>CM038669.1:297144254-299544254 GCA_021605145.1 Aegilops bicornis
CGCGAAGGCTTATCATGGGCTAAGTTGGGACACCCTGCGGGGTTTAAACTTTTCGAGAGCCCGTGCCGCGGTTATGTGGCGGATGGGAATTTGTTAATATCCGGTTGTAGTAAACTTGAAGCAAACTCTTCTAAAATACACCAACCAGGTATGCGTAGCACCGTGAGTGTCTCTTTTCGGGGTTGATCGAGAGGGAGAACACGGTTTACGGGTTATGTCGGCGTAAGTAGGAGTTCGAGGATCACTTCTTGATCATTACTAGTTGGCGACCGTTCCTTTGTTTCTCTTCTCGCTCTCATTTGCATTATGTTAGCCACCATATATGCTTAGTCATTGCTGCAACCTCACCACTTTACCCCTTCCTTTCCTTTAAGCTTTGCTAGTCTTGATACCCATGGTAATGGGATTCTTTGAGTCCTCGTGGCTCCTGATTACTACACCACCAGTTGCAGGTACAGGTTTGCGATGATCATGGCGTGAGAGCGATGTTTGCTTGTTTGGAGTTCTTCTTACGCCTCTTCTTGATCGGGGGATATGTTCGGTCGGCGGCACTGAGCTAGCGAGGTGGATGTCGTTGAGTTTGTTTATGTTTCATCCGTAGTGGATGTTGATCTTGTATATGATGTTGGTGTATTCTTGTGGCATTTGTGCCTTATGTATGTATCCCACTATTATGTAATGTTGATGTAATGATATCCACCTTGCAAAAGTGTTTCAATATGCGGGTCTATCCTTGGTGGGACCTTGAGTTCCTTTTGGATAGGGTCGCATATTAGGCGTGTTTATATTTCACGTTATGTCACAATACTTATGGCTAATACTGTTTTGTTTTACAAGGTTTACATGAAGAGGGAGAATGTCGGTATTGGAATGCAGGCTTTGGAAAAGGAGCAAATATTGGAGACCTATTCTGTGCAACTCCAAAAGTCCCTAAGCTCCACGGAATATCTTAAAAGGGTGGGGGGCGCCCCCCCCCTGGGGCGCGCCCCCCTACCTCGTGGGCCCCCTGGTGGCTCTCCGACGCCCATCTTCTCCTATATGAAGTCTTTCGATGAGAAAAAACATTAATCAACCTTTCGGGACGAGACTCACGCCCGCAGGCGGAACCTTGGCGGAACCAATCTAGGGCTCCGTGAGCTGTTCTGCAGGGGACACTTCCCTCGGGATGGGTGAAAGGACATGCGGTGCCCCCATGTGTGGTTTTGTTAATTGATGACATTCTCTTTTGACTAATGTTTGCCTTGAGTTTATTTGAAGGTTTTGTCCATAGGCTTTTCTTGGAGTACATGTGTTGGTTTCAAGGAGAGTTTTTGTGTCGACCAAGGTGCTATTCAAGGAATTATCCAAAGATTGGTCATGTGAGTGTTGAGCTTATTGCAAGCATGTCTTGAAGAATAAGATTGTGTGATCATTCATGTCCACCTTCAAGACATCATCCAAATGAAGAGAGTTGGAAAGATTCAACACACAAAGCGTACAAGATGTATAGAGGATCAAGTGATCCCATGGTATAGTAAGCATTGTCCATTACGCTTTGTGTACTAACCCATGGTCTTCGTGGAGAGTTCTTTGTGGGGTTAGGTTGCGGTGTGCAAGTTCAAGTAATGCATCATGAAGATATCAAGTGCTTGAAGCTTGCCGTCCATTGTGGTGACAATGGACTTGTGAAGATAATGGAAGAGAGGCTCACCCACGGTAGAGTATGGGGGAGCAATCAACTAGTCTTCATCCGCCAATGCAATCAAGAAAGGTGGTCCAACTTGAGGGAGTCAAGATCGTCATCATCTAGCTCAAGTGGATCATGTGCAAGACAAAGGTTTGCCCTTGATAGGTTTTCTATTTTACCGGTCTCATGGTAGTTGTGGAAGACCGGGTTATAGGATCGTTTGCCGTACTATCAAGGGGGGCTCTCGATGAGTTGCTTGATCGTGTCGTTCGTAGAGAGCTCAAACCATTGCATCCTTGCATCATCTTTTTGGTTCTTGTTTGGTTCTTATCCTTGTGAGATTTGGAGCTTATGGTCATTTTATGACAATCTCGAGTTCATCAGCGGAGTTCTCATGCATCTTCTATGACGTTTTCGATGTTGGAGGGTATGCCGGTTCTTCTCGGTTGGAGGGTATGCCGGTTCTCATGCTACTCGTTGTCTTGTTTCAAACAAGCTTGAGTTTGCTCAATTCGGAGCTCAAATGAAGAAGTTATGGCAGTTACGGTTTTCCTTGGGTATTCTTTGTTTCGTGGTTGTGGCGTAAGGATTGGTGCCGGTAGTAATGCCGTGACCCTCGGTGAGTAGTACGCGAAGCTCCCGGCGGTAGCAGCTCTCGAGGCGGTAGTACCGCTCAAGCGGTAATACCGCTCTCCCGAGCAGTAGTACCGGCAGGGAGTTTCGGCCGTAGTACCCATTTGTCGTCAGGCTACTTCGCCTCGATTCTCGAGCGAAGTTTTAAATTATGTCGGGTTTTGCGGCACTAATGGCGGCGATGAAAGCGGTAGTGCCGCTCTGGCGATAATACCGCTCTTCCTAAGCAGTAAATGCAGCTCTTCTGGGGCGGCGCTTGACCTTCTCTTGGTAGCGGTAATACCGCTGGATAGGGAAGGCAGTAGTACCGCCCTCGATTAATACCGCCCTTCTAAGCAGTAGTACCGCTCTGTGCGAGGATTTTTTCGGTGGGGTAGCGGTTGGATTTTCCCCTCCTATAAAAGGGGTCTTCTTCCCCATTGAACCTTATCCTTTGAGCTCGTGTTCTTCCCCCATTGTTGACCTTCTTGAGCTTGCTAACTCTCAATCCCTCCAATGATTCTTGCTAGTTCTTGAGGGAAAAGAGGAGATCTAGATCCACGTTTCCACCAATCACTTTCTCCTCTAAGTGAGGGAACCCCTTGGATCTAGATCTTGGAGTTCTTAGTGTTCTCCTTCTTGTTCTTCCTCTCATTTTCTTCCCTAGCATTAGTTGCTTTGGTGGGATTTGAGAGAGAAGGACTTGGGCACTCCGTGTGCCCTTGCCATTACATTTGGTGCATCGGTTTGAGTTCTCCACGGTGATACGTGGAAGTTACAAGTTGAGAAGCTTATTACTCTTGGGTGCTTGGTGCCCTTGAGCTTATTCCTCTTGGGTGCTTGGGCGCCCTAGGCAGTTAGTGGTGTTAGGAGCTCAATCATTGTGGTGTAAAGCTCCGGGCTAGCGTCGGGTCTCAATTAGGTTGTGGAGATGCTTGAGCAACCAGCGGAGTTCAGTGACCGCCCCAAGGGTTGCCAAAGTGTCTGAGTTCGGTGACCGCCCCAAGGGTTGCCATTTATGCGGGTTCGGTGACCGCCCTCAAGGGTCCCTTAGTGGAATCACGGCATCTTGCATTGTCTTGGCGTGAGGAGATTACAGTGGCCCTAGTGGCTTCTTGGGAGCATTGTGCCTCCACACCGCTCCAAGCGGAGATTAGCATCCGCAGGGTGTGAACTTCGGGATACATCGTCGTCTCCAGCGTGCCTCGGTTATCTCTTACCCGAGCCCCTTTACTTATGCACTTTACTTTGTGATAGCCATATTGTTCTTTGTCATATATCTTGCTATCACATAGTTGCTTATCTTGCTTAGCATAAGTTGTTGGTGCATATAGGTGAGCCTAGTTGTTGTAGGTTTTGTGCTTGACAAATTAACCGCTAGGTTTATTCCGCATTTGTTCAAGCCTAAACCGTAATTATTTTAAAACGCCTATTCACCCCCCCTCTAGGCGACATCCTCGATCTTTCAATGGGGAAATCATCACCGTCATCATCACCAATGCTCCTCTCATCGGGAGGGCAATTTCCATCAACATCTTCACCAGTACCATCTCATCTCGGGACCCTAGTTCATCTCTTGTATCCAATTCTTGTCTCCAAGTCCGGGATTGGTGCTAGTAGGTTGCTAGTAGTGTTGATTACTCCTTGTAGTTGATGCTAGTTGGTTTATTTTGTGGAAGATCATATGTTCAGATCCTTTATGCATATTATTACCCCTCTGATTATGAACATGAATATGCTTTGTGAGTAGTTCGTTTGTTCACGAGGACAAGGGAGAAGTCTTGCTATTAGTAGTCATGTGAATTTGGTATTAGATTCGATATTTTGATGAGATGTATGTTGTCTAGCCTCTAGTGGTGTTATGTGAGCGTCGACTACATAACACTTCACCATTATTTGGGCCTAGAGGAAGGCATTGGGAAGTAATAAGTAGATGATGGGTTGCTAGAGTGATGAAGCTTAAACCCTAGTTTATGTGTTTGCTTCGTAAGGGGCTGATTTGGATCCATATGTTTCATGCTATGGTTAGGTTTACCTTAATACTTTTGTTGTAGTTGTGGATGCTTTCAATAGAGGTTAATCATAAGTGGGATGCTTGTTCAAGTAAGAACAACACCCAAGCACCGAATCCACCCACATATCAAATTATCAAAGTACCCGAAACAGCGAATCATATGAGCGTGATGAAAAGCGGCTTGACGATATTCCCATGTGTCCTCGGAGTGCTTTTCCTATTATAAGAGTTTGTCCAGGCTTTTCCTTTGCTACAAAAAAGTTGGGCCACCTCGCTGCACTTTATTTACTCTTGTTACTTGTTGCTCGTTACAATTTATCTTATCACGAAACTATCTCGTTACCACTTATTTCGGTACTTGCAGAGAATACCTTGCTGAAAACCGCTTATCATTTCATACGCTCCTCGTTGGGTTCGACACTCTTACTTATCGAAAGGACTATGATAGATCCCCTATACTTGTTGGTCATCAAGACTCTTTTACGGCGCCGTTCTTGAGTGTAAGCGCCTTTGGTAGGTGGAATTTGGTAAGGAAAAATTTATATCTTGTGCTGAAATTTACTGTCATTTGTTATTATGGAAAGTAATTCTCTGAGGGGCTTGTTGGGGTATCTTCACCCCATCCGATGAAAGCAAATAGTTACCCCTCAACCCTCTTGAACCTATTGAAAATGAAACTCCTTTTGAAATTCCTTGGGTATGATGGAAAAACTGCTAGCTAATACTTTTAGAGGAGATGGAATAAAGCATCACGATGAACATCTACTCTATGTGGATGAAGTTTGTGGACTATTTAAGCTTGCAGGTATACCCGATGATGTTGTTAATAAGAAGGTCTTCCCTTTATCTTTGAAGGGAGACGCATTGACATGGTATAGGCTATGTGATGATACGAGATCATGGAACTATAAAAGATTGAGTCTAGAAGAAAACTGATTTCGGAGTCTAGTTATATCGGAGAGTAGGATTTCTTTTTACTCCTCTGCCTTATACGTCGCTCTGGTAAGGAATCTTGACGTAGGTGTTTTGAACTACTCCTCTTCCCCTTCAAATTTTTCTTTAGGTTCACGCAGTTGGTTTTTTCCGGTAGTTGTTCCTCGGCTCTTTTCATCCGGTGCATTTCTCGTCAAGTCGACTCGACCATCTTCATCTTTGCAAGTTCAATCCTCAGTTGTTTTCTTTTCCCACCCGCCCACCCTTTTCATCTCGGAACCGGAGTCCGTGTCAGTATCCATCCTACAAATGCGAAATCTTTGCTTTCTTTCCTCAACGGTTTCAACGGTGTTTTCTCTTCATGATAGTCGTTGGTTCCCCCTTCCAAGTTGTCTTTGTTTTCCGCCCTCCACCCTATTATTCCCGGAGTTCGAGTTTCTTCCAACCATCAATTTCTTTCATGCGGAACCTCTTCAGTCTTTCGTAAATTATCTCAACCGGTGAATTCTCTTTTGTTTGAGATTCTTCATCCCTTTCTTTTTTCGGTGGACTCAATTCAAGTTTTTCGGGTTGATCTTATTCTTTTCCCTCGGCTCAAGTGTTTTCCTTGCTCGTTTGCATCTCGCCATTCAATCATCCCGGAGTTCGTAAGACATCTCAGGAGATTCGTCTGTCTTCCAATTAATTCGAGGTTGTCACCTCAGTCAAATATTTCAGTTCTTCCGGTGCATCATCTATCTGTTCAACATCCTTTCCAACGGTACTTTCCTTTAGTGGGCCCTAACCCACAGGTCTTTTCGAGGATCTTACGACTCTTACGATTTTCCGGAGTTATTCCCAATTCTTTTCAAGTGTGACGTAAGAATGAATATCATCAGTCACTTGCATTTTCCAAGATCGATTTCGAATCATTTCATTGTTGGCTCAACCTCTTCGCTTTTCATTCTCCCGGAGTATCTCAGTAATTTTGTTGGTGTTCTCCGTCGTCACTTGAAGACCGAAGAAGAGTTTTTCCTCTAAATCGTGTCCGTTCTACCGGAGATTCGCGGTGCTAGCTCGATGTTATCCTCTCGAATTGTTTTCAATCGTGCAAATTCTTTTCATCCATCCGGAGTACTTCAGGTGTTGCTTTCGATCTCGATCATCCGGAGGCCATCTTTTTGGAATATCTCTCCATTCTAAGTTTTTCAAAGTCGTTCTCCAATTATTCTATATCCGTGCCCCTTCGTTCGTCTCAATATTCTTCCGGTGCTGCGTTCAAGCATTCGTTAATCGATTCGCGATCTCTTCGATCTCTTTTCTCTAAATTCCCTCAAGTATCTTCGTGCTTTTCTAATTCTTTCCGTGATCCGTTCTCTTCTCTTTGTTCATTTTCATTTTTACGGTTGGTTCGTTCAAGTTTCTTTTCCTTTATTATCATTTTACTTCATTCGTTCTTTTTCAATCCTACCGGTTGTTTATGAAGACCTTCTCAAGTTTGCGATATGTCACTTCTCAATCCTTTTTCAAGAAGAATAAGTATTATGCCAAATCCATTTCTTGTCATCGATTTAATTTGATGAAGGATAAGCATACAATAAATCTTATTCTTATTTCCTCAAAGTGAGTAATCCTTTCCTTCGGAGTTTGTTCTTGATGAATAAATTCTTGTTCCAAGTCTTTTCATCTTTTCTTTTCAGGAGTTCAAATTTCCTTAGCCATTTCGTCGGAACCTCCATCTAAATCACCGCAAGGCTCATCTTATTCTTTCCTCCTTCATTCTATCTCATCATCCTTTTGTTACCGGAGTTCTTCATGGTGGTTCTTCATGATTTAATTCGTTCTTCAAGAGTTCATCAAGTATCATTCCATCCTCTCAATTTCAAGTTCTATTCCTCCATGTTGTAGCCGAGTGCTGCCTAAATCCTTTCAGTCTTATCTGTTTCTTTTCTCATTCTAACCACTCGGTTAGAATGAGTGGTTTCATAGTCTATCTGATTCCGTGAGCTTCGATTCTCTTCATTCTCGTTGTTCCCCTCGTCTTCTCTAGTGCTCTCGATTCTTTGCTTATTCTCTTACGGTCTTATTTCACCTCGTTCCTTTTCCCTTCCATCTCGGTCCTAAGATCTCGGGGCGAGATCTCTTGTTAGTGGAGGAGTGTTGTAACGCCCCGGATCCGATGCGCCAGGTGTTTGCCAGTTATTCGCCGTCCTTGCCATGTCATTTGCTTGCGTGTTGCACTTTGCCATGTCATCATATGCATTTCATATCATGTCATCATGTGCATTTCATTTTGCATACGTGTTCGTCTCATGCATCCGAGCATTTTCCCCGTTGTCCGTTTTGCAATCCGGCACTCCTATGTCTCCCGGCGCCCCCTTTTACCTCTTTTCATGTGCGGGTGTTAAACGTTCTCGGAATGGACCGAGGTTTGCCAAGCGGCCTTGTTATAGCACCGGTAGACCGCCTATCAAGTTTCGTGTCATTCGGAGGTCGTTTGGTACTCCAGCAGTTAGCAAGATGGCCGTGAAAGCCTCTTTCTCTTTGCAGCCCAACACCCCTTCCAAAGTGGCCCAAAACCCACCTAACTCCCCTCCATGCTCTCGGTCGTTCGATCACGATCGTGTGGGCGAAAACCGCTCCTCATTTGGAGTCTGCTAGCTCCCTCTACCTATAAATGTGTGTCTCCCCCCGAAATTCGCGGTCAAATCCCCCCTAACCCTAGCTTCGTCCTCCTCGCGCCGCAGGACATGTCCATCCGCGCCGGACATGTCCGCCGGCCACGTCGCTGCAGCCAATCAGGTGCCGCCACGTCATCGCCGCCGCCGCCTCAGCCAATCCCTCCGCGCCACCTCAGCCCCCGGCCCGCGCCCTCTCTCTCTCCCGCAGCAGCGGCCCAGCGAAGGCAAGCGGACCGTCGAGCCAGCATCGCCGCCGCCATCCACCTTTCGGTCGCGCCCGGAGCCTCTCCATGATCCCGGCGCGGCCGCCGCGCTCGTGCCGCCCAGCGCTTCGCCGCCGCCCGACGCCGCGCCCGTCGCCCGACTCCCGCCGCCTCGGCCCCTCGCCTTCGCGCCGCCCTCGCCGCCCGGCCTTGTGCCTCCATGGCGCCTCCATTGTGGCGAACCGCGCCGCCAAGCGAGCTTCGCGCGCCTCTCGCTGGCCCAGCCTGCGCCCAGCGCGCCCGGCGACCTCCTCCGCCTCCCGCCGCCGTCACACCTACGCCCGGGCCGGATCCCAAGCTAGATCCGCCGGGCGCCAGGCTCCCGCCTGGGGACCTCTCCTCGGCCAACTCGGTGAGCTCTCCGGCGGACCTCAAGCCCATGCCAGCAGGACCAGATCCACCAGGCCCGCGAACCAAACGGCGTCCCGCATCCCCGGATCTCCTCGTCCCGCACGCCTCCGTCCCGGGTTGACTTTTCCTGGAGGTAATAATCCACCAAGTCCCGAGATTTTTGACATTATATGCTCATGTTCATCATGCCATAACTCTACATCCGTAGCTCCGTTTTGGGCGTGTAATATGTCAAATTGTTCGCCTCGACGAGTAAATCATTTCATTTCATTGGTTCATTTACATTTGAGCTCATATTGATGCCCTAAATGTTATTAGAAGAGGGCTATGTGATGTTAGTTTCAGATTCTTATCAGCACACACTTTTGTTATTTTTGCCATGATTGATGTGTGCATCCTATGAACTTGAGTCCTACACGTGTTTTGTAATATACCATGCCATCTTTACAGGGGTGTATGCCATGTATTTTGTGATCTCTGTGGTGACTAGCACAAGCATGCAAACTAGCCTTCATGATGTTGCTGATTTCAGCCCCTATTCATTACTGTTATTTTTATGCCATGTAAACTTGATGCTGAAAAGATCCATGCTTATTTTGAGATACTTCAGTAAGGATGTTTTGAACATATGGTTGTGCTCTAACGATCCATTCCCTTGTTTGCAATTATGGAGGGCCATAGCTTGAGCCAATCGAGCTCTCGTTTGCTATAAAATGTTTCTGGCAGAATGTTTACATGTTATTCAATTTTGCCAAGGTTGTTGTTAGTGATCCATGCTCTCTATGAACTTGCTCTTGCCATGTATAGCTTCTATGCCATGTCTTATTACTATTGGTTGCCTTGCCATGCCATGTATTGCTCTGTGGTGAGTGGTTCAAGCTCACCAACATGTCTACTTATTGTTGTTCCTGCCATGTATGAATCTGTAATATAACTTGCCATGTTTACATGGGTGCCATCATATCTTCTGATCCTTTTTGGCTCATGGCCAGTAAGGGACTTCTGTTCTATGCATTTATTAGTATCATGCCATGCCTTTGTTTACCATGATAATTTCATGTAGCATGTTGTTTGATAGCTCTAAACAATGCAACCTGATGTTATTTTCTGCAAAGTCTGAAACTGTTATTATTTGCAATCTTGCCATGTCCTTTTGAGAATGTTTTATTGATTTCTGGAGATAGCTCAGTGTTCATGTTTTGTCATGCTTTACCTGTAATTCATGCCCATGCCTTTTGTTTTCTTGTTGAGGTCCTGTAGCATGTTGTTTTGATGCTTGCAATATGTCTACTTGCTGTCTTGGACAGATTGTTGTTATAGCTTGTATAGAGTGTATGTGTTGAACCGTTGCTCCGTTTTGAGTGTGCTCTATATGAAACTTGCTTGATTTTGCATGTAGCTTCATATTATCATGTTGCATCCTTGTTTTGAGGTGTTTGCTTGATGTTTGTATGCATTTTGCATCAATGCCATGCTTACCTTGTTTTGCTCATATCTTCTAGACCGTATCTCGAATCTAATGAACTTTATATGTAACTTGACTAGAATTTCGTGTAGATCATCGTGGTGCATCTTAAATTGCTGTTTAAAAACTTGAACATAAGGTTTATTCAGATCTGGACCAATTTCGAAATTTGCATTTGAGGACTTACCGAAATTGTTCTATGTTGTTTCCGGCCTCATTTAAACTTGCCTTGATGTGTTGCTCTTGTTTGCATCATCTCTTGCCATGCGTAGCCTCATCTAGATTTGTCATGCATCATGCTTGTTGTGCATCATATCTTGTTCATGTGTGGTGTGTTTACTATGTTGTGTGCTTCTTCTTGTTAGTTCATGTTTACGTTGCGATCGTGAGGATTAGTTAAGTCACGCTTGGTTCGTTTTAATTGGCTTCATCTTCTTCATGGACTCGTTCTTCTTCCTAAGCGGGATTTCAGGCAAGATGACCGTCACCTTGGATCTCATTACTATCATTGCTATGCTAGTTGTTTACGTTCTATCGCTATCTGCGCTACCTATCACTTGTTCCTCAAGCCTCCCAAATTGCCATGTCGACCTCTAACCTTTTGCACCCTTCCTAGCAAACCGTTGTTTGGCTATGTTACCGCTTGCTCAGCCCCTCTTATAGCGTCGTTAGTTGCGGGTGAAGATGAAGTTTGTTCCTTGTTGGAACATGGAGATGTTGTTCCTTGTGGGAACATGTTTACTTGTTGGGATATCACAATATATCTTATTTAATTAATGCATCTATATACTTGGTAAAGGGTGGAAGGCTCGGCCTTATGCACGGTGTTTTGTTCAGTCTTTCCGCCCTAGTTTCCGTCATGTCGGTATTATGTTCCCAGTTTTTGCGTCCCTAACTTGGCGGTCGGGTGATTTATGGGACCCCTTGCCATTTCGCTTTGAATAAGACTCCTCCAGCAAGGCCCAACATTGGTTTTACCATTTGCCTCACCACCACCTACATTTCCCTTGGAAGTAATTAACCCAAGGGTCATCTTTATTCAGCCCCCCCCCTGGGGACAATGCTTGTCTAAGTGTTGGTCCAAACCAGAGCCACTTGCGGTGCCGCCCCTAGGCAACTTGGGGTATCGTCGGTTGCCGTACGTACTGCTCATCCGGTCATGGCCTGAGACAAGATCTGCGGCTACTATCGGGTGTCGACGCGCCGGGAGGTCTTCTTTGGTCTTGTTTTATTGCTGTCAAAATGTCTTGTAGCCGGATTCCGAGGCTGATCGGGTCTTCCGGGAGAAGGAATATCCTTAGATTGATCGCGAGAGCTTATCATGGGCTAAGTTGGGACACCCCTGCAGGGTTTAAACTTTCGAGAGCCGTGCCCGCGGTTATGTGGCAGATGGGAATTTGTTAATATCCGGTTGTAGTAAACTTGAAGCAAACTCTTCTAAAATACACCAATCGTGTACGTAACCGTGAGTGTCTCTTTTCGGGGTTGATCGAGAGGAGAACACGGTTTCTGGGTTATGTCTGGCATAAGTAGGAGTTCAGGATCACTTCTTGATCATTACTAGTTGACGATCGTTCCTTTGTTTCTCTTCTCGCTCTCATTTGCGTATGTTAGCCACCATATATGCTTAGTCGCTGCAACCTCACCACTTTATCCCTTCCTTTCCCTTTAAGCTTTGCTAGTCTTGATACCCATGGTAATGGGATTCTTTGAGTCCTCGTGGCTCACAGATTACTACACCACCGATTGCGAGTACAGGTTTGCGATGATCATGGCGTGAGGCGATGTTTGCTTGTTTGGAGTTCTTCTTACGCCTCTTCTTGATCGGGGATATGTTCGGTCGGCTGACTGGCTAGCGGTGGTGGATGTCGTTGAGTTTCTGTTTATGTTTCATCCGTAGTCGGATGTTGATCTTGTATATGATGTTGATGTATTCTTGTGGCATTTGTGCCTTATGTATGTATCCCCACTATTATGTAATGTTGATGTAATGATATCCACCTTGCAAAAGCGTTTCAATATGCGGGTCTATCCTTGGTGGGACCTTCGAGTTCCTTTTGGATAGGGTCGCATATTGGGCGTGACATATTTCACGTTATGTCACAATACTTATGGCTATTCTCTTTTATTTTACAAGGTTTACATGAAGAGGGAGAATGTCGGCAGCAGGAATTCTGGGCTGGAAAAGGAGCAAATATTGGAGACCTATTACATGCAACTCAAAAGTCCCTAAGCTCCACGGAATATCTTAAAGGTGCCCCCACAGGCGCGCCCCCTACCTCGTGGGCCCCTGGTGGCTCTCCGGCGCCCATCTTCTCCTATATGAAGTCTTTCGATGAGAAAAAACATTAATCAATCTTTGGGGCGAGACTCATGCCACGAGGCGGAACCTTGGCGGAACCAATCTAGGGCTCACGGCAGAGCTGCTATTCTGGGGACACTTCCCTCCGGGATGGGGAAATCATCACCGTCATCATCACCAACGCTCCTCTCATCGGAGAGGGCAATTTCCATCAACATCTTCACAGTACCATCTCATCTCCGGACCCTAGTTCATCTCTTGTATCCAATTCTTGTCTCCAAGTCCGGGATTGGTGCTAGTAGGTTGCTAGTAGAGTTGATTACTCCTTGTAGTTGATGCTAGTTGGTTTATTTTGTGGAAGATCATATGTTCAGATCCTTTATGCATATTATTACCCCTCTGATTATGAACAAGAATATGCTTTGTGAGTAGTTACGTTTGTTCCTGAGGACAAGGGAGAAGTCTAACTATTAGTAGTCATGTGAATTTGGTATTCGTTCGATATTTTGATGAGATGTATGTTGTCTAGCCTCTAGTGGTGTTATGTGAACGTCGACTACATAACACTTCACCATTATTTGGGCCTAGAGGAAGGCATTGGGAAGTAATAAGTAGATGATGGGTTGCTACTGATGTGAAGCTTAAACCCTAGTTTATGCGTTGCTTCCGTGAGGGGCTGATTTGGATCCATATGTTTCATGCTATGGTTAGGTTTACCTTAATACTTTTGTTGTAGTTGTGGATGCTTTCAATAGAGGTTAATCATAAGTGGGATGCTTGTTCAAGTAAGAACAACACCCAAGCACCGGTCCACCCACATATCAAATTATCAAAGTACCGAAACGAATCATATGAGCGTGATGAAAAGCGGCTTGACGATATTCCCATGTGTCCTCGGGAGTGCTTTTCCTATTATAAGAGTTTGTCCAGGCTTTTCCTTTGCTACAAAAAGATTGGGCCACCTCGCTGCACTTTATTTACTCTTGTTACTTGTTGCTCGTTACAATTTATCTTATCACGAAACTATCTGTTACCACTTATTTGATTACTTGCAGAGAATACCTTGCTGAAAACCGCTTATCATTTCATACGCTCCTCGTTGGGTTCGACACTCTTACTTATCGAAAGGACTATGATAGATCCCCTATACTTGTTGGTCATCAAGACTCTTTTCTGGCGCCGTTGCCGGGGAGTGTAGCGCCTTTGGTAGGTGGAATTTGGTAAGGAAAAATTTATATAGTGTGCTGAAATGTACTGTCATTTGTTATTATGAAAAGTAATTCTCTGAGGGGCTTGTTCGGGGTATCTTCACCCCATCCAGTAGAGCAAATAGTTGCCCCTCAACCTACTGAACCAATTGAAAATGAAACTCCTTTTGAAATTCCTTCGGGTATGATGGAAAAACTGCTAGCTAATACTTTTAGAGGAGATGGAACAAAGCATCACGATGAACATCTACTCTATGTGGATGAAGTTTGTGGACTATTTAAGCTTGCAGGTATACCCGATGATGTTGTTAATAAGAAGGTCTTCCCTTTATCTTTGAAGGGAGACGCATTGACATGGTATAGGCCATGTGATGATACGAGATCATGGAACTATAAAAGATTGAAATTGGGATTTCATCAAAAGTATTACCCTATGCATCTTGTTCACCGTGATCGCAATTATATATATAATTTTTGGCCTCGTGAAGGAGAAAGCATCGCTCAAGCTTGGGGGAGGCTTAAATCAATGTTATATTCATGCCCCAATCATGAGCTCTCAAGAGTGACAATCCTTCAGAATTTTTAGCTCGGCTTTCTGATAATAATCGCACCATGCTCGATACTTCTTGTGCTAGCTCTTTTATGATGAAGACTATTGAATTCAGATGGAATTTATTGGATAGAATTAAACGCAACTCTGAAGATTGGGACCTCGACGAAGGTAAGGAGTCAGGTATGATACCTAAGTTTGATTGTGTTAAGTCTTTCATGGACACCGATATTTTCCGTAAGTTTAGCACTAAATATGGACTTGACTACGAGATAGTAGCTTCTTTACGTGAATCTTTTGCTACTTATGTTGATCTCCCAAGGAGAAGTGGTTTAAATATCATCCTCCCATAGAAGTAAAAGTAGCTGCACCTATTAAAGTTGAAGAAAAGACTGTCACTTATAAAGATCCTATTGTTCCTACCTCTTATGTTGAGAAATCATCTTTCCCTGTTAGAATAAAGGATCATGCTAAAGCTTCAACTGTTGTTAAGTAAAAGCAATATTAGAACCTATACACCTCTGAGCAAGTTAAAGTAGAAGCTAATATTGCTATTGTTAAAGATCTCTTGTGCGATAATATTGATGGGCATGTTATTCAGTTCGTGGTGAATCTGCTAGAATTGCTAAACCTAGCGTTAAAGATAAACATAGACACATTGTTGTACGCCTTTGTTAGTTCTGTTAAAATAGGAGATCGTTGTTATCATGACTTATGTGATATGGGTGCTAGTGCTAGTGTTATACCTTATGATTTGTATAAAGAAATTAAGCATGAAATTGCACCTGCTGAGTTAGAAAATATTGATGTTACAATTAAACTTGCCAATAGAGATACTATATCCGCAATGGGAATTGTTAGAGATGTTGAAGTCTTGTGTGGGAAAACTAAATATCCTGCTGATTTTCTTGTTCTCAGTTCTCCACAAGATAGCTTTTGTCCCATTATATTTGGTAGACCCTTCTTGAATACTGTTAATGCTAAGATAGATTGCGAAAAGAATGTTGTTACTATTGGCTTGGATGATATGATTCATGAGTTTAATTTCTCTAAATTTAGTAAACAACACCGTGAAGTAGAATTGCCTAGTAAGGATGAAATCATTGGTCTTGCTTCTATTGCCGTACCTCCTAGTGATCCTTTAGAACACTATTTTCTAGACCATGAAAATGATATGTTCATGAATGAAAGAAGGGAAATAGATGAAGTATTCTTTAAGCAGGAACATATTACGAAACACAATTTACGGTTGAAATCCTAGGGATCCTCCTCCACCCAAAGGGTGATCCGTGTTTGAGCTTAAACCGTTGCCTGGTAATCTTAAATATGCTTATCTTGATGAAGAG
Source organism: Aegilops bicornis (assembly GCA_021605145.1). NCBI lineage: Eukaryota > Viridiplantae > Streptophyta > Magnoliopsida > Poales > Poaceae > Aegilops > Aegilops bicornis. Next base: position 297,159,625 of record CM038669.1, read on the forward strand.
AAAATATATCCTGTTATTATTAGTGCTACCTTTCAGAGCATGAAGAAGAAAGATTATTGAAAACTCTGAAGAAGCACCATGCCGCTATTGGATATACTCTTGATGATCTTAAGGGCATTAGTCCTCTCTATGTCAACATAAAATAAATTTGAGCGGATGCCAAACCAGTTCGTGATCCTCAACGACGTTTGAATCCTAAAATGCAAGAAGTGGTAAGAAAAGAAATACTCAAGCTTACGGAGGCGGTATAATTTATCCGTTCTTGATAGTCGATTGGGTAAGTCATGTTCATTGTGTCCCTAAGAAGGGAGGTATTCTTGTTGTCCCTAATGATAAAGATGAATTGATCCATAAAGAATTATTACAGGTTATAGGATCGTAATTGATTTCCATAAATTAAATAAAGCTACTAAGAAAGATCATTACCCCTTGCCTTTTATTGATCAAATGCTAGAAATATTATGCAAACATACACATTATTGCTTTCTAGATGGTTATTCTGGTTTCTCTCAAATACTGTGGTCGGCTAAAGATCAATCAAAGACTACTTTTACATGCCCTTTTGGTACTTTTGCTTATAGGCGTATGCCTTTTGGTTTATGTAATGCACCTGCTACCTTTCAAAGATGCATGATGGCTATATTCTTTGACTTTTGTGAAAAGATTTGTGAGGTTTTCATGGACGACTTTTCCGTCTATGGTTCCTCTTTTGATGATTGCTTGAGCAATCTTGATCGAGTTTTGCAGAGATGTGAAGAAACTAATCTTGTCTTGAATCAGGAAAAGCGCCACTTTATGGTTAATGAAGGTATTATCTTGGGGCATAAAGTTTCTGAAAGAGGTATCGAAGTTGATAAAGCCAAGGTTGATGCTATTGAAAAGATGCCATGTCCCAAGGACATCAAAGGTCTAAGAAGTTTCCTTGGTCAAGCCGGATTTTATAGGAGGTTCATTAAGGACTTCTCAAAAATTTCTCGACCTCTGACTAATTTATTACAAAAGATGTACCATTTGTCTTTGATGATGATTGTGTAGAAGCATTTGAAATACTTAAGAAAGCATTAGTCTACCTTTGTTGTTCAGCCACACGATTGGAATTTACCCTTTGAAATTATGTGTGATGCTAGTGATTATCTTTGTAGGTGCTGTTCTAGGGCAAAGAGTTGATAAGAAATTAAATGTTATCCATTATGCTAGTAAGACTCTATACAATGCTCAAAGAAATTATGCTACTACCGAAAAGGAACTTTTAGCAGTTGTATTTGCTTGTGATAAATTCAGACCCTATATTGTTGATTCTAAAGTAACTATTCACACTTATCATGCTGCTATTAAATATCTTATGGAAAAGAAAGATGCAAAACCTAGACTTATTAGATGGGTTCTCTTGCTGCAAGAATTTGATTTGCATATTGTTGATAGAAAAGGAGCTGAGAACCCCGTTGCAGACAACTTATCTAGGTTAGAGAATGTTCTTGATCACCCACTACCTATTGATGATAGATTTCCTGATGAACAATTAAATGTCATAAGCACTTCTCGTAGCACTCCATTGTATGCTGATTATGCTAATTATATTGTTGCTAAATTTATACCACCTAGCTTCACATACCAACAAAAGAAAAAGTTTTTCTATGATTTGTGGCATTACTTTTGGGATGACCCACATCTTTATAAAGAAGGAGTAGATGGTGTTATTAGACGTTGTGTAACTGAGCATGAGCAGGGAGCAGATCCTACATAAGTGTCACTCCGAAGCTTATGGAGGACACCACGCTGGAGATAGAACTGCACATAAGGTATTGCAATCCGGTTTTATTGGCCCTCTCTTCAAGGATGCCCGTAAGTTTGTTTTGTATTGCGATGAATGTCAAAGAATTTGTAATATTAGTAGTCGTCAAGAAATGCCTATGAATTATTCACTTGTTATTGAACCATTTGATGTTTGGGGCTTTGATTATATGGGACCTTTTCCTGCCTCTAATGGATATATACATATTTTAGTTGTTGTTGATTACGTTACTAAGTGGGTAGAAGCTATTCCAACTAGTAGTGTTGATCATAACACTTCTATTAAAATGCTTAAGGAATTTATTTTCCGAGGTTTGGAGTCCCTAGATATTTAATGACTGATGGTGGTTCACACTTTATTCATGGTGCTTTCCGTAAAATTCTTGCTAAATGTGACGTTAATCATAGAATTGCATCTCCATATCACCCACAGTCTAGTGGTCAAGTAGAATTGAGCAATAGAGAGCTCAAATTAATTTTGCAAAAGACTGTTAATAGGTCTAGAAAGAATTGGTCCAAGAAACTTGATGATGCATTATGGGCCTATAGAACTGCATATAAGAATCCTATGGGTATGTCTCCGTATAAAATGGTTTATGGAAAAGCATGTCACTTACCTCTCGAACTAGAACATAAGGCATATTGGGCTATTAAAGAGCTCAACTATGATTTCAAACTTGTCGGTGAGAAGAGGTTATTTGATATTAGCTCACTAGATGAATGGAGAACCCAAGCTTATGGAAATGCTAAGTTGTTTAAAGTAAAAGTTAAAAGATGGCATGACAAAAGAATACAAAAGCGTGAGTTTAATGTAGGTGATTATGTATTGCTATACAACTCTCGTTTAAGATTTTTTGCAGGAAAACTTCTCTCTGAATGGGAAGGTCCCTACGTTATCGAGGAGGTCTATCGTTCGGTGCCATAAAAATCAACAACCCGAAGGCACAAATCCGAAGGTGGTAAGCGGTCAAAGGATCAAACATTATATCTCAGGTAATCCCATAAATGTTGAAACCAATATTATTGAAACCGTAACCCGGGAGGAATACATAAGGGACACTTTCCGGACCGTTTAGGACTCGAAAAGGAGTAGGTATGTAATGCGGTAAGTAAACCGACTCCAAAACAATTTTTAAGGCAATATTTCTCCGTTTGGAATATTTAGAAAAATAGAAAAATAAGTGGCAGACCGGGAAGGACACGAGGGCTGCACGAGGGTGGAGGGCGCGCCCCCTACCTCGTGAGCACCTCGTGTGCCCTCCGAACTCCGTTTTCTTGCACGATACGCATTTTGGTCGGTAAAAATTCATTATATATTCTCCCGAAGGTTTTGACTCCCGTATCACGCAAATATCCTCTGTTCTTGTTTATAGCTGTCCTACTGCAGTTTAGATCAACATGTCATCCCAGGATTCGGAAGGATAAAGCTATGTGGATGATTATCTAGCAAATCCTAAGGTCTATGGAGATGTGGAGCACGATGGTGGGACCACGGAGGAAGAAGAGACTATGAACCCAAGGGGAAGGAAGAGACGAGCTCAGATGAAGATGAAACCCCATTACCTCAACCTGGGGACATGCATGTGGAGCTCAAAAAGTCAAGTCTCCCTGATAGGGTAAAGAAACCAAAGTTCGAGTTTATCCCTTTTCGTCTCTTGCAGGAAAATAAGCGGGACCTATGCAAGAAGATATTAACCCTGGAGTGGGAGATTGATGATCTGAGGGATCAAAATGCCGTCCTCAAGCGCAAATTAAGGGAGAAGTCTATGCCATCAACTAAATCAACGACACCTCCACCTTCTTCACCATCAAAGGAGATATAATCACATGGGTATGGGCACTCCCCTTGGCAACTGCCAAGCTTGGGGGAGGTACCCCGGTATCGTATCACCATCACAACTCCTATATTTACCGTTTTTCTTAGTTCGATCCTATTAGTAGTATGTTGATCTAGTAGAATAAAGTTATGGCATGATCTAGTTTTGTGTTTTGCTTTATGTTCCCTCTATGTAATCGAGTCCGTGCAATATATATAATAAAGTTTCGTGTTGAGTCAAGGGCTTGAATATTCTGCCATGATCTTGGGTGAATAAAAGAAAAGAAAGAGGAAAAAGAATAAAAAGAAACAAAGAGTTCATATTGATCTTATTGAGAGTAATGACTTCACATAGAAAGAGTATGATGATTAAAAGTTGTTCGGAGTTCGCAAATATAGCTTTGGTCATCGTTGCAATTAATAGGAAGTAATAAGGAAAGAGAGGTTTCACATATAGATATATTATCATTAACATCTTTTATGATTGGGAGCACTCATTAAAATATAACATGCTAAACAGTTGATGTTGGACAAGGAAGACAACGTGATGAGTTATGTTTTCTTATATCTGAGATAAAGTATGTTGTCACGGATCCTCTAACATGTTGAGCTTGCCTTTCCCCCTCATGCTAGCCAAATTCTCAGCACCAAGTAGAGATACTACTTGTGCTTCCAAATACCCTTAAACCAGTTTAGTCATGAGAGTCCACCATATCTACCTATGGATTGAGTTAGATCCTTCAAGTAAGTTGTCATCGGTGCAAGCAATAAAAATTGCTCTAAATATGTATGATTGATTGGGGTGGGAGAAATGAGCTTTATACGATCTTGTGACGTGGAAGTAATAAAAGCGACGGACTGCATAATAAAGGTTCACATCACAAGGGGCAATATAAAGTGATGTTCTTTCGCATTGAGATTTTGTGCATCCAACCATAAAAGCGCATGGTAACCTCTGCTTCCCTCTGCGAAGGGCCTATCTTTTATTATTATCCTCTACCTTATGCAAGAGTCACGGTGATCTTCACCATTCCTTTTTCATTTTATCCTTTGGCAAGCCCAGCATGTTGGAAAGAACATGATATATATATCTAATTGGATGTAGGGAGCATGAATTATTATTGTTGACATTACCCTTGAGGTAAAAGGTTGTGGGGCAAAACTATAAGCCCCTATCTTTCTCTGTGTCCGATTAAAACTCCGTAACCACAAGTATTGCGTGAGTGTTAGCAATTATGAAGGACTAAGTGATAGTTGAGTATTGGACTTGCTTTTAAGCTCAGACATAGACTCTTTCTGATGTTATGATAAATTGCAATTGCTTCAATGACTGAGGTTATAATTTGTTGGTGCTCAATAAGGTTTCTGATTCATACTTTCGCTCTGTGAAAAGATCATCACTTGAACATAAGTAATCATATGACAAAATCTATTTATGTTGCTGTTATAAGAACAATCATGATGCCTTCATGTCCGTATTTTATTTTTATCGACGCCTCTACCTCTAAACATGAGGACATATTTATTGTTATCGGCTTTTCGCTTGAGGACAAGCGAGGTCTAAGCAGGGGAGTTGATCGTCCATTTTGCATCATGCTTTTATATCGATATTTATCACATTATGGGCTGTTATTTCACGTTATGTCACAATACTTATGGCTATTCTCTTTTATTTTACAAGGTTTACATGAAGAGGGAGAATCTTTGGCATTTGGAATTTCAGCTGGAAAAGGAGCAAATATTGGAGACCTATTACATGCAACTCCAAAAGTCCCTAAGCTCCACGGAATATCTTAAAAGAAATAAAGAAAATAAATCGCCAAAGATGAAGGCCGGGGCCCACACCACTGCTCACGAGGGTGGGCGCCCGCGCGCCCCCCTACCTCGTGGGCCCCTGGTGGCTCTCAGCGCCCATCTTCTCCTATATGAAGTCTTTCGATGAGAAAAAAACATTAAGCAACCTTTGGGGCCGAGACTCGCGCCAGCAGTGAACCTTGGCTGAACCAATCTAGGACTCCGGCAGAGCTGTTCTGCCGGGGACACTTCCCTCCGGGAGGGGGAAATCATCACCGCCATCATCACCAACGCTCCTCTCATCGGGAGAGGGCAATCTCCATCAACATCTTCACCAGTACCATATCATCTCCGAACCCTAGTTCATCTCTTGTATCCAATTCTTGTCTCCAAGTCCGGGATTGGTGCTAGTAGGTTGCTAGTATTGTTGATTACTCCTTGTAGTTGATGCTAGTTGGTTTATTTTGTGGAAGATCATATGTTCAGATCCTTTATGCATATTATTACCCCTCTGATTATGAACTTGAATATGCTTTGTGAGTAGTTACGTTTGTTCCTGAGGACTAGGGAGAAGTCTTGCTATTAGTAGTCATGTGAATTTGGTATTTGTTCGATATTTTGATGAGATGTATGTTGTCTAGCCTCTAGTGGTGTTATGTGAACGTCGACTACATAACACTTCACCATTATTTGGGCCTAGAGGAAGGCATTGGGAAGTAATAAGTAGATGATGGGTTGCTAGAGTGTGAAGCTTAAACCCTAGTTTATCGTTGCTTCGTAAAGGGGCTGATTTGGATCCATATGTTTCATGCTATGGTTAGGTTTACCTTAATACTTTTGTTGTAGTTGTGGATGCTTGCAATAGAGGTTAATCATAAGTGGGATGCTTGTTCAAGTAAGAACAACACCCAAGCACCGGTCCACCCACATATCAAATTATCAAAGTACCGAACACGAATCATATGAACGTGATGAAAACTGGCTTGACGATATTCCCATGTGTCCTCGGGAGCGCTTTTCCGATTATAAGAGTATGTCCAGGCTTGTCCTTTGCTACAAAAAGGATTGGGCCACCTTGCTGCACTTTATTTACTCTTGTTACTTGTTGCTCGTTACAATTTATCTTATCACGAAACTATCTGTTACCACTTATTTCAGTACTTGCGGAGAATACCTTGCTGAAAACCGCTTATCATTTCCTTCTTCTCCTCGTTGGGTTCGACACTCTTACTTATCGAAAGGACTACGATAGATCCCCTATACTTGTGGGTCATCAAGTTCACACTCTCTTTTTCTCGGACTCAATTATCCGATTAACCAGGAGATCACCGTTGGCAAGGACCTTGATGGCAGAGAGGCTCTGTTTGCTATGGAAAATTGTGTCTACACGGCGAGCCCTAGGAGGTCGGGAGCAAACTCCCCTGATTGTCAACGATACAGACTGCAGCCAAAAGATGGTGAGAATGACAAAGGCATCCGGATTAACTTTGATCCTTGGATGTCCTAATTACGATAGGCACTGATGTGGTTCAAGCCTTCGGGTTTATAGGTAATTGGGCTGTTGCGTTGAAAGGGTGGAGTACTGGTGTCTCCAGATCATTGGTCGCTGAAGCGGGGCTGCAAATTATGATGGTGTTGGATCATCTCTACGAATGACTTTGTTGTCTTTGCTGCTTGTTCTGGATGGGTAGTTCTTTCTTTTGTTATGCATATTCCTTGTCATTTGGTCATCCTCGTCTATGTCACTGTTACTATGTAATAGTTGCTTCTGTTTAGAATGTCATTCTCATCTGGATCACGAGAGTCTAAGCACTGCAGATGGGTGCGTTTTGGTGGTGTAGCAAGACTTCTTATGAACTATCATGTCTTGCTGTTTATGTCAGTAGTAGTCACTAATCAGTGTTTGAAAGTTGTATATATCGTTGTTTCGAACTGTTTATTGTCTCGAACTACTGGTGGGATAAATGAGGGCATCACCATTCTCCAGTGTTCAGAGTGTATCTTCTTTTTTCAAGTTATATAATTTGAGCTTAGTGTCTTTTCGACGATGTACACTTGTTTGGGCCAGTGAGGTGTCGTTGAATATGGGTCGAGTAGTAACGCAATGCCAAACAAGTCAATTATGACTCTCAGGACGGGCTCTCAAAAGATCCTAAAAAAAGGTTGGGCTCTTCAAAAAAGAAAGAATAAGGACTCTTAGGCCAACATGTGGGCGCCACCGGTGTTTTAAAGGCGCTTGCACACCGAGAGCATATTGGCGGCGTGTTCGAAATTCATGCTACCTTTTCATCCCCAATCTCCGCCCTCCCCACCTCTGAAATCTCGATTCCTACTCCAGTTCCCCAAATCCCCTCCTGTACTCCCCTGTACTCAGCGCACTATCATGCCGCCGGTCAACGCGGATCTCGAGCCGGAGATCCAGGAGGTCCGTCACCTGCGATCGCTGCGTCTTTGTCGCTCCAGCGATGGCATGGCGGCGCTTGACGATCAGTTTGCGGCAAAGTGCTGATGGTAACCATCAACGGCGATCGGCCTCCGTCTCACTGGACGACCTTGTCAAAGCTCTTGGCATTGCGCACGGCATCCAAATAAGTGACTTGCTCGTCGAAGTCTATCTGCCACCGGCTGATTTCTTCATCAGGTTCCGGACAACTTTCGACTGTAGTCGTGTGTTCGAATCTTCCTGGCGTTTGTTCTGCGATGGCGTGCTGGTGAGCTTTGATCGGTGGCACCCAGGATGGGGCTCGGTGCCCTCTGAGATTGAGTTTTTAACAAAGCTTACCTTCCACGGCATGCCTCGACGTTCTTGGAACAGCGAGTCCATGAATGAGCTTATCAACGACCTTGGAGGTGAGCTTGTAAGTATGTTTGTTCCTCCGGATAGCCGGGCTCACGGCGGTTATGGCATGGATGAAGAAGCCGTCCACCATACCGAAGGTGATTGGTGTTGAGATACCGTGCGAGAACCGGGGTTGTACTATTCGTCGCCACCAAGGCCGCTGCGGACCACGTTAGGGATGTACCTGTATCGAGTGTTCGTGCACGTCGAAGAAGTGGTCAATCCATCAATCAAAGTCTTGCCGCCGCCGCTGGTGCCAGGGTCCGTTGACGACGTCCATTCCAGGAGTCAACGTTAGACTTTCCTCATGTTGCTTGGAACGATGGATGGCACAGGGCCTACTCCATCGCGCGGCGGAGGCCACTGCTTCTTTGGGAGAAGAGGCGGGGCTGGCTGCCTGGATGTGCTCTAATTTGAGGTAACAACTGAATCTTGTCAGATACTAGTTAAATCCAAGCTATGGGTGTGAAGCACTGATGTGCCAGTACATTTGATTGTGACCTGTTCTAGTTTTGTACCTGAACTTTTTTTAGAAAGGGTTGTACGTCAACTTAATGTGCTAGCAGAACTTATTGTGTTGTTTGTCTGTTTTCTTTGCACAGCATTCAAGATATTTCCCCGTAATTGATAAAGATGATGAACTGTTATGTACGAGTTCGTTGGTTTCAACATAGCCCTACCCGTAGCGATCCACTGCTTCCATCCTGATTGTGCCGCCTGCGTGAAATTTTTGTATGCAAGTTCAGTGTGCTATGATGTTCTATATGATTGTGTCAACTATATAAGTTTTCTTGAGCATCGGCAATGCATATGGATGAAAGATGTATTCTGAGCATAGACCGATGGGTCTCTCTCTCTCTCTCTCTCTCTCACACACACACACACACACACACACAAGTGGGACCCGTTGAATTATTTCTTTGCTCGTGACAGCTTTTAATTAGGTTCCACTATAATCTAACTTTTTTCTTAAGTTATTAATTGAGCTCAGTGACTTCAAATCTTGTCTGAAGCCTTGTTTGGGCCTTTTCCGGCGTCATTGAATGTGGGCTGAGTAGCCATGTTAGGTTGTCTTGTACTACACATGCCTTTTTTTCAACATCAGCAGTGCAACTGGGCCGACAGTTGTACATAATATCCGGGTCAACTTGTTATTCTCTGCCCCGCTGGGCTGCAAACTTTCCTAGGAGGTATGCCTTAGGCTTAACAAGAAATGGACTTTAAGAAATAATAAATGGGATGTAATCATAATAACTGGGCAGTAACTATAAAAAATGCACCAAACACGTAATTAGTTTAAAAAATATATTATTTTTGGAATTTGAAATTTTTAATTTCATTACTTGTTTTCGTTGGATTATAACGTAATACAACTTTATTTTGAAATTATATTTAATCTGACTAGAAATTTCGGATAAAAATATTTCGGATCCCATAAAAATGTGGGAATTTTTTTTTAATTCTGTTTTGAGCGGTTGGTTGAAATTATTAATCGTTGTCCTAGCTAGAAAATGGGCTATACTTTTAACAAAGTGTAAATGGGTTGTAGTAAATTCCATTAGATTTAAAAAATGAGCTGTAAATTCTTACAAATCGCAAATGGGCTATATGTTCTCTGCCGCACACTTGTGGGCCATCTAAGTTGACGTGTCCCCTAAAAAAACTAAGTTGACGAGCATGCAAGGCTTTGTCAACAACACCTGATTCACAGCATTTGTGGCGTTGGATATCCATCCAACGAATGTCGTGCTTCTTCTTCAATCTCGGATATTCTTGCTTGACCGCCAAAAATGATTCCTCCCACCGACATCTGGGCGCACGTTTGGAGGCTGAATCAGGCCTACTAAGTTGACGCGTACCAAGGGCTTTGTCAACTTAGTCAATATAAACGATTCTAGCTGCAGTGACCGTACGATATCCATCCAACGGCTGTAGTGCTTCTTCAACCTCTGGTCTTCTTGCTCCAGCCGCCCAAAGCAGCGCCGGTCGTGCCGCGTGCTCCTGCCTCCCGTGGCTGGTTGTGATGCCGCGGAGGCCTCACCGCCCCCTACTACTCCCACCGTTGGCCAGGCCATCCCTCTACTCACCCACACCCCCTGTTATTCTGCGGCAATGGCAGCCTCACACCGCAGCCGAACCAGTAAACCCTCGTACTCCTCTCCGCGGGCTTCCAGCATCGCGTCTTCCCCGGCTCCACGTCGTCCCCTTCCTAGGCCTCGCCGTCGTCCACCGCCGTGGTGCTCTCGGCGCGGCGTGGTCAATGTGATCAACGACCGACTTCCATCGGAAGAGTACTAGACGTGGAGAGACTGATAGCTGGGTCCACGGCGGTCGCAAAGAAGTGCCTCCTTATTACGCGCAAAATAATTATTCCTCCACCTGACAGCAGGGACCCACCGAACGGGCCACCGTATTTCGTGAAAAAAAACGTTTCCCCTGACTGTTGGGACCCACTAGCTACATCTTTGCACGCAAGGAAGTGCGTCCGGGCAAAAAAAAACGATTCGCCCCCCTGACTGTTGTGACCTACCAGCTACATCTTCGCACGCAAGGAAGTGCCTGACAGTCGGGACCCACTTGGTCGAAGCGTACGTAGCATTGTCATTCTGGTCGCGAACGTGTACGTACATACTGGTCGATGTAGAGGCGCGCACGTGTCGTAGTAGAGGCGCGCACGTAGCATGTACACGTATGTACAGCTGCCCGTGTGCAAGAAAGAAAATACGGCCACGTACGTACATACGGGCGGGGTCTCGAACGCCTACTCACGCATACGTACGGCCAGGGCTCGTGTACATGGTTGGGTCGGAACAGAGAAACAACATCGTTGTCGTGTTCATGGGGAGCCAACCGGCTGGGTCGGAACGGAGAAACAGCATCGTCGTCGTGTTCGTGGGGAGCCAACCGGTTGGGGTAGAACGGAATGCGTCGTCGTGTTCATCAGGAGGGCTTGGACGAAACAGCCGATGGAAACAAGGCCTGGCGTACCGCAGAACGGAGAAAACGGCCTTGTGTTCGACCGGCCACGTTTGAAACGGGATCCTCTTCATCGGGAGGGTGCAGCGCATCAAGAAAGCGGAGGAAGCGGACCTCCTACGCCGAAAACGGGGTCTGTTGATCGGGAGGGTGTGGCGTACCGCAAAACGGAGGAAGCAGACTTGTGTTGGAGCGCTACGGTCAAACGGGGTCCTGTTCGCCGAGAGGGTGTGGCGTATCGCAAAAGCGGGACTCCACAGGACACTATTCATCTCCACCGTCGACCCCTCCGGCCTCCACAGACTCTGTTCATCCACTGTCGACCTCCTCCAGCCTCCACCTGCGACTGTTCATCTCACGGGCTCCTGTTCATCCAGCCTCCACCGAGCGCTACTCCACCGGCTACTGTTCAACCAGCCCTCTCCACGGGCTCCTGTTCAACCACCCCTCCACGGGCTACTGTTCATCCAGCCCTCCACCGTCTACTGTTCATCCAGCCCTCCACGGGGTGGTCCTGTTCATCCAGCCCTCCACGGGGTCCTGTTCATCCAGCCCCAACCGGCTCGATCGATCGGGGTCCTGTTCATCCAGAGGCAACACCACGGGGTCCTGTTCATCCACCCCCACGAGAACTGTTCATCCAACCCCCCAAAGAACGCTCCTTTGTTCATCCAGAGGCAGCATCGATCGGCTTGATTAGCAGCGATGGCGAAGAATCACTCGATCGGGTTTAGTTAACGACCATCGATCGATCGCTCGGGTTCGATAACGATGTAGCCTGCGGTAATCGCCGAGTTCGATTAGAGCCCAACGCCTCGCTTAGGGTTCGATTAGAATAACGCCTACGCACCCTGCAGCGTGCATGTACGAGAGAAACGCGCATAGCTCGGCCCGACCACCCACCGTAACCGGGAACACCCTGATATTTTCCTCGCCCTCGCTTCTACCACGGGTTTTTCCGTCATGAACGGCCAAAAGAATGTCATGCAGCTGCGTCTCCGGCCCGCCCTGGAGGAAAAGCCCATTTTTTGTCATGATTTTTTGTCATAGAAGAAGGAGCCCACCATATCTGTGATGATACCGGGTTTTGTCACAATTATCGTCATAGAAGTGTCATAAGTATGATAGGAAAAAAATTCATTCGGCCCAAAATGTCACGGATGTGTCTTTTTTTTAGTGACTACATCATTTTTCAATTGTTGTTTAGCTTCTAATATTAACTTGGTGCCTTTAAGTACATATATCATTGCCAAAGATCCACACTTTGACCCTTTCTACATATGGGGCAATGAGATATTCATGAACCAGCATCAAGTGAGGAAACTGATAAAGATTATTATTAAAATGGGTCAAAAGATGTCAATCAAACTATTTGTTTACACTTTATGCAAGACAACGATGAAGCTGCAGGATGGTAAGTAAGAATCCTGTAGCCTTCTTTTTACTGCCCGTAATGAGTTGTGTTAGATGACAATATCTGAATCTTTTTTCTTTTGTAGTGGATCCTAAAGCAGTTTACTCAAGATTACCTCTCAAACTACATGATTGGCGGCCGGCCATCACATGGGGTTGGACTAGAGTCCTGCATGCCTTCTGCATCCAGGAGAGCACAATAGGGCCATTCCGCTTCACCTTGTTCAGCAACTGGAATGTCTGCCGCCTCTTTCTTTACCATCTGTAATAGTACAAGTATAGAACCCTGGTACATCATTCTTTATTTGGTGCTTATGTAATTCTTAAACATATGACCTGTGAACCGAATAATGCATTTGTTGTTTGAACCTGATGGATATGAATAAAGCTATAGCCTACTTTCAAGTTTAAATTAGGTACAATTTTAAATAGCAGCAATTAAATTAGGGCAAAATTACGTTGTGCGGGTCATTACGGCACACACGGTTGGTAAAAAACAAACGTTTGTGATATACACATAATCTGAGACGGTTCACAGAGAGGAAACGTGTGCAAGCATGCACATAGTTGTCGTTTGCAAAGCGTGTGTGATGTTAGACACTATCACATACGGTGCGGGGAAACTAAATGTCTATGATTGTCTACCTATCGTACACGGTTTATAATCATGAACTGTTTGTGATGTGCCAGGCATCGTATAACTCCCGTTCCTAGAATCTGCCTGGAAAACTCCCGTGCCTGGAATCTGCCTGGTTTTAGGCAAAACCACAAAACTCCGACTGCGATGGCAAAGCGAGCACAAACGAGTAGCAAGGATGAAGCGTTTGGGATATTTGAGATATCGGAAACAGTTATATAGGGACAACTGTATGCATGAAGGCTCCCTATCCCTAACGCTTTCTGGGTCGTGTGGGAAGGACCCTCCTATCGCCCACACTCACTTGGAGACGATTCCAAATGTCGTCGCGGAAAGGGTTAAAAACTGTTTGTTTAGGACCAACGCGACCAGTGTGACCCAAGTTATATGGTCTGCTTAGAGATGAAACCATCAAAAGTCTATAGTCCATAACATGGGAGTTAACGTATGTATGATTCCTTAGACCATGAGAGTATCGAGTCACTTCATACCGGACAGTACACTTTGAGATTGTTCCAATGTCATCCTTAGCAGGGTGATCATAAAAGCAACTTACGGGTTTATCGTAAACGTATGACAAGGGGCTAGATAGCTCGAGACTGGGATTTGCTCCTCTAGCGATGGATAGAAATTCTTATGGCATTCTCTGGGTGACGACATCCATCATCGTCTGGCCAAGCACAACATGAATTGATCACGGGGATGCCTAAACACAAGAACAAGAAAAGAGAACATAACCGATAACGAGGAAGACCGGTATAGTGAGCATATGTTGATCTCAAGGGGATACCGATATATCTCACCTCGGCTTTTGTAACATATCATGAAGCAAAACAAATAACAAATGATAACCAAAGCTTCATTTGAATATCATTCGTGTGAGTATAGAAGTCAATATGGATGCCCAAGGTTCCACTTATGATCATTAAATGAAAGGTGTTTTCGTTCATGTCTATATTTCATCAAATCTATAGGGTCTATGAGAAAATATTATCTGAAAAGTTTCGGTAATTATAGAAATTGTGTCGAGAGAAAACGGAAGCGTCTCGGGGTTACCGGGAGAGTTTCGAGAATACCAGGTAATGCCAGATAGGTGGAAAATATACTGGAGGACCTAAAATAAATATAGGAGGGCTTCGTAATTTACCGAGAGCCCCCCACCCCGAGATTTATGTAGGCGACTTGGGTTTCCCCCTCTTTGCTTATTGGACAAGCTAAGGGGGAAGGGGAGTTAGAGGAGGACTCCCCCTCCTTGGTCGGCGCGCCAAGGAGAACCCCTCCCAAGTCAGCCTCCCCTCCCAAGTCGTCCTCCCTTCCCCACACCTATATATACATGAGGGTGGCGCCCTCTAGAGACACACGAGTCCCTTTGTTTGAGGCGCCCCTCTCTAGTTCTCTCTAGTTCAGGATAATAGAGAAGCCTCATGTGGTTCTCTTATCCCTTCTCTAGTTCTCCGGCGATGCAAAGCTCTTGATTGCGAAGCACTCCTGTATCGTCAAGCCCGTAAGCGTGCAATCCGTAGAGAGATCGTGCTTTCGATCTTCGTTTGAGGGATCATTCGTGGAACGGTTCGAGTGACTTCAAGAACGATCTACACCAACTCTTCTTCCTCTGGAACTTGAAGTTGGTAACAATCCGATCTAACATTGTATGCATCATCATAGTGATACTAGGATCTTCATTGTAGGCCGATTTTTGTTTGTTTTGTACTACATTTCCAAACGCTAAGGTGGGAATATGGCAACATGTATAATTCCCGGAGTTCATGGTCATTGAGGGAGTCTGGGCTGGGGGTGTCCGGATAGCGAACTATCATCTTTGGCGGACTCCTAGACTATGAAGATACAAGATTGAAGACTTAGTCACGTGTCCAGGATGGGACTTTCCTTGGCGTGGAAGGCAAGCTTGGCGATACGGATATGTAGATCTCCTACCATTGTAACCGACTACGTGTAACCCTAACCCTCTCCTCGTGCCTATATAAACGCGAGGGTTTTAGTCCGTAGAGAACGAACAACAATCATACCATAGGCTAGCATCTAGGGTTTAGCCTCTCACGATCTCGTGGTAGATCTACTCTTGTACTACCCATATCATCAATATTAATCAAGCAGGAGTAGGGTTTTACCTCCATCAAGAGGGCCCGAACCTGGGTAAAAACATCGTGTCCCTTGTCTCATGTCAACATCCGCCTAGACGAACAGTTCGGGACACCATACACGAGATCCGCGGTTTGACACCGACATTGTTCTTTGTCGGGCAGGCTGATCTGGCCCACGAACACCTATGGGGCGGTGGACCGAGCCCCTTCGGTTGGCTGAGGCGGAGGTCGCCTGAAGAGCAGATCGAGGCAAAGCACGCGAGAGGTTTACCCAGCTTGAGCTCTCCCGGAGAGATAACACTCCTACTGCTGCATGTCTAGGTGTATTGCGTTCTTGCTCAGGAGCGCTCGATGCTACAGTACACACGAGCTGCTAACGAGACTGAGCGTAGAGGGAACTGATCGACCCACCCACCCTTTCTACGTTGCGCATGGGCCTCCTTTTATATGCACAAGGGGCTCCGACGGTGGCAACGTGGGCGGGGTACAAATGGAAAAATAGTGGTTGGTACACCTACTTATACGATTATGCGATGTATTATACCTAACCACGGCGGAAGGGACAAAGGCATTAAATGCCCGTCTAGTCGCCCCTAACAGTGCAAACGAGGGACCGTCAAAGGCGCCACCGTTTGCCACGATGGCAAACTTGTCGGCTGCTTGCCACCTACTCGCACCGCTTGGCTGCCTGACCTCTCTCGCCACGGCGCCTTTGAAAGGCCCAGGCGACACGTTAGTGGATCTGGAGCGAGGCTCTGAGAGAGGTGATGCATCGCGACAGCGCCTTGCCGTGGTTGTTATCTTGTCGGCGCCGGAAGCTTGTCACTCACGGGCCTTCCGGCAAGCTCCTCTTGCCGGGGCCTTGTCTTGTAAGTGCACAGGGTGGTCTTCCCGGCAAGCTCCTCGTGCCGGGGCCTTGTCTCCTATGTGCCTTGGGTGGCCTTCCCGGCAAGCTCCTCTTGCCGGGGCCTTGCCTCCCTGACTTGAATACTTTGTTCTTGAATGGCTCCAAAGGAACCACGGAGGATCTGGCGGTCACACGGTAAGCCTTGCAGCGGAGGGCTGCAACTGCCCGTGCACAAGTTCGGGATACTAGGGTACCCCTACTCTAGTACACCGACAGAGCCCGGGCCTGGGCCACACGGTGCCGGCGCTGTTGGGCCAGGCCCAAAAGCAGGCGAGGCACCAGCGGCCCGGGTCACACCATAACTCACCCGGACCCACCGCCCCCACAGGCAGCGCGCGCCAGGCGTGGCGTCGTGCGCGAAGATCGTGGGCGAGGTCGTGGGGGTTTCTTTATTCGGAAAATCAGAACGTCCGCCCCTCCTCTTTATGGCGGGGAAACAGGGCGCGTCGCCTACTGCTTGCCAGTTGTTGTCCCATCGAAAACCACCACTGCTCCCCCCCTTCTTCTCAAGGCTGAAAAGAGCAGCGCTCCGCCCCCATCGCCACCCGACACTCAACGCCCGTCGATCTCCTCCATCGCCTCCGCCATGGGCCCGAAGCCGACAAGGAGAGACCGTGAAGTCGGCCGAGAACCTTTGCGGCTTGCGGCTGCGGAAGGAGCGGGCCGTCTTCCCCCTCAGCTCATGAGGAGGCCGAGGAGAACTAACCCCTTCGTCGACGGAGACGCGCGCATCCATGAGCGAAGAGTACTCCCGCCGCTTTGCAGAAGCCGTACGATGGGGTATCCCTTCTTCGCGCTCTTCTTCTCTGCGGGCTCGCCCGCCTTCTCTGAAGTTCTTTTGCGACATTATGAACAGCTACCGGTTCCGCCTCCTTGATTTCACCCCCAACGCCGTTTCGACCATGGCAGTTTCGCACATCTCTGCGAAAACTTTGTCGGAATCCACCCAAATGTAGCTCTTTTCCGTCACTTCTTTTTACCCCGAGCCGAGAGAGAGAGCCCCTTGTCGGAGGAATTGCTTGGGTCTCCAGGGTCGGCAAGAAGGAGGCCTATCTAGAGGGAGAGCTCCGTAGCAAATGGGAGGAGTGGAGGGCAGATTGGTGCTGGATTGTTGAGGAGAACCCGCAGCCTTTTACCGCCCAGCGCCAAACCCCAGTAGTACGCGGCAATGACTGGAGCGATCTGGCCCCGGAGGACGCTAGGCTGAAGATCACAGTTACCCGAATCCTCCGCCTCAGACTTGCCGGACTCACTGTAGGCACAATTGGCATGGACTTTCTTCGGCGCCGCATCGCCCCCATGCAGGAGAGAAGGAGACCTGCCTGGGAATTTTAGAACGCAGCAGACATCATGAGGCTGCGCCCAGGCCTCAACTTCAACTTCACTGTCTTGGAGCTTGACGCAATGCTCTTAGAGCTGTTCAAGCCTGATCCTGATCATCCGGAGATGTTTAGGTTGCCGAGGGGCTTCGTTCCGCTGTGCAACAACTCGTCGCTTGACCGCATTCATGCAATGATGTCGTTGTGTGACTCCCACGGAATTGTCCCCACTTGGCAAGAGCCCGGATGGCGTGGTGCGGCGGTTCTTTGACAATCTGGTAGAGATGCCGGTCTGCCTGACGGCAGAGGGGCCTCACCCGCGACACTATCGAAGACGAGATGCGCGACGCCACGAGCTAGAAGAAGAGGCGGCAGCAGCTGCCGCCGCTGGTGAGTTTGGCTTCACCGTGGAGGAGGCAGAGGCAGCAGAGGCGGCAAGCCTTGTCGAGCGAAAGGAGTTTGCCGGCGAGGAAGAGCTTGCCGAACCTGAGGCCGAGTCGAGCGAGCCCGCCGAGGGTGCATCCTTCCCACCTCCAAGCAGCTTGCCACGAGCGGAGCCACCAGCTCCACCAAGAAGGCGTCTTCGCAAGGCAGGAGACGTAGCGGGGCGGCAGACGGGCCAACAGCCGCAGCGCCGCGGGGCAGCGCTCCACCACGACAAGCATTGTTGCCGGGGAGCTCCTCACGCCGCAACAAGCTGGGCCAGGGGCCCTCGCAGGCCACCGGTCCCGCTCCCGCCAAGCGTCCAAGGAGAGCCCTCCTCCGCCTCGTCGCACGGGAGGCGGGCCAGTCGACCTCTCCGCGCTCGGCTCAAGCGAGGAAGAGGAAGAGTAAGATTCCTTATTTGTAGTTATAATTCTTCGATTTGTTGCCTTGTATTGTATCTGATCTTCTTTACTCGAATCCATTTCTTTTCGTGACGCTGGCCCGGAGGATGTCAAGAGAGCCAAGACCCGGTGATTGTCGTCGAAGATTTAACCTCTGCTGACGGCGGGAGGCGTCCGAGGCAACCTTGCGGATGAGGCAACTCTCCTTCAAAGCAGCCCCGGCGCAGCCCCAGCGTAAGTATATGGTCTACTTCTCGTTGTTCGGCGTGCATGGGTGCTTTTTCCTTTCTTGATATCTCGATTTGTTGACTTGTGTAGGAGTAGAGCAGCCTCATACGCTTGACTACGCCGCCAAGGGTGGATTCCCGGCAAGGAGCGTTCTCGACAAGAGAGCCTTCTCCGGCAAGGAGCCTTCTCCGACAAGGGCAGCTCTCCGGCAAGGGGCGGCACCAGCGATCCCTTGGCGGCGGAGAACATGACCGCAGCCCGGCGCCGGTAACCTTCTCGCCTGAGTAATTACCTTGTGTTTTTCTTCTTATGATTTTGTCTTTTAATATTTTCTTGACTTTCTTCATCTGTCATACAGAGCCGGCGGAGACCGAGGTCGCCGGCGAGGGAGGACGTCTTGGCGCTGCAATCATCGAAGCCGCCGCCGTGGAAGAAGAAGCCGGCGCTGACGAGCCCGCGGCGAAGAGGCCACTGCAGCCGCCGCCAGAAGCCGGCGAGGGTCTCAAGCGATCGACCGACGACCACGAGGTCGCGCAGGAGCGCCAGCGCCATACCGACCGCCGATCCCTCCGCCGCAGCTGCCAGTTCAAGAGCCCCAGCCCGGCGCGCTTACTTGAAGGCCGGCGACGGTGTCTTCATCAAGCTCCCATGGGAGTCGAGTTCAGTGCGGCGAAGGAGAAACCTTCGATAAAGAGCTGCTCGCCTCATTGGTGGACGCTAGTTGACGCGCCAAGCAGCGGCGTGGCGAGCTCGAGGAGGAGCAATGGCCGCGAAGCTGCTATCGCTCTACCGCCCGACAAGCCAAAGCGGCATCCGGAGGCGCTTTGTCGCGAAGGCGGGAAGCAGAACATTGAGAAGCGGAGGAGGAGCTCCGGGGCCGTAATTCAGAAGCTCTCCGGTCCTTGGTGGAGGAGCGGGAACAACTCGCCGAGGACCGCAAGGCCTTCATCCTCGAGAAGGCTGCAGCTGAGGAGGAACAGCGGCTTGCCGTAGAGAAGCTGTCTGCGCAGGAGGGTGAGCTGGCGTAGCGGAAGGTCAACCTGGACAGCCACGAGGAGGATCTCGCCATGCGCGAGGAAACACTTGGCGGGGCTCTCAAGGAGGCAAGGGATGCCGCCGCGGCTGCCGAGGCCACCAAGAAGGAGCTAGAGACGAAGGTGGCGCAGTTGGAGGCCAGCCTCAAGAAGAGCGGCGAGGAGCTTGCTGCACTCAAGCACGAGCGCGAGAAGGACGCCTACACTCTTGGCGAGCTGCAGGGCCGTCTCGCCGAGAGGAGCAAGGAGCTCAAGCGCCGCCAGTGGACTCCAATGCAGATCTTGAGTTGAAGCTAACTACTTTGACTCGAGGCGCTGGACGGCGCCAAGGAGCGGAGGTGGCCTTGAAGGAGAAGATCAAGGCCGACGAGGAGGCTCTGGCGAATCTTGTTGCCGCCAGGGTGCCTTGAGGAGAGTGTGGAGCACTTTGGACCAAAGGTCTCGTGGATCTGCCGACGCCATCCACAGCCGAATGATGGAGCTGGGATGGTGGATCTTGGATACTCCTCCGACGAGCACCTCCAACCCAGCGCCAAGCTTAGCTTATTCTTCAAGGGCGTGGTGACGGGCCTCCAGCGACTCTGGGAAGAAGTCCCAAAACAGCTGGCCGAGGAGTCGCGCCAGATCTGCTCGGGAGCCCTCCAAAAGGTGCTGATGAAGGTGGCCTTCCGCAACCCGGCCTCAACTTCACCAACGTCCTCAAGTCCCTGCCACGAATGCTGATGTGGAGGCGCTCAAGACCCTTGTCGCACCCATTATGGACAGGGTGAGCGGAATCAAGAGGGTTGAGGGCGATCGCGTAGATTAGGCCGCCCGTTTTCTCTTTCCCTTGCCGCTGCTGGTCATGTCACAGGAACAATCTATTAGAGCTGCGGCAAGCTATCTTGTAATATAACTTTATTTTGGATATCAATCGCTACGTTATTTCCTTTACTTGATTCCTTCCTTTGTATGTTTTTGCCTTACGCTTTTAGGGAACTTATCGGCTGGCACACAGCCATGAGGCCGAGTCTTGAACGTCGGCCTCTTCTGGTGCCGCTTCCGACAAGCAACCTTGTCGCAACTAGTCGCAGCTCACTTAAGTTGTTGAGTGGACTCGAAACAAAGTAAGGGCGCAACTAGCTACGAGTTGGTTCCTTTGCGCACGGGTTTTCCATACAAAGTTTGGTCGTTCAAGGAAGATAACTTAAAAATTTAAAACTGATTGCTCAAACTTTGGCAACTTAGCTTTTACGTCGTTTGCTTCGGTAAGGTTAGACTTCCTTGAGCGACGCTTGGTCCACACCATTATCTTCTCCTTTCCCCCCGGCAAACTTGTGTGCGAGGGAACCTTCCTTTCTTTGAGAAAGAGAAAGAAGAGAAAATAAAGATATGGAGCCTTGTGGCTCATTATTACTTACTAGGGGTAGGTGCTGCACAAAGTGTCAGATAATGCATGCAAAATAGAAGTGAAAAAGCATGAAATCGACAAGGTGTGCGAAGCACGCTAGCTTTACTGATGCACGGGGTCTGCGCCGCTTTGTACAAAGGATTACATGCATCGCCGGCAAGACTTGTACAAAAGGTGGTTGCCGAACAGGTTCCGCAACCGCACCTCACGGGTAAAACTTACGAAGATGCTCAATATTCCAGAGTTGCTCACCGAATGCCATCTTCGGTCTCAAGGCATGACAGCGCCAGGCCTAGTGACTCGCTTTCACCCGATAAGGGCCTTCCCACCGGCGTCAACTTGTTGGAATTCTTGGCGGACTGAACGCGCCGAAGAACAAGGTCGCCTTTCCTCGAGACTTACGGCGTTGACTTTGCGGCTATGGTAGCGGCGCGAGAGCTTGTTGGTACCGAGCAGCCTGACAACAGCGGCTCGAAGACGATCTTCCTCAAGGAGCAGCGCGTCATCTTGTCGCAGCTGCTCTTGCTCAAGCTCATCATAAGCGAGCACTCGAGGCGATCCGTGATACGAAGTTCCGTGGGGAGAACTGCCTCGCTCCATAGACTAGAGCGAAAGGTGTGCGGCGTTGGCTCGATTTGGCGTCGTCTGATCGACCAAAGAACCACCGGCAGCTCCTCAATCGATTTCTTCCGCACTTGTGCAGCCTGTCCGAAAGTTCTGGTCTTGAGCCCGCGACGACTTCAGCATTTGCCCTCTCCGCTTGACCGTTGCTTCTCGGATGAGCAATGTAAGCGAAGCGAACCTTGGCGCCAAGATCTTGGACGTCTTTGCATGAAGGTGCGGCTTAGAACTGCGTGTGCCGTTGTCGGTGATGATCTGTTAGGGATTCCAAACGGCAAACAATCGACCAAGAACTTGGCTGCCGATCGCGGCTGTCACCTTCCTCATCGCTTCCACTTCCGCCACTTTGTGAACTTGTCGATGGAAACGCATAAGTACTCAAAGCCCCGACAGCTCGGGGAAGGCCGAGGATGTCGAGCCCCGGACGAAAATCGCCAGGATAAAGGGATCGTCCGAGAGCTTGAGCTGGCTGGTGCGTCGCTTGGAATGGAACCGCACGCTTCACACTTGGTTACTTGTGCGGTTGCATCATGGAGGCTGTCGGCCAAAAGAAGCCTTCTGCCGAACGCTTTGCCGGCAAGTGCTTTCCGCGCAAATGTGGTGACCACATATGCCTCCATGTATCTTCGCCAACAGCTTTTGTCCGCCTTCGGGTGAATACACTTCAATTTCACACCGTTGAGTCTCCTACATCACGGTGTCGTCGACAAACTGGTACATACTTGACTGTCGGGCTACTCTTTCCGCTTTCTTCTTGTTCTTCGGGAAGTTCTCCCCGTCAAGGAAGCGGACAATCTGCTGCGCCCATCTTTGGAGCTTGCGGCTCGACAACAAGGACTAAAGGCACATCTGCTGCTGGGAATATCGACTTCCACGGCAAGAACACTGCGGCTCAGCCGAGCTTGGCGTTCCCGGCAAGCTTGCCGGAGCAAAACTTGTTGGGAGCGCTCGCTTCAACGAAACAAACCACAGGGCTTGTCGGAGCAGATCGCCTCAAGATCGCTGGTGTCGATCTTGGGGACCTTCTTGGCGGCGGCTTCGGGAAGCTCTGCCGGAAAGTAGTCACCAGAGATCAACTTCCTCTTCTTGCTCTGTCCAGTTGGTGGTGTTACAAACAGTTGAGTCAGCTTGAGCACAAAAATCCATGGTTCCACAGGTAACTTAAGTGCGGCGCACTTTGACAGGCCATCAACAATGTCGTTCTGAGCTCTCGGAATATATTCCATTTGCAGGCCGTCAAAGTGTTCTTCTAGCTTCTTGACTTCATCAACATAAGCTTCCATCAACGGACTCTGATAATTCTTGTTCACTTGGCGGATAACAAGTTGTGAGTCACCCCTGACGATGAGCTTCTTGATCCCAAGGTCTACCGCGATCCTGAGACCGGCAAGCAAACCTTCATAGTCTGCAGTATTGTTTGTTGCTTGCTCCTTGGGAAAGTGCATCTGTACTACGTACTTGAGGTGCTCTCCGGTGGGTGCGACAAGCAGCACGCCGGCACCGGCGCCTTGCAGCGAGAAGGCACCATCAAAGTACATCAGCCACTCTTTGCTTGTTTCCTCGACGGGGACGCTCGTTTCTGGAATTTCTTCATCTGGTGTTGGCGTCCATTCTGCTATGAACTCCGCCAAGGCTCTGCTTTGGATGGTTGAAGTGCTCTCAAACTTGAGGCCAAAGCTTGCAGTTCCAGTCCCACTCGACAATCCCGCTGTTGCCTCTGGATTTTGCAAGATCCTCTTCAGCGGAAAGCGAGTGACAACTGTGATCTCGTGTGCTTGGAAGTAATGGCGCAGCTTTCTCGAGGCCATGAGAAGGCCGAAAAGCAATTTCTGCACACCAGAGTACCTTGACCTAGCCCCCTGCAGAAGGGAACTGACAAAGTAAACTGGGCGCTGCACCATCTTTTTCTGCATCTTGTCACGCGTCTGCGCAGATCCGTCCTTGTCGGGACCAGAGCTTGCCGGTGAAGCCCCCTGCTTGTCGCTAGATGCGTCTGCCGCGGTTGCTAGCTCACCATCCGCCTCCCTCTCCGCTACTAACGCAGCACTAACCACTTGATTGGTTGCCGCTATATATAGCAGCAACTTCTCTTGTGGCCTAGGTGCGACAAGTGTTGGAGTGGAGGACAGGTATCTCTTCAAGTCCTGCAGCGCTGCCTCCGCTTCCGGAGTCCATCGCATCGGACCTGCCTTTTTCAAGAATTTGAAAAATGGCAGGGCGCGCTCAGCAGATCTAGAGATAAACCTGCTGAGAGCAGCTACACAACCGGCAAGCCTTCGTACATCCTTGACGTGCTTTGGTGCTTCAATCTGCTCAATGGCCTTGACCTTGTCAGGATTGGCTTCAATTCCCCGCTGAGACACGAAGAACCCGGTAAGCTTGCAAGAAGGGACTCCAAACACACACTTCTCAGGGTTGAGCTTGAGGTTGATCTTGCGCAGATTTGCAAAGGTTTCATCTAAATCTTGAACCAGGGTCGCTTTGTCCTTGCTTTTGACCACTATGTCATCCATGTAGGCTTCCACATTTACTGTGCATTTGCGGCTCAAAAGCATCATGAACTACTCTTGCAAGCGTTGAACCAGCATTCTTTAACCCGAAGGGCATCCGTGACAAAACGATATGTGCCACATGGGGTGATGAATGCGGTCTTCTCCTCATCCTCTTACGCCATGAAGATCTGATGATATCCCGAGTATGCATCCGTAAATGAAAGCAAATCACATCCGGCCGTGGAGTCAACAATCTGATCGATGCGGCAAGGGAAATGGGTCTTTGGGACAAGCTTTATTGACATCCGTAAAAGTCGATACAAAGCCTCCATTTCCCGTTAGCCTTATGCATAACTACAGGATTGGCCAACCACGTAGGATGGAGCACTCCTCACGACAAGGCCTGCTGCTTCCGGTTTCTTGATTTCTTCCGCGATGAACTCTTGGCGCCCACCGCTTGCTTCCCGACTTTTCGCTTGAGGGGCCGCGATGAGGACAAAGCGGCAAGATGGTGCTCAATTACTTTCCTGGGAACACCGGGATGTCGACGGTTGCCATGCAAACACGCCGACGTTTCGCCTAGGAAAGCAACGAGCGCGCCTTCCTATTTAGGGTCGAGAGAGGCACTGATGGTGAAGGTACCACCAGTGCCGTCCTCCTTGGCGGACACCTTCTTAGTCTTTGGTGGAGCTGTCATCGTTTTCTTACACTTGACGGTGGAGCTCGATGGTGCGTCCTCGACGGTAGCGCAGCACTCCGAAGAGGTGCGCTTGCCGGAGTGGGCATCAGAGCTCTTGCCGGACTTGGTCTTCTTCTTCCCTCCGGGAGCTTCAGCGGCAAGTGGCTTGCAATCTGTCGCGGCTGCTGCTTCCCGGTAGATCTTGTCGGCGCAGATAAGAGCATCCTTCTTGTCGCCAGGGACAGAGATGACGCTTATCGGGCCTGGCATCTTCAGCATGTTGTAGGCATAGTGAGAGGCCGCCATGAATTTGGCGAGTGATGGACGGCCCAGTATCCCATTGTAAGGCAATGGAAAATCAGCAACGTCAAAAGTGACCCTCTCAGTCCTGAAGTTCAACTCGCTGTCGAATGTTACCGGCAACATGATCTTTCCCTTCGGCTTGCTCCTTCCCGGATTAATTCCTTGAAAGGTGCCGGTCTCTTCGAGCTCGCCATCAGGGATTTGGAGTTTCTGGAGCACCGCGGAGGAGATCAGATTCAAGCCGGCCCCGCCGTCAACTAACATCTTGGTGACTTTGAGGTTGCGGATAGTTGGTGAAACCAACATCGGCAAGCACCCGACTGCAGTTACACGATCAGGGTGGTCCTCAATATCAAAGATGATAGGCGTGCTGGACCTTTTCATAGGCCTGCGTAACTCGATGGATGGTTCTGCTGTATTGACCTCCCGCATCCACTGTTTGAGCTGGCGGTGGGAGGTATGCAGAGAAGCACCGCTGTCAACACACGTGACCTCTGTGGGCTTTCGAACTCCTGCTCATCGGCGTCGTCATCATCCATGTCTTCATCGCCGTCTTCGTCTTCATCCTTGTCGCGGCCACGGGAGGCTGTCTCCTTGCCGCTGCTTAGCTGCCGCGGCGCCCTCCCGGCCGGGGCGTTTCTTGTTGGCTCCTCCGGCACCTTCTGGGCCTTCTCCTTGTCGCGTCGCTCGTATTCAGCCTTCTGGCTGCTCGACAAGCTGCTTGACCTTCTTGCAGCTCACGGAGGTCATGACCCTTAGTGCGGTGGATCTTGCGATGCGCTTGCCGGAGCCGTCACGCTTGTCGGCGGCCGCCACAGATCGGTGGTTACGCCAGCGGCAACCTCCTTGCCGGAGCTGCCAGCCTTGGCGTTCTTGTCGCCACCTCCCGTTGCGGACTGCTCAACAACTAGCACATCTCGCCTTTCTTTTTCCTGTTGCCCTTGCCACGGCTCTTCTTTGTCGGGCGGTCTCCTCCTTGTCGAGATCCTCCCGCCTCGGTATTCTCTTGAAGTCTCCTCCTTCCTCAAAGACGTGCACACTTGTCGGCCGTAGGCGTATAGCTCATCGACGTCTACGATTTTGCACATCGCCATCTCCTCCCGCATCCTGCGGTTTCGCGACGCTCGATGGAACCTTGGCGATCACCATGGCGGGGTGGACATCTGGGATGTTGTCTTTGTACACGGCTGAATCTTTTGAATATACTTGCTAGGGGCTCTCCTTCCTTCTGGGCGGCAGATGAAGGTCGCTTTTCTTGGCCATGGGGCTTGTGGCCTCCTGTAAAAGGCGCCGACAAACTGATGGCATAGATCTGCCCAAGAAGATATGGAGTTATGCAGCAAGTGCATGAGCCAGGACCTGACATTGGGCTTGAGCACCGCCGGAAGTAGTTGGCAAGGATCTTGTCGTCTCGCCCCGCAGCCTGCACCGCGATGGTGTAAATCTTGAGGAACTCCGACGGATGCGTCTTGCCGTCGTGCTTCTCCACGTCTGGCTTGAAGTTTTTCTTCTTTGGGCCATCGATTTGGACTTGCCGCAGCTCACGAGTGAATGCAGGGCAACCTACCGCGTACGGCAAGTCGCCTGGTTCCTCTGGCGCGTGCATGTCGACAGAGGGCCCAGCGCGCTTGTTGGATTGACGTCACGCTTCTCTTCGGCGCTCGATGCGAGTTCGGCGTCCTCTTCTTGTCGATCGTGAAGAACTTGGCGCTGATCGTGATGAGCTCGTGGATCTGATGACGCAGTGGAGTCGCTGTCGAGGTGGATCCGGCGAGTCGGCGATCTTGGCCTTCGGGGCGGAGAGTGCATGGTGGTTGCACCCCCACCGGTCTCATCGCCAACGGCTCGTGTTTGGCAGTCCTGCCACGGCAGCGATGCACACGTTTGCCGCGGAGCGTCGCCGTTGGCGAAGCCGATGAGACTCTGAATGGTGGCCCTCCACTCATCGACCTTGTCGGCCGTCGGAGGGTAATCCGTAAGCGATTGTGCTCGCCAAAGCTTCGCTGGAGTGGTGGGTGGCGGTGGCAAGCGGCGCGAGGAGCGGATATGCTCGGACTTCTAACTATGTTAGAAGGAGCGATATCCGTCCGGCGATCGCGTTCGCTTCGCGCCGACATGTTGATGTGCATGCTGGTCTTGAACGTCCCGGGATCCTCGGCTCGATCTTGGTCCAACGAGCGTATGGCATTGTGAATGCCATGACGCTGTCGGTCCCGCCGCCTCTGAGACGGGCGCGGTGCATGTACTGACGCCGAGGTGCATGCAGCCTTGTCCTTGGACTTGGCGGCACGTGAGCGCCCGTCGCCGTCCATTCTTCCGGCTGGCGTCTACCCCACCACCTGTTTGCTCCGGTGGCGGTGGGTTCGGCAGCGGACGGGGCTTCGCGCTGAAGCCTTCTTCTTCGGTGGCATGTTGGCGAAGGTGATGAAGATCTAGCTTCGCGTGGGCGCGGATCAGGTTCACACAACCTCGGCGCCCCTACCCGGCGCGCGCCAAAGATGTCGGGCAGGCTGATCTCGCCCACGAACACCGTGGGGCGGCCGGACCGAGCCCTTTCGGTTCGGCGGGGAGCGGAGGTCGCACGAAGAGCGAATCGAGGCGAAGCACGCGAGAGGTTTACCCGGCGAGCTCTGGAGAGATAACACTCCTACTGCTGCATGTCTAGGTGTATTGCGTTCTTGCTCAGGAGCGCTCGATGCTACAATACACACGAGCTGCTAACGAGACTGAGCGTAGAGGGAACTGATCGACCCACCCACCCTTTCTACGTTGCGCATGGGCCTCCTTTTATATGCACAAGGGGCTCCGACAGGTGGCAACGTAGACGGGGGTACAAATGGAAAAATAGTGGTTGGTACACCTACTTATGCGATTATGCGATGTGTATTATACCTAACCCCGACGGCAGGGACAAAGGCATTAAATGCTCCGTCCTAGTCGCCCCTAATAAAGGCAAACAGGGACCGTCGAAGCGCCACCGTTTTCCACGATGGCAAACTTGTCACGCTGCTTGCCACCTCGCACCGTGGCTGCCAGCCTCTCGCCACGCACGCTGGAAAGGCCCTGAGGCGACACGCGTTAGTGGATGCGCTAGAGCGTGGGTACGCAGAGAGGTGATGCAGCCATGACAAGCGCCTTTGCCGCAGCTTGTTATCTTGTCGTGCCCGGAAGCTTGTCGCTCATCGGGCCTTCCCGCAAGCTCCTCTTGCCGGGCCTTGTCTTGTAAGTGCAGGCCTTCCCGGCAAGCTCCTCTTGCCGGGGCCTTGTCTCCTATGTGCCTTGGGTGGCCTTCCCGGCAAGCTCCTCTTGCCGGGGCCTTGCCTCCCTGACTTGAATACTTTGTTCTTGAATGGCTCCAAAGGAACCACGGAGGACCCTGGCGGTCACCCGGTAAGCCTTTCCGCGGAGGGCTGCAACTGCCCGTGCACAAGTTCGGGATACTAGGGTACCCCTACTCTAGTACACCGACAGGTGCTTTCATTGAGAGTTCCTCTGTGTTGTCGCCGTCAGGAAGGATGCCTCATCCCGTCTTTAAAGACGGCACCATTGCTAAAGGAGCTTTGGCCACCGGCCAGACTCTTCGGCTAGGCGGTTTTCTTACGACCGCCTGTTCGACCGCCACGCCGACGATGACTTCTCAGGTCATCGAAAGCAACCTTCATGTTAACTCAGAACTTGCCGAGCAGCTAGATCCGATGGAGCTCTCAAACGAGCTCTTGGATCGCATCGCCGCCCTGGGAGTCGCTACAGACTATGATCAGATTGGGCCTAAAACCGATCTAAGAGAGATCAACTCTCCCCAGGCTACCCACCACGTTGCGGTGGTGGAGGAACAGTACGGCGACCCTTCTTCTATCTTAAGGACTAGCTATGTCCGGATTCCCGACCCCTCCATGCCGGATTCCAGCGGAGGGCAGACGTCGATCAAGTCTGAACCTAAAGCTGTGCAGCGGGTTGGATCCATTGGACAATATCCAAAAACCCATGCTTCCAAGTTCGGAAACTTTCCGGCCCCCGAGTCTTAGATTGGACGGGGTTCCGAATTCAGACCCACCCGCCCACCCAAACATAAGCGATCTATCCCGAATCCGGCAAGATCCCGTTGAAACAGTACACCGTTACTCGGCCAGATTCCTCCAGATCATGGACAGGATAAAGGACTGCCGCGAGGAAGACGCAATTTCACTTTTTTGCAATAATTGCACGGACAAGGGAATCCAAAACGCCATAAGCCGTCGTGAAATTACACGCTTCGCAGACTTGGCGTCCATTGTACAGAAGTACTGTGCGATGGAGAGTGCCTGGAAAACCAAAACCAACTTTTGGGATAATCCGGTCCCAAATACAACCTTAGTCCGAAATAAAAGGGTGCACCATCGCCAGGCACCTGGGTTGCATACCAAAAAGCAAAAACCCCCTAAAGGGCATGGAACTGTACTGGAAGGGTGGCTCAACGGACCCTGTAAAATTCATAGTACGGAAGACGCCACTCCAACTCATAGCCTTAGAGCATGTTGGATATCGCGGCGGTGGCCAAAAGTGGCGAAAGAGCTTCTAGCTCGATGCACCACCCCAAAGCAATACCAAAGACGGTATTAATAGTTTTGAGACTTTCGCATCAAATAATATGCTAAAACGAACACCGCAATAGCCTTGTCAAGTATATCGTAGCGACAATAAATCCATGGGTGACACGGCTATTACCTTTAATGCCGTTGATGAACCTAAATTCAACAGCCCGAGCACCGGCCCGCATTGGTCCTCGGTCCGATCGTGGACGGCTTTCTCCTTACTAAGGTACTCATGGATGGCGGCAGCGGATTGAACCTCATTTACGAGGAAACCGTCCGAAAAATGGAAATAGACTGGAGCCGCATTGAGCGAAGCAGCACAACCTTTAGAGGAATAATCCCCATTCGGGAAATACGCTGCACAGGAAAAATCATCCTGGATGTGGTGTTCGGCTCGCCGGATAACTACAGGTCCGAGGAGGTCACGTTCCAAGTGGTACCGTTCAGCAGCGGATATCACGCTTTATTAGGGTGAGAGGCATTCACAATTTTTCAAGCTATACCCCATTACGGGTACATGAAGCTCAAAATGCCCGGACCCAACGGAATCATCACTCTTGCCAGTGACCCGGACATAGCACTCCGCGCCAAAAACAAGACAGCCGCACTCGCCCTCGAGGCACTATCCGAAGCCCGAGCGACAGAGGAACTCACTGCGCTGCGCTCCACGGTAAACAGGGACGATATGATACTCGATAAGAGATCCAAGTACACCTCTTTTAAGCCAGCGGACGAAATAGTCAAATTTCAAGTCCATCCAACGGACCCTACAAAAACGGCCTCCATCGGGGCACAATTAAACCCTGAGGTAGACGTCGCACTGCGAGAATTCCTACGCGACAATAGGGACATTTTTGCCTGGCACCCTTCAGACATGCCAGGAATCCCACGCCGGCTGGCCGACCACAGCCTAAATATCCTAAAAGGATTCAAGCCAGTCAAACAGGCTCTTCGGTGTTTTTCAGAACCCAAGAGACAGGCCATGGGAGAGGAGCTAGCCAAACTTTTGGAAGCCGGATTCATCAGAGATATAAAACATCCGGACTGGCTAGCAAACCTGGTGATGGTACCAAAGAAGGACAAATCCTAGCGCCTATGTGTCGATTTCAAGGACCTTAACAAAGCTTGCCCAAAGGATCCCTTCCCCCTCCCCCGCATCGATCAAATTATCGACGCTACCGCAGGACACGATTCATTGTGCTTTCTCGACGCATACTTCGTCTACCACCAAATTAATATGGCAAAGCCATACCAAGCCGCAACGGCATTCATAACTCCATACGGCCCATTCTGCTTCAACACAATGCCCTTCGGGCTCAAAAACGCCGACGCAACATATCGCAAGATGATTCGGACATGTCCGCAAACCAGATCGGCAAAACAGTGGAGGCATACGTAGATGATGTGGTCGTCAAATCCAAGCATGTCGAAACTCTAGTAGACGACTTGAGGCTCACATTCGACAATCTCCAAACATATGACATTAAGCTCAATCCGGAAAAATGCGTCTTCGGCATGCCAGCCGGAAAACTCTTGGGCTTCATTGTATCCGGTAGAGGAATTGAAGCAAACCCAGCCAAGATCCGAGCTCTGTCACAATTGGATATCCCAAAAGACCTCAAACAAATACAAAAATTGACTGGATGCGTGGCAGCTCTAAGCCGCTTTATCTCCCGTTTGGGAGAAAAGGCATTACCCCTTTATCGCCTCCTCCGACGCATCGAACACTTCGAGTGGATGGATGCCGCCACGGCCTGACTCGAAGAAATCAAAGCCATACTGGCAACAAATCCAGTCCTGGCCGCGCCCAACATGGGCGAACCAATGCTATTATATATCACGGCAACACGTCAAGTTGTGAGCGCGGTGCTCGTCGTCGAAAGAGAAACGGACGGACACAAGTTCCCCCTTCAAAAACCAGTTTACTACGTGTCCACTGTCCTAACTCCATGCAAGTCCCGGTATCCGCATTATCAAAGGATAGCGTACGCGGTGTTCATGGCATCCCGGAAGCTGCGACACTACTTTCAAGAGTGTTCGATAACAGTAGCCTCCGAAGTACCTCCTAATAATATTATAAAAAACCGCGATGCAACGGGGCGGATTGCCAAATGGGCCATCGAGCTCCTCCCATTCGACATAACCTATAAGCCACGGCGAGCTATTAAGTCACAAGTTTTGGCTGACTTCGTCATGGCGAGCAATTTGGCCGAACTCCCTAAAGATGCAGCGCATATTCCAATCGGATCATGCACTTCGACGGCTCCAAAATGTTGGTCGCCGTCACGGGGGGCGTTGTTACAGCGTCCCCAACCGGAGATACAGTTCAATACGTACTCCAGATAATGTACACGGACTCCAACAACGCAGCCGAATACGAGGCCCTTCTACATTGCCTCCGGATGGCGGTCTCCATGGGCATTAAACGCTTAGAGGTGTGCGGGGATTCGAACCTCGTGATATCCCAAATAAACGGAGACTTCGACGCCAAGGATCCGAAAATGGCAGCTTACCGCAACGTCGTCCTAAAAATGTCAGCTCGGTTTGAAGGGCTCGATTTTCACCATATAGCCCGGGACAATAATCAGGCGACGGACGTATTGGCACGCATCGGCGCAAAGCGCGATGCCGTCCCTCCCAACATCTTCCTGGAGCGGCTTTTCAAGCCATCCGTACTATGGGAAGGGGAGTCCAGAAACAACAATCCAGACCCAACCGCACCGCCCAACACCGAACATTCCGACAAAATCGGTGGTTCTACCAATGAAATAACACCTTCAGCCCACGAAATAATGGCAGTCATTGCCCCGTGGACGGAACCATTCCTAGCCTACCTAACTAGGCAGGAACTTCCCAAAGACCAAAACGAGGCTCGCTGCATAGTACGGCGCTCTAAAGCCTATAAGGTCCACGAGGGAGAGCTTTATAAGAAAAGCACAACCGGAGTCCTTCAAAGGTGTATCTCCGAAGAGTAAGGGCGAAATCTTCTGGCTGAAATTCATGCCGGACTCGGTGGGCACCACGCTGCAGCCCGGGCCCTTGTAGGCAAGGCCTTCCGTATAGGATTTTATTGGCCGGCGGCCCAGGTAGACGCTCAGGACTTAGTCCAACGATGCGTCGGTTGCCAGCTCTTTGCTAATCAAAGCCACATGCCACCCACCGCCCTCAAAACTATACCCATCACCTGGCCGTCATGATGCAGGGGCTTGACATGGTTGGACCCCTTAAAGGAGGAACCCGCAAGCAAAAATACCTATTGGTCATGGTGGATAAATTCACCAAATGGATAGAGGCCAAGCCTGTTAAGACGGCCGAATCTGGGCCCGTGATAAACTTCATATCAGGGGTAGTACACCGTTACGGCATCCCCCATAGCATCATCACTGATAACGGCACGAACTTCACGGCCGACGAGGTTAAACTCTGGTGCAAAAACATGGGCATCAAGCTCGACTACGCCGGTCTATCACCCTCAAACTAACGGTCAAGTCGAGCGAGCAAATGGTCTAATCATGAGCGGCATTAAACCCAGACTAGTGAGGTCCCTCAAGGAATCTAACACGCACTGGGTAGAGGAGCTTGACTCCGTACTCTGGGGGCTGCGGACCACGCCGAATCGCACTACCGGATTCACGCCATTTTTTATGGTGTACGGCGCAGAAACAGTTTTGCCCTGCGACATAATTCATGACTCACCTCGCGTGCGCATGTACGAAGAAAGAGAAGCCGAGCTCGATCGGCAAGAAAGTTTGGACACTTTGGAGGAGGAGCACGACGTGGCAAAAGCTCGTTCCGCATTCTATCAACAACAGGCTCGAAGATATCAAAGCAGAGAAGTACGCGCCAAAACTTACAATGTTGGCGAACTAGTTCTACGCCTGCAGGACAAGAAAAAGGACAAACTCAAGCCCAAATGGGAAGGTCCCTTCATCATCGACCAAGTCCTGACCGGCAGAGCATATCGTCTGCGAAACGCATCGGATAACCGACTCGAGCCGAACCCGTGGAACGCAACCCGTCTCCGAAGGTTCTACACCTAGTGCCGGATTCCAAGTTCGTCTCCCTCCTCCGTCCACATTTTATACTTTAGCTGTCTTTTATTTTTCTCTTCTCCCTCCTTTTCTTTCCTTTTTTTGAAGCCTCCGGAGGCTCGTTTGCGCATTGTTCGCACACACTTGACGCGCCACCCACGCTCATTATACATGGGGGCTTCTATAACAGAAGCTTATTTATACAGGCTTTATGCCCAACACATGTGTCACACTTCCGCATGTACCTTTTATTCACCATTATATGCATCGATATGACTTAAGTTTTGGCCAAGCTGGGTTGTCTGGCTCTTGTGCTTACCCCTCACGTTCCCGATTGTTCGGCTAGGGTGGTAAAGGAGCACCTCTGCGATTACTACTGCCGGGTCACCGGATGTGTACCTCAGACTGGGTGAAGCCGAAAGCTAGCGTTCTTAAGGGAATACTCGGTCGGTGAACTAAAGAAGATTTCTTACCTATTTATTTATCTCGACCCCGGATGCTTTTTACGCTTTTTCACGGTCAGGACATGCACTTTAGGGCATGCCTCCCAGGGAAAGGAACCCCTAACGGAACTATTCTCCCTGGAAGATGTTTCTTACTAACCATGTAATATAACATAACTAGTTGGGCACTTGTCTGATACAACAATAATGACCACTACGCCTGGTATCCACGCATACCCCGGTTCTTATATAACCGCGAGGGTATTCGGACACACTCCGGACTCTTGGGTCCCGAGGTCGAAGCGAAAAGGTCCGCTATGACAAACGATCTACAATCTGGCTAGAAGGCATTTTACATGTCATCTTTAATTACATAGTCAACTTGACTGATTGTATTCCTCCTCAATGACATCTAATAGGATGTCTAGTTTACAATCTTGCTGGGAATACTTTATGCCAATTCTACTTGACCGCACACTAGGCTCACAGGATCTCCTTCCCATCAGGCCCCACAGGTCCGACCTCGGCCATGTGGTTTGGGTCGACAACCTCGTGGTACCGCGTCTTCACCATAGCCCAGGCCTCCCTGGCGCCTTGACGGCAGGCCGATATCTTCCATAGTCGGAAGCGCCGCCGTGCTCCTTGAAGCCTCTCTGCAAGCTCTCCAAGGCCTTCGGGCAGGGAGACAGATGGCAATAAGGCCTGGGCGACGCCTTTCATCACCTGCCGAACTCGTTCGTGCAGTTGAAGCAGTTCGGGAAGAAGATCACCTGAAGAACCGGGCATCTCCTCCGCAGGACGACCTGTGAGCATACCTACATACATATTTCTGTTAGTCGACTTCCTCGCCGAACTCTTTTCAAAGTTCGTTCAAGCACTTACTGAAAATGTCACGACGAAGCCGCTGATTCTCCTTAACGGAGTCGCATACCGGGCACGAACATCCTTTAGTTCCTCACCCAGCTGGGTGTTGGCATCTTGGAGGTTATTTTTCTCTTGCCGCACCCTTGTAAGCACATTCTCGCCGGCCTTTAACCGGCGCAGGAGCTGTTGCTTGTCTGGATCTACCCCGGCGCCATCTGCAATATTATTGGCAGACTTACACACACGCTGCACTCCATAAAACTGCTTATCTTTCTAAAGTAGATATTACCATAGGGGGTCTTTGCGGCTTCCCCTGTAGCGGCTAGTGCGGCCTCAAGTTGGGCCTTGCACTCTTCAAGCTCCTGGGACAGACGGGTATTCTTTTCTGTGAGATCCTGCATTTCAAATGATCCTTAAATCAGTTATTCCAACTATTTTAAGTCTCGGGGGCTACTGGCATATATAACTGTCAAAATTCCTTAACCGTATGTCTTTCAAATATTGCTCCGTGGCTCTGGCTAGACCATCTTGAGCGGCACGGAGGTGTGCTTGTCCCGAATTAAAGGCGTTCAATGCCTCTTGGGAGAAACATGCGTCACGAAGAACTGTCCGGCGGCGCCTATGATTCATGGTGCTCTCCACCTCAGATTTGGTGGCGGACAATCTGTCGGCATCCTCCGTCGGAGGAGCATCCGTCGCGCACCTTGTGTTCGCCTCCCCTTCCGGACCCGGCTTTGGAGCCTGGCTGGCGGAGGCGCGATTGGCAACCTCTCCGGACACAGTCCGGCGGGTGCTCTTCTTCCTGAAAGGATCACGAGCGTCAGTATGCCTTCCAGGAATCTTTCCTTGAAACCCGGTGGCGCACCATACCGTTGCGGCGACGTTTCGATACGGGCCGCACTTCTTTTCAGCCTGCTGGGCCGAGTTGCCCCTTGTTGGAAAGCCGCCGTGGACTTGGCTTCCCGCCTCATAGGCACCCCCTGCAAGACACCATTATTGTGCGGTGATCAGAAATAAGCACGGAGGGGTCATGGTATCGGGACTTCGTTCACACTTACCTGGGAGGCCGGAAATATTCTGGGGTAGTCAGCCGTAATGGCGACCAAAGCATTGTCGATGCTAAGTTGGTGGAACACCCCATGATCAGCTCCACCTTTATGTCCGGATCCTCTTCGGAGGCCGGATCAAGGCACCGCTCCGGATCCTCAGGTTGTGGAGGCGGGCTGTGTATATCTTCTACGGCCCGGCGCAGTTCCTGCGTCGAAATCACAAAATGAGACACTTAACTATGGGAATATGGATCGGATAGGCAAAAAGAAATGTCCGCTCACCCAGCTTCGAGGGTTGTTCATGGAAAATCCGTTCAATGGACTGGCACGGAGGAAATCCTCCTCTTCCCCCTTGTACAGAGCAGACAAGTGTTGGGGAACGTAGTAATTTCAAAAAAATTCCTACGCACACGCAAGATCATGGTGATGATATAGCAACGAGAGGGGAGAGTATTGTCCATGTACCCTCGTAGACCGTAAGCGGAAGCGTTATGACAACGCGGTTGATGTAGTCGTACGTCTTCACGATCCGACCGATCCAAGTACCCGAACGTCACGGCACCTCCGAGTTCAAGACATCGCTCATTTCGATGGCGATCCCGGACTCGATCCAGCAAAGTGTTGGGGATGAGTTCCACAATCGACGCAAGGCGTGGTGGCGATGATGATGCTCATCGGCGCAGGCTTCGCCTAAACTCTGCGACGATATGACCGAGGTGGAATATGGTGGAGGGGGGGCACCGCTGACACGGCTAAGAGATCCAAGGGATCAATTGTTGTGTCTTTGGTGCTAGCCCCGCCCCTCTATTTATATGTTGAGCCCTGGTCGAAACTTGGAGCAAAAGCCTCATCAAAGTCGGTTTTGCCCGAAAGGCAAGAGTCCCACTCGGACTCTGTGACCAAACGCCACAATCCTTGGCGTCGCCCAGACGCCATGGGCCTCGGCGTCTGGCCCAGGGCCAGACGCCAGGGTCTCCGGCGTTTGGCCCCCTAGCCTCCGCAAAACTCCTTTTGCACCGACCTAAAGCCTCATGGGCTTGACCCCTTGGGGTAGTTCCGCTGTTATTTCAGTTTTGAGGACGATTTAGCCAGTGCCGCAATAAGTTATCTTTGTAACATAACTTTATTCTGGGCAACATCTGCTACGTTACTTCCTTTACTCGACCCTTGGCTTTGTATGTTATTACCCTACGCTTTTCAGGGAAACTTGCCAAGCGAGTAACACTTGCCTTGGCGCGAGTCCGAAAAGGGACTTCAAAGAAATTCTTGGCAAGGGGTCGCTGCCGACAAGCAACCTTGTCGCGGACTAGTCGCAGCTCACTTAAGTTGTTGAGCGGACTCGAAACAAAGTAAGGGCGCGACCAGTCACGATTTGGTTCCTCCACGCATGGGTGTCTCATACAAATCGCGGTCGTTCAAGGAAGATAACTTTACAAATTTATTACTGATCTGAATCGATCGATGCAATGTTATTTCCTCTACTTGATTTCTTCCTTTGTACGTTTCTGCCATGCGCATTTAGGGAAACTTGCCGGTGCAGGCACCCTTGCCGCGAGCGCCGAGTGCGGAACTTCAAGAGCTCGTCAAGGGTCGCTACCGACAAGCAACCTTGTCGCGGACTAGCCGCAGCTCACTTAAGTTGTTGAGCGGGCTCGAAACAAAGTAAGGGCGCGACCAGTCACGGTTTGGTTCCTCTCGCGCACAGGTTTTCCATACAAAGTACTATCGCTCGAGGAAGATAACGAAAATTTAAAATTGATTGCTCAAACTTTGGCAACTTAGCTTTTCGCTTTCTTGCTTCCCGATGAGGCGAAACTTCCTCGAGCGGTGCACGGTCCATAGTATTATCTCCTCCTCCCCCGGTTAACTTGTGCGGCGAGGGAGCCTCCCTTTCTTTGCGACAAGAGAAAGAAGAGGAAATAACGTTATAGAGCCCAAGTGGCTCGATTACGCTTACGGGTGTGGTTGCTGCACAAAGTGTTAGCCAAAACATGCAATAACTTGAAGAAAGCATGAACTTGACGGGTTGTGCGCAACACATGGGCTTTATCGGTGCACGGGTCTGCGCCCGGCTTTGTCTGAAGGATTACATGCAACAGCGGCAAGACTTGTACAAAAGGTGGTTGCCGGAACGGGTTCCGACAACCGCGCCTTTATGGGTAAAACTTACGAAGATGCTCAATGTTCCAGGAGTTGCTCACCGGAATGCCATCTTCGGTCTCTGGCATGACAGCGCCAGGCCTAGTGACTCGTTTCACCCGATAAGGGCCTTCCCACTTCAAGGCCAACTTGTTTGAATTCTTGGCGGATTGAACGCTACCAAGAACAAGGTCGCCTTCCTCGAGACTTGGTTTTAACCCTGCGGCCATGGTAGCGACGCGAGGGGCTGGTAGCGAAGCGGCTCGCGACAAAGAGCTGAAGACGATCCTCCTCAAGGAGCAGCTTCGTCATCTTGTCGCAGCTGCTCTTGCTCAAACTCATCATAAGAGAGCACTCGAGGCGACCCAGACACGAAGTTCCGTGGGGAGAACCGCCTCGCTCCATAGACTAGAGCAAAGGGTGCACGCCGGTGGCTCGATTTGGCGCTGCTCGATCGACCAAAGAACCACCGGCAGCTCCTCGATCCAGGTTCTTCCGCACTTGTGTAGCCTTTGTCGAAAGTTCTGGTCTTGAGTCCGCGCAGCACTTCAGCTGCTTCGCCCTTTTCGCTGACCGTTGCTTCTCGGGTGAGCAACGGAAGCAAGCAGCACCTGGCGCCAAGGTCTTGGGCGTGCCGCATGAAGGTGCGACTCGTGGAATTGTGTGCCGTTGTCGGTGATGATCCTGTTAGGGATTCCAAACGGCAAACAATCGACCAAGAACTTGATCACGACAAAGGTTGTCACCTTCCTCATCGCTTCCACTTCCGGCCACTTTGTGAACTTGTCGATGGCGACGTACAAGTACTCAAAGCCCCGACGGCTTCGGGGAAGGGGCCGAGGATGTCGAGCCCCGGACCAAAAATGGCCAGGATAAAGGGATCGCCCGGAGAGCTTGAGCTGGCGGTGTATCTGTTTGGAATGGAACCGCACGCTTCACACTTGGTTACTTGTGCGATTGCATCCCGGAGGGCTGTCGGCCGAAGAAACCTTGCCGGAAAGCTTTGCCGGCAAGTGCTCTTGGCGCCAATGTGGTGACCACATATGCCTCCATGTATCTCTCGCCAACAGCTTACATCCATCTTCCACAGGAATACACTTCAATTTCACACCGTTGAGTCTTCTTACATGCAGTATCTTGTCGACAAACTGGTACATACTTGACCGCCGGGCTACTCTTTCCGCTTCTTCCCGCTCTTGGGAAGTTCTCTGTCTGAAGGAACTGGACAATCCGTTGCGCCCATCTTTGGAGCTTGTGGCTCGACAACAAGGACTAAAGGCTCATCTGCTGCTGCGGAACATCAGCTTCTCACGGCAAGAGCCGGTGGCTCTGCCGGAGTTAGATGCTCCCGGCTGCTTGCTCGGGCAAGAATTGTCCGGGAGCGTTTGCTTCCAACGAAACAAACCACGGGGTGCCGTTTGAGCAGCATCGCTCCTCAAAGATCAAGGTGTTGATCTTGGGGACCTTTGCAACGACGGCAGGGAAGCTCTGTCGAAAGTAGTCACCAGAGGCCAACTTCCTCTTCTTGCTTTGTCCGGCCGATGGTGTTACGGTTGGCTGAGTCAGCTTGAGCACGAAAGTCCTCGGTTCCATTGTGTAGCTTAAGCGCAGCGCGCACTTTGACAGTATGCGGCAATATCATTCTCGAGCTCTTGGAACATGTTCCATTTGCAGGCCGTCAAAGTGCTCTTCTAGCTTCCTCACTTCATCAACGTAGGCTTCCATCAACGGACTCTGGTAATCTTTGTTGACTTGGCGGACTGACGAGTTGTGAGTCACCCACGACAATAAGCTTCTTGATCCCAAGGTCCACGGCAATTCTGAGACCGGCAAGCAAACCTTCATACTCTGCAGTATTGTTTGTCGCTTGCTCCTTGGGAAAGTGCATCTGGACGACGTACTTGAGGTGCTCTCCGGTGGGTGCGATAAGCAGCACACCGGCACCGGCGCCTTGCAACGAGAAGGCACCATCAAAGTACATCAGCCACTCTTTGCTTGCTTCTTTGACGGGAATGCTCGTCTTCGGAATCTCTTCATCTGGCGTTGGAGTCCATTCTGCTATGAACTCTGCCAAGGCTCTGCTTTGGATAGTTGATGTGCTTTCAAACTTAAGACCAAAGCTTGACAGCTCCAGTGCCCACTCGACAATCCTACATAAACCTCGGATTCTGCATATCCTCTTCAGGGAAAGCGAGTGACAACTGTGGATCTAATGTGCTTGGAAGTAATGGCGCAGCTTTCTCGAGGCCATGAGGAGGCCGAAAAGCAGTTTTTGCACACCAGAGTACCTTGACCTAGCCCCCTGCAGGAGGGAACTGACAAAGTAAACCGGGCGCTGCACCATCCTTTTCTGTATCTGTTCTTGTGTCTTCGCGGACTCGTCCTTGTCGGGACCAGAGCTTGTCGGCGAAGCCCCCTGCTTGTCGCTGGATGTGCTTACCGCGGTTGCTGGCTCGTCATCGCCTCCCTCTCCGCCACTAACATGGCGCTTATGTTGGGGAACGTAGTAATTTCAAAAAATTCCTACGCACACGCAAGATCATGGTGATGCATAGCAACGAGAGGGAGAGTGTTGTCTACGCACCTCAGTGACCAGGCGGAAGCGATCACAACGTAGAGGAAGTAGTCGACGTTCTCCTCGCGATCCAACCGATCCCAGCGCGTTACTCCGGCGCCTCCGAAGTTCTTGGCACACGCTCAGCTCGGTGACGCCTCCTCAGCTCCGATCCAGCAAAGCTCCGGGAGAGAGAGTTCCGTCGGCAAGACGGCGTGGTAGACGATCTTGATGTTCTATCGACGCAGGCTTCGCCTAAGCACCGCTACGATATGACCGAGGTGGAATATGGTGGAGGGGCACCGACACGGCTAAGAGATCCAAGAGATCAATTGTTGTGTCTTTGGTGCTAGCCCTGCCCTCTATTTATATGTTGAGCCCGGGGTCGAAACTTGGAGCAAAGCCTCCTCAAAGTCGGTTTTGCCCGAAAGGCAAGAGTCCCACTCGGACTCTGTGACCAAACGCCACAATCTCTTGGCGTCGGCCCAGACGCCATGGGCCTCGAGTCCGGCCTGGGCGACGCCTTGAGGTCTCCGGCGTTTGGCCCCCAACCTCCATAAAACTCCTTTGCACCGACCTAAAGCCTCATGGGCTTGACTCCTTGGCCTAAACATATCATCCAATATATGAATCTTTACGTCTCGACCATTTTGAGACTCCTCGTCATGTCCGTGATCACATCCGGGACTCCGAACTCCTTCGGTACATCAAAATACACAAAACTCATAATATAACCGTCATCGAAACCTTGAGCGTGCGGACCCTCCGGGTTCGAGACCTATGGAGACATGACCTAGAACTATTCTTGGTCAATACCCAATAGCGGAACCTGGAGGCCCATATTGGTTCCTCCATAGTCTACTTAAGATCTTTATCGGTCAAACCGCATAACGACATACGTTGTTCCCTTTGTCATCGGTATGTTACTTGCCCGAGATTCGATCGTCGGGTATCCAATACCTAGTTCAAACTCGTTACGGGCAAGTCTCTTTACTCGGTCCGTAATACATCATCTCACAGCTAACTCATTAGTTGTAATGCTTGCAAGGCTTAGTGATGTGTATTACCGAGAGGGCCCAGAGATACCTCTCCGACAATCGGAGTGACAAAACCTAATCTCGAAATACGCCAACCCAACATGTACCTTTGGAGACACCTGTAGTACTCCTTTATAATCACCCGATTCACGTTGTGACGTTTGGTAGCACCCAAAGTGTTCCTCCGTAAACGTGGAGTTGCATAATCTCATAGTTACAGGAACATGTATAAGTCATGAAGAAAGCAATAGCAACATACTAAACGATCAAGTGCTAGGCTAACGGAATGGGTCATGTCAATCAGATCATTCTCTAATCGATGTGATCCCGTTAATCAAATGACAACTCATGTCTATGGTTAGGAAACATAACCATCTTTGATTAACGAGCTAGTCAAGTAGAGGCATACTAGTGACACTGCTTGTCTATGTATTCACACATGTATTATGTTTCCGGTTAATACAATTCTAGCATGAATAATAAACATTTATCATGATATAAGGAAATAAATAATAACTTTATTATTGCCTCTAGGGCATATTTCCTTGATCTCCCACTTGCACTAGAGTCAATAATCTAGTTCACATCGCCATGTGATTTAACATCAATAGTTCACATCTATATGTGGTTAACACCCATAGTTCACATCGACATGTGACCAACACCCAAAGGGTTTACTAGAGTCAGTAATCTAGCTCACATCGCTATGTGATTAACACCCAAAGAGTACTAAGGTGTGATCATGTTTTGTTTGTGAGAGAAGTTTAGTCAACGGGTCTCGCCACATTCAGATCCGTATGTATTTTGCAAATTTCTATGTCTACAATGCTCGCACGGAGCTACTCTAGCTAATTACTCCCACTTTCAATATGTATCCAGATTGAGACTCGAGTCATCTAGATTAGTGTTTAAAACTTGCATCGACGTAACCCTTTACCTAACCTTTTCACTTCCATAATCGAGAAACACATCCTTATTCTACTAAGGATAATTTTGACCGCTGTCCATTGATCTACTCCTAGATCACTATTGCACTCCTTGCCAAGCTTAGTGGTAGGGTATGCAATAGATCCAGTACACAAGATGACATACTTTATAGAACCTATGGCTGATGCATAGGGAATGACTTTCATTCTCTTTCTATCTTCTCGCCGTGGTCGGGTTTTGAGTCTTACTCAATCTCACACCTTGTAACACAGGTAAGAACTCTTTCTTTGACTGCTCCATTTTGAACTACTTCAAAATCTTGTCAAGGTATGTATTCATTGAAAAACTTATCAAGCCGCCTTGATCTATCTCTATAGATCTTGATGCTCAATATGTGACTTCACCGAGGTCTTTCTTTGAAAAAACTCCTTTCAAACACTCCTTTATGCTTTGCAGAATAATTCTACATTATTTCCGATCAACAATATGTCATTCACATATACTTTATCGGAAAGGCTGTAGTGCTCCCACTCACTTTCTTGTAAATACATGCCTTTCCAAAAGTCTCAGATAAAATCATATGCTTTGATCAACACATCAAAGCG
The DNA here is from genome assembly GCA_021605145.1 of Aegilops bicornis. Classification (NCBI taxonomy): domain Eukaryota; kingdom Viridiplantae; phylum Streptophyta; class Magnoliopsida; order Poales; family Poaceae; genus Aegilops; species Aegilops bicornis. The sequence continues at coordinate 297,203,013 of CM038669.1, forward strand.
TATATTCCAACTCCGAGATGCTTGCACCGGTCCATTGATGGATCATTGGAGCTTGCACATTTTGTTAGCTCCTTTAGGATTGACAAAACCTTCTGGTTGCATCATATACAACTCTTCTTTAATAAATCCATTAAAGAATGTAGTTTTGACATCCATTTGCCAGATTTCATAAAATGTGGCAATTGCTAACATGATTCGGACAGACTTAAGCATCGCTACGCTTGAGAAAATCTCATTGTAGTCAACACCTTGATCTTGTCGAAAACCTTTTGTGACAAGTCGAGCTTTGTAGATAGTAACACTACTATCGGTGTCCGTCTTCCTCTTGAAGATCCATTTATTTAACATGGCTTATCGATCATCGAGCAAGTCAATCAAAGTCCATACTTTTGTTCTCATACATGGATCATATCTCAGATTTTATGGCCTCAAGCCATTTCGCGGAATCTGGGCTCATCATCGCTTCCTCATAGTTCATAGGTTCATCATGGTCTAGTAACATGACTTCCAGAACATGATTACTGATTACTACTACAGTGCGGATCTTACTCCGGAAGACCTACGAGGTTTGGTAGCAACTTGATCTGAAGTTTCATGATCATCATCATTAACTTCCTCACTAATTGGTGTAGGAATCACTTTGGAACTGATTTACGTGATGAACTACGTTCCAATAAGGGAGAAGGTATAATTACCTCATCAAGTTCTACTTTCCTCCCACTCACTTCTTTCGAGAGAAACTTCTTCTCTAGAAAGGATCCATCTTAGCAACGAAAAACTTGCCTTCGGATCTGTGATAGAAGGTGTACCCAATAGTTACCTTTGGGTATTCTATGAAGACGCACTTCTCCGATTTGGGTTTGAGCTTATCGGTGAAAACTTTTTCACATAAGCATCACAACTCCAAACTTTTAAGAAAGCATGACTTAGGTTTCATCGTTAAACCATAGTTCATATGGTGTCTTCTCAACGGATTTAGATGGTGCCCTATTAAACGTGAATGCAGTCTCTAATGCATAACCCCAAAATGATAGTGGTAAACCGATAAGAGACATCATAGATCGCACCATATCAAATAAAGTGCGATTCTGACGTTCGGACACACCATAACATTGTGGTGTTCCAGGTGGCGTGAGCTGTGAAACTATTCCACATTATTTTAATTGAAGACCAAACTCGTAACTCAATTATTCGTCTTTGCGATTAGATCGCAGAAACTTTATTTTCTTGTTACGATGATTTTTCCACTTCACTCTGAAATTCTTTGAACCTTTCAACTATTTCAGACTTATGTTTCATCAAGTAGATATACCCATATCTGCTCAAATCATCTTGTGAAAGTCAGAGAATAACGATACTTGCCACGAAAGCATCAACACTCATTGGATCGCATCCCTCGGTATGTATTATTTCCAATAAGTCAGGAGCTTGTTCCAGTGTTCCGGAGAACGGAGTTTTAGTCATCTTGCCCAAACGGCACGGTTCGCAAGCATCAAATGATTCATAATCAAGTGATTCCAAAAGTCCATCAAGATGGAGTTTTCTTCATGCGCTTTACACCAATATGACCTAAACGGCGGTGCCACAAATAAGTTGCACTATCATTATTAACTTTGCATCTTTTGGTTTCAATATTATGAATATGTGTATCACTATGATCGAGATCCAATGAATCATTTTCATTGGGTGTGTAACCATATAAGGTTTTATTCATGTAAATAGAACAACAATTTATTCTCTTACTTAAATGAATAACCGTATTGCAATAAACATGATCAAATCATACTTATGCTCAACACCAAATAACACTTATTTAGGTTCCATACTAATCCCGAAAGTATAGGGAGGTAAAGCGATGATGATCATATCAATCTTGGAACTACTTCCAACACTCATCTTCAGTTCCCCTTCAACTAGTTTACATTCATTCTGCAACTCCGTTTCAAGTTACTACTCTTAGCAACTAAACCCAACGTATCAAATACCGAGGGGTTGCTACGAACACTAGTAAAATACACATCAATAATCAGATCTCAAATATACCTTTGTTCACTTTGCCATCCTTCTTATCCGCCAAATACTTGGGGTAGTTCCGCTTCTAGTGACCAGTTCCATTGCAGCAAAAGCACTTAGTCTCGTGCTTAGGTCCGGACTTGGGCTTCTTCACTCGAGCAGCAACTTGCTTGCCGCTCTTCTTGAAGTTCCCCTTCTTCCCTTTGCCCTTTTCCTTGAGACTAGTGGTCTTGTCAATCATCAACACTTGATGCTCTTTCTTGATTTCTACCTTCGATTTCAACATCACGAAGAGCTCGGGAATCGTTTTTCGTCATCCCTTGCATACTATAGTTCATCACGAAGTTCTAGTAACTTAGTGTTGGTGACTAGAGAATTCTGTCAATCACTATCTTATCCGGAAGATTAACTCCCACTTGATTCAAGCGATTGAAGTACCCGGACAATGCGAGAACATGCTCACTAGTTGAGCGATTCTCTTCCATCTTTTAGCTATAGAACTTGTTGGAGATTTCATATCTCTCAACTCGGGTATTTGCTTGAAATATTAACTTCAATTCTGGAACATCTCATTATGGTCCATGACGCTCAAAACGTCTTTGAAGTCCCGATTCTAAGCTGTTAAGTATGGTGCACTAAACTATCAAGTAGTCATCATATTGAGCTAGCCAAACGCTCATAACGTCTACATTTGCTCCTGCAATAGGTCCGCTACCTAGCGGTGCATTAAGGACATAATTCTTACGTGCAGCAATGAGGATAAACCTCGGATCACGGATCCAATCCGCATCATTGCTACTAACATTTTTCAATACAATTTTCTCTAGGAACACATATAAAACATAGGGAAGCAACAACGCCGAGCTATTGATCTACAACATAATTTGCAAAATACTACCAGGACTAAGTTCATGATAAATTAAAGTTCAATTAATCATATTACTTAAGAACTCCCACTTAGATAGACATCTCTCTAGTCATCTAAGTGATCACGTGATCCAAATCAACTAAACCATAACCGATCATCACGTGAGATGGAGTACTTTTCAATGGTGAACATCTTATGTTGATCATATCTACTATATGATTCACGCTCGACCTTTCGGTCTCCGATTTCCCAGTCCATATATGCATATTAAAGGCTCTTCAAGAATAAACTGAGTATTCTGCGTGTGCAAAACTGGCTTGCACCCGTTGTAGATGGACGAGAGCTTATCACACCCGATCATCACGTGGTGTCTCTAAGACGCATTTAACTTTGGCAACGGTGCATACTCAGGAGAACACTACTTGATAATTTTAGTGAGAGATCATCTTAAAATGCTACCGTCAATCAAAGCAAAATAAGATGCATAAAGGATAAACATCACATGCAATCAATATAAGTGATATGATATGGCCATCATCATCTTGTGCTTGTGATCTCCATCTCCGGCACCGTCGTGATCACCATCGCCACCGGTAGCGACACCTTGATCTCCATCGTAGCATCGTTGTCGTTTACGCCATCTATTGCTTCTACGACTATCGCTACCGCTTAGTGATAAAGTAAAGCAATTACAGGTATGCTTGCATTTCATACAATAAAGCGACAACCATATGGCTCCAGCCAGTTGCCGATAACTTCGGTTACAAAACATGATCATCTCATACAATAAAATATAGCATCACGTCTTGACCATATCACATCACAACATGCCCTGCAAAAACAAGTTAGACGTCCTCTACTTTGTTGTTGCAAATTTTACGTGGCTGCTATGGGCTTAAGTAAGAACCAATCTCACCTACGCATCAAGACCACAACGATACTTCGTCAAATAGACTCCGTTATAACCTTCTCAAGGACCGGGCGTAGCCACACTCGGTACAACTAAAGTGAGAGACAGACACCCGCCAGCCACCTTTAAGCACGAGTGCTCGTAACGGTGAAACCAGTCTCGTAGAAGCGCACGTGTAATGTCGGTCCGGCCGCTTCATCTCACAATACCGCTGAACCAAAGTATGACATCTTTGGTAGGCAAGTATGACTTGTATCGCCCACAACTCACTTGTGTTCTACTCGTGCAAAACATCAAACCATAAAACCTAGGCTCGGATGCCCTTTGTTGGGGAAACGTAGTAATTTCAAAAATTTCCTACGCACACGCAAGATCATGGTGATGATATAGCAACGAGAGGGAGAGTATTGTCCACGCACCCTCGTGAGACCGTGAAGCGGAAGCGTTATGACAACGCCGGGTTGATGTAGTCGTGACGCCTTCACGATCCGACCGATCCAAGTACCGAACGTCACGGCACCTCCGGAGTTCAGCACACGCTCAGCTCGATGGCGATCCCGGACTCCGATCCAAAGCAAAGTGTTGGGGATGAGTTCCACAAGACGACGGCGTGGTGGCGATGATGATGCTCTACGGCGCGAGGCTTCGCCTAAACTTCTGCGACGATATGACCGAGGTGGAATATGGTGGAGGGGCACCGCTGACACGGCTAAGAGATCCAAGGGATCAATTGTTGTGTCTTTGGTGCTAGCCCTGCCCTCTATTTATATGTTGAGCCCCGGGTCGAAACTTGGAGCAAAAGCCTCATCAAAGTCGGTTTTGCCCGAAGGCAAGAGTCCCACTCGGACTCCAGTGACCAAACGCCACAATCCTTGGCGTCTGGCCCAGACGCCATGGGCCTCGGCGTCGGCCCAGGCCGCACGCCAGGTCTCCGGCGTTTGGCCCCCGCCTCCATAAAACTCCTTTTGCACCGACCTAAAGCCTCATGGGCTTGACCCCTTGACCTAAACATATCATCCAATATATGAATCTTTACGTCTCGACCATTTCGAGACTCCTCGTCATGTCCCCGATCTCATCCGGGACTCCGAACTCCTTCGGTACATCAAAAGATGTAAACTCATAATATAACTGTCATCGAAACCTTAAGCGTGCGGACCCTACGGGTTTGAGAACTATGTAGACATGACCGAGAACTATTCTTGGTCAATAACCAATAGCGGAACCTGGATGCCCATATTGGTTCCTACATATTCTACGAAGATCTTTATCGGTCAAACCGCATAACGACATACGTTGTTCCCTTTGTCATCGGTATGTTACTTGCCCGAGATTCGATCGTCGGTATCCAATACCTAGTTCAATCTCGCTATCGACAAGTCTCTTTACTCGTTCCGTAATGCATCATTCCGTAACTAACTCATTAGCTACATTGCTTGCAAGGCCTATAGTGATGTGCATTACCGAGAGGGCCCAGAGATACCTCTCCGACAATCGGAGTGACAAAACCTAATCTCGAAATACGCCAACCCAACATGTACCTTTGGAGACACCTGTAGTACTCCTTTATAATCACCCGATTACGTTGTGACGTTTGGTAGCGCCTAAAGTGTTCCTCCGTAAACGGGAGTTGCATAATCTCATAGTTACAGAACATGTATAAGTCATGAAGAAAGCAATAGCAACATACTAAGCGATCAAGTGCTAGGCTAACGGAATGGGTCATGTCAATCAGATCATTCTCCTAATGATGTGATCCTTAATCAAATGACAACTCATGTCTATGGTTAGGAAACATAACCATCTTTGATTAACGAGCTAGTCAAGTAGAGGCATACTAGTGACACTCTGTTTGTCTATGTATTCACACATGTATTATGTTTCCGGTTAATACAATTCTAGCATGAATAATAAACATTTATCATGATATAAGGAAATAAATAATAACTTTATTATTGCCTCTAGGGCATATTTCCTTCAACAAGATCTTCACCAGATCGGCGACCGATCCCGGCCCCTTACGGCCATGACGGGTGGCGTCATCCTCCCCGTTGAAATCCCACATAGGGTGGCCCCTATATAGGAGCGGCTGCACCCCCCGCATAATGCATGTGGCCATGACTCCGATCATAGTCAGTCCGGAGTGAGCTAATAACCTTATCCGGCTCATCAGGTAAAGAACATCCCTATCATTTTCCCTCTGGGGGCTCCGCGGGCGCCAGCTTAGGCGTTTCTTCAAAGGAGCATTGATGAACTCCGGGAGGCCGATCCGAACAGGATCCGGTAGCGGGACGTCTTCCATGTAAAACCATTCTGAAGGCCAGTCATCGGACGCCTTCTTCAGGGTTCCGGATAGGTATCCGGTCCCGGCGATGCGCCATAATTCGGCTCCGCCCATTTGATATATTGACCCCTCGTGATAACGGGGCACAAGGCAGAATAATCTCTTCCACAGCGCGAAATGGGCCTCAATGCCCAAAAACAGCTCGCAAAGGGCCACGAAGCCCGCAATATGCAAGATGGAGGCAGGCGTAAGGTTGTGTAGCCGAGGCCATAGAACTCCGTAAGCCCCGAGAAACGGATGGATTGGAAATCCGAGTCCTCTTATTAGATAAGAGACGAAGCATACCCGCTCTCCTTTGGAAGGATCGGGAACGCTCTCCGCATGCTTTCCGCCCTTATAGGTGGCGATTCCGGCTCGAACCGGAACCATGAAGGCCGGGGGAAGGAATCCCTTGGTTTGGAGCACCACCAACTCGCTGTGCGGGACTGAACATCTCCCCCAATCTCCAGGCTGAGGGCTGGGAGCTCGAGAGGAGGAGACGCGTCGACTGTCCATAATGGAGTGGATTTTTGTCAAGGGCGCTCCGATGAATGCTCGCGGAGGGAGGATGGTGTGATTCGGATCTAGATCCCCGTCTCTTTTATAGACGGTTTATTTGCGCAGCCAAGGGGGTAAATGTAAAAATACCCTGACTTTTCACATTCAGTCAACACGTGGAAGATGGCCATTATTGGGCGTGGAAGCCGAGGAGCGCGATATTTATGAAGCCGGACACTATTTAACACAGGACTTGGAGAAGAACCCGCCTTGCAATGCCGAAGACAATCAACGCGCCGGACTCGTCATCATTGAAGCCTGGTTCGGGGGCTGCTGAGGGAGTCCTGGACTAGGGGGTGTCCGGATAGCCGAACTATCATCTTTGGCCGGACTCCTAGACTATGAAGATACAAGATTGAAGACTTCGTCCCGTGTCCGGATGGGACTTTCCTTGGCGTGGAAGGCAAGCTTGGCGATACGGATATGTAGATCTCCTACCATTGTAACCGACTCTGTGTAACCCTAACCCTCTCCGGTGCCTATATAAACCGGAGGGTTTTAGTCCGTAGAACGAACAACAATCATACCATAGGCTAGCTTCTAGGGTTTAGCCTCTGATCTCGTGGTAGATCTACTCTTGTACTACCCATATCATCAATATTAATCAAGCAGGAGTAGGGTTTTACCTCCATCGAGAGGGCCCGAACCTGGATAAAAACATCGTGTCCCTTGTCTCCTGTTACCATCCGCCTAGACACACAGTTCGGGACCCCCTACCCGAGATCCGCCGGTTTTGACACCGACAGTCATCCACAAAGCCCTGAAATATTGTCATCATTCTCCTATTCAAGTTTCCGTCATTCTTCTCCGAAGCACGACAGATCAAATAAAAATCTCCTAGGAGTATCCATGGCCTCGGACAAATGAGCCGCCGCTGGCTCAGCATCTCCAGAAATAATGTTTTGCTCGCATCCAATTAGGGGCAGAGTTAATTGCAGAAAACTATCACATTACGGTTAGGTTTGCATAAAACTACTTGGTCCCTATTTTTTCTGTAAGAGCCACAACATATTTAGTAATTCTTTTGCAGAAAACACTGGCCGGGAGGTTTGGCCCGTTTGATCACTTTCTGGCACGTGGGGCCTGGTTATAAGGAGACGACTTGGGTAAAAAATTAGATATTTTTTGTTGCTCATTACACATAGAACCAAAAGAAAGCACATTGACTATCTAGAGCAATGGATCACCTCCTCTCTCTAGTCTAGATCCTCTTTACATTTATTCAGTTTTTTTTTTTTGAAAAGGAGGTTATCCCTCGGCCTCTGCATAAGAACAATGCATGCGGCCATCTTATTAATAAGAAAAATGTTCAACAAAGTCTCCAGGTCTCTAAAAGGTACAAAGGCTCACAAAGAGCGAGAAAAACATGAAACAAGATAGCCACAGCCGGCGGAATAAAAATAGATAGGAAACTAAACACCTATCCTATTACATGACTGCCATCCAAACCGATTGAAGATAGCCCGTGCTACCGTCTCCCACCGGATAGACCCAGTAACCATACGCTCCCTGGCATCCGTCGGAGTGAGTAGCGACCACATACAGATCAGTGTAGTGGCCCGAAAAATAATCTGCAAGAAATGAATATGTGTTGTTCTGTTAAAAACCAAATTGTTCCTGCAGTTCCATACTGCCCATAATAAAGCACATACTCCTACACGAATATGTTTTGACGTTTTTGACTCTATACCATCTAGCCACGTCTCAAATAACGTGTGGATGGTAGTCGGAGGAGTAATGTTAAACTCTATGTGAATAGACCGCCATAATTTTTTTTTGCCATTGGGCAATCAAGAAAGAGGTGTTTGATAGATTCATCATGATCACAGAAGCTACATCTTCGAGATCTTGTCCAGTTACGTTTTGCCAAATTGTCCTTAGTTAGAATGACTTTGTTTATGGACAAACCACATAAGCACTTTAATTTTTAACGGCACTTTGACTTTTCAAATATGCATCGATCGAGGGATAGAGCCAGAGTTGATAATATCCAAATACATGGATTTAACCGAAAACACTCAATTCTTGGTTAGTTTCAAGTGCAACTGGTCTGGCTGTTGAGAAAGGTGAACATCCATCAATCTTCTCACAAGATGGAGCCAAACTTCCCAACGATTTTTCGCTAGAGTCCTCCTGAATTGAATATTGAGAGGGCTGGACTGTAATACTGTTGCAACATAAGCATCTCTATGCTGAACAATATGATAGAGAAAAGGATATTGGATAGCTAGAGGCGTCTCCCCTAACCATGTATCCTCTCAAAATCTCGTGGTAGTAGCATTTCCAATGATAAATTTTGTCCTGTGGAAGAAGGCTGATTTTACTCTCATCAATCCTTTCCAAAACGGTGAATCAGTCAGTCGGACCATTGTAAAATAGGGTCTAGTTTATATATTGTACTTGTACACGTATACGAATACGTATGTAATTATAATCTGATCATCTATGTATTGAGACGTGAGGTGGATGTCAATCCCCACACAAAACCCTAAACCCTCCTGTTTAACTACCATCACCTGGAATAAGGTTTTAGAATATAGGTACTTAGGGCATCTACAACGCCGGGCGCTAAGAGCAGGCGCTAGGATTAATTTCCTTCCCGATCGGCAGTTAAGCCAACAAATCATGGCATTCACCTTGGCATCGACGCAAAAGCTGGAGGCGGCCGCTTAGCTGTTTTTCCCTTCCCGCACGAGTAGGAAAGATCGATTTCTGGCCGGTTTCACGATTAGTTAGCGCCTATGACTAGCGCCAAGCATTGGGTCACAGAGACGCTTAGCATAATTTTTATTTTAGGAAATTAATTTTTACTTCTTAAGTGTCTATGGAAGCGTCTTGCATTGTAGATGCCCTTATTACGCAGAATCTGGGCTCATGTGGCATCGGTTTCTACAGATAGTTTATACAGCCACTTGCTGAGAAGGCATCTGTTCTTTACCTCTAAATTTTCAATACCAAGACCCTCTTGGTCTTTTGGCCTACAGATAATATCCCATTTAGCGACAGTATGTTAGAGAAAACTGGAGTTGGATAGGCTCTCAGATAGTCTTTCTTTCTTTTCTTTTTTTCTTGTACGTACATACTGTTAATTAATGAAAATAAACGTAGAACTATTGTTCTATGGTTTTGGGGTAAGAAAAGGTATTTTCTGCAAATCCCTCAATCCCTTGATTCAACGGCGATCAAGCGGGCCAAATCCTGCCATCAGTCTTTTCTGCAAAAGAATTACTAAAAACACGATGGCTTTTACAAAAAAAATTGGAAACCAGATAGTTTTCTGCAAACCTAACCTCAAATATAGTGGTTTCATGCAATTAATTCTTGGGGAACGCATGCCACGGTGAGCCACCATCCTAGAGCCGCACCAAACTAGTGATCGAGTTGGGGTCCTTAACCACTTGTTCAATAGAGAGAAGGGACTAATCCATCCCTTATGTGATGTCTGGATTAGTCGACTGGATTATGCTGGTCCTAGCTCATGAGCATCTTTCTATAGATATCGGTTCAAACGCTAGTGCTCTCTTTTTTACTCTGCTTTTCAAACAAGATTAGGTGGTTGTTTGGATAGAGGAGATTAGCAATGGAATTATAGAAAATGTGTTTTAAGCTGATTTCTAGGAAAATCGGTTTTATCTATGTTTTATGAATAATCAGTTTATGAAAAACTATGTTTGGCAGGAAAGTAGATAGCCCCGTGACTCGTTAATCTTTGCTCGTCACTTTCCCCAAATTGGCCGCCATTGCTTATCCATTGAAGTACGTATATGCAGCTGCTCCCCTCGAGTTCCTCCTCGGCCCGCTCTGCTTCCTCCTTCGTCCTTAGCTCGCTGACATCGCTGCTCCATTCCTCTCGGCCCTAGACGAATCAGGGCCTAGACGCCGATTGCTGCTCCTCTCTCCTCCATTGGAGGCTTCACCAGGGGACGCCGCTGAAGTGCGGACGACGGCAACGACTTCCACTCAACGGCTCGCCGTGCACAGCCGCCGCTTCCCCTCGAGACTCAGGAGTTCGCGCTCGTCGGCGACCACTTGCTCTGGACAACATGGCACATGCGAACGGCGGCAGCGGCCGCTTTCCTCGATGAATTTGATGCGGAAGGAAAAATCAGTTGCCGTGAGTTTCTACAATCGTGTTTTCACAAAAACAACTATTAGTCGTTTTTCACAAAACGCATATTACTGATTTTGTGGAAACTGAATCCTACTTGTAGAATATGTGAATTGCATGATGTATTGCTTTTCGTGCATAGGCACGTATATATGATGTACAAAGGTGGACCACGGACCTCAACTATATAAGGAACTAGGAGGCGGGCCCAATACATAATATGCACATAACACATATACTCAACACTTCGCAAATCGAAGCGGCACCATGACTGACGCAAAGACTAGACCGGAACTCCTTAAATGACGCCATAGGCAAGCCCTTGGTCATGATATCGGCAAATTGTTGGGAAGTAGGAACGTGTAAAACACGAATATGGCCAAGGGCCACCTGTTCCCGAACAAAATGAATATCCAACTCAATATGCTTAGTCCGTCGATGATGCACCGGGTTAGCGGAGAGGTAGACCGCCGAGACGTTGTCGCAGTAGACCACCGTGGCATGGTCAATAGGACAATAGAGCTCCTGAAGCAGCTGACGAAGCCACGAACACTCGACGACGGCGTTGGCCACCGCACGATACTCAGCCTCAGCACTGGAACGAGAGACCGTAGGCTGCCGCTTGGACGACCACGAGATAAGTGAGGGTCCAAGGTAGACACAGTAGCCCGAAGTGGAGCGACGAGTGTCAGGGCAGCCCGCCCAGTCTGCGTCGGAGTAGGCGGTGAGGGCGGTGTCGGCGGAGGCGTGAAGCGTGACGCCAAGATCCATAGTGCCATAGATATAGAGGAGAATCCGCTTGACGGCAGCCCAGTGAACGTCTCGAGGAGCATGCATATGAAGACACACCCGCTGCACAACATACTGGATCTCCGGTCGAGTCAGAGTGAGGTACTGGAGAGCACCAACGATAAACCGATAGAAAGCAGCATCTGAAGCAGGAGAACCATCCGTGGGAGAAAGCTTGGCCTTCGTATCGACAGGCGTAGCGGCAGGCTTGCAGTTAAGCATGCCAGCGTGCTCCAGGAGCTCGTGAGCGTACTTCCGCTGATGAAGGAAGAAGCCATCTGGACGGCGCACCACCTCGACACGGAGGAAGTAGTGCAAAGGACCCAAGTCCTTGATGGCGAACTCAGCGCGAAGACGAGCCGTGAGCTGACTGAGGAGACCGGTCGTACATGCCGTCAGGATGATGTCGTCGACATAGAGCAGCAAGTAGGCCGTGTCAGAACCCTGATGATAGACGAAGAGCGAGGCGTCCGAGCGGGTAGAGCGGAACCCAAGCAGGTGGAGAAACGCCGCGATGCGCTGGTACCAAGAGCGCGGAGCCTGCTTGAGTCCGTACAAGGACAGCGAAGCAGGCACACGTGGTCGGGAAGCGCTGGGTCAACAAACCCGGTGGGCTACTGGCAGAAGACCTGCTCCTCGAGGTGATCATGGAGGAAGGCGTTGGAGATATCCATCTGGTGCACCGGCCAAGCGCGGGAGACCGCAAGGTGGAGAACCGTGCGTATCGTGCCGGGCTTGACGACCGGAGCAAAGGTGTCGGTGAAGTCGATGCCAGCATGCTGTTGGAAGCCATGAACGACCCAGCGCGCTTTGTAGCGATCAAGGGTACCATCAGGACGGAGCTTGTGTTTAACGAACCACTTCTCGGTAATCGCGTTGGCGTGCCGGGGACGGGGAACAAGCTGCCACGTCCGGTTGCGCAACAGGGCGTCAAACTCCTCTTGCATCGCAGCCATCCAGAGCGGGTCACGAGCGTCTCGAACGGGGGACGGCAACGGAGACGGCACAGAGGTGGACGCCGCATGGACGTAGTCATCCGAGGCGTAGCACGAGCTCGGGCGAAAAACGCATGTACGGGCGCGGGTGACCGGACCGGCCACAGGCGCCGGGGCCGCCGAGGGCCGCTGGCAAGGGCGCCGAGGCCGCGGGCGCCGAGAGGGCCATAGGCGCCGGGTGCCGGGCGCCGAGGTCGCCGCGGCGGGTGCGCCGGGCCGCGGGCGCCGAGACCCGCGGGCGCCAACGCCGGGCGCCAGCCGTGGGCCGGGAGGACGCGCCGCGCGGGGAGGGGCAAGAGAGGCGCGAGAGCGCCCTGGGATAGGCGTTGAGGAGCCCGCATCACCGGTGGCGGGAGGAACAGCCAGGGGTACCTGGTGAAATGGAAACACATGCTCATCAAAGTAAACGTGCCAAGAAGTGAACACACGGTGGGAGACGGGATCATAGCACCGATATCCCTTGGAGTTAGAGGGGTGGCCAATGAAGATGCAAGCGACAGATCGAGGTGCAAGCTTGTGAGAAGCAGTGTCGACAGTGCTGGGGTAGCAAAGGCACCCAAAAATACGCAAGTCGTCATAAGACGGAGGCGTACCAAAGAGAAGATGGTGAGGTGCATACTGCCACCGTGGGCGGCAGGGTCTAATGTTAAGAAGAAGTGATGCAGTGGTGAGTGCGTCCGGCCAGAAACGAGATGACACGTTGGCATGAAACAGGAGCATGCGAACGCAGTCATTCAGAGTGTGAAGGACGCGTTCGGCTCGACCGTTCTGCTGTGAAGTGTACGGGCATGTGAGGCGGAAAACTGTGCAGTGATGCGACAAAAAGGTGCGGAAAGCGAGGTTGTCGAACTCTTTTCCATTGTCCGTTTGAAGCGCAAGGATGGGACGCCCAAACTGCATGCGGACATAGGAGTAAAAGGCCGTCAAGGTAGAGAGTGCATCCGACTTTCTACTCAGAGGAAAAGTCCACACATAATGAGAATAATCATCAAGAATGACCAGATAATATAAATAGCCCGAGTTACTGGGAACCAGAGAAGTCCACACATCGCTATGAATCAACTGAAAAGGGAAAGAAGCAATGGTGGTGGAATTATTAAACGGCTGGCGAACATGTTTGCCGACTCGACAGGCATGACAAGTGTGATCCTCGATTTTATTGCAACTGAAACTGAAACTCCTAAGAATATGATGAAGTGTGACGGGGTTGGGATGACCCAAGCGAGCATGCCAGAGATCGACTCGAGCGGAGAGAGCAACCAGTGCGGTGGTGGTGGATGAAGGCGAGTGCACCGGATAGAGCTTGTCGGGGCTGTCACATCGATGAAGTGTCATCCTGGTTCGAGCGTCTTTGACACAAAACCAAGCTCGTCAAATTCAATGGTAACAGGATTTTCACGAGTGAAACAACGAACAGAAATGAGATTCTTAATAAGATGAGGTGACACAAGTATGTTAGACAAAAATAATGGAGTAGAACTAGAAGGAAAATAAGTGTGTCCAATGTGTGTGATAGGAAGTGTGGAACCGTCGCCGACAATGATGCGGCGGTTGGAGGAGACAAGAGTGAAGGAGGCAAGGTTACCAGGATGAGCAAACAAGTGAGCCGTAGCACCGGTGTCCATGTACCAATCACCACCTCCAGCGTAGTTGTTCGGCGTAGGAGCGGCATGCAGTGCAGGGAGGAGCATCGGGTCCCAGGGCGCCGGCTACAGGGCCGGCGAGGGGGACGGAGACGCCATGGGGAGGGCGTAGCCGCTGCTCGGCTGCGGCAGTGCGTACACTTCATACGGTATGGGTAGCATCCCCAGCTGCGACTGCGGTGCCGGGTAGGCCGGATGGCCCGCTGACAGATGTTGCAAGTGCTGAGCGTCGTCTGTCTGCTGCCCAGCAGACGGGTGCTGTCCTGCGGACGACCCCACCAGTACCCGGGAGACCCGTACACGGGCGAAGCCCCGTACGTAGGATTCCCGTACGTGGGAACGGGCGCATCGAACGCCGCGCACAACAGCAAGGGATCGACAGGCAGAGGCGGCGCCAGCGGTGGCGGGGCCACGCCGTTGGACGCCGGCGGCGGAACCGCGCCGGAGGGCCCGTAGCGGGACTAGCCGGAGAACGCCAGCGCGGAGCCGCTGCGAGGGCGCCGTCGGACGGGCAGAGGCGGCGGTGGACGGCATCGGGGCTGGCGGACAACCGGAGTGGCGCGCGGGTCGAGCGGCTAGCGGGCGCGGGTCGGGCAGCTTGCGTATGCTTGCGCTGACCCGGGGTGCCTCGCGTCCCGTCCGTGTGCGTTGGCGGCAGCGCGCTGGCCCTTGTCAGGCGCCGCAGTGGCCCGACGCGGTGCATGGTCGGTGATGCATCCCGCATGGCCCCGTGCTACACTTGATGCTTGACTCGTGGCATGCATGTGCATGGATTCTCCCTGCATAAACGCGTTTGTACGGATCTGCATGGTTGCCCAAGTGGCAGGAGTGGCTCGCGAGGCAGGAAGGCAGCGGCGGGCGATCTAGCGATCGATGCAAGCCCGCGGCGGCTTTCGGGCGAGTGAGCAAGCGATCGGCGCGGGAGGCTGGGAAGCGAGGCGAAGGGCGAGCGGCGCGGGAGGCTGGTGAGCGAGCGGCGCGGGCGGCTGGGTAGTGAGGAAAACGGGCGCGGTTCGGTAGCTCGCAACGAGGAGAAGCAGCGGCCGGCGCGGGGGAGCGCGCGAACGGCGGCGGCGACAAAAGGGAGGAGGCGCTAGTGGCGGCGGCAGCAAGCGGCGCTGGAGGAGGAGGCAAGGCGGCGGAAGGCTAGGGTTAGAACCCGGAAACTGATACCATGTAGAAGTGCATGCTCTAGCCAATGCAACCAAAAAACCGATCTGATGGAAGAGACTAGGCAGCACATTATACGTCAACACTCCCTCTCACGTGTGGCTTTCTCAGGCCTAAACGTGGACCAAAAGTGGGCTGCAATATAATTGCGCCAGCAGGGTCTTGAACTCAAGACTTCTTGGCTCCGATACTGTTAAAAGGGAGAGAGGGGTTTGGTGGAATAGTTTTTGTATTGCTTGAGCCTCGTGGGCATATATATAGGAGTACATGATCTACTTGAAGTACAAGGCAAGCCAGAATATTCCTAGTTTAACCTATGTTTCCTAATACAATCACGTTACTCAACATCCCCCGCAGTCACAACGGTAGCGATGCAGACGGTGAGACTGGAGAAGAATCCGAAGGCAAGCCAACGGACACCCCCCTCCCCCCACAGCCGTAACGGTCGACGCATCGCGGAGTCGTGGCTGGAGTGGAAACCAACGAGGCTGCTCCAAGCAGGCGATAGCCCTTTGTGCCGTTTGTCGATGTAGTAGCCGAGAGCGTAGGTGATGGATCCGTGGTCGAGGTAGTCGTGCGAAGAATGTCGTGGTCGATGTCGAGTCGGGGTAGCCGGTGTCGAGGAAGTCGCCGTGGAGCCGCGGGCGCAAGGGGCGCCGAGTTAGGCATGGGTGCAGTGGTGTCAAAGTAGTGGTGCGCCCGGGAGAAGATGTTGTTGACGACGCGTCACGGAGGGTTTGCCAAGGCCGGGGACACATCGTGGACGAAGGCACGCACCGGTGTTGCCAGCACCGGGCATGCGTAGACAGACGAAGACGAAGTTGACGGTTACCGACCAGGCTTGCTGTGCCCGGGGACACGTCGTGGATGAAGGCACGCATCGGTGTTGCCAGCACCGGGCATGCGTAGACGAGGGACATGCACGAGCTGTACGCCATGTCGAAGAGGTCAGAGAGGCCAGCAGAGAAGGACTCGACAACGGTTGCGGCGCCAATCGGCGCGGGGCCAATGTCGCCCTCGGTTTGTCGGAGTAGATGAAGCGGTCGGAGTAGATGACGACGACACTGGCGACGAGCTGGTGCTGGACAAAGACGAAAGGGGTGGACGGGCGGCGGCGGCTAGGAAGGTAGCGGCGGCGGCGGCCAAAGAAGAGCGGCAGCGTATTCGACGGGCGGCGGCGGGCGGTTAGGTTCGAGCGCGGCGGTGCTCGGGTAGGCGAAGAACCTCGACAGCGTGGCGACCGGCGCGGACGGTGGCGTTCCCGCGCCAAGGAAGATGGTGCGGCGCATACCACATGAAAGTCGGCACGCGGGTGCGGCGGAGTGGACCGCACGCGCCACGGCCCGGCGGGCAACGCAGCGGGCGGCAAAGCGGGTCGAGGCGACGGCGGGGATCATGGATCGCGACGCTGCGCCCAAAGGCGACGAACGGGCGGTTCGCGAAGTCGGTGCAACCGTGGGGGACAGCCTCGGGCGGCGGCGGGGACCGCCAGACGCGCACTACACCCGGCGGGGCGACGCAGCGGCGACGCATGAGTCAATGCAGCCGTGAGGAGAACCCGGGGCGGCGGCGCTGAAGGAAATATGCCCTAGAGGCAATAATAAAGTTATTATTTATTTCCTTATATCATGATAAATGTTTATTATTCATGCTAGAATTGTATTAACCGGAAACATAATACATGTGTGAATATATAGACAAACAGTATGTCACTAGTATGCCTCTACTTGACTAGCTTGTTAATCAAAGATGGTTATGTTTCCTAACCATAAACAAGGAGTTGTTATTTGATTAACAAGGTCACATCATTGGTTGAATGATCTGGTTGACATGACCCATTCCATTAGCTTAACACTTGATCGCTTAGTATGTTAATGCTTTCTTCATGACCCATACATGTTCCTGTAACTATGAGATTATGCAACTCCGTTTACGGAGGAACACTTTGGTGCTACCAAACGTCACAACGTGAATCGGGTGATTATAAAGGAGTACTACAGGTGTCTCCAAAGGTACTTGTTGGGTTGGCGATTTCGAGATTAGGTTTTGTCACTCCGATTGTCGGAGAGGTATCTCTAGGCCTTCTCGGTAATACACATCACTTAAGCCTTGCAAGCATTACAACTAATGAGTTAGTTGTGAGATGATGTATTACGGAACGAGTAAAGAGACTTACCGCAACGAGATTGAACTAGGTATTGGATACCGACGATCGAATCTCGGGTAAGTAACATACCGATGACAAAGGGAACAACGATGTCGTTATGCGGTTTGACAGATAAAGATCTTCGTAGAATATGTAGGAACCAATATGGGCATCCAGGTTCCGCTATTGGTTATTGACCGAGAATGGTTCTAGGTCATGTCTACATAGTTCTCGAACCCGTAGGGTCCGCACGCTTAACGATTCGATGACAGTTCATTATGAGTTTATAAGTATTGATGCACCGAAGGTTGTTCGGAGTCCCGGATGTGATCACGGACATGACGAGGAGTCTCGAAATGGTCGAGACATAAAGATTGATATATTGGAAGCCTACATTTGGACATCGGAAGTGTTCCGGGTGAAATCGGGATTTTACCGGAAGTACCGGGAGGTTACCGGAACCCCGGGAGGTCCATGGGCCTAATGGGCCATAGGAGAGAAGAGGAAGGGCCAGCCAAGGTGGGCTGCGCCCCTCCCCTCTAGTCCGAATAGGACAAGGAAGGGGGTGGCGCCTTCCCTCTTCCCCTCCTCCAATCCTAGTCCAACTAGGAGAGGGGGAGTCCTACTCCTGGGAGTAGGATTCCTCCTTGGTGCGCCTCCCCTAGGGCCGGCCACCTCCCCTTGCCTCCTTTATATCTGAGGGGCAGGGGCACCCCATAACACACAAGTTGATCTACGGATCTTTCCTTAGCCGTGTGCGGTGCCCCTTCCACCATATTCCACTTCGGTCATATCGTCATGAGCTTAGGCGAAGCCTGCGCCGGAGAAGTCATATCGTCGCGGAGCTTAGGCGAAGCCCTGCGCCGGTGGAGCATCAACATCGTCCTGCCACGCCGTCGTCTTGTGGAACTCATCCCCGACACTTTGCTGGATCGGAGTCCGGGATCGCCATCGAGCTGAACGTGTGCGTAACTTCGGAGGTGCCGTGACGCTCGGTGCTTGGATCGGTCGGATCGTGAAGACGCACGACTACATCAACCGCGTTGTTATAACGCTCCGCTTTCGGTCTCACGAGGGCGTGGATGGACACTCTTCCTCTCTCGTTGCTATGCCATCACCATGGTCTTGGCGTGATCGTAGGAAATTTTTTGAAATTACTACGCTCCCCCAACATGGTATCGAGCCTGGTTTTATGCGTTGATGTCATATGCACGAGTAGAACACAAGTGAGTTGTGGACGATACAAGTCATACCGCCTACCAGCATGTCATACTTTGGTTCAGCGGTATTGTGAGATGAAGCGGCCCGGACCGACATTACGCCAGACGCTTACGCGAGACTGGTTTCACCGCCCGAGCACTCGTTGCTTAAAGGTGACTGGCGGGTGTCTGTCTCTCTCACTTTAGTTGAACCGAGTGTGGATACGCCCGGTCCTTGAGAAGGTTAAAACGGAGTCTATTTGACAAACTATCGTTGTGGTTTTGATGCGTAGGTAAGAACGGTTCTTGCTCAGCCCGTAGCAGCCACGTAAAACTTGCAACAACAAAGTATAGGACGGCTAACTTGTTTTTGCAGGGCATGTTGTGATGTGATGTGGTCAAACGTGATGCTATATTTTATTGTATGAGATGATCATGTTTTAACCGAGTTATCGGCAATCGGCGAGAGCCATATGGTTGTCGCTTTATTGTATGAAATGCAACGCCATGTAATTGCTTTACTTTATCACTAAGGAGTAGCGATAGTCGAGAAGCAATAGTTGGCGAGACGACAACGATGCTACGATGGAGATCAAGGTGTCGCTACCGGTGACGATGGTGATCATGACGGTAAGCTTGGCGATGGAGATCACAAGCACAAGATGATGATGACCATATCATATCACTTATATTGATTGCATGTGATGTTTATCCTTTATGCATCTTATCTTGCTTTGATTGACGGTAGCATTATAAGATGATCTCTCACTAAAAATTATCAAGAAGTGTTCTCCCCGAGTATGCACCGTTGCGAAAGTTCTTCGTACGAGACACCACGTGATGATCGGGTGTGATAGGCTCTACGCTCAAATACAACGGGTGCAAAACAGTTGCGCACGCTGAATACTCAGGTTAAACTTGACAAGCCTAGCATATAACAGATATGGCCTCGGAACACGGAGACCGAAGGTCGAGCGTGAATCATATAGTAGATATGATCAACATAGTGATGTTCACCATTGAAACTACTCCATCTCACGTGATGATCGGACATGGTTTAGTTGATATGGATCACGTGATCACTTAGATAACTAGAGAGATGTCTGCCTAAGTGCGAGTTTTTAATATGCTTAATTGAACTTAAATTTATCATGAACTTAGTACCGATAGTATTTTGCTTGTCTATGTTTCTTGTAGATAGATGGCTCGTCCGTTGTTCCGTTGAATTTTAATGCGTTCCTTGAGAAAGCAAAGTTGAAAGATGATGGTAGCAATTACACGGATCGGGTCCGTAATTTGAGGATTATCCTCATTGCTGCACAGAAAAATTACGCCTGGAAGCACCGCTGGGTGATGTGCTCGCCGCAGATGCCGAGCCGAGTTGTGAACGCGTCGGCAAAAGGTAGCCGATGACTACTCTATAGTTCAGTGTGCCATGCTTTACGGCTTAGAACCGGGTCTTCAACGACGTTTTGAACGTCATGGAGCATATGAGATGTTCCAGGAGTTGAAGTTAATATTTCAAGCAAATGCCCGGATTGAGAGATATGAAGTCTCCAATAAGTTCTATAGCTACAAGATGGAGGAGAATAGTTCACAAGGAGCACATACTCAAAATGTCCGGGTATAACAATCACTTAATTCAGCTGGAGTTAATCTTCCGGATGATAGTGTCATTGATGTAATTCTCCAATCATCGCCACCAAGCTACAAGAGCTTCGTGATGAACTATAATATGCAAGGGATGACTAAGACAATTCCTGAGCTCTTCGCGATGCTAAAAGCTGCGGAGGTAGAAATCAAGAAAGAGCATCAAGTGTTGATGATCAACAAGACCACTAGTTTCAAGAAAAGGGCAAAGGGAAGAAGAAGGAAACTTCAAAAAGAACAGCAAGAAAGTTGCTGATCAAGAGAAGAAACCCAAGTCTGGACCTAAGCCCTAAATCGAGTGTTTTACCGCAAGCGCACCGGACCTTTGGAAGCGGAACTGCCCCAAGTATTTGGCGGATAAAAGGATGGCAAGGTGAACAAAGGTATATGTGATATACATGTTATTGATGTGTACCTTACTAATACTCGCAGTAGTACTGGTATTTGATAATCGGTTACATTGCTAATATTTGCAACTCGAAACAGAACTACGGATTAAGCGAAGATTGGCTAAGGACGAGGTGACGATGCGGCGTTGGAAATGGTTCCAAAGTCGATGTGATCGCAATGGCACGCTACCTCTACATCTACCTTCGGATTAGTTTTAGACCTAAATAATTGTTATTTGGTGCCAGCGTTGAGCATGAACATTATATCTGGATCTTGTTTAATGCGAGACGGTTATTCATTTAAATCGAGAGAATAATGGTTGTTCTATTTATATGAGTAATATCTTTTATGGTCATGCACCCTTGAAGAATGGTCTATTCTTGTTGAATCTCGACAGTAGTGATACACATATTCATAATGTTGAAGCCAAAAGATGCAGAGTTGATAATGATAGTGCAACTTATTTGTGGCACCGCCGCTTAGGTCATATCGGTGTAAAACGCATGAAGAAACTCCATACTAATGGGCTTCGGAATCACTTGATTATGAATCACTTGGTACTTGCGAACCGTGCCTCATGGGCAAGATGACCAAAACGCCGTTCTCGGAACTATGGAGCGAGCAACCGATTTGTTGGAAATCATACATACCGATGTTTGTGGTCCAATGAATGTTGAGGCACGCCAAGCGGGTATCAAGTTATTTTCTCACCTTCACAGATGATTTGAGCAGATATGGGTATATCTACTTAATGAAACACAAATCTGAAACATTTGAAAAGTTCAAAGAATTTCAGAGTGAAGTGGAAAATCATCGTAACAAGAGAATAAAATTTCTACGATCTGATCGTGGAGGAGAATATTTGAGTTACGAGTTTGGTTTACATTTGAAACAATGTGGAATAGTTTCGCAACTCACGCCACCCGGAACACCACAGAGAAATGGTGTGTCCGAACGTCAGAATCGTGACTTTACTAGATATGGTGCGATCTATGATGTCTATTTCGATTTACCGCTATCGCTTTGGGGTTATGCTTTAGAGACGGCCGCATTCACGTTGAATAGAACACCGTCAAAATCCGTTGAGACGACGCCTTATGAACTGTGGTTTGGCAAGAAACCAAAGTTGTCGCTTTCTTAAAGTTTGGGGCTGCGATGCTTATGTAAAGAAACTTCAACCAGATAAGCTCGAACCCAAATCGGAAAAATGTGTCTTCATAGGATACCCAAAGGAAACTGTTGGGTACACCTTCTATCACAGATCTGAAGGCAAGATTTTCGTTGCTAAATTCGGATCCTTTCTAGAGAAAGAGTTTCTCTCGAAAAGAAGTGAGTGGGAGGAAAGTAGAACTTGATGAGATAATCAGATCTGCTCCCTTATTGGAAAGTAGTTCATCACAAGAAATGGTTCCTGTGACAACTACACCAAATAGTGAGGAAACTAATGATGATGATCATGAAACTTCAGATCAAGTTACTATCGAACCTCGTGAGGTCAACCAGAGTAAAATACGCACTGAGTGGTACGGTAATCCTATTCGGAAGTCATGTTACTTGACCATGGCGAACCTACAAACTATGAAGAAGCGATGGTGAGCCCAGATTCGCATAAAATGGTGGAAGCCATGAAATCTGAGATGGGATCCATGTATGAGAACAAAGTATGGACTTTGGTTGACTTGCCCGATGATCGGCAAGCCATTGAAAATAAATGGATCTTTAAGAAGAAGACTGACGCCGATGGTAATATAACTGTCTACAAAGCTCGACTTGTTGCGAAAGGTTTTCGACAAGTTCAAGGGGTTGACTACGATGAGACTTTCTCACCCGTAGCGATGCTTAAGTCTGTCCGAATCATGTTAGCAATTGCCGCATTTTATGATTATGAAATTTGGCAAATGGATGTAAAAACTGCATTCTTGAATGGATTTCTAGAAGAAGAGTTGTATATGATGCAACCAGAAGGTTTTGTCGATCCAAAGGGTGCTAACAAAGTGTGCAAGCTCCAACGATCAATGTATGGTCTGGTGCAAGCCTCTCGGAGTTGGAATAAACGCTGAGAGAGTGAGATCAAAGCAAATGTGTTTGTACAGACTTTTTGAGAAGCCTGTATTTAAAACAAAGTGAGTGGGAGCTCTTTAGCATTTACGATATTATATGTGGACGACATATTATTGATTGGAAATGATATAGAATTTCTGGATAGCATAAAAGGATACTTGAATAAAAGTTTTTCAATGAAAGACCTCGGTGAAGCTGCTTACATATTGGGCATCAAGATCTATAGAGATAGATCAAGACGCTTAATTGGACTTTCACAAAGCACATACCTTGATAAAGTTTTGAAAAAGTTCAAAATGGATCGTGCAAAGAAAGGTTTTTTCCTGTGTTGCAAGGTATAAGATTGAGTCGACTCAATGCCCGACCACAAAGAAGATAGAGAAAAATGAAAGATGTTCCTATGCTTCAGCCATAGGCTCTATCATGTATGCAATGCTGTGTACCGCACTGACGTATGCTTAGGCTGTAAGCTTGGCAGAAGGTACCAAAGTAATCCAGGAATGGATCATCGGACTGCGGTCAAGAACATCCTGAAATACCGAAAAGGACTAAGGATATGTTTCTCAGATATGGAGGTGACAAAGAGCTAGTCGTAAATGGTTACGCCGATGTAAGCTTTGACATCGATCCGGACGATTCAAAATCGCAAACCGGATACGTGTTTTTATTAAACGGTGGAGCCGCTGGGTTGGTGCAGTTCTAAACAAAGCGCCGTGGCGGGATCTACATGTGAAGCGGAGTACATAGCTGCTTCGGAAGCAGCAAAATGAAGGAGTCCGGATGAAAGAGTTCATTTCCGATCTAGGTGTCATACCTAGTGCATCGGGACCTATGAAGATCTTCTGTGACAATACTGGTGCAATTGCCTTGGCAAAGGAATCCAGATTTCACAAGAGGACCAAGCATATCAAGAGACGCTTCAATTCCATTCGGGACCAAGTCCAAGTGGGAGACATAGAGATTTGGAAAATACATACGGATCTGAATGTTGCGCAGACCCGCTGACTAAGCCTCTTCCACGAGCAAAACATGATCAGCACCAAGACTCCATGGGTGTTAGGATCATTACTTTGTAATCTAGATTATTGACTCTAGTGCAAGTGGGAGACTCAAGGAAATATGCCCTAGAGGCAATAATAAAGTTATTATTTATTTCCTTATATCATGATAAATGTTTATTATTCATGCTAGAATTGTATTAACCGGAAACATAATACATGTGTGAATATATAGACAAACAAAGATGTCACTAGTATGCCTCTACTTGACTAGCTTGTTAATCAAAGATGGTTATGTTTCCTAACCATAAACAAGGAGTTGTTATTTGATTAACAAGGTCACATCATTGGTTGAATGATCTGGTTGACATGACCCATTCCATTAGCTTAACACTTGATCGCTTAGTATGTTAATGCTTTCTTCATGACCCATACATGTTCCTCGTAACTATGAGATTATGCAACTCCTGTTTACGGAGGAACACTTTGGGTGCTACCAAACGTCACAACGAATCGGGTGATTATAAAGGAGTACTACAGGTGTCTCCAAAGGTACTTGTTGGGTTGGCGATTTCGAGATTAGGTTTTGTCACTCCGATTGCTCGGAGAGGTATCTCTAGGCCTTCTCGGTAATACACATCACTTAAGCCTTGCAAGCATTACAACTAATGAGTTAGTTGTGAGATGATGTATTACGGAACGAGTAAAGAGACTTACTGCAACGAGATTGAACTAGGTATTGGATACCGACGATCGAATCTCGGGTAAGTAACATACCGATGACAAAGGGAACAACGTATGTCGTTATGCGGTTTGACCGATAAAGATCTTCGTAGAATATGTAGGAACCAATATGGGCATCCAGGTTCCGCTATTGGTTATTGACCGAGAATGGTTCTAGGTCATGTCTACATAGTTCTCGAACCCGTAGGGTCCGCACGCTTAACGCTTCGATGACAGTTCATTATGAGTTTATAAGTATTGATGCACGAAGGTTGTTCGAGTCCCGGATGTGATCACGGACATGACGAGGAGTCTCGAAATGGTCGAGACATAAAGATTGATATATTGGAAGCCTACATTTGGACATCGGAAGTGTTCCGGTGAAATCGGGATTTTACCGAGTACCGGGAGGTTACCTGGAACCCCCGGGAGGTCCATGGGCCTAATGGGCCATAGGAGAGAAGAGGAAGGGCCAGCCAAGGTGGGCTGCGCCCCCTCCCCTCTAGTCCGAATAGGACAAGGAAGGGGGCGGCGCCTTCCTCTTCCCTCCTCCAATCCTAGTCCAACTAGGAGAGGGGGGGAGTCCTACTCCCGGTGGGAGTAGGACTCCTCCTTGGTGTGCCTCCCCCTAGGGTCGGCCACCTCCCCCTTGCCTCCTTTATATACGGGGGCAGGGGGCACCCCATAACACACAAGTTGATCTACGGATCTTTCCTTAGCCGTGTGCGGTGCCCCCTTCCACCATATTCCACTTCGGTCATATCGTCGCGGAGCTTAGGCGAAGCCTGCGCCGGAGAAGTCATATCGTCAGCGGAGCTTAGGCGAAGCCCTGCGTCGGTGGAGCATCAACATCGTCACCACGCCGTCGTCTTGTGGAACTCATCCTCGACACTTTGCCGGATCGGAGTCCGGGATCGCCATCGAAATGAACGTGTGCGTAACTCGGAGGTGCCGCACGCTCGGTGCTTGGATCGGTCGGATCGTGAAGACGCATTTACGACTACATCAACCGCGTTGTTATAACGCTTCCGCTTTCGGTCTACGAGGGTACGTGGACGGACACTCTTCCATCTCGTTGCTATGCCATCACCATGGTCTTGCGTGATCGTAGGAAATTTTTTTGAAATTACTACGTTCCCCAACAGGCGCTGCTGCCCGACGGGGCGACGCAGCGGCAGCCCGATGCTCGATCGGCGGAGAGGCGCGTGTTACTCGGGACGATCTTCACGGGACCTGCGGAGGCGCGCGTAACCGGCTGTGCGGTTGTCGCGCGGCGTAGATGAGGCAGATCGCGGCGGCGAGCGGGTGATTAAGCCGATCGCGCGCGAGGTCGGGGACGCCGCTCGGTGGAGGCGTGGTGGCGGCGGAGTCCGAGATGAAGCCGGCGACGACGGACAGCATGGGACGTCGTGCGGACGAGCTTGTCAGCACCAGCACCCGGGCTGCCAAAGCAACGCCGGCGCCCGGGCAGCGAGTCCCGAGCGACCAACGGAGCAGCGGCTCCCGAGTTGAGGTAGCCGACGAGCCTGACGCAGCCGAGGACGAGGCCGGCTAGGTAGACCGCCGGACCGCCATGCAGACGCGGCGGAGGCGGGTGATGTGGATCGATGGGCGGGCCGGCGCGTGAGCGACTGCTATGATTGGTCGTCGCATGGCGCGAGGCCGCCGGGTGGGGGCAATGCAAGTGTTCCAGTCGGAGCAGGACGGTGACGGCCGGCGCAGGGCGACGGGCGGACCGACGCGTGGACGGCGGCTGGCCCTAACGAGCCGCCTCGGCACGCATGGCCGCCGGGTCGGAGAAGAGGCCGGCTGGTCGCGCCAAGGTCGGAGTAGAGGCGCTCGGGGTCGACGGCGGGAGAGAGAAAACCCCGGAGCAAGGCTCGGGAAAAAGACTCTCTAGGGCAGCCTGTCAACACGACCGGCGGATCAATAGATACTATGTAGAATATGTGAATTGCATTATGTATTGCTCTTCGTGCATAGGCGGACCATGAACCTCATCTATACAAAGAACTAGGAGACGGGCCCAATACATAATATGCATATAACACATATACTCAACACTACTTATCCATGTTTTTCCTGCGGAATCCAAAGAAGGTTTAAGTTTGTTACATGGTTGTGTGAGTCGACGGAAACTCAGTTCTGCTAATACACATTATCCAAGCAAGGCCTAGTAGGACGTCAGAAAGTTGGTCGCTGAGTAGACACATACAAAAAGCCATCAAGGGCACATCACGTGCTATATTCCTGTTATATATTTCCCTACTAATAAAGTGACGACTGCAGTATTTATTTGAATTCAACCCGCAGTCCTATGTAAAGGGTGTTTTTTAAGAGTACGTTTTGTTTTTGCAAAAAAACCCTCCATTAGTTAGAAATCTACCCCGCGATACTTAATTAAACTGATTCACCACCAGGAACCACCGCCGCTTATCCTTTTGCGTTCTCCACCGCCGGGCACGCGTCGTGTAGGACCTTGAAGTATGTCTAGAGGGGGGGTGATTAGACTACTTGACCAAATAAAAACTTAACTTTTCCCAGTTTTATAGTTTGGCAGATTTTAGCTAACTTAGGACAAGTCAAGCAATCATCACACAATTCAAGCAAGCATGCAAAGAGTATATAGGCAGCGGAAATTAAAGCATGCAACTTGCAAGAAAGTAAAGGGGAAGGGTTTGGAGAATTCAAACGCAATTGGAGACACGGATGTTTTTGGCGTGGTTCGGATAGGTGGTGCTATGGTACATCCACGTTGATGGAGACTTCAACCCACGAAGGTAACGGTTGCGCGAGTCCACGGAGGGCCCACGAAGGGTCCACGAAGAAGCAACCTTGTCTATCCCACCATGGCCATCGCCCACGAAGGACTTGCCTCACTAGCGGTAGATCTTCACGAAGTAGGCGATCTCCTTGCCCTTACAAACTCCTTGGTTCAACTCCACAATCTTGCTCGGAGGCTCCCAAGTGACACCTAGCCAATCTAGGAGACACCACTCTCCAAGAAGTAACAAATGGTGTGTTGATGATGAACTCCTTGCTCTTGTGCTTCAAATGATAGTCTCCCCAACACTCAACACTCTCTCATGGGTTTTGGATCTGGTGGAAAGAAGATTTGAGTGGAAAGCAACTTGGGGAAGGCTAGAGATCAAGATTCATATGGTAGGAATGGAATATCTTGGCCTCAACACATGAGTAGGTGGTTCTCTCTAAATGGTAAGTTGGAAGTGTAGGTTTAGTCTGATGGCTCTCTCCACGAATGAAGAGGAGGTGGAGGGGTATATATAGCCTCCACACAAAATCTAACCGTTACACACAATTTACCAATCTCGGTGAGACCGAATCATCAAACTCGGTTAGACCGATTTTAGTAAACCTAGTGACCGTTAGGGTTTTCGGTGGGACTGAGACGCATCTCGGTAAGACCGATGTGATTAGGGTTAGGGCATAACGTAATCTCGGTGAGACCGATCACACAAACTCGGTAGGAACAATTTTGGTAATTGGCTAACCAGAGAGTTGGTCAGGTAAACTCGGTGGGACCAATTTGCTCTTCTCGGTGAGATCGAAATGTTACAAAAAGGAAACAGAGAGTTTACATTGCAATCTCGGTGTGACCGATCCGCTCTTTTGGTGAGACCGAAAAGTTACGAAAAGGAAACAGAGAGATTACAATCCCATCTCGGTGAGACCGAGATCCCTATCGGTAGAACCGATTTGCCTAGGGTTTGTGGCAGTGGCTATGACTATTGAACTCGGTGGCGCCGGATTGAAAGAATCGGTGTGACCGAATTTGGCTTTGGGTTTAGGTCATATGTGGATGTGAGAAAGTAGCTGAGGATTTTGGAGCATAATATTAAGCACATGGAGCAAAAAGCTCATTAAGCAACACCTCATCCCTCCTTGATAGTATTGGCTTTACCTATAGACTCAATGTGATCTTGGATCACTAAAATATAAAATGAAGAGTCTTGAGCTTTTGACCTTGAGCCAATCCTTTGTAATTAGCATTTTGAGGGGTCCACTTTCATCATCCATGCCATGACATTCATTGAGCTTTCCTGAAATAATAGTCTTGGAATAGCATTAGCTCAATGAGCTATATGTTGTTATGAATTACCAAAACCACCTAGGGATAGTTGCACTTTCAATCTCCCCCTTTGGTAATTGATGACAACATATAGATCAAAGCTTCGATAAATGATAATACAATTAAGAACATCATCGCTTTGAGAAGTATGTGATAAGCAAGAGCTCCCCCTAAATTTGTGCATATATTAAAATTTGCTTTGGACTGCAAATGCACAAGAGATTAGGCTCATGGGTTACTCTTCCATGTCACATACATCTTGGTGGAGCGCTCAGAATAATAACAATTGAATACATGCACTCATCACCAAGCAAAGTGAATGATCACATAGGATAGATAAGATAATATCATCAATCATGCATAAGTGTAGCTTATGATCAAACACATGATCATCAATGTCTCACAAACATAGCATAGTATCTCAAGCACTCAAAAGCAAACAAGTTTAAAAGACCACCAAATCAAGAGAGAACAAAAGCAATACTCTCTCTCTCTCGAAGCCTATGATCTATACATTTTCTCCCCCTTTGGCAACAAGTTACCAAAAAGTTCCTAGAGAATGCATAGTGCTAGATCGACTCTCAGGCTTGATCTTCTGGTGGTGGTGGAGTCTGGATCACTCCAAGGATGAAGGCTTCTGTTGAAGTGGATGGAGCTGGAGCTGAAGTAGGTCTTTGGAGCTGGTTGGGCTGGTCTTTGGCCGGAGCCGAGGTGGTGGCTCGGTGTGCAGAAGTTGGCACTTCTTGGTGACCTCTGAGCTCTTGGCACTGGCAAATGCATCAAGAGTTGTTTTGCCCTTCCTTTTCTCGCATGTCATCTTGAAGTTGCTCTCTGCGGATGAATCTCTGTTACTTTTACATCTAAGTCATACAACTTTTGTTCCATGATTCTCTCTAAGCTCTCCTGATTTTGAGTGAGGGTGGCCAGTCCTTTCTCAATCCTCAGTCTAGATGCAATCAAGTAACCAAGCTGCTCTTGCTTGTTCTTCAAGAGATATTCAGA
Source organism: Aegilops bicornis (assembly GCA_021605145.1). Classification (NCBI taxonomy): domain Eukaryota; kingdom Viridiplantae; phylum Streptophyta; class Magnoliopsida; order Poales; family Poaceae; genus Aegilops; species Aegilops bicornis. Next base: position 297,232,649 of record CM038669.1, read on the forward strand.
TGCCTCCTCTTGAGTTGGCATCCTGGCAGCTTTCTCCTTCCTTGCCTTCTCCTTCCTTTCTTGTGCTTGAACTGACGAAGGATCATTCTCATTCATGACAACCTTGTTGTCCTCAAAGTCTGGATAAAGTGGAAAATGTTCCTTATCCAACGGATATTTGCCTGTGCCCATCTTTGAGTTTATCAACTCCTGGATCTGAGGGGCATATCCACAGCTCCTCTTCTGGTCTACTGCAGTTCTCTTGATGGTTTCAACCATTAGGCTCATGATTTTGAATTTTTGTGGCACATCAAACAGATGCAGCATGTTGATAGCATGCCCTCTGATCATATTATGATCTCCAGACTTAGGCAGTAGGGTGTGCCTCAAAATCCTATTGATAGTTGGCAGCCCTGACAGAAGGAAGTGGACTGATCCAAACTTGTGAGTCTCTAGGGCATCATCTGGAATTTCCTTGTACATGTGTGCCATGGTGTTATGATCCATCTTCTTCTTTGCATAAACATCTAGGTCATCTTCATTCTCTTTTGGGGCATTGATCAACTTTGCCCACTCCTCAACTGTAGATTGGTACCTTGTACCTTCTGACATCCACACTATCCTTCCATCCGGATAAAAAAGTGCTGTGGAGTAGAATTGCATGATGAGTTCATCGCTCCAGTTTGTGAGCTTTTGCCCAACAAAGTCTGCTACTCCATGACAAAGAATAAAGCCGATCGGGCACTCCAGGATAGTGCTCTTCATTCTCCTTGATGTAGGTCCAGTCGACCCACCTCATGTCACAGACAATTGGCTTCTTGTCCAGCAGAATGGTCTCATAAAAATCCTGCTGCTCCTTGGTGTGGAACCTATAATCCACAGCAGTTTTTCTCCTTGTGGCATATGGATCTGACATCTTCCATAGCCTCGGACTATTGTCTCTTCTGATCTTCATATCTTCAGCCACAGGATGAGCATCATTGTGGTCTGGTATCTTGGACTTGAGTTTCCTCAGAACTTGTCCTTCTTCATCTTCCTCCTCAGCAGCCTCAGGCATAGGAGCCTTGTTCTTCTCAGCAGCTGGAATACTCCTGGTATTCCTCTTTTGTGCTGACTTGGCCTTGGAGGCAGCTTTGGGTGCTTCCTTGGGCTTAGATGTGGCACCCCTAGATTTGATTGCATCACCCATAAGCTTAGGTGCCTTTGGTGCTGGTGCAGCAACCTCTTCCTCTTCTTCCATCATGGAAGGTCTCCCAATGACTCTGATTGTGGTCTTCTTGACCCTCTCTTTCCTCTTTTTCCCTTCAGCAGCAACTGGCTTTTTGGGTGTTGGCTTTTCAGGAATCTGAGTTGAAGCTCTAGCCTTTGGCATAGGTTGCCTGCCTGCTGGCCTTTTGACTTTTAAGCCAGGCTTGGTGCTCTGAGCTGAGTCATATTCCTTCTTGAGCACTACTTTCTTGGAAGTAGCTTCATCCTCTTCTGCTATGTAATCTTCATCCTCAGACTCTGAGGTTCTCTTCTTCCTTTGCCTAGTAGCAGCCTTTGGCAAATTACTTGGGGTACTCCTGCTGCCCTCATCTGAAGAGCTGGAGGGACTAGTGCCCTCACTCATCTGCACCTGCTCTTCTGACCTATTCTGGCTGTCACTCTGATCAGACATGATTCAAACTCTAACTGCTGTCCCTGTGAAGAGTATATAGATGAGGTAGAGTGGATAAGCATCACAAAATGCAGAGTTTTTGCAAAAAGGTTGACTTGAAAATTCAGTTTTAGTCTTCCACGGAAAGCATTTCGGATCTACCGATTTTCAAACTCGGTGATACCGAAGCTGTTTTGGAACCTAAACTGGTGAACTCGGTTGGACCGAGTCATAGTTCGGTGACACCGAGACAGCTAGGGTTTCACAGAATTTTAAAAACGGTCTCACCGATTAGTAATTCTCGGTCAGACCGAGTCTCACTAGTGCAATGGCATGTGCCAAATCGGTGGGATCGAGTTTTTCAACCCGGTGGGTCCGAGATGGTTTCGGCGGAAACCTAATCCTAAATTTTCGAATCAAAACTATTCTACGGATTGTATTGATTGGACAGGAGTGTTTCAATCGTGGCTAGAATCAAAAGGAATACAATGTGCTAGGAATCATATGGGGAAAAGCACAATGATCGAGTCCATACCCTAGTTCGGCGGAGACTCGCTACGGCGGCAACGGCGGGGTTGAATCCCGTTGACGGCGATGGAGACCAGCGTTGGAGGCGGTGGCGGCGAGGAGACGATCCAGACCACGGAGGCAGAGCGAGCTATTGCTGGCGAAGGGGTTCGAGAAATTTCCAAATTTTTGCCGTGACTATATATAGCCCGACCATCGGTGTGTGACCGAGTGGAACAACTCGGTGGCACCGAGATGCAAAGCTAATGTCTGATTATTGCAACTCGGTGAGACCGAGCGGTTCAAATCGGTTGCACCGAGATCGAAAACATAGATCAACTTAATGATCTCGGTGGGACCGAATATGGGGAATCGGTCAGATCGAGAATCACAAAGAAGTTTTGGAAGTTTAAGTCTATGACAAATCGGGGACTCCGAGTGCTCCTCACACAGAGTGGTTCGAATCTGACTTGATCAAAATTTTGTGATGTAGCATGAATAGAGTTTGAGATGAGGAAATAATAGATAGCTAGAGAAGGTTCTTAGGCATTCTTGTCCATCCACTTGGCAAGAAGAGAAACCAAACAATCAAAACAACAAGTGGATGTCCTCGAATGAGTAAAGTATGCATCCAACATGCTCACACAATAAGATGGCAAATAAAATATGTGACAAAGCATGCACAACCAATACTAGCATCTATCAAACAATTGGCGATGACTAGGTCATCTATATATGAGTATATTGACTTAGGAGTCAAATGATAGACATTTGATCATAGGTCATACTCATCGTTTAAGCTCAAGTGGGGTTACCACTTTTACATAAAGCATTGATATGTTCACACCATTAGAGTTGCTTTGGCTCAATCCTTAGAGTTAAGCTCCCCCTAGATGTGAGATCCCCCCTTAGAGAGATGAACTAACCTTGGGTTTTGTCGATGATGACTTCATGTAGGTGTCGAAGATGTGGATGCTCAATGTTGGCGTAGATCATTTGGAGCAATCCTTTGGAGTGAGTTGCACTTTCAACTTACCTACATGGGTTAGTCCCACAAGGAACAAACAAGAATATCCATAGACATAGAGTGATGCACACACAAAATGATGTCCATGAAAACATTAGGTTACCTTATCCCTTGCCTTACCAGCATGAGGGTTTGTGACTCCTTGAACTAATGCAAAATGTGGAAGTTGATTGCACTTGTTCTTGCCATAATGATATGAGTGAAGAATGTTGGCGGAGTCATCCTGAACAACTTTCTAGTTCTTCTTCTTCGGGATCCACATCATCTTGATGGGAATCCTTGGGGTTGTAGTTGTACTTGATGAAGTAGAACTTGACGTAGTCTTGAGAATCCACTTGACCGAGACCTTGGGTGCTTCTTCAAATGCACCAATCTCTTCTTGAAGCTTGTCTTTGCCCTTGTTCTTGTGGTCTTGTGGTGGAAGATCATCTTGTGCTTGTGTTCCCTTGAAGGAAGTAGGATCATACTTTTTTTGTTGAGGAACAAACTTCGTCTTGGGGTATTGATCTTCTTCCTACTCAACTCCATTGGCATTGAACTTTCGTTCAAAACCAACACCTTGATTCTTCCGGTGCCTTCCTTGCTTGCGTACAATTTCTTCGAATTGCTTACTCCCGGCAAGACTCTTGTATACACCTTTCTCTATTATTCCCTTCAATAAGCTATTTTCTTGCTCAAGTGTAACTTGGCTAAGAGAATCATTAGTGGAATCAAGAGAATTACTAGAAGCAACAATATTGGATTTGACATTATTATTGTTACTACTAGAGGAAGAATCTTTCTTGCTCTTGTTACTAGACTTGACTTGAGGCATGTAAGTAGATAAGAGTAAACGCTTGGCAATGTAAGAAGAACTTTTCTTGCGGAGATCATCATTGATTGCCTTTAAGAACTCATGCTCTTGCTCAAGATTGAGCTTTTCAAAGCGTAACTTCTCATGAGCCCTTAAAAGTTCTAGATGATCTTCGAAGATAGTTTCATGAGCTAACTTAAGAGTGTCTAGTTCTTTAGTTAGACGCTCAATCTTCTCCTTATCATTGTCATTTGTTTCAGCATGATTAATTGACATTTCATCATAGTATTCATCACTAGAGTTGTCAACAAGTAAATCATCATCACCTAGCAAGTCATCCTCATCAATATCAAAATCAACATACTCGGGGTGTGTTACCTTAGGACCCTTGGCCATGAAGCATCTTCCAATTCCTTCATTTGGTGATTCAAATATGTCGTAGGAGTTGGTTGACACAAGTGCTAGACCGGCAACACCTTCATCTTGAGTGTATTCGGAGTCGGAGTGATAGCTTCTTTCGGAGTGATGGTCGGAGTCGGAGCCGGATACCCATTCACCAACATGAGCTTAATGTCTTCGTTTTGTATAGCTCTTTGATGACTTATCCTTACTTTCCGAATCCTTGCTTCTCCGTGAGGATCTTCGTTCATAGCGATCATCTCTACTCCTTCTCTCTCTTGGTGGTGATTCTTCTCTTTTGCTTCTTCTTCTTGGAGAATCTTCTCTTCTTTTGTAGGGTGTCGTACACTCATTGGAATAGTGTCCGGGTCTTCCACAATTGTAGCAATTGCGCTCTCGACTAGAGGATCTTTTGTCACGGTAAGATCTTGACTTGGAGCTTCTTTCTTTGCTTCTACTCTTGTAGAATTTGTTGAAGTTCTTCACCATTAAGCTCAATTCTTCATTGAAGGTTTGTTTCTCACTTGATGTTGTGGGGGCTTCACTTGAGGCTTTGTAAGCACCACTTGACTTGTTGTGAAGTTCCTCCTTATCCTTAAGTGACATCTCATGAGCAACAATTCTTCCAATGACTTCCGTTGGCTTGAGATCTTTGTAGTTTGGCATCATTTGGATCAATGTGCACACGGTATCATATTTTCCATCCAATGCTCTTAGGATCTTCTTGATGATGAATTTGTCGGTCATCTCTTCACTCCCTAAGCCGGGCAATCTCATTTGTGATAAGAGCAAGCCTAGAGTACATTTCAGCGACACCTTCACCATCCTTCATTTTCAACTTGTCAAGCTGACTTTGGAGCACATCCAACTTGGATTCCTTGACGGAGTCGGCACCTTCGTGCATATCAACCAAAATATCCCAAATTTCCTTTGCGTTCTCAAGACGGCTGATTTTGTTGAATTCTTCGGGGCACAATCCGTTGAAGAGGATATCACAAGTTTGAGCGTTGTATTGCAGCATCTTCAACTCTTCCGCACTAGCTTCACGGTTTGGTTCTCTCTCATCAAAGAATTCACCTTGCAAACCAATACACACAATAGCCCAAACGGCGGAGTTATGTCCGAGAATATGCATTTTCATCTTATTATTCCAACTAGCAAAATTAGTACCATCAAAGTAAGGACCTCTACGGTGATAGTTTCCCTCGCTAGACGCCATACTCTCCTAGGTTGTAAAACCAAGGCTATGACCACCAAAAACTATGGAAATCAAAGCAAATGGAGACCAAAGCTACGATACCACTTGTAGGACCTCAAGTATGTCTAGAGGGGGTGATTAGACTACTTGACCAAATAAAAACTTAACATTTTCCCAGTTTTATAGTTTGGCAGATTTTAGCTAACTTAGGACAAGTCAAGCAATCATAACACAATTTAAGCAAGCATGCAAAGAGTATATAGGCAGCGGAAATTAAAGCATGCAACTTGCAAGAAAGTACAGGGGAAGGGTTTGGAGAATTCAAACGCAATTAGAGACACGGATGTTTTTGGCGTTGTTCGGATAGGTGGTGCTATCGTACATCCACGTTGATGGAGACTTCAACCCACGAAGGGTAGCAGTTCTTGTGAGTCCACGGAGGGCCCACGAAGAAGCAACCTTGTCTATCCCACCATGGCCGCCGCCCGAAGGACTTGCCTCATTAGCGGTAGATCTTCACGAAGTAGGCGATCTCCTTGCCCTTACAAACTCCTTGGTTCAACTCCACAATCTTGCTCTGAGGCTCCCAAGTGACACCTAGCCAATCTAGGAGACACCACTCTCCAAGAAGTAACAAATGGTGTGTTGATGATGAACTCATTGCTCTTGTGCTTCAAATGATAGTCTCTCCAACACTCAACTCTCTCTCATGGGTTTTGGATCTGGTGGAAAGAAGATTTGAGTGGAAAGCAACTTGGGGAAGGCTAGAGATCAAGATTCATATGGTAGGAATGGAATATTTTGGCCTCAACACATGAGTAGGTGGCTCTCTCTCAGAAATTGTAAGTTGGAAGTGTACGTTTAGTCTGATGGCTCTCTCCACGAATGAAGAGGAGGTGAAGGGGTATATATAGCCTCCACACAAAATCTAACCGTTACACACAATTTACCAATCTCGGTGAGACCGAATCATCAAACTCGGTCAGACCGATTTTAGTAAACCTAGTGACCGTTAGGGTTTTCGGTGGGACTAAGACGCATCTCGGTAAGACCGATGTGATTAGGGTTAGGGCATAACGTAATCTCGGTGAGGCCGATCACACAAACTCGGTAGGACCGATTTTGGTAATTAGCTTACCAGAGAGTTGGTCAGGTAAACTCGGTGGGACCGATTTGCTCTTTTCGGTGAGACCGAAATGTTACAAAAAGGAAACAGAGAGTTTACATTGCAATCTCGGTGGGACCGATCCGCTCTTTCGGTGAGACCGAAAAGTTACGAAAAGGAAACAGAGATATTACAATCCCATCTCGGTGAGACCGAAATCCCTATCGGTAGAACCGATTTGCCTAGAGTTTGTGGCAGTGGCTATGACTATTGAACTCGGTGGCGCCGGATTGAAAGAATCGGTGTGACCGAATTTGGCTTTGGGTTTAGGTCATATGTGGATGTGAGAAAATAGCTGAGGGTTTTGGAGCATATCACTAAGCACATGGAGCAAAAAGCTTATTAAGCAACACATCATCCCTCCTTGATAGTATTGGCTTTTCTTATAGACTCAATGTGATCTTGGATCACTAAAACATATAATGAAGGGTCTTGAGTTTTTGAGCTTGAGTCAATCTTTTGTCATTAGCATTTTGAGGGGTCTACTTTCATCATTCATGCCATTCAGTGAGCTTTCCTGAAATAATAGTCTTGGAATAGCATTAGCTCAATGAGCTATATGTTGTTATGAATACCAAAACCACTTAGCGATAGTTGCACTTTCACGTCGCCGCTTGCCGCCGGCGTCCACGCCGAAAGAGCCAAGGAAAAGGTGATGCGTCACGGCGGGCGTCCGCGCCGCCCGAGCCCAGGAATGGGGCGAGCCGTCTTGGTGCTCAAGATGGGCGTGCTGCTCGGGCAGCACAGCGGCAGCAGGGCCCTCCTCGCGGACCACGCACCGGCGGTGACGCTCTTCAGGCACCGCCGCTGCCGGCTGAGCCTGGCCATCCACGAGGACACGCGGGCGCCGCCGGCGTTCCTCATCGAGCTGCCCATGTTAGCGGGGACCATGAACTGGCGCTCGAGAGTGACACCCGCAGCGCCGTTGTTGTGCGGTGGAGCTGTTGCTTCCTGTTCGAGAGGTAAGAGAGAGTGTGGGGAGAGGTAGTACACCGGTGGTAGAAGGGGATGAGGGAGGAGGAAGGAGGGAGGAGGTAGCTCACCGGCGGGGGTCCTGCTGCTGCTACTGCAGTCTGCAGATCGTCGACGAGGGCGCGAGGAGGAGGCGCTCGGGTGGTGGGATGGGATCTGAAGATACAGAGGAAAAGGGTCTTGCGCGAGGACGGCCGGCATTGGAGCATGAATGAGCATGGCCATGGCCGCCGTCGCCGTTGAACTGCACGAGCGTCGATGCTGGAGCGCACGGCGCGGAGCTAGCTCCTCTGCAGAAGAGCCCATCGTGGGATTCCCGGTGGTTGCGCGGGCGTGTAGCGCGCGCCATGGCCGGGGGAGCGGGGATTCTAGGCGGGGGAGCCAGCGCCCAGGGCCGGGGTGGTGAAGGGATCCGGGGGAGCGGCGAGATTCGGCGGCGTGCGCCGCGGCGGTGGGTGCAAGCGGCAGCGGCGGCGTGTCCCAGGGGAGGTCGGGATGTGAATAACTGGCGCAGCGAAGAAAAACTGAAGAGATAAGATTCTGTGGAGGAGCGCTAGCGATGCGGCTGCTGGTTTCTTCTAGACCAGCCGACGTGTGAGGCTATCTTTTTTTAGACAGTTTTTTTATACTAGCGTGCATGCAGGTTCACAGTTTCTGTTTTTAATAGTTTGGACTTTTTTTACGAGATTAAGACTTTGAATCCTTCATGCACCAATAAAAATCTTCGAGTCCATCACGTGGGCGTGTTAGTGTGTACGTCTTTGTTCTCCGAACCACGCACACATTGCCTTTCTGTTTTAAGGTTGAATTTGACTCATCTCAAAAAAAAATGAATTAGACTATGTGTATGTCCCTCACTCTGACTAGTTGCTAGGGCGCAAAAACTGAAAAATAAACAAACACCATACATACATGAATAAGGATCAGACAATATATTGGACTAACATATATACAGAGATTAAGGCACACACGACGAAAACATATGTGCTTACACATTCAGTAAAGTAAATATAAAATAAATTTTCTCCAGTTGATCCCGGTTCATACAAGTGCATAATAAGCCATTGACGTCAAAACGACATTTACGTGTCATGCCAATATAGGCTTTAGTTGATCTCAATTAAGCTATCGTTCAGAATCCGAAAAAGGATTCCATGCCTGACATCCTTAAAGATGGACATGTTGGTATGGAGGGACTTGGCAACCACCTTATACAAACTTCGGGCCTAAACATTAATGCTATGGAGGAAAACCAACAATTGCATCAAGGTAAATTTACTTTAAAAGTGCTACATGCATAAAAAAATATTGTTTGATGGTAGTACAATAATTAATTTGCCGATGTGGTATGCTTTTTTCACTAGGCAACGCCGATTTGATCTACAACATCCTAACATTTTTTCACTTCTTCTTCAGTACAACCCCTAAAAACATCAACGGTCCAGATCGTCCTATACCCCTTCACCTGAAAACTTAAAAAAGGGTAGGATGGTCATTGCCCCTTCCCCTCCCCCAGCCCCGCCCCCGCGACGTACCCGCGCGGCCCGTCGACGTACGTACGTGTACGCGCGTCCGACGGTGTTTTTTTTACTGTGGCGACGTATTTTTTACAGCGTCGGTGGTTAAAAGCGTCGGTGGTCAATCCGCGCGTCGGTTGGTCAATCCGCGCGTCGCCCGGTGAAAGCGCGTCGTGGCGCGTGAACTGCGGCCCGCCGCCCCGTCCCGTCCGTCCCCTCGTCTGCCGCCGCTTCGCCCGTCCCCTCGTTTGTCGCGCCGCCCTCATTGTCGGCCCGTCCGCCGTCAATTAGTAGCTCAACCACCCGTCCGCACGCTGCTTCGCCGTCTCCCTATAAATCGCACTTCGCCCGTCATCACCGCAAACACCGCCTTCCCCGCTTGCCGCCGCAAACACCGGTCTTCTCCCGTCTCCACCTTCCCAAAAGGCCACGGCGACATGTCGTTCCACGGCGGCAGCAGCCCGCAGACCGGGCGGCGACGACGACCAAGGTGGGTTGCCGAGCTCGAAAGCACGCCGGAGACGGAGGAGCTTTTACCGGTTTGGGCTCCTTCGTGCCGGGTTGCCGCCTTTCCGCACGATCGAAATCGGACAAGGACGGCTACCCGAGGCGCGGGGCCCGCGCCACTGCCAGAGAAGCGGACCGACGGCCGCAATAACATCGACGGCCGCCACGCTGCTCGGGATTCAAGAAGACTACGCCGCCATCATCGGCGCGTCGGCCGGGCGGAGTCCGGCGTCACGCCAGACCTCATCGGGCGACCGCCGCCGCTTCTTGTCCCGCGCCTCCGCCCAAAGAGCGCGGTTGCCGGGCCCTCCACCACTCGCGCGCCGGGCGCCGATCCCCGGCCGCCGGGAGGTGGAACCGCCACGAAAGAGCTTGGTTCTTCGGGAGGACGGCGATCCCGGCGATACGCCAGTTACCTCGCTGCCCCGCGAGTCGGTGGCTGCAGCGGGCGGCTGCAGAGGCGGCGGCGGTTGAGTGAGGCCGCCGAGCAAAAGGCAACGATTCAGTGGGTGGCGGGCGATTCCGATGGTCCTCAAGCGAGGCGGAGGCGTCAGAGTCGTCGGACGACGACGTCATCGACTGGGAGCGGTTAGCCCATGTCAGCGACGACGACGACGGCGGCGGCGGGGGTGACGGCGGTGACGGAGCGGCGGAGGTCATCAATCTGTTGGCTAGCGACAAGGAGGAGTAGTTTTTTAAAAAAAATGTTCTAAGTATGAACTATGTATCGTTTAGGTTCGGATAAACTCGTTTCGTTTCGGCAGTGTTGAATGGACTATGTAAAATATCTCTATGTTCAATCTAGTTTGTTCGAATATTGTTTTAATTTGTCTTCAAAGTTTGTTCAAAAAATTAGCTAAATATTGAACGCTTATTTTGAGAAAATTTGAAAATTTTCCAACCCATGCATAAAAATGTTCACAATATATTTAAAAAATTTGCATCGAATATACATAGCACAGAATAAGGTATGCAATTATTGAAAAATTGTAGAATAAAAAAATCATGAAAACACATAAAATAAAAAAATCAAAAGTGTATCTAAATGTTTATAAAGTGTTTTAGAATTGTTCAGATTTTGTTAAAATATGTGCATATAGTAAAGCCGGTGGATGAAAAAATTGAAATTTTGAAATAAAAAATATAACAAATAAAAAACAAAAAAAATTAAAAAGGTGAGATATTTTAATTCATTTACATTTTCTGAAGTATTATTAAATTCACTAACATTTATGAATCAGAGAATATTTTTAAATTCATTAACATATATGAATACAAGAATTTTTAAATTCATTAACATTTTCCGAAATATTTTTAAATTCTTTAAATTTATGAACCAGAGAATATTTATAATTCATTAATAATTATGAATCTGAGAATTTTTGAATTCATTAACATTATCTAAAATATTTTTAAATTCATTAACATTTATGAATTTTTTGGAATATTTTTAAATATTTGTAAACCCAACTTTTTAAATATTTTCCAGAAAATCGTAGAAAATCCATACAGACTCGAAACGGGACAAATTTTTGCGTGCGTGCCCTGCTAGGGCACTGTAGCACGTGGAAAAAAATTGGGCACGTTTGGCGGATGCTTGGCGGACGCGTCTTGACCGAGGGTCCCCTCCGGCCATACCGAAACCACCCCCTTCCACAGCAAGTACCTGAGCGGTTTGACGGATTGCACCCAACTTTTGCCAGCGCGTGTGGGGCCCCACCCGGGCACCCCATAGCCGAAATGAACGAAATCCGACAACGAACGCACGTTGCGTCATGTCCGGCAGTATTTTTTGGGTTTTCGGCCCGTAAAATCGTAGAAAATCCATACGGACTCGAAGCGGGACAAATTTTTGCGTGCGTGCCCTGCTAGGGCACTGTAGCACGTGGAAAAAAATTGGGCACGTTGGCGGATCTTGACGGAGGCGCATGCGACCGAGGGTCCCCTCGGCCATACAAAACCACCCCTTCCACGAAGTACCGAGCGGTTTGACGGATTGCACCCAACTTTTGCTAGCGCGTGTGGGGCCCCACCAGGGCACCCCACGGCCAAAATGAACGAAATCCGACAACGAACGCACGTTGCGTCACGTCCGGGCAGTATTTTCTGGGTTTTCGCCCCGGAAAATCGTAGAAAATCCATACGGACTCGAAACGGGACAAATTTTGCGTGTGTGCCCTGTTAGGGCACTGTTGCACGTGGAAAAAAATTGGGCACGTTTGGCGGATGCGAAGCAGAGACGTGCGACCGAGGGTCCCCTCCGGCCATACCGAAACCACCCCCTTCCACAGCAAGTACCTGAGCGGTTTGACGGATTGCACCCAACTTTTGCCAGCGCGTGTGGGGCCCCACCCGGGCACCCCACGGCCAAAATGAATGAAATCCGACAACGAACGCACGTTGCGTCACGTCCGGGCAGTATTTTCTGGGTTTTCAACCCGGAAAATCGTAGAAAATCCATACGGACTCGAAACGGGACAAATTTTTGCGTGCGTGCCCTGCTAGGGCTTTAGCACGTGGAAAAAAATTGGGCACGTTTGGCGGATGCGAAGCGGAGACGTACGACCGAGGTTCCCCTCCGGCCATACCGAAACCACCCCCTTCCACAGCAAGTACCTGAGCGGTTTGACGGATTGCACCCAACTTTTGCCAGCGCATGTGGGGCCCCACCCGGGAACCCCACGGCCAAAATGAATGAAATCCGACAACGAACGCACGTTGCGTCACGTCCGGGCAGTATTTTCTGGGTTTTCGGCCCGGAAAACCGTAGAAAATCCATACGGACTCGAAACGGGACAAACTTTTGCGTGCGTGCCCTGCTAGGGCACTGTAGCACGTGGAAAACAAATTAGGCACGTTTGGCTAAGTTAAAAAAAGAGCCTATTTGATTAAGTTAAAAAAATGGGCACGTTTGGCTAAGTTAAAAAAATGGTTAAGGTAAAAAAAATTGATACAGTTAAAAAATGTGCCTATTTTATTTAGTTATAAAAAATGAGGCCCTGTAAAAAAACGTCGGCCGTCTCGGTAACCGACGTGCATGCGTGCATGGGGCCGTCCCACTAACGACGACGCCGCAATCAGCGCTCGGGCGACGTCGTTAGCCGACGCGCATGCAAATTTTCCTTTTACGTCCAGCCCGTCTCGCCGCCGCGACCGCACGCGTTGCGAACGCATTACACCGCTGTCCGCCACACTCCAAAACAGCGCGGTGGCCGCGCCGCCTGCCTCGACCGACCTTCGCCGCCTCTATACGCTGCTGGTGCCTCTCCCACCGTCACCCCACCGTACAAACGCCGTCGGTGCGCCCGCGCCGGCTTGCGTCCCCTGACCCGTCGCCCTCTATACGCCGTCGGTGCCTCTCCCACCGTCGCCGTCGTGTAAGTTTTTTTTCCATTTTTTTATACGACGAGGCTCATAGCAATACGATGGTATGTGACAGAAATCTATTTGATGCAGTATGAATATCGACGGTGTGATTCCATGTTCTGTTCAAAAGTGGGTTAGCCTAGTTGACAAACTGTCACCCAGTCAGAAATTCAGGTTTTATGAAACGGATATGCAGGGCATGTTTAGAATACCATCGATAAAGATGCGTGATTTTTTGCTTCGCTTTTTACTCCAAGGTTACAATCCGAGTAGCAATAAATTCATGGTTGAAGAGAGTTACGGAAATGCTTGCTTTGGAAGTAAAGGTCTTATTTCACTAAGGCACGATGATGTACTCCATATTTGGTTGGAAAAACAATGGAGTGGATGTTTTTGGATTTCTTAATCTTGAAGGAGAAAAAGCAACCAAAAAAATACCAGTTAGTTTTGTTAGCAAGAAAAATGGTAAGATCATGATTGATGATCTCATAGAAAAGATTGTGAAGAACAAGAGCACTGATGATGACTTTATTCGTTTGACATTTCTAGTTCTCTTTGGAACTATAACTGCACCAGTGTCTCATGAATACGTTCCGAAAGAATACTATGCCTTAGTGCAAAATATTAAGTTGATAAGGAAGTTCAACTGGAATGCATTCACTTCACGATTCTGTTTATCGGAGATTGGTAAGCTTCTGCAGACGGCCATGTTAGGCGGTGGCCCGGGGAACCTCGCCCTTTTGCAAGTCACGTTGTATTTATTAATTTCAACACTTCATTATAAAATGTCACGGAAGAACATGTAATTTAATTAGTTTATGTGTTTTGCGGTACCTATCTTGGGAGAAGGTGCAACCAATCACGGTCCAAAATATGATCCGTTGGCATTGTTGAGCCCGCTGATGAGGAACTGGACGGAAGATATGGCTGTGAGAAGAGACAAATACGACTATGAATATGGTCGTGGTGTTGGGATGGTAATCCTAGTAATCATGTTTTTTACATTTATGAAATAAAGTAAAGTGTGCATATGGTTTGTATGTATAATTCTCTTGTTGCATTTGTAGATCGATGACAACATTACAGAGGAGTATAGGCTGAAAAAAATTGCGGAAGAAGAAGCTCAAAAAACCAAGAAAGCTAGTAGCAAAAAATCGAACGTTACTGGAACGAGGAAAGAGGGCAGTACCTCGGAGGCTTCGAGCCAGAAGCCGACTATGGACCGGATTTTGAGTGAGATGAATGAGCTTCAGAAGGAAATGCTTCGTTTGCCAGAGTTATGCGCACAGGTAACACTTGAGCACGTCACTTTAATGTCCATCACTGAAACTAAGATGAAATGTTTTCTTGCAGAGGATGATTGAGAAACTGAACAAAACCGGCGTCTCCTACAAACCCAGTAACCTAGAAGAGGACGAAGAGAATCTGTACGGAGGCATTAATGAGTCTTCAAACGATGGTGGACGTTCGAAAAAAGAGTTTGTCTATCAAAAAGATGATTCAGACCGGTTCCGCACACCTTCCAAAATGAATTTGCAAAAGGATGATGACGGTGTTGATGTAACTTCTCGTGGAAACACACCTTTTTACTGCACACCTGAGTACTGGGATAGTTTCAAGGGTGATATGGATGATCCTATCCAAGTACCAGAAGTATCAGATGAAAAAGCTGCCACATCTTTAGATACGGACGAAATCGCATCGCATGCGTCGCTTGGTTCTCAAGGAGTACAAGAGGAAGTGGAGGAGGTTATCTTGGCGGTATAGCGCAAAGGATCACAACATGTCAAGTCTCCTTATGTGGTCCCTAAACCGAACAAGCGTGCAAAAGCGCTCTGCGAAAGGCAGTAAGTTTTTTGTGTTTCTAATTGTTCTTGCGTAATAATTATTTATATATGTGCGTTTATAATTATTTGAGTTGTGAGTTACAGAATTGTTCCAAAATGGCGGTGTTAACAAATCTAGTGATGAGTATAATGTGGTGAAAGTGTCCATCAAGTACGTGCGCGCGCATGAGCATTCACAAAAACATGCCAAAACAGAAATTTTCAATGATGGCATGGAAGAAGGTCTCCCTTTGCGGAGAGCCTTGTCACGCCCAATATGCGACCCTATCCAAAATGAACTCGACGGTCCCATCAAGGATAGACTCGCATATTGAAACGCTTTTGCAAGGTGGATATCATTACATCAACATTACATAATAGATGGGGATACATACATAAGGCACGAGTGTCACAATACATCAACATCATATACAAGATCAACATCCGACTACGGATGAAACATAAACAGAAGCTCAAACGACATCCACCCTGCTAGCCCAGGATGCCGACCTGGAACCTATCCCCTGATCGAAGAAGCAGAAGAAGAGCTCAACGCAAGCAAGCATCGCTCTCACGTCATGATCATCGCATAACCTGTACCTGCAACTGGTGGTGTAGTAATCTGTGAGCCACGAGGACTCGGCAATCCCATTACCATGGGTATCAAGACTAGCAAAGCTTAATGGGAAAGGAAGGGATAAAGTGGTGAGGTTGCAGCAGCGGCTAAGCATATATGGTGGCTAACATACGCAAATGAGAGCGAGAAGAGAAACAAAGGAACGGTGCGTCAACTAGTAATGATCAAGAAGTGATCCTGAACTCCTACTTACGCCGGACATAACCCGAAACCGTGTTCTCCTCTCGATCAACCCCGAAAAGAGACACTCACGATTACGCACACGGTTGGTGTATTTTAGAAGAGTTTGCTTCAAGTTTACTACAACCGGATATTAACAAATTCCCATCGCCACATAACTGCGGGCACGGCTCTCGAAAGTTTATACCCTGCAGGGGTGTCCCAACTTAGCCCATGATAAGCTCTCGCGATCAACGAAGGATATTCCTTCTCCCCGGGAAGACCCGATCAGTCTCGGAATCCCGGCTACAAGACATTTCGACAGCAATAAAAAAAGACCAGCAAGACCTCCCGGCGTGCCGACACCCTGATAGTAGCCGCGCGTATCTCGTCTCAGGCCACGACCGGATGAGCAGTTCGTACAACTAAAACCAGCCCTCAAGTTTCCCCGAGGTGGCGCTGCAAAGGGCTCTAGTTTGGACCAACACTTAGACAAGCATTGGCCCGGGGGGGCTAAAATAAAGATGACCCTTGGGATGCGCGACTCCCAAGGGAAAAAGGTGATAGGTCATGCAAATGGTAAAACCAATGTTGGGCCTTCTTTGGAAAAGTCTTATTCAAAGCGAACTGTCAAGGGGTCCCATAAATCACCCGGCCGCGTTAGGGACGCAAAACCGGGAACATAATACCGATATGACGGAAACTAGGGCGGCAAGAGTGGAACAAAACGCATGGGCATAAGGCCGAGCCTTCCACCCTTTACCAAGTGTATAGATGCATTAATTAAATAAGATATATTGTGATATCCCAACAAGTAAACATGTTCCAACAAGGAACAACATCTCCATGTTCCAACAAGGAACAAACTTCATCTTCACCTGCAACTAACAACGCTATAAGAGGGGCTGAGCAAAGCGGTAACATATCCAAACAACGGTTTGCTAGAAAGGGTGCAAAAGGTTAGAGGCTGACATGGCAATTTGGGAGGCTTGAGCAGCAGGTAATAGGTAGCGCAGCATAGCGATTGAACGAAGCAACTAGCATAGCAATGATAGTAGTGAGATCCAGGGTAGCGGTCATCTTGCCTGAAATCCCGCAAGGAAGAAGAACGAGTACATGAAGAAGATGAATCCACGAAGACGAACCAAGCGTAGACGAACGAATCCTCACGATCGCAACGAAACGGGAACTATCGAGAAGAAGCACACAACAAGGTAAACACACCACACATGAACAAGACATGATGCACAACAAGCATGATGCATGACAAGGCTAGATGAGGCTGCTCATGGCAAGAGATGATGCAAACAAGAGCAGCACATCAAAGCAAGTTTAAATGAGGCCGGAAGCAACATACAACAATTCCGGTAAGTCCTCATATGCAAATTTCGAAATTGGTCCAGATCTGAATAAACCTTATGTTCAAGTTGTTAACCAGCAAGTTAAGATGCACCACGATGATCTACACGAAATTCTAGTCAAGTTACATATAAAGTTCATTAGATTAAGACTACGGCCTAGAAGATATGAGCAAAACAAGATAAGCATGGCATTGATGCAAAATGCATACAAACATCAAGCAAACACCTCAAAACAAGGATTCAACATGATAATATGAAACTACATGCAAAATCAAGCAAGTTTCATATAGAGCACACTCAAAACGGAGCAACGGTTCAACACATACACTCTACAAGTCATGACAACAATCTGTTCAAAACAGCAACTAGGCATATTGCAAGCATCAAAACAACACGCTACAAGACCTCAACGAGAAAACAAAAGGCATGAACATGATGTACAGGTAAGGTATGACAAAACATGAACACTGAGCTATCTCCAGAAATCACTAGAACATGCTCAAAATGACATGGCAAGATTGCAAATAATAACAGTTTCAGACTTTAGCAGAAATAACAGCAGGTTGCAATGTTTAGAGCTATCAAACAACATGTTACAGGAACTTATCATGGCAAACAAAGGCATGGCATGATACTACTAAATGCATAGATCAAAAGTCCTTTACTGACCATGAGCCAAAAAGGATCAGAAGATATGATGGCACCCATGTAAACATAGCAAATTATATTACAGATTCATACATGGCAGGAACAACAATAAGTAGGCATGTTGGTGAGCTTGAACCACTCACCACAGAGCAATACATGGCATGGAAAGGCAACTCACAGTAAGAATACATGACATATAAGCTATACATGGCAAGAACAACATCATAGAATACACGGATCAACTACAACAACCTAGGCAAAATTGAATAACATGTAAACAACCTACCAGGAAACATTTTATAGCAAAAGTAGAGCTCGATTGACTCAAGATATGGCACTCCATAATTGAAAACAAGGGCATGTATGTATATATAATAACCATATGTTCAAAACATACTTACTGAAGTATCTCAAAATAAGTATGGATCTCTCGGTAGCATCAAGTTTACATGGCATAAAAATATCAGCAGAACAGTTGCTGAAATCAGCAACATCATGAAGCCTAGTTTGCATGCTTGTTCTACTCACCACAGAGATCACAAAAATACATGGCATACACCCCTGTAAATATGGCATGGCATATTACAAAACACATGTAGGACTCAAGTTCATAGGGTGCACACATCAATCATGGCAAAAATGACAAAAGTGCATGTTCTGATAAGAATCTGAAACTAACATCACATTGCCCTCTTCTAACAGCATTTCCGGCATCAATATGAGCTCAAATGAAAATGATGCAATGATTCGAAATGATGTACTCGTCGAGGCGAACAATTTGACATATTATACGCACGAAACTGGACTACGGATGCAGAGTTATGATGCGATGAAAATGGCATGATAATGCAAGAAACTGGGGACTTGGCAGATTTTACCCTCTCGAAGAGTCAACGGGACGGAGATATCCGGGACGCGGGGATCCCGTTTGGTTGAGATCCCGGTGGATCTCATCCACCCTGCAGCAGATCCGGCTCCGGCGAGCTCCGGCGAGGGCACGGAAGCCGAGGCGACGGGTGACGACTCCGGCGACGAGCAGGGAGGTCGGGGAGGTCCGGCGGACGGTGGGATCCCTCGGATCCGGACGACGGCGGGCCGGTCCTAGCCGGAGGCGAGGAAGAGGCGACGGGCGGCGAAGCTTCTCAAAAGCACCGGAGGCTGGCGGGCGCGGCTCGGGGACGACGTGGGCGCCGGCCGGCAAGACGCTGGCGTGGAGCTGGCCCGGCAAAGGCGGCGTGAGCGGGCGACGCGGGCGAGGCGCGGCGGCGCGGAGGTCGCCGCGCGGCGAGGTCGGGGCGGAGGCGACGGGCGAAGGCGGCGGGCGCTGGATGGGCTTTCAGGCCCGCTCTGGGTTCGGGCGGGCCCGCGGTGGGAGGCGCTGACCGGCGGCGGGGTTGGCGACGTGGCAGCCCCAGAGTGGCTGGGCGCGGCGGCGGGTTTTTGTCCGGTGGCGGCGGACATGTCCGGTGGCGGCGGGGGAAGAGGCTAGGGTTTGGGGGGAGAAATCATCCGCGAATTTTCGGGGTGAGGGCATATATATAGGTAGAGGGAGCTAGGAGAGTCCAAATGAGGTGCGGTTTTCGGCCACGGGATCGTGATCGAACGACCGAGAGCATGGAGGGGAGTTTGCTGGGTTTTGGGCCAGTTTGGAGGGGTGTTGGGCTGCAACCAAAAGAGGGCTTCTGATTTACCGGTTAACCGTTGGAGTATCAACGACCTCCAAATGGCACAAAACTTGACAAAGCGGTCTACGGTGCTATACCAAGGCCGCTTGACAAATCTCGGTCCATTTCGAGACCGTTTAACACCCGCACACGAAAAGAGGCAAAAGGGGGCGCCGGGGGACATAGGAGTGCCGGATTGCAAAACGGACAACGGGGAAAATGCTCGGATGCATGAAACGAACACATATGCACATGATGACATGATATAAAATGCAGATGATGACATGGCAAAGTGCAACACGCAAGCACATGACATGGCAACGACGGCGAATAACTGGCGGACACCTGGCGCATCGAATCCGGGGCGTTACATGTCAGATTATTAACCATGAGTGGCTAAGTGGCGACGTAAGTTAATTTCATATATTGTTTTACAATTGATTCTAAAATAGCATTGTTAAATCTGACACATTATTTATAGGTAATTAATGCATACTCATCATATTTGGTCGACAAAGTTAATGATGATCGTTTCATGTTGACAACTTGGAGGATACATTGGTTGCTTCACATTAGACCTGGAAAGAAGACCGCCGGTAACGATTATGAAGCAGAGTCGCATAGTAATGGACCCGTGAATAGATGTGAGGACGAGTATTTAAAAAAATCAAAGGTAAGTTTGATTGGTTACACGGTACATACATACGATAGTATGTGCTGATTGTGTTTTATGGTCCTTGTGATGCAGACTTACATTCCTCTAAACAAGCAAAACAATCGTTGGATTACTATCGTCATGCATAGCAGGAAGAGAGAGTTTCAGGTTTTTGACCCGTTGATGACCGGAAAACTTGACAGTGTTACTAGAGAACTCGTTGAGGACCTGGTAGGTTTAACTTTCAAATGTGCATTTGGTAACATTCGTTTTCTTTAGTACACTGAATGACATTCTTTCCACCATGTTTATTACATCTTTAGAGAAAACAACTAGCAAAAGATATCCAAGAAGCAAATGCAACCGGAATTGTGAATTATCCGGATGTTTCCAATTGGCCTATTCAAACGTATGACATGCCAAGATAACATGATGGGTGAGTTCTTACTTTCACAGAATGTCGGTCTTGTATGTACAGTAGATATTTAATCTTCATAAATTGTATGCACTAGGAATTCGTGTGGAATATTTCTCCTTCGATGCTTTCAATATTGGGACGGTGACAAATGGACAGGCTTATTTTCACTGGTACGCAAGTCATGTTTGGACTACGATGTACAATGAACGTTGTGCTAACACCATTTCTTTTTCAGAGCTCAATTGATGATTCGAGAGAGTTAATGATTGCGCAACTTATCTTTTCGGAAAGAAACAAGCTTGATGAAGTGAAAAACAAAGTTATTCGGATATCAAAGAAGAAGAAATAGATGCGGCACAGAGGAGTTTTGCATGTCATTGGGTGGTACTGGAGGACTATATTTTCCAAACACTTTGCGCACTTGCTTATAAATTTTATGTAATAGACATATTTATTGATTTTGCCACTATTTTGTTCCGAAAAGATTATACACTTAATTACGTTTTTTATGTCCACATGATATTTTGTTTCATAAATATTATATAATCAGTCTTTTTTTGTTTACATGATTTTTTTTGTTTCCGAATAGTGATATGTAATCATGTAATCGTGTCGTCGTTAAGTTTTTGTACACTAAACTATGGCAGCACACTGCGTGTTACTTTGTTAGCAAAAACTTAGTTTACAGCACACTGGGTGTTAGTCTAGTTTAGAAAAGCTTAAAAAATATTTTAGATTAAAAAATTGCCCGTCCGTCCACAGCGTGTCTTAGTAAGCCCGTCGTTATCCAGCCCACCGGGCGATTGCGATAGGCGTTTCAGAACACAGCGTGTAAACTAGGCCCAACAGGGCAGCATCGACGCGGCACATCGACGGGGTAGTAACCAGAGGAGTTCAACGTGCCGACGGGAGCTGAGTATATAAGCTGGCCATCGTCCCCTTCGGCCGGCGAGGTGGGACTAAACTTGCGTCGACCGCGGGGCGACGTGGACACAGCCACACGCGACGCGGGCCGGCCCAAAAAGGCAATGGACGGCGCGGACTTCACGACGGCTCGACGCGCCGTGGGCCAGCCCAGTTACCCCCGCTGAGACGACGCGCCAGGGAAACTAACTAGTTTAGTCCCACCTCGTCGGCCGAAGGCGACGACGACCAATTTATATACAGAGCTCCTGTCGCCACATTGAACTCCTCTGGTCTATTACCCGTCGATGTACCACGTCGATTCTGCCCTGTTGGGCCTGGTTTCCACGACGTGCTCCGAAACGCCTGTTGTAGTCGCCCGGTGGGCTTGATAACGACGGGCTTACTAAGACACGCTGTGGAGACGGGCGGGCATTTTTTTTCTTTTTTTTCAACAACAATTCGCTGAGTACTTCTCTTATTTTAATATATTTGACAGCCGACGGCACTGTAGTAAATACATGCAGAATTCATAATATAAACAATGAATAGTGAATTTTTATATCAACAACAATGATGTCTCAACATAACAATTGTCACCACAGTAATTTTATTGTAGTGGACAGAAAATAACAAGTCTCAAATGACAACGGTCTATAGGCAATAATCTTGTTTCACACATATAAAATACTCAACACGAACATAAATTTAACAAATGTTTTTCATATAAATGGAAGAGGTAAAACACTTGCATCATCTTCACTTGAGTCTTCAAGCCCAGTTGCTGCATAGAATAAATAAAAAAATTATGAGAATCAATGTACGGTAGATGAATCAACGAAACTAACATAAACAAAGCAAAAAGACGTACAGTTACATATAAATGGAAGCAGTAAAAGAGATGCACCGTCCTCACCTTCTGTCTTCAAGCCCAGTTGCTGCATACAAAAAACTATGAGAATCAATGCACCGTTAATGAAACAACAAAACTGACATAAACAAATAATAGACATACTCTTCATTTTTGCTGCATGTGCTCCTGTTATGACCTGAGCCGCTGCATATGCTACATTTTCGTCCAGATTTCTCGTCAAATGCTTTAGGCCTCTCATTTTTGTCACATCTGGGCCACCCTTACCGCGACCTCTACTGCTCGCTTAGGTGCGCCCTTGGTGGAAACCTTCTTTGGATCACGAACCAGAATATGATCTCGGTTAGGCTCAAATGGATTATTGTTCACGAAGCTTATTGAATATCATCTTCATTTCCTGAATATCCTTATTCACTATAATATCATCCAGGCTGCCATAAACTTGTCGAATAAGAAAGGATTCTTGAATGCGACATGACATGCTTACGAAGATTTGATGGTCAAATCATTATATCTAGCTCTTTCCTCAGCACTCGACCAACCCCACGCAAACAGATCTCTGGTTCGATTCACGGGCAGTAAATATAGTGCTTTTTTTGAGAATCTTAGCAGGACACAAAACTTGGGTATCACAGGTAAGTTCGGTGCATTCAAAACATAAATAATATGCTTGCAAGGAAGCCCTTTGCGAGTCATACTTGACAAGCGCACTTTATAGTTTACTTGAGTTACCTGGCGTATAGTCCACATTAAATCTGTGATCCCTGTTATTCTTCCACGCAACCACAAATCTCTGACTATCGGTCCCTGTCAATCTATCAATTACCTCAAGCTCCTGTACCTTCTTCATATCTTGTTGCAACATATAAAAGTTTGCCTGTGTGAATGCTTTCACAGCATACGACTCAATGGCCTGACACTCAGTCACTATTACTGGAAGAGTCTGTGAGGCCGTGTAGTCATCATAAGCTTCATTCTCACGGAGGCGAACAATACAATTCTCGTAGTGTACAATCATGTCAATGATCGTCATACCATAGTCAAGATGAAGGTGCAGGCTGGAGTACAGACTCTCACTCCTCTGATTACTGCGCATACCAAGGAAAAACCCACCAGACAAATATGATGCAGCCCAAAGCGTCCTCTTCCTGTACATCCTATGGAGCCATGTTTTTGTTTTCTCCTTCTGCCATTTGCGCACAAACGCGGCCCATCTCTCCTCAAAAACCTTATGTGTAGTGTCATAGTACAATAATGTCCTAAAATCCTTCAATGACTTGTGGTTGAGGTGTTTCTGCATATTCTTTTCAATATGCCATGAACATAGACGATGCCACTGTTGGGGAACGTAGTAATTTCAAAAATTTTCCTACGCACACGCAAGATCATGGTGATGCATAGCAACGAGAGGGGAGAGTGTATGTCCACGTACCCTCGTAGACCGTAAGCGGAAGCGTTATAACAACGCGGTTGATGTAGTCGTACGTCTTCACGATCCGACCGATCCAAGTACCGAACGTACGGCACCTCCGAGTTCTGCACACGTTCAGCTCGGTGACGCTCCTCAGGCTCCGATCCAGCAAAGCTCCGGGGAGAGAGAGTTCCGTCAGCACGACGGCGTGGTGACGATCTTGATGTTCTACCGACGCAGGGCTTCGCCTAAGCACCGCTACAATATGACCGAGGTGGAATATGGTGGAGGGGGCACCGCACGGCTAAGAGATCCAAGAGATCAATTGTTGTGTCTTTTGTGCTAGCCCTGCCCTCTATTTATATGTTGAGCCCTGGGGTCGAAACTTGGAGCAAAAGCCTCCTCAAAGTCGGTTTTGCCCGAAAGGCAAGAGTCCCACTCGGACTCCAGGACCAAACGCCACAATCCTTGGTGTCTGGCCCAGACGCCATGGGCCTCGGCGTCTGGCCCAGGGCCAGACGCCAGGGTCTCCGGCGTTTGGCCCCCTGGCCTCCGCAAAACTCCTTTTGCACCGACCTAAAGCCTCATGGGCTTGACCCCTTGGCCTAAACCTCACCTCCAATATACGAATCTTTACGTCTCGACCATTTCGAGACTCCTCGTCATGTCCGTGATCACATCCGGACTCGAACTCCTTGGTACATCAAAATACACAAAACTCATAATATAACCGCCATCGAAACCTTAAGCGTGCGGACCCTACGGGTTCGAGAACTATGTAGACATGACCTAGAACTATTCTCGGTCAATAACCAATAGCGGGACACGGATGGCCATATTGGCTCCTACATATTCTACGAAGATCTTTATCGGTCAAACCACATAACAACATCGTTGTTCCCTTTGTCATCGGTATGTTACTTGCCCGAGATTCGATCGTCGGTATCCAAAACCAAGTTCAAACTCTACACCGTCAAGTCTCTTTACTCGATCTCTAATGCTTCATCCCGTAACCAACTCATTGGTCACATTGCTTGCAAGGCTTATAATGATGTGCATTACCGAGAGGGCCCAGAGATACCTCTCCGACAATCGGAGTGACAAAACCTAATCTTGAAATACGCCAACTCAACATGTACCTTCGGAGACACCTGTAGTACTCCTTTATAATCACCCAGTTACGTTGTGACGTTTGGTAGTACCCAAAGTGTTCCTCCGGTGGCAGGAGTTGCATAATCTCATAGTTACGGGAACATGTATAAGTCATGAAGAAAGCAATAGCAACATACTAAGCGATCAAGTGCTAGGCTAACGGAATGGGTCATGTCAATCAGATCATTCAACTAATGATGTGATCCCGTTAATCAAATAACAACTCTTTTGTCTATGGTTAGGAAACATAACCATCTTTGATTAACAAGCTAGTCAAGTAGAGGCATACTAGTGACACTC
This sequence comes from Aegilops bicornis, assembly GCA_021605145.1. Classification (NCBI taxonomy): domain Eukaryota; kingdom Viridiplantae; phylum Streptophyta; class Magnoliopsida; order Poales; family Poaceae; genus Aegilops; species Aegilops bicornis. The sequence continues at coordinate 297,257,723 of CM038669.1, forward strand.
TGTTTGTCTATATATTCACACATGTATTATGTTTCCTGTTAATACAATTCTAGCATGAATAATAAACATTTATCATGATATAAGGAAATAAATAATAACTTTATTATTGCCTCTAGGGCATATTTCCTTGATCTCCCACTTGCACTAGAGTCAATAATCTAGATCACATCACCATGTGATTAACATCGATAGTTCACATCATCATGTGATTAACACCCATAGTTCACATCGTCATGTGACCAACACCCAAAGGGTTTACTAGATTCAGTAATCTAGTTCACATCGCTATGTGATTAACACCCAAAGACTACTAAGGTGTGATCATGTTTTGCTTGTGAGAGAATCTTAGTCAACGGGTCTTTCATATTCAGATCCGTTATGTATTTTGCAATTTTCTATGTCTACAATGCTCCTTGCGGAGCTACTCTAGCTAATTGCTCCCACTTTCAATATGTATCTAGATAGAGACTTAGAGTCATCCAGATCGGTGTCAAAACTTGCATCGACATAACCCTTACTTACCTAACCTTTTGTCACTTCCATAATCAAGAAACATATCCTTATTCCACTAAGGATAATTTTGACCGCTGTCGATGATCTACTCCTAGATCACTATTGTACTCCTTGCCAAACTCAAAGGTAGGGTATACAATAGATCTGGTACACGGCATGGCATACTTTATAGAACCTATGGCCAAGGCATAGGGAATGACTTTCATTCTCTTTCTATCTTCTCGCCGTGGTCGGGCTTTGAGTCTTACTCAATTTCACACCTTGTAACACAGACAAGAACTCGTTCTTTGTCTGTTCCATTTTGAACTACTTCAAAATCTTGTCAAGGTATGTACTCATTGAAAAAACTTATCAAGCGTCTTGATCTATCTCTATAGATCTTGATGCTCAATATGTAAGCAGCTTCACCGAGGTCTTTCTTTGAAAAACTCCTTTCAAACACTCCTTTATGCTTTGCGAGAATAATTCTACATTATTTCCGATCTACAATATGTCATTCACATATACTTATCAGAAATGTTGTAGTGCTCCCACTCACTTTCTAGTAATTACGGGCTTCACCGCAAGTCTGTATAAAACTATATGCTATGATCAACTTATCAAAGCATGTATTCCAACTCTGAGATGCTTGCACCGGTCCATAGATGGATCACTTTGGAGCTTGCATATTTTGTTAGCACCTTTAGGATTTACAAAACCTTACGGTTGCATCATATACAACTCTTCTTTAATAAATCCATTAAGGAATGCAGTTTTGTTTATCCATTTGCCGATTTCATAAAATGCGGCAATTGCTAACATGATTCGGACAGACTTAAGCATAGATACGGTGAGAAACTCTCATCGTAGTCAACATCTTGAACTTGTCGAAAACCTTTTGCGACAATTCTAGCTTTGTAGATGATAACACTACTATCAGCGTCCGTCTTCCTCTTGAAGATCCATTTATTTTCTATGGTTTGCCGATCATCGGCAAATCCATCAAAGTCCATACTTTGTTCTCATACATGGATCATATCTCAGATTTCATGGCCTCAAACCATTTTGCGGAATCTGGGCTCATCATCGCTTCCTCATAGTTCGTAGATTCGTCATGGTCAAGTAACTTTGACCTCCGTAATGGGATTACCGTACCACTGCAGTGCGGATCTCACTCTGGTTGACCTACGAGGTTCGGTAGTAACTTGATCTGAAGTTACATGATCATCATCATTAGCTTCCTCACCGATTGGTGTAGTAGTCACGAGAACTGATTTACGTGATAAACTACTTTCCAATAAGGGAGAAGGTACAATTACCTCATCAAGTTCTACTTTCCTCCCACTCACTTCTTTCGGGAGAAACTCCTTCTCTAGAAAGGATCCATTCTTGGCAACGAATGTCTTGCCTTTCGGATCTGTGATAGAAGGTGTACCCAACATTTTGGGTATCCTATGAAGACGCATTTCTCCGATTTGGGTTCGAGCTTATCGGGATGAAACTTTTCACATAAGCATCGCAACTCTAAACTTCAAGAAACAACAACTTTGGTTTCTTGCCAAACCACTGATTCATACGGTGTCGTCTCAACGGATTTAGATGGTGCCCTTTTAACGTGAATGCAGCTGTCTTTAATGCATAGCCCCAAAACTATAACAAGAATCGGTAAGAAACATCATAGTTGCACTATATCCAATAAAGTACGGTTATGATGTTCGGACACACTATTATCTTTGTGGTGTTCGGTGGCATGAATTTGTGAAACTATTTCACATTGTTTTAATTGAAGACCAAATTCGTAACTCAAATATTTTACCTCTGCGATCATATCGTAGAAACTTTTATTTTCTTGTTACGATGATTCTCCACTTCACTCTGAAATTCTTTGAGCTTTTCAAATGTTTCAGACTTATGTTTCATCAAGTAGATATACCCATATCTGCTCAAATCATCTTGTGAAAGTCAGAAAATAACGATACTTGCCACGAGCATCAACACTCATTGGATCGCATACATCGGTATGTATTATTTCCAATAAGTCAAGAGCTTGTTCCATTGTTAGGAGAACGGAGTTTTAGTCATCTTGCCCAAGCACGGTTCGCAAGCATCAAATGATTCATAATCAAGTGATTCCAAAAGTCCATCGGCATGGAGTTTTCTTCATGCGCTTTACACCAATATGACCTAAACGGCGATTACACAAATAAGTTGCACTATCATTATTAACTTTGCATCTTTTGGTTTCAATATTATGAATATGTGTATCACTATGATCGAGATCCAATGAATCATTTTCATTGGGTGTGTAACCATATAAGGTTTTATTCATGTAAACAGAACAACAATTTATTCTCTTACTTAAATGAATAACCGTATTGCAATAAACATGATCAAATCATACTTATGCTCAACACCAAATAACACTTATTTAGGTTCCATACTAATCCCGAAAGTATAGGGAGTGTGCGATGATGATCATATCAATCTTGGAACTACTTCCAACACTCATCTTCACTTCCCTTCAACTAGTTTACATTCATTACGCAACTCCGTTTCAAGTTACTACTCTTAGCAACTGAACCATTATCAAATACCGAGGGGTTGCTACAAACACTAGTAAAATACACATCAATAATCTGTATCTCAAATATACCTTTGTTCACTTTGCCATCCTTCTTATCCGCCAAATACTTGGGGTAGTTCCGCTTCTAGTGACCAGTTCCATTGCAGCAAAAGCACTTAGTCTCGGGCTTAGGTCCAGACTTGGGCTTCTTCACTCGAGCGACAACTTGCTTGCCGTTCTTCTTGAAGTTCCCCTTCTTCCCTTTGCCCTTTTCCTTGAGACTAGTGGTCTTGTCAATCATCAACACTTGATGCTCTTTCTTGATTTCTACCTTCGTCGATTTCAACATCACGAAGAGCTCGGGAATCGTTTTCGTCATCCCTTGCATACTATAGTTCATCACGAAGTTCTAGTAACTTAGTGTTGGTGACTAGAGAATTACATCAATCACTATCTTATCTGGAAGATTAACTCCCACTTGATTCAAGCGATTGAAGTACCGGACAATCGAGAACATGCTCACTAGTTGAGCGATTCTCTTCCATCTTTTAGCTATAGAACTTGTTGGAGATTTCATATCTCTCAACTCGGGTATTTGCTTGAAATATTAACTTCAATTCTGGAACATCTCATATGGTCCATGACGTTCAAAACGTCTTTGAAGTCCCGATTCTAAGCTGTTAAGTATGGTGCACTAAACTATCAAGTAGTCATCATATTGAGCTAGCCAAACGTTCATAACATCTACATTTGCTCCTGCAATAGGTACATCACCTAGCGGTGCATTAAGGACATAATTCTTACGTGCAGCAATGAGGATAAACCTCAGATCACGGATCCAATCCGCATCATTGCTACTAACATTTTTCAATACAATTTTCTCTAGGAACACATATAAAAACATAGGGAAGCAACAACGCGAGCTATTGATCTACAACATAATTTGCAAAATACTACGGGACTAAGTTCATGATAAATTAAAGTTCAATTAATCATATTACTTAAGAACTCCCACTTAGATAGACATCTCTCTAGTCATCTAAGTGATCACGTGATCCAAATCAACTAAACCATAACCGATCATCACGTGAGATGGAGTAGTTTTCAATGGTGAACATCTTATGTTGATCATATCTACTATATGATTCACGCTCGACCTTTCGGTCTCCGTGTTCCGAGGCCATATCTGCATATGCTAGGCTCGTCAAGTATAACTGAGTATTACTGCGTGCAAAACTGGCTTGCACCCGTTGTAGATGGACGAGAGCTTATCACACCCGATCATCACGTGGTGTCTGGGCACGACGAACTTTGGCAACGGTGCATACTTAGGGAGAACACTTCTTGATAATTTATGAGAGATCATCTTAAAATGCTACCGTCAATCAAAGCAAAATAAGATGCATAAAGGATAAACATCACATGCAATCAATATAAGTGATATGATATGGCCATCATCATCTTGTGCTTGTGATCTCCATCTCAAGCACCGTCGTGATCACCATCGTCACCGGTAGCGACACCTTGATCTCCATCGTAGCATCGTTGTCGTTTACGCCATCTATTGCTTCTCGACTATCGCTACCGCTTAGTGATAAAGTAAAGCAATTACAGCGTTGCATTTCATACAATAAGCGACAACCATATGGCTCCAGCCGATTGCCGATAACCGGTTACAAAACATGATCATCTCATACAATAAAATATAGCATCACGTCTTGACCATATCACATCACAACATGCCACGCAAAACAAGTTAGACGTCCTCTACTTTGTTGTTGCAAATTTTACGTGGCTGCTATGGGCTTAAGTAAGAACCAATCTCACCTACGCATCAAGACCACAACGATACTTCGTCAATTAGACTCCGTTTTAACCTTCTCAAGGACGGGCGTAGCCACACTCAGTTCAACTAAAGTGAGAGAGACAGACACCCGCCAGCCACCTTTAAGCACGAGTGCTCGTAGCAGTGAAACCAGTCTCGCAGAAGCGTCACGTGTAATGTCGGTCCGGGCCGCTTCATCTCACAATACCGCTGAACCAAAGTATGACATCTTTGGTAGGCGGTATGACTTGTATCGCCCACAACTCACTTGTGTTCTACTCGTGCAAAACATCAAACCATAAAAACCTAGGCTCGGATGCCTTTGTTGGGGAACGTAGTAATTTCAAAAAATTTCCTACGCACACGCAAGATCATGGTGATACATAGCAACGAGAGGGGAGAGTGTATGTCCATGTACCCTCGTAGACCGTAAGCGGAAGCGTTATAACAACGCGGTTGATGTAGTCGTACGTCTTCACGATCCGACCGATCCAAGTACCGAACATACGGCACCTCCGAGTTCTTGGCACACGTTCAGCTCGGTGACGCTCCTCAGGCTCTGATCCAGCAAAGCTCCGGGGAGAGAGAGTTCCGTCAGCACGACGGCGTGGTGACGATCTTGATGTTCTACCGACGCGAGGCTTCGTCTAAGCACCGCTACGATATGACCGAGGTGGAATATGGTGGAGGGGCACCTGACACGGCTAAGAGATCCAAGAGATCAATTGTTGTGTCTTTTGTGCTAGCCCTGCCCCTCTATTTATATGTTGAGCCGGGGTCGAAACTTGGAGCAAAAGCCTCCTCAAAGTCGGTTTTGCCCGAAAGGCAAGAGTCCCACTCGGACTCCGGGACCAAACGCCAAAATCCTTGGCGTCCGCCCAGACGCCATGGGCCTCGGCGTCGGCCCAGGCGACGCCGAGGTCTCCGGCGTTTGGCCCCGGCCTCATAAAACTCCTTTTGCACCGACCTAAAGCCTCATGGGCTTGACCCCTTGGCCTAAACATATCATCCAATATATGAATCTTTACGTCTCGACCATTTCGAGACTCCACGTCATGTCCGTGATAACATCCGGGACTCCGAACTCCTTCGTTAAATCAAAATACACAAACTAATAATATAACCGTCTTCGAAACCTTAAGCGTGCGGACCCTACGGGTTCGAGAACTATGTAGACATGACCTAGAACTATTCTCGGTCAATAACCAATAAGCGGGACACGGATGCCCATATTGGCTCCTACATATTCTACGAAGATCTTTATCGGTCAAACCGCATAACAACATACGTTGTTCCCTTTGTCATCGGTATGTTACTTGCCCGAGATTCGATCGTCGGTATCCAATACCTAGTTCAATCTCGTCACCGGCAAGTCTCTTTACTGGATTCTGTAATGCTTCATCCCGTAACCAACTCATTGGTCACATTGCTTGCAAGGCTTATAATGATGTGCATTACCGAGAGGGCCCAGAGATACCTCTCCGACAATCGGAGTGACAAAACCTAATCTCGAAATACGCCAACTCAACATGTACCTTCGGAGACACCTGTAGTACTCCTTTATAATCACCTAGTTACGTTGTGACGTTTGGTATTACCCAAAGTGTTCCTCCGGTAAACGGGAGTTGCATAATCTCATAGTTACAGGAACATGTATAAGTCATGAAGAAAGCAATAGCAACATACTAAACGATCAAGTGCTAGGCTAACGGAATGGGTCATGTCAATCAGATCATTCAACTAATGATGTGATCCCGTTAATCAAATAACAACTCTTTTGTCTATGGTTAGGAAACATAACCATCTTTGATTAACAAGCTAGTCAAGTAGAGGCATACTAGTGACACTCTGTTTGTCTATATATTCACACATGTATTATGTTTCCTGTTAATACAATTCTAGCATGAATAATAAACATTTATCATGATATAAGGAAATAAATAATAACTTTATTATTGCCTCTAGGGCATATTTCCTTCAGCCACACGTCAGAAAGCACCTTCCTGATAGCCCTTATCATCGCTGCATCTCCATCTGTAATTACAGATTTGGGCCTCTTCTAACAGTTAGCTTTCAAGAACGTGTTAAGCAACCAAACATATGTAGCCTCAGTCTCGTCTGAAACAATGGTGCAGGCGAATACCGTAGTGCAATGGTGGTTGTTCAGACCCACAAAAGGGATGAACGGCATTCCATACATGTTCATCTTGTATGTGCTATCGAACACAACAACATCACCATAGTCTAGATAATCCCGGCGTGACTGCGAATCACACCAGAAGAGGTTTTGGAGCCTGCCTTGGCGTCAACCGTGTGCTCAAAGAAGAAGTCCGGATCTCTGTCCTTCGGTCAACATGATTCCTCTGGCGATGCTCGGCATCACCTTGTGCAAGCAATTTCATCTTCTCCCTATAGCACATGTTATACAGCTTTGGCCTCTGAAATGGTGACTTTGCATACGACCCATACCTGCTAACGATGTTGTAAAAAATGATATGTTTTCTTATCCCAGCTCCAGCTAGCTCCAGTCATAGCTAAGATCTCAGCTCTTTCAAATGCTTTGATCTGATTATGAGATCGGAGGAAAGGGACTTCGTCCGGTCGTGCAAGAGTGTGGCTGTGATCATCGGAGCTAGCGACATACCAAAGATTGAGCTTTTTATCAAGCTTAACTGTCAAATGGGCTTCGCATAAGAGCGACTCTTCGGTCTAAGCCTGCGGGTCCGGCCTTCCATGGTACAGAACTTGGCATGTCGTTTTCCTGCGGCGGAACAGAGATACCTCCTCAAGCGTGGAGTCCTTGTGCGATCCTTCAAAAATTTTAGCGAGTCCTTCCTGATGCTGAACCCACGTTCTCTCGTGTGCTTGTTGTAGAACGTGTACACCTCGTCTAATGACCTGAATGTCTTTACCATCACTGCCCAATGCCTATCAAGTGACTCTTGCTGATATTCATCATAGCACATGTCAAATTCAAACTGATCATCATCGTTGTGCTCATCATTCCCGCTAGGACCATCAACACCTCCCTGCAAAATATGACATATAACCTTGCATGTCAATCTGTTCTTGTATTGTTACTAACCATAAATAATGTAAAGAACTTACTTGGCTACCGCTCCCACTACGAGATGCATCGACCTCGCTCTCGGCATTGTCATCATCTATATTATTACGCTCATTGTCACCATTAGCATTTATACATGCACATGTAAAGTAACATAAGTGGTCATACAATTTTAATGTCAATCATTTCTCTACAATTTTTTCAACATACACGGCTCACACTTTATGCGCATAAAATTGTTCATCTATATCATATTCCTCATCGTCATCATTGCCATGTAGTTGTACAAATTTAAAAGGACATGTAAGTTTCAAATAACTAGTTTGTATTCAATATGTTTTGGTCAACATTGAAGGCACTTACATTATCACCGCATTCGATTCATCGACTCATATAGTTGTCTCCGGAGGTTGGTTCGCATTCAATGACGAGGATCCATTATCGCTACGGAATCATCACTGGTGTATCCGGTTACTTGCTCCATCTATGCACATACAAATAAGGTGTGAGATCAATGCCAACATTCCACAAAACATCATCGTGAATACAGTAAATTAAATCAGCGGTGACATGACTATGTGGCATGCATACAAATTTGAACATACAAAATCATTATGAGGTCATTAAGAGGTCACTACTCTCCTCTCTTATTTAGCTAACTAGGGAATCCGTTTGCATAAAAAATGCACAAAAATGCAATGGACAAATCAAAAAGAACAAAAGAGCCATCCTAACCTCATCATGCGCGTCGAGGGTCCTCGCAGGGTCGACGCCGATGTGTTCTCGCCACCCACGCCGTGGAGGGTGCGTACCAGACGTAACGTTCACGGAGCGCTGGGCGTTTCACCGGCGACACGGCGTGTGGGTGACTACGGACGCCGTCGGTGCTCGCGACTAGGCAGACGCGTCGAAATTCGACGTCGTGTGGCGGTGGACCACGGCGGCGTTGATGCCGCTAGGGTTTCCTAGGCGGGGATGGGGTGTCGGTTTCACGCGACACCGGTGACACGGCGCGTGGGTGACTACGGACGCCGCCCGACGTCGTGACGGCGGTGGACCACGGCGGCGTTGATGCCGCTAGGGTTTTGTACGCGGAGATGGGGTGTCGGGGTGGGGCGTATTTTTTTTTTCTTTCCCGATCGCACTACCGAACCGCACGGTATGCGTACGATGCGGGAGTACGGGGCGCGACGTACACGGGCGGCCGGCCCTACGACGGACGGCGGGTACACTAATACATAATTTAGTATGGACGATACTACCCCTTATACGTTTATTGGGGGGGGGGGGGTTGTACCGAAGTACTTCTCACATTTTTTTGGTTCCTAAATTGTAGGACACCAGCAATACATGCGTCATCATTAATTAACTCACCCATGCTTATTGAAAACCATATTTAGGGATACCATAGTACAAAAATATTATATTTAAACAAAAAAATATAGTAAACAAAAGTAACCTACTTTGGTGAACTAGCTTACTTTATTAAACAAAGGTAATTACAGAAGTTGTTATACCCTACTATCATGATTTGAAGACATTAATAATTCTATATAGGATAGCAATAACTTTACGTAGTGATAATCACCTAAAAGGATTTAGATAGAATATCATAGTTGGCTAATATAAACTTAAACTGGTAGCCAAAATGGTTGCACAATCTAAAAAGGGGTTGCCGGGAAGAAGTAAAACATTACTGTACAAACAACACATATTTGATGCTTATCTGCATGCTCATGAGATTAATTTATGAGTAGCTATGTATGTTCTATTTATGATGCAGAATCTAATATATTTCTTTGTTTAATCGACAACAGATTTCTACTCCCTCCGTTCCTAAATATAAGTCTTTTAGAAATTCCACTATAGAGACTACATTCCCATGTATATAGACGCCTTTTAGAGTATACATTCACTCATTTTGCTCTGTATATAGTCTATAGTAGAATCTCTATAAATACTTATATTTTGAAATGGAGGGAGTAAATCATAGAAAACTCTCATGAAGGCAAGCAATTTGGGTTGCAATCTCCAGTCATGAATGCTAGGGAACAAAGAAGTAAACGAGATAGAGAGGGTTAGGCATGGATGGCCATGAAGAAAAACCGAAAAAACTAAAAGAGCAACGTGAAGCCAATCAGCAAAACAAAAGAACTAAAGATTCAACCCAGTTGCAAAAAAGATGTACACAATAGAACAGAAAGTTAGAACATCTACATGACAAGTACTTCACGGTTAGCACACACGACAAAGTATGCATGCCTGGTCGTCGGACGAAGCATACCATATTTTTATTGTATGGTGTCGGTAACTCAAAATAAGCATCACGTGTATGATATTTTTAGTCAATTGTGAAGCACAGAACATGGGGTGTGGTTTTTTTTCTTCCGTTACAACGCACGGGCAATTTTCCTAGTTGTCATACTACCTTCGGTAAGGCCCGCGGATAGAAATAAAGCAAAATCAAATGCTTAAAGTTTTGCTCCACCGCATAAGCTTTGATTATGATTTGCGAGTTTATCTTCGTTATTCTTATGATGTTGTTACATATATACATGTTGTTGATCTAAGGATAAGATCATGATGGGGGAGCTTGTGAGTCGCTAGCTCTCTATAAAAGTTGAAAGTGCACACTGCTGGTAGCTCTACGGTGTGGTGTGCGTCACTGCACTCGCAAACTCGCGGCCAACACTGCATCTTGAACCCTTAGCTAAAACGACGGATATATGCGCTACGACCAACATGCGCGTAAAGCGTTCCGATGAAGTCGTCTCCTTATTTTGTTTCTTTTCTGAAGATCTGTGCCAAAGAAAAACTAGTATATCTTCATTATCGGATATACTCGCCCGTGATAAAAGGCTGACCTCTGTCATTTTCGCTTCAGACTGCCTCTCCTTAGTACAAAGAATGAACTCTTCATCCATGGACAGGTCTGAAATGGATGTAGTGGTGTCAGATATTAAGCGTTTGGTTGCTTGTTTTTTTTCAGTTTCCTTCTGCCATGTCAAGCGGTCATTGAATGCTGCTGCTCATATACTAGCTAGGTACTGTGAGTTTGCCAGTTCAAAAGCCGTGTATTATTCTACTCCAGAGTGTATCAGGCAAACTCTATATACTGATGTATACTAATTAATAAATTGCAGCATTCTCTCTCTCAAAAAAAAACCACAGGGTTCCAACGAATAGCTTTGTACTTCCTTCGTTTTAAAATAAATGACCCAATTTTATATTATCTATTTTGGAATGGAGGAAGTAACACATAAAGGGGATTGTCTACATGCCATTCTAGCCGGTATAGTGGACGGCACACAACAACAGCATGGGATATCTGAGAGCAACTTCAATGAAGAGATTCATTTTGTCCATTTAAATCATCCGGACAAAAAAGATGGCCCAACGGGACGATCCAAACGGACAAGGCGTCCGCCCGATGTCCGTTTACTGTCCGTCCCCAATCCAAACTGAACACAAATATGGGAAGAAATGGGTCGGCGACGGACAAAAGCGGACGCTCTCGTCGCTCGCTCGTGTCCTTGCTTGTCCGACCCGGTCCCACGTATCAGCGACCCGCCTCCGACTGGAGCACACCGCGGCCGCCCGCTCGTCCCCAGCTCCCACGCCGCCGCACCAAATCCCGCCCGCCGTTGGCCGGATCCGGCAGGATCCATCCCGTCCCGCGCGGATCCGCCGCCCCTCACCGGTCTTCGTGCCTCGCCAGCCGTGCGCCCCGGCGAGGCCACCAGCGCTGGCCGCCTCCTCCCGCCTCGTCGAAGGCGACCTCCCGCATTGCCTGCGACCACAACAGCAGCAGTTCGTTGGCCGGGTGCGGCGAGCTCGGGGCCGGCTGCGGCGAGCTCTTGGCCAGGCGCGGCGATGGAGGGTCGGGCGTGGCGAGCTCTTGGCCAGGCGCGGTGAGGAACGGCCGCCTGCGGCAAGCTCGGAGCGGCCGCGGCGAGCTCGGAGAGGGAGCGGCGCGGCGAGCTCAGGGCCAGGCGCGGCGGCGAGCTTGGGGCGGGCGCGGGAGGAAAGCTGCGTGTCCACATTGCGTGTCCGCTTTTTGGTCTCTGCGTTGGGTTCATCCACGGGCAGCCCCTGTCCGGCTCATGTCCGTTAGGCGGACGGGTGACCCAAATGGACAAAATACAGACAAAATATGTGTCCGTTTGGGTCACTGCTAAGGCCAACTCCACCGCGCGACCCCAAACGGACGTCCGGATTGGGCCGAATCTGTCCCTTTGGGGCGCCGATGGGTACGCCCGTGTCCGCCTGTGTCCATTGGGTCGTGCGTGCGCCCACCGCGCGGCCGCACCCCAAATCGTGTCCGGGGTGGACTGGATTAAAAATAATAAGTAAATAACTAAAAAAGCAAATAAACGCATTTTAAAAAAACATAAAATATATATATGGGTTGGCCACAAAACGGCCCAGTTTCAACGGCCACTTAAAAGGCCCATATTCATAATTAGCATAATAAGAAAATAAAAAAAACTCTTCCCGCGCGCTCCTGCCGCGCCCGTCGGTGCCATGGCCGTCGCCGTCTTCACTGGCCGCCGGTGTCGTCGTCATTTGGCGAGGTCGGCGATACTCGGCGACGTCAAGGTGGGCGGCGGTGCGTGGTGGACGGGCGAGGCTGACGGCCGAGGTGCTACACCGCCTCACTCCATGGCGACGCCTCCGCTCGGTGGGGCACCGATTCACGCCAGTCGTCGGCCATCTCCGGCGTATGATGCGACCAGCCCACAGCCCAGAGCTTCTCGAGCAGGCGGGTCCTCCTCCATTGGCTCCTCCGTGGGGAGCCGTGGACGCCGCCAGCTGACTCCGGGAAGGCGGCGTCCCCGTGGCGAAGGGCCATGGCCTCCTCGAGCCGTCCCAGCTGCGCTTCGTCGTGCGTATTCATGGAGTAAATCCATGACACGCAGCTGCAGAGACGGGCCTCCTCACTCCGCCGCACGTAGCCTCCGCGGCCCCAAACCGCAGTCTTGGCCCAATGGGGCGCAGCGCCGCCGTCGTGCTCGTCACGGAGCCAAGTGTCCCGAGCGGCGAAGTCGGGGCGTAAGTCGTGTCTGGTCGTCGGGAGGCGGTTGATCTCATCGCGCCATGCACGGCGATCGCCGGCAACCTTTGGCGAGATGGGGACCAATCGCGGAGAGGTGCCACCCGTTGGGAAGGTGGGCGTCGCTCCACGGACCGGCGTCGTTATCTTCTCAAGATTTCCAGACACGCCCGCAGATGTATCTGCCGGTCGCGCCACGGAGGGGCCGAGGGCAAATGGTGAAGGGGCGCGGGGGCTCGACGGAGGAGCGCGGAGAGAAGCGGGCGCCGACGGGCCGGGAGGCGGCGGAGACGCTGGCTCCTTCTTCACGCGAAAGGCAGCGGGCGCCGAGGACGAGCCGCTCGCGGTCGTGCTTGCCCTTGCCGTTCGAAGCCCATGGCGAGGCGGCGGCCGGCGAGCTCGAGAGGAGGGCGGGCGGGCTAGGATTTCAGCGCCGGTTCGAGGAGGTCATTGGGTGGCGTGGGCGATGTGGGCGGCGACCCGTCCACGCTTCCCACTTAAAGAAGGACGGCGACCGCCGACGCGTGCGGATGACAGGTGGGGCCGCCCGCTCGTGCGCATTGATGTGGGCGGGTGGGAGGTAGGTGGCCGCCTGCCACGCGGCCCCGAAGCGGACGAGGCGCGTGTCCGTTTAGTGTCCGCCGTGACCCAAACCTGGCGCAAATTTGCGCTCGAAATGGATCAGCCCGGACACAAAACAGACAAGATGGGTCCGAGCCGTCGCGCGCTGGGCCGTCTTCTTTGTGCCTTTTACCCCAAACGGACCGGAGCGGACAGGATAGAGTCGTGCGGTAGAGTTGGCCTTAGAGTTGCTCTGAACGTGTGCACCAGCATATGCCATTCAGTGCTTCGTGGGGCCGTTTGATACAGCATACTCCCTATTGTATATAACTACAAATCACGTGTCGTCAGTCTAATCGTTCCCGGTACGTACAGGCCATCAGAACACGGAGCATCCTTCAGGACACGCCACCGTCCATCCATGTTGCACGTACGCAAAAACACACTATCCAATATGGCAAGCACCAACACGTGTCGATGGATCCCTCGAGGGACATTTACCTTTGTGGTACAATGCAACAGCCTGTGTGGACACCACACGAGGCCTCTCGCTCATTGGATGTCCAACCTTTGCCTTTTACGGGAGAGATCCCATCGCCACGCCGATGCCGCGTTGGTCTTTTGATGACTGTAGGTGTGTGTGTAGAGTGGCAACGGGAAAAGATGCCCAATGTGTGATTTTGCCATGGGCTAATTGCTGTGTAAAGTGAATTTTCCTCGTCAGCCGTGAGTGGTGGCGGGGCCGGGCATCATTGGCGACGGGTCGTCGGAGTCGGAGCACCGTCCATGCCGCGAGCTTATAAGGGCATGTAAACGATGGCATATGGATACATATGCCCCATGACAAAAAGTAGCATTTATATTAATTTTTTCTCTCCAATGCAAGCTATCAGTAATGGGTCTCATTAAAAAATAAAAAATAAAGATTCTAGTACACATAGTATCTCTACTTTCACTTCAACATTTTCAGCATTTGTCACTGGACCATACTTTTTCTTTTCAAGCACCCGCCTCCTGAAGAGGATCCCGCTTCCCTATCCGAACCTACTTTACGTCATATCCGATCCTACATGGCATGCGAGGCATCACCTTGAGACTATGCATTGTACATGCCCTAAAACGGCTGCATAGGAGCTTCATTTTGTGCAAAAACGGTGCTTTCATCTCAGATCAGAAGCTACCTAATCATCCAAGAAGAGCTACGTACAGCTGCAGAAGAGCAGTAGAGCCAGACGTGTTTACTTAATCAGCTGTCAGGTCCCCGTCCGCATCAACTCGTCAAGGATCAATGGAGTCTATGCGAGGATCGTTGCACGTGACGAGAAGCATTGGCTGTCGGAAGAGGATGGACGGGAAGAGCGGCGGCGGGTCATGGCGGCAGGCGCCGGCGCCGGTGAGGCAGCTGTTCTAGAGGGTGAGACGCGCCGTCCTGTGGCCGAAGCGCCGGGCCGTGAGCTTCGGGTACGACCTCAAGAGCTACTCCCAGAACTTCGACGACGGCCTCGTCCCTACTCACTGCCTCTAGCAACACCAGCTGGAAAATACTATTGTCTTCTTCATATTTTCATTTTCGTTACTTCCTCACGGCGGCGGGTCACGGCTCGTGGCTGGACAGTTGAAGCGTCGCCACGTTATGATCCCCTCTAGCTCGTGTTCATATAGCCTAGCTGGTAGCGTACTAGTAGTATTAGCCAGTACTGTTTGTACAAAGGATGGTTCTTGTTTACTCTGAAACTAGCAATGAAATGACATAGTGTTTCTATGTGCTGTGCATGCCGAAGCGAGTGAAACCACCCCATCCGGAATTTCAGGCCCAATAAGAAGCAATGAAAATGTAATTAGATGATGAATAGGAAGTCAAAATCCAACCAGAATAGCTAGTGAACAGTATACTCCAACAAGCTAGCCTTCTTTTCTTGCCGAATTAAACAACTAAAAACTTTGCAACTTGATTACAGGATAACGCTAAAATTCTGCAAGTTACGAACGATCCTGGTAACATGTGATGGTGGCATCTTGAAACTAAGGCCCCGCTTGGATTCGGTGTAAACTTATACACCCGGATTTAATCTACAGGTGTATTTTACTGGTCGCAGTGTTATTTCCGCCTAGATTGAAAACGACGGCTTGAGGTCTGTTTTGGTTACAAGTGTATTTAGGAGCAAACCGACAATCCAAGCGAGGCCTAATTATCTGATTTGGACCATGCATTCTGAAAACAAAGAAATACTACACTGGAACATGCGTTTGAAAATAATAATAAGAAATACAATAATGCACCTGGAAAAAAAATACTATTCTACTGGGACATGCACTTGAAAAAATTCAGCGCCAGTTGCTTATCACATTATGGGGTTGGTGAGATGATGTGAACTTTTTTTTTGAGCCGAAACTATAGAACAATCGTTCTACGGTAATTTTCATTAACTAAACAAAGTACAAATAATACAAATCATGCCCACACTAGTGGGTCAACCAATGCCAGTTTTATGAAACATCGAAATGATTATACGTGTTGAGCTATCCAATTACTGATTAACATGGCCTTCTCTTGTTTAGCTCTAATACTGGTAACCTGTATGCTTTCTCTCAAGTAGAATTTCCAAGAATCGAGGTGAATTGGTGCCCTTCTGAAAATCTTATCATTTTTGGTTAGCCAGATGCTCCAGCATCCCATAATAACAATCTCCATTGCAACGTCTGCTGGCAGTTTACACAAAGTGAGGAGTATTTCATCATAAGTAGAGATGCCTCGAAAGCAGGCTACTAGGTTGCTCCACTCTACTCTCCACTGGGGATAAGCTTACTCTAATCAGATCAGTTTTTACCAGCATGCCAACATTCTTCATGTGCACTCTTGTGATTCCAAAGACTGTGATTAAGCAAATCAATTCCTACCTCATGAACTGTTGCTGGAGAAAGTATGGTACACAGGACAGAGGTGCAACACTTATCTCATGGGAACAAGTATGCAAACCTAAATCTCATTGTGGCCTTGGTGTTCTTAATTTGCACATCCATAATAAAACTCTGCTCATGAAATTTCTGCATAAATACCTCAATAAGGATGATATTCCATGGGTTAACATTATTTGGGAATCATACTACCAAAACTCATTACCTGGAGAAAGAATGATTTGCTCCTTCTGGTGGAAAGCAATTCTCAAGCTTCTTCCAACATTCAGGCAATATTATGTTTGCATGGCAGGCCCTGGAGACACTATAAGATTTTCGACAGATAGATGGGAAGACACCCCACTACAGATTCAATACCCAAAGCTTTACTCATCTGCAATCAACAATGAAATCACACTTGCCAATGTGCAACAACTAGAAGACCTCAGTCTGCTTTTCCACAGGCCATTATCTCTGCAAGCTTTTAACCAGTACAATGCCATTGAAGAGATCATCATGAACAGATCAATCACAACTGATAGAGATTACTGGTCCTCTGGAGATAGCTCTATGAAATACTCTTCCATGAAATACAAAGTACTCATGGGACCAAGCACAGCTCACTTCATCTTTAAGATGCTTTGGAAAACAGCCTGCAGACTCAGACATAAAATCTTCTTCTGGCTCCTTCTTCATGACAAGATCAGTACTAGGAACATGCTACACCGCAGAAGTATGTATCTAGAGGACTACAGTTGTGCCTTATGTGGTGAAGGCACTGAAGAGACTATTATACATCTATTCTGGGACTGCCAGTATGCTTGGACATGTTGGAATACAGTCATTCCCAACTAATACAGATGATGTGAACTTCAACACACACAAATATGAGCAATAGCGCTAGCCTGGTCTCGGCGAGTTAGACAGGGCGACGGATGCACTCTTCTTCCTCAGTGCCTCATTGGCGACAACCTCCTTTGAATGGTTGCCTAAACTCTTCACATTGAACCACTAATAACATTGTTGAACAAAAAAAATCTTCAAATTGCTATTATAAAATGACAAAACTGAAATGCACCTAGCAAATCAGTGGTACAACCCATCTGTTGTTACCGAAAGAGAAAATTATAGTAAAAGTCATGTCTCAGTTTTAGCCGGTTTTTCGTCAATTAACCGGGCAATTCTAACTTCTTCTTAATCAATGAAAATGGCAAAAATTTTGCCTTGTTTCAAAAAGAAATTTAAAGCCATGTCCCTGTTCAGGAAAGGAAAATAATCGTAGTTACTTCGTTCACATATGATTCCATTCAGACATTCATGTTGAGCCATCTTGAGAACATTTCTATGCAAGACAAAACCCGGCGTCAAAGATACGCCCCTTTGAACTGGTCATAACTTTCGCGGCCGAGCTCCGCTTTGGGCTATTCTTAATCATTTTGTTCTTCTCGAAGGGGGCCATCAATGGTGAACTCCAATTATCAAATTTGACTTCATATTCCTATGGATTCAACTCATTCTTTGTGATCCTTCCTATTTTGTTCCCTGTGCCACTTTTGAGCGTCAACAAACCGGAACCCATCTCATATATCTACATGATCCTTATGGTTCCTTTCAAATACAATTCCATATAGTTAGCATCACTTCTCGACCGTGTTTGGTTTTGTGTCATGGGTGCAACGAGTCATCTAATGTACTTAAAAAGTAACTATTGGTCAATGTGTTGTGGAATCATCATTACAGAACATGTTCACTCATACTATTTGATGCCTTAGCTAGGAGAAGACCGTCATCATAGATGACAAATGACTTGGATACATGCACCACCCTTGCATACTACCAACAACCCCCGTCCTTTATGTGATGTATGGAGTAGCCGATTGGATTGTGCTGGCCGTCCTAGCTCGTGGGCAAATTCCTATAGATATCGGTTCAAGCGCTAGTGATCTGTCTTTTACTCTCTGCTTTTCAAAAGAGGTTAGTAAAACTAAAGCAAAATCAAAAGCTTGAACCTTTGTTCCAGGATTGGAACTCCTACTCATGACCTAGAAAAAAAAACCACCCCCGCGTCGCCCTCCTCTGGCGACACGGGGTGACTCCCTCATGGCGCCGGGCCTTCCCTCTCCCTTCTCGTCTCGCCACTGCCGGGCCTCCTCCCGTGAAGCCAGGCGGGCTCCAGTGAGGGAGGCGGCGGGGCCTCTTCCTGGGCGCGCTCCATTCTTCTCCTTCCCTCCTCGCTGGGTGTGGCGGCTGCGCGGTGGCGCGCGCCGATCTGCGAGGTCCGGCGGCGGGGTGCAGCGGTGGTCCGCGGTGGGCGGCTGGCTGGGGCCGGTGTCGTCAGGGTGGCCCAGGCGCGTGGTGGGGTGGTCGCGGTCGGCCGTGGAAAGCAGCCAAATCTGAGCGTCGTGCCCTTTCACGGATGCTTGGCGGGGATGGCTGGCGGTGCTGATGGCTGCATCTGGCGACGTCTGTTGGTGCTTTGGCGGCGGGCTGGCGGGCGGAGGTGTGGCCGGTGGTTGCGTGCTCTGTCGGACCTTGGCTTTGTCCCGCAAGCGGCGCTGGGCAGCGTGACCCAACATGGTGGCTGCTCTGGTCGTGGGCTATGGCGGTGCGGGGTGGTATGGTGGCCTCCCTGCTACTTGTATCTACATGGCAGCTCGGCGGTTCCGCGGCTGACGGTTAGCTTCTCCGCGGCGTCGGCTCGTTCTTGGTGTGGACTGTTTTGGCCATATATCCCTCTCCTCGGCGTTCGGTTGCTACTTTCGTCGAAGGGCTGGTCCTCTCATTGCGGTCCATCGCCTGTCTCGCGCCGGGGCTGCAAGACCGAAGCTCGTCCAATGCCCTACCGCAGGACCGAAGTTTGTCTCGCGCCGGCAATGAGACCATGCTCGTCTCGCGCCCGGCTGCGAGACCGAGCTCGTCTCGCGCCAGTGCGAGATCGTGCTCGTCTCGCACATGGTGCGGCGGGAGACGGTCGATGGGGGCCAGTTTTGGCCGGCCTATTGGGTCTTGGTGTTGGGGGTCGTCCAGGGTGCAAAAGGCGGGGCCTTTCGACCCGTCTCTTTGGTTGGGGTAGCGGCGGGTCTCGAGTGTGGTGGTGTCTATAGGTCTTGGATGTCGGGGCGGCGGCCCTGGTGGTGGTAGCGCGGTGCTCTCGGGCAAAGCCCGTGGCTCGGTGCTGCCCGGTGGCCATGGTCGTGTGGGGGGCGTGGTAGCCGGGGTGTGGCGTTCGGTGGCAGTGAGTGTTAGCCGGGGCGAAAACCTGCTCTATCTTCGCACGGACTGGCGGCGGCGAAGGTCGTTCCTTTCTTGAAGGCGTCGTCGCGGCCCTCGATGCCGTCGTGGTACTCCAGGGGAAACTCTGATCCTTGAATCAGGCGGTGACGGCGCTCTGGTGTCGCAACCTTCCGAAGGCGCCGCCTTGGAGCCATCGATTCGTCATATGCGGTTTCATCTCTTTGCAGTGGCGTTCACCGTTGGAGCCCCCGGGTGCTCGTGTAGTGGTAGGGATGATGTTGCTGCGCTCAGCGTCTTTGTATCCTGCCTTGGATGTGTGTGTTGTGGTGGCATACGTTTGTATCGGGTTGTTGTTGATCGTTGTTTTATATATAAAGCGGGGCAAAAGTTCTTTTCGGTAAACCTTTGTTCCACCGCAAAAGCTTTGAATTGTCAACTTATCTTCATTATCCTTGTGATGTTGTTACATATATACATGTTGTTGATCTAAGGATAAGACCACGTGGAAGGGGTTTGTTGATCGCTAGGGCTGTAAAAATGTTGAAAGTGCTTACTTCTGCTAACTCTGTGATGTGGCTTGTGTCATTGCAATCGTGAACTTGCGGCAGATACCGTATCTTGAACCTTAACTGAACAATGGATATATGTGCCACGACATGCAGTCATCGTCTTTCTTAGTCCTCCTCCTTTTGTTTTCTTTTCTGATATAAGGTTTTGTCCCAAAGAACTATATCTTCATTATCGGATATGAGTCGTCACTAACCACGAGACCACATGGTTTCAACGTTGCTTTATTAATGCATAAAGGGGAATTTACTTTTGCGGTACGACGCAACAGCCTGTGTCGACACCACACGAGGCCTCCATCGACCCTTTCGCTCTTTGGATGCGGTGTTGATCTTTGACTGTAGGTGTGTAGTTTGGCAATGGAAAAAGATGTCCGAAATGTGATTTTCCCATGGCCTAATCGTTGTGTAAAGTGGATTATTCTCGTCAGCCGTGAATGCGCGTCAGTGATGATGGGCCCGGCCGGAGTCCCGTCAATTCCGCGAGCTTATAAAACGGCTGCTGATGAGCTTTATTTTGTGCAAACGGTGCGTTCATCTCAGATCAGCAGCTACCTAATCATTCAAGAAGAGCTACGTTCAGCTGCAGAAGATCAGTAGAGCCGTACGTCCCCGTCCGCATCAAAACTCATCAAGCACTGATGGAGTTTCTGGGAGGATCATTGGACGTGACGAGGAGCACTGGAAACCCGAAGAGGATGGACGGGAAGAGCGGCAGCGGGTCGTGGCGGCAGGCGCCAGCATCGGTGAGGCAGTTGTTCTGGAGGGTGAGACGCGCCGTGCTGCGGCCGAAGCGCCGCGCCGTAAGCTTCGGGTACGACCTCAAGAGCTACTCCCAGAACTTCGACGACGGCCTCGTCCCCGCCCACGGTCTCTAGCGGTACCCGGCCGCATGGGCCGTCTTCTTTTTCTTCTTCTCAGTTTTACTTCGCCCGGCCGGACGCCGGCTCGTGGCTGGAGAGTACAAAGTGGCGCCACCTTGTAAATTGTAATTTGCTACTCTAGCTCAGTCACCAGTGTGGTAGTAGTATTAGACAGTACTGTTCATACACAAGTTGTTTGGTGTTCAAAGTCTGAAACGACCAATGAAATGACACAGTGTATCTATGCTGCCAGCGAGCCCTCACTTACCACAGCGGAATGGAATTTAAAGCCATTTCTGCTTATGTCGCGCCTAGAATAAGTCTCGCATCCGGGCTTCTTTCGCTGCTGCTGTCATCTGATTCGACGTGCACCCGAGGGATTTTTTGATGAAAAAGGAGTTTTATTTCAAATTGATAGAATTACAGTCGAAAAGCAAAAGATCATCAATACATGAAGGTCCTAGATGCATCCACACAGCCGTGATAAATTCTATGCGACTATAATTTGTTAAGCGGTCGGCAGCTCTATTCTAATCCCTATTTAATTTATAGGAATAAACTCCCTGTCCCTCACTACTAGAAAAACCACTACTAATGGCGCACCTAATTTGGTATACTAATGGCGCACCTCCCGCCATTAATTATATCTGAGTCTTGTATTAGTATCTCCGAGGGCATGTATACCAGTGCTTTGGCATACTAATGGCGCACCACCTCTGGATGCGCCATTAGTAATTGACATACTAATGGCGCACTACCGGTGATGCGCCATTAGTAATTATAACATACTAATGGCGCCTTGACAAGTGATGCGCCATTAGTATGCTTTAATACTAATGGCGCACTGTCATGTGATGCGCCATTAGTATGAATATTAGGTTTTATTTTTTTATTTTCTGTTTTTTGCACAGGTTACAAAATGTATAATTTGACAAAATATAGACAGTACACATCAACAATAGATTCATCAGATACAATAGAAGATTAGTCTTTGAATACAATTCATCATATTAGTCTCCGAGTACAATTCATCATATTAGTCTCCGAATTGAAAAGACCGAACAAAGATAGAACATTATATTACAAGTCTCGAGACCGCGAGTAGCGAGTTTGTCTTCACATTACAAGTCGATATCGATCATCTAAACTACCATCACATAGAAGAGCTGCGGTCATCACGATGAGCATCATCACGATGAAACTCGTCTTCATCCGGGTCCTCCAACGCTCCCTCCCCTCTCCCGCTAGATAGCGGGCGTATCTAGATTCGGCCTCGGCCCTAGTGGTGTACCCTTTGTAACTGTTACCGCTGAATCGGTGAACCTGTCTCCGACACTCCTCCCGATCATCGAGACTCCGGGAACCTTACCCTTGTACCACGACATACGTCGGCATCGCTATGCACTAGCCAAACGTAAACGTTAGTACCAATTCCTGAGACAATACATAAGCAATATATAAGTATGCAATGTAACGATCGGAAGAGAAAAGCAAGACATTAATAGCATCGATTACATCTAAGTTGAACGACTCTCGAAACCAAAGAGACATACTACAAGTTCATTAAAGTTTAATTACAACATGAGCCAACCGATGTTTCAGAACTAGACAACTCGACTCAAGGGACCGGAGCGTGGATGAAGCCGCCGTCTATCGTGGGAGTCATGAAAGAACGGGCGTTGTCATCCTGCATTTGTAGCATTGTGTCGATTTCACTGTTGGACGGTTGATTTCGAGGTAGAACTGCCCCGAGGTACGAAGCGACATCTTGATGGATGATTTCCGCAAACTCCATTTGGATGCGAAAGAATTCTTGTCGGAGGTCCGCGTCTGGATTGCCGACACGCCGCGGCCCAATCTTGGAGTTTACTCGGTAGCGAAGTTGATGATGGTCCCGCACGATCGCCCGCATGTGATGGATGGCGTAGTAGGCACCCTTCGACCGCCAGCGGCTGTTTGACGCAGCGTAACGTCGTATTGTGGGAGTACTGCGTGCTTGCCGTACTTACAAATAGGCTCGGTGAAGGTGCCTCCAGATTTGGCGTGGCAGGAGAACATCATCAAGAACCTTCTTGACATTTGTGTAGTCTATGTTCGATGACGGTCCGGGTCGAAATACGTGGCCGTGGAATATTTGGGGCTTAGGAGGATGAGCGTGCAACGTGTGTCGCTGCAGAAAACACGGAATGTTAAAAGAAAACGATCGAAATGTAAGAATTCATATGTTACGGGCGGTTGAGGGGAGGACTTACTCGGGAAAGTAAGGCATGAGGAAGTTATCCTTATCTTGGTTTGCCGAATAGCGCCTTCGAGGTAAGAACTTCGCGACTTGTCGGTCCCAGCGCTGCCCAAGAACTTGGCACGCATGTAGAAGGGGTCGACTATCGCGATGTCCGGGTCTTGTCGCGAATGATCCGCATCTCCATACTCGTGAAAATAGCCGAACGAAGGTGTAGTGCAGCGGATGAAGGTTCAACATAAGCGTGGATGTCATCAAAACGCAGGACGATCGTGACGCCCGATGGAGTTATCCACAAAGCCCTTGCCCTCGGCACCTTGGCCGCGAAAACCGGGTATGCCACATCCTTCTCCACGAGACGCAGCTTCTCCAAAGAAAGAACAACATCATCATGCAGACTCCGCATAGCACCGGTTGCAGCATTGAGCATATTTGTCGGTAGCATCGCCCTACCCGCCACATGCACCCTCCTCGAGATATCCTGCGGTGAAGGTGGCCCGTCTGAGCACGGATCGTACTTTCGGTGCCGCTGGCTCGCACCCTTCTTAGTCTTTCTTTTGCGTGCCTTCTTCTTCTCCTGTAATGGGACCGAGTTTTGCTCACAGACCGCCTTCTTGAGTGTGTTGGGGCTGATAATATTTCGCACCTCGCCTATCTCGAGGCTCGGTGAAGTCGGCGGAGGCGTCTCCCGAGAGCTGAACGCCAGACGGCGCTGTTGCAACTTGGCTTCTCCGCGGTGCGAGCTAGATCGCATACGTCTTTTGTTGGGTTTGGTTCTTGAGAAGGAGGCCCATGAAGTCGCCATCGTACCCATGCTCGGCAAAGTCTTCGATCGACGTTGCCAAATGTATCATAGTAAATGCGTCGTCGTCGTTACGATCTGTGCCATATGCATGTTTGGATCGATGGCATAGGGATGTCCGGCACCGTTCTGGCGGTCTTGCCATGGGGCCAACTTGGCGCCGCACGGCTGGCGGTGTTGTCTTTGGGGTGGTGTCCCCGCCCCAAACGAATCTGGCTCTTCGGCCAAAGCAGGGCCTTCGAGCGGCGCCGAGGGTCATCACGTCATCATCGTCGGCCCGACGGGTCGATTCGGAGGTAACAAGTCGTCGCAGCCTGGCGCACCGAACCAGTTGAACCCTAAACAAGTTGGGTGGCATCCGGGTACCGTGGAACAAGGGTTGCCGGTTGAACGATTTTGCCCTTGGCGACATCGACCAACTCGTTGTTCACGTAGTGGAGGAGAGTGCGAACGTCGGCGGCGCCCTGCGAAAACATGTAGGGCGTCGGGGATGCCCGATCAAAGGCAAGGAGATGAAGTCCTCGGCGAGAGAGGCTTAATTAGTTACCGTGATGATGGCGTCGAGCTCGGCTAATGTAGAGGCACCGCCAGCGGGCGTCTGTTGACGGAGGGGCCGCTTGTCGCAGAGGTGCTGCCGGCGTACACCCGGTGCATTAAGCTCCGTGCCGGCGTCGGAGACACCAATGCCGCCTCCGCCGGAGGCACCAATGGCCCCGCCATCGCATTATGCGAGTTGCTGGCCGTGAAGCTAGGAATCGGGGGCGGCCCCTGTTGGCCGCCCGCAATCCATGCACTCAACCCCGAGATCAAGGTAGGCACAAGGGCGGTGATCGTCGCTCCGAGTCGTTGTTCCACTTGCTCTTGGACAATCTCCGGAATCCGCGCCACCTGTGCCTTGAGTTCTTGAACCTCTCGCGCTTGGCTTTCCGAGCTGGTCTTTTTCTCCTTCCGCACACCAGCGGTATAGTATGACCCCCATTTTGTCGACAAGCCTTTGCCGGCCACACGACCGGTGACGATAAACTTCGAGCTTATCCTTGTTCTTCATTACATTCAACCCCCTATTTAGAGTGGTGTCCCAAGGGTTGCTCGAGTCGACCCAGCCATCGCTTTTCGATCGCTGCGGAAGGAATGTGAACCATTTAGAAATTCGGCTTCATTAATTAGAATGCAACCATATGGAGCTAATTACGGCGGGGTGTATTCCTTACGAGAACAAATTGAAGCTGCCTGGTCTTCGGATCCGTGGTAAGCTCCTTTGTTTTCGGGTCCTTCTTGTACCGGGCCCCGACAAAGTTCCTGGTCCGCTTGTCACCGTATGTATCGAAGAGGCGGTAGGCCTTGCTCGGCACGCTCCGCCTCCTCCTTGTCCCATATAGGCTCCGCCACTCTGTAACCACGGGACCGAGTGTGTGTTCCCCTATGTTCAGCTCCGCATTTGTTTCCCCACTCACTTGATTGGGAGCTTGCGGTGCTCGAGCAATTGATCTTGAAGTCGTTGTAGTCATCTTCGATGATCGAAGGATTTTTCTCCTTGATCTTCTGATAACTCTCACCTTTCTCGATCATTCTCTTCACATTGCTTTTCCAAGTAGACAGGGCCTTGCTCATCTTCGTGAGGGCAGCATTGTTCACTTTATTCCCTTTGAGGCTTGTGTTTTCAAATTCAGCGGGGAACTTGTATCGTTAAATGCAGCTTCGTGAAGAGGAGGTTGCAAATTCCCTCGGTCGGGATGCCTCGGGTTCTCGGTGTTGATCGAGGCGGTGCTCGGAGAATGCACCCGAGCTGAAGCGAGTACCCTTGACTATTTGTTGGGCGCCGTTGGATTCCGTTGGAGTCCACTTGATAACTTCCTCCTTGAGGGTGCGGAGCACGATCGGGCGCCGGTCCTTCCGTTGCCTCTTCGGTTGGCTGCCATACGTAAATGCGCCGCCATCATCGATGGTGGCATCCTCGGCGGCACCATCGGTGGTGGCATCGGTGGGGTCATCCTCGGCGGTACCATCGGTGGTCTCGGGATCGGTGGGAAGGCGGCGGCCTCATACAAGTGAGGTTGTTCCTCCATCTCTGGGACAGCTCCCAGAATGCCTTGCCGCCCGAACCCCGACCTCATCGTTGTGGGCCATGTTTCTCTCTAAATAGAAACAAAGTTTGGTCAAAAGTTGGTTATTGTCAAGGAACAAGATCATGGTCTCATCATTTAGGGTTTGTCGACACCGAGGCATCCTAAAATCTAAGCTTTTATCATTGAGGGTTTTTCGACGCCGAGGCACCCTAAAAGCCTAAGCTTTCATCATTTCGGTTTTTATCGACACCGAGGCACCCTAAAAGCCATGCATTAGTCACAAGTACGCCGGGCAGTTGATCCTACTTAATTAACTACTAAGATACCGGCCCATGCATTAGTCACAAGTACCCCATATGTCCTATTTTTAGCAAAGTCATGCTAAAATTCACGGAAAATTTCAGCATGACCTTTGCTGAAAATAGGACATATGGAGTACCAATTCTTAGGAACGGAAGTTAATCGACATTCCGGCAAACTCAAGGGCCTCTCGGGGTACCTGCAAAATCATTATCCCAGCGTAATGAAGTCGCCAATGGGTCATTTGGAAGATCACAATGAGACTACCCTTGACAATTATCTTGAACCCAACTCAAGACTTTTGTCATGGGATTCCACAAGCCCACATTGGTAACAATTGTACTTCAAACATCTTGTTACGGCCAACAACAACTCGAGCGGAGTTAGCAGAGAAGAAAAAGCACTATAGACATTCATCTAAAAACTCTTAAACGGCACGGTGCAGAATCGTAAGCAAGATAGCAGGTGAAGCAACTACATCATACATTAGCAGCAGTTCATAGCAAAACTAGATGAATGTTTGGCCTCTTGATAAAAACCATACATCGTGACATCACATACATCATACAGGATACAAAGACAATTGATGTGACATGTTGATGACTTCTAATTTAACAAAGTATCCTATTATTTTACCCTAATGAGACTAACCAACTGTTGAGGAGTTTGGCATATCTTCATTTTGCACCACAAATATATTTGAAAAAAAAACTTTTACACGTGTGAAAATCTTCTCTACAAATATGAGAAAATAGATATAACTTGGGTCGCCATGTATCTCCGCCATTGATCATCAAAACTAAATCAATATAAGAAAATATGGTGAAAACTAAATCAGACAAGATATTTGAAAACATTGCATTGTTTCAAGATGAACAAAAAGAGTCAATGCAAGTGTTTAGTATTAGCAATGACTAAGCCAACATTTTCCCCCAAACAAATGTATGGTAAGTTGTCGACATTCCTCTACATCACATTGTGTCCATTTGATGTTCCAATATTGTTAGAATGCCGCGTTTACATCTTTGGTGTAGTCAAATATACTCTTTTTACCGCAGTTTAATCATTGAACAATGAGAGGGGTAGTGCAGTATTAGATGATATACCTGTAATCGATGACCTTCCCTCGCGGCGACCTTTCGAATTTAACACATTACGCAGTCCAAGTGATTTCTTGGTTTCTCCCGCATTAAGAGAAATTCAGGACGATGGACAATCAATGAATGGCCCTGGTTACAAGAAACTGGAAGAAACACATAACCATCAAATAATACTAGCGTAAATCAAGCACCTAAACAATGGCAATTGAAAGACAGGATTTTTACTCACACTTGATATTCCAATCTCTAGCTCAGCCTGCAAAAACAAGATCGAGCGACACATCGGATCTTACGCTACTTCGCAATGTGCCTCTGAAACACAGATCATTGAATCTACTACGTTTGCACTAAATCCATGTGATGTAGAGGAATGTCGACAACTTACCATACATTTGTTTGGGGAAAATGTTGGCTTAATCATTGCTAATACTAAACCTTGCATTGACAAGATACTAAACACGCATTTGAAAATATGGTTCATGTAAGTGCGAATCTAGTCGAACTACCCCTCCGCAAGCTTCAAAGATAGTCTCCAAGGTTTATCTCAGTTCTCATATCACAAGTGTGACAAAAGTGGATACAAATTGCACAACAATCGCAAAATAAAATTCAGCTACAATCCCCACATCTGAAACACTTCTTGCTCTTACCACGTAACTTCGGTGAACTTGATGCTATCTTCCTCCTAGCAATGAAACTGGTAGTAAGCGCACAAAGATATCTCCTGTGCTTTGAAAATGGGCTTAGATTAAGTGGGGAAAAAAGAGCATAATCTATGCATCATTTATACCAGTCAATTCGATCAACGACACATGGGACACATCGACCATCTAGGACGATAATAACTCCATAAACTTACTAATCAACCATAAGTCCGTCTACAAACTAACCAACCAAAAAATTTACGAATCAACAAGAACGTCTTGCCAGGGCCTGTGACAGGCCACACGATTTAACTCAAAAGAGCAGCCTACACTTTGGAACAATAGGATTTATTTATTGAAAGGAAATCACCTTGGAGGCAAAGAATGGCAGCTACATTACGATTGATTGGACAAAAGAGCGCTCTACAATGTCGGGAACACCGTTGAGCCCCTTCAAGCATGCATCTCCAAAAACTGCACCGACATATACGGAAAAACAAAAGATAAAATACTTATCACCAAAACCAAATAATGCAAAAGAGTCCGGTCTAAAACCACTTGATATCTTCTCTGTTTTTCTAAATAGCCGGAAGTCGTATGGTTTTTGCTTTCAATTTTAGTGAGTTGGTTTCATCAATGAAATCAAGATTCAACTTCATTTCATCAAAAAGAAAAGAAAATCTTCACGAAAGCATGTCCGACACAATAAAGTTATGCACACTTACATTGCTCTGAACTTAAATTGATGCCATCATTGCT
This sequence comes from Aegilops bicornis, assembly GCA_021605145.1. Taxonomy (NCBI): domain Eukaryota; kingdom Viridiplantae; phylum Streptophyta; class Magnoliopsida; order Poales; family Poaceae; genus Aegilops; species Aegilops bicornis. The sequence continues at coordinate 297,286,752 of CM038669.1, forward strand.
TAAGACCATGATCTTTTGGTACCATTTTTGCGAACAACTAGTCACGGACGAGCAAAGACGACACGATCTAGGACACCTAGCCTCCATGGTATGGTAGGAGGCGTCCCCGATCAATCACCGTGCATCAAGAGGAGAGGGACACAACCTAGTCCAAGCTGCCGACGGTCACCACCTGACTGGCCTTTGGTCCTTGACCTTGGCCGAGTCAAACTCACACGTTGCCACGACTCTTAGCACCCACTTTTCCTTTTTGTTGCTTTGGGAAAAAGGAGGACACTGCTAAGCTAATGGTAGTGGACCGTCGATGCTTTTTCCCAAAGGAGGACACTGCTAATGCAATTTTACTTTCTTTGTCCCTAGGACAACCACCCCATTACCCTTACTAGTAACACTTATATTACTTGATGCCAACCTATTCCTTTTTGTTGCTTTTGGAGTACCTAATGGTATTTCCAATCAACTGGTCGGTCGATGCATCACAAAATCACCGACTATAAATCATAATATGATTATCAAGTACAATTAATCTTCTCGGGAAAATTTCTTGTATCGTTGGTGCTAAAGCAAAACTTTCTTTAACCACAGTAACAAGAGCCAAGACGACGGTAGTAAAAGCTCTTCATAGCTACATACATATAATTAACACATGTTGTCATTAAGCTCTCCCTCCTAAACCAAAAGACCACGACACACTACTAGTAGAAAACTAGGACATCACCATCGGTAACAAAGCGATGCCTTTGGCCCGCTTTTAACCAAGTTGAACTAGGTTGGTAGTATGGACATTACATCTAAAACTGACTTTTGGAGATCATGCTTGCTTTATCGGTCACATTTTCGCACAAGACTAGACTTAAGATGTTGTAGTAACTAGGAATACTAATTCTTATCCGATGAAAAACCCCTTACATTACATCCAATATAAGAAAAAGGAAGCTTCGCTCTGTTAACAAGAAAATGAGAGGAGGGGAGGGAGGAGGGGAGGAGGAGGGGAGCTCACGGGGTGGTGGTGCTCGTGACGGTGGTGGGCGGGTCGAGGTGGGGCAACAAGGCCGGGCGGGTCGAGGTGGGGCAGCGGCGCTGGGCGGGTCGAGGCGGCAGGCGGGCGGGCAGCGTCGAGGCGGAGTCGGGCGGCTGGGCGGGGTCAGCCGAGGCGGCTGGGCGGGCGCCGAGGTGGCGGGACGGTGGCGTCGAGGGAGGCGGGCGAGGGAGAGGGAAGGCGAGGAGAGGCGAGGGAGGGAGAGGGCGAGGCGAGGGCGAGGGTCAGGCAGCGGGCGGCGGCGGGCGGTGGATCGAGAGGGAGAGGGAACTCGAGGGGAGAGGGCGGATCGGGCGAAGGGGAGAGGGCAGGGGATCGGCACAATACTAATGGCGCACCTCACCGTGGTGCGCCATTAGCATCATCCACACTAATGGCGCACCTCACCGTGGTGCGCCATTAGTATTTTTTATTATTTCAACTCGAGCCGAAAGGTTATGTAGTACCGAACCTATCCATGTCAAGCCCACTCTACTAGCTCGACCGGTCGTGGCCAGTTCTCACACTGTGAGGTCCTGGGTTTGACTCCTGTGCTCCACAAATTTTTTAGCATTTAAAAAGTTGTTTGATACTTATTTATGTTTAAATATGTTCAAACTTGTTTAAATAATAACAGTAATATTTTTTATAAGACAGTAGCATTTAAAAAGCTGTTTCATACTTATTTTTTATTAGACGGTGCTGGGTGCGGGGTCGGCGGCAGCGGTTGAGTAGGGGAATCGAGGGTGCGGGGGGTGGCGGTGGCCGGTGGTCTGCAGGGGTGCTTTCGTGAGGGACGGATCTGGCGAGGTGGGATAGCGATCGAGATGGAGGGATCGAGGTGGGCTCCACAAATTTTTTAGCATTTAAAAAGCTGTTTGATACTTATTTGTGTTTAAATATGTTCAAACTTGTTTAAATAATATGATAATATTTTTTATAAGACGGTAGCATTTAAAAAGCTGTTTGATACTTATTTTTTATAAGACGGTGCTGGGTGCGGGGTCGGACGGCGTGGTTGAGTAGGGGAATCGAGGTGCGGGGGTGTGGCGGCGGTGGATCGGGGGGTGCTCGGCGAGGGGACCGGATCTGGCGAGGTGGGATAGCGATCGAGATGGAGGGATCGAGATCGAGTGTCCATGAAATTTAAAAATATTCATGATAGTTCAAAAGTACCCATGAAATACAATCGAGAAATAAAGGCTACGATTTAAATACAATCGATCTTAGCAAGCTATCTGCTCACAATCTTCTTGCCCTTCTTTTTCGCAAATGGAGTTCTTACGTGGAGCAGACGTCCTTTAAGTAGGGTGGTCCTGCTTCTTCTTGTGGTGTATCTTTGCTACTTCATCATCGTCGTCATGTTCGATCCTCGGTCGCCGTACTTGTCAAGTCTTGCTCATTGGCTACTCCATCCATTCCGATGATCTTCCTTTTGCCTCTCCTCACGACAACACGATTGGGCTTTGGCGGGTCGGTAATGAAGAAGCATTGGTCCACTTGGGAAGCGGTACCCATGGCTCATTTTTCGCGGTGACGTTTATGCGCATGGTCTTGGATTTGGCTTCGGGTATAACCATGGTGGTGAAATACCGGTCTTCTTTTATAGCGTTCTTGGCCCATCGACACGGAACATCGGGACCTTCTCTCCAACAGTAGCTCAGCTCCCAGATCTCCTCGATCCTTCCGTAGTATCTGTCCTTGTCGTTACGGTGTAGAATTCCATCGTTACCCGGAGTTCGATAACCATCGCTCTTCATGTCCTTGGCCTCGGTGTAGAATGTGTAGCCGTTGATATAAATGACGCCTCATAGGTCATCGAGGTTGTGCTCGGCATACCGTGACAAGGCGAATATGAGTTGTTCTTCCGGAAGAATCCTCATGTAAAGGGTAATGGCGAAGCTTCGCTTGAACCAACGCGTGAAACATGAGTTGTGCTCTTTGAGTGTATCTCCGTCCGTCCTCTGTTGGCCTCGGTCATTGTCGTCTTTTTAATAAAGGTTTTGTGCTCTACCACCCAAGGATCGACCACGTCTATGTGTTGTAGCGCGACTAGGTTTGCTCTTTCAAAGTCGGCGAGTCGACCCTCGAAGTCGACATGCATTTCGCGGCGACCCTCACGGTGACCCCATCCAATGAGCCCGCCGAGGTGCTCGTTGACGCAGACCAACGAGGTTCTCGATGCCTAGATAATTCGTGCGATAGGAGATGCACTCTTGGTCGAAAAGCCCGGCTATGCTTCCTTACGGGCGTGACATGTTGCGAACGTATCCTTTGATGACACCATTCATCCTTTCGAGCGGCATCATCTTTGTGCGAGAACGTCGGCCCGAGTTGGATGATATCCTCCACTATATGGACCAGCAGATGCACCATAACGTCGAAGAATGCGGGCGGAAGTACATCTCAAGCTCGCATAGTATCACCACGATCTCTTCCTGTAGCCTTCGAGTTGCCTCACGCCAATCGACTTCCGAGAGATGACGTCGAAGAAGTTGCATAGGCCAAATAGCGTTTCACGGACGTGCGCGTCCATGATCCCAATGGATTGCAACCGGAAGTATCTGCGTCATCGACCGCGTGACGGTCGTGAGACTTCATCCTCACGAACTTCGCTTCACTGGGTCTAGGTATCCGCTTATCTTCCCAGCGTAACCGTAAGGAAGTTTTACTCCTAGGAGGCGGTGAAAACTGCTCGATCTCCTCGACTTAGAGTGAAGCACGCGGGAGGGTAGTCATTTCCGGTCTTCTTGGCCTTTTTGCCTTTGTGACGACTTTACGTGTCTGCTTCGCCTCATCATCATCATCATCATCATCATCATCATCATCATCATATATAGCGTGAAGCTCTGCACGATGCCCATTGATTTCAAGTTCGCCCTTGCTTTCGGCCCATCTTTGGTCCTCTCGGCATGTTGAGCGTGGTACCAAGCGGAACTCTCGCACACGTTCTTCGTGATATGCATGACATCAAGGCTGTGAGGCACACGGTGGATCTTCCAAGACGGCAAGTCCCGGAAAATGCAGACCTCGTTTTCCATACCTTGGCAGCGGCTCTGGCGCCTTTCGCTTCTTTCCGGCTCTGGCGCCTTTTGCTTCTTTCCGGCGGTGGGCGGTCTATCCAATTTTCAACAGCTTGTCTATTTCCTCGCCGCTCCTCGTACAGGCGTTTTGAGTTCGGTTTCACCATCGAACAGATCCTTGCATTTCCTCCACGGGTCATCGTCGCGAAGCCACCTTCGATGTCCCATGAACACGGTTTTCGAAGACCCGGGATCTCTATCTAGGCTGGCGTACGTTGTGTCATCCATGCACCTTATGCATCCAGAAAATCCGTGGACTACACGCTTGCGAGATATCCGTAACCAAGATAGTCGTGCAAATCGTGAGCGGTGCGGCTCTCATAGGAAATATTCTTTCTCTGCGGCGTCCCACGTATTGGTGGCGTTTTCCACAGCGTGTCAAGCTCCTCTTTCAGCAGCCCGGTCTGATTGATGTCGTTCCTCGGTTGTTTCGGCCCTTCAATTAGCATACTCATGTGAATGTACTTCCTCTTCATGCACAACCAGGGGAAGGTTGTACATCCACACAAACACAGGCCAGGTGCTATGTGTGCTTCTCCGGCTGCCAAAGCGGATTGACTCCATCGGTGCTCGCGCCCAAAGACGATGTTCCTTGGATCGTTCCCAAATTCCGAGTCTTGAAGTTCAACGCTTGCCACCGGCTCGCATCCTTAGGGTGACTCAGCATCTTGTCTTTTTATCTATCTCCGGATCATTTGCGTCATCTTCCCGCTTCTTCTCCTCCCTATCCGCGTGCCAACGCAGGAGCTTTGCTACCTTAGGGTCCTGAAATAGCGCTGCAGACGAGGTGATCGGAAAGTACCACACCACTTTTCGAGGAGCTTTCTTCCTCTTCTTGTATCGAGTGACGCCAAGACACGGACATATGGTAGACTCGCGTGCTCGTCCCGATAAATGATGCAATTGTTCATGCACACATGGTATTTCACGGCGGTAAATCGAGAGGACACACGATTTTCTTCGCCTCCTCCAAACTGGTCGGGCACTTGTTCCCCTTGGGAAGACGTTCGTGCGAATGACATGTTCTCGTCGAAGCACGCGTCGGTCATTTTGTGTTTTACCTTCATCTCGAGCCATGGCGTTACTTTTCAAAGCGGGTATCCTCGGGCCTGCATCCTTCATACAATGGAGTAACCGCGTCTAACTCAAGTTGATCCATCTTGGCTTTCTCTCGGGCGGCGGCTCTTGCGTTATCCGTGCGCTTGAGAAGCGGCTCTTGAATATGAGGGTCTGCACCCAGCCCATCGATGGTCGGCGTAAATGCTCGCTCCGCGGCATCATCATCTTCATGATCATGCCCGTCGCTTGCTCGCATCTTCCTCATCATCATGTCCTGCATCTTCTACATGATGACTGTATGCGACATCACCGATCGTGATCATCTCCGGGATTCTTCGTCTTCTCGCCCGCCCGAGCCGCGGTGGTTGTCTTCTTGCCCTTCCTCATTTCTTGCCCGGCCCGCATGGACGATTTCGTAGTCATCTTCATCACCTTGCCACCGATAGCCATCCATGAAACCACGCATAGCGGCAGGTGGTCCCGCACCTGCCGGAATCCGGGTCCGCAATAAGGCTCTTGACTTGCATCTTCGACACGGACATCTTATCTCCGTCTCGTTCTTTTGAAGCATCTCGGCCTTCGCGGACCTCAAAAACCTATTCACGATGCCTTCGGTCATCGTGCGGACCATGGTCGCTGAGGTAGAGCAAAGCGATATTTTAGAACCAAACAAAAATTTGGCATGACTTTCCCTAAAAATAGGACCAAAAGAATGCTTAATGCCAAAATTCTCGCTAAACGGAAATGAATCAACATTCCGGCAAAATATTGGCAACTATCGCATTTCAAATACCGGTACACCTCGAAACACAAACACATTTGCAACACCACAAACATATGCAACACCGGAACATACATAGATCTAGCTAGGCAGTAAAAAGTGCATGTGCACATTGTTGTAGGGAGAACAACCTAAATATAGCTTCCCTTACTTACCTATTAAAACAAGGTAATTTAACCACTTAATTTGAATGAATTTATGGTGGAAATGAGGTGAAAAGAGGAGGCACCGAGACAAGGAGGAGGTGGAGAGAATGAAGTGGGGAGAAAGTGAGTGTGTGGGTAGGAGAGGCTGCCCCAAATATCTTGTTGCTGCCCACTTACTAATGGCGCACCTCTTGCATGGTGCGCCATTAGTAGTTACAACTACTAATGGCGCACCTAAGCAGGATGCGCCATTAGTATGTTTGGATAGGCGCACTAGTTAAAAAAAAAGAATTTCTATACTAATGGCGCACCCACAGCCTGATGCGCCATTAGTAGTTACAACTACTAATGGCGCACTTGGGCAGGATGCGCCATTAGTAAGTTTGGATAGGCGCGCTAGTTCAAAAAAAAATCTATACTAATGGCGCACCAACTGCCTAGTGCGCCATTAGTAGTTACAACTACTAATGGCGCAACCTGGCAGGATGCGCCATTAGTATGTTTGGATAGGCGCACTAGTTCAAAAAAATTCTATACTAATGGCGCACCCCCGGCCTGGTGCGCCATTAGTAGTTACAACTACTAATGGCGCACTTGGGAAGGATGCGCCATTAGTATGTTTGAACAAGCGCTAGTTAAAATTTTTTTTTTGATACTAATGGCGCACCCTTTGCCAGGTGCGCCATTAGTAGTTTAAACTCTAATGGCGCATCAGATTGTGGTGCGCCATTAGCATATACTAGTGGCGCACCAGCTTTCTGGTGCGCCATTAGTGTCAATCCCATCTATAGCCCTTTTTCTAGTAGTGCCTCGTCAACGTTTTAATTTCAGCTATGAGATGTCCATATGCAGAACGAATTAATCCATCTCCTGTCAAACTCGATAAAGCCACACTAGAATCAGATTGAACAACCGCCGGAAGATTGGAGTGTTGTATAGCAAGTGCCATCCCTTGCATAAACGCATGTATTTTCACTTTCAGTGCATCATTGTAATTGAAAATACACCGGTATGCTGCAAAAATAATTGATCCATCATGTCGTCGGAGAATCATCCATGCGATGTGGCGCGAGAATCAATCGAGAAAGATCCATCAACCGATAGAAACAACGCAGATTTGTAGTTGGAGGTGGCCAAGGCTTAGGAGCAGGATTAACTCTCACTTCGGACAAAGCCCAATCAGCAACTGCTATTTTCCCTTGAGTATTTCCTCAGTGCTCACTAAAAATAGAATTCACATAGCTCACTAAAAAGTCAACTGTAATATCCACTAGGGAACCTCTTTATCATGAGTAACGTAGCCGCCGCCTCCTCCTCTTCCATAAAAAAGCTAGGGTTTCTGCCTCCCGCCACCGCCGCCGCAGGTCCGCCTCCTCACCGGTGGCCCTAGGGCCATGGAGACGTTGTGGATCTCGGCAAGGGCCGGCGGGAGGGCTCCGTTTTTTGTCGTTTCTTTCAGTTTTGTTAGGGTTTGTGTCCTGCTCAGGAAGACGAGACGACGGCAGCTCCCTGAAGATGGAATAAAGGTCTTCCCGCCTAGCCCTCGTTCCGGCGGTGCGTCTAGCACTAGTAGAAAATAGGGCTTTCGTCCAGGCTAGTTTAGCCCATTAGTCCCGGTTCAAACCAGAACCGGGGCCAATGGAGCTATTTGCCCCGGTTCGTGAGCCCAGGGGGCCGGCCGGGCCACGTGGGCCATTGGTCCCGGTTCGTCCGGACCTTTTGGTCCCGGTTGGTGGGACGAACCAGGACCAATGGTCCTGGCTCTGCCCACCACTATTGGTCCCGGTTGGTGGCATGAGCGGGACCAAAGGCTTCCTTTAGTCGGTTCAAGCCACCAACCGGGCTAATGGTCTTGCCTATATATAGCCCCTCGCAAGAGCAGAGCACACCGCCTGCTTTTTTCCGGCCGAGGGGAGAGGGCTTGGTGGTGCTCTAGCTCACCTCCTATGCACATAAGGTGTTCGATGGAATGCCCGAGCCACACTACTTAAGGTTTCTCCTCTCCAAGCTCGACCGCCAAGCTCCATTTTCCTCAATATTTATCTAGGTTTAGCGGTCCGTCACGCCCGTCCCGTCTTCATCGCCGTCGATCACCCGCGCCGATCTCATCGCCCGGCACCACCGTGGTGAGCCTCTTGTTCTTATCTTCTTTACGAAAGGAAAAATATTCTTACTTGTATGTTTAGATAGATACTTGTATTATTTTCTTACTTTTATTATTGCATCTTATATAGTGCGATGGATTTGGTATCCGCCCCCGTCGGCCTTCGTCCTGTCTATTATTCGGATGTGGTATATATTATCTTTTCATAACTATTGGTTCATTTATTGTTTATGAAAATTATGCCGACCAACGTGACATAGATTTTATTTATCTAGGAGGTTGTTGGACCGGAAATTCCAACCGACCCTATTGTCGAGAGGTTAAATTTAGTTGAAGAAGAAAACAATTTCTTGAAGGAAAAACTAAAATAAACTTGAGGAGGAGAAGATGAGATTGGAGTTGAATGTTGCGGATGTCGCCGATGATCACAAGATCAAGATGGATGCAATGCGCTTGAAGATGAGAAAGATTAGAAAATATGCCATTCATACCGAGGCTTGGTATCATTATGCCGTTGGATCAGTTGTTACCTTGGTTGTGATTATGATCGTATTTGTTTTCGCATTGAAATGTTTTACATAGTTTCAATGTATGGTTTAATTAATTTAGATGCTCTGCAGAGCTTTATGTTGTTAGATGAGAACTATGTATGTACTTTGGTTTTTATGTGATGATGAACTTCTATTAATTTGGTCACTTAATTATCTATTCATGATGTTACGTAATGATTTTTGACACACTTAATTATATGTAATGCACGTAGATGAACCGCAATGGATGTACGGTGGCAGACACACCTCTGAATACATTAAGGGCGTGCATGATTTTCTCAAGTGGCTGAGGCAAACAAGCAGAATGGTTTTATGTGTTGTCCATGCCCTATATGTGGGAATCTGAAGTCTTACTCGACCGGAAAATCCTTCACACCCACCTGCTTTACAAGGGTTTCATGCCACACTATAATGTTTGGACGAGGCACGGAGAAATAGGGGTTATGATGGAAGACGGCGAGGAAGAAGAGTACGATGACAACTATGTGCCCCTGAATACGGTGATGCTCTTGAACATCAAGATGCACTGTGACGATATGCACGATGGTCTTTGGGCAAGCGAAGCTGCTGAAGATCAAGAGGAACCAGACGATGTGCCCGATGATGATGATCTCCGTCGGGTCATTGTCGATGCAAGGACTCAATGCGAAAGTCAAAAGGAGAAGCTGAAGTTCGATCGCATGTTAGAGGATCACAAAAAGGGTTGTACCCCAATTGCGAAGATGGCAACACAAAGCTCGGTACCGTACTCGAATTGCTGCGGTGGAAGGCGTAGAATGTTGTGCACGATAAAGGACTTGAGAAGCTATCGAAAATAATGAAGAAGAAGCTTCCAAAGGATAACGAATTGCCCGACAAGACATACGCAGCAAAGAAGGTCGTATGCCCTCTAGGATTGGAGGTGGAGAAGATACATGCATGCCCTAATGATCGCATCCTCTACCGTGGTGCCTACAAGGATCTGAACGCATGCCCGGTATGCGGTGCATTGCGATATAAGATCGAGACGAGATGACCACGGTGATGTTGACGACGAGCCTCCGGGAAGAGGGTTCTGCGAAGGTGATGTGGTATGCTCCTATAATACCACGGTTGAAACGTCTGCTCAGAAATGGAGAGCATGCCAAGTTGATGCGATGGCACAGTGAGGACCGTAAGAAAGGCGGAAGTTGAGAGCACTGGCGGCGGGTCGCAGTGGAGAAAAATCGAGAGAAAGTAATCGGGATGAGTTTGCAAAGGACCCAAGGAACGTATGGTTTGCTTTAAGCGCGGATGGCATTAATCCTTTCGGGAGCGAGCAGCAATCACAGCACTGGCCCGTGACTCTATGTATGTATAACCTTCCTCCTTGGATGTGCATGAAGCGGAAGTTCATTATGATGTCGGTTCTCATCCAAGGCCCTAAGCAACCCGGCAACGACATTGATGTGTACCTAAGGCCATTAGTTGAAGAACTTTTACAGCTGTGGAATGGAAGCGGTAATGCGTCGTGGGATGAGCACAAAAGGAGGAATTTGACCTAAAGGCGTTATTGTTCGTGACCATCAACGATTGGCCCACTCTCGGTAACCTTTCGTGACAGACAAACAAGGGATACCACGCATGCACGCACTGTTTACTTGACACCGATAGTATATACAGGAAGCTGCAGAAAGAATGTGTACACAGGCCATCGTCGATTTCTTCCGACCAACCATCAATGTCGAAAGAAAGGCAAACATTTCAAAGGCGAGGCAGATCACCGGAAGAAGCCCGCCATGCATACCGGTGATCACGTACTTGCTATGGTCAATGATTTACATGTAATCTTTGGAAAGGGTCCCGGCGGACTAGCTGTTCCGAATGAAGCTGAGAATCACGCACCCATGTGGAAGAAGAAATCTATATTTTGGAACCTACCCTACTGGAAAGACCTAGAGGTCCGCTCTTCCAAGCGTGCCTTTTCCAACGTTGGTGGGCGTGTGGAGGTGTGTCTCCGGCGGATCTATCTTTGGTGGATTTGCTCGGATCTCGTCGTTGTTCGTCTACGTTCATGTGTCTTTGGATTGGATCTTTCTGATCTACGCTATTCTTCATCTGCGGCGGTTCTTTGTTACAGTGCGGCCGGTCCCACGGGGCCTTAGCACGACTTCCCGATTGTCTACTACAACAAGTTGTGCCCGACTCCGGCGATGGAGGGCGATGACGGCGGCGCCGCCTTGGCTCACTTCGGTCTTGGTAGTCGTCGTTAGGTGGTCTACGGATCTGGATGTAATTTCTATTATTTTTGGTATTCGTTGTACTGTCATGATTGAAAATGAATAGATCAGAAATTTTCTCGCAAAAAAAAAATCATTATGTAATTACCATATACACCAAATAAGCATCAGTACTCAATCCATCTATGCCTCCTTACAGTTAAGCGGTAGATTAAGCAACCATTCCTGCCCATTGTTAACAAGGACATGATCGTGGGGGACGGACCAAACACGCCTGATGCCCTCCCATACACTACGTGCATGGTTGCATGCAACTAGTGTGCATGGTAGCTGTCCTCATCAGTTGTACCACAGAGAGGACAAGTTCCATGCCGCACAAGGTGCCGATATTGTATGCGAGCTGTAGTTGTTACTGCACCCGTCGCCGCAAGCCAAGTCGGATGCTTCATATGTAGAGGAACATTTGAACATCATATAATATTCCAAACTGATCGGCTTCCTTTAAGATTAGCACTAGAAGATCCATCGGAAAACTGATCATCATGCACGGCCATCGCTAAGGGATACACACTTTTCACTGTAAACTGGCCATTCTTCTTCGGGTGCCAGGCGAAAAAGTCAAAAATATATATCTATCATGTCATATTAGTGCTACCGATGCACCAAAGTCAAAAACTCATGAAAAAACTTCTCAAAACTTGTGAAAACAATTGAGTATAGGAACACAATACATATCTATCATGTCATAGAATTTTAGCTAAAAATTTGACTCACGCCTCGAGAAATAAAAAAGATAAATTATGATATGAATGTTTGTTAATTTAAAATGTGCTGTGAATTGGGTCCATTAGCACTACCATAGCTAAATTTGTTGTTTTTGTTTCTTTTGCTGTGAGTTGAATTTACAACTAAAATTTTGTGACACGTTAGATATATGCTATTTTATATATTCAACTATTTTCAGAATTTTTAGAACTCATAGTACAACTTTTGAAGTTCGGTATACCGGTAGCACAAAAACTCTTGGTGCACAGGATACGCTCTCCTCTAGATGAAACAAATGGAGTATAATTAAGTAAGGCCGTAGTCAAAGCCAGCCCACAAAACAGACACACTATTTGTCCGTCGACTTGTCCGATCTCGTCCATGGACAATGATACGCGCCAGGGCCATATCTTGCTTATAGCGAGATGTATGTCCGGCTCGCTGAAGATTCTTCCGGCTTGCTACAGTAGATGGTCGATCCAATCGTTCGCTCGCACGCTACGCTCGATGCGTTCAATTTGTTCGCTTCTGTTTTTTCTCCTTTGTTTTTGCTTTCTTTCAGGTTTCTCTATTTCTTCAATGGTTTTCTTTCTTTTTCTGGATTTTCATTGTTTTCCTCCGGTTTTATTGCTTTCACTGTTATTTGTTTATTCATTAGTTTTCTCTGGCTTTGAGTTTTCTTTTTTCTTCTCTTTATTATTCTTGGTTTTCTTTGTTTATTTCATTGATTTTTTATTTATTTTCCTTTTTTCTTTGGTTTTCTTGAGCTTTTTTCTTTGTAATAAATTTTGTTTTTCACTGGGTTTCTTCCGTTTTTCTTTTGTTCTCCACTATACTTTGGTTTTTTTTGTTTTCTTTGCCTTTTTTGTCGATTTTCAACTGTTTACTTTTTGTTCAACACATGTTAACGTTTTCCAATACACATACAATATTTTTTACACATTAGAAATATTTTTCATAAACACGTTCAACATTTTTAAAATACATGATTTATATTTTTTTGAAAAAATACAATTTTTTATCTCTACTTTTTTCATACACATTGTACATTTTTTGGTACATATCTAATATTTTTTTCTAATACATATTTAACATTTTTTGCATATAAGATGAACATTTTTAAAGACATGCTCATGATTTTTTCCATACACATTTTTAAATGCTTGATTCACTTTTTAAAAATACAATATTAATTTTTTAATACATGGTCAACAACTTTTATATACACATTTAACATTTTCAAATGCCTGATTAACAAATTTCAAATACAAAATTAACATTTTTTAATACTTCATCAGCATTTTCTGTACACATATAACACTTTCAAATGCTTGATTAACATTTTTCAAAATACAAGGTTAATATTTTTTACCACATGGTCAACATTTTCTGAATACATAGTCAACATTTCTCTATACATATTTAACATTTTTTAAATGCTTAACTAATATTTTCCAAATACAAGATTAACAATTTATTTTAGATGCTTGATTAACATGTTTTAAATACATGATCAACTTTTTTCATACACATTTTTATTTTTCTATATACATTTTTGGTATACATGAGAAATATTTTCTCTATATGCATTTAACATTTTCGTATGCTTGGTTAACATTTTTTCAAAATGTTTTGCATAAAGTGTTTCTGGTGATATATATTTTTAGAATATTTAGAAGTATAAACAAAAGGAAAAAACATGAAAAAAACGAGGTTGTGACCTCCCGCACGCCTTGGCCGGCCCACCTCGCGCCTACTTCACACTAATCTTCCCTCAACCCAGACTCATCCGCGGACAATGATACGAGAGTTGGCCTTCCAACGTTTGTCGTAGATCTCCTCACACAATATGTGTACACACACACACACACACACACACAATGTTCCCTACTTTTTAAAGCCTCACAAACAATTGAGGTCTCCAATCGGCATTGGGTCACCCGATTTTGACCGTGTCAATAATTTTTAAAACTATCTCATTCAATTCTTTTATACTATGTACACTATGCTTTCTAATTTTTAATGCCTCATAATTAATTGAGGTCTTTAGTTTAGAATTGGGTCACTCGATTTTAACCGGGTCACAATTTTTCAAGAAACTCTCCCATTTAATTATTTTAATTCAATATATTCCATAATTTTGAAACTCTTTCATTTGATTGAGGTATTCAATTTTGAATTTGGTTTATGATTTTTATCGGGCCAACGAGTTATCAAATCAATCAGCATCAAACGCCTACAAAATCATACCAACCCCTTGCACCCTCTCGTCACCTATCCTCTATAACACTAAGCTCCCTATTTTTAAAGGGCACACATTCAAATATACAATTGAGGTCTCCAATTAGAATTCAGTCACCGAATTTTGACTGGGTCAATAATTTCTCAAAGTCCTCTCATTCAATTCTTCTGTACTATACATTATGCTTCCTAAATTTTAAGGTCTCACAGTTAATTGAGGCATTCAATTTAGAATTGGGTCAATTGATTTTGACCGGGTCAACACTTTCTGAAGCTCCTCCATTCAATTCTTTTAATTCAACATGTTCTTTAATTTTGAAGCTTTTTCATTCAATTGAGGTATTCAATTTTGGATTTGGTCTACTATTTTGATCAGGCCAACGATTTTTCAAATTAATCAGCAGCAACCGGCCTATAAAAACATATCAATCCCACGCACCCTCCTACCACCTGGAAAAAAGAAGCGGCATCATATGATATTGTAGCACCAATATAATAGTACTTGTGACCACAAACACTCAAATTTCCCCACATAAATATAGGTTAGTTAGCAAATAACTCAGAATCACACCACGAAAGACCCACGTTACCGCATTATAAAATTAAAATAAAACACACCCTATCATCTCCACCACCCGCCGAACTAAATATTTCATCTGTTCCAAAATATAAGGGGTATTAGTTGTAGAAAGTCAAATTTCTTCAACTATGACCAAGTTCATAGTAAAAACATCGGCATCCACAATATCAAATAAAAAAAGTATGAAAATTCATTTTATGATGAATTTAAAAATATTGATTTGATATTATGGATTTTGATATTTTTGTCTAATAATTTTTATTGATCTTTAAAGGTTTGACTTTTCAAAAAAGTAATACACCATAATAATGAAACAAAGTGATTATTTTTTAAAGAAACCCAACAACACCAACGGCGCAACAAAGCGCGCCAACCCTCTGAGTGATTTGAAAATTGCCACCTTTAACAGTGTTCAGTGATTCCGAGCTAAACATTCGGAGGCCCCGAGTAGTGTTAAAAAATATATAAAGGTCAAATTTATAGTCCTCATTATTTACGCCCCCATATATCTCATTAATTCACTCGTAGCAAAATCCACTCTCGTCATATTTTCTGGGAAAGAACACTACCTTCTTGTGGTGAGTTCAGCCATTGATCTCCAACCCCCTTCTTTCTTTTCACTCCTACCTCTTCAATCCAAAGACATATACTGAGAGAGTCTTGGACATGTAAATTATTTTAAAAATGGTTACAAATTTACAAAAACTTTACGGATTTTAAAAGTTTGCGAGTTTAAAAATTGCTGATGAGCCTGAAAAAATCTGCACAATTTTTTAAAATTGTTCACAAATTAAAAAGAATGTTTATGAACTTGAAGATATGCACAAATTTAAAGTATGTTTTTGAATGTTTAACAAAATATTCATAAGTTTAAAAGGAAAATAAATATGAAAACAAGCATGAAGAGAAAAATAGAGATAAAAAGAAAAACCAAACTAGACCTACACAAAACCAGAAGTGGACGATAGTAACACTTGGGTGGAAAGTAGAATTAATTGCACAACTGAAGAGCGGCATAGCAAAGCTCACGTTTTCCTCTACTTATTTTTTTACTTTTCATCCACACGCTTCCTCAACTTCCATTTTCCTTATCTTACTTAAAATCTCATTCCCTTTATTCAATTATTACTAGTGGACTTTTAATCTTTTATCTTTTTCATTCGTCACATCTAATTGCAACGGCAAATCAAGCTGTGGTTGGATGGTTAAAGGGACATCTGTATTTAAAAAAAAAATCTAATTCCGGCCAACCAGCTAGAAAAAAAATCCCACGAACCAAACGTAGTCTTTTCTTCTCCCTCACGCCTCGGACCCGTCTCCCTCACAGCTTCTCTTTTGCGCCCCACCTCTCCTTTCTCTCACCGGCGTGGACGCGCAGGACTACACGAACGCGCCACCGGATAACCCCGCGGCCCACCGCCGGAATACAGCTCCGTCGCTGTACCTCGCCAAGACGCCGCGTCTGCACCATAGGCTCGAGGCCTAACCCTATCCCCCGCCCCCTACACCCGGAGGAGGCCGCGACGGCGGCGGCGGCGGCGCGATGCTGTTCCAGGTGGGAGGGCAGGGCGCACGGCCCACCTTCTTCGAGATGTCCGCGGCGCAGCAGCTCCCGGCCAGCCTCCGCGCGGCGCTCTCCTACTCGTTCGGGGTAAGTGAAACACCGCCTCCTCTCCGATGCGATCATGCCCATCGATCCGGTTTGGTTAACTAGCTGCGTCTATTAGTATTGGGTGCTTATGACTGTTCGAACAATGTCTGTTCGTGCGTTACATTGTAGTGGATGATTGAGAGTGCGAGTTCTGCTTGTGTTTTATTTGCTTGATTGAATATATGCTAGGTTTGATTGGCGAGGCCACGGAATCTAGTTAGCCAGAGAAGGCAGTAATACGCAATATTTGCAGCTGGAAGAGTTGCTTCTGCTGCCGCTGAAAGCTAGCATTTCGGCTTTTTAGTTTGTTTGATTAGCTGCAATGACTTGGGTAAATTAATTGCTACGTGAGGAATAGTGAAATTGGATTCACGTATTCTTTTTAGAGGGATATTGAGTTCACTTGTTGCTGAGCTGTATGCTAGGGGAACATTGCTGGGTTGTGATGTACTGTATATGTTTGACATGAAGGGAACATCCGAACATATAACATCGTACCTGAATAATCGACTTGATAACTCAAACTAGCATGCTTGTTAATTCGAGTTAGCCTTTTCTCCCATCAGAATTCTCACTCATGGATCCCTACTGTTATGCAATGAGCTGAGATATACTGGCAAATAAATCCAGGTAACAATGTAGATGGTACTCTATAATGGCAATCTGAAAAACACCCAAGATTACCACTCGCAGCAGAACTTTGAAAATGAATATATGCCGAGGCAAAGTACCAGTATCCTCTGTGCTTGTTTTCAGTTGCAAGCTCCAGGATGCACACAACTGATGGATGTGCCTATATTTGAGAAAGTCAATTACAATTTTACTCTTGATCTTAGAAGCTAAGAATCGCATCCTTTTCCCCTCTTTTTCTGGTCACAAGAAGTTATTTTAGGATGGATTGCACATAACAACGCAGAAAATTTGCCTTGCAAAAGATACCCTCCAAAAGCTCAAGAGACAATTTTGTTATATCAACAATACCGGTATTTCTCAGGCAGTTAAGTGATCTTGTACCGAGGGCTGTTTGTTAGAAAGGAGTCTAGGTATTGGAACACGACAAGTGCTATGTTTTACAAGATTTTCGTTAAAGGAACAAAGTTTCGAGTTATGACCTGTTTAGTACTTTTTTCTTAGCCAAACTTATTACTGTCTGCGTATTTGATTTTAGTTTATCATGCACCCTCTTTATACAATGCTAATTAGTCGATACTATATGCAGGTTTTTGCACTAAGGAGGCCGTCCTTGCATAAAGTTTTAGATTATGAAGATGAATTCTTTGCTTTGTTAATGTCTGTTCTTGAGTCCCATAGTCTACGAACAACAGGTTCGTTGTCTCTGTAGCAGAACTCCCTTTTCTGTTGAAAAGGAACTTTGTTTACAACCTTCATATTTTGAACAATGGAATGGTAATATAGGAATATCACGGAAAAATGTATTATTATGTATTTAGTTTAGTGCTAATCTTCAGCTATTTATTTCTCTGCATGGTGCATCATTGAGAAAGAAATTATACACTACTCTCTGATAGCTGTTTAAATAAGGCTACCCACCGATCTCTTAATTCAGCCTTACATTAACCTCATCATCTCAAATCCTACTTGCAGGGTAGGTTCTTACCACTACTTTTGTTATCTAGTGCGACTATGTGGCAGAGAAGTAAACTTTTAATTCGATTAGTAGCTTCATCGTGGAGTCACCCAATCCTAGTATATCCCAGAAGAATTTATTTTTGGTTGTGGAATAGAACCATGGATACAACATATTAAGGTAGAAGAATGGAGTGACTCCACCTTAAGCCTTAGCACTAACTCATTCCGCAAATGAAAGAAATAGCTAGGACTATGCAATTTTAACCTACTTTAGCCTAGTTGTGGTAGTGCAATTGTATGATTGATAAAACAAGTCTGACAAGTTATCAACAAACAAGTAATTATATTACCAGCTTTTGCCATTAGTGATTGTGTTTGATTACAACTTTCCTGCATATATCTTTCAGATGGTTCCTTTTCAGAGTCGTTATATGGTCTCAGGCGGAGACCTGTTAACGTTTCAGTGAACAGAAGTAATCCTGGTGCAGAATCTAATGTCAAAGTCTATGACTCTGCACTAAGGAAGCGCCAGAAAACCCTTTCTGTTGTTTTTTTGGTAATGATGTCCCCTGGCAGAGATTAATTTGAAGTATTATCTTATGTTGGCTTTGTTACGTTCTGGATTTAAATAGTTTTAGTTATGCTGATTTTTGAGCTGCTACCTGTGAGCAACAAACCACCCAAGCACTACTAAAGTGATTTCTTTTAAATTGAATGCATTCATTTTTTTTTATCTGGGATCTCATCAGGCTAACACTTACAAACAAAACTCACCACATGTTAACCCCTTGTGTGATCTTGCAATGTGTATCCATAGCTGACTTGTTCACCAAGACTCCAGCAGACATCACTACATGGGCTACTTTACCTCACTAGCAGGTCTACGATGTGAATATCTATGCGTCTTCTGTTTTAGTTACTGTCCTATGAAGACATGTACTCCCTCCGATCCAAAATAAGTGTCGTGGTTTTAGTTCAAATTTGAACTAAAATCACGACACTTATTTTGGATCGGAGGGGGTAATATTTAATCTGTATCTATAATACGCTGCGCTGCTGATAGTCTGCCCATGCCTGAATTGCAGGCATATTGAGCCCCAATTGCTTAATGTACTTGTTCTCAATCTGCTTGGTGTGCAACTTTATCTACCTTAGCATCTCAATGTTGAAATATGATCCCTCTGATCCAAAATAAGTGTCACAGTTTTGAACTAAGGTTAGTTCAGTTTTGAACTAAGGTTAGTTCAAAAGTGCGACACTTATTTTGGATCGTAGGGAGTGCGTGCTTTACTCAAGCTCTTGTACTATTTGAAGCTGTGATTCTCTGCTTTTACAATACAGTTCGCAAGTTTCTTCAATAGCCTATACACATCTTCATAGATTCTGCAGTTGACAAATTTAATCATCTAGTTTTTAAATTTTTGTCTCGTTAAGATAAGATTGTGAATTGGTCTATGAAATATGTAATGTAGTGCAATGATGAAAATCATGAAACAGCTCTGTTTTGGATAAATTCTGCTATTAACCTGCTCCAAATATCTGTATAGGTTGTTTTACCGTATTTCAAGTCAAAGTTGCAGTCTATATATAACAAAGAAAGAGAAGCAAGATTGCAGGCAAGCCTATGGGATCAGGGTGAGGTTAGATTCGACGAAGCTGGCTTTGTATCAGATCAACAAGGGGAGACTTCTCAAGCACAAGTTGAGACTACAGCTGGAGGAGTGTCACATCTCACGCGCCTTAGGACCAATTTTGCGGCACTAATAGGTGTTTGTTATCCATGGATTCATGCGACTCATGAAGGTTGATCCACTACTCATATATATGAACATCTTGTATAAATCCTAACTTGTTTAAAGCCTTTTCTGTAGCTAATAATTTTGGAAAGCTCATTTCATCTGTATTTCTCTTATATACGACCATTAAAAGATGCCTACGAGTTTCCGTTTTGCGATTTATTTTGTTACTTTTGTATGACCTGCCTTTTCTTGGGTCAGTCTATAACTTTGCAATGCTTGTAGACTTTATTAATTTATTCCTTTTTTATACATTTGATGATGCGAAGTAATTGTGCATCGCTCCTCTGTCTCTTTCATTACACGGGCAACATAAATTAACTTATGGCCCTATATTGATTTGCAGGCCTTTCATTTGCTTACCAGTTGCTGTATTTGTTGGATGCTACTGCATTTTACAGTCCAGGACTTCATGTGCTTGGGCTTCATGTTTGTCGTGCTACTGGACAAGAGCTGGTATAATACTTACCAATTTCCATTAGAGCGTATATTACTGGTTATTTGGTTAGCATGTAGCGCAACATATACGGAACCATACTTCTGAGCTTATTATCATGATTCATACATTATGTCTAATCTTTTGCATTGAATTTTGCTTACTGATAACAGATTTTAAAAAAAATCAAAACGGCATTTACCGTTCCATATTAAGAGATGACAGAAGCATTTACTGTTTCCATATTAGGAGTTGACAAAATCTCATGAGATGAAAAAATCATTTACCTTTTCCATATTAACATATGGTTATTCTGCTGAGATGCTTCCTCTTGCCTTTTCTTGACAAAGTAGATGGATTCATCTTCTAGGATATCAAGAATTAGAAGTCGTGAACTCGAGAGACTTCGTGGTCCTCCATGGTTAAAGGTAGGAAATGATAGACACTACTCAATAGCGGGATTTTCTTACTAGTATAAATTGTCTAGTCATAACTTATAACAAAATTATTTTTATATGATCTCTGCAGACTGTCCAGAGGGTGCTCCTTAATTGTAATGCATACCACGACTCTAGATTATGCACAAACTGGTTTAATTGCTGCGGTCTTCTTTTTCAAGGTCAGTTCAAACTTCTTCCCTAGGAATTTAAGAGATTAAAAAAATCTCTCAAGGTTCTGTCGCTCGTATAAACTTTACAGGCGGACAGTTTAGATAGAATGGAATAATAGTCCTGGCATGTGGTTTCTCTTAACGTCTTTTAATGCGTAATTTCATGTTCTTCCCGCAGTAGATGCATTGTGATGCAAAGCATGATTCCGCTGTGGAACTGCACTAAATGTTCTCTTTCTGGTGATCTTATCTAGATGATGGAGTGGTGGTATCAATCTGCTGAAGAAAGAATGTCAGCTCCGACTGTATACCCCCCACCTCCTCCGCCGCCACTACCAAAGGTATGTGGTATATACTTGTAAATGTTTGCAAGAAAGCTACTACCGTTCTCTGGCATCGACACCAACTTTTTGATCTGAACCATGGATGACATCTGAACTCTTTGTTTTGCAACTATGATGTTGCCTGTTGTCTGTGTAGTACACTTGTACTCCCTCCGTCCGAAAATACTTGTCATCAAAATGGATAAAAAGAGATGTATCTCGAACTAAAATATGTCTAGATGCATCCCCTTTTATCCATTTTGATGACAAGTATTTCTGGACGGAGGGAGTAGTTATTTACGGCAGCAGAGTTTGATATTGTGCTCTTGTAACTTTCGTTAGGTTGCTAAAGATGGACTTCCCTTGCCAACTGACAGGACGCTGTGCCCTCTGTGCTGCCAAAAGCGCAACAACCCGTCTGTTCTTTCTGTTTCTGGTTTTGTGTTTTGCTACAGTTGCATATTCAAGTCTGTCTCTCAGGTAGATATTCTCCTAAACCAGCCATTAGAAGCTGTCATTTCTTATGCGTTCCGAATCTGTAATGTGACATTGTCAATTGTTTTACTTCAGCATAAAAGATGTCCCGTGACGTTGATGCCTGCCACTGTTGAGCAAATCAGGCGCCTCTTCCATGATTTATAGATTGAATAGGCGCAGCTCAACTAAAGGAAGTACTCCCTCCGTCCCATAATATAAGACGTTTTTTGACACTAGTGTAGTGTCAAAAAACGTCTTACATTATGGGACGGAGGGAGTAGCTTATATGGGCTCAAGGCTGCTAGGGACTCTGGGGCGAGAAGAAGCTTTTCCCGCATTCCTGTTGATGCAGAGATCACACGAGATACAGTTTCTGCTTCACGTAATATCCATACAGCTCTTGTGCCATTTTTGTTGTTTGTTGAAACTTCAACAGAGATTTAGACCATGTAATAATTACTGCTAGGTGATTATTGAGTTGATTTATTAAAGGGGGGTTGATTGCATTGGTCCTTGTTCATTTCCGGGCACTTTGAATTTGTGCAAATGTCTTCTAATTTCTGTTAAAATTGGCTGAATTTGATATAAACGTGTGTTAAACCGGTTTCTCTGTCAAGTTCAAATTTGACCAATAGTACCTTTGAGTGTCATCTGAAGGTTTATTTAATAATTCAAATATCATGAGTTTAAACCCTTGCAGTTGTAAGTTTCACAGTCTGCTTTGAAAGTTTTCAGGTTCTAGTTTGAATTTTGCAAGGCAGACGTTTAAGAAAGATAACCAAAAAAAAATGATGATGGAAGAGAAGCAAGATTTGTTAGTTTGGTCTCTCGGAGATGCATAAGGGTAGGGTGTGTGTTCAAGGGGTAAGTGTGTGTGTATGTATGAGCATCTTTGTTTGTATAGTGTTTATACAGGTCAGGATCACCGGCTCTCATTTTTATGTTAATATACGAAGGGATGCAAGCAGTTTTGCATGGAAAGTGAATATATATCTACAAATGTTAGCTCTTTTCCTTACAAGTTTAGACTTTGCGAACTATAAGATGCCTAAATGTAACTATGACGAGCAAAATATATATGAGCGGCTTGCAACGTCAAGGGACTAAAGTAAAACTCAAGTAATTTTGCATGGGATAGAATTAACGGAAAGTATGTAAGCTCGGAATAGAATTAACTGAAATCACATGGAGCTAAGATATATCCCAACGTTCCCTTTCCTGGGAGAGATGGTAATCACCGTTCGGAAAGATGTGAGACCACCAAAGTTCCTCGACACTTGCAAGGTAAGGGACAAAAGTGAAGTAATTGAGCTTGAAAATAGAATTAACCAAAAGCACACGTAGGCGAAGATTTATCTCAATGTTTACTTCTTATGAGGGATGCTAAATGTTGTTTGGATAGATGCCAAACCACCAAGGTTTCTTGACGCCGACATGGTTCACCTTCTCTCCTTGAATCTTCCCCACAAAGGTGAGGTCAAACTCACGGTAGACCTTGAGGTGTTCTCCAAACCTTTATAAAGGACGTTGGTAAAATCATGATTTGATTCTTCACCGGTGACTCTTGCTATCTACTCCCTCCGTTCTTAAATATTTGTTTTTCTAGAGATTTCAACAAGTGACTACAAACGGAGCAAAATGAGTGAATCTACACTCTAAAATATGTCTATATACATCCGTATGTAGTAGTCCATTTGAAATCTCTAAAATGACAAATATTTATGAAGGAAGGGAGTAGGAATTTCCATCCCCAAGAGTAACAAGATCAAAGGGGAAAGCTTGTAACTTCTCATGTCAAGAAAGTGGTTGGTCAAAAGAGAGAGTAAAAATAATCTTGGATACGGTTAGGCCATCTCTCAAATCTCTCACAAGTCTATTGAGGAATCGATGAAGTAGGGTCAAGAGAGAGCGAGAAGAGTTCTTGCCCATGTCCAAAATGTTTGGCTTGTAATATAGGTGAGGAAAAAACTACTCCCTCCGTCCGACAGGCCCATCTGAAAGGACACAGATAGTTCGACCCGCCTACGCACACATGAGTAATAGTCCAATGCAAATGCAACTTATGTCATGGCAAGGATGTGAGACACTCAAGACATATTCAATGTGATCAACACAACAAGAGAAGCACATACAACAAAAAAAAAAGATCACTCTCAAATACTCAAGCATATATGAGATTGGGCATTTTTTCCAGTTTCTGTTTTTTCCTATTTGTATTCTTCTGCTTTTTCTTTTATTTTTCTCTCCTTTTTATTTATTTTCTTTTACCTTCTATATGAAAATTTTCTAGATCACAGGAAAACCGAGGGAATCAAAATAAATCGAGAAAACCCAAAAAAGACCGCTAAAACCGGTGGATGAAGGGCCAATTTCGTTACGCTTCTTCAGCCCACAAAAAGATCAGACACAAACTGGGTGAGAAGCCCAGGTAAGTCCCACACGGCTCATACCCACCTCTGCCCTCCCTTTCCTTCGGCGGCTGCTCCTCTCTCTCTCTCTCGCTGCGGCTCTCGCGACTCATCCTCCCCATCCCAAAACCCTCGAAAAGCAAAGGCGGCGGCGCGACATGGCAGAGGTCGAAGCTGTGCTCCCGGTGGCGGCGGCAGAGACTCCGGAGGTCGCCGCCGAGGGCGACGCGGGTGCGGCCGAGGCGAAGGGCCGCACAAGCTGCAGCGGCAGTGGACCTTCTGGTACGACATCCAGACGAAGCCCAAGCCCGGCGCCGCCTGGGGCACCTCGCTCAAAAAGGGCTACACCTTCGACACCGTCGAAGAGTTCTGGTGGTACGTGTGCGCGCTCCTCTCGCGCTTCCTCACCCGATCCGCTCAGATCTGATCCAGTCATCTAGATGTTCTGCTGGTTCCTATTCCCAGTGGCTACGTGATGGGGATTTTTGGCCGACAATATCGAGTTATATGCCACCTTGCGCCAACAAATCCGAAAAGTATAAGTTGTTAGGTTATTCTGAAGATATCTGTTGATTATATGACCAAGTGCTACAAATTTCAGATGTTGTTATTCGCCAAAAAAAAAATCAGATGTTGTTACTGCTGTAGGCCGAGGTCGGATTGCTTTTGGACAATTTTGTTTCGTTGTATGATTAGCTCTCATATCTAGAACTTTGTTTCGTTGTTATCAACGGTCCCATGGAATTTTAAAATTTTATATATATGTTAAATTTTTCCTATGTAGTTTTCAATTTAAATTAACTTTAGGTACTTATACTCGTATTTTCCCACTTGAGCATGACAAGTTTTGTACAGTTTCTTCTCCAACTTCCGCCTTAGGATTTTGTGGAAGGAAAATTTTCCTATATGAGTAAGAATAATATGGTTTTATTTGGGAGCCGAACAAGTAATCTTCTGTGTTGTTTATTATTATGTTTGCATGTGTCATTATAAACGTACCTTTGATGTTTTAATTGAATCTTTGTAAAGATTCCTAGATTGTTCAGATAGTTGGACACCATTGCTTGAGCCCAGTCTCCGGCTCTCCTCCATTTCATTGTTTCTTTCTGTTTCTTACGTTGTTCTTTTAGGCACCCTCTACGTGTCGGTGCTCCCTTTATGGGAATAAGGGAAAACCCTTTATATTACTAAATAGCAATAATAATCTTACAGTACAAAACACATTTTGGTTTGTTTATGAACCAAACCATCGCAACATATATTTTCAGATACAAACATGATCATAAGACCAGTAATGTATAATCATATTTGAGGAGTAGTAGATTCAAATGCACGTGATTATGTTGTGCAGGAAGTGAAATCAAAATTCTGTTTTCTGTTATGCTAAACTTCTACTGCAGCATTTCTTCCTATTTTCTCTTGGACAGTTTGACTATGATTATGCTATATGTTTCTATATTCTAAAATTCCTTATTTAACTTACGCCTTCCTGGTTTCTACAGCTTGTATGATCAGATTTTCCGTCCGAGTAAGCTGGTAGGAAGTGCTGATTTTCATTTATTCAAGGCTGGGGTAGAACCAAAGTGGGAAGATCCAGAGTGCGCAAATGGAGGCAAATGGACTGTGATATCTAGCAGGAAGACCAATCTTGATACCATGTGGCTTGAAACGGTAAATTTCTGTAATATTAATACTCCTTCCGTTCCTAAATATAGGGTGTATAGTTTTTGGCACGGATATTAAAGAATGCATATGGAGGGATAATTTCACAAGTTTTGGGTGAGATTACACCTGACTAATTGACATGAGAAAATAAAGAAGCTTGCCTAGTATAAGGAAATGTAATCAAATCCCTAAAAAAAATATCCAAACGAGTGGTGCAACGCGATACACCTTATATTTCGGATCTTTTCTCAGAAATCTATGCACCTTATATCAAGGAACGGAGGGAGTATTTTATTTCTCCGAGGTGCTTAGATCTACCATAGCATCGCATGCTTTATCTGGGTTTGTAAGTCCCTACCAGCGGAATCCTTTGAACTAACTTTGTAAACATGCAGTGTATGGCTCTGATTGGAGAGCAGTTCGATGAAAGCCAGGAAATTTGTGGTGTTGTCGCTAGTGTCCGCCAGAGACAGGATAAGCTTTCATTATGGACTAAGACTGCCAGTAACGAAGCTGTTCAGGTTTGTTTTGGGAACAAAAACATTTTGCAAATCAGCCTCACCGATGGTTGTATTTTTTTGTACATTCTAATGTATTGGTTGAAATGTTGATGGGGATAGTAGCCCAGTGCTTCGTCACCTCTTGTAGAGTCCACAATCAACATGCATCTAGTTTTGTGGATTATTTTAGGGAAAATTTTAAACAAACGAGCACTCTACAGACCACAGCTCTGATGCATGAAATAGACCAAAGTTTAATTACAAATTGTAAATAACCCACTATGTGGCAAAGCAAAGTATTGATTGGACAACCAACTTTACTGGTCCATGAAGCGGAAAAAGCCTTCTATTCAATTGACAAAAGGCCACTCTTCATATCTCTTGGAAGTGAAAACAATTTAGTTCCGAAGGAAAAAAGAAATATATTATTCTACTCAATGCTGTTTAGCTGCAGCCTGTAGGGATGGTACCAGTCAGTTGTGTTGGCAAGGCTAGTCTTTGTGGTGCTGCACTGATGTTACTTGTGTCCGTGTCATGCAATGTGTTTACAAGTAGTTACTGTACATTGAAACACTGTAGACTATAGAATGTATGAGAATTGGAAGAAGATGCTCTTAGTTTTTTTTGTACTAGGAAAAGCACTAAAGGAAACATTTGGTACTAACTAATGTACTTAATAAATTTGTTCGTATTTAGCATCAGTTTTACAAATCCCTATTCTTTTTACTTGTGCACTTATTGAAGGACGTTGCCATACGGGCATTTTTCATCCGTTTTGTAGTCCCTCTGTCTCAAAATGTAAGACGTTTTTTGACACTATTATAGTATCAAAAAACGCCTTCGTTTTGAGACAGGGGGAGTACAATATAACTAGACCAAGCTTTAGAGATTCTCTTTCTTTCCAATGCAAGCATATATAGATAATAATATTGGGTCGCCCTTCCATTTATACAGTTTGGGCCATTTGCCATGAATAACACCAAGCCCCAGGCTGCAACTTATATGTTGCTGTTTAATCATGTTGAGATGGTTGTAATGTGTTCACTTCACCCCTTCTTTCATCATGCTACAGGTCGACATTGGCAAGAAATGGAAGGAGGTTATTGACTACAATGATAAGATGGTCTACAGCTTCCACGTATGCCTCTTCTTTTTTATTGCCCAAAATTGTGCACTAGGCACTCGTAGAAAACATTCCATGTCTGCAGCTGACTCTGTTTTGGTGTGACTCAAATGCAGGATGACTCAAGAAGTCAGAAACCAAGCAGAGGTGGACGATACACCGTCTAAGGCTGCGCACATGATGAAGACCGCAGCTTGGAAAAGTGGCCGTGTAGTGTTTTACCGAGATTCGAACCGTAATGTTGTTTGAGGCAATTTTCCAATCTACTATGTCGTTTTGCTCTCTGATTGCTTGTGGTATGCAGAGATGTTGTATGCACTCAATTTCCCTCGCAATATCCCTTGATTTTAACAACCCAGAGGAGGAACCCCACCTTGTGTGGGAAGTGGGATGCATCATCACTGTTTTAAGCATATATTTGCCTTTGTGCAAGACTTAGGTATTGGCTGTTTAGTCCACATTTGTGGGCTCCGAAAAGCTGGCAGGAAAAAATAATGAATTTTGCGGTCCGAAGTTGATGAGACGCTGTTCCATACATGTCCAACCAAATTAAGTCGGCATAATCTGTTTCCATGGGCAATCTTCCTTTCCTATTTACTCTCCTACCAATATTTCATGCTTAGATCTAATTTGTTTTTGTACCTTTGATCTTGCCCAATGATACCTTTTACGTTTGAGAAAGTGGAATGCCGGTCATTGTTGATGATTGGTATCATCTGGCTTGTGAGTTGAGCTCTAGTCTTTGAATTTTGTTGAATGTGGTTGCACATGAATTAGCTAGGATTGCTAGAATTTTGATTTGAAATGAGTGGTTAGGTAATGCTCCTTCAGACCTTCTTCCCCTCCTACGTAAAGATGTAAGCTTGCTAATGAATGAGAGGAAGTAGAGCTGTCAAAAAAGAAGAAGGTGAAAGTATGATCTTGCCCTGCGTCGGTGTGCTCCTACGCTCTGCGGTCCATGGGACAAGAAGTTTGTTCTTGGTTGCCTCGCTCACAAGGTCTGCATGTCCCATTTATACACGCACTGACTTGAAGCTCGCTCACGCACAGCTTCACCCTGGCACAAGGAACGCCGATGGATGCGTCACCGCGAACCACCCCTACGGCGACGTCTCAATTCACCGCTTGCTTCACCCACGGCCTTGTTCCCACAGCTCACCTCGGCACGTTCCTGTCCACCATTTCCTTCTCCTTCTCCGTATTTTCCATCCATCACGCAAGTCCTTTTTGCTTCAACAACACTGCGGCATTTTCCATCGCACCTAAACAAAGAAAGAAACACCAGACGCAGGGCTTGCTACGCAAGCGATCGATCCACGCTGTGCTTGTCATGCATCTTTCCGCCTTGCCTTGGCTTGTGCTCTAATCAAGCCCGGACTCTCCACCCCACGGTTGGTGACGGACGCCGCCCTGCCACCTTACCGCGCCATCTCACGCACCCAAGCAAGCTATATCACCTGTTAGCCTCCTCCTCCATGTCCCTTCACCGATACCTCACCCCTCCACCACCAGATCAGCACCACCACCTTGCGCGGCACCGTCGCAGTGTCGCGCACAAGCCATGGACACCGGCGAGCCCAAGGCCAAGGCCGCCAAGGTGTGCCGCGCGTGCGGCGATGATGTTGGGATGCGGGAGGACGGCAGCCCGTTTGTGGCGTGCGCCGAGTGCGGGTTCCCTGTGTGCCGGCCGTGCTACGAGTACGAGCGCAGCGACGGCACGCAGTGCTGCCCCCAGTGCAACACCCGCTACAAGCGCCACAAAGGTACCCACATTGGTTCAGAAACAGTCCGTTAATGCCACGGTTCATCACAACTAGGCACATTTTGACGGAATCTGCTGTCGCAGGGTGCCCGAGGGTGGAAGGGGACGAAGAGGACGGCGACATGGACGACTTGGAAGACGAGTTCCAGGTCAAGAGCCCCAAGAAGCTTCACGAGCCTGTCCCGTTCGACGTCTACTCGGTGAGATCGGTGTGCAATGTTTCCATTTTTGAAAAATCCAACGGAAGCAAACCATCTTTGTGAACTAACGCGACGCTTGCCTTGCAGGAGAACGGCGAGCAGCCGCCTCCGAAGTGGCGCCCCGGTGGCCCGGCGATGTCCTCCTTCGGCGGAAGCGGTCGGTGCAGAACACAACACCTCTTTTTTTTCTTCTTCTTGTTGCTGCATGAGAGTAATCTGAAGAACTGAAGAAGAGTTCGTGTGGTGTTTGTTGATTTTGCAGTTGCTGGCAAGGAGCTTGAGGCGGAGCGGGAGATGGAGGGGAGCATGGAGTGGAAGGACAGGATCGACAAGTGGAAGACCAAGCAGGAGAAGAGGGGCAAGCTCAACCGCGACAACAGCGACGAGGACGACGACAAGAACGACGACGAGTACATGCTGTAAGCCTCCACCGTCGCCAAAATTACACTTAGAAAATCGCTGACCAACAACACAGTACTGTACGTGGTACTCATTGCGCGCCGAAATGAAATGCGCAGGCTGGCGGAGGCGCGTCAGCCGCTGTGGCGGAAGCTGCCGGTGCCGTCGAGCCAGATCAACCCGTACCGCATCGTCATCGTGCTCCGCCTGGTGGTGCTCTGCTTCTTCCTCCGCTTCCGGATCATGACGCCGGCCAACGACGCCATCCCGCTGTGGCTGGTGTCCGTCATCTGCGAGCTCTGGTTCGCGCTCTCCTGGATCCTGGACCAGCTGCCCAAGTGGTCGCCGGTGACCCGGGAGACGTACCTGGACCGCCTCGCCCTCCGGTACGACCGCGAGGGCGAGCCGTCCCGGCTATCCCCCATCGACTTCTTCGTCAGCACGGTGGACCCGCTCAAGGAGCCCCCCATCATCACGGCCAACACCGTGCTCTCCATCCTCGCCGTGGACTACCCCGTGGACCGCAACAGCTGCTACGTCTCCGACGACGGCGCCTCCATGCTCTGCTTCGACACCCTCTCCGAGACGGCCGAGTTCGCGCGCCGCTGGGTGCCCTTCTGCAAGAAGTTCGCCATCGAGCCGCGCGCCCCCGAGTTCTACTTCTCCCAGAAGATCGACTACCTCAAGGACAAGGTGCAGCCGACGTTCGTCAAGGAGCGGCGCGCCATGAAGCGCGAGTACGAGGAGTTCAAGGTGCGGATCAACGGCCTGGTGGCCAAGGCCGAGAAGAAGCCCGAGGAAGGGTGGGTGATGCAGGATGGCACGCCGTGGCCCGGGAACAACACCAGGGACCACCCCGGCATGATCCAGGTCTACCTGGGCAGCCAGGGCGCGCTGGACGTGGAGGGCCACGAGCTGCCCCGGCTGGTGTACGTCTCCGCGAGAAGCGCCCCGGCCACAACCACCACAAGAAGGCCGGCGCCATGAACGCGCTGGTGCGCGTGTCGGCGGTGCTCACCAACGCGCCCTTCATCCTCAACCTCGACTGCGACCACTACGTGAACAACAGCAAGGCCGTCCGCGAGGCCATGTGCTTCCTCATGGACCCGCAGCTCGGCAAGAAGCTCTGCTACGTCCAGTTCCCGCAGCGCTTCGACGGCATCGACCTCCACGATCGTTACGCCAACCGCAACGTCGTCTTCTTCGACGTAAGCCTCCATCCTCTGACACCTTCTGTTTCATTCCGAAGCGAAAGCGGTCAATCGACTGCCTTGGCCTGAGCTGATTGACGCTGTGGTGTGGCGTCGTGATTGCAGATCAACATGAAGGGGCTGGACGGCATCCAGGGGCCGGTGTACGTGGGCACGGGGTGCGTGTTCAACAGGCAGGCGCTGTACGGGTACGACCCGCCGCGGCCGGAGAAGAGGCCCAAGATGACGTGCGACTGCTGGCCGTCGTGGTGCTGCTGCTGCTGTTGCTTCGGCGGAGGGAAGCACCGCAAGTCGAACAAGGACAAGAAGGGCGGCGGCGGCGGCGACGACGACGAGCCGCGGCGCGGGCTCCTGGGCTTCTACAAGAAGCGGGGCAAGAAGGACAAGCTCGGCGGCGGGCCGAAGAAGGGGTCGTACCGCAAGCAGCAGCGCGGGTACGAGCTGGAGGAGATCGAGGAGGGCATCGAGGGGTACGACGAGCTGGAGCGCTCCTCGCTCATGTCGCAGAAGAGCTTCCAGAAGCGGTTCGGGCAGTCGCCGGTGTTCATCGCCTCCACGCTCGTCGAGGACGGCGGGCTGCCGCAGGGCGCCGCCGCCGACCCCGCCGGACTCATCAAGGAAGCCATCCACGTCATCAGCTGTGGGTACGAGGAGAAGACCGAGTGGGGCAAGGAGGTACTAAATCATTCAGTATTTCAGTTGCTCACTGTAAAATTTCTTAAGAAATTTTAAAAAAGGTGCACCAGCCGGGAATCGAACCCGGGTCTGTACCGTGGCAGGGTACTATTCTACCACTAGACCACTGGTGCTTGGATAAGCTCTTGCCGTTCGCGGAGCTTCCCATTCATGATTTTTTACTAACAATCCGTATGGCGTGAAAATTATGCAGATTGGGTGGATCTACGGGTCGGTGACAGAGGACATCCTGACAGGGTTCAAGATGCACTGCCGTGGGTGGAAGTCCGTCTACTGCACGCCCACGCGCCCCGCGTTCAAGGGGTCGGCGCCCATCAACTTGTCGGACAGGCTTCACCAGGTGCTCCGGTGGGCGCTCGGCTCCGTCGAGATCTTCATGAGCCGCCACTGCCCGCTCTGGTACGCCTACGGCGGCCGCCTCAAGTGGCTCGAGCGCTTCGCCTACACCAACACCATCGTTCACCCCTTCACCTCCATTCCCCTCATCGCCTACTGCACCATCCCCGCCGTCTGCCTCCTCACCGGCAAGTTCATCATCCCCACGGTAAGCGCTCATCACTTCTTTCAACCAAGCTCTGGTCTGCCCGCGTTGGCAAGCAAGTGATCGGTAGGTGACCGTGCGTGGGTGTTGTGCAGCTCAACAACCTGGCCAGCATTTGGTTCATCGCCCTGTTCATGTCCATCATCGCGACGGGCGTGCTGGAGCTGCGGTGGAGCGGGGTGAGCATCGAGGACTGGTGGCGTAACGAGCAGTTCTGGGTCATCGGCGGCGTGTCGGCGCACCTCTTCGCCGTCTTCCAGGGCTTCCTCAAGGTGCTGGGCGGCGTGGACACCAACTTCACCGTCACCTCCAAGGCGGGCGCCGACGAGGCCGACGCCTTCGGCGACCTCTACCTCTTCAAGTGGACGACCCTGCTGATCCCGCCCACCACGCTCATCATCATCAACATGGTCGGCATCGTCGCCGGCGTCTCCGACGCCGTCAACAACGGCTACGGGTCCTGGGGCCCGCTCTTCGGGAAACTCTTCTTCTCCTTCTGGGTCATCGTCCACCTCTACCCGTTCCTCAAGGGGCTCATGGGGAGGCAGAACCGGACACCCACCATCGTTGTGCTCTGGTCTGTCCTGCTCGCCTCCATCTTCTCCCTTGTGTGGGTCAGGATCGACCCCTTCATTGCCAAGCCCAAGGGACCCATCCTTAAGCCGTGTGGAGTACAGTGCTGATTGACCTTAGTTGTCAATGGCTTGCACACATTGCACTTTTGGGGCGGTTCATATTTGACTTGCTTATTTTGTACAAGTTTTGCAAGCGAGATAAAGTGTTGATTCAGGGGGTTTCAAGTTGTAAGAATTTCCTCAGGACATTATATTCGAATGGAAGGACACTGTTTCTGCATTTCTGTCGTTACATTTTTGTGTTGGCAACTTGACATACACCACCGCATCAAGTACTCCCTCTATAAACTAATATAAAATCTTTTATAAATGACTAAAGTTTACATACGAGTATCAGTTTAGCTAAGATTTAAACGTACTTGCTGAATTCCTGAATGCACATGCCTTTGAAGTGTGCATTGGAGTGGTGACCTGCTTGGTGAGGCGTGTTGAGGCGATCCGAGAAGACTTCGGCTTATTGCGAGGAACTGGCTAGCTTCCTTAGTTTTGTGCTTAGCTTGGCGTAGCTTAGTCCCTATATTTGGTTTCCTTGTTTTTTTTAGCTATTGGTGCTTTTCTTGTATAGCTGATATCCCAGTAGATTGGTGTGTGTTTGTATGCTTCATATGTATTGGTTGTGTGGCTTTATTTATAAAGCCAGAAATCCTACACCTATGAAATCTTATGTAACTGTGTTATGTAACCTTCCTCTAAATTCTCTTCTCCTCCCTGATTTTCAGGGGGGTCGGCCTCATCCTCTCCCTTGTTCCAATCAAATATTGCCAAGTCATACAAGCACGTAAACATACGTAAAAATTTACATGGATGTAGCATTCCTCTTATAAAGCGGGGCGGAAGCCTTTTTCGGTGATGTCATAGTGTTTGAGGTACAACTCCAAAATTTTTTTACGACACTTTACTTGAATCCCCTTATTCCGAACCTGTTGCGACCTCTCTTTCTTGACCTCAATTGATCTGAAAATCTTTGCCTTCTCGAGTTCCCATTTGACGACGCCTCATGCTTCTCTAAGTCTATCTTATCCATCTTAAAATGCAACTTTGTAAGTGCATCTAGTGCCACCCCTAGTTGGTTTTGGAGTATTGACGACAAACTTGGTTGAGGGACTAATGTTGTCGGTGTACTAAAGTAGGGGTACCTTAGTACCCCGAACTTGTCTGCACGGCAATGCAGCTGGCCCCGACAAGCCTCGCCAAGGCGTCCACCAAGACCCTCCATGGCCATTCAGAAGACAAGGCCCCGACAAGAGGAGCTTGTCGGAAGGCCACCTCGAGCACGCAGAAGACAAGGCCCGGCAAGAGGAGCTTGCCGGAAGGCCCGAGCGACAAGTCTCCGGGCGCGACAGGATCCGGCGCGGCAAGGCGCTTGCCGCTGCATGCAGCTCCTCTCCGTCTTCGCTCCGGCTCACCCAGCGACGTGTCGCCACGGGACCGTTCCATGGGCGTGTCGAGCAGTTGCAGCAGCCGGAGAGCAGCGGCGAGCGGCGGCTGACAGGCTCGCCATCGTGGCGAAGCGGAGGCGCACTGACGGTCTTTACATAATCGCTTGGGCGACAACGACAGGCATTTATTGCTTTTTGTCCCTTGCCGTCGAGTTAGGTATTTTCACATCGTACATCGCTCGGTAGGTGTACAAACCCCTTTTTACGTTTGTACCCCTCGCCACGTTGCCACCCGTCGGAGACCCTTGAGCATATAAAAGGAGGCCCGAGTGCAACGTAGGGGGGGTTCATGATTGGCGTGGTTCGATTCGCGTCTTTTCGCAAGGTTCGATTCATTCGACCGCCATAGACTAGATACACTCACGCTTAGGTTTTGTAGCGGGCATTGCTCCCTAGCAAGAACACAATAGATCAAACAGCAGCAGTGAGGAGTTTTATCTCTCCGGAGAGCTCCGAAGCTGGGTAAACCGCCCGTGTGCATCGCCGATTCGCTCTTCAGGCGACCTCCGCCTCCGAACCACAAAGGGACCCGCTCCGCCGGCCCCATAGGTGTCCGTGGAAATGCGATCGGCCGCCCGACATCTTCGGGCGCGCTGTAGGGCGTCGAGGCCGTGTGAATCCGATTCCGGCGTTCACGCGGGCAGCGTCATCAACATCTTCCTCAACATGCCACCGAAGAAGAAGGCTTCGGCGGCAGCAGAGCCGTCCGCGTCGTACCCACCCTCACCGCAGCAAACGGGTGGCGGTGCAGACGCTGGCGGAGGAACGGGCGTCGACGAAGGTGCTCGCGACGTTGCCAAGTCCAAGGACAAGGCACCGCAAACCTCGGCGTCCGCGCATCCCCCGCGCCCATCTCAGGAGACGCGGGACCAACAACGTCATGGCGTTCACAACGCCATACGCTCGTTGGATCGAGACCCTCAAGACCAACATACGCGCCAACATGTTGGCACGAGTGAGATACGGCCGCCCGAACGGGCGCCGCTTCCTTCTAACGAGGTTAGAAGTCCGAGCGCGTCCCGCTCCTCGCACCGTTCTCCAATGCCACCTACTACTCCAGCAGAAGCTCTGGCGAGAGCTCAACTGCTCCTCGACTACCCTCCAACGGCCGACAAGGTCGACGAGTGGATCGGCTTTGCCAACGGCGACGCTCCGCGGCAACCAACGCCATCGTTGCCGCGGCGAGACGACAAGGCACGAGCCGGTGGCGACGAGACTGTCGGCGGTGCAACCACCGTACACTCTCCGCCAAGAAGGCCAAGATCGCCGACTCACCGGATCCACCTCGACAGCGACTCCACTGCGTCGTCGGATCCGCGAACTCGCCGCGATCAGCGCCAAGTTCTTCATGAGCGACAACAAGAGGACGCCGAACTCGCATCGGCGTCGAAGAGAAGCGCGACGTCAATCCGACAAGCGCTACTGGCCTTCGCTGACATGCACGCGCCGAGGGGCCAGCGACTTGCCGTCAGCGGTAGGTTGCCCTGCGTTCACTCGTGAGCTGCGGCAAGTCCAGTGGCCCAACCAGAAGAACTTCAAACCAGACGTGCCGGAGAAGTACGATGGCAGGACGCATCCATCGGAGTTCCTCAGCATCTACACCATCGCGGTGCAGGCTGCGGGGGGACGGGACGACAAGATCCTCGCCAACTACTTCCCGCTCGTGCTCAAGCCCAACGCCGATCCTGGCTCATGCACTTGCCAGACAGCTCCATATCCTCTTGGCAGACTGTGCCATCGGTTTGTTGGCGCCTTCACGGTGGCCACAAACCTCATGGCCAAGAGAGTGACCTTCACTTGCTCGCCCGAAGGAAGGAGAGTCCCTGCGCAAGTTCATTCAGAGATTCAGCCGTGTGCACTACAACATCCCGTGACGTCCACCCCGCCGCGGTGATCGGCGCATTTCATCGAATGTGCGGAACCGCAGGATGAGGGAGGAGATGATGGCGAGCAAAGTCAAGGACGTCGATGAGCTGTATGCCTTGGCCGACAAGTGTGCATCGCTACCGAGGAAGGGAGGAGACTCCCAGGAGAGGATGCAGAAGCAGGATCTGACAGTGATGACACCGCCCCGGCAAAGAAGGGCCGGCGGCGAGGCAACAGGAAGAAGAAAAGCAGAGAAGTGCTAGCTGTCGAGCAGTCCGGCAATGGAGGCAGCGACAAGAACGCCAAGGCTGTTGGCTCCGGCAAGGAGGTTGCCGCTGACGCCAACCACCAGTCGGTGGCGGCCGCCGACAAGCAGGACAGCTCCGGCAAGCGATCGCAAGATCCACCGCACCAAGGGTCACGATCTCCAGAGCTGCAAGAAGGTCGAGCAGCTCGTCGAGCAGCAGAGAGCTGAGTACGAGCGACGCGACAAGGAGAAGGCCCAGGAAGGTGCTGGGGGAGCAAGCAAGAAACGTCCCGACCGGGGAGGACGCCGCGGCAAAGTCAAGCAGCGACAAGGAGATCAACCTCCCCGCGGCCGCGACAAGGATGAAGATGATGACGACGACGAAGATATGGAAGACGACGACGCCGACGAGAAGGAGTTTCAGAAAGCCACAGAGGTTCTCTGCGTTGACGGAGGTGCTTCCCTGCATACCTCCCACCGCCAACTCAAGCAATGGATGCGGGAGGTCAATGCAGCGGAACCATCCATAGAGTCACGCAGGCCTACGAAGTGGTCCAAGACGCCTATCATTTTTGATATTGAGGACCACTCGATCGCATAATCGCGGTCGGGTGCTTGCCGATGTTGGTCTCACCAACCATCCGCAACCTCAAGGTCACAAAAATGTTAGTTGACGGCGGGGCCGGCTTGAATCTGATCTCCTCCGCGGTGCTCCAAAAGCTTCAAATCCCTGACAGCAAGCTCGAAGAGACCGGAACCTTCCAAGGAATCAATCCGGGAAGGAGCAAGCCGAAGGGGAATATTACGTTGCCGGTCACATTTGGCAGCGAGCTGAACTTCAGAACTGAGAGGGTTACGTTTGACGTCGCCGATTTCCCATTGCCTTACAATGGGATACTTGGCCGTCCGGCACTCGCCAAGTTCATGGCGGCCTCTCACTACGCCTACAACCTTCTCAAGATGCCAGCCCGATAAGCGTCATCTCTGTCCATGGCGACAAGAAGGATGCCCTTATCTGTGCCGACAAGATCTTCCGGATGCGCAGCCGCAACAGATTGCCGATACTTGCTACCAAGCTCCCGGGGAAGAAGACCAAGTCCAAGTCCGGTAAGGGCTCGATGCTCACTCCGCAAGCGCACCTCTTTGGAGTGCTGCGCTATCACGAGGTCGCACCATCGAGCTCCACCGACAAGTGCAAGAAGATGGTGGCTCCGCCAAGACCAAGAAGGTGCCCGCCAAGGAGGACGGCGATGGTGGTACCTTCACCATCGCTGCCTCTCTCGACCCCAAATAGGAAGGCGGCGCTCGTCGCTTTCCTGGGCGAATGTCGACGTGTTTGCATGGCAACCGTCGATATCCCCGGTGTTCCTGTGAAAGTGATTGAGCACCGCCGCCGCTTTGTCCTCGCGCGCCGCCCGTCAAGCAAAGAGTCAGGAAGCAAGCAGTGGAGCGCCAAGAATTCATAGCTGAAGAGATCAAGAAACTGGAGGCAGCAGGCCTTGTCAGAGGAGTACTCCATCCTACGTGGTTGGCCAATCCTGTAGTCGTGCGCAAAGCAAATGAGAAATGGAGGCTTTGTATTGACTTCACGGATGTTAATAAAGCTTGTCCAAAGATCCATTTCCCTTGCCGCGCATTGACCAGATTGTTGACTCCACGGCCGGATGTGATTTGGTCTCGTTTCTTGATGCCTACTCAGGATACCATCAGATCTTCATGGCTGAAGAAGATGAGGAGAAGACCGCATTCATCACACCATGTGGCACATACTGCTTGCACGGGATGCCTTTCGGTTTGAAGAATGCCGGTTCAACATTTGCAAGGGTAGTCCATGACGCTTTTGAGCCGCAAATGCATGTAAATGTAGAAGCCTACATGGATGACATAGTGGTCAAGAGCAGGGACAAAGCAACCCTGGTTCAAGATCTGGACGAGACCTTTGCAAATCTGCGCAAGATAAACCTCAAGCTCAACCCCGAGAAGTGCGTGTTTGGAGTCCCTTCCGGCAAGCTTCTCGGGTTCTTCGTGTCTCAGCGAGGAATTGAGGCAAATCCTAACAAGATCAAGGCCATTGAGCAGATTGAAGCACCAAAGCGCGTCAAGGATGTACGAAGACTTGCCGGTTGCGTGGCTGCTCTCAGCAGGTTTATTTCTAGGTCTGCTGAGCGCCGCCTCGCCATTTTTCAAGATTTTGAAAAGGCGGGTCGATAAAATGGACTCTGAAGCGGAGGCTGCATTGCGAGACTTAAAGAGATACTGTCCTCTACTCCAACACTTGTCGCACCTAGGCCACAAGAGAAGTTGCTGCTATATATAGCGGCAACCAATCAAGTGGTTAGCGTGAAGGAAATATGCCCTAGAGGCAATAATAAAGTTATTATTTATTTCCTTATATCATGATAAATGTTTATTATTCATGCTAGAATTGTATTAGCCGGAAACATAATACATGTGTGAATACATAGACAAACAGAGTGTCACTAGTATGCCTCTACTTGACTAGCTCGTTAATCAAAGATGGTTATGTTTCCTAACCATAGACATGAGTTGTCATTTGATTAACGGGATCACATCATTAGGAGAATGATCTGATTGACATGACCCATTCCGTTAGCCTAGCACTTGATCGCTTAGTATGTTGCTATTGCTTTCTTCATGACTTATACATGTTCCTGTAACTATGAGATTATGCAACTCCTGCCATCGGAGGAACACTTTGGTGCTACCAAACGCC
This sequence comes from Aegilops bicornis, assembly GCA_021605145.1. NCBI lineage: Eukaryota > Viridiplantae > Streptophyta > Magnoliopsida > Poales > Poaceae > Aegilops > Aegilops bicornis. The sequence goes on from CM038669.1 coordinate 297,325,587, forward strand.
ACAACGTGAATCGGGTGATTATAAAGGAGTACTACAGGTGTCTCCAAAGGTACATGTTGGGTTGGCGTATTTTGAGATTAGGTTTTGTCACTCCGATTGTCGGAGAGGTATCTCTGGGCCCTCTCGGTAATACACATCACTAAGCCTTGCAAGCATTACAACTAATGAGTTAGCTGTGAGATGATGTATTACGGAACGAGTAAAGAGACTTGCTGCTAACGAGATTGAACTAGGTATTGGATACCGACGATCGAATCTCGGGCAAGTAACATACCGATGACAAAGGGAACAACGTATGTCGTTATGCAGTTTGACCGATAAAGATCTTCGTAGAATATGTAGGAACCAATATGGGCATCCAGGTTCCGCTATTGGTTATTGACCAAGAATAGTTCTCGGTCATGTCTACATAGTTCTCGAACCCGTAGGGTCCGCACGCTTAAGGTTTCAATGACGGTTATATTATGAGTTTTGTGTATTTTGATGTACCGAAGGAGTTCGGAGTCCCGGATGTGATCACGGACATGACGAGGAGTCTCGAAATGGTCGAGACGTAAAGATTCATATATTGGATGATATGTTTAGGCCAAGGAGTCAAGCCCATGAGGCTTTAGGTCGGTGCAAAAGGAGTTTTATGGAGGCGAGGGGGCCAAACGCCGGAGACCTGGCGTCGGCCCCGGGCCAGACTCGAGGCCCATGGCGTCTGGGCCAGACGCCAAGGATTGTGGCGTTTGGTCCTAGAGTCCGAGTGGGACTCTTGCCTTTCGGGCAAAACCGACTTTGAGGAGGCTTTTGCTCCAAGTTTCGACCCCGGGGCTCAACATATAAATAGAGGGGCAGGGCTAGCACCAAAGACACAACAATTGATCTCTTGGATCTCTTAGCCATGTGCGGTGCCCCCCTCCACCATATTCCACCTCGGTCATATCGTAGCAGTGCTTAGGCGAAGCCCTGCGTCGGTAGAACATCAAGATCGCCACCACGCCGTCAGGCCGACGGAACTCTCTCTCCCGAGCTTTGGCCGGATCGGAGCTCGAGGAGCGCCACCGAGCTGAACGTGTGCCAAGAACTCGGAGGCGCCGGAGTAACGGCGCTGGGATCGGTTGGATCGCAAGGAGAACGCACGACTACTTCCTCTACGCCAGATCGCTTCCGCCGGTCTACCAGTGGTACGTAGACAACACTCTCCCCTCTCGTTGCTATGCATCACCATGATCTTGCGTGTGCGTAGGAAATTTTTGAAATTACTACGTTCCCAACAAAGTGGCATCCGAGCCTAGGTTTTTATGGTTTGATGTTTTGCACGAGTAGAACACAAGTGAGTTGTGGGCGATACAAGTCATACTGCCTACCAGCATGTCATACTTTGGTTCAGCGGTATTGTGAGATGAAGCGGCCCGGACCGACATTACGCCAGACGCTTACGCGAGACTGGTTTCACTGCTACGAGCACTCGTGCTTAAAGGTGGCTGGCGGGTGTCTGTCTCTCTCACTTTAGTTGAACTGAGTGGCATACGCCCGGTCCTTGAGAAGGTTAAACGGAGTCTAATTGACGAAGTATCGTTGTGGTCTTGATGCGTAGGTGAGATTGGTTCTTACTTAAGCCCATAGCAGCCACGTAAAATTTGCAACAACAAAGTAGAGGACGTCTAACTTGTTTTTGCAGGGCATGTTGTGATGTGATATGGTCAAGACGTGATGCTATATTTTATTGTATGAGATGATCATGTTTTGTAACCGGTTATCGGCGATCGGGTCGGAGCCATATGGTTGTCGCTTTATTGTATGAAATGCAAGCGCCGTGTAATTGCTTTACTTTATCACTAAGCGGTAGCGATAGTCGAGAAGCAATAGATGGCGAAACGACAACGATGCTACGATGGAGATCAAGGTGTCGCGCCGGTGACGATGGTGATCACGGCGGTGCTTCGGAGATGGAGATCACAAGCACAAGATGATGATGGCCATATCATATCACTTATATTGATTGCATGTGATGTTTATCCTTTATGCATCTTATTTTGCTTTGATTGGCGGTAGCATTTTAAGATGATATCTCACTAAAATTATCAAGTAGTGTTCTCCCTGAGTATGCACCGTTGCCAAAGTTCGTCGTGCCGAGACACCACGTGATGATCGGGTGTGATAAGCTCTACGTCCATCTACAACGGGTGCAAGCCAGTTTTGCACACGCAGAATACTCGAGTTATACTTGACGAGCCTAGCATATGCAGATATGGCCTCGGAACACGGAGACCGAAAGGTCGAGCGTGAATCATATAGTAGATATGATCAACATAAGATGTTCACCATTGAAAACTACTCCATCTCACGTGATGATCGGTTATGGTTTAGTTGATTTGGATCACGTGATCACTTAGATGACTAGAGAGATGTCTATCTAAGTGGGAGTTCTTAAGTAATATGATTAATTGAACTTTAATTTATCATGAACTTAGTCCGTAGTATTTTGCAAATTATGTTGTAGATCAATAGCTCGCGTTGTTGCTTCCCTATGTTTTTATATGTGTTCCTAGAGAAAATTGTATTGAAAAATGTTAGTAGCAATGATGCGGATTGGATCCGTGATCTGAGGTTTATCCTCATTGCTGCACGTAAGAATTATGTCCTTAATGCACCGCTAGGTGACAGACCTATTGCAGGAGCAAATGTAGACGCGTTATGAACGTTTGGCTAGCTCAATATGATGACTACTTGATAGTTTAGTGCACCATACTTAACAGCTTAGAGTCGGGACTTCAAAGACGTTTTGAACGCGTCATGGACCATATGAGATGTTCCAGGAATTGAAGTTAATATTTCAAGCAAATACCGAGTTGAGAGATATGAAATCTCCAACAAGTTCTATAGCTAAAAGATGGAAGAGAATCGCTCAACTAGTGAGCATGTTCTCAGATTGTCCGGGTACTTCAATCGCTTGAATCAAGTGGGAGTTAATCTTCCGTATAAGATAGTGATTGACAGAATTCTCTAGTCACCAACACTAAGTTACTAGAACTTCGTGATGAACTATAGTATGCAAGGGATGACGAAAACGATTCCGAGCTCTTCGTGATGTTGAAATCGACGAAGGTAGAAATCAAGAAAGAGCATCAAGTGTTGATGATTGACAAGACCACTAGTCTCAAGGAAAAGGGCAAAGGGAAGAAGGGGAACTTCAAGAAGAACGGCAAGCAAGTTGTTGCTCGAGTGAAGAAGCCCAAGTCTGGACCTAAGCCCGAGACTAAGTGCTTTTGCTGCAATGGAACTGGTCACTAGAAGCGGAACTACCCCAAGTATTTGGCGGATAAGAAGGATGGCAAAGTGAACAAAGGTATATTTGAGATACAGATTATTGATGTGTATTTTACTAGTGTTCGTGAGTAACCCCTCGGTATTTGATCTTTGGTTCAGTTGCTAAGAGTAGTAACTTGAAACGGGAGTTGCAGAATGAATGTAAACTAGTTGAAGGGGAAGTGAAGATGAGTGTTGGAAGTAGTTCCAAGATTGATATGATCATCATCGCACACTCCCTATACTTTCGGGATTAGTATGGAACCTAAATAAGTGTTATTTGGTGTTGAGCATAAGTATGATTTGATCATGTTTATTGCAATACGGTTATTCATTTAAGTAAGAGAATAAATTGTTGTTCTATTTACATGAATAAAACCTTATATGGTTACACACCCAATGAAAACGATTCATTGGATCTCGATCATAGTGATACACATATTCATAATATTGAAACCAAAAGATGCAAAGTTAATAATGATAGTGCAACTTATTTGTGGCACTGCCGTTTAGGTCATATTGGTGTAAAGCGCATGAAGAAAACTCCATGCCGATGGACTTTTGGAATCACTTGATGCTTGCGAACCGTGCCGCTTTGGGCAAGATGACTAAAACTCCGTTCTCCTAACAATGGAACAAGCTACCGACTTATTGGAAATAATACATACCGATGTATGCGATCCAATGAGTGTTGATGCTCGTGGCAAGTATCGTTATTTTCTGACTTTCACAAGATGATTTGAGCAGATATGGGTATATCTACTTGATGAAACATAAGTCTGAAATAGTTGAAAGGTTCAAAGAATTTCAGAGTGAAGTGGAAAAATCATCGTAACAAGAAAATAAAGTTTCTGCGATCTAATCGCAAAGACGAATAATTGAGTTACGAGTTTGGTCTTCAATTAAAATAATGTGGAATAGTTTCACAGCTCACGCCACCGGAACACCACAATGTTATGGTGTGTCCGAACGTCAGAACCGCACTTTATTTGATATGGTGCGATCTATGATGTCTCTTATCGGTTTACCACTATCATTTTGGGGTTATGCATTAGAGACAGCTGCATTCACGTTTAATAGGGCACCATCTAAATCCGTTGAGACGACACCATATGAACTATGGTTTAACAAAGAAACCTAAGTCGTGCGTTTCTTAAAAGTTTGGAGTTGTGATGCTTATGTGAAAAAGTTTTCACCCGATAAGCTCAAACCCAAATCGGAGAAGTGCGTCTTCATAGAATACCCAAAGGTAACTATTGGGTACACCTTCTATCACAGATCCGAAGGCAAGTTTTTCGTTGCTAAGATGGATCCTTTCTAGAGAAGAAGTTTCTCTCGAAAGAAGTGAGTGGGAGGAAAGTAGAACTTGATGAGGTAATTATACCTTCTCCCTTATTGGAAAGTAGTTCATCACAAAAATCAGTTCCAGTGATTCCTACACCAATTAGTGAGGAAGTTAATGATGATGATCATGAAACTTCAGATCAAGTTGCTACCAAACCTCGTAGGTCTTCCAGAGTAAGATCCGCACTGAGTAGTACTGTAATCATGTTCTGGAAGTCATGTTACTAGACCATGATGAACCTATGAACTATGAGGAAGCGATGATGAGCCCAGATTCCGCGAAATGGCTTGAGGCCATAAAATCTGAGATATGATCCATGTATGAGAACAAAAGTATGGACTTTGATTGACTTGCTCGATGATCAGCAAGCCATGTTAAATAAATGGATCTTCAAGAGGAAGACGGACAACGATAGTAGTGATACTATCTACAAAGATCGACATGTCACCAAAAGGTTATCGACAAGATCAAGGTGTTTACAACAAAGAGATTTTCTCAATCTGTAGCGATGCTTAAGTCTGTCTCAATCATGTTAGCAATTGCCACATTTTATGAAATCTGGCAAATGGATGTCAAAACTACATTCTTTAATGGATTTATTAAAGAAGAGTTGTATATGATGCAACCAGAAGGTTTTGTCAATCCTAAAGGAGCTAACAAAATGTGCAAGCTCCAAATGATCCATCAATGGACTGGTGCAAGCATCTCGGAGTTGGAATATACGCTTTGATGTGTTGATCAAAGCATATGATTTTATACTGAGACTTTTGGAAAGGCATGTATTTACAAGAAAGTGAGTGGGAGCACTACAGCCTTTACGATAAAGTATATGTGAATGACATATTGTTGATCGGAAATAATGTAGAATTATTCCGCAAAGCATAAAGGAGTGTTTGAAAGGAGTTTTTTCAAAGAAAGACCTCGGTGAAGCTGCTTACATATTGAGCATCAAGATCTATAGAGATAGATCAAGACGCTTGATAAGTTTTTTCAATGAATACATACCTTGACAAGATTTTGAAGTAGTTCAAAATGGAACAGTCAAAGAAAGAGTTCTTACCTGTGTTACAAGGTGTGAGATTGAGTAAGACTCAAAACCCGACCACGGCAGAAGATAGAAAGAGAATGAAAGTCATTCCCTATGCATCAGCCGTAGGTTCTATAAAGTATGTCATATCAGGTACCAGATCTATTGCATACCCTACCACTAAGCTTGGCAAGGAGTGCAATAGTGATCTAGGAGTAGATCAATGGACAGCGGTCAAAATTATCCTTAGTAGAATAAGGATGTGTTTCTCGATTATGGAAGTGAAAAAGGTTCGTCAGAAAGGGTTACGCCGATGCAAGTTTTAAACACTAATCTAGATGACTCGAGTCTCAATCTGGATACATATTGAAAGTGGGAGCAATTAGCTAGAGTAGCTCCGTGCGAGCATTGTAGACATAGAAATTTGCAAAATACATACGGATCCGAATGTAAGACCCGTTGACTAAACTTCTCTCACAAACAAAACATGATCACACCTTAGTACTCTTTGGGTGTTAATCACATAGCGATGTGAGCTAGATTATCGACTCTAGTAAACCCTTTGGGTGTTGGTCACATGTCGATGTGAACTATGGGTGTTAACCACATATAGATGTGAACTATTGATGTTAAATCACATGGCGATGTGAACTAGATTATTGACTCTAGTGCAAGTGGGAGACTGAAGGAAATATGCCCTAGAGGCAATAATAAAGTTATTATTTATTTCCTTATATCATGATAAATGTTTATTATTCATGCTAGAATTGTATTAACCGGAAACATAATACATGTGTGAATACATAGACAAACAGAGTGTCACTAGTATGCCTCTACTTGACTAGCTCGTTAATCAAAGATGGTTATGTTTCCTAACCATAGACATGAGTTGTCATTTGATTAACGGGATCACATCATTAGGAGAATGATCTGATTGACATGACCCATTCCGTTAGCCTAGCACTTGATCGCTTAGTATGTTGCTATTGCTTTCTTCATGATTTATACATGTTCCTCGTAACTATGAGATTATGCAACTCCTGCTTACGGAGGAACACTTTGGGTGCTACCAAACGTCACAACGTAATCGGGTGATTATAAAGGAGTACTACAGGTGTCTCCAAAGGTACATGTTGGGTTGGCGATTTCGAGATTAGGTTTTGTCACTCCGATTGCCTGGAGAGGTATCTCTGGGCCCTCTCGGTAATACACATCACTAAGCCTTGCAAGCATTACAACTAATGAGTTAGCTGTGAGATGATGTATTACGGAACGAGTAAAGAGACTTGCCGTAACGAGATTGAACTAGGTATTGGATACCGACGATCGAATCTCGGGCAAGTAACATACCGATGACAAAGGGAACAACGTATGTCGTTATGCGGTTTGACCGATAAAGATCTTCGTAGAATATGTAGGAACCAATATGGGCATCCGTGTTCCGCTTATTGGTTATTGACCAAGAATAGTTCTCGGTCATGTCTACATAGTTCTCGAACCCGTAGGGTCCGCACGCTTAAGGTTTCGATGACGGTTATATTATGAGTTTTGTGTATTTTGATGTACCGAAGGAGTTCGAGTCCGGATGTGATCACGGACATGACGAGGAGTCTCGAAATGGTCGAGACGTAAAGATTCATATATTGGATGATATGTTTAGGCCAAGGAGTCAAGCCCATGAGGCTTTAGGTCGGTGCAAAAGGAGTTTTATGGAGGCCGGGGCCAAACGCCGGAGACTCGGCGTCGCCCTGGGCTGCACCCCGAGGCCCATGGCGTCTGGGCAGACGCCAAGGATTGTGGCGTTTGGTCCTGGAGTCCGAGTGGGACTCTTGCCTTTCGGCAAAACCGACTTTGAGGAGGCTTTTGCTCCAAGTTTCGACCCCGGGCTCAACATATAAATAGAGGGGCAGGGCTAGCACCAAAGACACAACAATTGATATCTTGGATCTCTTAGCTGCAGCGGTGCCCCCTCCACCATATTCCACCTCGGTCATATCGTAGCGGTGCTTAGGCGAAGCCCTCGCCGGTAGAACATCAAGATCGCCACCACGCCGTCAGGCCGACGGAACTCTCTCCCCGAGCTTTCTTTGGATCGGAGCTCGAGGAGCGCCACCGAGCTGAACGTGTGCCAAGAACTCGGAGGCGCCGGAGTAACGGCGCTGGGATCGGTTGGATCGCGAGGAGAACGACGACTACTTCCTCTACGTTGTGATCGCTTCCGCTTCGGTCTACGAGGGTACGTAGACAACACTCTCCCCTCTCGTTGCTATGCATCACCATGATCTTGCGTGTGCGTAGGAATTTTTTTGAAATTACTACGTTCCCCAACATAGCGCTGCGTTAGTGGCGGAGAGGGAGGCAGATGACGAGCCAGCAACCGCGGCAAGCACATCCAGCGACAAGCAGGGGGCTTCGCCGACAAGCTCTGGTCCCGACAAGGACGAGTCCGCAAAGACACAAGAACAGACATGTAAAAGGATGGTGCAAAGGCCCGGTTTACTTTGTCAATTCCCTCCCGCAGGGGCTAGGTCAAGGTACTACGGTGTGCAAAACTGCTTTTCGGCCTCCTCATGGCCTCGAGAAAGCTGCGCCATTACTTCCAAGCACATGAGATCACAGTTGTCACCGCTTTCCTCAAGAGGATACTGCAGAATCCGTGGTTTACGTGCAGGATTGTCGAGTGGGCACCGGAGCTGTCAAGCTTTGGTCTTAAGTTTGAAAGCACATCAACTATCCAAAGCGAGCCTTGGCAGAGTTCATAGCAGAATGGACTCCAACGCCAGATGAAGAGATTGGAGACGAGCATTCTGGCCAAAGAAGCAAGCAAAGAGTGGCTGATGTACTTTGATGGTGCCTTCTCGCTGCAAAGGCGCCGGTCTTGGCGTCGCTTATCGCACCCACCGGAGAGCACCTCAAGCACGTCGTCAGATGCACTTTCCCAAGGAGCAAGCGACAAACAATACCGCAGAGTATGAAGGTTTGCTTGCCGTCTCGTGGATCGCCGTGGACCTTGGGATCAAGAAGCTTATTGTCGGGGTGACTCGCAACTCGTCAGTCCGCCAAGTCAACAAAGATTACGAGTCCGTTGATGGAAGCCTACGTTGATGAAGTGAGGAAGCTAGAAGAGCACTTTGACGGCTGCAAATGGAACATGTTCCAAGAGCTCAGAATGATATTGCCGACGCCACTGTCAAAGTGCGCCGCGCTTAAGCTACACAATGGAACCAGTGGACTTTCGTGCTCAAGTCGACTCACCCAACCGTAACACCATCGGCCGGACAAAGCAAGAAGAGGAAGTTGGCCTCTGGTGACTACTTTCCGTGAGCTTCCCAAGCCGTCGTTGCAAAGGTCCCCAAGATCAACACCAACAAAGGTTGAGGAGCAGTCTGCTCGGCTGCACCCTGTGGTTTGTTTCGTTGAAGAACGCCCCGACAAGTCTTGCCCGGCAAGCTTGTCGGGAGCATCTAACTCCGGCAGAGCCACCGGCTCTTGCCAGAGAAGCTGATGTTCCCGCAGCAGCAGATGAGCCTTTAGTCCTTGTTGTCGAGCCACAAGCTCCAAAGATGGGCGCAACGGATTGTCCAGTTCCTTCAGACAGAGAACTTCCCAAGAGCGTGAAGAAGCGGAAAGAGTAGCCCGGCAGTCAAGTATGTACCAGTTTGTCGACAAAGATATCGCATGTAAGAAGACTCAACGGTGTGAAATTGAAGTGTATTCCTGTGGAAGATGGATGAAGCTGTTGGCGAGATACATGGAGGCATATGTGGTCACCACATTGGCAAGAAGAGCACTTGCCGCAAAGCTTTCCCAAGAAGGTTTCTTCGCCGACAGCCCTCCAGATGCAAATCGCACAAGTAACCAAGTGTGAAGCGTGCGGTTCCATTCCAAACAGATACACCTGCCACTCAAGCTCTCAGGCGATCCCTTTATCCCGGCCATTTTTGGTCTGGGGCTCGACATCTCGGCCCCTTCCCCGAAGCTGTCGGGGCTTTGAGTACTTGTATGTCGCCATCGACAAGTTCACAAAGTGGCCGGAAGTGGAAGCGATGAGGAAGGTGACAAAGATCGGCAGTCAAGTTCTTGGTCGATTGTTTGCCGCTTCGAATCCCTAACAGGATCATCACCGACAACGGCACACAATTCACGAAGTCGCACCTTCATGCAAAGACGCCCAAGACCTTGGCGCCAAGGTTCCGCTGGCCTGCTGCTCACCCGAGAAGCAACGGTCAAGCAAAAAGGGCGAACGCTGAAGTGCTGCGCGGACTCAAGACCAGAACTTTCGGCTGCTGCACAAGTGCGGAAGAACCGGATCGAGGAGCTGCCGGTGGTTCTTTGGTCGATCGTAACGACGCCAAATCGAGCCACCGCCGTGCACCCTTTGCTCTAGTCTATGGAGCAGCAGGCAGTTCTCCCCACGGAACTTCAGATCACGGGTCGCCTCGAGTGCTCTCTTATGATGAGTTTGAGCAAGAGCAGCTGCGACAAGATGACGAAGCTGCCTTGAGGAGGATCGTCTTCAGTTGCCAGGCGAGCCGCCACCAAGCAGGCCCTCGCCGCTACCATGGCCGCAGGGTTAAAACCAGAAGTCTCGAGGAAGGCGACCTTGTTCTTCGCCGCTCAATCCGCCAAGAATTCAAACAAGTTGACGCCAAAGTGGGAAGGCCCTTATCGGGTGAAACGAGTCACTAGGCTCGGCGCCGTCCGCTTTGAGACCGAAGATGGCATTCGGTGAGCAACTCCTGGAACATTGAGCATCTTCGTAAGTTTTACCCATAAGGCGCGGTTGTCGGAACCCGTTCCGGCAACCACCTTTTGTACAAGTCTTGCCGCTGTTGCATGTAATCCTTCGTACAAAGCCGGGTGCAGACCCCGTGCACCAGTAAAGCCCATGTGTTGCGCACAACCCGTCAAGTTCATGCTTTCTTCAAGTTATTGCATGTTTTGGCTAACACTTTGTGCAGCAACCACACCCGGTAAGCAGAATCGAGCCACTGGGCTCTATAACGTTATTTCCTCTTCTTTCTCTTGTCGCAAAGAAAGGGAGGCTCCCTCGCGCACAAGTTAACCGTGGGGAGGAGGAGATAATACTATGGACCGTGCACCGCCGAGGAAGTTTCGCCTCATCGGGAAGCAAGAAATGTAAAAGCTAAGTTGCCAAAGTTTGAGCAATCAATTTTTAAATTTTCGTTATCTTCCTCGAACGATAGTACTTTGTATGGAAAACCTGTGCAGAGGAACCAAACTGCGGATCGGTCGCGCCTTTACTTTGTTTCGAGCCCGCTCAACAACTTAAGTGAGCTGCGGCTAGTCCGCTGCAAGGTTGCTTGTCGGTAGCGACCCGCCAAAGAAGCCGCTGAAGTTCCGCACTCGGCGCCAAGGGCAAGGGTGCTCGCACCGCAAGTTTCCCTAAATGCGCAGGCGTAAACGCATAAAGGAAGAAATCAAGTAGAGGAAATAACATTGCATCGATCGATTCAGATCAAGAATAAATTTGTAAAGTTATCTTCCTTGAACGACCGCGATTTGTATGAGACACCCGTGCGTGGAGGAACCAAATCGTGGATCGGTCGCGCCTTACTTTGTTTCGAGTCCGCTCAACAACTTAAGTGAGCTGCGACTAGTCCGCGACAAGGTTGCTTGTCGGCAGCGACCCGCCAAAAGGCTGAAGTCTCAAGACTCGGCGCTCAAGGCAAGTAAAGTGTGCTCGCGCCGGCAAGTTTCCCTGAAAATTGAAGGGTAATAACATACAAAGCCAAGGGTCGAGTAAAGGAAGTAACGTAGCAGATGTTGCCCAGAATAAAGTTATGTTACAAAGATAACTTATTGCGGCACTGGCTAAATCGTCCTCAGAACTGAAATAACAGCGAAGAGGAGAAGAAGGGCGCGCCGGCACCCAAGCCCCGGCAAGCCAGAGTTGCCGGGGGCTGCGGCAAGCCAGAGTTGCCGGGAGCTGCGGCAAGCCAGGGTTGCCGGGGGCCGCGGCAAGCCAGAGTTGCCGGGAGCTGCGGCAAGCCAGGGTTGCCGGGGGCCGCGACAAGCCAGAGTTGCCGGGTGCTGAGATATCAGATAAGCCCTTCGCCCTTTTTCAAACATCCCTTTTTCATTAAAAACATTCTACTCGGATACAGTCCGTGGGGAATGAAAAACATGAAAGAGAGGATTACAAGCTTTAAATGCGTATAAGGCCCAAAGGCTTACAAATTAAAAAGATAAGATGCCCGTAATCCTTTTCCTGTTCCTCTTTCCAGGAGGTAGGTCAAGGAGGCGGGAAGGGCAAAAGAAACGCCTAGACGAGCTACGGGTGCCAGAAGACACCAAGAGAACATCCCGGGAGCTCCCCGAGGGCTTGGCGGAGATGGCGGCGCCGGAAGCGGGGTTCGAAGACGGGCGGCAGGCGTCAAGACGCTGTCGAGGGCAAGACGCCCTCGTACTCGACTTGACGGCCTTGTCACCATCCCTCTTCCCTTCCGCAGCCTCCCCACGCCACCGCCCAAGGAGACGACCCCGGGGAGTTCAGGGAGCCGGCGACACGGATGATGGGGTCGCCGGTGACATGCGAAGCGGCGCCCGACAACTAATCGGGCCCGCCAACCTCGTCGTCGCTGTCGCTCCCCTCCTCGTCACTCTCGCTCGAAGGGGAATCTTCGCTGTCGGAGGAGCTGTCCACGCAGCACTTCGCCCGAGTGCCAAGATCCTCAAGACCTTGACGGAGAGGAGATCACCCTCCATTAACTTAAAATGGAGGGTAAAACCCTCCCTCAGGCTGTGGATGCGGGTGAACGTCTTCCACCCACGGTCGAGATACATCACATTAGGGGCTGGGAATACAACACGGACTCGCATGCCGCTGATCCCACAGCCCCTCATGTGCAATCTCAGTGTCTCGGGCGGATCCGACTCCATTGCGCTCGCAAACGGAGCTGGAAGCCGGAGGCGACGACGAGGCGCCAGTGCAGCTGACGAAGAACTCGCAAGGGTCGCCCCGGTATGGACCGCCGCAGGAGGGGAATCACTGGCGGAGGCGGAGACGGCGCACCGCCCGTCCGCCTCTTCCTCGACCTCGTCCTCGACCTCGCCTCCCTCTTCTTCTTGGGGCTGGCTCTGCCGCCCAGGCGTGGGGTTGGGAGGGAGCTGTCTAGCTGGCGACCCTCGCCGCCACCGATGAAGAACCAAGGCTCTTTTTCTCCATGGTGAATGAGAGAAAGGGAAGCAGAAATCAAGAAAGGAGGAGATGGGAGAGTGCGGCCTTCAAGGCTCCCCTTCCGCCCTTTTAAGGAAGCAAGGTGGGGGCTCAACCGCCCTTTCGGCGAATCAGGGCATAGGAAGAGCAGGGAATCGGGGCCGACCTGCTGCCTCTGCCCAAGACGGCCTGATTTCCCACTTCCACCGTCCGTGACCCCAAGAGCATGGGAACCACGTGGCGGGGAGGCAGAGCGGGGGCGACGGGTGGAGCGACCCCGCACGCCACCCACTTCCCCCACAACGCCGCAATCAACGCGTGCCGTTACGGGGGGACGCGGCGGATACGGAGTGGGTTTGGTTTGGACCCAGGCCGCGCGTGCCCGTGCCCTGTTTTGGGCCTAGCCCAACAGCCGGCACACCGTGTATGGCCCAGACCGGGGCTCCTGTCGGTGTACTAAAGTAGGGGTACCTTAGTACCCCGAACTTATGCACGGGCAGTCGCAGCGTCCCCGTGACAAGCCTCGCCGGGCGTCCACCAAGACCCTCCATGGCCATTCAGAAGACAAGGCCCCGACAAGAGGAGCTTGTCGGGAAGGCCACTCCAGGCACGCAGAAGACAAGGCCCCGGCAAGAGGAGCTTGCCGGGAAGGCCCGGAGCGCGACAAGTCTCCGGGCGCGACAAGGATCCGGCCGCGGCAAGGCGCTTGCCGCGGCATGCAGCTCCTCTCCGTCTCCGCTCCAGCTCATCCAGCGACGTGTCGCCACGGACCGTTCCATGGGCGCGTGTCGAGCAGCTGCAGCCAGCGGAGAGCAGCGGCGAGCGGCGCTGACAGGCTCGCCATCATGGCGAGCGGAGGCGCACCTGACGGTCTCTGTTACACTGTTTGGGCGACAACGACATGCATTTATTGCTTTTGTCCCTTGCCGTCAGAGTTAGGTATTTTCACACTGTACACTGTTCAAGTAGGTGTACCAACCCCTATTTTTACGTTTGTACCCCCGCCTACGTTGCCACCTGTCGGAGACCCCTTGAGCATATAAAAGGAGGCCCGAGTGCAACGTAGGGGGGGTTCCGCAGTTGGCCAGGGTTCGGTTCGCGTCTTTCGCAAGGTTCAGTTCATTCGGCTGGCCATAGACTAGATACACTCACACTAGGTTTTGTAGCGGGCATTGCTCCCTAGCAAGAACACAATAGATCAAACAGGTAGCAGTAGGAGTTTTATCTCTCCGGAGAGCTCCGAAGCTGGGTAAACCGCCCGTGTGCATCGCCTCGATCCGGTCTTCGTGCGACCTCCGCCCCCCTCCGAACCACAAAGGGACCCGCTCCGCCGGGCCCCATAGGTGTCCGTGGGTACGATCAGCCGCCCTGACAAATGTGTTTGTGAGATTCATAGGAGAACACAAGTAGAAGTCCCTATTGGCTCGGTTTACCCATCAAAGATGACCCCTAAAAATGTATGAAGACATTGAAGACAATGGTTGTTCGCGAAGACATTCGCGTCGAAGATAATCACACGTGAAGACATTCGCTTGAAGTCAATGGAGCACGAAGATATCGTCTTTTGGTAGTTTCATTTTCTTCTTTCCTGAGTCGTAGGAACCATCGAACTGTTAAGTGGGGTCGAGGTAAACAAAGTCAGAACATGACATGATGCTCAACCTAAAATCCTATGTCTTCGAGCGAAGACAATGAGAAAAAATCTCTTCCAGAGTTGCTTGAGTTAGCTTTACTTGGAGACCAAGTCAAGCAACCGCGTGTGTTTCAAATCCGACCGTTGGACACATGTCGGTTGTCCATTGACCCAGGGTCATTTCGGACATATCATGTCGGGTTGCCTCCTGGCTATAAACAGCCCACCCCCTCCACCATAAGTTGGTGGCTGCTCCAAGTTAATACACGGCTTTTGTCATTTGAGAGCAATCCACCTCAAAGCCTTTGAGAGAGAATCCTTGCAAGGACAAACCCAAAACACCCAAAGCCCAAAGTGTTTTGAGCATCACTGAAGTCTTTCTGTTCCGCGTGAACCGAAGGCTTGTTACACTTGAAGACTGTGATCTTCCAGTCGGTTAGGCGTCGCGTTCTGAGCATCCAAGAGTCATTGTGGATTGTGAGTGAAGGAAGTCTGTGAAGGTTTGGAAGTCTACCTTGAAGACTTACTTGAGTGATTAGGCGAGATTTGCGGGTCTTAGATCAAGGGGAATAAAGTGAAGACGTGGTCTTCTGAGTTCGACATCAGCCTCTCTAACCAGACGTACAATTATCACATCAACTAGAACTGGTCTAACAAATCCTTTGTTTTCACCGAGCAACTGGTTCTATCACTTCACTCCTTTACTTAATGTTTAGTTTTGGGAAGTCACTGCATGCTCGTTCTGTTCGAAGACATTGTGTGAAGACATTTCCTCTAATTGCATTTTTGTCTTCACACTATCTTCCTTATCTGTTTTGTTCTACCTAGCTGCTATTTGCTTTGTGCATCACCTATACTGTTCATTGACATTCTAGCATGACTAGTGTAGTTTATCTTCCATTGCATCATGTTCAGTTACTATTTTGTTTCCGCATCTTCAAAGACATTGCCTGTTTCGAAGACTTTGTTAAAAATCATCTATTCACCCCCCTCTAGTCGATAACTAGAACTTTCAATTGATATCAGAGCAAGGTACTCCCTTGTTCTGTGTGATTCGGTTTAACCACCTGGAGTTTTAGCTATGTCGACTGCAGGGATAATCAAGGTCTTCGTTGCGTGCCCTGTCTTCGATGGCACTGATTACCCCCACTGGAAGAATATGATGCGCATGCATCTTGAAGCCATTGACAACGGCCTCTGGTATGTCGTCAGGACTGGCATTCCCAAAGTCGGTGAAGGTGTCACCGCTGCTGATGTGAAGAGGTCCGCGCAATTGGACTCAACCGCCAAGAACATCATCTGTGGTCATATGACGAAAGGGTAGTATGGCCGTGTGGGTGCTCTGGATTCTGCAAAGCTAGTCTAGGACTGGCTATCCAAGGTCAACGAAGGCATCTCATCTCAGAGAGACTCAAGAATCGATGTTCTTCGCAATCTCTTCAACCGCCTTAAGAGGCTTGACAATGAAAATGTCCAGCTGACAATAGACCGTCTTACTGATATCACCAATGAGCTTCATGCACTCGACACCACATACATCACCAAGCATGAAGTAGTGAAGAAGCTATTGAGATCAATTAACATTCATTTGACACTCTATCATTGATGATCCAAGAAGGTCCCGACTTCAAGCAACTAGATCATGCTGATATACTAGAGAGGCTCAATACTCATGAATTCTAGCTATTTGAGAAGAGAGATATCTATGGCCCTAACTATGGGCAATCTCGTGCTTTGAAGGCAAAGCCTGTATCTTCATCTGAAGACTCTGACTGCAGTTCCATTGGGCCTAAAGACTTTGACAAAGAACTTGCAATGCTTGTGAAGAAGTTTCAAAAGTTCTCCAAGAAAAACCGCTTCGGAAAATCTTTGAAATACAACTCTAAGAATGCCGAGACCTCCACCCGTGACTACAAGAAGAGAACCTGCCACAAATGCAAGAAGCCAGGCCACTATATCTCTGAGTGTCCTCAATGGGAAAAGGAAGCTAGGAAAAAGAAGAAGAGCAAGGAATATGACTCTAACAAAAAGAAGAAGAAATTCTCAAAGTCCTCATCTGACAAGAAGAGTTTATCCGGCAAAGCTCGTGCATTCATCAGCAAGGAAATGGATTCAGAGGAGGAGTCTGCTTCAGAGGAGGCGGAGGTGGAGTCGGAGGAGGAGTCTGATTCAGGCGTGGCAAGCCCGGCTCTAGCTTAGGCATTCGTTGCCAAGTCCATCTTTAGCACTAAAGACAATGGTTACGTCACCCACACTGAAGCCAATGATGACGACAATGACCCTACTCCTACCTACTGCTTCATAGCAAAGGGCGCAAAGGTAACTTCACGCGCCGCCTACTTTGAAACCTCTACTGAAGATGACTCTGAATGTGAATCTAAACCTAGCTATAAACTGGTGCACGTCGGTCCTAAACAAACGGTTTTTAACCCCTTTACGCGATGGTATTTGGAACCATCGCCAAGTGAGTGTGGGCGATAGGGGGGTCCTTCCCACACAACGCAGAAACCGTCGGGGATAGGGAGCCTTGATGCATACAGTTGTCCCTATATAACTGTTTCCGATATCTTGAGTATCCCAAACGCTTCATCCTTGCTACTCATTTGTGCTTGCATTGCCATCGCAGTCGGAGTTTTGTGGTTTTACCTAAAACCAGGCAAATTCTAGGCACGGGAGCTTTCCAGGAAGATTCTAGGCAGATTCCAGGCACGGGGGATTTACGATGCCTGACACATCACAAACAGTTCATGATTATAAACCGTGTATGATAGCTAGACAATCACACACATTTAGTTTTCCCGCACCGTATGTGATAGTGTCTGACATCACACACGCTTTGCAAACGGCAACTGTGTGCATGCTTGCACACGTTTCCTCTCCATGAACCGTCTCGGATTATGGTGTATATCGCAAACGTTTGTGTTTTACCAACCGTGTGTGCCGTAATGACCTGCACAATGTAATTTTGCCCTAATTTAATTGCTGCTATTTAAAATTGTACCTAATTTAAACTTGAAAGTAGGCTATAGCTTTATTCATATCCATCAGGTTCAAACAACCAATGCATTATTCGATTCACAGGTACATATGTTTAAGAATTACAGAAGCACCAAATAAAGAATGATGTACCAGGGTTATATACTTGTACTATTACAGATGGTAAAGAAAGAGGCGACAGACATTCCAGTTGCTGAAGAAGGTGAAGCAGAATGGCCCTATTGTGCTCTCCTGGATGCAGAAGGCATGCAGGACTCTAGTCCAACCCCTTGTGATGGCCGGCCGCCAATCATGTAGTTTGAGAGGTAATCTTGAGTAAACTGCTTCAGGATCCACTACAAAAGAAAAAAGATTCAGATATCGTCATCTAACACAACTCGTTACGGGCAGTAAAAAGAAGGCTACAAGGTTCTTACTTACCATCCTGCAATTTACTGTTGTCTTGCATAAAGTGTAAACAAATCGTTCTATTGACATCTTTTGACCCATTTTAGTAACAATCTTTATCAGTTTCCTCACTTGATGCTGGTTCATGAATATCTTATTGCCCCATACGCAGAAAGGGTCGAAGTGTGGATCTTTGGCAATGATATATGTACCTAAAAGCACCAAGTTAATATTAGAAGCTAAACAACAATTGAAAAATGATGTAGTACAACACTCCATCCATCCCATTATATAAGATTTTATTACATGTATATCTAGACATCATCATAACATTAAGGTAACACTCTTCCTTGTTGTTATGTAGCACAGGATTGCATATTTAGTCATTCAAGACAATGCATGTTTCTAAACAACAATTGAAAAGCGAAAAGGCATGTTAAGCGCAATATCCTTAACAAAGAACCAAATATCGTAATTCATAGTGGTATTGTTGAAACTGTTATTGATGAAATTGAACTGCACGACAAATAGTTGCACATATAGAGCGTCACATTGTGAAGAACTGAAATAAACAAGTCATAAGGACATCTCTAGGCGATCCTTAAAAAGTTAAAGGACTAAAACCCTTAGTGGATATATATATATATATATATATATATATATATATATATATATATATATATACTCCAACAATTTTTGGCCTTTTCTAGTCGATCCCCTAAACTTAAGGTTGTAAAATTCAATTTGATCAAGTTCAAAGCAGGTTCAACCGAAAGTAGCATGCATTTAGACATAAAAATAGATATTTTTGCATAATCGAACATAAAACATAAATTTAAACTAAGCTAAAATACTTTCAATTGAAGTAGAGGTCGAGCCAATCCTTCCTTGTCAGGTACGGTGTGCCGCGAGCCGGGTCCGGGCCAGTACCGTCATCGGGGTCGTTGGGGAGGCACTCCTCCACTCGTCGACGTTGATCTCCTCGTCCTTGGGGCCCACCTTGATGCCCTCCGTGCCGCCGTCGCCGCCGCCTTCGACCTCGTCATCAGAGGAGAGCGCGATAACCTCGCCGCCCTTCACGCCGCCGTCCTCGCCGCCTTCGACCTCGTCATCGAAGGAGAGCACGATAACCTCGCCGCCCTCCGCGCCGGCAAAGATCGCCCGCTCCATCTCCATGAGCTTCGGGTGCTGCCGGCGGAGCTCTTACATGTAGGCCTCATCGGCGGCCTCGGCCTTGAGACGCTCCCACGCCTCGCGGTCCTCCCGTGCCATAGCCGAGCTCACCACCCCTGGCTCCTGCGGAACGAGGTGGACCGGACGTGTGCCGAAGGAGAAATTGAGCCTAGTCACCGCGCCGTGGTAGCGGACCTGCCAGCGGTCGTACTCCATGGCCGTGAGCTCGACCATGTGGAAGCTATCGAGCCACCGGCTGGTGTGGGTCTCTCGATCTATAATATCGGCGACTCACGTCCCCCACCGATGCTGCCGGACCCCGAGGTAGGACTTCGTCGGCTGCCGGGTCCGGGGGAGGACGGGGAAGTCCTCGAACCGGCGTAGGGGCGCGGCGGCGGGCGGATCGGGGATCGGTGATGGTGGATCGGGCCCGCGAAGGACGACGGGGACACCTCGGGGGCCACCTCGCCGACGTCGGGTGAAAAGGCCGCGATAAACCTCTTTTTGGCCATTGGCTACTCGAGCTCCCCGGCACACAGGCAGAGGTTGAGGATGCAGGCGCCAGCGATGGCGGCGACCTACCAATGGTTTCGAGCGTTGTGAATGTCTTTGTGAGCGGAGGTTGTGTTTGAGGAAATACTGCAGCAACTGAAAATTTTACTAGGCGGGAGTAACAAGGCGGGGCTACTAAAAATTTGGATCAAGGGCAAGCAGATATTTTTGAGATTGCGAGGGATGCAGAGGCGGGAGTAAAATGCCGGGGCTACTGGAAATTTGAATTAAGGGACTGAAGAAGAGCGGGAGTAACAGACATCGCACACGGTCCGCACATACTAATCGTGTGCTATCAAACATTAGAACCTTCCAGGCGGTAGATATTTTTGAGATCACGAGGGATGCAGAGGCGGGAGTTTTGGGGGAGCGAGCTAGTGTGCTTGACACACCAGCTGTGGACTGTAGCCGATGCACCTTCTCACGTAAGCCATAGGCGTACTATACACCGACGGTGCTCCAAGATATTTTGTACTACATCTCACACGGTTAGTGAGAATAAACTGTGTGGGATCTACTTGATTTGAATTGCAAAATGGGGTCACAACAGCAATGGACGTGTTTGAATTGCTAGATCTTTTATCTGCAGTGAACATGCAACTGTATGTGTGTCGTAAAAGAATTAGAATTATTCAAGGTTCGTTTGGACATTTAATACATTAAACTGGTTTTCTAGCAATTTCAGGTGCACAATTCAAAATTAAACTACATGCACATGCTCCGGTGCATACAAATTGGTTGAAAAATCAAATCTGTGTCCTTCAGTGCATGCTTAGGTCCCATGGAAGAAATGGGAATGAATTTTTCGGGGTTCGTTTGGCCTTCTTTATACATTAACTGTGTTTTCTAGGCATTTTATGTGCATAATTCAAATTTGAACTACAAGCACATGCTCCAATGCACTAAAATTGGTTGAAAAATCACATGTGTGTCCTTGGGTGAATTTCTAGGTCCCATGCAAGAGATGGGAATGAATTTCAAACACCAGGGCACTGTTGATTGCCGGCAAAATGTTGAGATGCCTAGTTTTTAAATTCTAGTAAATCCAAAACTCGTCTAAAATTCATGAATGGAGCGGCATCAACATGCCGTGGTGAAAATTTTGTCCCATTTGGGGCAGGTTTGGGTATAAGCTTCTCACAAACCAGAGCTTCTCACAACAAGCATGATGGTTTTGATAGGGAATGTACCACCTTTGGGGACGGGACGATATCCGTTGCCACTTATTGCTTTCGAAGATTTTCTAGTGTCAACATAGAACAACAGGAGTGTTGTGTTCAATCTTGGAATTTTCCGGGGTTCATTTGGCCTTTTTTATGCATTAACTGGGTTTTCTAGGCATTTTATGTGCATAATTCAAATTTGAACTACAAGCACATGCTCCAATGCACCAAAGTTGGTTGAAAAATCACATGTGTGTCCTTGGGTGAATTTCTAGGCCCCATTAAAAAGATGGGAATGAAATTCAAACACCATGGCACTGTTGATTGCCGGCAAAACATTGAGATGCCTGGTTTTTAAATTCTAGTAAATCCAAAACTCGTCTGAAATTCATGAAACTTGGCATGCTATCATGGAGCGGCATCAACATGCCGTGGTGAATTTTTTTCCCGTTTGGGGCAGGTTCGGGTATAAGCTTCTCACAAATCAGAGCTTCTCACAACAAGCATGATGGTTTCGATATGGAACGTACCACCTTTGGTGACGGGATGATATCCGTTGTCTCTTATTGCTTTAAAAAAATTCTAGTGTCAACATAGAACAACAGGAGTGTTGTGTTCAATCATGGAATTTTTCGGGGTTCGTTTGGCCTGTTTTATACATTAACTGGGTTTTCTAGGCATTTTATGTGCATAATTCAAATTTGAACTACAAGCACATGATCCAATGCACTAAAGTTGGTTGAAAAATCACATGTGTGTCCTTGGGTGAATTTATAGGTCCCATGCAAGAGATGGGAATGAAATTCAAACACCAGGGCACTGTTGATTGCCCGCAAAACATTGAGATGCCTAGTTTTTAAATTCTAGTAAATCCAAACTCATATGAAATTCATGAAACTTGGCATGCTATCATGGAGCGCGTTCAACATGCCGTGGTAAACAATTTGTCCCATTTGGGGCAGGTTCGGGTATAAGCTTCTCACAACAAGCATGGTGGTTTCGATAGGGAATGTCCCACCTTTGGGGACGAAAGGATATCCATTGCCTCTTATTGCTTTCAAAAATTTTCTAGTGTCAACATAGAACAACATGAGTGTTGTGTCAATTTTTGTGATTTTTCGGGGTTCGTTTGGACATTTTTATGCATTAACTGGGTTTTCTAGGCATTTTATGTGCATAATTCAAATTTGAACTACAAGAACATGCTCCAATGCACTAAGGTTGGTTGAAAAATCTAATCTGTGTCCTTGGTGAATTTCTAGGTCCCATGCAAGAGATGGGAATGAAATTCAAACACCAGGGGCATGTTGATTGCCGGCAAAACGTTGAGATGCCTGGTTTTTAAATTCCAGTAAATCCAAAACTCGTCTGAAATTCATGAAACTTGGCATGCTATCATGGAGCGGCATCAACATGCCGTGTTAAAAAATTTGTCCCATTTGGGGCAGGTTCGGGTATATGCTTCTCACAAACCAGAGCTTCTCACAACAAGCATGATGGTATCGGTAGGGAACGTCCCAACTTTGGGGATGGAACGATATCCGTTGCCTCTTATTGCTTTGAAAAGTTTTCTCGTGTCAACATAGAACAACAGGAGTGTTGTGTCAATTTTTGGGATTTTTCGGGGTTCGTTTGGACATTTTTATGCATTAACTGAGTTTTCAATGCATTTATGTGCATAATTCAAATTTAAACTACATGCACATGCTCCAGTGCATATAAATTGGTTGAAAAATCAAATCTGTGTCCTTGGGTGCATGCTTAGGTCCCATGCAAGAAATGAGAATGAATTTCAAACACCAGGGCACCGTTGATTGCGGGCAAAACATTGAGATGCCTCGTTTTTAAATTCTAGTAAATCCAAAACTCGTCTGAAATGCATGAAACTTGGCATGCTTTCATGGAGCGACATCAACATGCCATGGTAAAATTTTTATCCCGTTTGGGGCAGGTTCGGGTATATGCTTCTCACAAACTAGAGCTTCTCACAACAAGCATCATGGTTTCGGTAGGGAACGTCCCACCTTTGGGGACGAAATGATATCCACTACCTCTTATTGCTTCCAAATTTTTTCTCATGTCAACATAGAACAACAGGAGTGTTGTGTCAATTTTTGTGTTTTTTTGGTGTTCTGTTGGACATTTTTATGCATTAACTGAGTTTTCAATGCATTTATGTGCATAATTCAAATTTGAACTACATGCACATGCTCCAGTGCATATAAATTGGTTGAAAAATCAAATCTGTGTCCTTGGGTGCATGCTTAGGTCCCATGCAAGAAATGGGAATGAATTTCAAACACCAGGGCACCGTTGATTTCCGACAAAAAATTGAGATGCCTGGTTTTTAAATTCTAGTAAATCCAAAACTCGTCTGAAATTCATGAAACTTGGCATGCTATCATGGAATGGCACCCGACATGATGTGGTTTCGCGTCCATTTTGAGAGAAGGCGCACTCGAATAATGACAGGCAACAAAGGCATTTTGGAAAAATAGCTGCCACTTTAATATCTCAAACGTTTGTATAATTCAAACCGTGTGCGTTCTGTTAACCATTCATGTGACACCACGTGTCTTGGTTTTAATGGTTGTAGGAGGTGCCGTGCGGTCAACTGCTTGACCTTCACTGAACGGGAGGCGTGCGAGCGCAGTCCGGTGCGCAGGCTGACCGAGAGGCGTGCAAGCTATCCTCCAATGCGTAGGCTCACCGAGAAGCGTGCGAGCTATACGCTGCGCAGGCTCACTGGGAAGCGAACCCTTTGACTTCCATGGCCGCCCGCCTTCCTCTCCATTAATGGTGCCCGAGCAACTGTTTAATACGGGCGGCCTTACTGTTCGCCTCCCATTCCCCTCCCTCCGCAGACCTCCAC
Source organism: Aegilops bicornis (assembly GCA_021605145.1). Lineage (NCBI taxonomy): Eukaryota > Viridiplantae > Streptophyta > Magnoliopsida > Poales > Poaceae > Aegilops > Aegilops bicornis. The sequence continues at coordinate 297,349,210 of CM038669.1, forward strand.
CGCCATGGCGCAAAATGATCATCTGCCACGAGTATTCAAGTTTGGTGAAGTCGACTCCGAGCCGGAGGAGATAGAAAATAAGGAGGAATGGGGCCTCATGGACATGGCCCAGAACGAGCTGGCCGCGGTGGTTGCTGCCCCCACTCCCGTCCCAGCTCCCATTCCCGCGCCCACGCCAGCGACCATCCTCGTAGCATTGACAGGCTGGTCACCGAGCACTATCGCAGAGCTCGAAGCCGCGGGCGTCAGCGAGGTCTCCGTGGACTCGCGCGAGCTCGTGTACATGCCAGCGCCAGCGCCCGTGTGGGCACGTGCGCACCCCTCCACCCACCGTGGCGCCGGCCCCCGTGCATTTGGCTACATGATGTCTACTACACAACCTTCTTCTTGTGGATGTTGTTGGGCCTCCAAGTGCAGAGGTTTGTAGGACAGTAGCAAATTTCCCTCAAGTGGATGACCTAAGGTTTATCAATACGTGGGAGGCGTAGGATGAAGATGGTCTCTCTCAAACAACGCTGCAACCAAATAGCAGAGAGTCTCTTGTGTCCCCAACACATCCAATACGCTAGTAAATTGTATAGGTGCACTAGTTCGGCGAGAAGATGGTGATACAAGTGCAATACGGATGGTAGATATAGGTTTTTGTAATTTGAAAATATAAAAACAGCAAGGTAACTAATGATAAAAGTGAGCACAAATGGTATTGCAATGCGTTGAAACAAGGCCTAGGGTTCATACTTTCACTAGTGCAAGTTCTCTCAACAATAATAACATAATTTGATCAGATAACTATCCCTCAACATGCAACAAAGAGTCACTCCAAAGTCACTAATAGCGGAGAACACACGAAGAGATTATTGTAGGGTACGAAACCACCTCAAAGTTATCCTTTCTGATCGATCTATTCAAGAGTCCATAGTAAAATAACACGAACCTATTCTTTCAGTTCGATCTATCATAGAGTTCGTACTATAATAACACCTTAAGACACAAATCAACCAAAACCCTAATGTCACCTAGATACTCCAATGTCACTTCAAGTATCCGTGGGTATGATTATACGATATGCATCACACAATCTCAGATTCATCTATTCAAACCAACACAAAGTACTTCAAAGAGTGCCCCAAAGTTTCTACCGGAGAGTCAAGACGAAAACGTGTGCCAACCCCTATGCATAAGTTCACAAGGTCACGGAACTCGCAAGTTGATCACTAAAACATACATCAAGAGGATCACGTGAATATCCGATTGTCACCACAGATAAGCACATGCAAGACATACATAAAGTGTTCTCAAATCCTTAAAGACTCAATCCGATAAGATAACTTCAAAGGGAAAAATCAATCCATTACAAGAGATAGAGGGATAGAAACATCATAAGATCCAACTATAATAGCAAAGCTCGCGATACATCAAGATCGTGCGACATCAAGAACACAAGAGAGAGAGAGATCAAACACATAGCTACTGGTACATACCCTCAGCCCCGAGGGTGAACTACTCCCTCCTCGTCACGGAGAGCGTCGGGATGATGAAGATGGCCATCGGTGATGGATCCCCTCTCCGGCAGGGTGACGGAACAGGGTCCATTGGTTTTTGGTGGCTACAGAGGCTTGTGGCGGCGGAACTCCTGATCTAGGTTATTTTCTGGAGGTTTCTGTATTTATAGGAATTTTTGGCGTATGTCTCACGTTAGGGGGGTCTCCGAGTACTCGTCCACGAGATAGGGGGACGTGCCCGGGGGGTAGGGCACGCCCCCACCCTCGTGGACGGCCCGGGACTCTTTTGGCCCAACTCTTTTACTCCGGGGGCTTATTTTGGTCCATAAAAAATCATCAAAAATTGGCACATCAATTGGACTCCGTTTGGTATTCCTTTTCTGCGATACTTAAAAACAGGAAAAAAAAACAGAAACTGGCACTGGGCTCTAGGTTAATAGGTTAGTCCCAAAAATCATATAAAATACCATATAAATGCGTATAAAACATCCTAGATGGATAATATAATAGCATGGAACAATAAAAATTATAGATACGTTGGGGACGTATCAAGCATCCCCAAGCTTAATTCCTGCTCGTCCTCGAGTAGGTAAATGATAAAAACAAATTTTTTGATGTGGAATGCTACCTAACATAATTTTTAATATAATTTTCCTTATTGTGGCATGAATGCTCAGATCTGAAAGATCCAAGACAAAAGTTTAATATTGACATGAAAACAATAATACTTCAAGCATACTAACCAAGCAATTATGTCTTCTCAAAATAACATAGCCAAAGAAAGCTCATCCCTACAAAATCATATAGTTTGTCCATGCTTCATTTTCGTCACACAAAATGCTCCCATCATGCACAACCCCGATGGCAAGCCAAGCAATTGTTTCATACTTTAGTATTCTCAAACTTTTTCAACTTTCACGCAATATATGATCACGAGCCATGGACATAGCACTATAGGTGGAACAGAATATGATGACGGAGGTTGTGTGGAGAAGAGAAAAAAGAGAAAGTCTCACATCAACGCGGCTAATCAACGGGCTATGGAGATGCCCATCAGTTGATGTCAATGTGAGGAGTAGGGATTGCCATGCAACGGATGCACTAGAGCTATAAATGTATGAAAGCTCAACAAAAGAAACTAAGTGGGTGTGCATCCAACTTGCTTGCTCACGAAGACCTAGGGCATTTTGAGGAATCCCATTGTTGGAATATACAAGCCAAGTTCTATAATGAAAAATTCTCACTAGTATATGAAAGTGACAAAATAAGAGACTCTCTATCATGAAGATCATGGTGCTACTTTGAAGCACAAGTGTGGTAAAAGGATAGTAGCATTGTCCCTTCTCTCTTTTTTGCTCATTTTTTATTTTTTTTATTTGGGCCTTTCTCTTTTTTTATTGTCTCTTTTTTTTGTCCGGAGTCTCATCCCGACTTGTGGGGGAATCATAGTCTCCATCATCCTTTCCTCACATGGGACAATGCTCTAATAATCAAGATCATCACACTTTTATTTACTTACAACTCAAGAATTACAACTCGATACTTAGAACAAAATATGACTCTATGTAGATGCCTCCGGCGGTGTACCGGGATGTGCAATGAATCAAGAGTGACATGTATATAAAAATATGAACGGTGGCTTTGCCGCAAATACGATGTCAACTACATGATCATGCAAGGCAATATGACAATGATGAAGCGTGTCATAATAAACAAAGCGGTGGAAAGTTGCATGTCAATATGTCTCAGAATGGCTATGGAAATGCCATAATAGGTAGGTATGGTGGCTGTTTTGAGGAAGATATAAGGAGGCTTATGTGTGATAGAGCGTATCATATCATGGGGTTTGGATGCACCGGCGAAGTTTGCACCAACTCTCGAGGTGAGAAAGGGCAATGCACGGTACCGAAGAGGCTAGCAATGATGGAAGGGTGAGACTGCGTATAATCCACGGACTCAACATTAGTCATAAAGAACTCACATAATTATTGCAAAAATCCACAAGTCATCAAAACCAAGCACTACACGCATGCTCCTAGGGGGATAGATTGGTAGGAAAAGACCATCTCTCGTCCCCGACCGCCACTCATAAGGAAAGCAATCAAAGAACACCTCATGCTTCAAATTTGTCACACAACGGTTACCATACGTGCATGCTACGGGACTTGCAAACCTCAACACAAGTATTTCTCAATTACACAATTACTCAACTAGCACGACTCTAATATCACCATCTTTATATCTCAAAACAATTATCAAGTATCAAACTTCTCATAGTTTTTAATGCACTCTATATGAAAGTTTTTATTATACCCATCTTGGATGCCCATCATATTATGACTAATTTTATAACCAAAGCAAATTACCATGCTGTTACAAAAGACTCTCCAAATAATATAAGTGAAGCATGAGAGATCAACAATTTCTTCAAAATAAAACTACCGCCATGCTCTTAGAAGATATAAGTGAAGCACTAGAGCAAAGGACAAACTACTCCAAAAGATATAAGTGAAGATCAATGAGTAGTTGAATAATTATGTAACTATGTGAAGACTCTCTAACATTTAAGAATTTCAGATCTTGGTATTTTATTCAAACAGCAAGAAAAACAAAATAAAATAAAATTACCTCCAAGCAAAACACATATCATGTGGTGAATAAAAATATAACTCCAAGTAAAGTTACCGATAAACGAAGACGAAAGAGGGGATGCCTTACGGGGAATCCCCAAGCTTAGGCTCTTGGTTGTCCTTGAATATTACCTTGAGGTGCCTTGGGCATCCCCAATATTAGGCTCTTGCCACTCCTTATTTCATAGTCCATCAAATCTTTACCCAAAACTTGAAAACTTCACAACATAAAACTTAAACAGAAAATCTCATGAGCTCCGTTAGTATAAGAAAATAAACCACCACTTTAAGGTACTGTTGTGAACTCATTCTAAATTCATATTGGTGTAATATCTACTGTATTCCAACTTCTCAATGGTTCATACCCTCCGATACTACTCAAAGATTCATCAAAATAAGCAAAACAACACATAGAAAACAGAATCTGTCAAAAACAGAACGGTCTGTAGTAATCTATATCATTCGAATACTTCTGTAACTCCAAAAATTCTAAAATAAATTGGTGGACCTGAGGAATTTTTCTATTAATCTTCTGCAAAAAGAATCAACTTAAAAGCACTCCTCTGTAAAAAATGACAGCTAATCTCGTGAGCGCAAAGTTTCTGTTTTTTTACAGCAAGATCACATTAACTTTCACCCAAGTCTTGCCAAAGGTTCTACTTGGCACTTTATTGAAACAAAAGCTATAAAACATAATTACCACAGTATCTTAATCGTGTGAACATACAAAAACAGTAGGGGTAACTATTGGGTTGTCCCCCAACAAGCGCTTTTCTTTAATGACCTTTTAGCTAGGCATGATGATGACAATGATGCTCACGTAAAAGATAAGAATTGAAACATAAAGGGAGCATCATGAATAATATGAATAGCAAATTTAAGTCTAACCCACTTACTATGCATATGTATTTTGTGAGCAAACAACTTATGGGAACAATAATGAACTAGCATAGTAAGGCAAAACAAGCATAACTTCAAAACTTTAAGCACATAGAGAGGAAACTTGATATTATTGCAATTCCTACAAGCATATGTTCCTCCCTCATAATAATTTTCAGTAGCATCATGAATGAATTCAACAATATAACCATCACATAAAGCATTCTTTTCATGATCTACAAGCATATAATTTTTATTACTCTCCACATAAGCAAATTTCTTCTCATAAATAGTAGTGGGAGCAAACTCAACAAAATAACTATCATGTGAGGCATAATCCAATTGAAAATTAAAATCAAGATGAAAAGTTTCATGGTTATCATTGTTCTTTATAGCATACATGTCATCACAATAATTATCATAGATAGCAACTTTGTTCTCATAATCAATTGGAACCTCTTCTGAAATAGTGGATTCATCACTAAATAAAGTCATGACCTCTCCAAATACACTTTCATAATTATCACAATAAGATTCAACACCCTCCAAAGTAGTGGGATCATTGCTTCCTAAAGTTGACACTCTTCCAAACCCACTTCCATCAATATAATCATCATAAATAGGAGGCATGCTATCATCATAATAAATTTGCTCATCAAAACTTGGGGGACAAAAAATATCATCTTCGTCAAACATAGCATCCCAAAGCTTGTGGCTTTGCATATTATTAGCATCATAGATATTCACAGAATTCATACTAACAACATTGCAATCATTCTCATCATTCAAATATTTAGTGCCAAACATTTTAATGCATTCTTCTTCTAACACTTGAGCACAATTTTCCTTTCCATCATTTTCACGAAAGATATTAAAAAGATGAAGCATATGAGGCACCCTCAATTCCATTTTTTGTAGTTTTCTTTTATAAACTAAACTAGTGATAAAACAAGAAACTAAAAGATTCAGTTGCAAGATCTAAAGATATACCTTCAAGTACTAACCTCCCCGGCAACGGCGCCAGAAATTGCTTGATGTCTACTACACAACCTTCTTCTTGTAGACGTTGTTGGGCCTCCAAGTGCAGTGGTTTGCAGGACAGTAGCAAATTTCCCTCAAGTGGATGACCTAAGGTTTATCAATCCATGGGAGGCGTAGGATGAAGATGGTCTCTCTCAAACAACCCCGCAACCAAATAGCAGAGAGTCTCTTGTGTCCCCAACACACCCAATACAATAGTAAATTGTATAGGTGCACTAGTTCGGCGAAGAGATGGTGATACAAGTGTAATATGGATGGTAGATACAAGTTTTTGTAATATGAAAATATAAACACAGCAATGTAACTGATGATAAAAGTGAGCACAAACGGTATTGCAATGCGTTGAAACAAGGCCTAGGGTTCATACTTTCACTAGTGCAAGTTCTCTCAACAATAATAACACAATTGGATCATATAACTATCCCTCAACATGGAACAAAGAGGCACTCCAATGTGCCTAATAGCGGAGAACAAACAAAGACATTATTGTAGGGTACGAAACCACCTCAAAGTTATCATTTCTGATCGATCTATTCAAGAGTCCGTAGTAAAATAACACGAAGCTATTCTTTCCGTTCGATCTATCCTAGAGTTTGTACTAGAATAACACCTTAAGACACAAATCAACCAAAACCCTAATGTCACCTAGATACTCCAATGTCACATCAAGTATCCGTGGGTATGATTATACGATATGCATCACACAATCTCAGATTCATCTATTCAAACCAACACAAAGTACTTCAAAGAGTGCCCCAAAGTTTCTACCGGAGAATCAAGACGAAAATGTGTGCCAACCCCTATGCATAAGTTCACAAGGTCACAGAACTCGCAAGTTGATCACCAAAACATACATCAAGTGGATCACGTGAACATCCCATTGTCACCACAGATAAGCACATGCAAGACATACATCAAGTGTTCTCAAAACCTTAAAGACTCAATCCGATAAGATAACTTCAAAGGGAAAACTCAATCCATTACAAGAGATAGAGGGGGAGAAACATCATAAGATCATCATATAATAGCAAAGCTCGCGATACATCAAGATCGTGCCATGATAACCCACAAGTATAGGGGATCGCAACAATTTTCGAGGGTAGAGTATTCAACCCAAATTTGTTGATTCGACACAAGGGGAGCCAAAGAATATTCTCAAGTATTAGCAGTTGAGTTGTCAATTCAACCACACCTGGATAACTTAGTATCTGCAGCAAAGTATTTAATAGCAAAGTAGTACGGAAGTAACGGTACCGGTGGCAAAAGTAATAGTGATAGTTTTGTAGTGATTGTAACAGTGGCAACGACAAAGTAACTAAGCAAAGAACAATATGTGAAAAGCTCGTAGGCATTGGATCGGTGATAGAGAATTATGCCAGATGCAATTCCTCATGTAATAGTTATAAGATAGGGTGACACAGAACTAGCTCCAATTCATCAATGTAATGTAGGCATGTATTCCGAATATAGTCATACGTGCTCCAATTCAGCAGAAGTCTCTCTTATCATAACGTTGATTCTTTGATTGTGGGTTATCAAGATCAATAGCAGGTTCAATTTCTACACCATTATCATTGCTAGGTTGAGCATCAACATGAACATCATCATTAACATTATCACTAGGTTCATGTTCATCACCAGATTGTGTTTCAGCATCAGAGATAGAAATATCATTGGGATTCTCAGGTGTGTCTACAACAGGTTCACTAGAAGCATGCAACGTCCTATCATTTTCCTTTTTCTTCTTTTTATAAGGACTAGGTGCATGAACATTAGTTCTCTGAGAATCCTGCTCAATTCTCTTAGGGTGACCTTCAGGATACAAAGGTTCCTGAGTCATTTTACCCCCTCTAGTCATAGCTCTAACATCATTATCATTTTTCTTATTATTTAATTCATTAAGCAAATCATTCTAAGCTTTAAGCACTTGTTCTACTTGAGTGGTAACCACAGAAGCATGTTTACTAATGAGTTTAAATTTCACCTTTAACTCTAGACATATAATCACTCAAGTTTTCAAGCATATCAGCATTGTGTTTCAATTGTCTACCAACATAAGCATTGAAGTTTTCTTGTTTGACAATAAAATTATCAAACTCATCTAAGCATTGGCTAGCAGACTTATAACGAGGAATATCACCTTCATCAAATCTATAGAGAGAATCACCTTTACTACCTGTGTCGGGTTATCAAGACCATGTATTTCTTCAACAGGCGGCAAATTAAGACCATGTATTTCTTCAATAGGAGGTAAATTCTTAACATCTTCAGTTTTAATACCTTTTTCTTTCATAAATTTCTTTGCCTCTTGCATATCTTCAGGTCTGAGAAATAGAATACCCCTTTTCTTCGGAGTTGGCTTAGGAGTTAATTCAGGAAGTGTCCAATTATTTTCATTGGTCAACATATTATTCAATAGCAATTCAGCTTGATCAACTGTTCTTTCCCTGAAAACACAACCAGCACAACTATCCAGGTGGTCTCTGGAAGCATCAGTTAGTCCATTATAAAAGATATCAAGTATTTCATTTTTCTTGAGAGGGTGATCAGACAAAGCATGAAGTAATCGGAGAAGCCTCCCCCAAGCTTGTGGGAGACTCTCTTATTCAATTTGCACAAAATTATATATTTCCTTTAAGGCAACTTGTTTCTTATGAGCGAGGAAATATTTAGCAGAGAAGTAATAAATCATATCCTGGGGACTACGCACACAACCAGGATCAAGAGAATTAAACCATATCTTAGCATCACCCTTTAATGAGAACGGAAATAATTTAAGGATATAGTAGTAGCGAGTTTTCTCATCATTAGTGAACAGGGTGGCTATATCATTTAATTTAGTAAGATGTGCCACAACAGTTTCAGATTCATAGCCATAAAATGGATCAGATTCAACCAAAGTAATTATCTCAGTATCAATAGAGAAATCATAATCTTTATCAGTAACAAAGATAGGTGAAGTAGCAAAAGCAGGGTCATATTTCATTCTAGCATTCAGAGATTTTTCTTTCAGCTTAACTAATAATTTCTTAAGATCACTCCTATCATTGCAAGCAAGAAATTCTCTAGCAGTTTCTTCATCCATAACATAACCCTCAGGCACAACAGGCAATTCATATCTAGGGGGAGAATTTTCATCATCACTTTCATCAATATTATTAGTTTCAATAATTTCATTCTCTCTAGCCCTAGCAAGTCGTTCATCAAGAAATTCACCAAGTGGCACAGTGGTATCAAGCATAGAAGTAGTTTCATCATAAGTATCATGCATAGTAGAAGTGGCATCATCAATAATATGTGAAAAGCTCGTAGGCAATAATAATAAATCTCGGATGACAACACTTTCTCAAAACAACCATAATATGATATAACAAGATGGTATCTCGCTAGCCCTTTCTGAGACCGCAAAACATAAATGCAGAGCACCTTTAAAGATCAAGGACTGACTAAACATTGTAATTCATGGTAAAAGAGATCCGATCATAGTCATACCCAATATAAATTAATAGTAATGGATGCAAATGACAGCGGTGCTCTCCAGCTGGTGCTTTTTAATAAGAGGGTGATGACTCAACATAAAAGTAAATAGATAGGCCCTTCATAGAGGGAAGCAGGGATTTGTAGAGGTGCCAGAGCTCGATTTTGAAATAGAGATGAATAATATTTTGAGCGGCATACTTTCATTGTCAACATAACAACCGAGAGATCTCGATATCTTCCATGCTACACACATTATAGGCGGTTCCCAAACAGAATGGTAAAGTTTATACTCCCCCTCCACCAACAAGTATCAAGCCATGGCTGGTTCGAAACAATGAGTGCCTCCAACTAACAAGAGTCCCGGGGGAGTTTTGTTTGCAATTATTTCGATTTGATTTGCTTAGAGCATGGGACTGGGCATCCCGGTGACCAGCTATTTTCTCGTGAGTGAGGAGCTGAGTCCACTCCTCTTGAGAATAACCCGCCTAGCATGGAAGATACAGAGAGCCCTAGTTGATACATGAGCTATTCGAGTATGCAAAACAGAATTTTATTTGAAGGTTTAGAGTTTGGCACATACAAATTTACTTGGAACTGCAGGTAGATACCGCATATAGGAAGGTATAGTGGACTCATGTGGAATAACTTTATGGTTTATGGAAGTGGATGGACAAGCAATATTCCCGCTTAGTACAAGTGAAGGCTAGAAAAAGTCTGGGAAGCGACCAACTAGAGAGCGACAACAGTCATGAACATGCATTAAAATTAATAAACATTGAGTGCAAGCATGAGTAGGATATAATCCACCATGAGCATAAATATCATGAAGGCTATGTTGATTTGTTTCAACTACATGTGTGAACATGTGCCAAGTCAAGTCACTTGAATCATTCAAAGGAGGATACCACCCTATCATACCACATCACAACCATTTTAATAGCATGTTGGCACGCATAAGGTAAACCATTATAAACTCCTAGCTAATTAAGCATGGCATAAGCAACTATAATCTCTAATTTTCATTGCAAACATGTTTATTCATAATAGGCTGAATCAGGAACGATGACCTAATCATATTTACAAAAACAAGAGAGGTCGAGTTCATACCAGCTTCTCTCATCTCAATCAATCCATCATATATCGTCATTATTGCCTTTCACTTGCACGACCGAACGATGTGGATAATAATAATAGTGCACGTGCATTGGACTAAGCTGGAATCTGCAGGCATCTTTGCATGTGAGAAGACAAGATAATATGGGCTCTTTGTTAAATCAACAATAATGCATATAAGAGCCACTTCAACATTTTCATTATGGTCTTCTCCTCTCGACCCCAAAGAAAAGAAATAAAACTATTTACACGGGAAAGCTCCCAACAAGCAAAAGAAGAACATGAAATCTTTTTGGGTTTTCTTTTAATTATTACTACTACAAGCATGGAAAGTAAACTAGCTAAAAGCTACAACTAAATTTTTTGTTTTTCTTAAGGTTTTTCAAACACACAAGAAGAAAGCGAGAAAAAGAAAATAAACTAGCATGGATATTACAATGAAAAAGTATGAGCACCGACAACTAGAATGAGTGTGTGAACATGAATGTAATGTCGGTGAGAAATACGATTCCCCAAGCTTAGGCTTTTGGCCTAAGTTGGTCTATGCCCATGGATCAAAGTTGTAGTTGGGGTCGTACTGAGAAGGAGCCTCGGGGTACCACTGATTGGCGATCTCCTCCGGATCCCACTGGTAAACAGACTGATGTGGAGGATTAGGTTGTGGCTCCGGTTCTAGCTTTGTAGCTGGTGTGGGGTTCTGGTAGGCATGAAATGCCTTCGGCAGAACAAGATACTTGCCTGAAGATAAGTCAAACAAAGAAGGAGCAGGCAAAGTAATAGTCTCACGGCGATTCTTATCAAATATCAGTCTGTACTTAAGCATCTTTTCCTTATTCTTAACGATAAAATCATGTGCTACCATACTCTTATAGTCTAGAAAAACAGGAGGCATCAACTTTTCTTCTTTCTCATAATGCCTAATAAGTATGTTAAAGTGTGCAGCGAGGCGTGAGGCGAAGATACCTCCCAAGAAGGGACCCTTCGTGCGGTTAAGACTTAACCGTTTGGCAACGTTAGCGCCTAGGCTAAAAGAGTTATCACGAAACAAGGCATGGCCCAAAATAACAATATCAGGGGCACTAAGGTTCCCGCAGTTTCTGTGACCAATTAAACATCTACTAGCAAATATCGCAAAGTAACGTAGAACCGGAAAATGTATGCTAGTGATTCTTGCACCGGAAACTTTCCTTGTTTCCCCTACAACAATCATATCAATAAACCCTTCCACATCATTACGATGTGGTTCCTCTATGCTGCCAGTAAGTGGTATCTTACAAACCCGGCAGAAATCATAAAGGGACATCTCCTTATGCTCATCATATAAATAAAATTCCACTGAAGTGGTGATCTCCTAGCATGGAAATGAAAATTTTGCATGAAAATATTGTGAGTAAGAGATACTGTTCGCGCTGGTCGCGGAGGAAGTCGGTGAGGCCCGCATTCTCAACCAAAGAATAGAAATCATCATGAATCCCGACTGCTGTTAAGAACTCATCACAAGGCCATTCACACGACCGAACCTCCGCGGTGCGGGGGAGATTATATTTGGGCCTCTTATCCTCTTCATTTTGCTTATCCCTCGAGCTTCAGCTCGAAGAGCCCCTCAAAAATCTCTTCATCTATTCCTGAAAATTTCTGAAATTTTTAGTAACTCAAAATAGAAGTGAACCAAACTCAACAAAATTGATAGCAACTACTCCCAGAAGTGCCTAGAGACTATATCATGCATTAGAACTACTTGGGACCATAAAAATTTGACATGCAAGCTCAAGAACAGGGTCACCTAAGCAGCAAAAATTTGCAATGAATAAAGCACTATAACAAAAACTAATTGGACCATTGGAGGAGTCACATACCGAAGAACAATCCCCCAAAGCAGTTTTGTGAGTGGAGCTTTGAGCTAGGAGATCGAAAATCGCAGCAAAATGAGCTAGAACTCGTGCTTGAGCTGCTTGGTGATTTTTTTGGGAGGAAGAAGGAGTGTGTGGTGGGTGGAATAAGTGGAGGGGAGCCATCATGGGCCCACGAGGCAGGGGGGCGCGCCCAGGGGGGATGGGCGCGCCCTGGACCCTCGTGGCCAGGTGCTTGCTCCCCCTGATGTGTTCTCAGTGCCAGATATTCTCAAAATTCCAGAAAAATCATATTCCATTTTCTGGGCATTTGGAGAATTTTTATTTTTGGGGTATTTTTATTGCACGGATAATTCATAAAACTGACAAAAAAAACTATTTTTGCTTTATTTATTCTAAATTACAGAAAGTAAAAGGAGGGTACAGAAGGTTGTGCTTTCTAATTCATCCATCTCATGCTCATCAAAAGGAATCCACTAACAAGGTTGATCAAGTCATGTTAACAAACTCATTTCGAATAACATGGAACTGGAGAAATTTTGAATAACACTATGTTACCTCAACGGGGATATGCACATCCCCAACAATAAGAATATCATATCTCTTTTTGACAGTTGGAAGAGGAAATTCAAAACCTCCAATAATAATCGATGGAATTTTTCCAATAGAATTGACACTGCGGACTTGAGGTTGTTTCCTCAGAAAGTGTACCATATGCTCATTTCCATTAACATGAAAAGTGACATTGCCTTTGTTGCAATCAATAATAGCCCCTGCAGTATTCAAAAAGGGTCTTCCAAGAATAATAGACATACTATCATCCTCGGGAATATCAAGAATAACAAAATCCATTAAAATAGTAACATTTGCAACCACAACAGGCACATCCTCACAAATACCGAAAGGTATAGCGGTTGATTTATCGGCCATTTGCAAAGATATTTCAGTAGGTGTCAACTTATTCAAATCAAGTCTACGATATAAAGAGAAAGGCATAACACTAACACCGGCTCCAAGATCACATAAAGCAGTTCTAACATAGTTTCTTTTATTGGAGCATGGTATAGTTGGTACTCCTGGATCTCCAAGTTTCTTAGGTATTCCACCCTTAAAGGTATAATTATCAAGCATGGTGGAAATTTCAGCTTTCGGTATTTTTCTTTTATTTGTAACAATATCTTTCATGTACTTAGCATAAGGATTCATTTTAAGCATATCAGTAAAATGCATACGCAAGAAGATAGGTCTAATCATTTCATCAAAGCGCTCAAAATCCTCATCATCCTTTTTCTTGGATGGTTTGGGAGGAAAAGGCATGGGTTTCTGAACGCATGGTTCTCTTTCTTTAGCGTGCTTCCTAGCAACGAAGTATCTCTTATCATAATGTTGATTCTTTGATTGTGGGTTATCAAGATCAACAGGAGGTTCAATTTCTACATCATTATCATTGCTAGGTTGAGCATCAACATGAACATCATCATTAACATTATCACTAGGTTCATGTTCATCACCAGATTGTGTTTCACCATCAGAGATAGAAATATCATTGGGATTCTCGGTGTGTCTACAGGGTTCACTAGAAGCACGCATAAAGTCCTATCATTTTTCTTTTTCTTCTTTTTAGAAGGACTAGGTGCATCAACATTCGTTCTCTGAGAATCCTGCTCAATTCTCTTAGGGTTACCTTCAGGATACAAAGGTTCCTGAGTAATTTTACCCCCTCTAGTCACTAAAAAAAAAAAGACACATCCGTGACATTTTGGGCGAGCAATTTTTTTTTCATCATACATATGACACTTCTATGACGATAATTGTGACAAAACCCGATATCATCATAGATGTGGTGGGCTCCTACTTCTATGACAAAAAATCATGATGAGAAAATGGGCTTTTCGTCTGGGCGGGCCGGAGACGCAGCTGCATGACATTCTTTGGGCCGTCCATGATGGAAAAACCGTGGTAGAAGCGAGGGAAGGAAAATTTCGGGAGTTCGGTTACGGTGGGAGGTCGGGGCCGAAGCGATGCATCGCTTTCTCTCAGACACGACGCTGCTGCGTGTGCGAGGCATTGGCTCTAATCGAACCCAAGCGAGGCGTTGGGCTCTAATCGAACCCGGCGATTGCAGATCGTAGGGCTACGCGTTATCGAACCCGAGCGATCGATCGATGGCTGTTAATCGAACTCGATCGAGCGATTCTTCGCCATCGCCGCTAATCAAGCCGATTGATGCCGCCTCGGATGAACAGTGAGCGCTATGGGGGGGGTTGGATGAATAGTGAGCGGTGGCATTGCTTCTGGATGAACAGGACCCCGTGGGGTGGTGGAGGGCTAGATGAACAGTGGATGGTGGAGGGGTGGTTGAACAGGACCCGTGGTGTGGAGGGCTGGATGAACAGTGAAGCGGTGGAGGGGTGCCCGTGGAGGGTGGTTGAGCGATGGCGGTGGAGTAAGCGTGCGGTGGAGGCTGGATGAACAGGAGCCCGTGGAGGCTGGAGGAGGTCGACGGTAGCCGTGAAGGCTGGAGGAGGTCGACGGTGGAGATGAACAGTATCCGTGGAGTCCTGCTTTTGCGCACGCCACACCCCTCCCGATGAACAGGACCCCGTTTACGACCATAGGAGGTCCGTTTAAATCCGTTTTGCGATGCGCCACACCTCGCCGATCAACAGGACCCCGTTTCGACCGTAGGAGGTCCGTTTAAATCCGCTTTTGCGATACGCGGACCCTGCCGATCAACATGACCCCGTTACGACCGTAGGAGGTCCGTTTAAATCCGTTTGCGGTACGCCAGACCCCTCCCGATGAACATGATCCCGTTTCGAACGTGGCCGGTCGAACACAAGGCCGTTTCCTCCGTTCCGCGGTACGCCAGGCCTCGTTTCCATCGCCTGTTCCGTCCAAGCCCTCACGATGAACACGACCACGCATTCCGTTCCGACCCAGCCGGTTGGCTCCCACGCGTTCCGTTGCCTCCCGATGAACACGGCGCATTCCGTTGCCTCCCCATGAACACGAGCATTCCGTTGCCTCCCTATGAACACGACGACGACGTTGTTTCTCCGTTCTGATCCAGCCATGTACACGAGCCCTGGCCGTACGTATGCGCGAGTAGGCGTTCGAGACCCCACCCGTATGTACACATACGTGGCCGTATTTTCTTTCTTGCACCCTGGCCGCTATACGTACATGTACATGCTACGTGCGCGCCTCTACTACGACACATACGCGCCTCTACTACGACACGTGTGCGCCTCTACATCCACCAGTATATATATGCGTACGTTCGCGACCAGAATGACAACGCCACGACGCTTGACCAGTGTGGTTCCCGGTATCCAGGCACTTCCTTGCTGCGAAGATGTAGCTGGTGGGTCCCAGCGGTCGGGGCGAATCGTTTTTGCGGACGCACTTCCTTGCGTGCGAAGATGTATGGTGGGTCCCAGCGGTCGGCGAATCGTTTTTTGCCCGGACGCACTTCCTTGCGTGCGAAGATGTAGCTGGTGGGTCCCGCGATCGAGGGCAAACATTTTTTTCGCGAAATACGCTGGCCCGTCCGGTGGGTCCCCGCTGTCAGGTGGAGGAATAATTATTTTGCATGTAATAAGGAGGCACTTCCTTGCTGCGGCAGTGGACCCAACTGTCAGCCTCTCCACATACAGTCCATGTCCGATGGAAGCCGTTCCTTGACCACGTTGACCATGCCGCGCCGAGAGCACCAGGGCGGTGGACAACGGCGAGGCCTAGGAAGGGGACGACGCGGAGCCGGGGAAGATGCGGTAGTGGATGCCCACGCGTAGAGGAGTACGCGGGTTCACTGGTTCGCTGCAGTGTGAGGCTGCCATCGCCGCAGAATAGCAGGGGATGTGGGTGAGTAGAGGGATGGCCTGGCCAGTGGTGGGAGTAGTAGGGGGCGGTGAGGCCTCCGTCGCATCGCAGCCGGCCACGGGAGGCAGGAGCACGAGGCACGACCAGTGCTGGTTTGGGCGGCTGGAGCAAGAAGACCAGAGGTTGAAGAAGCACTACGGCCGTTGGATGGACATCGTACGGTCACTGGAGCTAGAATCATGCATATTGACTAAGTTGACAAAGCCCTCCGTCCCCGTCAACTTAGTAGGCCCACAAGTCAGCCAGCCACTATACTGGGTCCCAGCTAATGTGGGGAGTATTCAATTTTTGTGCGTAATAAGGAGGCACTTCCTTGCGTGCGAAGATATAGCTGGTGGGTCCGAGCTGTCGGTAGCGTAACGTTTTTCACAAAATCTGAGAGGCCCTTCGGTGGGTCCCCGATGTCAGGTGGAGGAATCATTATTTTTTGCGTAATAAGGAGGCATTTCCTTGCGTGTGGCCATGGACCCAGCTGTCGGCCTCTCCACGTACAGTCCACTTCAGATGCATGTCGGTCGTTGACCATGTTGAGCTGGCCGCGCCGAGAGCACCAGGGCGGTGGACGACGGCGAGGCCTAGGAAGGGAACGACACGGAGGCAGGGAAGACTCGACAGTTGTTTCCCACGCGGAGGGGAGTACGACTGTACGAGGGTTTACTGGTTCGTCTATCGTCGCCGGAGAATAACAACAGGTGTGGTTGAGTAGAGGGATGGCTAGGCCAACGATGGGAGTACGGTGGGGCAGTGAGGCCTGCGCGGCAGCAGAGCCGACCACGGGGAAGAGGGAGCAGGCAGTCCCGCCGGCGCTTGTTTGAGCGGCTGGAGCAGGAAGAGCAGAGATTGAAGAAGCACGACGGCCGTTGGATGGCCATCCAACAATCACTGCTTGTGCGTCAACCTTTTTTTAGGAAAGCCTCGAATCTGTGGAAAACAGCATACACCCCATCTGCCATTATTTCTAATAATTTACAACCCATTTGTTAATTATTAAGGTTTTTTTTGGAGCCCATATTCTTTTTGTTAGCATTACAACCCATATTGTGTCCACGGTTAAAAAATTATACGAAATTTTGCATATTTCGGTGCGGTCCGAACTGTTTTTAATCCCAAAATTTTGACTCACATTCGAACTGATTTTAAAAATAAATGTATATCAATATAAAATCCAACAAATTCTCCACACATAAAAATTAATGTAATTTAAAATCTCGAAATGAAAAAAAAGATATTTGAAACTAATTGTCGGTTTGATGTGTTTTAAAATGTACAACCCATTTCTCATTCTTGATGGGCCATTTTCTCGGCCAGAATGAAAGCTCTCCTCGTCTTGAAAGATTTGCAGCCCAACAGGCCTGACAAAGCGACTTACTTGGCAAATCACAAAAAAACTGGGTTGTGGCCGTGGACCCAGCTGTCAGCCTCTCCACGGGCAGGACTCTTCTGATGGAAGTCGTTCCTTGACCACGTTGAACACGCCGTGCGGAGAGCACCATGGCGGTGGACGACTGCGAGGCCTAGGAAGGGGACGACGCAGAGCCGGGGAAGATGCGGCAGTGGAAGCCCGCGCGGAGAGGAGTACGAGGGTTCACTGGTTCGGCTGCGGTGTGAGGCTGCCGTCGGAGCACGCGACACGACCGGCGCTGCTGTGGGCGGCTGGAGCAAGAAGACTAGAGGTTGAAGAAGCACTACGGCCGTTGGATGGACATCGTACGGTCACTGGAGCTAGAATCGTTCATGTTGACTAAGTTGACAAAGCCCTTCGTCCCCGTCAACTTAGTAGGCCCACAAGTCAACCTCCCACCAAGGTGGGTCCCAGCTAGCCGGGGGAGTATTCTTTTTTTGTGCGTAATAAGGAGGCACTTCCGGTGGGTCCGAGCTGACAACAGGGGGAACGTTCTTTTCGCGAAATACGGTGGCCCGTCAGGCGGGTCCCAGCAGTCAGGGGGCAAACATTTTTTTCACAAAATACGGTGGCCCGTCCAGTGGGTCCCTGCTGTCAGTTGGAGGAACCATTATTTTCCGCGTAATAAGGAGGCACTTACTTGCTGCGGCCGTGGACCCAGCCGAGACTCTCCACGTCTGATATACTTCCGATGAAAGTCGTTCCTTGACCACGTTGACCTCGCGCGTTCCGTTGCATGCATGCGTCCCATGGGCGTGGTGCGTCCCCTTGTCGACCTCTCACGTATAGTCATCTTCCGATGACTCTTGGTTGTTGACCACGCTGACCACACCGCGTGCCGAAGCGCACCTGCATCGGAACGACCCGGAGATGGGGAAGACGCGGCAGTGGAGTCGCAGATGGAGAGGAGTGGGAAACTTGACTGGTTCGGGTGCGCGGCAGCACTGCCGCGGTGCCGCCCACGGGAGACAGGAGCAAGAACAGAGGTTGAAGAAGGAGCACGACTGTTGGATTAACATCCAACGGTCCAGCTGCTAGAATCATTTGTTGATTAAGTTGACAAAGCCGTGCGTACACGTCCGCTTAGTAGGCCCACAAGTCAGTCACCAAATCTGACGGGTCCCGGTATCAACGGATGAATAATTTTTCGCAAAACAAGGAGGCACTTCCTTCCATGCGAAGATACGGTCGGTGGGTCCCAGCTGTCGTGGAGGAAACATTTTTTCAGCTTAATAAGGAGGAACTTTCCTTGCGTGCGACCATGGACCTCGTGGGTCCCGGCCGTCGAGCTCTCCACATCTGATCCTCTTCCGATGACTCTCGGTTGTTGACCATGCCGCACCGAACACAGCGAGGCGGTGGACGACGGCGAGGCCCCGGACGGGAACGACTCGGAGATGGGAAAACGCAGCAGAGGAGTCGCAGATTGAGAGGAGGAGAAGGGTTATAACTGGTTCTGTTGTGGCGTGGGGCTGTAGTCTGTGGAGAATAACAGGAGGTGTCGAGGGGTGGAGGGATAGCCTAGCCGGCGGTGCGGTAGCGCTTCGCAGCGATGCGTGCTAAGAAGAGCCGCTAGCCTCCGGAGGCCGGACCAGGCGGTCCCGGCGACGCTGGAGGGACAAGAAGAGAGATTGAAGGTGCATGCCGGCCATTGGATATAAATCCAATGGCTGTGGATGACACAATCATTTGTTGACCAAGTTGATAACGCCCTGCGTAGGCTTCGACCTATTGGCCCATAGTCAGCCTGCAAAAGTGTGGCATATATTTAACCCATGTTTTCTAGAATGTACAGTCCATTTGCTGGGCAGGGTGAACAAATAATTTCGCGTCAATCAGGCCCATTTATATTTTCTAAGAAATACCAGCCCATTTTCACTTCCTTGAAATACACGTATTAGGTGGGCTCGTTATATATAATGTTATGTTAGAAGGAGCAATTAATATCAAAGAATAAACAGGAGAGGCACATTTTTTATATATATAATTAAGAAATTAGCGAGCTATTGCTCAAAATAAAAATGAGCGCGTTATTATTAAATTGGTCCTTAAAATCTTACATAAGCTTTTATGCATAATCACCAGGATTTTCCTTGCCTGTGAGTCAAAAACAACCAGGATTTTCCTTGCCAACTTCCGTTAAACATTTACTTTTATAAGTTAATAACACGTGGGATGTTTTTATAATGTGTATATAAGTATCTATAAAATATACGATAATAGTAATAATATAAATATATATAATGTGGTTAGAAGGGAAAACATAAAGTGGACACAACATTACTTTTATAAGAGACCTGCGTTTTATACCCCATAGTAGGCATACTAACAAGTTCACACACAAATACAACAGAAAAGTTAAACATTCATATCAAACTCAGGTTCACAGGACACGTTCATATTCATAGCCAACATTCACTATCAACAACTCACAAGATTCATATATACACAAGCTCAGCATATCTATGCATCCAAATGATTGATAGATCACACGACAATATTCATACATAATTCACAAAAAGATTCAGATATACACATGTTCAGTATGTTTATGCATCCAAATGATTGAGATCACATCCAATATGATCCATGGACGAACTTTAATTACTTAGGGTACAGACTGGTAAATGGTGTTCAATCGGAGGTACTTCTTGGTAAAATTAGTTCTTGTACAAGTAAACTTTCGAGTACATAAGAGGTAGCACAGACAATCTGAACTTTTCTTGTTGGTTTATCCTCAAATAGTGGCCTCGTGCCGAGGGAGGTTTGAGCAACTTGGCCACTACTTTCGTCCAACTAGTTTACTATCTCATCTTGGTCCTGTATCTCGCCAAAATTCTACATTGCGGACGAGAAAGGAGGCGGTTGAGAAAATGAACCACCCAAATTTTTTGTGCAGTTCAACTGAAATGGAGCATCCTTGGCATGCACACTGATTAAGTGCCAGATGAATATCTGGCGTCAACCAACTTGTCTGGAATCTTTAGACTCCATGCCATATAGTTCGCTACCATATGTGCCGATAACCAAAAGGCACAAGTTGGGACCAAAGACTGGACTGCGTTTTTCTAGGCTATGCACCAAGCAATATTTTTGGCGTTCACTCCTAATACTTGGAGTTTGACAATTGGTTGACGCCGGTTGATACTCGAATGAATATAGGCACTTCTTGTCAACATCGATGCTTGTCTGAGTGAACTTTGGAGTACATAGCAGCAGCATAAGTACCTGTCCATCTGATCATTTTGTGCAGTTCTACTGAAATCACCCGATGTAATGATTTGCTGCGAGTTCAGGCTCCAAATTACTCCTTTATGAAATCGGCAAACAGTAGCACAATACCAAATTACCAATACATATGACAGGCACAATAATCAGGATAAAGACCAGTACCAACCTGTGTGAGGTAGCATATCAATTACTATTACCTTTGACTGGAAGCCGAGATAAGCCAAGCGACTGACAACAAAGGAAGAAAGCAAGCGGAGATTAGCGACTGATAGGAAAGGACGGAAGCTGTCGAGGCAATGAAGCACCCAAAGTTTTTGTGCAGTTCCACAAAAATCGAGCATCCCCGTTGGCAAATATATTGAGAGAGTGAGATTACTGTAATAGTGGGACTAGTTGATGAAACATACACTAACAAATAGAAGCACCCTCATTATCTTAATGGGTAAAGTTAGCAACATAGTAGTCTTGCTTAAAGAGAGGTATTAGTTTATTTAATCGGTGCCAATTAGCTCAACTCAACACTCAAAGCATTGCCATTTATCATAGTTTGCAAAACTTTAACGTGCAAAGATAAAGGAGTTTCTCATGACAAGAGTACGATACAAATAGAGATGACAACAAACTAATATGGATGAAGGCCTTAGGCCCGTACCAACCTGAGAAAAAAAAGCTTATTCATGTAGTCCCATAAGAGATGATAAATCACTCACTGGAATCACACAATAGTATATATTTTTGTGCACTTCAAATGTATGGTTGAAATCACTCTTGTTTATAGTGTTGAGATTATATCGAAAAATTATCAAGAACTTCCAGCAGAGTTAAAGCACTGGCTGGTATACAGTTCATTGTATTGTCTTGTGTAGTTCCACTAAAATGTATGATTCGCACAACATGATCCCTGTTTGCACAAGTAGGAACAAGGTGAAACCTTCATTAGCTTAGTGAGAAAGGATAGGAAGACATTAGCATATTACTCAAACAGTAGCATCAAATTCATGATGGACAATACGCAAAACATTGCCTCATTGAACCAATGGCAATAAATTGACATGCAAAACAATAGCACTATTATGTCATGACACTAATAATATTCACTCCCTGCTCCACCACATGATTCACCTCCATAGACAAACATACACACGTACATGATTCAACATAGGGTCCTACTAAATATTTGTTTAACTCCAACAAGAAAATTAGGCAGTAATAAATTAGTGGTACTTAAGTACTCCTAATTAATTAAGTGAGATAGTAGAAGTGGAAGGGCTCCCTGGAGGATCATCTCACATGTAAGGTAGTCGCTGTCGGAGCCCTTGAATGGCCTCGGCCGAGGCCTCCGCTTCAAAGCAAGATCGCCTTTGGCACTGTTTATTCGTCTTCTTCTTCCTCTTCATGCTCTGTTTCTCTTTCTCCTCACCAGTTGGTGAAACCAAGTACATGATTGGCCTTCTAATTTAGAATTGGTTTTGTCAGTGAGGGAGTACAAGTGTACTAGTAAAAAACAACATTATTTTCTCATGGCAGTCGGAAAATAGAGATGAACACATGCATTAAATATCATTCTTACCTAAAGGAAGGTTATGGTGGCAATATGGATGATGAGGATTGGAACACAGATCTCCCTTTGTGCAGTTCCACCAAAATGAACCAACTGTTCCATTTTGACATTCGATTAAACAAAGACAAAAGTCACTTCTTTTAAGAAGAGTTTTGTGCAAAGTGCACCAAAAGGTCACAACAAAGAACTGTGTGAATTGGATATCCCTGTTTGCACAAAAAGGCATAGAGGAAACAGTCAGAGTCTCAAACAATTACAGGCAAAAGCATTTGGCTAAACTTGTCATGGCTTCATTTTTACCAGTGACATTAGATTAAGAACAGCTAAGGCTGCGTTCGGTTCACAGGTTTGGTGCAGGATTTTCGTAGGAACACAATTCCTACGATATTCTTTCCCTTCCAACCATTCGGAACACGGGAAAGGTGAATAGTGTTTGATAGGAAAGCTGGTGCAGTAGTACTGATTCCATAGGATTAGAAACATCCACGCAGCTGCTCATTTTTGAGGCGGTAGCCCGAGGCAAAGCGCCGCTGCCATGCGTTAGACAAAGTTCTTTGTCCGTGTTGCCGTAATAAAAAATCAACCTATGTGTGGTACGTGAGGTGAGGACAAGAGTAGTCACTGTGCAGATGAATAAACAAATAGCATCTCATATTGCCAAGCATGCTACTCTAAAAAAACAAATTTGTACATTTCGTAGTCCATCCAAACACATTCTCTTGAGAGTTTCCTCCGGTTCGCTGTTCCATAGTTTTATACCTACATTCCTTTCCTATTCCTCTATTTTCATCAAGACCTATGTTTTTGCCCTTTATTCCGAACGGAGCCTAAATATTTGGTATAAGGGCATGGGACAAGGGTGCACCAAAGATTCCAGCACCATGTACGTAAATGTGGGGCATAAAGTGATGATTCATAGTTTGTTGCCCCGAGAAACAAACATCCAAGAAACATATCTGGGTTGGTCCCATTTTTGTTCACTCTAGCCACCTACTCCTATGTGTGGATAGCAAATCTAGTCCTGGTCATACCACTGTGTACATAGTTACCCCTATATTCCCCCTTTTGACCAAGAGACCAGTTGGATGACCGGTCTGTACTACTTTCACCCCCTTTCCTTCCTGTTTGTACCAAGTCCGATGTACATACTAAATTCCCCCAACCCCACTTTATTTCTTGTTTGAACCAAGTACTCCCTCCGTCCGGAATTACTTGTCATCAAAATGGATGTGTCTAGAACTAAAATACATCTAGATACATCCATTTCAATGACAAGTATTTTCAGACGGAGGGAGTACAAGATTCGACTCCATGAAGTAGCTTTACCTCTAACAATAGAAGAAGAAAAATATGTGACGTTGGACCATCCGATCGAGAGGGGCTGAGAGGTAGAAAATGATGCACATGCAGCGACGTAGCGAGCTGGGGAAGTAGAGCTAAGGCGGTTTCGAATGAAGATATACCTGAAGGTCGTCGGGATGTGGATAGGTGGGCGGCGGAAGGCTGGATCCGCCCAATCGGCAACGCATTTAAGGGATCGGAGGACCTCCAGCGCCCGGCGCCGCCGGAGATAATGGTGCGGCCGGCAAGGTCTCCTCCTCACTGTCGACGATGGCCTAAACGCTGCCCCTCCTCCCCTTCACCAGCGGAGGGGGATACATCCGGATCTGTAACCAGCGGTGAGGATAGAAAGCCAGTGTTTTTTGAAGGGAGAAAGACAGTGTTACTACCCCTATCTTGTTTAGATCTGGAGAGGATGAGGGTGTGTTAATAGAGCAACCCTAGCAAGCAAGCGCGGAGGCTCCGGCCTATATATACGTAGTGGGTAGTTTTCCTTTTTCACTCCATCAAAACAATCGTTTAAAATTGTGTACTACTACATGCCAGGTCGCGGTTTTTTTAGTTGTTGATTGTTTTTTGAGATAGCTACCCGCTTGTTCCAAGTGGTGTTACGGTGTGCTGTGTCGCACTTTGTATCGCTCAAGTCTGGTACTACAAGTCCCTCCATTAAATGAACAACCACCCCTCGTAAAAATTGTGAACAAGCCCATGGCTAAAATTAGCGGAAACGTGGGTTGCCCTAACATGCATTATTATCTATATTTTCTACTCCCTCCGTTCCTAAATATAAGTCTTTTTTATTAGCCACACCTAAGACAAGAATTTTTTATTAGCAGCGAACCCCACATGTCATAGACACAAAAATTGTGGCAAGATTCCCTTAGGCAAGCCAAAGTGTGTCTAACAATTTGAGCAACTCAGGTTAGGCAAGTGTGGCAAGTGTGGGAAAAATAATGTGGCAACATAAGACAAACATAGTCACAATCCAAACAGCCCCGTAATTTTTGTGACATGCATGAAAATTTGGTTAGTTAAATTTATAGTCAAAATTTGGCAAGGTGCATCAAATCAACACATGCAAGTATCAAAAGGAAAGTCACGCATGCATGCATGCGTTGTACTCCCTCCGTTTCCAAATATAAGTCTTTTTAGAGATTGCAACAAGTGACTACATACAAAGAAGAATATGTCTACTCCTACATATGAAGTAGCCCATTTGAAATGTGTAAAAAGACTTATATCGAGTGCAGTGCTTTGATGTGTCGCGTCAACTCGTACAAGACCGAGAAATTTGATTACTACAACGCCCTCTCCCTCACGGACTCAACTCCGGTGCCTTAACTGCACCTACCTTTGGCTCCATGACAGGAGAGCCAACCACCTGTTGGGCCCACCTGTCATAGACGCAAAGGCAGGAGCAGTAAGTAGAAGCTTTCGCTACACGCTATCCCTCCCGCACGAGGTGGACGGACATGCAGCAGTGGATTCGAGCATCAGAGAAGTAGGAGTAACATCATTGTTCATCTTCTCGAAGAGGCGAAGAGCCAAGCGTAACCCGAGCAGCGGCGATTCTGAGCGCTCGGCGTGGTGCGGTTCCTTGGAGTACTAGCCAGGCTCTTGCATGAGACAAAATTGCTATTGTTTAACAATTAAACTCCATTATCCATTGGTTGATACTCATTCTGCATAGGTCCACGCGCTTAGCACCATTTCCTCCTGGGGTCACCAATGTTTATTTGCTAATTAATAGCATTGCATGCAATGAACTAGCCATTGCAAGTCATTAAAAGCATGCACACCTCTCATCTCTTATTGGTTGATATGTTAAGAAACAATAAACAAGGTAGAAGTTAATGCACCGCGCCTAAGTGTTTTGGGACTATTTGGTTTTCGTAAGATGACTTACACACCTAGACGGAGGGAGTAGTATAGCCCTGTAAACCGGAAAGGAGTATTTGCTTTTCTAGAGATTTCAACAAGTGACTAGACTACATCGTGTGCAGTACTCCCTCCCTTCCGGTTTATAGGGCTCAAATCTCAAATCTCATGAACCAAGGCATTTTGCGATTGGAGGAATGTATCTCGTACTTTACAAAACTACCCTAATTAAACTAATGCATTAATTACGTAGTTCTCTCGTTTTCCTCTCCGCCTTGGTCGCGGTGCACAATATTGAGCACTCCTATATGACTAGCCGCTCTATCTACATGCGGGATATTTCAAAGCATCCGGGCCCGTGTGCCATCCACCAAATCACAACGAGGTGCTACAGTCGAGACTCACCTGTCACCCCGGTGTGGGCGTCATGACCCGTCATATCACAAAACCCACACCTTTACCAGCAGTGGTAAGGTGGCCTCCAAGTTGGACTGGACGAAGCAACCATCATTTCACTAGAACGCCTCGTTCAAGCCCTTTCTTCCCTTTCTTGAAGAAAACCTCACTCTGTGCTACTCACTGACATTTTTCTTACATGCATCGGCGAAGGAAAGGTGGGCTAATCAGTTATGCTGCTATATTTTCATTCCAAGAATCTTCTTTTATGGCGAATCGATCGATTCTCACATCCTATTCTTTTCCCATTTTCATTGCGATTGTGGTTTCCTTTCGATTGCTTTTGTTTGTCAGTTCATTGATGGATCCTGGAGCACTAGGCAAAGAGTTGCCGGTGGACAACCCACTGGAGACAACGATCTCTAGGAAGCGAGCACCGACCAACGAGTTGACCATGTTGGCGGGACAACCCATGGAGACGAAGAACTCCAAGAAACAAGCACTGGCCAAAGAGTTGAGGACGTTGGCGGATTTAACTCCTCAAAGAAAGTTGGAAGAACAGCAAGGGCCCCACCGTGCCTACCCCAGTGAACTCGATTGCTACCTATGTGAGGCTCAAGACCGAGTTTGAGGAGATAGTCGCCGTTGAGAAGCGATACTCCTTGGCAAGGTGATGGCCCCCATCGAGGACGAGGAGATGGCCCCCGGAGGGATGAGATCCCCCAGTGAACTGCACAAGGTAAAAAATAATGGCTTATTACCATAGTTGTGGTTTTTGATTATTTGCAATGTGCTTGCTAATATGTTAGGGTTGTGCAGGTGCCGCTGGACGTCCTTGATGATTCCGGCGTCGCGGGCCTGGCCCTGTTGGCATCGCCCGGAGATCGATTCCGATGCCGCTGTCCATCCTGTGGACATCGCCCGCAGATCGATTCGATGTCGCGGTCGATCTGTGGACATCGCCTGTAAATCGATTCCCATGCCGCTGTCCGTGCTTTGGTCATTGCCCGAGAGATCGATGACAAGAAATAGTTGGTCGCGCTAATCCTTCGTGGTAGTTTGCATTGCCCGTGTTTAATTACCGTAACGATGCGTGTTATCAAACCATCTTAGGGCTAGTGCACTGTCTTGTGTGGGCGGATCTTGCTACTTTTGTTTGATAGTGAATCATGCGAACCCTCTCCGAGTTATGGAAACAGATGTATTCTCACCAGCTTTTGATGTAATATATGGCATGCTAGATGTAAGTTTGAACTGTTTATCATATCAACAGGGTTTGTTTGATGATTCTTGGTGTTAGTAGACTAGCTACTGTGCGAGCTATAGTACTTGCAAAACACTCACCGAAGAGAAACATTGGGGCTGATGAGCTCGTGGTACGCTTATACTTATCCCTCGTTGATCGACCAAAAGCCCTAGCTCCTAAAATTGTAGGCTTAGCGATCGATCAGACAATAGTCGACATACATTCAGGCCTCATTTGGTTCATAGGGTAGGAAAATCGCAGCAAAAGTATAGAGAACGTGCAACACAAAATCATAGCAGTGCAGAGACGTACTCCCTCCGTTCCAAAATAGATGACCTAGGCGGGCTAGTTTGGCTGAGTGGGTTTCAGTGATATGACGTGGTACAGTGCCCTCCAGTTTTCGTGTGTGGTACAGTAAGTTTTCTTGAATAAGCAGAATTCAACAAAGTCATGATGGTTCCTTCGTCCGAACAACTTACAGTGGGAAAGGTTGGGCCTGCGATACGAGCGGGGTAGACCAGGATAATTTTGTGCATGGCGGTGGACGGGATGGTCGACGTCCCACATGTCGGCGAATGAAAGTATTCTTTCCGATATAGAGGACGAGCAACGAGTATTCATTGTTTATTTTGATGAAAGCTATTGTCTCCACTTACGACGGAGGAGTGTGAAACATGGCAGCCCAAAGTGAACTTGGCATGTGCACCACTCCCTCCTTCCTCATGTAATGCCCAGTGTTACAACTTTTTCTCACTTTCTCTCTATCTATTTCCTCTCAAATGTTTTTTACCTTTCTTTTTTAAGACACAATTGTTTTTATGCCTTTTTAGAATTTTTTATACCTAGGAGCAGGTGTAGAGGCGGGCTCTTGCAGAGCCCACTCCATGACTTTGTCAATGCCTCTCTCTCCTCCACATAAGGAGTACTACTTGCTATGCATGCATGCGGCGGGCAGCTGGCGTCTTGAGGGGCCAGGGCGGTGAGAGCAGGCTCCGGAAGCGGTCCGGACTCCAGCATGGACCACCTCACATTATCACCATATATTTCTTGGAGTCCGTGTGCGGCGGGCGGGCGATCTCTTCTCCCTCCCCCGTTTCTCTCTTCTCGGACGCTCACGAGCGATTAGATTTCGGCTATCGATGGTTTATTCAATTACGGTCCCACATGTTAGTGAAATTGCAAGACAACGCGTGTCCCCTCTGGTGAGCGGCGTGCGAGCCGGACTGTCGGGGTTGCGACGCGTATGAGTCGGAAGTGTGCCACCTTTTCCTTTAGAACTTGCGAAGCGTAACATTTTCGCGCGATCGATCGATAGAAATCCAGAACAAAATGACGAGGGCGGTGCTTTCCCGCTTGTTAGGCGGGCTAGTTTGAGTGATATGACGTGCTACAAAGGCCGTCCACTTGCTCCATTTTTATGTAAGCAAGAGTTTACACTCTTACGCGGGAGGAGTGCGAAACACCGCAGATCTGATTTTGATGGAGGGATAACTATTCCCTGCCAAATAATGGAGGATTTTTAGCGATTATAGCATGATAGTTAGGGCATCTCCAGCGCTGGCCCACAAATTTACACCGGCATCTGTCCGAGGACACTGATGGATGCCATCCGATGCTGCCCGCATACCTTTCGACAACTATATGAACTAACCGGACGAAATTCGTGCAAACAAAGCAAATTTCAAATTAACCGGATGAAATTCATTACATTTCAAAACTTTTCCTACAAACTGGACGAAATTCATTACATATTTCGCACAAACCGCATTTAAAACTCATCAGTAAACCTAATCTAAACGATCGCCGGTGCCCGACCACCATGTTCGGCCATGAACCCGAGAAAGCCGACCATTGCCTTTGCCTCCTCCTCATCCGCCTCGATAACCTCCTCCTTCGAAGCACAAGGTTCTGAAGATTTCCGCCTCCACGTCGCCGTCAAGCGGCTAATCGGCCGCCGATGTTTACCCCACCAAGCTTGGCGTCGACTGAGTGGAGTAGCGGTGGCCTTCCCGGGACCAGAGCGGCGGCGACCTACCGTGTACTACTCTTCCTCGCTGCCGGCTGCGCCCGCGCACGCGCGCCGGCTTCGTGGTCGTGGCGGCGGAGGGCGGCCGGGGGGGTGCCGGCGATCTCCTTCGTTTGCTCCTGCGACAGTATGTCGAAGAGAGCTTTGGAGCGCGCCCGGAGCGGAGCCGCCGATGTCCCTCGCTTCGCCTCGCGACAAGACGCCCAAGAGAGCTTCGGAGCGCCAGGAGGCCATGGTTGAAGTGGTGCCGACAGAAGGAAGGGACCGGAGGAGAATAAGTGTGGGTCTTTGGCTATGGCTGGGAGCTGGGGCTCATGTTAATATAGCAGGCGAATGGCAATGAGCCGCGGCAGACGGATGGACAACCGGCGCCGGAGTAGGTTCGTCGGGCATGAATGCGGACGTTGCTTCAGTGACTTAACTGCAGATGCGTTTGGGTTACTGACATGTGGGCCCAACGAGCATCTGGCCCGCATGTCAGTGACACACCAATTGCACCTGCAGTTAAGTACGGTGAATGCGGCATTGACATTCGGAGAGACGGTGACCGCTTTCAGCGGAAGCGGCGCTAGCGATGGAAGGGGTTTCGGTGTGCAGTGGCACTAAGATCGGTCGCTCACGATAGTACATACTCCGTACCATACTACCATAGTACCCTCTCTAGCTTAGGTTGTTTTATAGATTGTCGTTGTGATGGACGATATACATGAGCAAGGCGGTCCGAGTATGACCGTTGGTGTTGAGCGGTGAATACATGCTCGGCGCTCGCGTAGGCCTCCATCAAACGTCTAAACAAGAATGTCTTCGCCGGGCGCCGCAGGTGATGGGTTCCCGCTTATGCGTTGCGCCATGAGCAGGACTTTGATTTAGAGGGCGACGTGCATGCATTAGCATGCTTTGACAGCGGAGCGTGAGTGTCCGACGCCAAGTATTTCATTTTCATTTGGTCGACGAGGGTGCGTTGCGGCGAGGAGTCCGTGGTTTGATTCCCCACATACGCATAATTTTGGTTTTGATTTCTTTCTCCATTGACAGGTAGGCCCGCGTAGATAGATAAAGAACACGAGTTGATGAGGCGCATGCGGACTGTTTGACTGGTCAACCAGACAAATACGGAGCTATACGCTGAGCCAGTGACCGTATAATCACCATATCTCGTATACAATGATCAAAGTGAGCTATCAAGACAAGTTCGATGACCGCCAATGCATTTTACTCGGTAATAAATGACCAGGATTGAAGGGGAATCCAAATTTGCTTCGTCTTCTATCCTCGAGCTCTTGACAAACCAATGCACTATACGGTTGTCCGGCCACTCCACCCCAGAGCTCTCACCAAGCGTCGTTCATGCCACTGCACCGCACACTAACCGGTAAGGCAGCGATGGCATCCCGACGCGCCGAGTTCCTCGCCGCCCACGGCCGCACACAAAATGGTAGGGAAGCGGTGGCATCCCGCCGTGCCGAGTTCATCGCCGCTCGCGACCTCACAACTATGTGGGAGGAATTTGAAGATGCCAAGGCTGAATGGGCGGTAGATCAAGAGGCGGCCAAAGCCGCCTGCAGGGAGCGGAAAAGTCAGAAAGCACTCAAGAAAAGAGAGGCCCGCTGCCGCAAGAAAGAAAAGGACGCACGCGCTGCTGCGGAGAGGTCGACGGAGATCCAAGCACGGTGGGGTGTCACCGACAAAGCCGGGAAGGAGAACGACGACGTCTGGCCAGCATGTGAGAAGTAGTAGTACTAGTAGTTAGTGTGTGTGTCTGTGTCTAAGTACGAGCATGTACCAATACTACTAGTTACTACTGTAGTTTTTAGAGCAAATTACCAAAGACATTAGCCTAGACTAACTGGAAAAATTCCTATCCTAAGCATCAAATGGCATCACTTTCTCTATAGGAATTGATATGCATGCCATCTCACTTCCTATGATTTTCATATTCCTATCCTATGAACGAAAGGAGGCCTCTGTTGGTGTAACTACTGTAGCTAGCAGTACTGCTGGTATAGTAGTTTTCTTCAAGAAGCGGAATTCAACGAAGTCATGATGGTTCCTTCGTCCGAGCAACTTCAAAGTGGGAAGTGGGCCTATGATTTGACGGCTCATTAGTCATTGTTACCGCGGTGCGATGACCTGGGTGACTCTCCCTTGGAGTTCTGCGTGCATGGCAAGTGGACCAGGATGGTCGACGTCCCACATGTTGGCGAACGGAAGTATTCTTTCCGATATCGAGGAGCAAGGAAACCGCGTAGTATCACTGCTGATGGGTTCGCAAAAAAATAGTATCACTGCCGATTTATAATTATTTTTTATTTCTGATGAATGCTAGCATTTCAACTCTTACGACGAAGGGTGCCAAACACGACACTTGCTGGATGTCCCACACGTCAACGAAAGGAGTGGGATATGAACAGCGTGGTAGAGCCCAGCGTAAAAAAACAGCGTGGTAGAGCGTCTCCACTTCTTCCACTTCTGGGTCGTAGACCACACGTAGTAGTAGTACTTAGTGGTATGAACGATACAAAGTGCGACCTGGAGAGAAAGACACGTCTAGTTTGAAGGTCTCGGGGCATACACGTAAACAAATATAAATGTTAATATGTGCCTCCAACTAATATAGTTGTAGTAGAGTACTTAGGCACGTACTCCATAACATCATCGTGCATTGCACGTACAACATTTAGTGGTAGTACGTAGTAAGAGACAAATGCCGCCCAAGAGTTCCCTTCTCGACCTACTTTTGGGTGTTTGGTAGAGTGTATGGAGGGTGCATGAGTCCACACTAGTTTAGCACAAATACACTAGAAGCATGCATGAAGAGAGCATGCATGAAGAGGGGTGTTGAGTTGAGCATGCATGAAGAGGGAACAACTATGACGAGACGAGAACGGAACCAAACACACCCTATATGCCACGCATGTTCATACCATTTGTGCCTTTCTACTTCACTTACTGCGCTACATTACTCAGGTTCGTACGTCCACTCCTGGGTACATGTCCGTCTCGTAGTTCCAGTCCCACGTGTTCTTCATATAGATGGAATGATCCTTGCATAACACGTGCACCTTGATGCTAGATGTCTCGCGTGTTGGTAAAAGGATGAACAAAGCTCACGTAAAAAAATAGAGTGGAAGAACATAGATTCCGAACGACCGAGAAGGAGCAAGGAACCTCATGGTGGAGCGTCTGCACTCATAATATTTAATATTATTCAGCGATATAAAATTAACCAATCATCTCCACAGTGGACTGGAAGAGTACAAAACATGGCAGCCTAGTGTAGTTACATCATACTAGTACATGGCTAACCCACACTATCACCATATTTTTTGGCTTCCGTGCGACATCTATCTCTATAATCCAGCAGCCTGTATCTCTTCTCCCTCCTCGTCTCTATCAAAGTGCGGCGGGCTGGCGTTTCTGCCGTCTATTGAGGTCGGTTAACTATCACATGTTAGCGACATGCCAAGAGCATTATAAAAAAATTCCTTTCACGTTCCGTTTTCAAAAAGAAAAAAAATCCTTTCACGCATTTAATTTGCTCGTATGCTTTGAGCAACTTGCATGTCCTATACTGCTCCTGTTTGATACTCTAACTTAGCTAGAAGTTAGACTAACTCATGACTAACCCTGAACTAACAGTAGCCAAAGAGGTGTTTGGGTGACAGGGTTAGATTGACAATAAATGCACTTCATGGAGAGAGAAAAGTGATTTTTCAGTGGTCCTAATGAGAACTATCTCCAGTTAGCACCTCTTGGGTGGGATAGTTTTTTTTGGTGGTGTCGGTGTCAAAATCGGCGGATCTCGGGTAGGGGGTCCCGAACTGTGCGTTTAGGCGGATGGTAACAGGAGACAAGGGACACGATGTTTTTACCCAGGTTCGGGCCCTCTCGATGGAGGTAATACCCTACTCCTGCTTGATTAATATTGATGATATGGGTAGTACAAGAGTAGATCTACCACGAGATCAAGGAGGCTAAAGCCTAGAAGCTAGCCTATGGTATGATTGTTGTTCGTCCTACGGACTAAAACCCTCCGGTTTATATAGACACCGGATAGGTTAGGGTTACACAGAGTCGGTTACAATGGTAGGATATCTACATATCCGTAAAGCCAAGCTTGCCTTACAAGCCAAGGAAAGTCCCATACGGACACGGGACGAAGTCTTCAATATTGTATATTCATAGTACATGAGTCTGGCCAACGGTGATAGTTCGGCTATCCGGACACCCCTAATCCGGACTCCTCAAGAGCCCCGAACCAGGCTTCAATGACAATGAGTCCGGTAGCGTTGATTGTCTTCGCATTGCGAGGCGGGTTCTTCTCCAAATTCCATATACTTGTTGAATAGTGTCAAACCCGATAAATGCTACGGTCCTTGGCTTCTACGCCCAATAATGGCCATCTTCCACGTGTTTGAATGAATGAGAAAAGCCAGTAGTATTTTACACTTACCCCCTAGCTGCGCAAAAATGAGCTGCCTATAAGAGGCGAGGATCTAGATCTGAGTCACACCATCCCTCCTTCATGAAGCTTTCATCGGAGCGCCTCGACCAAAGCCCATTCCATCATGGGCCGACGGCGGCTCCTCCTCTCGCGCTCCCAGCCCTCACCGAAATTGGGAGAGATGCTCAGTCCCGCATAGCGAGCTAGTTATACTCCAAACCAAGGTATTTCTTCCCCCGGCCTTCATGGTTCCGGTTCGAGCCGGACTTGCCACCTACAAGGGCGGAAAGCAAGCGGAGAGTGTCCCCGATCCCTCTAAAGGAGAGCGGGTATGCTTCATCTCTTATCTAGTAAGAGGACTCGGATTTCCAATCCATCCGTTTCTCCGCGGGCTCTTGGAGTTCTACGACCTCCAGTTGCACCACCTTACTCCTGCCTCCATCTTGCACATCGCGGGCTTCGTGGCCCTTTGCGAACTGTTCTTGGGCGTCGAGGCTCATTTCGGGCTGTGGAAGAGATTATTCTGTCTAGTACCCCTTTCTTGTGAGGGGTCAATATATCAAGTGGGCGGAGCCGAGCTATGGCGCATCGCCGGGACCGGATACCTATCCGGAACCCCGAAGAAGGCATCAGAAGACTGGCCTTCAGAATGGTTTTACATGGAGGACGTCCCGCTGCCGGATCCTGTTCGGATCGGCCTTCCGGAGTTCAGCAATGCTCCTCTGAAGAAGCGCCTAAGCTGGCGCCCTCGGAGCCCGTGAGGGAAAATGACCGGATGTCATCTATTTGATGAACCGAATAAGGTTATTCTTGGCTCATGCCGGATTGACCATGACTGAGTCATGGCAATCTGCATTATGAGGAGTGCAACCGCTCCAATACAGGGGCCACCCATGTGGGACTTCAACGGGAGGACGATGCCACCCGCCATGGCCGCAAAGGGCGGGATTGGTCACCGAACTGGTGAAGATCTTGTCTGCCATATATAAAGGGAGGAGGAGGATTTCCTCGCGTCCAATCCATGAAGGAGTTTTCTTGAATAATCCTCGAAGCTGGGTAAGCAAACATCTTTGTGACCTGTCCGATCCATGTTCCCGTGGTTAAATATCTCATTTCATGGTTTACTGCGAGGAACTGCGCCGGTTATGGAGAAGATACACAGCCCGCCCCCACAACCCGAGGATCCGGAACGGTCCCTCAATCCGACCTCCGAAGAGGATCCGGATATAAAGGTGGAGTTGATCGACGGGGTATTCCACCAACTTAGCATCGACAATGCTTTGGTTGCCATTACGGCCGATTACCCCGGAATACTTCCAGCCTCGCAGGTAACTGAGACCAAGGTCCCAATATTCTGATAATGACCCATCCATGCTTATTTCTTGATCACCGTATACCAATGGTGTTTCGCAGGGGGTACCTTCGAGGCAGGAAGCCGAGCCCGCGGCGGTTGGCCAACAAGGGATGACAGCCTCAAGAAGTTAAAAAAGGAGTGCGGTCTGGATCGAAACTCCGCCGCAACGGTATGGCGTGTCACCATGTTCCTAGGATTGATTCCTGGAAGGCGTACTAACGCTGACGCTCTTTTCAGGAAAAAGAGCGCTCGCCGGACTGAGTCCGAAGAGATTGCCAATTGAACCTCCACCGGCCAGGCTCCAAAGCCGGGTCCAGAAGCGGAGGCGAACACGAGGCGTACGTCAGATGCTCCTCTAACAGAGGATGCCGACAGATTGTCCGCCACCAACTCCGAGGTGGAGAGCGCCCTGAATCACAGGCACCGCCGGACAGTTCTTCGTGATGCATGTTTCTCCCAAGAGGCCTTGAATGCCTTCAATTCGGGAGATGCGCACCTCCGTGCCGCTCAAGATGGTCTAGCGAGAGCCACGGAGCAGTATGTAAAGGACATACGGGTAAGGAATTTTGACATTTATATATGCCAGTAGCCCTCGAGACTTAAAATAGTTAGAATAACTGATTTAAGGATCATTTGTTATGCATGATCTTACAAAAAAGAGTACCCGACTGTCCCAGGAGCTTGAAGAGTGCAAGGCCCAACTTGAGGCCGCACTAGCCGCTACACGGGGAGCCACAGAGACCCCCTCTGGTAATATACGCTTCAAAAGATAAATAGTTTATGAAGTGCGGCGGGTATGTAAATCTGACATAAATATTGCAGATGGCGCCGGACTAGATCCGGACAAGCAACAACTCTTGCGCCAGCTAAAGGCCGGCGAGAGCGTGCTTACGAGGGTGTGGCAGGAGAAAAATAGCCTCCAATATGCCAACACCAAAATGGGTGAGGAACTAAAGGATGTTCGTGCCCAGTTGTGCGACTCCGACCAGAAGGAGAATCGGGCGGCTTCGCGGCATTTTCAGTAAGTGCTTGAGCAAACTTTGAAAGAGTTCGGCGAGGAAGGCGACTAACATAAACATGTATGTAGGTTTGCTCACAGGTCGTCCTGAGGAGGAGATGCCCAGTTCTTCAGGTGATCTTCTTCCTGAATTGTGTCAGCTACACGAACGAGTCCGACAGGTGATGAAAGGCGTCGGCCAGGCCTTGTGGTCATCTATCTCCCTGCCCGAAGGCATTGGGGAGCTGGCAGAGCGGCTTCAAGGAGCACGGCGGCGCTTCCGACTATGGAAGATATCGGCCTGCCGTCAAGGTGCCAGGGAGGCACAGGCCATGGTAAAGACGCAGCGGTACACGGTGACCCAAACCACATGGCCGAGGTCGGACTGTGGGGCTGATGGGATGGAGATCCCTATAAGCTTAGTGTACGGCCAAGTAGAATTGGCCGCCAAGTATTCCCGCAAGATTGTAAATTAGATAGCCTATTAGATGGCATTGAGGAGGAATACAATGAGTCGAGTTGACTATGTAAAAATATGACATGAAAAAAATGTCTTCTAGCCGGATTGTAGATCGTTTGTCATAGCGGACCTTTTCGCTTCGACCTCAGGACCCAATAGTCCGGAGTGTGTCTAAATACCTTCGTGGTTATATAAGAACCGGGGTATGCATGGAGACAAGGCATAGGGGTCATGATTGCTGTATCAGACAAGTGCCCAACTAGTTATGTTATATTACATGGGTAGTAAGAAACATCTTCCAGGGAGAATAGTTCCGTTAAGGGTTCCTTTATTTGGGATGCATGCCCTAAAGTGCATGTCAAAGCTGCTATGAAAGCAGAAAATCATACTGGGGCAGATGGGTAAATAGTTAAAAATCATCTTTCAGTTCACCGACCAAATAGTCCCTTAAGAACGCTTAGCTTTCGGCTTCACCCGGTCTGAGGTACACATCCGGCTGACCCGGCAAGAATAATCGCAGAGGTGCTTCCTTTACCACCTAGCCGAACAATCGGGAACGTAGGGGTAAGCACGATAGCCAGCAACCCAGCTTGGCCAAAACTTAAGTCATATCGATGCATATAATGGTGAATAAAAGGTACATGCGGAAGTTTGACGCATGTGTTGGGCATGAAGCCCGTATAAAATAAGCTTCTGGTAAAGAAGCCCCCAGGTATAATGAGCGCGTACAGCGCGTCAAATATGTGTGAACAAAGCGCAAACGAGCCTCTAAAGGCTTCAGGAAAAGGAGGGGGAAGGAGAGAAATAAAAGACAGCAAAAATAGAAAATGTGGACGGAGGAAGGAAACGAACTTGGAGTCCGGCGCTTAGGCGTAGAATCTTCGTAGACGGGCGGCGTTCCATGGGTTCGGCTCGAGTCGGTTATCCGATGCGTTTCGCAGATGGTATGCTCCGCCGGTCAGGACCTGGTCGATGATGAAGGGACCTTCCCATTTGGGCTTGAGTTTGTCCTTTTTCTTGTCCGGCAGCGTAGAACTAGTTCGCCAATGTTATAAGCTTTGGCTCGTGCTTCCCTGCTTTGATATCTTGAGCCTGCTGTTGATAGAATGCGGAACGAGCTTTTGCCACGTCGCGCTCCTCCTCCAATGCATCCAAACTGTCCTGCCGATCGAGCTCGGCTTCTCTTTCTTCATACATGCGCACGCGAGGTGAGTCATGAATTATGTCGCAGGGCAGGACTGCCTCTGCGCCGTACACCATGAAAATGGTGTGAATCCGGTGAAATCTGATGGGCGTGGTCCGCAGCCCCCAGTAGTACGGAGTTGAGCTCCTCAACCCAAAGGCGTGTTAGATTCCTTGAGGGACCGCACTAGTCTGGGTTTAATGCTGCTCATGATTAGACCGTTTGCTCACTCGACTTGACCGTTGGTTTGAGGGTGATAGACTGAGGCGTAATCGAGCTTGATGCCCATGTTTTTGCACCATAATTTGACCTCATCGGCCGTGAAGTTGGTGCCATTATCAGTGATGATACTGTGGGGGACACCGTAACAGTGCACTACCCCTGATATGAACTTTATCGTCGGTCCAGATTCGACCGCTTTAACATGCTTGGCCTCTATCCATTTGGTGAATTTATCCACCATGACCAATAAGTATTTTTGCTTGTGGGTTCCTCCCTTAAGGCATCCAACCATGTCAAGCCCCCAGACCGCGAACGACCAGGTGATGGGTATAGTTTTGAGGGCGGTGGGTGGCATGTGGCTTTGGTTAGCAAAAAGCTAGCAACCAACGCATCATTGGACTAAGTCCTGCGCATCTTCCCGGGCCGTCGGCCAATAAAATCCTGTACGGAAGGCCTTGCCTACAAGGGCCCGGGCTGCAGCGTGGTGCCCACCCAGTCTGGCATGAATTTCAGCCAGGAGGTTTCGCCCTTCCTCTTCAGAGATACACCTTTGAAGGACTCCGGTAGTGCTTTTCTTATAAAGCTCTCCCTCATTGTTTGACACGAGAAAAACATTTAAAACTCCGAGGAGAAGGGAGAAGGGAGTGTGTTTCTCTCAGACGCCGGGGAAAGAAAACTGTGTATGCGGGCGTGCCAGTGTACCGTGGTATACAAAAAAAAAAGAGATACGGGAACATGTATTTCATTAATCTCATTGGAGAAATAAAATTACAATATCCCATAAAAAAAGGAGTGCTCCGTGGCCTACTAGCACGGCCAAGCTGGCTATGGCGATTGTGTGATCTCCTGGTTCCCGGGGCCTCGGAAGGCTCCCGGTTAATTACTCCCGCCGGTTGCTCATGGGATACCTCGATTGAGCTGTGTGGTGCGTCTTCGTCGTCTTAACCCGCGTTCTCCATGCATGATGATGGTGATGTGTGTGGGGGCGGCGGCAGAGCCCGTGTCCTCGTCGGTACACGCGCCGCAAGTAGCGTGGCCTTTGCGGTGGCCGCGCTTGCCCTCGTCGGTCTTGGCGGCGTTAGAGGACTTGTTGTTGGGGTAGCATGGATCGCGCTCGGCTCGGACTTCTCGACGACCAGTAGCTTCTCGGGGTGTACAAGGGTCTACGCCCAGCGGGAGTAATTGTCAATGGAGACCGGCGTCGGTGTATGACCATCGCGCTGCTCGCGCCAGCATGGCCTGAGTGGTCGACACCTTGTCCCGGCCAGACGCCGAGACCGCGGCAGTCGGCGTCGTCAAGGCGTCGTCTCACGAGTTCGTAGAGGAGCAGTGTTGTCGTTGAAGTCGCCTCGCCTCGCCGTCGCATCTTGTCTTCGGACCAGATGGACATACTTCTCTTCATCCCGGCGAAAGCAGGGCGCTGGCATCGCCTCGGTGTGGCACCATCTTCTAAGGAGGCCACAAACTGCCATGTGGTCGACATCGGCTTCTTCCTGCTCGGATGACGAAAACAAACTAAATGTCTTCGTCTTCTCTAAGCACTCGATGTAGACGATGGTGATGATGTTGCAGCACGTAGGAGAGCTTGGTCATGAGTCATCTCTTGTGCGGGCTCCGATGGCTTTTCCAGTCGACGAAAGGTTGACAAACGTGCCACCCTGCCATCAAATGACTACGCACAATGGCCGCTCGTGGTGCACAGCAACGCGTTCAGGAGCGCAGCAACACAAAGATGATTTCGCCCGGCAAGAGGTAGACTAGAAACTTAGCGACAAGGCTAGACCGTCTCCAGTGATGGCCAGCCGGCGATCAGTCTTCATGCGTGCACTGGTGCTGGGCCTTATAGTGCACCTGTACGTAGTGTACTCTGTCTCACGATGTTCAGCTGCTTTCCGAGTACACCACAGGCGGCCATACCCAGCGATGGTACTCGGGAGGATGGCACCATCCAGTCCTGCCGAGGTGTGGGAGAGGCGCTGCACCGGCAACAAAGTTAGGCCTCGTCATCCTCGACCAAGACACAGGGCAACATAGTATGGTGTGCTCTGCGGCTTCGTCCTTCATGGCACGAGCTCGATGTAGCGGGCGAAGGGTGTGTGATGATGGCGATCTCTGTGGCGTCCACCTCCATGGCAGCGGCTTGGCGACGTCGGCGGTGGGCGGCGTCTCGGCGAGCTCTGAGTCAACACCTTCACCGCACCGCCATGACGAGGTAGATGTGAGTAGTGATGGTGATTTGTGTGCCGTTGGCCTCCATTGCTGGCTTTGGTGAAAACGAGCCCCGACGACGCGTCGTCTTCGTCGAGGGGTGGTGAGTAGGGGCGGCTTCCGTGGCGTAGACCCCCGGGGCATCGAGCTTGGTGGTGTCAGCGTCTGTAGTGTGGGCTTGGTGAAGACGAGCTCCGGCAGCGCGTCGTATTCGTCAAGGTGGTGAGTGGGGTCGGTCTCCATGGCGTCGACCTCCGGGGCATCGGACCTAGGCGGCGTCAGCGTCCATAGCGCGGGCTTGGTGAAGACGAGCTCCGGCAATGCGTCATCTTTGTCGAGCGGTGATGAGTGGTGTCGGCCTCTGCTTGTGTCGACCTCCAGGGCATCGATCTTGGTGGCGTCAGCATCCATAGCGCGGGCTTGGTGAGTCCGGCGACACGCCGTCTTCGTCGAGCGGTGATGAGTGGGGTTGGCCTCCGCTTGTGTCGACCTCCAGGGCATCGACCTTGGTGGCGTCTACGCGTCCATAGCACGGGCTTGGTGAAGATGAGCTCCGGCGACGCCTCCGTGGCACTGACCACGGTGGCGTCAGCGTCCATAGCGCGGGCTTGGTGAAGATGAGCTCCGGCGACGCGTCATCCTCATCGAGCGGTGATGAGTGGGGGCGGCCACCATGGCGTCCACCTCCGTGGCACCGGCCTCGGTGGCGTCGACGGTGGGCGGCGGCGTGGCGTGCTCCGTGTCGTCGTCTTGGCCGAACCGTCGTGACGAGCGCTGGCTTGGTGAAGACCATCTCAGGCAACGTTGACTTCGTCGACCTCATCTTCCAGTCCTCGGCTCCATCTCCGGCGTGTGTGCATGCATGCTATATGCAAAGAAGGAACTAAGAAAAAGACTTGTTAGATCAAAGTTTTACCCTTCGGAAAGGTGAGCTTCGCGTCCATGTTGAAGTCGCCGAGAGCTCCCTGTACGCTGGCCTCCTCTCTCTGTGTACGCCGGCGTAGATGCCCGCGTCCTTCATCAGGCCGACGATCCAGCGCTGTGTGAGCGAGAGAGCTCTCGGGTCTTTCTGCCTGCGTGCGTCGTCTGTTGCGGCTATACCTGAGTCTTGTGCGTAGATGTGATGCTGTGGATGGATGGATGCTTGAGGTGTTGCGTGATGGATGGATGGATGCTGGAGGTGTTGCGTGATGGATGGACGCCGGAGGTGTTGCGTGATGGAT
Source organism: Aegilops bicornis (assembly GCA_021605145.1). Taxonomy (NCBI): domain Eukaryota; kingdom Viridiplantae; phylum Streptophyta; class Magnoliopsida; order Poales; family Poaceae; genus Aegilops; species Aegilops bicornis. The sequence continues at coordinate 297,390,762 of CM038669.1, forward strand.
GTGCGCTGCGTGAGTTACCTCTCCGGTCGTGCTCCCTCTGCGTCCATGTATGCGAATGGCCGTGTGCCTCTGTATTTATAGGGAAGGGAGATAGGCAGAGCGCGAGCGTTTGTTCCGATATTCGTGGGAAGATAGAGATTAAATCCCGTCTAGGAGCTCCGTTGGTGCTTATCTTCTCCCTTTCTTAGCGCGTACGCCTGCATAAGGAAAAACAAAACCAAACTCGTACGTACCTGAGCTACACAGCCGACAGTGGGCCGGCCATCTGATCCACACGTTTGCTCGCAACCTTCGTACGGTTGCTCTCAAGTTTGCTGGCTTGATCAGTTATGGGTAATTGTATACGTGTATGTACACGGTAGAACTCAATCATATTTAACAAGCCACGGCCAGCCCAGACTAAACAGGTGCATACATGCATTAGCCAAATATTCGGGTATTCGGAGAAGTACAATACACGCCGGCCAGGGCGCCGGTATATGGGTATTTGGAACTGACGATGCGGACGTTCCAGTGTATATAAGATTCAGCGAAGCGTCCACAGGAACTGCACCGGGCCTTTACATCTGCAAAGTTAGCTAGGTACCTGATCAAATACGTGAGTGATGTAGCTCATACCATGCATGTAATCAACAATATACGCTGGTTTGTACGTGGGCAAAATCAACGTGCATGCATGCACGTGGAGACAAACCAAGGGTTAGCTGGTGCATGCACGTACGTGTACATCCAAATATCAAACATGGACATGTAACTTGCACTTAAATAAATTCATTTGAATTTAAACTTAGAAATTCTACAAGCAAGAAACACAAAAACACATCAAACAAATGCCCCCTCACCAAAAAAAGTTCGAGCGTGGAGCAGATCGAACTTAATTTGGTGATATTCTGGCCATCCGTTGGGTTGCACCTGCAAAAGAAAACAAAGCAACTCATTGATGGATGTATGAAGTGTTAGACGAAGCGTGCATGGCCATGCATCCATATTCGTGGATTTTTGAGACATCAGCAATCCACGCATTCTCTTGGTGCCGATTCCCCAGCAAGGAGCGCCGGCCACAACGACTTCGCCAGACGCCTCAGCCCTTCAGGCTTGGTACGCGTCCCGCTACTCCGTACACTGGGATAGCTCAACTGTGTTGGCACCGACCGTGGCTTCGAGCGGCCAGCTCCACCGTTGCTTGCATGCATATCCTGAACGTCCTACACAGTACCTGTGTGGAAAAGAGGAACAAAAAGAAAAGGAAAATAAAATGAAAATTAGGGTGCTGCGTTGTAACCGTGATAATGACGGTAGACTCCTGGGCTTCACTGCTCGTCGTAGTGCTCGGTGCCATCGCAGCACACTGTTGCCGCCGAGGTGGGATGCTTCTCGTTGCGAAGACAATGTGTTGCGGATGTCGTCTACACCATCGCCAGAAACGACTGTGTGATCTCCCTGTAGCGACGCAGTTGCAGGTATGTTCTTCTGCATGCGCATTCTTTAAGGAGCTCGTTGCAACCGCCCAATGGACGATGCCAGCCACCGAGACAACCCTACTTCGTCTTCATTTTGCGGCGAAACGTTGTGCCTTGTCCTGAAAACAAAAGAGAATTTACCGAACTTGTCGTGACCGCCTAACTGCTGCGGTGCCAGACGACTAGATCGGAGGGTTTCACAGATTCATGTTGGCCGCACTGGCGCATTGCACTGCTCCCATTATCTTCATATGATGATGTAGGTGAGGCGTCAGTAGACCATCGACAACACTGTTTCACCATGAATAGTGTATCACCAGGTGGTATGCCAGGACACCATCAGCCTTATGGATGATCGAGGGGATGATATTGCCCCCCAAGCTTCATTGTTGTTGGAGACGGGGTACCGAGTGACCTCGGCACCACCCTTATGAGCTCAGGTGCCTCCTTTCTACGACCATTGTTTATGTTGGTGCAGATGATTGGTTGCCGGGATGTCATCGACATAGCAGGTTGACGCTGGGATATCATCGACGTCCACAGGTGTACAGGGTTGCCCCCGATGCCTGTGTTGTTGGTTGGTGTATAGACTCGACGTCGGGTTGACATCGGCAATACCAAGCAGTACCTGCTCATTGGCTGCAAAAGACGTTGGAGAGGCGCAACAACTATAAATCCCAACAAAACAAAGCGAACCAAGCTAGAGGAAGAAAACAAAAAGGAAGGTTTGCTTTTTTATTTTATTTTTGAAATGTTGGCTTTCCCGTTATACACCAGCTATAGGTGTGACATCCAAGAAGGCTACCAAAGGACTTGTCATCGGGAATCATCGAAATACCATGACGATTACAACTCAACAGCTGATAAGCCTCAATGTACGTGTATGAAGACGCCGTGTTTCGGGATGCTTCTGAGAGGCAATAGAAATTTATATTCTAGCCCATCATTGTGCGGAGGGGCCCCACAGCCCACCATGCCCCCTGCGCATTCTTCATGAATCCAGAGACTTGGGTATGGTAGGTTCAGGGTAGATGGTTTTGGGAGAACGGCTTGGCGATTTTTCTTCATGCCTTATTGAGGGGTGGTGAACATCTACCTTCCGCCTTCTTTCCAGTGAGTCTCGTACTGCTTGGGACAACTTGACTGCTTCTTGGACTCTTGTGGTTTTTTTTGCTTCTTGGAGATTCAAGATTTTTTTTGTGCGGATTGATTGATTGGACGCAGACTTCATGAACTTGCTTGAACTTCGTTTTTTTAGGATTTTAATTGCACTTCTCGGGATTCTTCTTTCATGACTTCTCGAAGACCCACCTTGAGAACTTGGAAGGCATTTGTTCACCTCTGTGGACTAAGAGAACCCTCTGGCATTTCATCTGGAGCTTTTTGGTGGCGTGTCCCAGGGTTGTCATGTGTCTACGTACCGAACCAACTTGCATTGGGCCAGGTAGCCACCATGAATCTTTTCCTATAGTCTCCCCTAGGATGCGAGCCTCTGCGAACCTGAAGCATGACAGGAAACATGAAGGGCGTGGGGTCTCGGCGCTCAGAAGTGCCCAAGTAATCGTCTCCGCTGCCTCCGGAAGCATACGCCTGATACGTGTCGTGCATTGTGGGTGTAGGAGCCGCTCTGCCTGCAACTTGACACATTGTGCCACCCTCCGATAAGTCCTAGGGTAGCCGAAACTTCAATCAACAACATGATGTGATAGGGGAAAGCCAGCTTTGTTGTTGTTGGACGGAGCCCGTTAAAATTGGGGAGACCAAGAAAATATCCACAACATGCAACGAAGAGTGCATCATGGATCCGATAGCCCACTGAAAAGGGTCTTCCCAAGCAAAAGGCAATGAAAGAGGCAACATTTTAAGAAAAATACTTTTTAAGGAACCTTCCGTTGATTGGGGGCATATGCCGGGCACCTTGGGAATCAACCAGTTGGTATGCACCCCCGTTGTAGACTTGCTCGACGACGTATGGTCCTTCCCACTTTGGCTCGAACTTCCCCTTCGTCTTGTGCATGATGACGATGGGTCAACGGAGCACGAGGACCAACTCGCCCTTCCGAAATACGTGTTGCTTGACGAGCTTGTCATAGGCTCTCACCATGTTCTGGCGATAGAGCTCTAAGTTTTGCAGGGCATGGAGTCGCTCCTCTTCAAGGGCGTCAAGCTCCTAGAAACGAAGTTGTACCCGTTCATCTTAGGTGAGTCCTTCCTGGATAGCGACCCGTAAAGAGGGTAGCTGGACTTCCAATGGCCGGATTGCTTCGCTCCCGTAAACGAGAGAGAATGGAGTAGCTTGTGTCGGGGTACGGACTGTAACGCGGTACACCCATAAGGACTCGAAGAGAGATCGTGCCAGTCTCTCTTGTGCCTTGTCACTGTCTTCTTAAGTATCTTGCCGAGTGTCTTGTTGAAGGCTTTGATTGCCCCGTTGGCTTGCGGATAGTAGCCGGTGGAGTAGTTCCACTTGATCTTGTACTTCTCCATGAACCTGTACATCTTGTTGGACTTGAAGGCCTTGGCATTGTCGGAGGTGATGCGATATGGAATCCCAAAGCGATATATGATATTTCGCTCTAGGAAGTTTATGACGTTGTCGCTCTTCACCTCCCGTAGTGGAACGGCTTCCACCCATTTGGAGAAGTAGTCTGTCGCGGTGAGGATAAAACGATGCCCCCCGGATGATGGAGGGTCGATGAGGCCGATGATGTTGATTCCCCAGGCGTCAAATGGCCAAGAGGGAACGGTAGGGTGGAGCGGGACCGAGGGCTGATGTTTGAAGTCGCCATGTACTTGACAGTTGTGGCATGACCTGGCCACCCAAGGCAGTCCGCCATAACGCCGGGCCAATAGTATCCTCCAAGACGTATGCTATGATACATCTTAGCACCTCCTTGGTACCCGCCGCAAACTCCATGGTGCATCTCCTGGAGGATCTTCTCGGCTTTGCCTCGGTTAACGCACCGAAATAGGACCTCCTGTCCATGAGACCACATGTATAGGACACCTGCTTCATAAAGATAAAAGGGGAGTCATCATTGTAGTTGGTGTCTCGCGACGGGGTCGTCTGGGAGACTGCCATGCTTGAAGTAGTCGAGGAAGTGTTGGAGCCACTCGTCTTCCTCCACGATGTTCGTCATGATGGTGTTGACTTCGTACTCCCCCGGGATAAGCTCCAGAACAGCTGGGAGGAGCCACCTTTCTTCAACATTTACCTGCATGATTTTATTATCTAGGAGCACCAATGCTGCTGCTAGTTTTGCCAAGGCATCAGCAGGCGCATTTCTGCTTCTCGGGACATGGAGAACTTCAACATGATGAAATTTTTCCATGAGGTTCCAGGCCGTAGTATAGTATGACACCAGTTCAGGCTTGCGCACCTCGTAGATGTCGTTGACTTGACGAACTATGAGTTGGGAGTCACCAAAGGCCCGTAAAGAACAGACTTTCATGGAGAGTGCCAGGAGAAGGCCGAAGATGAGCGCCCTCATACTCCGCTTCATTATTTGAGCATTCTTCCTTGAGGAGGGAGAATGAGTGATACATCACTCCTCCTTACGGCGTCTTGAACACCAAACCTGTGCCTGCCCTTCGACTTGGGGCTCCGTCAGCGTCGGCGTCCGTGCGGGAGGCGCCGTCAAAGTAGAGCCCCCACGGTGTGTCAGGGTCGATGGTGAAGACCGCCTCGTCGGGAAGGTCGGTGATAATATGGTGGAATCGAAGGTTGGAGCGGTACATCCGTCGCTCTGGCGATGCTTAGCCATATCCCTCTGGCTTTGTCGATGTCCGATGATGAAGATGTCTGGCCTTGTCGGCTCAGACAGATGGGTGGCCTTTACCTTGTCGGTGCTCGGCCTAATGGTGTCCGCCTCGTCGGTGTCGGACTAGATGTCTTGCCTTCGCCTCGTCGGTGCCCGGCAAGATATGGATAGCTTCATCGGAGAAAGACATGTCGGTGAAGCGGTTTCGCCTTGTCAGAGCTTGGACGATGTTGTGGAAGAGTGTTGATGTAGAAGTCGGAGTAGACTTGAGTGTCGCCGCATGGCGGATTTTCTTGAAGATGTCGACAGTACAAGCTCATCGATGTAGACCTCGAGGCGTCGCGGTTACGGGGACGACCTCCGCTTGGTGTAGACGGTTGGTGTAGAAGAATGGCGGTGCGCCGATGCAGTCAGTGTCCTCGCCGGGTGATAAGCCAGTGAAGATCGCGAAATCATGTAGGCGTTCGGTAGAGACGCTATAGATGACGTCCTCGCCAGATGAAGATTTGATGAAGTTGGCGACCCATATTGGTGTAGGCGCGGTGCACTGAGGTGGTCAGTGTCCTTGCCTCGCGCGGATGTGAAGTCGACGAACATGTTGCCGTCGTCTCGATGAACCAGCCTTCCTCGCCGAGCCGGAGGTTGATGGCGATGGCACCGACATGGTCGAGAGAGTTAGCGCCCTCGCGGGTTGAGAATTTGATGAAGGTGTCGGCGTCTTATCGGTGAAGGAGTCTTCCTCATCGTGTCGGAGATCGATGGAGACGGCTCCAACATGGTCGCGGTTGGTGTAGATGGCGTCGGGCTGCACACCCGGCCTGGCGGAGATGGCGCTGGGCTGCAGGCTGGCAGCTCCGATGTTGTCATGGTAGTGTTGATGGCGTCGGACCCCACGCCGGCAGCCCCTCCGATGTCCTCGCCTAGGTGAAGTTGGCGCTAAGCTACTCGCCGGCAGCCTTGTCGATGTCGTCGTTGAAGCCTACATGGAAGAAGACACCGCTGACGAGCTCTCCAGTGGGCATTCGCCGATGCGTGGTACCTCCATGGTGCTGCAATCACCGGCACTTTATCCACTGTCGCCTTGGGCGCAAGTGCGCCAAGTGCTAGGGCCTCTTCCGCAGCTTCCCTTCGGCGTAGCTTTCATTGGCGACATGGTGTCACTGCCTCCGACTGAGCGTGTGTGCCCTCCATTGGGGCGTGTTGTGCGTCACCCCTTGCTGAAATAGAGACGAAAAGAGAGAGAGAGACAAATATTAAATATGCAGGTGTCCCATTGAGGAAGATGGACACCATGATTTTGTTCTTGTCCATGTCGAGGTGGATGGTGGTGGAGCCTTGGATGTCGGCCTTCTCCTTCTTGCTTGAGGACAACTGCACTTGATCACCACGTGGGTGTGGTCTGGCTCGGAGCGTTGTCCAGGGGTTCGAGGAAGAGGGGATGGCGCCGGGCTGCATGTGGGAAGCTCGTACATTGTGGTGGTGGGGTAGATGGCGCCGGGCCGCACGCCGGCGGCCCCTCCGATGTCACCGCTCAGATGGAGTTGGCGCCGAGCTACTTGTCATCAGCCTCGCCGCCGTTGTCGTGGAAGTGTACATGGAAGAAGGAACCGCAGACGAGCTCTCCGACAGATGTCTATGAACGTCGTGGTACGTCCATGGAGCTGCAGTCGCCCGCACGTCGTCCATGGCTGCGTTGGGTGTAAGTGCGCCAAGTACTAGTGCCTTCTCCTTGATGCCCACATCCTTCGGTGCACTCGAGACTCGGCTTGCCCACACGAGTAGCATGTGGCCAACGAAGTTTCTTCATGTAGCTTACATAGTAAGAGAGTGTAGATGCATGGCACGTTCTTTGCTGAACGCACGGGTTGCCGCTGCCGGCGGGTCCGTGGAGTCTTCCATGGAACTTGAAACAAAAGGTGTGTGTGTGAGTGCGTCGGTGTCACCGCAACGCCATCCGGTGAGTATGTTGTCGTCATGGGAGCATCTTCCTGACCACCTTGACGCCACCGTCATGGGCGCGTCTTCACCTGGGTGAGTTGCCGGCCTTCATGCAAGTTCTCCAATCGCTGTGATCGGTGCATCTTCATTCTCAGGCATAGTCCGCACCGCCACCGGCGTGGCGCCGTTGTGTGCTAGCCTCTGTCGGGTGCGTCCTCCTCGACGCTGCCACCACGAGCATTGGGCGAAGTCTCCTCCTAGCTGGGTGCCCATCTTCAGCGAGTCTCTTCTAGATGCGAGCCGATGCCCATGTAGACGAACTTCCTCTAGATGCATGCCCTTCTACAAGAAATAAGATAAAACAGAGGGGAAAATGCACTGTTGTGCCTCTTGCAGCAAGGCGTTGTCATCGCCGGCGTGTCCGCCGAGCCAGGCATAGTATCGCCTTCTCGTCGACTATGTGACGCCGCCACCGTGGGTGCCCGTCCCTGTGTGCGCACCTTCACCATGTGCCCCACAGATGCTTCGCTTGCAGGCACATGTTGTCTCTCTGGTGCACGACTGCCACGAATGGGGCTAAGGCATCTGTGTTGCCGAGTGAGTATGCCGCTACCGCAGGCTCACCCTCCATGCTGCCATCATAGGGGCGTCCTTGGTGCATGTGTTGCCGTTGGACAGGGCCAGAGCACATGCATGTTGTTTGGTGAGTGCGCTCCCGCAGTGGGCACGTCCTTTCGAGAAGATGTGTATCATGCACATTGCGCCCATGCACATGAAGAAGGGTGGAGCTGCAGGTGGGATGAACACGAAATTAGCCGAAACTGTGCACCATCTCCGGAAGTTGACGGCGCTTCCCTTTTGCACGGACCAACAAAGAATGCTTGGCAGGCATGTACACGTTACCAGGCCTCTTAATTGTTGGCCGCGACTTTGCCTTTTAGTGAGCAACTTGGGCATAGAGTGTGCCCATGCTCCATAGATCTGCCTTCATCTATATACGTCACCATCATGCCCTTGGAGCAACGAATATGCCCCCAGACAATGCAAACATCTCATGCACACGAATTTGGCCTTCGATTCCTAATGATGATGAGGCAAATAGAAATTGCACCCAAGGATTGGCGTCATCTCATATTGAAAGAGAAAACTTGAAGACGAATTTGACGACCATTGTTGCACAGCAAAGATGGGAGGAGAACCAGGTCCCACTGGGCGTGCCAATTTGTTTGACACGAGAAAAACATTTAAAACTCCGAGGAGAAGGGAGAAGGGAGTGTGTTTCTCTCAGACGCCGGGGAAAGAAAACTGAGTATGCGGGCGTGCCAGTGTACCATGGTATACAAAAAAAAAGAGATACGGGAACATGTATTTCATTAATCTCATTGGAGAAATAAAATTACAATATCCCATAAAAAAGATGTGCTCCGTGGCCTACTAGCACGGCCAAGCTGGCTATGGCGATTGTGTGATCTCCTGGTTCCCGGGGCCTCGGAAGGCTCCCGGTTAATTACTCCCGCTGGTTGCTCCGCGGGATACCTCCGATTGAGCTGTGTGGTCGTCTTCGTCGTCTTCGCTTCGCGTTCTCCATGCATGATGATGGTGATGTGTGTGGGGGCGGCGGCAGAGCCCGTGTCCTCGTCGGTACACGCGCCGCAAGTAGCGTGGCCTTTGCGGTGGCCGCGCTTGCCCTCGTTGGTCTTGGCGGCGCTAGAGGAGTTGTTGTTGGGGTAGCATGGACCGCGCTCGGCTCGAACTTCTCGACGACCAGTAGCTTCTCGGGGTGTACAAGGGTCTACGCCCAGCGGGAGTAATTGTCGATGGAGACCGGCGTCGGTGTATGATCGTCGCGCTGCTCACGCCAGCATGGCCTGAGTGGTCGACACCTCGTCCCGGCCAGACGCCGAGACCGCAGCAGTCGGCGTCGTCAAGGCGTCGTCTCACGAGTTCATAGAGGAGAAGTGTTGTCGTTGAAGTCGCCTCGCCTCGTCCCGGCCAGACGCCGAGACCGCGGCAGTCGGCGTCGTCAAGGCGTCGTCTCACGAGTTCGTAGAGGAGAAGTGTTGTCGTTGAAGTCGCCTCGCCTCGCCGTCGCATCTTGTCTTCGGACCAGATGGACATACTTCTCTTCATCCCCAGCGAGCAGGGCGCGGGCATCGCCCTGGTGTGGCACCATCTTCTAAGGAGGCCACAAACTGCCATGTGGTCGACATCGGCTTCTTCCTGCTCGGATGACGAAAACAAACTAAATGTCTTCGTCTTCTCTAAGCACTCGATGTAGACGATGGTGATGATGTTGCAGCACGTATGAGAGCTTGGTCATGAGTCATCTCTTGTGAGGGCTCCGATGGCTTTTCCAGTCGACGAAAGGTTGACAAACGTGACACCCTGCCATCAAATGACTACGCGCAATGGCCACTTCGTGGTGCACAGCAACGCGTTCAGGAGCGTAGCAACACAATGATGATTTCGCCGGCAAGAGGTAGACTAGAAACTTAGCGACAAGGCTAGACCGTCTCCAGTGATGGCCAGCCGGCGATCAGTCTTCATGCGTGCACTGGTGCTGGGCCTTCTAGTGCACCTGTACGTAGTGTACTCTGTCTCACGATGTTCAGCTGCTTTCAGGGTACACCACAGGCGGCCATACCCAGCGATGGTACTCGGGAGGATGGCACCGTCCAGTCCTGCCGAGGTGTGGGAGAGGCGCTGCACCGGCATCAAAGTTAGGCTTCGTCATCCTCGACCAAGACACATGGCAACATAGTATGGTGTGCTCTGCGGCTTCGTCCTTCATGGCACGAGCTCGATGTAGCGGGCGAAGGGTGTGTGATGATGGCGATCTCCGTGGCGTCCACCTCCATGGCAGCGGCTTGGCGACGTCGGCGGTGGGCGGCGTCTCGGCGAGCTCTGAGTCAACACCTTCACCTCACCGCCATGACGAGGTAGATGTGATTAGTGATGGTGATTTGTGTGCCGTTGGCCTCGATTGCTGGCTTTGGTGAAAACGAGTCCCGGCGACGCTTCGTCTTCGTCGAGGGGTGGTGAGTAGGGGCGGCTTCCGTGGCGTAGACCCCCGGGGCATCGCGCTTGGTGGTGTCAGCGTCTGTAGTGTGGGCTTGGTGAAGACGAGCTCCGGCAGCGTGTCGTCTTCGTCGAGCGGTGGTGAGTGGGGTCGGCCTCCATGGCGTCGACCTCCGGGGCATCGGACCTAGGCGGCGTCAGCGTCCATAGCGCGGGCTTGGTGAAGACGAGCTCCGGCAATGCGTCATCTTCGTCGAGCGGTGATGAGTGGTGTCGGCCTCCGCTTGTGTCGACCTCCAGGGCATCGATCTTGGTGGCGTCAGCATCCATAGCGCGGGCTTGGTGAATCCGGCGACACGCCGTCTTCGTCGAGCGGTGATGAGTGGGGTTGGCCTCCGCTTGTGTCGACCTCCAGGGCATCGACCTTGGTGGCGTCTACGCGTCCATAGCACGGGCTTGATGAAGATGAGCTCCGGCGACGCCTCCGTGGCACTGACCACGGTGGCGTCAGCGTCCATAGCGCGGGCTTGGTGAAGATGAGCTCCGGCGACGCGTCATCCTCATCGAGCGGTGATGAGTGGGGGCGGCCACCATGGCGTCGACCTCCGTGGCATCGACCTCGGTGGCGTCGACGGTGGGCGGCGTCGTGGTGTGCTCCATGTCGTCGTCTTGGCCGAACCGTCGTGACGAGCGCTGGCTTGGTGAAGACCATCTCAGGCAACGTTGACTTCGTCGACCTCATCTTCCAGTCCTCGGCTCCATCTCCGGCGTGTGTGCATGCATGCTATATGCAAAGAAGGAACTAAGAAAAAGACTTGTTAGATCAAAGTTTTACCCTTCGGAAAGGTGAGCTTCGCGTCCATGTTGAAGTCGCCGAGAGCTCCCTGTACGCTGGCCTCCTCTCTCTGTGTACGCCAGCGTAGATGCCCGCGTCCTTCGTCAGGCCGACGATCCGGCGCTGTGTGAGCGAGAGAGCTCTCGGGTCTTTCTGCCTGCGTGCGTCGTCTCTTGCGGCTAAACCTGAGTCTTGTGCGTGGATGTGATGCTGTGGATGGATGGATGCTTGAGGTGTTGCGTGATGGATGGATGGATGCTGGAGGTGTTGCGTGATGGATGGACGCCGAAGGTGTTGCGTGATGGATGTGCGCTGTGTGAGTTACCTCTCCGGTCGTGCTCCCTCTGCGTCCATGCCTTCGAATGGCCATGTGCCTCTATATTTATAAGGAAGGGAGATAGGCAGAGCGCAAGCGTTTGTTCCGATATCGTGGGAAGATAGAGATCAAATCCCGTCTAGGAGCTCCATTGGTGCTTATCTTCTCCCTTTCTTAGCGCGTACGCCTGCACAAGGAAAAACAAAACCAAACTCGTACGTACCTGAGCTACACAACCGACAGTGGGCCGGCCATCTGATCCACACGTTTGCTCGCAACCTTCGTACGGTTGCTCTCAAGTTTGCTGGCTTGATCAGTTGTTGGTAATTGTATACTTGTATGTACACGATAGAACTCAACCATATTTAACAAGCCACGACCAGCCCAGACTAAACAGGTGCATACATGCATTAGCCAAATATTCGGGTATTCGGAGAAGTACAATACACACCGGCCAAGGCGCCGGTATATGGGTATTTGGAACTGACGGGACGTTCCAGTGTATATAAGATTCAGCGAAGCGTCCACAGGAACTGCACCGGGCCTTTACATCTGCAAAGTTAGCTAGGTACCTGATCAAATACGTGAGTGATGTAGCTCATACCATGCATGTAATCAACAATATACGCTGGTTGGTACGTGGGCAAAATCATCGTGCATGCATGCACGTGGAGACAAACCAAGGGTTAGCTGGTGCATGCACGTACGTGTACATCCAAATATCAAACATGGACATGTAACTTGCACTTAAATAAATTCATTTGAATTTAAACTTAGAAATTCTACAAGCAAGAAACACAAAAACACATCAAACACTCATGGACTCTATAGGCTTTAGATCGCCGTACTATGCAACGAGCCTCATTTTGGTCTTCGGGGAGTTCCTACCTAGTTAAGTAGGCTAGGAATGGTTCCGTCCACGGTGCGATAACCGCCATTATTTCGTGGGCGGAGGGTGTTATCTCAGTGGCAGAGCCTCCGATTGTGTCAGAGTGTTCGGCGTCAGGCAGTGCGGTTGGATCCGGATTGTTATTTCCGGACTCCCCTTCCCATAATACTGATGGCTTGAATAGCTGTTCCAGGAAGATGTTGGGCGGGACGGCATCGCGTTTTGCACCGATGCGTGTCAATATGTTCGCCGCCTGGTTGTTATCCCGGGCTATATGATGAAATTCGAGCCCTTCGAACCGTGCTGACATTTTTAGGACCGCATTGCGGTATGCTGCCATTTTCGGATCTTTGGCATCAAAGTCTCCGTTTATTTGAGATATCGCGAGGTTCGAATCCCCACGCACCTCTAGGCGTTTAATGCCCATGGAGACTGCCATCCGGAGGCCGTGCAGAAGGGCCTCGTATTCAGCTGCGTTGTTGGAGTCCGTATCACTACAGGAAAATCTGCCTGTAGAGACGTCATATTCCATCGCTAGTGACGTGTTATTTCATCTCTAGGCAACCATAGAGTCGACTTAGTAAAGCGTCCTTGGAGCGTCTCCCCACGGACCGTCTCAAAACATGTAGACACGCTAGCTAAGCGTGTGTACATGGCATGAGACGCTATATTGGGACGTTCAAAAGCGCCTCTAGATAAGAGACGCTATATTGGGACATTTAGAAACGTCTCTCGATATGAGACACTATATTGGGACGTTCAAAGCGCTTCTTGATATGAGACACTATATTGGGACTTCAAAAGCGTATGTACATACATAGAGTTGTTGCGTTAGATGCGCTTATCACGTCTCTACTCGCAAAGCTACGTAGAGACGGTATATTCATCTACTACGTAATATATAACTTTAAACATTATTTGATTTCTTTTGAATTTGTATTTCAATCCAGTTACTTTATCACGGCGCATGCCTATGCAGAATGAAGAACAAATATCGTTATATAAAGGCATCGACCCATATCACCAGTCTCATTCATAGGCAACAAATATCATTATATAAAGGGATCCACCCATATCACCAATTGTATTCACAAGCATCTTAATCGCACAATTCAATCAGTAGAAACAAACACCTTGAGCTCAAATCTGAATCAAATTAGACAATCATATGAAAGATGCAAATAGTTAACAAGAGATCATACAATCACAAGTAAGTTTTCATATGAAGCTAAATCATTTACATAATACATAATATTTGTCCATTTAGAAACTAATCTTCTGAAATTGCTCCTAGCTCCTGCAATGCACTCCTTTTCTAAACCTTGAGCTGCCCTGAAAAATAAAGATAACAGAGAAAAAATTAGAACGTAAGATTTAAGAGTAGTGTGAGAAGAAATGTACTTTGATGAAATTGTAAGAGAGGTACCATACCAGTGTTTGGTGGCTTGTTTTGAGGTTGTGTCAGAGTGGTTGGGATTGTTTTTTTGACCTAAAAATCACAAAGATTCTTCATAAATAATAAACCTTAAGTATGTACATTGGAGCATAAACGATGATTGTATGAAAGTGTAGTTCCATGTGATAGAGCCCATGCAATAACATGACCAATAGCACCCCTACTGTTTGTAATTTTTCATATGGTCTAACCAGTCTCTGATTTCCAAGTCTTGAAACAAACTGCTACATATTGCTCTCCAAGCATGTTTCCTCTCTACTCGCTAAAGTTCCTACAGTTACACATTTATTTTTGCTTGTCAGGTTCAACAAAAACAACAAGACTTTCATTTTATCCTATATTTTGAAGAAATGAAACATTCATTGTCACAAGCCATGGAAGATTCCACTTTATGCAAAAACGGACGATTGCACATGAAATTAGACCAACTAACTATTCTAACCATTGTCATTCAGCATATACACACACACATACCTTCTCAGTTGGTTTGAGGACCACCTTGCTTGGTCGCATTGCGATTTTCAGGATGACCATTCTTTGATTTAGGACTATCATATGCTTTCTACAGTTAAGGTTTAGTTCAGTTGCAAGTAAACTTATACAAAACATAGACATTGTATGATAACAAAGCTAAAATTTATGCGCGCGCACACACACACCTTAGCAACCGTGTGTTCATGTGGTGAAGATAAACTGGTGCAACCCTCTTTTTTTCTCGCGCAATTGCTAGGATGCAATTCCTGGTTAGAGAACTGCTTGTCCGCTAAAGTTGATTCTGCACAGCGTTGATTGACCCTATCAATTTTTTCAATGCATGCTTTCTACAATTGAGGTTTAGTTCGGTTGTAAGTAAACATATACTCCCTCCGTCCGGAATTACTTGTCATCAAAATGGATGTATCTAGAACTAAAATACATCTAGATACATCCATTTCAATGACAAGTATTTCGGACGGAGGGAGTATAAAGCTATAGACATTGTGTGACAACATAGTAGAAATTTATGCACACAAACACACTTAAGAAACCATGTGATGATACAGAGAATCTACTTCTAGCAAATGGTGCAGCTTGGATAGAAACATATTGGTACATATTTTTAGAGAGAATCTACTTCTAGCAAATGGTACAGATTGTATTCCAGCCATGAATAAGGTGATCTTCTGAAAAAAAATGGCTTACATAAGCCATGTGATTGAAAAGGGAATGCTAGGAGGTTCCAACAGAGCTTCTGCAGTACCAGGTATATCTGCATCGGGTAGACAGTGATGAAGCTATAAAATACAAGATATCTGAAGAAAATCTAGTTGAGTCAAAACTAACCAAACAGTGGTACTGCACTAAGATGGGATACGAAATAGAACAGAATAAAATTACTACAAAATAACAGAGTACGTTGCGGCCTGTATAACCAAACAATATCATGTTTTATGCTCCAGCGTAAATGGACTGTGAGGTTATTTGGCCAGTCTATCTAACACCACTTGTACCATTGTTGACTTTTGCCATGTAAAATTTGATTGGACCAAACAGTTGCTCACATATTTTCAAGAAAATATATTAGAATTGAGTTCTAGGCAAGCAAACAATTCAACAAACACTTAGAGTGCATTCCTACAGGAAGGAAGTAAGGAGACAAAGGAGAATAGGACTGAGACTTGAGATGCATAAATGAAGGAGGCCACTTTGGTTGATCTAATGATAAAACTGTAGGGGCTGTGGGAATCATGGGATCACCTGCTTGACATGGTGGAGGCTCAAGATGTTGGATGGAGGCGAGAGCTGCTTGCGGGCCGGAACTGACGGAACACGCAGCGGAGCCTCAGGTGAGGGATAACACCGGCGTGGATGCAGCTTCTTGACGGTGAGGACGAGGTCGGGAGGAGCACGGCTTCCTGACGGTGAGGACGAGGTCGGGAGGAGCACGGCTTCCTGACGGGGAGGACGGCGGACGCTGATGGGCCGAGCTCCAAGTAGCGTGCTTGCCGACGGAGGCAACCGGGAGTCGGCGGCGGGCGGAGCTAGCGGCGGAGGGCAGCGTTTGAGGGTGAGGCTGCCACCGCTGGGTGTGGGAATGGGAAGCCTTGAGGATGGTGATGGCGACACAGATTGGAATCTGGAGGTTGGATAAGTGGGGAGGTGGGGGAGATGGCGCTGACGAAAATATCCCATGATATACGGAGATAGAAAAGAGAGTTGGAGAGGCGCGGGAGGTTTGCGCGGTAAGAAAATAATTTGTAGCGCTAATTATTTTAAGAGCGAAATTAGTCCGAGAACGTCAAATTTGGTTATTTGGTTAAGTGAAAGTAGTTTGGGAACGCTAGGTAATACATATACGGATACATATTTTTTTTGAGGTGTTTATTTTATTGGATAAATCCATACCCATTGTTCTTTTCGCCAAAAGGATGGAACTTAAATTTCGGTGTACATTTTGATCTTATATGGCATGTATACGGGAGTCGTCCATCCAACACTATACCCTAAATATCCGCGCAGATATCGAACGTAAATTCAACCAAATGAAGAAATTTCATGCAAACTAAACGAGTTTCATGCAAACCGGATAAAAGTTTGATATATATTTACATAAATAGGGCGATATTTCGTCCATTGAACTGAAAATTAAAAAAAAACTACGCGAGGTACTAGCGAATAACCTCATACGCGTGGACGCCCTGTCGGGGTCATTGACCAGCTTGTCACTAATAGGGCGCCAATGTATCCCTGGTGGTCCTGGACCGGTCGTGGGCCCATGACGCCGCGTGGTCGGGGTCATTGCAGACCCACTCCAGCCTGACATCCGACGCGGCAAAATGGCCCATCATTGCGTGTTGCGCCGCTCCTCCTGCGAGCCTCTCGGCCGCCATTAGGGTGCGGCGCGACGAGCTGCCGCCGCAGTGCCCGAGGTAATGCATGAGGCGCCTGGGATGGCTCCTCCCCCTTCACGGCCTTGTCACACTAGTTGTGGCGTGGCGGTGACGCCGGTCAATCGAAACGTCCGAACGGCTGCGCGATGGGCAGGAAGGCTCCTCCTCATCACCGGAGGAGAGCACGACTCCTGCTTCACACGGTTGGGAGATGGTGGCGCCGACTCCTCCTCGATGCGGTGGCCAAGCAGTGAGGGAGGCGCCGGGCCACGATTGCGGGTGACCGCTTGAGGAGGAGCTCCAGGTGTTGCTGGAATTCCTCGTCCATTGTCGTAGCCTCTGCTAGGAGGGACGGCTGCTGGTGCCCCTCCTCGTCGCCAAGAAGAGTACGATCTCCTCCTTGTTCGTCGCGACGGCGGAGGACAGGAAGGGTCGGGAGAACGTGGTTGGTGGCGCTACAATTCACCCACTGACGCAGGAAACCACCCTGGTGATATAAAACCACCCACCGCCCCGTGTTTGACCTAGAAACTTGCTTGTCTCATTTCTGGGTGGCGGCGACAAACGCTAGATCTAGGCCCCTCCTTCTATCTCTTGGTGGTAGGGCAAGGTGAAGGACAACTCCATATACTTTGTGAAGGTTGCTACGACACCCGATTTGCTAGAGTGTCAAGTGCTTTCTGACAGCCGATTTGCTCGAGGGGAATGGGTTGGCCCAATCGGAGGGGGTGCCAAGTGTCAACATTTTGGCACACGTCACACAAGTGCTCTTGTTGTGTTGGTCCATTGTGAGGGGAGCGTCTATGTATTGCTCGTGCGATCCCTATAACACGTCGCCTACAATGCCCCGTTACATGGGCCAATCCCAGCGTATGCGACTATATGCGCCAGGCGCATCTAACACACGCACACACATTTTGTTTTTTTAGACCAGCTATCATGTAGTTTTTTCGTTTCTTTACCCTTTTTTCTCCTTGTTTTTCTGTTACAGTTTTAGTTTTTTACTTTTTAAATTTGTTCATGTATTGAAAGCAAATTGTAGCAGTGTATAAACAATGTTAAATGTGTATAAAAAAATGTTTCTCGTGTTTACGACAAAAGTCGACATCAAAACGTATATTTAAAAAATGGTACTCATATATTTAAAAATATTAAAGTGTAGAAGAAGTTGTTCATGATGTATAAAAAATAAATGTTACACACAAAATGTACAATATGTATGTATACATAAGGTAAAACATGTGTTTGAAAAATGTTAGTCATGTACTTAAAAATGTTAACTGTGTATAAAAAATGTTTATGCCGTATAAAAAATTACATTAGGTATGAAAACGAAATAGACATAAAAATATATCTTAAACAATGGAAGTCATGTATTTGAAAGTGTTAAAATTATACGATATGTTTCATATGTATAAAAATGTATAATACATATGAAAAAGTAGAAAAATATATATTTTAAAATGCTTACACATGTATAAAATATGTTCCTTAGCTATAATAAAAATGTTCAATATGCATGAAAATACGTAAACGTTAATACATATATTTAAAAACTTATTGGTCATGTATTTGAAAATGTTAAACATGTATGAAAAATATTCATGTTGTATGCCAAAAATGGAGAATAAGTATGAAATAAAAGTACACATGTAATAGAAAAACTAAGAAACGGATGAAACAAACAAAGTATATCATCGAAAATCGATAAAACAAACAAGGTAACTAATAGAAAATAGACAAAGAAAAAAGAAACCCAGACAAAATTTATAGGAAGGAAAACCAAGGAAAACGAATAATAATAAAGGAAAATAGAAACAGGAATAAAAGGAAGGAAAACCTAAGAGAATACTGCAAAACAGGTAAACATAAAAACCATGCTACCGAAAAAGGGCAGATCCAGTAGGGCACAAGCCGGAGGAGAGACAGAACTCCGCCCAGCAATGGGCGATATATAGCTCTAGGGAACCTCCAATGGGCGATATATAGCTCTAGAAGAGAGACGCACACTGGGCCGGCCCACTGGAGCCGCACTCTTAAACGGTATCAAACATGCGACCTGCAATTGGTAACTGAGAGTTGCTAGCCACTCGAGTTGATGTTGGTCAGTGATGGATTTGCAAGGTAAAATAATGATAACATATTGTAGCAGCATACAACATTTTTAATAATCTTTAGAACTTTTATATTGAATATTGTGAATAACGTTTTCAAATGACATTTTTGGAAAACGTGAAGTTTTTCAAAATTTGTGGTTCTTTTAATTTTAAACAATTTTTAGAAATTTCAAACATTTTTCAAATTGTGAGCAATTTTATAAAAAATGAAAATTATTGTACTCTGAGCGTTTTAGAAAAATAGATTTCTGGCTGGGGAGCGCAGTGTCGTGAGATCTATGGGAGATGGCGAGCGACGGCTTCAGAGCTCTGGCGGGCCAAACCGCGGTGGGAGGCCGACCATGGTGCTGAGGCACCGAGTGGCGGCACTAACTGCTCGTTTATTTTTATTTTCTTTTTAGGGAGCTGCGTGTCACAAAGAGCTAAAATAATACTCACTCCGTTCTTAAATATAATTTTTTTTAGAGATTCGAATATAGACTACATACGGAGCAAAACGAGTGTATCTATAATCTAAATCATGTCTTTATACATTCATATGTAGTTCGTATTGAAATCTCTTAAAAAACACATATTTAGAAACGGAGGAGTATACATCAGCCCTGCTAACGACGACTGTTCTTTTACAAATTGAGTACCACTTGGCATAGCAACTGTCCATTCCATCTGCTAGATGATTGGGATGGCATCGTTTGAAAATCCTACGTGCTTTCATTGTACGTAGAGCAATTCACGATATACACAGATGAACATTATAAAGGGATGATTAACATGACAATCAGATAACAAAGTACTCCCTCTGTAAACTAATATAAGAGCGTTTAGATCACTATTTTAGTATTCTAAACGCTCTTATATTAGTTCTGAAAAGTATTATTCAAAGTTTAGTACAACTAATTTCAATATCTATCCGAGTTACAAAAATATGAGTATTTAAAGTTTTCTTAATTTGTCCCTAAGAATAGAGTCGCACATTAAAATGTCTCATAAATCGTCTCTAAGAACAGAGTTATACATTAAAAACGTCTCACAAAACGTCTCTAAGTTAATTAAAATTAAGTACTTATTTTTTTGAAGGCTAATTATAGTAAGAAGTCTTGGGCGCTATGTAAACGTCTTAAGAAGCGTCTTTAGGTCGCTAGTGTTCAAGGGCATAGAGACGAATAAAAAAGCGACCCAAAAAAAGCGACCATACATGGTGTTTTTGTTGTAGTGTATCCCAAAATTTACTTTCGGTTTTCCAGGCGCTCTCCATCGCACAGTACTATTGTACTATGGTCACCAAGTCGGCAAAGCGTGTAATTTCGCGACGACTTATGGCGTTTAGGATTCCCTTGTCCATGCAATTTTTGCAGAAAATTGGGATTGCGCCCTCCTCTCGGCAGTCCTTTATCCTGTCCATAACCAGGAGGAATCTGGCCCAGGAATGATGTACTGTTTCAGCGGGCTCTTGCCGAATTCGGGATAGATCGCTAATGTTTGGGTGGGCGTGTGGGCTGGATCCGGAACCCGTCCAATTTAAGACTCGGGGCGGGAAGTTTCCGAACTCGGAAGTTTGGATTTTGAGTGTTATCCAATGAATCCAACCCATTGCGACTTTAAGTTCAGGGCTTGATCGACATCCGCCCCTCTGCGGGAATCCGGCATGGAGGATCGGGAATCCGGACGTAGCTAGTCCTTAAGATAGAAGAAGAATCGCCGCATTACTCCTCTATCACAGCAACATGATGGGTAGCCTGGGGAGAGTTGATCTCTCTCAGATCGGTTTTAGGCCCGATCCGGTCGTAGTCCGTGGCGACTCCCAGGGCGGCGATGCGATCCAAGAGCTCCTTTACGGAGGAGAGATCGATCGGATCTAACTGTTCGGCAAGTTCCGAATTAACATGGAGATTGGTTTTGATAACTCGAGAGGTCATCGTCGGCGTGGTGGCCGAACTAGCGGTCATGAGAAAACCACCTAGCCGAAGAGTCTGACCAGTGGCCAAGGCTTCTTTGGCGATAGTATCGTCTTTAAAAGGCGAGATGAGGCATCCTACGATGGCGGCGCACGCAGGAACTCTCAATGAAAGCACCAATGTCGGTGTCAAAACCGGCGGATCTCGGGTAGGGGGTCCCGAATCGTATGCGTCTAGGCGGATGGTAACAGGAGACAAGGGACACGATGTTTTACCTGTGTTCGGGCCCTCTCGATGGAGGTAATACCCTACTCCTGCTTGATTAATATTGATGATATGGGTAGTACAAGAGTAGATCTACCACGAGATCAAGGAGGCTAAACCCTAGAAGCTAGCCTATGGTGTGATTGTTGTTCGTCCTATGGACTAAAACCCTCCGGTTTATATAGACACCGGATAGGTTAGGGTTACACAGTCGGTTACAACGGTAGGAGATCTACAAATCCGTATCGCCAAGCTTGCCTTCCACGCCAAGGAAAGTCCCATCCAGACACGGGACGAAGTCTTCAATCTTGTATCTTCATAGTCCAGGAGTCCGGCCAACGGTGATAGTTCGGCTATCCGGACACCCCCTAATCCGGGACTTCCTCAGGTGGGTTCGGTGCAACTTGCTCCAATTTAAACCCTCATGCTTGGATACTTTAGGGCTATTTGAGCCCCAACTAGCTCAAACTAACTCTAATCCATGGATCCAAACAGGGCCTATGGCCGCCTCGACGCGGAGCCAAGGCACCGGAAGCGGCGCTCTCTCGGCCAAGGCGCCACTTCAAAGCCGGGCGCCCGGTGAGAGGTCGCCCGCTCGCCGGGCATTAATGCGGCATCGACGCCCAAGGCGACATCGACCGCTTTCACGCGCTGAAGCACGCTACCGGCAAGGGAGTATAGGTTTTGAACCGTTTGGTGTAGTAATCTTGGTAGTTTGCAAAACTACTCAATTATCGCACTCAGTTTCCTAAGAAATTGTGGTAAAAACGTTACTCCACAGCCCGCTTCCCTTCTCCTTCCTCTTCCACCACCCGCAAGACGTCTGCTGGAAGCGCATCGTCAACCCTTATATAAGAGTGCTAGCA
Organism: Aegilops bicornis; assembly: GCA_021605145.1. Classification (NCBI taxonomy): domain Eukaryota; kingdom Viridiplantae; phylum Streptophyta; class Magnoliopsida; order Poales; family Poaceae; genus Aegilops; species Aegilops bicornis. Next base: position 297,412,447 of record CM038669.1, read on the forward strand.
CAAAAGATGCATGCATGACCACTAAAATTTCCATATTAAAGCGCCATTCGGCGGAGTATGGCGTATGTTGTTACCTTCGGCCGGCCCATGGCTACCGGGCGACGGCGACCAGAGAATAGGCGGCGGGAGGGGAATGAACGCAGCTACTGTTTGGGTTCGCCTTCCGGCTTAAATAAATGCGCAGCATCACGTGTACCCACGGGTGCACAACTTGTGACATATGTGTCTGCTTAAGTGGGCGTCACGTAACTGGTGTGTGTGTGTGAGAGAGATTTTGAGAGACAGAGTGTGTGTGTGCGACTCTACTCTTCGGACATGTACTCAACCTTTTGCATCGGGATAAGTATAATGGTATTTACTTTAGCTAGTGATTTACGTGGCCATGTTAACGTGGTTGTGTCAAAAATGTCACTTCTGCCGTGATTTGCGTTATATAATTACAAGCAAGATTCTCGTGCATTGCACGGAACATCAATATGCATTTTTTTACAAAACACCTGTTGTGATTGACCCATGCAGGAGCAATCCCATGTGTAAAAACTAATGATATCTCGAGAATTTTATCGGAAAATTGGTACCTCGAGAATGTCATCAAAAAAATGAAAGATGAGAGATAAGGCGAGGAGGAGTGGAGCGTGGTGGTGACTGGTGGTCGGAATGGGCGGAGGCATGGGGATGGACGGTGCCGGCGGTAGCGGTGAGCCACCATGCATGCTAGATTTTCCAGAGACTTATTCCTTTTTAATTTGCTGAGCAATGAGGTTGCGGGAGATAATGATGTGGAGAGAGGTGCGGGTATCTTTTGTAAAATTATCATAGTTTGCTTTCTATCCTCAGATATAGATCATGCGGTCTCAGACATGGGATGGCAGACACACCATCACCGCCAACCTGCTTTTTTTATAAGGGCAGATGATAAGTTTGCTGACTCGAAGTAAAGTGGAATTTGTCCATGTTATGCAAGTAAATAAAGGTGATTGTTTATCATACGGGTAAGGTTGGATGAAGGGTGGTAGGAACAAATGCTCCGCCTAGAGCATGTGTGTGTGAGATGGAGTCTTAGTGTGTGTGTGGGGTGTGTGTGTGTGTGAGAGAGAGAGAGAGAGAGAGAGATGCAGTCTTAGTTTGTGTGTGTGTGTGTGTGAGAGAGAGAGATGGAGTCTTAGTGTGTGTGTGTGGGGGGGGGGGGGTGTGCATGCGTGCGTGTGTGTGTGTGTGTGTGTTTGTGTGTGTGTGTGAGAGAGAGAGAGATGTAGTCTTAGTGAGTGTGTGTGTGTGGGGGGGGGGTGCGTGCGTGCGTGTGTGTGTGTGTGTGTGTGTGCGCGTGCGTGTGTGTGTGTGTCGCGGGGTCCTCTGTGGTGGATGTAATTTAAGTGTGCATGGCTTCATCATAGAGAGGTGGTGTGTATGGCAGAGGCCACCAACGATGGGGTGCGAGAGAGAAAATGCCCGTAGAGAGGGAAGAGAAGGTGTGTGCGCGTGAGAGGAGTCGACATCGAGAGAACTGTTTGTTCGAGAGACACCGGACTACTATATATCGATAGTGCATGTAGGCGGGAATTAAACAAAGGGATGGTCTTATTGGTTTCGGGGATATAGGGGAAGAGTGAGAGGCGGGGGGGGGGGGTAGCTAGAAGGAGATTGTTAAGTATGAGTGTGTGTTTTACCCATCCACGCGGAAGTTATGTGCAAAAAAGAGGAGAACGATTCGATGTGGCGTTAGGATTGAGGGTAATTAACTACGTATGGAGACATAGAGACCTTTAACGTGCATGTGTGAGAGGTATACATGTATACGTGGGATGTGTGTGTGTGTGTGTGCGTGCGCGCATGATCGAGATAAAAGAAAGAAGACATAAGTCATAAGATCAACGACATGGGAGAGACGGATCGGTATGACAATATGCATGCATGTGAGAATGCAGGGAAGAAGGCCCGACAATTGAGCATGTGTTTTTGTCTTTAAGAGATAGTGGTGTGGGCTGGAGCATGCATCTATGGCGAGCAGAGGGAGTGAGGCGCAACGATTGTGCAAAAGAGACCAACCTATAAATTCGTATGTATGGAGAGACATATATAGTGTGGGTGATAGGAAGCAAGACTCCGTGTGAGAAAGAAATGTTGACGGAGAAACTACAGATAGATACAGAGATGGAGATGCTAGCTAGAGGGACATCCGCTAGTTTGGGTGTTGGATATGACCGTCGGGTGGTTCAAAGGGTGAAGTTATATATATGTGTGTGAGAGGGCACTTGACTGCATGTAGAGAGAAACATATGTAGTGTGCGTGATAGGAATCAAGAGTGAGGGCGAGAAACAAGGTTGATGGAGAAACAGATAAATAGAAAGATAAAGATGCTAGCTAGTGTGCGTTAGAGATAGGAGTCGAGTGGATCGGAAAGGCTGGGTTATGTGTGTGGGTGAGAGAGATAGAGAAATGGTGCATGTGAGTCACATACAAACAGATATCGAGAGAGAAATGAGATCCAGAGGCGGAGTTTTGTGTCTCATGAGAGAGAAAGATATTTCACAACGAGAGTGATAGCTAGAGAGACATGCGAGGGAACGCAAGATATCTCTAGGGAGAGAGGGTGTGTGAGCGACATACAAGAGAACAATGGAGAAATATGAGACCACAGGAGACAGAGTTTGTGTTTGTGTGTGAGAAAGAGATATTGAAGAGGAAGAGTCGTAGGTTCTCATATCTAAGGAGCGAAAGACATCTCTGTATGAGGGGTGTGCGAGTGGCACACATGGGAATAGTAGATAGAAATGAGACCCCGGGAGACAAAGTTTTGTGTTTGTGTGAGAGAAAGAGATTCCACATGGAGAATCATAGTTAGAGACACATAGCAGGGAGCGAGATATACTTAGAGAGAGATAGAGTGATGAAGGTCGAGGGAGAGAGTACCGTTAGTGTGTTACGAAGATAAAAGATCATTATTGACATACAGGTAGCACGAGAGATACGAGAGGCGATGAGCAGCGTATAGGTCCGGAGAGATAGTCCTATATAAGCATGAGTGATAGCTATATGAGACGAATATCTGGATTAAAGGGGATTCAAATATTTAAACTGGAGATCACGACATCGATAATATCATAACGCAAATTGGTGTATCAAACATGCATATCCATTTGAATTTGGGCACACGTGTAATGTTATATAGTTTATCAATATTGGTGATCCATAGATTCTTCAATTACAAACAATGCATGGTTTATATGCAATTAATGTCTAAACGGGATTACACTATATGTTGCGTGTGAAACACATTATACATGTTTGAGAAGTAAAAAAACCCGCATGAAACAAACATTAATTGGAGACAGTTAGCGAGGAATGCATACATTGGATTTCAACATAAAGTGGTTTCAAATATTTGAAAATCCAAATTGATGGATACAACCTTGTGAATCTGAGATCATGCCATTTGTAAACCATATTTATGTATAAATGGTGTTGTGCTTTTGAAAGTATATATAAAAAATGATGTATATAGAATGTAATTCCAATTGAAAATGGATCCCTTGAAAAAAGTAGAACACAAACGGGATTGAATTGAGTTGGCATGGTAAACGTGCACTCTGCAAAATTTGAACGAAGCGGGAAAGTCACAAGAATCACCAAAACCAAAATCTGCGAGATGGAAATCACTACCGCCTATCCTCGCCACGCAAAGCCTATCCGCTGGATTTCTATAGCTTTCGATAGGGGTAGGTTTGTAATCTCACCCAAACGTGACGTAACCGCCTCTCACCCGGATTCATACACTTGGGCGCCAAAACACAGTGTGTCCTCGGAAATCGACTCCTCCCGATTCATATTCATACACGGTGGGCGCCAAAACAAACTCTCGTCGGCAAATATTCGTGTATGCGAGATTACCGTCCTATCCCCAACCGACTAATGTTCTTTGTGATGTAGTAGAAATTTGAAGCGGGGCTAATTTTGTAAATTTCCTCGCATTTGAGACAAGCGTGCCCTGAATACATGGTTCCCCCTTCCTCTCTACCTCCCTTTTCCCCATTCGTACTCCGTGGGCGCCAAAACACCCTCTCCACCCCACCTTCCTCCGTCCGCCACCCCATCCACCGCCGTCCTCCTCCACCATGCTGGAGCTGATACCCTGACGCCGCTGTCCATTACAAGAGATCGACCTCTCTCATCCATGGCTTCGGACCGGGATCCTTGCATCCCGTCCTCTCGCTTCATCCCCGCCGTCGTCCACCTTGCCGGCGCCGCTCCTACGACCGTCTCATCCACCACGCCCCGCCGCCACCGTCTACCCTCCTAGATCTGCTTCCACGCCGTCGACAGCCATCGCTACCGCAACATCGTCAAATTCTCAGCAGATGCGTGACACGGCGCCGCACTGTAGGCGGTACTCTTTCAGATTCTGCTCAACTTATTTATCGCAGCAAGAAAATAGATCGCCACTGCTTTACTCTGATTTCTTGTCTTGCTTGTGAAGTTTCCTTTGTCCGGTTTGCACCTTCAGATCCGCCATGGCACGCTCAACACTATACTCCCAATGCATATGGTTTTCCCCTTTTATATTCCACACTAGTTAAATCACAGTAGACTAAATTTCAAAATTGGGTCGGTCGATTTTGAGCTCATGGGAGTTCGCGGTGCGATCGAAGGGGCTCGGGTGGTTGTGGGGCCTCGCTGAACGAAGAAAACTTGACGCGGGCGGGGGTTGGGGCGGGGGTGGGGGGTGGGGGTGGCGGAGGAACGCAGGCGGTGGGGGCCGGTGGTTCGGCCGGCGGCCCGTGGAGTTCTGTATGGGAAGAATCGAGACGAGGAAGAAGAAGGGTTAGGAGACGTAGGATCTTCATCCAACCGCCTGAAATGGTCGAGAGACAGCTGGGAGTTGCATTCTTAATGCGCTCTGGTTCATCATGTGTGGGCACTGCGCAACCAACATTTTATTATCCAAAATCTGTTTGCTCTTCTTTACCATGTTCCTCTTCCGTTCTTCTTTAATATGTACTCTCTCCGTTCCTAAATACAAGTCTTTGTATAGATTCCACCATGGACTACATATGGAGCAAAATGAGTGAATCTACACTCTAAAATGTATCTGGATACATCTGTATGTGATCCATAGTGGAAATCTCTACCAAGACTTATGTTTTGGAACGGAGGGAGTATGATAGTAGTACAATATGTTCCTTGTACTGAAGATGAGCAGGGACATTTGCAAAGGTAGAGGTCTATACTGATCCGGTTGTGATGGACACTTTGAGCCTCTTTGATTCGTAGGATCTTGTAAACATAGGAATAGGATTTGTAGTGGCCTGCCCACTTGAATCCTATAAGAATAGCAAGGAAATGCGGGGAGCCGTGTCGCCTTTGAGAGTTACACTGATATTAACAGTACCGCACCTTCAAAGTAAGAGAGCTAGTATCCGAAGCCTTTCTAGCCGTACCGGCAATACTAGCACATATATTCCAGCAAGTTCCACTTTGCTGATTTTACTCTGATGCTTAAGGTTTTCCCGTTATATCTACACTATGATCTGTGTAGCTGTTTTGTGTCGCACTAGCAGCAGTCCACTCTTGAAGCTAAACACTGCAATGACTTACAAAATTGGCACCAAGGCATTGAGTGCCATTCTGGATGCAATGAAACTCATACGCTCCCCACCTGTTGATTCTTGTTCAGAATATGATCCTAATGACTATTCTAACCTCGAGGAGTCAAAGGCAGATGGCCTGTCCTGTTCACCCATCAAGGTGCCTGTTCTAATTTGGCAATGTTTTATTGATTGCGGGTATCTTGCATATTGTCTTGCATTTCTTCTACTTTGTTGCACCGCCATCTTCTTAGTTTACTCATCATATATGTCGAGATGCCATGCCCATCCATTATCAATACATATTCCATCTGTCATCATACCATGTTTTTTCACTCAAATGCTGTTCTTGTGCATCAGACATCCAAAAGGAAGAGGGTGACTGCCGAACCTGAAGGAGCACCAGCAAAGTCCTTGAAAAACGTGGTGGTGCCAGAGAAATCAGACAACACCCCACTTATATTGGCTGTACAACCAGTGACACAAAATGTAGGACCGACTCCAGCAGACTGTACCCATAATTCACTAGCCACACCACTAGCCCCACCACACAGGACCTGCACTCCAAAGAAAAGGTATACCGATTTCATTTGCCATAACACCATTTGTACCATAGAAAATCCACTCCGACAAAAAGTACAGCAAGTCCACCGGCCGAAGACCTATCCCAACCGCAGAGACGGCAAATTCTCGCAGATTGGAACCCCATTCCATTTATTCCCAGTTTAAAAGTCAATGCTTTCAATGTTGTTAGGGACTACGTGCATATATTCCCATCATGGGAAGATTATTGTGAAGACAAACACCATTTTCACATCTTCTGTCCAACTTACGTGTAAGTGCTATTATTCATGGTTATTATTTTCCTGTTTTCTGCTGATTGAACACATCAATGATTTACATTACATTGTTGTAACTAGGCGAGGGTCAATCTGGATAGTCATGAAGAGCAAACCTTGCTTGTGCTTTTCAAGGAAGCATTGCAGCAGTATCGGTGTTACCTGAGGAAATCATACTTTGATGGCAAGTCTATAAACAAATTTCTGGCGAAGTCTCCTATGCTAAATTTAGAAGAAATTGATTGGAAAAACCTTGTTATGCACTGGTCTTGTTCCCAGGATGAGGTACTGTCTATGAAATCACATGACAATTTGAACTTCTACTTTTCTGCATGTGCCTTACGGATCTTTTTTGCAGGAAATCTGCTCGAAGAAGAATTCCGGTTTGACAAGAACGACAGGATATCGCAAATATGCTGCCCGCTGCTTTGCTCTTGTTAGTACCTATTGTCCTGTATCACTGTACTTGCATACATACCTGGTTCATTATGTGATAGCAGTATGCATGATAGCTTGCTTATCAATTGTTCGCTCCAAATTATCTGATCTGTATGAATGGTTACATTAGTGTACAATATATCCAATGCCAATGTTTTTTAGCTCTGCATTGTTCTTGTAAGTACATGCTGTCCTTTATCGATGTACTTATAATGACAGTAGTTGTTCATGTACCATCACTCTGCAGCTTATTTTCCTTTGCCCTCCATTTTCTACACATCAGATCTATATTTACTCTTACCATAAGGTTGGGACTGAAGAAGTTTAGCTGTGCATTGCTCTTGGCTGTACCTTTTGCCTGTATCGCTGCACTTACATTTATAGCTACTTGGTTATGTCGCATCACTCTTCATCTTATCTTAAATATTCTCCATTTTTTCGTATATTATCACATCTATATTTACTCTTAACAAAATATAGAATAAAGGCAGTGCTTTTGAAGAAGATTCTGTGGTAAACTTCTTGAATTGCCCCCCCATCAGCACGGACAGGGCCTTTATAGAGCCCGTCTTCACCAATAATTTAAGTTTGTCCATCTCAATCCTTCAAAATTTGTTGTATATATTTGGTTAGGCATGACTGCAACAGCTGTTTATTTTTCGTGTTTGCATCAAATTGCTTGTTTAAAGTTTATTATGTAGTCCATAAACAAAAGTTTGTCCTTTCTCAATTTAAGTTTTCAGTTGTACAACCAAGTTCCTTCTTCATACCATGTAAATTAAACTATCTGAGCAAGTGATCTTCTTTTGCACTGCATGTATGCTTTTGTTCTTCATCAGTAATCCAGTGGTGTGGTGAACCTACCCACTACAACACAGTGTCATATTCTGCAATGTCTTAACTATGAACAATATCATATCATTCTACTATTATTTAAACCGTCTCTTTATTTGCCAATCTGAAATGGTATAAATTGACAGCACACTAACCATTGATACTTATGAGTTCTTGATCTGTAATCCAGTGGTGTCTGAAGCTGCCAACTCCATCACAATGTCATTTCCTGCCATGTCTTGACCTGAACAATACCATATTGTGTTAATGCAATTTTAAACTGTGTCACTTTATTCGTCAGTAAGAAATGTGATGAATTGTCAGAACGGATACTTTTATGTGCAAAACCTGTCATCCGTCTTCTTGTTTATCTTTCAGAGTGAGGAAGATATAAGTGTTGAACAAGCACAGTCTCATCATCTTGCTTTCACCGCTATGCTGCAACTCCCAATGAGGCTAACCTTTCTTGAACTCTATTGAAGTGTTGTCGGTTTTGTATATTATTTTGTCGGCGTGTTTATTTGCACTGGTGGCGATCTTTGATGCCCAATGTATGTAATTTGTTGTCTGCTTGTGCTTTATTATCATAGTGGCGAACTTTGATGCCCAGTGGATGTAATATGCCATAATTTCTTTATTGTATAGTCTAGGTTTTTTCTTATTCAAAATGCTACAATTATTTTACTGTATATATATCCTGTCTTCAAAGAACCGCCAAACCGTAAAATTACGGTACATAATCGGGCCATCATGCAATCACGATGTAGGTTGGGCACAAACGCGTGTCGAATGTGTCACGGGCGGCAGCAGCCGAAATGAACCCCCGCCCATGATTGTGCGAATCAAATCACGGGCTTTTAACAGGCCAAAATTGTCTCGGTCCTTGTTTGGCCCAATCGGATATCGGTCATGAAAGCAAAGCCGGATGCAAACCGGCCGTAGTTAGGCCCAACTATATGACGGGCTTTTAACGGGCGAAATTAATATAGGGCCGATATGTTAAACGGCCCTTAATGTGCCAAAACTAATATCGGGCGAATTACTAAGTGGGCCTTTAGCAAGTTGGCCAAAAAGCATAGAGTCCATATGACGGGCCGAATCAGATATGGGCCATAATTGAGCCCAAAGCCTCTTAAAGGGCCGGACCTGATCCGGGCCGTAATTTGGCCCAGAACGTGGTAGGCTTTTAACGGGCCGGATCTCATATGGGCCACTATTAGGCCCGGAGCGTGGCAGGCCATTAATGGACCGGATCAAATATGGGCCGGCGTTTGGCCCAAAACATGGCAGCCAGTTAATGGGCCGGCCTACTAGGGTCCTCAAAATCTTATGGGCCTAGAGCTGGGCCGGCCGATTAATGTCAGCGAAATCTCGTAGGCCTTTTTTGGGCGGCCCATTATGATCCATAAGAATCTTGTGGGCCTTTACCTAGGCCGCCCATTATGGCACACAAAAATCTTGTGGGCCTTTACCGGCCGCCAATTATGGCCCGCAAAATCTTGTGGGCCTTTAGTCGGGCCACCAATTATGGTCCGCAAAATCTCGTGGGCCTTTAGCCGGGCCGCCCATTATGGTCTGCAAAATCTTGTGGGCCTTCATTGGGCCGCCCATTTAAACTTGATGGGCGGTCCACGTGTCAACATATCATAGGCGCGTCTTGCCCATTGGATGAGTGACACTGGTTAACGGACCGACACGTCTCCTCCAGCCAATGATGATTTTTACACGTGGAAAATCCCCATTGGTCGGGGCTGTTAACGGGTTATCGGTTCCAAAACCCGACCCGATAGCTTAACGTCGCTCCGTTACGGTGGATGCCATGTGTCGGTCACCCTTGACGAAAGCACTTCTGTGACGCGCGATTTATCGTCATGGAAGTGGACACTTCCGTGATGATAATTTTGGTAATGTCATGGAACACTTCTACGACAGCACATGTATGGCTATCTTGATTCTGTCATAAATTTGTCATGGATGTACATGCATGACAAAAAACGCGACCTACTGTGACAAACACATATCATCACGGAAGTGTATTTTTTTTGTAGTGAGTCATAACTCTAACAACATTATCATTTTTCTTATTATTTAATTCATTGAGCAAATCATTCTGAGCTTTTAAGCACTTGTTCTACTTGAGTGGTAACCATAGAAGCATGTTTACTAATGAGTTTAAGTTCACCTTTAACTCTAGACATATAATCACTCAAGTGTTCAAGCATATCAGCATTGTGTTTCAATTGTCTACCAACATAAGCATTGAAGTTTTCTTATTTGACAATAAAATTATCAAACTCATCTAAGCATTGGCTAGCAGACTTATAATGAGGAATATCACCTTCAACAAATATATAGAGAGAATTTACCTTTACTACCTGTGTCGGGTTATCAAGACCATGTATTTCTTCAACAGGCGGCAAATTAAGACCATGTATTTCTTCAATAGGAGGTAAATTCTTAACATCTTCAGTTTTAATACCTTTTCTTTTCATAGATTTATTTGCCTCTTGCATATCTTCAGGACTGAGAAATAGAATACCCCTTTTCTTCGGAGTTGGCTTAGGAGTTGGTTCAGGAAGTGTCCAATTATTTTCATTAGTCAACATATTATTCAATAGCAATTCAGCTTGATCAACTGTTGTAAGTGCATCTAGTGCCCCTTAGTGATTTTGGTGTATTGAAGACTTATAGGTTAAGTAACTAATGTGTTTATGAGTGTACACAGGTCTATAAGTTTGTGAGGAGTTTGATATTTACAGAGAAAGTCGACCCCTAAAAATGAAGTTCTTCGACTGAAGACTTTGACATTCTGAAGACTTTCTGAAGACTTTGAAAGTGAAGAAATTGGTGTGACCTTGAAGACTTGGTATTCATTTGAGGAACATGAAGCGTGAAGACTTTTGTTTTTGAAGTTTCGTTTTTCTCTTTCTTGAGTCATAGGAAACACCGTACTGTTCAAGGGGGTCGAGGAAATACTAAGGAAAAATTTTCATGTGATGCTCAACTCAAAATCCTACACCTACCAATCCCTTCGAGTGAAGCCTTTGGAAATCGCATACAATTCAGTCAATTTCTTCAAAGGATGAGACGAAGTTCTTACAGTCATTGAGAATTTGTTCTGACCGAGGAGTTAGGAATTCGCCAAAGGCGGATTGCCTACACAAAGTGAGGAACATGATAGCCCCGAGGAATTTGAGATTCAAATTTCGACCGTTCTTGTCTTCTTGGCCACTGTCCCAAAATATCTTATCCACCTAACGGTCATATCATTGAAGGGCATTTATGTCTCATCATGTCGGGCTGCTCCCTAGGCTATAAATAGGCCCCCTACAACCACTAGCTGGTTGGCTGCTCCGAGAGAAACTTGACACTTGTCATTTGAGAGCAACCCATCCTCCGAGGACTTTGAGCGAAAATCATCGAGTGAGGAAAACCCAAAAACCAAACCCCTACAAACACAAAGTGATTGAGCATCACTGAAGAGATTGATCCTACATGGATCCGACGCTTGTTACCTTTGAAGACTGTGCTTCTTCCAGACGGTTAGGCGTCATGGTCTAGAGCATCCAAGAGGAATTGTGGATCGCCGAGTGACCAAGTCTGTGAAGGTTTGGAAGTCGCTGAAGACTTACCACGCAGTGATTGGACGAGGTCTGTGACCTTAGTTCAAGGAGAATACGGTGAGGACTTGGTGTCCCGAGCTGCGTGCTTTCGGCTGTTGTGTGTCCTCGAGTTTAAATACTCACCACTCCAACCAGACGCATAACCGAGACAGCAGTTGGAACTGGTCTACCAAATCATTGTCTTCACCAACCTTACTGGTTCTATCTCCTCAACCCTCTCATTTCCTCATTACTGTGTTGAGTGTTTGTTCATATCTGTGTTTTAAGACTTTGACTGAAGACTTTCTCAATTTCCCCAGTTCAATTTCTTCAGTCTCTTTGTCTTCATCTTGTGCTATCCTGTGTTTACGCTTTATGTACTCTTTGATTGTCTTCATTTCATCATGATGACCATGCCCGTATTCTCTTATGCTTACTTCTGAGTACTTATTCCGCTGCAAGTAGTTCTTCGCTAAGGAATTTCCTCACCGGCAAATTCCTCAGTGAAGAATTCATCAAAATTGCCTATTCACCCCCCCTCTAGTCGATATAACGCACTTTCAACTGTTCTTTCCCTGAAAACACAACTAGCACAACTATCCAGGTGGTCTCTGGAAGCATCAGTTAGTCCATTATAAAAGATATCTAGTATTTCATTTTTCTTGAGAGGGTGATCAGGCAAAGCATTAAGTAATTGGAGAAGCCTCCCCCGAGCTTGTGGGAGACTCTTTTCTTCAATTTGCACAAAATTATATATTCCCCTTAAGGTAGCTTGTTTCTTATGAGTGGGGAAATATTTAGCAGAGAAGTAATAAATCATATCCTGGGGACTACGCACACAACCAGGATCAAGAGAATTAAACCATATCTTAGCATCACCCTTTAATGAGGACAGAAATAATTTAAGGAATAGTAGTAGCGAGTTTTCTCACCATTAGTGAACAGGATGGCTATATCATTTAATTTAGTAAGATGTGCCACAACAGTTTTAGATTCATAGCCATAAAAAGGATCAGATTCAACCAAAGTAATTATCTCAGTATCAATAGAGAAATCATAATCTTTATCAGTAACAAAGATAAGTGAAGTAGCAAAAGCAGGGTCATATTTCATTCTAGCATTCAGAGATTTTTCTTTCAGCTTAACTAAAAATTTCTTAAGATCACTCCTATCATTGCAAGCAAGAAAGTCTCTAGCAGTTTCTTCATCCATAACATAACCCTCAAGCACAACAGGCAATTCATATCTAGGGGGAGAATCTTCATCATCACTTTCATCAATATTATCAGTGTCAATAATTTCATTCCCTCTAGCCCTAGCAAGTCGTTCATCAAGAAATTCACCAAGTGGCACAGTAGTATCAAGCATAGAAGTAGTTCCATCATAAGTATCATGCATAGCAGAAGTGGCATCATCAATAACATGTGACATATCAGAATTAATAGCAGAAGAAGGTTTAGGTGTCGCAAGCTTACTCAAAACATAGGGTGAATCAAGTGCAGAGCTAGATGGCAGTTCCTTACCTCCCCTCGTAGTTGAGAAAAAATCTTAGTTCTTTCGTCTTTCAAGTTCCTCATAGTGACCAGCAGATATAAATCCCAAATGACTCAAAGAATAGAGCTATGCTCCCCGGCAACGGCGCCAAGAAATAGTCTTGATAAGCCACAAGTATAGGGGATCGCAATAGTTTTCAAGGGTAGAGTATTCAACCCAAATTTATTGATTCGACACAAGGGGAGCCAAAGAATATTCTCAAGTATTAGCAGTTGAGTTGTCAATTCAACCACACTTGGATAACTTAGTATCTGCAGCAAAGTATTTAGTAGCAAAGTAGTATGGAAGTAACAGTAACGGTGGCAAAAGTAACAGTGATAGTTTTGTAGTGATTGTAACAGTGGCAACGACAAAGTAACTAAGCAAAGAACAATATGTGAAAAGCTCGTAGGCATTGCATCGATGATGGAGAATTATGCCAGATGCGATTCCTCATGTAATAGTTATAACACAGGGTGACACAGAACTAGCTCCAATTCATCAACGTAATGTAGGCATGTATTCCGAATATAGTCATACATGCTTATGGAAAAGAACTTGCATGACATCTTTTGTCCTACCCTCCCATGGCAGCGGGGTCCTATTGGAAACTAAGGGATATTAAGGCCTCCTTTTAATAGAGTACCGGACCAAAGCATTAACACTTAGTGAATACATGAACTCCTCAAACTACGGTCATCACCGGTAATGGTCCTGATTATTGTCACTTTGGGGTTAATGGATCATAACACATAATAGGTGACTATAGACTTGCAAGATAGGATCAAGAACTCACATATATTCATGGAAACATAATAGGTTCAGATATGAAATCATGGCACTCGGGCCCTAGTGACAAGCATTAAACATAACAAAGTCATAGCAACATCAATCTCAGAACATAATGGACACTAGGGATCAAACCCTAACAAAACTAACTCGATTACATGGTAAATCTCATCCAACCCATCACCGTCCAGCAAGCCTACGATGGAATTACTCACGCACGACGGTGAGCATCATGAAATTAGTGATGGAGGAAGGTTGATGATGACGATGGCGACGGATTCCCCTCTTTGGAGCCCTGAATGGACTCCAGATCAGCCCTCCCGAGAGAGATTAGAGCTTGGTGGTGGCTTGGTACCGTAAAACGTGATGAATCCTTCTCTTTGATTTTTTTTTCTCCCCGAACGTGAATATATAGAGTTGGAGTTGAGGTCGGTGGAGCACCAGGGGGCCCACGAGGTAGGGGGGCGCGCCCAGGGGGGTAGGCGTGCCCCCACCCTCGTGGACAAGGTGTGAGCCCCCTGGCATTGATTCTTTCGCCAGTATTTTTTATTAATTCCAAAAATAATCTCCGTTGATTTTCAGGTCATTCCGAGAAGTTTTATTTCTGCACAAAAATAACACCATGGTAATTCTGCTGAAAACAACGTCAGTCCGGGTTAGTTCCATTCAAATCATGCAAGTTAGAGTCCAAAACAAGGGCAAAAGTGTTTGGAGAAGTAGATACGATGGAGACATATCATGCCACATCAAGAACACGAGAGAGAGAGAGAGAGAGAGAGATATCAAACACATAGCTACTGGTACATATCCTCAGCCCCAAGGGTGAACTAATCCCTCCTAGTCACGGGGAGCGCAGGGATGATGAAGATGGCCACTGGTGATGGATCCCCCTCCGGCAGGGTGCCGGAACAGGGTCCCAATTGGTTTTTGGTGGCTACAGAGGCTTGCGGCGGCGGAACTCTTGGTCTAGGTTATTTTCTGGAGGTTTCTGTATTTATAGGAATTTTTGGCGTAGGTCTCACATCAGGGGGGTCTCCGAGTCGTTCACGAGATAGGGGGACGTGCCCAGGGGGTAGGGCGCGCCCCCACCCTCGTGGACGGCCCAGGACTCTTCTGGCCCAACTCTTTTACTCCGGGGGCTTCTTTTGGTCCATAAAAAATCATCAAAAATTGGCACATCAATTGGACTTCGTTTGGTATTCCTTTTCTGCGATACTCAAAAACAAGGAAAAAACAGAAACTGGCACTGGGCTCTAGGTTAATAGGTTAGTCCCAAAAATCATATAAAATGGCATATAAATGCATATAAAACATCCTAGATGGATAATATAATAGCATGGAACAACCAAAAATTATAGATACGTTGGAGACGTATCAAGCATCCCTAAGCTTAATTCCTGCTCGTCCTCGAGTAGGTATGTGACGCCCCCGATTCAATCGTACACTAATCATGCACGCAAATGTGTACGATCAAGATCAGGGACTCACGGGAAGATATCACAACACAACTCTAAAACATAAATAAGTCATACAAGCATCATAATACAAGCCAGGGCCTCGAGGGCTCGAATACAAGTGCTCGATCATAGACGAGTCAGCGGAAGCAACAATATATGAGTACAGACATAAGTTAAACAAGTTGCCATAAAATGGCTAGCACAAACTGGGATACAGATCGAAGAGGCGCAGGCCTCCTGCGGGATCCTCCTAAACTACTCGGTCGCCGCCGCCGGGCTGCTGCGTAGTAGTAGGCACCTCCGGTGTAGTAGTAAATCATCGACGGTGCCGTCGCTCGGCTCCATCGTCTGGTCGCAGCAACCGGGTAAAGAAAAGGGGAAAAGGGGGAACAAGGCAACCGTGAGTACTCATCCAAAGTACTCGCAAGAAAGGAGCTACACTACATACGCATGGATATATGTGTAAAGGGCCATATCAGTGGACAGAACTGCAGAATGCCAGAATAAGAGGGGGATAGCTAATCCTGTCGAAGACTACGCTTCTGGCAGCCTCCGCCTTGCAGCATGTACCAGAGAGTAGAATGAAGTCCTCCAAGTAGCATCACATAGCAATAAATCCTACCCGGCGATCCCCTCCTCGTATCCCTGAGAGAGAGCGACCACCGGGTTGTATCTGGCACTTGGAAGGGTGTGTTTTATTAAGTATCCGGTTCTAGTTGTCATAAGGTCAAGGTACAACTCCAAGTCGCCCCATTACCGAAGATCACGGCTATTCGAATAGATTAACTTCCCTGCAGGGGTGCACCACATTACCCGACATGCTCGATCCCATTTGGCCGGACACACTTTTCTGGGTCATGCCCGGCCGCGGAAGATCAACACGTCGCAGCCCCACCTAGGCATAATAGAGAGGTCATCACGCCGGTCTAAACCTATGCGCACAGGGGTCTGGGCCCATCGCCCTTAGCACACCTGCACGTTGCGTGGGCGACCGGAAGCAGACCTAGCCTAGTGGCGTTCCAGTCCAATCCGGTAGCGCCGCTCGATCGGCCGACGTCACGAAATGCTTGGTGATACCACGGCGCGGTTGCCCATATCTTGTCCCACGTGGCGGTTAGTGCGTATAAGGTCAACGACCCAACTCAGATCAAATACCAAGATCTCGTTAAGCGTGTTAAGTATCCGCGAACGCCGAACCAGCCCCACCTCTCTCCTAGGCGTTCTCAACCTTCCCTGCCGCTCCATACAAAGATCCACTCATGGTGCTCCACAAGCCGACCCGACTTTAGTCACCACATGTATCATGTATAAAGTATATAGTATATACCCGTGATCACCTCCCGAGTGATCACGGCCCGATAGTATAACACAGCAGACGGACAAAAATGTAGGGCCACAGATGGAATACTAGCATCCTATACTAAGCATGTAGGATTGCAGGTAAAGGTAACAACAGTAGTAGCAAGGACAGGCTATGCATCAGGATAGGTATAACGGAAAGCAGTAACATGCTACACTAATCCAATGCAAGCAGTATAGAGTAGAATAGGCGATATCTGGTGATCACGGGGGCTTGCTGGTTGCTCGGCAAGAGAGAGGGTTAAATCAACTCCGTAGTCGTCTTGGGTAGCAATGGCGTCGGTCTCGGTGTCTAAGCGGAAGAAGAGGGGAAGAAACAATGAATACAATGCAAACAGATGCATAACGATTGCATGACAAAGCAATGTGTGATGCTAGGGCGTGCCCTAACAGCGGTACTACACGTTGCAGGCATTTAAACGGGAAACATCCGAGGATGAATTCCCGGCGTTAGGCGGATTCCGGACAAAGGAAAAGAGGGGGAAAGTTCCAAGTTCATCATGCTAGGGGCATGTGACAGATGAACGGACCGCGTATTCGGATTCGTTGTATTTTTCTGAGCAACTTTCATATAGAAAACATTTTCATCGGAGTTACGGTTTAATTACTATGAATTTCTAAAGGTTTAAACATTTTCTGGAATTAAATAAATTAACAGAAATGGAATATGACGTCAGCATGGCGTATGAGCGACGTCAGCAGCCAACAGTTCATTGGTGGTCAAATTGACATGGGGACCCACTGTCATAGACAAGATGGATTAAACAGGTTCAAACTAATCTAAATTCAGTTATTAAACCATCTGGGCCCAATTGCCGGTGTCTAATTTAGGTTAACTAAACTAATTTAATTAATTCACATTAATTAGGGGTGGGCCCCACCGGTCGATGGTGGGGGTTGCCAAGTCAGGTTGATCGTCAACCCAATCAACTAGTGTCCTTGGGCCCCACCGGCGGTGAGACAAAGGCGGGCCCATCACGCCACGTCGGCGCCGGAGACAACTCCGGCGACCAAAAACGCGGCGGAGCGGCTCGGGACTTCGCCGGAAACGGGCTACGGGGCACCGTTTGGTCCGCGCGATAGCGCGTTCGAAAGCGGAGGCGAAGCCGCGTCGTTTTGGGGCTACGGCACGGCCGGAGCGGGGGTGCAACGACGGCGGCGACCTCAACGGCGGAGGTCGAAGCTCGGTCACGGGTGGAATCGGGCTAGGAGCACGGGCGGAGGCGCGGCGAGGTGCGCTGGGCTGCTTGAAGCGTGCTGGGCACGGTGCCGTGCTCGACAGAGCTCGACGGCGAGCATGGCCACGGCGGCTATGGAGCGGGGCGGCGGCGAGCTACGACGGTAGCGGCAAGCAAGCTAGAGAGTGAGGCGGCCTACGCGAGAGAGGGGAGAGGGGAAAGGAAGAGGAGCTCACATTGCTCCTGCAGATGCGCGAAGTGGGCTCGGGGGAGGCTCGGAGTTGCCGGAGTTCGACGGCAGGGCGGCGTGCCCGAGGTGGAAGACGACGGGATCTGGGCTGCGGCGCCTCCCAGCTCGCCATCGGGCCGTAGTCGACGCAGGTGATGACGGCGGCACTCCTCGACGTCTTCACGTAGCTCGGGGAGGTCGTCGGCCACGACCATGGAGAGGCGACAACGGTGGTCGCGTCGGGTGCGAGTGAATCTTGTAGAGGGGGAGGGGCAAACGAGGGAAAGGGAAAGCTAGGGTTGGCAGGGGGAGCGGTGAGTGGAGGGGAGGGCTCGAGGCGTCGAGGGGAGGGGGAGGCAGGGCAAGTGGGAGGCGAGGGGGCTGAGGCGTCGGGGCGGTGGAGGCCTTATCCTCTCGTTGGGCGTCGCCGCTGAGGTGGTTGGATGGCGACCGCGCCCATGATCGCCGAACAGGAAAGGCTGACGGGGAGCGTGGGTGGGTGGGGTGGCTCGTGAGTGTTAGGTGGGCGGGACCAGGCTGGTTGGGTCCAGGTAGGGGGGGTGCTCTCTCTGCTTTTCCTTTTCTTTTCTCGAAACTTCTTTGTTTTCTTTTAAATTTCAAAAGGCAAAACAGTTTTATAAAATACAAAGCTTGAACCTAAATTGTTATTATAATTTAGACTACTGCCACAATTAGTTTGGTAGTTAAATAAATTA
The DNA here is from genome assembly GCA_021605145.1 of Aegilops bicornis. Classification (NCBI taxonomy): domain Eukaryota; kingdom Viridiplantae; phylum Streptophyta; class Magnoliopsida; order Poales; family Poaceae; genus Aegilops; species Aegilops bicornis. Next base: position 297,431,004 of record CM038669.1, read on the forward strand.
GCTTAGCATTTTTATAAAACAAAAAGGCATTTAAACAACGTTTTAACCATTGTTTTAATTAGTTTAGGGCATTAAAACACTTTGCAAAAATGTTGGTTCACCACCATTACTACTTACGATTTATTTGACACAACCCAAACATTTTAGTTTTAGTTTTTGAAAACTTTTGTTATTTGCCTTTAATTCAATTTTGAAGTTGGATCGGTCTCGGATTAACGCAAGATTAGCAATAGTAATCGAAGTGACATGTCACCATTAGCAGAGAATTACTGTAGCTAAATTATCCGGGTGTCACAAGGTAAATGATAAAAACAGAATTTTTGATGTGGAATGCTAGCTAACATATTTAATTTATCGATGTAATCTTCTTTATTGTGGCAAGAATATTCAGATCCATAAGATTCAAAACAAAAGTTTAATATTGACATAAAAATAATAATACTTCAAGCATACTGACAAAGCAATCATGTCCTCTCAAAATAACATGGCCAAAGAAAGCTATCCCTACAAAATCATATAGTCTGGCTATGCACTGTCTTCATCACACAAAATATTTAAATCATGCACAACCCCGATGACAAGCCAAGCAATTATTCCATAATTCTGATGTTCTCAAACTTTTTCAATCTTCACGCAATACATGAGTGTGAGCCATGGACATAGCACTATAGGTGGAATAGAATGGTGGCTGTGGAGAAGACAAAAGGAGAAGATAGTCTCACATCAACTAGGCGTATCAATGGGCTATGGATATGCCCATCAATAGTTATCAATGTGAGTGAGTAGGGATTGCCATGCAACGTATGCACTAGAGCTATAAGTATATGAAAGCTCAACAAGAAACTAAGTGGGTGTGCATCCAACTCGCTTGCTCACAAAGACCTAGGGAAATTTGAGGAAGCCCATCACTGGAATATACAATTCAAGTTCTATAATGGAAAATTCCCACTAGTATATGCAAGTGACAACATAGGAGACTCTCTATCATGAAGATCATGGTGCTACTTTGAAGCACAAGTGTGGAAAAAGGATAGTAGCATTGCCCCTTCTCTCTTTTTCTCTCAGTTTTTTTGGGCCCTCTCCTTTTTTTGGCCTCTTTTTTTATTTTTTATTTTTTTTCGTCCAGAGTCTCATCCCGACTTGTGGGGGAATCATAGTCTCCATCATCCTTTCATCACTGGGACAATGCTCTAATAATGATGATCATCACACTTCTATTTACTTACAACTCAAGAATTACAACTTGATACTTAGAACAAAATATGACTCTATGTGAATGCCACCGGCTGTGTACCGGGATGTGCAATGAATCAGGAGTGACATGTATGATAGAATTATGAACGGTGTCTTTGCCACAAATACGATGTCAACTACATGATCATGCAGAGCAATATGACAATGATGGACCGTGTCATAATAAACGGAACGGTGGAAAGTTGCATGGCAATATATCTCGGAATGGCTATGGAAATGCCATGATAGGTAGGTATGGTGGCTGTTTTGAGGAAGGATATGTGGTGGGTTTATGGTATCGGCGAAAGTTGCGCAGTACTAGAGAGGCTAGCAATGGTGGAAGGGTGAGAGTGCGTGTAATCCATGGACTCAACATTAGTCATAAAGAACTCACATGCTTATTGCAAAAATCTATTAGTTATCGAAATGAAGTACTACGTGCATGCTCCTAGGGGGATAGATTGGTAGGAAAAGACCATCGCTCGTCCCGACCGCCACTCATAAGGAAGACAATCAAAAAATAAATCATGCTCCGACTTCATCACATAACGGTTCACCATACGTGCATGCTATGGGAATCACAAACTTTAACACAAGTATCTCTAAAATTCACAACTATTCTACTAGCATGACTCTAATATCACCATCTTCATATCTCAAAACAATCATAAAGAACCAAACTTCTCATAGTATTAAATGCACTTTATATGAAAGTTTTTATTATATCTCTCTTGGATGCCCATCATATTAGGACTACATTTATAACCAAAGAAAATTACCGTGCTGTTCTAAAAGACTCTCAAAATAATATAAGTGAAGCATGAGAGTTCATTAATTTCTTCAAAATAAAACCACCGTCGTTCTCTAAAAGATATAAGTGAAGCACTAGAGCAAACGACAAACTACTCCGAAAGATATAAGTGAAGATCAATGAGTAATTGAATAATTATGTAACTATGTGAAGACTATCTAACATTTAATAATTTCAGATCTTGGTATTTTATTGAAACAGCAAGCAAAACAAAAGAAAATAAAACGACGCTCCAAGCAAAACACATATCATGTGGTGAATAAAAATATAGCTCCAAGTAAAGTTACCGATGAACGAAGACGAAAGAGGGGATGCCTTCTGGGGCATCGCCAAGCTTAGGCTCTTGGTTGTCCTTGAATATTACCTTGGGGTGCCTTGGGCATCCCCAAGCTTAGGCTCTTGCCACTCCTTATTCCGTAGTCCATCGAATCTTTACCCAAAACTTGAAAACTTCACAACACAAAACTCAAGAGAAAACTCGTAAGCTCCGTTAGTATAAGAAAATTAATCACCACTTTTGGTACTGTTGTGAACTCATTCTTTATTTATATTGGTGTAATATATACTTTATTCCAACTTCTCTATGGTCCATACCCTCCGATACTACTCATAGATTCATCAAAATAAGCAAACAACACACAGATAATAGAATCTGTCAAAAACAGAACAGTCTGTAGTAAGTAACGTTCGAATACTTCAGTAAATCCAAAAATTCTGAAATAAATTGTTGGACATGAGGAATTTGTCTATTAATCTTCTGCAAAAATAATCAACTTAAAATTACTCTTTTGTAAAAAAATGACAGCTAATCTCGTGAGCGCAAAGTTTCTGTTTTTTACAGCAAGATCACATTAACTTTCACCCAAGTCTTCCCAAAGGTTCTAGTTGGCACTTTACTGAAACAAAAGCTATAAAACATGATTACTACAGTAGCCTAATCATATGGGCACACAAAAACAGTAGGGGTAAATATTGGGTTGTATCCCAACAAGCTCTTTTCTTTAATGCCTTTCTAGCTAGGTATGATGATTTCAATGATGCTCACATAAAAGATAAGAATTGAAACATAACGGGAGCATCATGAAGCATATGAATAGCACATTTAAGCCTAACCCACTTCTGATGCATAGGGACTTTGTGAGCAAACAACTTATGGGAACAAGAATCAACTAGCATAGGAAGGCAAAACAAGCATAATTCAAGATTTTCAATACATAGAGAGGAAACTTGTTATTATTGCAATTCCTACAAGCATATACTCCTCCCTCATAATAATTTTCAGTAGCATCATGAATGAATTCAACAATATAACCATCACATAAAGCATTCTTTTCATGATCTAATAGCATAGAATTTTTATTATTCTCCTCATAAGATATTTTTTTCTCATGAATAGTAGTGGGAGCAAACTGAACAAAATAACTATCATGTGAGGCATAATCCAATTGAAAATTAAAATCATGATGACAAGTTTCATGGTTATCATTATTATTTATAGCATACGTGTCATCACAATAATCATCATAGATAGGAGGGATGCTTTCATCATAATAAATTTGCTCATCAAAACTTGGGGACTAAAAATATCATCTTCATCAAACATATCTTCCCCAAGCTTGTGGCTTTGCATATCATTAGCATCATGGATATTCAAGATATTCATACTAAAAACATTGCAATCATGCTTATCATTCAAATATTTAGTGCCAAAAATTCTAATGCATTCTTCTTCTAACACTTTGGCACAATTATCGGAATCCTTATTTTCACGAAAGACATTAAAAAGATGAAGCATATGAGGCACCCTCAATTCCATTTTTATAGTTTTATTTTATAAACAAAACTAGTGATAAAATAAGAAACAAAAAGATTCGATTGCAAGATCTAACGATATACCTTCAAGCACTCACCTCCCTGGCAACCGCGCCAGAAAAGAGCTTGATGTCTACTACACAACCTTCTTCTTGTAGACGTTGTTGGGCCTCCAAGTGCAGAGGTTTGTAGGTCAGTAGCAAATTTCCGTCAAGTGGACGACCTAAGTTTTATCAATCCGTGGGAGGCGCAGGATGAAGATGGTCTCTCTCAAACAACCCTGCAACCAAATAACAAAGAGTCTCTTGTGTCCCCAACACACCCAATACAATGGTAAATTGTATAGGTGCACTAGTTCGGCGAAGACATGGTGATACAAGTGCAATATGGATGGTAGATATAGGTTTTTGTAATCTGAAAATATAAAAACAACAAGGTAACTAATGATAAAAGTGAGCACAAACGGTATTGCAATGCATTGAAACAAGGCCTAGGGTTCATACTTTCACTATTGCAAGTTCTCTCAACAATAATAGCATAATTAGATCATATAACAATCTCTCAACATGCAACAAAGAGTCACACCAAAGTCACTAATAGCGGACTACAAATGAAGAGATTATTGTTGGGTACGAAACCACCTCAAAGTTATCCTTTCTGATCGATCTATTCAAGAGTCCATAGTAAAATAACACGAAACTATTCTTTCCATTCGAACTATCCTAGAGTTCGTACTAGAATAACACCTTAAGACACAAATCAACCAAAACCCTAATGTCACCTAGATACTCCAATGTCACATCAAGTATCCGTGGGTATGATTATACGATATGCATCACACAATCTTAGATTCATCTATTCAACCAACACAAAGAACTTCAAAGAGTGCCCCAAAGTTTCTACCGGAGAGTCAAGAAGAAAACGTGTGCCAACCCCTATGCATAAGTTCACAAGGTAACTGAACCCGCAAGTTGATCACCGAAACATACATCAAGTAGATCACGTGAATATCCCATTGTCACCACAGATAAGCACATGCAAGACATACATAAAGTGTTCTCAAATCCTTAAAGATTCAATCCGATAAGATAACCTCAAATGGAAAACTCAATCCATTACAAGAGAGTAGAGGGGGAGAAACATCATAAGATCCAACTATAATAGCAAAGCTCATGATACATCAAGATCGTGCCATATCAAGAACACGAGAGAGAGAGAGAGAGAGAGAGAGAGATCAAACACATAGCTACTGGTACATACCCTCAGCCCCGAGGGTGAACTACTCCCTCCTCGTCATGGAGAGCGCCGGGATGATGTAGATGGGCACCAGTGAGGGATCCCCCCTCCGGCAGGGTGTCGGAACAGGGTCCCGATTGGTTTTTGGTGGCTACAGAGGCTTGCGGTGGCGGAACCCGATCTAGGTTATGTTCTGGAGGTTTCTGTACTTATAGGAATTTTTGGCGTCGGTCTCACGTCAGGGGGGTCTCCGAGTCGTCCACGAGATAGGGGGATGCGCCCAGGGGGGTAGGGCGCGCCCCCACCCTCATGGATGGCTCGGGACTCTTCTGCCCAACTCTTTTATTTCGTGGGCTTCTTTTGGTCCATAAAAAATCCACAAAAATTGGCAGGTCAATTGGACTCCATTTGGTATTCCTTTTCTGTAAAACTCAAAAACAGGAAAAAAACAGAAACTAGCACTGGGCTCTAGGTTAATAGGTTAGTCCCAAAAATCATATAAAATAGCATGTAAATGCATATAAAACATCCTAGATGGATAATATAATAGCATGGAACAATAAAAAATTATAGATACGTTGGAGACCTATCAGACCCCGTGGAGAGGGCTGGTTGAACAGTAGCCGGTGGAGGAGCGGTGGAGGCTGGATGAACAGGAGCTCGTGGATGAACAGTGGCTGGTGGAGGTAGGAGGGGAGACGCCGTGGATGAACAATCGTAGGTGGAGGCTGGAGGAGGTCGACGGTGGATGAACAGTATCCCATGGAGGCAATCAACGGTGGAGATGAACAGTAGCCCATGGAGTCCCATTTTGCGGTACGCCACACCCCTCCCGATGAACAGGACCCCCGTTTCGACCGTAGCACTCCAACACAAGTCCGTTTCCTTTGTTTTGCAGTACGCCACACCCCTCCTGGTCAACAGTACCCCGTTTCGACCGTAGGACGTCCAAGAGAAGTCCATTTCCTCCATTTTGTGGTACGCCAGACCCCTCCTGATGAACATGATCCCGTTTCGACCATGGCCGGTCGAACACAAGGTCGTTTCCTCCGTAGTGTGGTATGCCATGCCTCCTTTTGATCGGATGTTCCGTCCAAGCCGGTTGACTCCCGATGAACACGACGAGGCAGTTTCTCCGTTCTGACCCAGCCGGTTGGCTGCCGATGAACATGACGCCGTCGCTGCCTCTCCATGTACACGAGCCCTGGCCGTACGTATGTGTGAGTAGGCGTTCGAGACCCTGCCCGTATGTACGTACATGATCGTATTTACTTTCTTGCACCCTGGTTGTACGTACGTGTACATGCTACGTGTGTGCCTCTACTACGACACGTGCCCTTCCTTACTCGTCCACGGTTCATTGCTGCAGCCTGCAGACAGACCGATCGACCAGTATGTACGTACACGTTCGCGACCAGAATGACAATGCTATGTACGCTTTGACCAGGTGGGTCTCGACTGTCAGGGAGGATAAGGAGGCACTTCCTTAAGTGCAAGATGTAGCTGGTAGGTCCCAGCAGTCAGGGGGGAAATGTTTTTTTGCGAAATACGGTGGCCCGTTCGGTAGGCCCCTGCTCTCAGGTGGAGGAATCATTATTTTGTGCGTAATAAGGAGGCATTTCCTTGTGTGCGGCCGTGGACCCAGCTGTCAGCCTCTCCACGTACAGTCCACTTCCGATGGATGTCGTTCGTTGATCACGTTGACCACGCCGCGCCGAGAGCACCAGGGAGGTGGACGACAGCGAGGCCTAGGAAGGGGACAACGCAGAGCCGGGGAAGACGCGGTAGTGGATGCCCACACTGAGGGGAGTACGAGCACTAGCTGGTCGGGTGCGGGGTGAGGCTGACATCGCCGGAAAATAACAAGATGTGCGGGTGGGTAGAGGGATGGCCTGGCGGCAGCACAGCCGGCCACGGAGGAGGGAGCAGGCAGTCCCGCCGGTGCAAGTTTGGGCGGCTGGAGCAGGAAAATCAGAGATTGAAGAAGTATGGCGGCCATTGGATGGACATCCAACAGTCACTGCTCTGAGTTGACTAAGTTGACAAAGCCTTGTGTACGCATCAAATTTTTTTTAGGACGGCGTCATCATCAACCTTTTTTTAAGTACAACATCGTCATCAACCTAGTAGGCCCAGAAGTCAGCCTCCAAATCTGTGGAAAACAACATACATCCCATTAGCCATTATTCTCAATAATTTACAGCCCATTTGCTAATTCTTAAGGATATTTTGAAGCCCATATTCTTTTTATTAGCATTACAGACCATATAATCTGGGCAGTGCTAAAAAATTCAACAAAATTTTGCATATTGCGGTGTGGTCCGAACTCTTTTAATCATGAAATTTCGAGTCACATTAAAAATATTTTTTTAAAAAGTATATCAAAATAAAATTAAAAAAATCTCCGTAAAAGATGAATGAAATTTAAAATATTTACTAGCAAGATGCCCGTGCGTTGCACGGAACATGAAGATGCATTTGTATGAGTAGTTTATCTTGTGGGAGAAAACGATGAACGGGGGGAGGCCGTATCTGCAAATGTGGAGAGGAGTGCGGATAAATTGTCATAGGTTCCTTCCTGTCCGTTAGATATAGATTGGATGACCTATATTGTAGGATGGCAGGCACACCATCATCACCAACTCTGCTTTTTATAAGAGTAGAGAAATCCAGAAAAAACAATATTTTAATGTAATTGTCGGTTGGCTTTGGTTTAAAATTTGCAGCCCATTTCTTACAACTTATAGCCCATTTTCTGGGGAAGCCCATTTCTTACTACTTACATCCCTCCTCGTCTTGAAAGATTTGCAGCCCACCAGGGCTGAGAAAAGCAAGTAGGCCTTGCTTGGGTATTCTCCAAAAAAAGAACTAGGCTAGCCATTTTCAAAAAGAAAAAATATATCAACTGGGCTCGTTTGTACTTAAATAAAAGCGTAAGCGTGGGCTGGACGGGCCACAGCCCCCGCACAGCACGTAGTTGAGCTCCGTCTCTAAAACTAAAAAACAACCGGGCGAGTTATTGCGTCCATGGTGTTATCTGCTCGTTGTGTAATTTTCTTGTTTATTGACTACATTGACAATGGTGAGGGACCTAGTTGTCAAACAATTAGGAGGAAGTATTTTTTTGGCTTGTAATAACGAGGCACCTGCTTGCATAATGCAATGACCTTGGTGGGTCCCTGCTGTCAGCCCCTCCACGTACAGTCATCTCCTGATTCATCTCGGTTGTTGACCAGTTGACAACGCCAGACGACGGCGGGCACAGCGAGCGAACCAAGGCGGAGAACGACGGAGAGGCCTCAAACGGGAACGCACAGGAGCCGTGGAAGATGCGGCAGTGTAGTGGCAGGCGGAGGGGAGTATGAGGGCAACAACATGAAACTCAAGCTTACAAACGGTACAAAAAGACCTAGGATTAATTGTTCGTCAAATTTAGACAAAACCCAGATTGAACATGGCAATAACATATAACCCAACCACTCTTTTTTGCAGTCACAAAAAAATGGATCGGTCTGATCCATAAATCAACATCCTGTGCAAAAAAAATTATTGGAGGATGACTACAATTTGTTGTAAATAGAAGCAAAGCACGTTTAGAAGCCCATTTGTCCAACTGAAACTTGTTTTTTTGCTGTTCAACATGTCCGTCCGTGAGAAATCTCTTGTTGTAAAACTTAAGCCTCATGGATGCTACCTCTTGAGCATGCATTGGTTTTCCCTTGAAGAGGAAAGGGTGATGCAGCAAAGTAGCGTAAGTATTTCTCTCAGTTTTTGAGAACCAAGGTATCAATCCAGTAGGAGGTTACACGCAAGTCGCCTCGTACCTCCACAAAAAAATAAGAACTTTGCAACCAACGCGATAAAGGGGTTGTCAATCCCTTCACGGCCACTTGCAAAAGTGAGATCTGATAGAGATAATAAGATAAATATTTTTGGTATTTTTATGATATAGATTGGAAAGTAAAGATTGCAAAATAAAAGACGGAAGAAATAGTAAATCGATAGGAACATAATATGATGGAAGATAGACCCTGGGGCCATAGGTTTCACTAGTGGCTTCTCTCAAGATAGCATAATTTCCGGTGGGTGAACGAATTACTGTCGAGCAATTGATAGAAAAGCGCATAGTTATGAGAATATCTAGGCATGATCATGTATATAGGAATCACGTCTGCGACAAGTAGATCGAAATGATTCTGCATCTACTACTATTACTCCACACATCGACCGCTATCCAGCATGCATCTAGAGTATTAAGTTCATAAGAACAGAGTAACACATTAGGCAAGATGACATGATGTAGAGGGATAAACTCAAGCAATATAATATAAACACCATCTTTTATCCTCGATGGCAACAATACAATACGTGCCTTGCTGCCCTAACATCCTTTGGGAAAGGACACAACAAGATTGAACCCAAAGCTAAGCACTTCTCCCATTGCAAGAAAGATCAATCTAGTAGGCCAAACCAAACTGATAATTCGAAGAGACTTGCAAAGATATTTAAATCATGCATAAAAGAATTCAGAGAAGAATCAAGTATTGTTCATAGAAAATCTTGATCATAAACCCACAATTCATCGGATCTCGACAAACACACCGCAAAAAGAATTACATCGAATAGATCTCCAAGAAGATTGAGGAGAACTTTGTATTGAGATCCAAAGATAGAGAAGATGCCATCTAGCTAATAACTATGGACCCGAAGGTCTATGGTAAACTACTCACACATCATCGGAGAGGCTATGGTCTTGATGTAGAAGCCCTCCGTGATCGATTCCCCCTCAATGGAGGCGCGAAAAAAGGCCCCAAGATGGGATCTCACGAATTACGAGAAGGTTGCGACGGTGGAAATAGGGTTTCGTGGTGCTCTCAGATGTTTTCAGGGTATATGAGTATATATAGGCGAAAGAAGTAGGTTGGTGGAGCCACGAGGGGCCCACGAGGGTGGGGGCGCGCCTACACCCCCGGGCGCGCCTCCCTGCCTCGTGGCTTCCTCGTTGCTTCCTTGACGTCCGCTCCAAGTCTCCTGGATTGCGTTTGTTCCAAAAATAACTCTCCCGAAGGTTTCATTCCGTTTGGATTCCGTTTGATATTCCTTTTCTGTGAAACACCGAAATAGGCAAAAAAATAGCAATTTGCACTGGGCCTCTGGTTAATAGGTTAGTCCCAAAAATAATATAAAAGTGCATAGTAAAGCCCATTAAACATCCAAAACAGATAATATAATAGCATGGAACAATAAAACATTATAGATACGTTGCAAACGTATCAATGGACAATAGTAACCTCGCATTCAACAGGAAGAATGTGACAAGGCTTCAGTTTTTCTGGTTGGATGCATATCCTTCCATCGGTATTGTCCTCAAACGAATGTCATGAGAACTGTGAAAATCCTGGTGCTTATTACGCAACATTTGGTTATACGTTTTTCTCCATGTGTTAGCAGTGCCTAAGTAGTCATGAAGATTGAAAACAGTTATGTAGCGACCTGACCCGAATGGATCAAGTCTCTGTGCTTAAGTGTCATCCCTGGATCGGTATGCTGACACACACAGTACTCGAGGATTTATAATAGAGGTAAATCACATGTATAAAGTAACGTAAATACTATTACCTCAATCCAAATAGCGGAAGTAACAAGGTTGTGGATTCCCATCAACACCAACGGCAAAGTTGAGTGTAGAAATCGTAACCCTAACGTATCACTTACTCGTCATAAGATCCTGCAACATGAGACGTTGCAGCCACAAAGGGTCAGTACATTGAATGTACTGGCAAATTCACACCATAGGATAATGATGAATAAAGGCTATCACTACATGCATATTTGGCTGGTGGAAAAGCTCTATGGCTATAATGTTTTTGCGAAAAGCCAATTTTTCCCTACTGCAAAGGAATAAATTTATTTAACTATCATGGTGGTGGTTAAACATTGAGAATGGTTGACAGCATTCTCAATCCCAATTAAAAGTAATGATTAACAACCCAACAAATTATTTAAGTAACGTGATGAGATCAACAGGATAATCCAAGAACTAGATACTCAAGACGTCCATAACCAGGGACACGGCTAATCATGATTAGTTTGTACACTCTGCAGAGGTTGCGCACTTTTCCCCACATGACTCGATCTCCTCCGTTGGTTTTCTCGCACTACATGGTGTTTGAGAAACGAATGACCGAGACATGGTCTTTCAGAAGCGCTAGCACCTTACGATGGGTAGACCGGTACACCTACTTTCCCCTACATCTGCTAGTCTACCATTGTAAGAGTTCGCACAACTTAATCAGCTATGCTAGAGCCCATAATAGCATGTGGCTGCACACGGAAGTTCCTAATATGAATAATCTCATGATCCCTTTGAGCCTGGGTGGCGGTCCATAAAAAAACAGCCAATCCTGGTCTACCCAGGTGCTTAGACAGGCAATCCTGAAATACCCAGGTGCCTCAATCCACCCAGATGTGTGTTTAAGTTGCCACCTTAAGTAAACCATTAATTAACAATCTCACAACTGTCATGAATACTCTCAAGACCCAGTCCACGTCTACGAGCATAGCATAGCAATATAAGCAATGTAATAGTAACTCCCAAGGTTTGAATGCAGGGTAATAGGTTCCTACCTCATCAACTACTTCCCGATACCCACATGTTATCAATCCTACTCATGCAATGTTTGAGGGTTGAAACTAATGCAAAAAAAAAGAACTGGGTATGAAAAGGGATATGATCAAAGTGTGAACTTGCCTGCAATGTTGATGAAGATGATTCGCACTCAAAACTCTTGATAGGTCTACTCTTCACACTCCGGTCAATCTATCTTAAGCAATCAATAGTAACCACACATAAGCAATCACTCGAAAGATCGGAGAGAACGAAGAAAACAATTCGAAAAACATCAAAACCAAGCAAATAACTCTTGCAACAGAAAACAATTTCTAACAGTACCAAAATTATGTGAATTTGACCTTATCAGAAATTTTAGGTCAAGAGCTTCGATTTGCAAAAAGAATCAACTAAATCGGAGTTACGAGACTCAAGTTATGATGAAACGAAGTTAAAATTCAAATCTGATCTAATTCAAATTTTAAAATTTCAAAAACATGTTTGAGTTGAATTACTGGATAGAGGGGATCATAACGAAGAAGTGGGCGTTGGTTTTGTTGGATTTGGACAAACGAGTAAGAAGTAATGATCGTTTGAAATGAGGGGCTAATCTGTGAATAAAATATTTATGGAGAGGTCCCTGACTAAAATTAACAGAAAAAGAAAAAGACTAAATAGCGAACGTTCGCTACAGAAGCTTAAGCGACGAATTCGTCCACTACAGAGGCCTAACCAATGAACGTTCTCTAAATAACTGGACAAAATAAATAAAAAAACGGGTTTTCAAAGAAAACCGGGAAAAAAACAGATCGGACCGGGGCGACGGTTTTACCGGTCCGTGGTGGTTTCGTCGACCGCGGCGGTTTTCCGGCTGCTCTCTGGCGAGACGGCGGCGACGGCGTCTTCGGCAGCGGCGACGTCGGGCGGGGCTTCGGGCAAGGCGAGGCGGCGCGGGAAGGCGAGCGGCGGCTGCGAGGGGAGGCGAGGAGATGGCGGTGGCGGCGGATCTCGCCGGGGCGGCGACGGTTTGACAACGGCGGCGGCGGCTGCGGGCTCTGGCGGCTCGGGCTCCGAGGGAAAACGGGACCGGGCGCGCCTTTATAGGAGGGAGAGGAGGCGATGGCGTGGGCGAGGTCGAGGAGGCTGCCCAGTCCTGGCCGGCAAAGTGACAGCGGAGCTTCGAGAAGCGGTCTTTGAGGTGAGGCTGCTGACTGGCAGAGGCTGGGCAGCCCGATTCGGCAGAGGGGAGTTTAAAAAAAACAGACAAACAAAAATAAAAACAAAATAAATAGAAATATTATATAGGCATATAATATATCAAAATTTTCAGAAAAAGATTTCCTACAAGATGAACTTTATTCTAGCTTCAAATAAAATCTTTAGAATTTTAAATAAAGCAAAGAGTGCTTACGCTACAATAAAACCTCATAAAAATCATTTTAAAAATACCAAAATGACTTCAATTTTATTTCTCTCCATTTTTCCACTGTAGGGAATCATTTTACCCTAATTTCCATATATTTTATTTTTGGAGAAAAATGATTTGAATAAAACTCAAACAACTCCAAATTGAAAATAAATTCAAAAGAACTTTGAATTTAATTATTTGAAACTCCCAACTCATATTTCATATGTTTTGAAGAAGTCATTTTATCTTCGCTCGTGAAAATCATTGAGTTGCATAAAGTTTCAGAATTGGAAATATTTTCCAAATGGAATTCAAATATTTTCAACACCCCTTGTCATTTAAATAAATGGAAGAAGTCATGTCATCTTCTCTCCAGGGTTTTGTGGTGAAAAGAATTTGAATTCACGGAGATCACGAATGAAAAAATGAAAGTTTGGCAAAGTCCTTTTATTCCCTCTCATTTAACTTTCAAAAAGTTTCGAATTTCACTCAATCAATCACACAACAATCAAGCGACAATCAAATCTATCTATTTATTATAACATTCCAAAATTTATAATTTTGGGATGTTACAAACCTACCACCCTTAAAATGAATCTCGTCCTCGAGATTCGGAGTGGCTAGAAAGAAATAGGTTAGGTTCGGGGTCTTCATAATCCATCGATCGTCTCCGGGGTCTCGGGTGCTACCACCCTTAGAAGCATCATTATGGTTCCATCAAAACTCATATACTCCATTCTTATTGTTGGCAGTGTCGATCTTCTCAGATCCTCTGGATAATTACTTCTCTGGGCTCTTTTGGTAGTGGCATAACCTTTACCGCAATTCCTCTGTCCTTTCATCTTGGTACGGTTATTCCGAGACTGGGTCTTCTTAGCTAGCGGGTCTGGCGCCAATACTAAACAACTATGGATATCTCATGGTGGTCATCAATTTATGGTTTCTCCTGCAGGAAATGGGTCTGGGTCGAACTTCACCGTATATCCTACGATTGGCAACAGCTGCCGTGTACAAGGGAAAATACTTATACCATTCTAAGGTTCAAACAAGGTTTTGATCGTCGTCTCTCTACTATAGGTAAGTCACTCAGATTTACCATCCCATATAGCAAAGCGAATAATAAGAGTAAGTCGGTATGGTGATCAATCCATCCCGCACCCAAATCATTACCTTGTACATGGTTTAGTGAATCTCGCATTCAAACACTCGGTCATCCTCACAAGCATTGCAGAATTTCTCTTGTTGACGAACTAAGTTTGGATAAATCCATTGATTCTGCAAGCCGAACAAACATCTATCGTTCCTTAACAACTCTCAGGTTTTGCGTAAACTCCTATAGAATCGTCCGTTGATAAAATCGTAACTTCTTCCAGGGTTTTTCCTTTAGCAAGAGTGTGCTTGCTTCTTGGCAGGTCCTGGGGCCTGTGGGTTATGGCCCATCTCACCACTTGTAAACCTTGAACTCATCATCGAGGGCAACTGATCATTACTCCAACATCCAACTTCCTAGCATTCTTATTTCCATCCAATTGTAGTGTCTCCCTTCCTTCTATTTTCACCAACTAGAGCGTGATTACTCAAACTCATCATGAAGTTACAATTGCTCCATATTTCCAACATCATACCTCATTGTATCCAATAGTACTTCATCCCTTGATACTCTTGGGGTATCCCACATATCAAGACAAAACCCGTACTTATTTTGTCCGAAATCCACTTCGGGGAATAACATCCTCTTTTCCAGGGATCCAGTGTCCTTACAGGGGAATGTCAGCCATCTCTGCATGGCACTTCTTCAACGGGGAAATGTGAATCACGTCATGAACTCCTGACAGTCCTTCGGGTAACTCCAACTTGTAGGCCACTTCTCTCATATGCTCCAAAACTCGATATGGTCCTACAAATCTCGGGGCTAACTTTTCCTTAACTCCAAATCGTTTAACTCCTCGCAGCGGTGGCACACAAAGATATGCTCTATCTCCGATTTCATCGACTACCTTCTTGCATTTTTGAGTCTGCATAACTCTTCTGCCTGGACTGAGCTACCTTCAGTCTATCTCGAATCCACTTAACATTCTTTTCTGACTCCTTGATCACATTTGGTCCGAACAACTGACGGTCTCCAACTTCATCCCACATCAATGGTGGCTCCTTTTCCCATACAAAGCTTAAAAAGGGGCCATCTTCAAACTGCCTGGGTAACTGTTGTTGTATGAGAACTCCGCGTAAGGTAGATTATCATCACTACTAGATCCGTAATCTAGCGCTGCACGCTCTCAACATGTCCTCCAGAATCTGATTGACTCTCTCGATTTATCCATCATCTGCGGATGAAAGGCATCTTGAACTCTAGCCTAGTACCCAAAGTGCAGTGCGGCTGATTCCAAAACTTTGAGGTAAACTGTGTTCCTCTATCCGATATGATGGTCCTCGGAACTCCATGCGAGACATACGATCCTGGTCAAATATATCTTGGCCAACTTCTCACTTGTATAGGTGGTTTTCCTTTGGGATAAAGTGAGCCACTTTGGTCAAGCGAATCAACTACTACCCAGATAGAATCATGTCCCGTTCGAGTTCTGGGAAATCCGGTAATGAAATCCATGCCAAGCTTATCCCACTTCCATTCGGGTATCGGCATAGGCTGTAGTAATCCTGCCGCTTCGATGCTCTGCTTTTACTCTCTCTGGCATACATCACCTATGACTACATACTCCGCAATATCCTTCTTCATATTAGTCCACCAGAAACGCTCCTTCAAATCCAAACACATCTTGGTGTTTCCAGGGCGAATCGAGTACGGTGAGTCATGAGCCTCCTGAAGTATTAACTTCCTGATCTCTGCATTATTGGGTACATGTACACTATCCTCAAACCATAAGGTGTCGTGCTCATCCTTACGAAAACCTTTGGTCTTTCCTTTGCTCATCCTCTATTTTACCTCAGCAATCTCTTTGTCATCCTTCTGAGCTTCACAGATCTTTCTCAACAATGTAGACCGAACTTCCATTGCTGCAACAAAACCTATGGGGACTATCTCCAAGCAAAGTTCCCTGAGATCCTTGGATAACTCCTTTGATAATTCCCCACTTATGAGGGTATTCATCCTGGTGTTCTTTAGGGTTGTGTCCTATTTCTCCACAAAGCTTGCATGCACAAGGTTTCTTCATATCCTTTCCATAAGGCCTCAACTTCTGGGACACAAGACGATGTCTTTGCAGAGTCAACTTAAATTCTTCCCAAGTGGTTACTCCTTGCCATCCATTGATGGTTTGGTACATCCTCCACCAAGTAGCAGCACCTCTTTCAAAGCCTTTGAAGGGCATGCTTTGGGTCATATCCTTTCCGGCTATAGTGTTATTCTTCATATGACCTTCCATGTTCTAAATCCATAGGTACATCTCCAATTGACTCATCGGTCCAGAAAATACAAGCTCATCTCCATTCATTCTCTATTGGGTCCATGGGTTTTGGGGTGGGATAAGAGAGATAGAGAGGGATACACACAATACAAACAATAGTTTTGAAAAGACAGGTTTTATTGTGGCTGTCGGAAAAACATCAAACAAATGACAGCTCACAATCGTCGCATCTAACGTAAGTATATACATGGATTTGGTCTTCTAAAGGTCAATAAATCTTCAAAGTCATCAAACTCTTCGATTCTTGTTCATGTCTCCGATGGCTTCTTCTAATCATGCTTGTCCTTCTAAAATTCTTTTGCTAGATCATCTCTGTTGACGCGAAATCTCTCGTGGCATCCTTCAATATTTCTGGAGTTAGGTTCCAACTTCTGGATTTCGTCAACCTCGACATGAACCATGATCCTACTGTACTTCAGTTCCTAACAAATCTCCAGTATCTCGAGGTTTAGCTCCTCTTGCTTGGCTATTTTAATCTTCTGGGACCTGGGTTCTTCACGAACTGCTTCTTTGTCAAATACGGCTTCCTGCAGATCCACCCTAAACTTCTTGATGTAATACTCCAGATACTGGTGGTACACCAGCTAAGGTTAAAACTTCATCTTGCTGATAGGTGCTCCATCAGCCTTCTACCATCCAATCCTTCCATGCATCTGCATGGTTAACTCAGCACGGTGACAAATAGCATAAGCGGGCGATAACATCATGGATAGCCATGTTTCTTCCTGTGTCATTTCCATTAGCTATCTCTCCATAGTTGATATTCTCCCGCCTTAGGGTTTTTCTTGACAGAACTTTGAGTTTTTAGCTCTCCATGCTCCGGTCTTTCTCCGATACACCTTGATCTCGGGTATTGACAATCTTTCATAGTCTGTCAAGTTCCATAAGGGTAGCCTTCCTAGGTCATACAAATCTGGGACTTCTTCAAAGCCTTCAAATTCTCCAAGTCTTCGAAGTCTTCCCGTTGTAGTTTCTGTCATTGTAATGCACGGTAAAAATCCTCTTTATTCCAAAGTAGTCTTGGTTGTCCGATATATTGTACTTCTTGGAGTGGTCTCATCA
Organism: Aegilops bicornis; assembly: GCA_021605145.1. NCBI lineage: Eukaryota > Viridiplantae > Streptophyta > Magnoliopsida > Poales > Poaceae > Aegilops > Aegilops bicornis. The sequence goes on from CM038669.1 coordinate 297,448,598, forward strand.
GCCGAATCTTCATGTGGTCAAAAGGGGAAAGGGGTATAGTCTAACTAGAAAGGAATATTTGAATAAGCTCAGAAGAGAAGAGAGGTAAGAGATCTTTTTGAAAAAGAAAATTTTAGAGAAAATCCTTCCTATGGGCTTGCTAGTTTCTAGGGTCACGTCCTACATTCAACCTGGCTCTGATACCATCTTGTAGCGACCTGACCCGAATGGATCAAGTCTCTGTGCTTAAGTGTCATCCCTGGATCGGTATGCTGACACACACAGTACTCGAGGATTTATAATAGAGGTAAATCACATGTATAAAGTAACGTAAATACTATTACCTATATCCAAATAGCGGAAGTAACAAGTTTGTGGATTCCCATCAACACCAACGGCAAAGTTGAGTGTAGAAATAAATAACCCTAACGTATCACTTACTCGGCCAGAAGATCCTGCAACATGAGACGTTGCAGCCACAAAGGGTCAGTACATTGAATGTACTGGCAAATTCACACCATAGGATAATGATGAATAAAGGCTATCACTACATGCATATTTGGCTGGTGGAAAAGCTCTATGGTTATAATGTTTTTGCGAAAAGCCAATTTTTCTCTACTGCAAAGGAATAAATTTATTTAACTATCATGGTGGTGGTTAAACATTGAGAATGGTTGACATCATTCTCAATCCCAATTAAAAGTAATCATTAACAACCCAACAAATTATTTAAGTAACGTGATGAGATCAACAGGATAATCCAAGAACTAGATACTCAAGACGTCCATAACCGGGGACACGGCGAATCATGATTAGTTTGTACACTCTGCAGAGGTTAAGCACTTTTCCCCACATGACTCGATCTCCTCCGTTGGTTTTCTCGCACTACATGGTGTTTGAGAAGCGAATGGCCGAGACATGGTCTTTCGTAAGCGCTAGCACCTTACGATGGGTAGACGGTACACCTACTTTCCCCTACATCTGCTAGTCTACCACTGTAAGAGTTCGCACGACTTAATCAGCTATGCTAGAGCCCATAATAGCATGTGGATGCACACGGAAGTTTCTAGTATGAATAATCTCATGATCCCTTTGAGCCTGGGTGGCGGTCCACAAAAAAACAGGCAATCCTGGTCTACCCAGGTGCCTAGACAGGCAATCCTGGAATACCCAGGTGCCTCAATCCACCAGATGTGTGTTTAAGTTGCCACCTTAAGTAAACCATTAATTAACAATCTCACAAGCTGTCATGAATACTCTCAAGACCCAATCCACGTCTACGAGCATAACATAGCAATATAAGCAACGTAATAGTAACTCCCAAGGTTTGAATGCAGGGCAATAGGTTCCTACCTCATCAACTACTTCCCGATACCCACATGTTATCAATCATACTCATGCAATGTTTGAGGGTTGAAACTAATGCAAAAAAAACTAGGTATGAAAAGGGATATGATCAAAGTGTGAACTTGCCTGCAATGTTGATGAAGATGATTCGCACTCAAAACTCTTGATAGGTCTACTCGTCACACTCCGGTCAATCTATCGTAAGCAATCAATAGTAACCACACATAAGCAATCACTCAAAAGATCGGAGAGAACGAAGAAAACAATTCGAAAAACATCAAAACCAAGAAAATAAATCTTGCAACACAAAACAATTTCTAACAGTACCAAAATTATGTGAATTTGGCCTTATCAGAAATTTTAGGTCAAGAGCTTCGATTTGCAAAAAGAATCAACTAAACCGGAGTTACGAGACTCAAGTTATGATCAAACGAAGTTCAAATTCAAATCTGATCTAATTCAAATTTTAAAATTTGAAAAACATGTTTGGGTTGAATTACTGGATAGAGGGGATCATAACGAAGAAGTGGGCGTTGGTTTCGTTGGATTTGGAAAAACGAGTAAGAAGTAATGATCGTTTGAAATGAGGGGCTAATCTGTGAATAAAATATTCACGGATAGGTTCGCTACAGAAAAAGAAAAAGACTAAATAGCGAACGTTCGCTACAGAAGCTTAAGCGACGAATTCGTCCACTACAGAGGCCTAACCAATGAACATTCTCTAAATAACTGGACAAAGTACATATAAAAACGGGTTTTCAAAGAAAGCCGGGAAAAAAACAGATCGGATCTGGGCGACGGTTTTACCGGTCCGTGGTGGTTTCGTCGACCGTGGCGGTTTTCCGGCTGCTTTCCGGCGAGACGGCGGCGATGGCGACTTCGGCAGCGGCGTCAGCGGGCTTCGAGCAAGGCGAGGCGGCGGGAAAGCGGCGGCTGCGAGGAGGTGAGGAGGCGGTGGTGGCGGATCTCGCCGGGGCGGCGACGGTTTGACAACGGCGGCGGCGGCTACGGGCTCTGGCGGCTCGGGCTCCGACGGAAAACGGGACCGGGGCGCGCCTTTTATAGGAGGGAGAGGGAGGCGATGGCGTGGGCGAGGTCGAGGGAGGCGTGCAGCAGCAGGTCCTGGCGGCGGCCGTCTGTGACAGACGGCCGGAGCTTAGGGACAGCGGTCTTTGGGGCAGCATGACTGGCAGAGGAGGCCGGCCCGATTCAGCGGAGGGGAGTTTTAAAAGAACAGACAAACAAAAATAAAAACAAAATAAATATAAATATTATATAGGCATATAATATATCAAAATTTTTAGAAAAAAAGATTTCCTACAAGATGAACTTTATTCTAGCTTCAAATAAAATCTTTAGAATTTTGAATAAAGCAAAGAGTGCTTCTGCTACAATAAAACCTCATAAAAATCATTTTAAAAATACCAAAATGACTTCAAATTTATTTCTCTCCAATTTTCCACTGTAGGGAATCATTTAACCCTAATTTCCATATATTTTATTTTTGGAGAAAAATGATTTGAATAAAACTCAAATAACTCCAAATTGAAAATAAATTCGGAAGAACTTTGAATTTAATTCTTTGAAACTCCCAACTCATATTTCATATGTTTTGAAGAAGTCATTTTATCTTCGCTCGTGAAAATCATTAAGTTGCATAAAGTTTCATAATTGGAAATATTTTCCAAATGAAATTCAAATGTTTTCAACGCCCCTTGTCATTTAAATAAATGGAAGAAGTCATGTCATCTTCTCTCCAGGGTTTTGTGGTGAAAAGAATTTGAATTCACGGAGATCACGAATGCAAAAATGAAAGTTTGGGAAAGTCTTTTTATTCCCTCTCATTTAACTTTCAAAAAGTTTCGAATTTCACTCAATCAATCACACAACAATCAAGCGACAATCAAGTCTATCTATTTATTATAACATTCCAAAATTTAGAATTTTGGGATGTTACAAGTTAAGGTCTGAAAAAAGAGTATGTTGAAAGAGCGACAGCTGATCGGTTAATTCTAGTACAATGTATACGGGCTTTCAATGTGCATGAAATCATCACCTTTATATATAAATTCTCCAGAGATCGAAAGCATCGCAGCAAGCCAATATTATGTTCAGATCAAAACTAAACATTCCGATATATAAGATCTTGACAGAACCCAGCAAAATTGATAGGCTATCCATGGCCGAACTCTTCATTGAGCATATAACATAATATTAGTACCCAAAGTGTACTCCAAGATGATATAAAACTTATGCGCACAAATGGAAAATGCAGCTTATGATTACAAATGTGTAGATGATAATATGCGGTACCTGAAAAAGTGAGGAGCCAAACACCAACTTCCTGTGATCATTAAACGGATCATTAATTACACCCAAGGTCTCCAGTTTGGGTGCAAAGACAACAATTATTTGCGAAGGTTTATAACAATCATTAAGGAGCAACCTTTGAAGTGAAGGGGCATCTTCGATGATGAGTTGTTGTCCTTCAAAACGAATTCCAATGCTTTTAAGGTGAGGCGACTTTATTTGGAGACAATTGATAGAGATTTCTATCCCCAAAACAATCAGCAAGCACTCTAGGGCAGGGCAACTGGAGTGGATGATGTTGTGCAGTGACGCCTCCGACAGATAAACCACCACAAGCGGAAGTTCTTTTAGCAGTGGGAGTCGAAGCATTTGTACCAGATCGTCTGGTAGATGGCACCAGGCGAAGCTGGTGGTGTGGAGAGAGGAGGAAAACCGCGAGATGGACAACAGTGGTGTGGGCACGAATTCTTGGTGTGTTTGTGGTATGAAACTTTCATGGTAATGGTATAACTCAAACTGCTGGAGTTTTCCGAATTCAGGGGATGTCAGCCAAGCATCCACCATGCAGGGTATGGACAACAGGTAGCGTGTCGGGATGCAGAGGCGTTGAAAAGGGCCCTGCTGGTGAGAGGAGACGATGGCTCTGAGGAGATCAAATTCAGGAAGGACAGAAATCTAACGACTGTTGAGATTGAGGGACGTGGTGCGCCATATCGGGCGCCACTGAGTTGAGAGGACTTGTGGCGGCAACAATTCTTGGTGGCGAGAAGCGAGATGATCTCCCCAAGGATGTCGTCCGGGAGACCGCTGATGCGGTCCACCGAAGATTCTAACGGTTCCTCAGATCCGGGTGGGGGGGGGGTCTTGCCGCTTCTCCCCGCATTGCCAGGTGCGGCATCTTCAACCGGCGTCGCCGCTGGCGAGAGCCTCATCTTCTTGGTGCTGGGGCCAGCTGACTCCATTTTCCTTGCAGGTGTCGCGCCGAGCTCACGGGTTTGAGCAGAGTAGCCAGAGACGAGCCTAGTGGCAGTGCAAGTGGGGAAGAAGGAGGGATGGGGTTTTCTGTAGGAGTGGAAGAAGAGGAGTAGGTGTTTTCTGTACGAGTGAGGAAGAAGGTGAGCGGGGGTTTTCTGTACAAGTGAGGAAGATGGGGAGTGGGGGGAATTGGGGGTGACAGAAGCGAGAGAGTCCAGCGAGCTGCTGTATAAGTGGAAGCGAGGAGGAAGGAGGGTTTTTCTGGGATCACCCCCTCTTTAAGAAATATGGGCTTCTCCTCGCAAAAAACAAAAACAAATGGGCTTTAAGATGGATAGGCTTTTGTATCGGCCCAGTGCTGCCCGTGTTTCATACTGGAGGGCCTTAACACTAGAGGCAGCCCATTAGATACACTCTCCAGCTCTCCAGCTTATTGCCCATTCGAAAGAAAATAAGAGACGCCTCCAGCTTAATTATGGCTCCTCATCGGTAACATTTTCAACTTGAAAAAAAGTTATAGCTCCTTTCCGGGCCGGCTTTGTTCAATTTGGAATGTTATACATAGGTCGTCATAAGCATATCATATTTTATTTGCATTTCAGTTGTGATCCTAAAAATCCTAAGCAACTCAAGGACCCACAGAGAGAGTTGGGGATTTCTTTTCCTTTTCATATTTGAATTTTCTTAAATATTGAAAAGAGGACCATTTTGGTTTTAATTATTTTTCTCTCCAAAAATACTTCATATTAAAATATATGAGAGCAGATAATATGACTTCTCCAAAATAAATGAAATATTGGAGGAAAAATGTTAAAATCAAATAAATAATTTTATTTGGATTTTATTGATATTTTATTTGAATTAGAAAAAATATGCATTTTTCAAAATTGCATTTTTAGGCCAAGAAAATGTTCACTTTGTTCTAAATATTTTATTTAGACAATGAAAATTGTTTTTGGCATTTTAGAACTTTTTTATATATATATTTAGGATTTTCTTTCGGTGTAATTTTATTTTAAAAAAATGTTTCGGACCGAAATTTGGGCCGAAGCCAGTAGCCCATCTCCTTGCCGCCTCCGTCGTCATGCTCATGACGGACTCGGGAATCGACCCGAGCCACCGGCGCCGCCCCCTCCCGCACGCCAAGCCCCCCAGGCCTTTAAAGCCCGAGGCGTCGCCGCCCTCGACCCCCACATCGCCACCCCGCCGCTTGTGACAAGCGGCAACGCCACAGCCGCCATCGCCCACGCCGCACACCGCCACCTCGCCGGATCGAGCCACCGGATCTCGCCGTCCCGTTTTTTTTTCTGGTTTTTAGGTAAAAGCCGCCGGTTTTCTTAAAAATCCTAGGTTCGGTTTTTTTATTTATTTAGATCGGTTCGGTTTTTCTCGGTTTAGTTCGTTTGCGTTTGTTCATTCGTTCATTTTAACGAACGAATTCACCTGTTCGTCTCTGTTAGCGGATGTTCGTCCGATAGATTTTTCTTTTTCTGTTTATTTTTCGGCCAGGGACCTATTCGTGATTATTTTTATCGCAGATTAGCCCCTGATCTTCAAACCCTCGCCGTTTCTAAACCGTTTGTCCAACTCCAGTGAAACCAATGCCAAAATCTTCTTCTCGAGCCCCTCTTTCTGTTTAATCAACTTGAACAAGGTTTTGACAATTTAAAATTGGGTTTAAAGCAGATTTGAATTCGAAGTTCTTGTGACCGTAGTTTCAGTTCCATAGCTCCGATTCGATTGTTTCTTTTTGCAAATCGAAGCTCTTCAGTTGAGATTTTAGATTTGATCTTCTTATTTGAGTTTTACCCGGGCATCTTTGCTTGAGTGATTATGTATGCTATGGTTTGTTTGCGACAGAATTCCGGGAGTGCGAAGCGTGCTACTACGAGTCTCTAGGGTTTGCAGATCGTCAGCAAGGCAAGTAACACATTTATCATACTCTTTTAATACCCAGTTTTTATGCATTAGTTACAACCCTCAAACATTGCTTGATTAGGATGTGATTAACATGTGGGTTTTGGGAAGTAGATGATGAGGTAGAACCTATTGCCCTTTTATTATCAAACCCTTGGGAGTTACTTCTACGTTATGCTTATATTGCCATGCTATGCTCGTAGATGTGGATTGGGTTTGAGTGTTTTCCATGACATATGTGAGATTGTTAATTAATGGTTAACTTAAGGTGGCTACTTCAACACACATCTGGGTGGATTGGTTGCGGGCACTTGGGGATATACCACTGTTGTCCTTTTGGTTCGCCACCCTGGCTCAAAGGGATCATAAGATTATTCATGCTAGAAACTTCCGTGTGCAGCTACAAGCTATTATGGGCTCTAGCATAGTTAAGTATGTTGCATGACCTCTTTCAGTGGTGGGCTAGCAGATGTAGGGGAAAGTAGGTGTAACTGTCCACCCAGAGTAAAGAGTTAGTGTTTCTAAAGGACTATGTTTCGGTCATCTGTTTCTCAAACACCATGTAGTGCGAGAAATCCAACGGAGGAGATCAAATCTTGTGGGGAAAAGTGCGCAAACCTCTACAGAGTGTACACACTAATCATGGTTAGCCGTGTCCCCGGTTATGGACAATCTTGAGTATCTGGTTCTTGGATTATCATGTTGATCTCATCACTCTAAATTAATTTGTTGGGTTGTTAATTAATTTCAATTGGGATTGAGATGGGGGTACCATTCTCAATGTTTATCAACTACCATTATAGTTAAGCAAAATATATTCCTTTGATGTAGGAAAAAATTGGCTTTTCGCAAAACATTATAACCATAGAGCCTCCACCAGCCATATATGCATGTAGTGATAGCTTTTACTTGTTCATTGCTCTACTGTATTATCTTGCCAGCATATTCCATGTGCTGACCCGTTTCGGGCTGCAACATGTCATGTTGCAGACTTTTCAGACGAAGAGTAAGGTGCGCTAGTGCTACCTCTTGAGCACTGCGTTGGTTTTCCCTTGAAGATGAAAGGGTGATGCAACAAAGTAGCGTAAGTATTTCCCTCAGTTTTTGAGAACCAAGGTATCAATCCAGTAGGAGGCCACACGCAAGTCCCTCGTATCTACACAAACAAATAAGAACCTTGCAACCAACGCGATAAAGGGGTTGTCAATCCCTTCACGGCCACTTGCAAAAGTGAGATCTGATAGAGATGATAATATTTTTGGTATTTTTATGATAAAGATTGCAAAGTAAAATAGATTGGAAACTTATATGATGGAAAATAGACTGGGGCCATAGGTTTCACTAGTGGCTTCTCTCAAGATAGCATAAGTATTACGGTGGGTGAACAAATTACCGTCGAGCAATTGATAGAAAAGTGCATAATTATGAGAATATCTAGTCATGATCATGTATATAGGCATCACGTCCGTGACAAGTAGACCGATTCCTGCCTGCATCTACTACTATTACTCCACACATCGACCGTTGTCCAGCATGCATCTAGAGTATTAAGTTCATAAGAACAGAGTAACGCATTAGGTGAGATGACATGATGTAGAGGGATAAACTCATGCAATATGATATAAACCCCATCTTTTTATCCTCGATGGCAACAATACAATACGTGTCGTTTCCCCCTCATCCTTTGGGATCGAGCACCGCATGATTGAACCCACTGCTAAGAACTTCTCCCATTGTAAGAAAGATCAATCTAGTAGGCCAAACCAAACTGATAATTCGAAGAGACTTGCAAAGATAACCAATCATACATAAAAGAATTCAGAGAAGATTCAAATATTGTTCATAGATAATCTTGATCATAAACCCACAATTCATCAGATCTGGACAAACACACCGCAAAAAGAGTTACATCAAATAGATCTCCAAGAAGATCGAGGAGAACTTTGTATTGAGATCCAAAGAGAGAGAAGAAGCCATCTAGCTAATAACTATGGACTCGAAGGTCTGTGGTAAACTACTCACACAACATCGGAGAGGCTATGGTGTTGATGTAGAAGCCCTCCATAATCGGTGCCCCCTCTGGCAGAGCGCCGGAAAAGGCCCCAAGATGGGATCTCACGGGTACAGAAGGTTGCGGCGGTGGAATTAGGTTTTCATGGTGCTCCTCGATGGTTTTAGGGTACGTAGGTATATATAGGAGGAATAAGTAGGTCGGTGGAGCCACGAGGGGCCCATGAGGGTGGAGGGCGCGGCCAGGGGGTAGGCGCGCCCCACTGCCTCATGGCCTCCTCATTGATTGCTTGACGTCCACTCCAAGTCCTCTGGATCACGTTTGTTCCAAAAATCACGCTCCCGAAGGTTTCATTCCGTTTGGACTCCGTTTGATATTCTTTTTCTACGGAACACTGAAATAGGCAAAAAAAACAACAATTTTCACTGGGCCTTGGGTTAATAGTTTAGTCCCAAAAATAATATAAAAGTGTATAAATAAACCCATTAAACATCCAAACCAGAATATATAATAGCATGGAGCAATCAAAAATTATATACGTTGGAGACGTATCAAGCATCCCCAAGCTTAATTCCTGCTCGTCCTCGAGTAGGTAAATGATAAAAACAGAATTTTTGATGTGGAATGCTACTTAGCATGTTTCTCAATGTAATTTTCTTTATTGTGGCATGAATGTTCAGATCCAAAAGATTCAAGATAAAAGTTTAATATTGACATAAAAATAATAATACTTCAAGCATGTTAACCAAACAATTATGTCTTATCAAAATAACATAGCCAAAGAAAGCTTATCCCTACAAAATCTTTTAGTTTGGCTATGCTTCATTTTCGTCACACAAAATGCTCTCATCATGCACAACCCCGATGACAAGCCAAGCAATTGTTTCATACTTAGCCTTTTCAAACTCATTCAACTTTTACACAATATATGAGCCTTGAGCCATGGACATAGCACTATGGGTGGAATAGAATATAATGATTGAGGTTGTGTGAGAAGACAAAAAGGGAGAAAGTCTCACATTGACGCGGCTAATCAACGGGCTATGGAGATGCCCATCAATTGATGTCAATGCAAGGAGTAGGGATTGCCATGCAATTGATGCACTAGAGCTATAAATATATGAAAGCTCAACAAAATAAACTAAGTGGGTGTGCATCCAACTTGCTTGCTTACGAAGACCTAGGGCATTTTGAGGAAGCCCATCATTGGAATATACAAGTCAAGTTCTATAATGTAAAATTCCCACTAGTATATGAAAGTGACAAAATAGGAGACTCTCTATCATGAAGATCATGGTGCTATTTGGAAGCACAAGTGTGGTAAAAGGATAGTAACATTGTCCCTTCTCTCTTTTTCTCTCATTTTTTTATTTGGGCCTTTTTCTCCTTTTTCTTGGCCCCTTTTATTTCTCTATTTTTTTGTTCAGAGTCTCATCCCGACTTGTGGGGGAATCATAGTCTCCATCATCCTTTCCTCACTTGGGACAATGTTCTAATAATGACGATCATCACACTTTTATTTATTTACAACTCAAAGATTACAACTCAATATTTGAAACAAAATATGACTCTATGTGAATGCCTCTGGCGGTGTACGGGGATATGCAATGAATCAAGAGTGACATGTATGAAAGAATTATAAAGGTGGCTTTGCCACAAATACGATGTCAACTACGTTATCATGCAAAGCGATATGACAATGATGATGCGTGTCATAATAAATGGAACGGTGGAAAGTTGCATGGCAATATATCTCGGAATGACTATGGAAATGCCATAATAGGTAGGTATAGTGGTTGTTATGAGGAAGATATAAGGAGGTTTCTGTGTGATAGAGCGTATCATATCACGGGGTTTGGATGCACCGGTGAAGTTTGCACCAACTCTCAAGGTGAGAAAGGGCAATGCACGGTACCTAAGAGGCTAGCAATGATGGAAGGGTGAGAGTGCGTATAACCCATGGACTCAACATTAGTCATAAAGAACTCACATACTTATTGCAAAAATCTACAAGTCATCAAAACCAAGCACTACGCGCATGCTCCTAGGGGGATAGATTGGTAGGAAAAGACCATCGCTCATCCCCGACCGCCACTCATAAGGAAAGCAATCAAAGAACACCTCATGCTTCAAATTTGTCACATAACGTTTACCATACGTGCATGCTACGTGACTTGCAAACTTCAACACAAGTATTTCTCAAATTCACAACTGCTCAACTAGCGCACCTCTAATATCACTATCTCCATATCTCAAAACAACTATCAAGTATCAAACTTCTCTTAGTATTCAATGCACTTATATGAAAGTTTTTATTATACCCATCTTGGATGCCTATCATATTAGGACTAATTTTATAACCAAAGCAAATTACCATGCTATTCTAAAAGACTCTCAAAATAATATAAGTGAAGAATGAGAGTTCAACTATTTCTTCAAAATAAAACTACCACCGTGCTCTAAAAGGGTATAAGTGAAGCACTAGAGCAAATGACAAACTACTTGGAAAGATATAAGTGAAGATCAATGAGTAGTCGAATAATTATGTATTGTGTGAAGACTCTCTAACATTTACGAATTTAAGATCTTGGTATTTTATTCAAACAGCAAGCAAAACAAAAGAAAATAAAATGACGCTCCAAGCAAAACACATATCATGTGGTGAATAAATATATAGCTCCAAGTAAAGTTACCGATGAACGAAGACGAAAGAGGGGATGCCATCTGGGGCATACCCAAGCTTAGGCTCTTGGTTGTCCTTGAATATTACCTTGGGGTTCCTTGGGCATCCCCAAGATTAGGCTCTTGCCACTCTTTATTCCATATTCCATCGAATCTTTACCCAAAACTTGAAAACTTCACAACACAAAACTCAACAGAAAACTCGTAAGCTCCGTTAGTATAAGAAAATAAAACCACCACTTAGGTACTGTTGTGAAGCCATTATAAATTCATATTGGTGCAATTTCTACTGTATTCCAACTTCTCTATGGTTCATACCCTCCGATACTACTCATAGATTCATCAAAATAAGCAAACAACACGCAGAAAACAGAATCTGTCAAAAACAGAACAGTTTGTAGTAATATATATCAAACGTATACTTATGGAACTCAAACAATTCTGAAATAAACTAGTGGACCTGAGGAATTTGTCTATTAATCATCTGCAAAAAGAATCAACTAAATATCACTCTCCAGTAAAAAGTTGTAGCGAATCTCGTGAGCGCTAAAGTTTCTATTTTTTACAGCAAGATCGCATAGACTTCACCCAAGTCTTCCCAAAGGTTCTACTTGGCAAAAACACTAAATAAAACATAAAACCACATTAAAAAGAGGCTAGATGTATTATTTATTACTAAACAGGAGCAAAAGTAAGGAACAAAAATAAAATTGGGTTGCCTCCCAACAAGCGCTAACGTTTAACGCCCCTAGCTAGGCATGATGATTTAAATAATGCTCACATAAAAGATAAGAATTGAAACATAAAGAGAGCATCATGAAGAATATGACTAGCACATTTAAGTCTAAAAAACTTCCTATGCATAGGGATTTTGTGAGCAAACAACTTATGGGAACAATAATCAACTAGCATAGGAAGGCAAAACAAGCATAACTTTAAGATTTTCAACACATAGAAAGGAAACTTGATATTATTGCAATTCCTACAAGCATATATTCCTCCCTTATAATAATTTTCAGTAGCATCATGAATGAATTACACAATATAACTATCACATAAAGCATTCTTTTCATGAGCCACAAGCATAGAATTTTTATTACTCTCCACATAAGCAAATTTCTTCTCATGAATAGAAATGGGAGCAAATTCAACAAAATAACTATCATGTGAGGCATAATCCAATTGAAAATTAAAATCAAGATGACAAGTTTCATGGTTATCATTGTTCTTTATAGCATACGTGTCATCACAATAATCATCATAGGTAGCAACTTTGTTCTCATAATCAATTGGAACCTCTTCTGAAATAGTGGATTCATCACTAAATAAGTCATGACCTCTCCAAATCCACTTTCATAATTATCACAATAATATTCAACATCCTCCAAAATAGTGGGATCATTACTTCCTAAAGTTGACACTCTTCCAAACCCACTTTCATCAATATAATCATCATAAATAGGAGGCATGCTTTGATCATAATAAATATTCTCATCAACACTTGGGGGACTAAACATATCATCTTCATCAAACATAGCATCCCCAAGCTTGTGGCTTTGCATATCATTAGCATCATGGTTATTCAAATAATTCATACTAACAACATTGCAATCATGCTCATCATTCAAAGATTTAGTGCCAAACATTCTAATGCATTCTTCCTCTAGCAATTGAGCACAATTTTCCTTCCCATCATTTTCACGAAAGACATTAAAAAGATGAAGCATATGAGGCACCCTTAATTCCATTTTTTTTGTAGTTTTCTTTTATAAAATAAACTAGTGATAAAATAAGAAACTAAAAGATTTGATTGCAAGATCTAAAGATATACCTTCAAGCACTCACCTCCCGGCAAGCGGCGCTTGAGAAACTGCTTGATGTCTACTACACAACCTTCTTCTTGTAGACGTTGTTGGGCCTCCAAGTGCAGAGGTTTGTAGGACAGTAGCAAATTTCCCTCAAGTGGATGACCTAAGGTTTATTAATCTATGGGAGGCGTAGTATGAAGATGGTCTCTCTCAAACAACCCTGCAACCAAATAACAAAGAGTCTCTTGTGTCCCCAACACACCCAATACAACGATAATTGTATAGGTGCACTAGTTCGGCGAAGAGATGGTGATACAAGTGCAATATGGATGATAGATATGAGTATTTGTAATATGAAAATATAAAAACAGCAAGGTAACTAATGATAAAAGTGAGCACAAACGGTATTGCAATGCTAGGAAACAAGGCCTAGGGTTCATACTTTCACTAGTGCAAGTTCTCTCAACAATAATAACATAATTGGATCATATAGCAATCCCTCAACATGCAACAAAGAGTCACTCCAAGGTCACTAATGGTGGAGAACAAACGAAGAGATTATGGTAGGGTACAAAACCACCTCAAAGTTATCCTTTCAGATCGATCTATTCAAGAGTCCGTAGTAAAATAACACGAATCTATTCTTTCCATTCGATCTATCATAGAGTTCGTACTAGAATAACACCTTAATATACAAATCAACCAAAACCATAATGTCACTAGATACTCCAATGTCACCTCAAGTATCCGTGGGTATGATTATAATGTCACAAAGTACTTCAAAGAGTGCCCCAAAGTTTCTACCGGAGAGTCAAGACGAAAACGTGTGCCAACCCCTATGCATAAGTTCACGAGGTCACAGAACCCGCAACTTGATCACCGAAACATACATCAAGTAGATCACGTGATATCCCATTGTCACCACAGATAAGCACATGCAAGACATACATCAAGTGTTCTCAAATCCTTAAAGACTCAATCCTATAAGATAACTTCAAAGGGAAAACTCAATCCATTACAAGAGAGTAGAGGGGAAGAAACATCATAAGATCCAACTATAATAGCAAACCCTGCGATACATCAAGATCGTACCACCTCAAGAACACGAGAGGGAGATCAAACACATAGCTACTGGTACATACCCTTAGCCCCGAGGGTGAACTACTCCCTCCTCGTCATGGAGAGCGCCGAGATGATGAAGATGGCCACCGGTGAGGGTTCCCCCCTCCAGCAGGGTGCCGGAACGGGTCTAGATTTGTTTGCGGTGGCTACAGAGGTTTGTGGCGGCGGAACTCCCGATCTAGGTTACGTTCTGGGGGTTTCTGTATATATATAAGAGGTTTTGGCGTCGAGAACAAGTCAGAGGGGGTCTCCGGGCTGTCCACAAGGTAGGGAGGCGCGCCCAGGGGTGGTGGGAGTGCCCCCACCCTCGTGGGCAGCCCGGGACTCTTCTGGCCTTCTTCTGGTCCAAAAATAAGTTCCGTGAAGTTTCAGGTCAATTGGACTCTGTTCGGTTTTCCTTTTCTGCGATACTCAAAAACAAGGAAAAAAACAGAAACTGGCACTGGGCTCTAGGTTAATAGGTTAGTCCCAAAAATAATATAGAAGTGTATATAAATGCATATAAAACATCCTAGATGGATAATATAATAGCATGGAACAATAAAACATTATAGATACGTTGGAGACTCACAAACTCTCACCAATAGTAGTAGTTCATTTGTTGGTTTCAATTTTTGATTCAGTTGTTGTGCTACTACCGTCCAATATTCGCGTGTGGTTGTTTCTAGAATAGAAAAAGGAGGTAGTACTTACTGTGGGAAAGATGAAGTGATGGTTGCTTCACCCGAGCAACTTATTACTCTGAGAATATGGGAGTACCAGCGGATTCAACGGACAGAGAAATGATGTTTGCTTCGTCCGAGCAACTTGTTGTGGCGAAGGTGGGGCTCTGTGATTTGACTGCTCACTAGTCATTACTACTGCGGCGCAACGACCGGGGTGAATCTTTCCCTGCAGTTGTGCACCCAATATTGCTTCATGGCAGGTGGAGCTGGATGAAGGGTGTCCCACATGTCGGCGAAGCGAAGTTGAATGTACGCATAACTTTATTGAAATTGTACTGTGATGCTATGAAGGTTTCAACTTTGGTTCCCGCAGGAAAAAAAGGTTTCAACTTAGGATTCATGTGTCCTCTTGCCTCAAGATTATCTCGTTACAACATTCCATCAAATACAACTGAAATTACCATGGCTGCTAATGCATCTCAATGGTTCGCAGATCAGCGCCAATATTCACATCACAACTGAAGACAAACTTGTGAGAAGGTGTACAAATAAGGAAAATATATAATTGATTGATGCTATTCGTAGGCATGGCTCCATTTCTTGGGCACAGAGTTCATTGGTTGGCAGCTAGTTTCACCCAACTCTGTATCCAAAAAAGAGGTGTATGGAGGTCATCACAATCCGATCATTTTGTGCAGCTCCACTAAAATCGAGCTGACCATCGATGTTTGCAAAGATATCCAGTCAGTGTGATTACAATAATAGTGGAACTAGATGATGAAACATAACACACACAAATAGAAGCCGATCACCTCTGCGATCTCTCTTTAGGACTAACTACTTGTTGGAGAAGATTAGGCACGAAATTGGATGAGGAGGATAGCAAAACCAATCTCCCTTTCTGCAGTCCCATAGAAATGTAAAAATGTTGCCCGTGTGACATTTTGGCGGAACTGCACAAAACACTCTTAAGAAAAAAGTGATTTGTGAAGTTCACCAAATGGTCGTAATAGCAACAAGGTGAAATGGATAGCCCTTTTTGCAAAAGGAGGTACAAAGGAAACAATTACTGCACAATAACATGAGTTAAAGACACATACGCCGACAAAAAAGAAGCATATTCCATGTAATAAGGGAAAGATAGCAGCATGGTGGTTTATCAAAAATGATTTGAGGACGAGATTGCAAGATCGAAAGTACGTCAGGCGAGATACGTTTTAAGCAAACAACTAAAGAAGATCCACATGCAGGATTTTCCACATGCAACAACATGGGAAGATGGGTAGTGGAGCAAGGCCGGAGGAAGCTGTACCTGAGGGTCGTCGGGATGTAACTAGGAGGGCGCCGGCGGCCGGGATCTTCCCATAATGCGGCAACGAGCAAGTGGCAAAGGCCCTACTACGTCGGAGCTTGGTCAGAGAGAACGACGGGTACCGTAGATCGGGATGTGCTGCCTCAACACCGTCGAACAAAGAAACGATGCACATCCTCCCTTTCCGCCGGCTGACGAGATGCGGCCGAATCACTAGCCAACGAGGCCATTGCTGCCTTGTGTGAGATGGTGTGACGAGAGACAAACCCTGGCAGGCAGGCTCCATTGTATATAGTGGAGCGGATTTTTCTGTTTTCCCGACGACAATCGTTTCATATTCTGTATGTGCCATTGAGGAATATAAATTTATTTAATACTAACGCGTCAAGTCGAACTTTGTTCCGTCTACGTGTGGTACACGACCCTCCTTCGAGTAAACAACCGCTACACGCGTCAAATTATCATGTGGGCTGCCTTTTCGTACAGAAATGAACTCCACCGTGTACCCGCGCGGGTGTGGCCGGGAACGAGACGTGAGTACATGCATCCTGCGTGCACCTCTTCTTTAGGTGTAGGTACGTACGTGGGTGGGTGTGAGAGAGATGGTTTGTGCGAAACAGAGGCAATGTGTCGATGATATCTCAAACAAAAAAACATAGCATATGCAATGTCTGTGAAACAGAGTCATGGATATATCATATATAGAGGGAGCGATCCACGAGAAGAGAGTGGAGGGATCATCGATGTGAGATATCGATAGAATCGAAAACAGGGATGAAGTGTGTGGCTGCGCGGTCGATAAAGAGTGCCATCGAATTTGTGTTTTCCCACGTCAAAGATACAAGGCGGATGGCCTACTGGAATTTGAGAGGAAAGAGGTGCAGTTTTTTCTCTGTGGCATGGATACCGACCTACAATGTTCGACCATTGGTGGGGGGGGGGGAGGGGTAGAGACCTAACTATAGAGAGGTAGATTGACTAGTATATGTGTGGAGAAGGAGAGAGACCTAGCTATGTATTGAGGGAGATCGATCGGCATCCATGCATATGTGTAGCAGAGGAATAAGGTTGGAGAAAGACAAAAATAGAGTGTCGGGGGGTTGGTGGTGGAGTTGCTTCTCACAAATGGTGGGAGTTGCCTGCTAGACAAACGGGGTACGAGTGCAATATCAATAAGAGAGGACCGGGGATGTCTGCCTATCTATGCACGTGCATGTGAGAGACGGGTCGGGAGGTATGCACAGATGATGAGGGGGGACGATATGGTTGTGGTAAGCATACATAACTACATAGGAAGATCAACTGTCGTGTGTCCGAGAAAGGGAGAGACATAACTAGTGAGGTAAGTCTATCGGTGCGTGCGGAAAAAGAATTATAGTTGACCTAGCTATATGTAGGGAGATCGGTACGTATACATGCATGCATGTGTTAGAAGCAAATAAGGTCCGGAGAGACGGACAGGGGGAGAGGGGTGCGGCTAGGAGGTGGTGCGAGAGGCCTACTATGTTGAGGGGGGAGGAGTGTGCGAGTATGAGATCGATGAAAAGAGGGGTGGCAGTGTGCACCTGCGTGGGACCATATTGGACATAGGGGCCATGGACGGTGAGAAGAGAAGAGGGGAAGTGTGTGTTTGTGGTAGGAACACTTGGTAGAGAGGTATACCGACCGGTGTGTGCCGAAAGGAAGGAGACGGGGGGCCTACACACACCATGGGCGAATGACCTAAAGAGAAATAACGAATGTGCGCGATGGAGGGGACGCTGAGGGAGGGTGAGAGGGGGGCGGGCGTGTGCATGCATGATAGAAAGTTAGCGCTAGCTAGCTACAAAGAGAAGAGGATCGTGAAGGTGTAAACGACGAACATAGATCATAATTCATTATAAAAAAGTGGATACGGATACTTGAAGAAGATATCATAATGTAGAACATTGATTATAATTTGGGATAATGTGTGGCTTTTGCAGCTCAGAGCTAAATACTTGTCATAATGTAGGGGGCGGGGCACTGTACTTTGTGTGATAAACATGGTGTACGTATGGAACATGGTTTAGATTATGAATATCTAGTTAGTACATCAAATGTACTATTATTTGGAATCAACATTAGAAGGGGGCTTTCACATGTCGGGATTATGTAACAAACCCTACATTTGTAACCAAAAGGGCCGCAAGTTCAAATCGGTGGGGGTACTTTTGTAACACACCCTACATTTTGGACAAGCGCATCCCTAAGTCATGGTTCCCTCCCTCCCATCACTTCCTTTGCGCCATTCGAAATCCCATGCCGCCATAACCTCTCCGCTCCAGCCACGAAACCCCACCCTCCTTTGTCCGCCACCTCACTACTGCCCAGCCGGAGCCTCTTCCCCGACGACGTCGTCCATCGCAACAGCTCGATGTCCTTCATCCACCTTCCCGGATGAGGATCCGTCGTCCATCGCATCGTCCCGCCGGTTCAGCCGCCCCGTCCTCCAACTCCAAGGAGCTGCTCCAACAATCGCCTCGTCTATCGCGGCTGCTCCATCCCCACAGTGCCGCCTTAACCTGCTCCGCCGGAACCGCAACATCCTCACCGACTACTCGGATGAAGCCGAGGCCTACTCGGCGCCACCAAAGAGGTTGTACACTCATCGCATCGCACCTTCTCCTTACCTTGAAGCCAGCGCCGCGGGCGACATATCTACGACGGCTCTTCCCCAGTGTGAGGCCCCTTCGGCGGCGGTGTCCATAGCAGCCAGATCTGTTGCTGCTCCGGCTCTCGCTCGTGTTGCTGCTCTGCTCCAATTTAGCTACACTTCAGTCGACCGAATCGACTTTTGGGTCAGCCGATTTTCAGGGGGTGGGGGGCTCGCCGGAGTTAAGGAAGAACCACCCGTAGCGGGGAGGGGGGCTCGCCGGAGAGGTACCCCACTACCTATCTTAGGGTTCAGGGGGCGGTGGTTGCCGGCGGTGTGGGCGCGGTGGTGGGGCGGTGGCGTGGGGATCGCCGGAGAAAAAAGCTCGGCGCTGGGAGGGGGGCTAGAGGGCTGGCCAGGGCGGCGGCAGACCGGTAGTGGGGAGTGGTTTCGGGGCGGCGAGGCGGTGCGGGAGCGCCGCCGGCAGCGGGGGCCGGTGGTTCGGCCGGTGGTGGCTGGCGGCTCAGGGGGGTGCAGGTTGAAGATGAACTACATGCCCACCCTAAACTACATGTGAAGTGTCTGTCTGCTACCATTGCGTTCAGTTTCGACAGTAACATTCAGATTCCATAGTAAATTTCAGTATCGATAGTTAAGTTTAGAGTCAATAGTTTTTACCTCATCTGTTGTAGTCAGGTGGTTTTTGGTGATGTAAATTTTACATCTATCACTTTTTGGTAATGTATTTTACATCATCTATTGGATATGCTATTAGAATCCCACTTGAGATTAACGATATCTGTCTTGTGCTGCTTCAGCCTCGACGTCTTGCCGCTCGCCGGAGCTGCTCCAACGACAGAACTATCCATCACAACAGAGCAGTGCCCTGGACGCCGTCTAAAGATTCCTCAGATCTTCCTCCACACCTCCGACAGCCACCTCTGCCTCAACTTCTTCAGCGACCAACCCAATGATGCTGAGGTCGACACGGCTACGGCAAAGAGGTTGTACACTTGTCGCATCACTTATTACTCTATATTCATGTCGATCCATTAGGGCTATTTTAGTTCAACGGAAAAACATAGCAATAAGAAATTTTCCTATGGCACTCTACTATTCAATTATTCATGCATTTTGTTGAAAGGAATGGAGCAAACATCCACCTGGACCTACTTTTCAAAATCCTATGCATGAAAACAAGACCAAGTGCATTAGTGGAGAATAACATTCTAACTATACACGCTTTCATATGGTTTCACTTTATTTTGGCCATGTTTCTTTGCATTCCTCTACTCTTCCAATTCCTGTGAACCAAACACCCAAGTTGATAGAAATCTTGTGTTTACAAATGCTCTATTTCCCATGTGCATTCCTATCCTATTCCGGTGGTTTTCCCATCTCCGCGTTTTTAAAATCATGCAAGCCAAATGAGCACTTACAGAATTACTTCAGTTATAGGTAGGTGTCAAAGAAAACTTTGTGTGGTTTGTCCTGCTCCTGCCGTGACGTCGTCCACCTCACCTGAGCTGCTCCATTGATAGAAGCATCCACCAAACCAGACATCACGACTCCTGGCCGTATTTCGCCGCCTCAGATCTCCTTCCCTGCCGCCGGCACCCACCGCAACGGCATCGCCATCATTGACTCAGCAGATGAACCTGAGGAGTACACGGGTCCACAAGAGAGGCCACACTCTTTTGTTTTTGCTTATGTTATGCATTGCTTAATATTACCTGCTACTTTATCATCATGTTCACCTCTTAGACTCCAAGTCAGGTCCAAATTAATGTTCAAACTTGAGTTCTAAATTAGTTGTGGGGCACATATCGAGGCAGCAATGAATAGTATCTCTGTCTAATATCTGGTTCACCTAGGGTATGCCTATGTTGTTCATCTTGGGTGGGAAACAAATAGTAAAGCAATTATCATCTATCTTTTTATTAAATTAAAGCAATCATTATTTTTGGATCCATCCACTGGTTGTTACACGGTCATGCTGAACATGTAGACAAAAAGAGAAGAGTTTTGCACGGCAATACAATGTCATGCAGACATTGCTCCATGGTGGGTTCAATGGCAAACCCTCCCCCCTCTCCAGATTGTAATCCAGAGGAAGATATCTGTTCTGAGGCGGATTCAGATGAAGCTGACCACTCCTATTTACCCCACAAGGTGTTTTCTCTAACTTGGCATGATGATGTTAGTCATATCATGCATATGTTGCCTTGCAGTGCCTACTTTCGACATCATATATGTCATCTGCTTAGTTTAGACATGTTCTGTAACGCCACCTGTTTAGTTTCTATATCATATATGGGAATTATGCAGTCTCATGTCTTTTAGCCAGCCATAATATATGTGAAATGTGCAATGCCATCCTGTTTAACCAGACATCATATATTTGAATGATATCTTGCCCATCCTTTTCTTCATTACATTTCCATTTGTCGACAATGTTTGTACATTAAAAACTCTTCCTATGAATTAGCCATTTGAGTGGGTGTTGGAAAAATCTGGAGCGAAAACAAGTCTTCAGAGCGCATGCTGCTACTGTCAAGCGAGATCTCTTCTTTGGGTCCCGATAGCTCCTCAGAGATGGATTCAGAGACAGATGACCAATCTTATTCCCCCACCGAGGTGTATGCTCTAACTTGGCATGGTTATACTGCTCATATCATGCATATGGTGTCTTGCATTGCGTAGTTTAGACATCATATACACAATATTCAACACCATGTTCTTAGTTCAGACAACATATATGCGAGTGCCCTCTGCTTAGCATATAAATCACATATGTGAATTAAATCATGCGATCTTGATTACTTAGATAACATTTATGTGAATTATGTCATGCGATCATGTTTAGTTATTCATCATATGTTTGAATTATGTTATGCTATGCCATCTAGTTTAGATAGACATCATATATGTGAAATTATGTCATGCTATCCATTTTAGTTAAACAATATACATGTCAACTATTTCATGCCCTGTTTTTTTCCACACTATCTATTGCATCTGTCTCTCATACAATGTATATACATTCAACTATGTTTCCTGTTTATCAGCCATTTGAATTGGAGCGGGTGATGCCAGTATATAGCGGAGTAAAAACACGGTCTTCAAATAAAACAGTGCTACCTCTTGGTGGAGATAGCACCCCAGTTGTACATGCACGAGAACCAGCCCTACCACACATAATCCAGACTCTTGCAGATTGTACCCCTACTACGATGGACAGAGAACCAGCTTCACCCAATCTAACCCCAACCCCAGCAGATAGTAACCCAGTTCCTGTTGACACAGCACAATCTCCACCGCAGAGCTCCCAAACAAGAGTAGTTAGTAAGGAAGCTCTAGTGGCCAAAGCGCCAGTACTACCATGGCGAACCCCAACTCCACCAGTTAGTACACCTATTCCTGTGAACGAAGCACAACCAGCCAGTCCTAGTTTAGCATCTATCACATTTGATGTTGTTAAATCCTATGTGAGTATCTTCCCATCATGGAAATATTATACTAAAGATGAAGGAAAATGCCAGTTGCAGGTGTTTTTCCAGGAGTTATTGGTAAGTAATGTTATTCATGGCAATTACTTTGCTTTGTCCCATACATTCTACCTCCATGATGGTTATAATACAGTAAATTTTCCCATTTTTCTCTATAGAGAAGGACCGATTTGGAAACTCAGGATGAGGTAACCTATGCTAACACCTCTGCTATCTTCAATAATGCTTGGTGGCAGTATCGGAATTACCTGAAGAAAACATACTTCACTGGCAAAGAAACTCATCAAATTCCTTACGTTCTCCTTAGACACATTTACTTGACGATGACTGGGAACGGCTTGTTCTGTACTGGTCTAGAACCAAGAATGTGGTAAGGTCTGTGAGCTCATTTTCTATTTTTAAGTACTATATTCTTGCGTCTTACTGTACTCTGTTCATGTAGAACAAGTGCTTAAACCTGAAGAACAATTGTTCTCATTTAAGATTCCATTGCTATCATGCATACTGCTTTGCTCTTGTATCACTGTATTTACTCATACAAACTTATTTTTCAATTGAAGGATCCAATCGAAACTCCAATGGCACAGCATGTATGTTTACGCATGTTTCTTTAACAGGTTTGCTCTTATAAATAGCTCTGTTGATTTCAATTTCAATTGCGTATACAGTTGACTTCTCATATCATGCACATTACTAGCATCACAACAGAGCCAATAGTATTGTTGTACATGTAGACCCGTGGTACCCACCTGAAATCTTGTTGTGCCATGTAGTTTCCCACGCTTTGTATTCTTTTAGTGCTGCTTTGTCTTGAACTGATATGATTTGAACCGTGTCTCTATTTTGATTTGGCAAGACAATGCAGTGACCATGAGACATAGATATATGTTTGTTTGATGCTTTTATTATGTACTAGTTGGCAATAGAAGACTTGGAAGTTTAATCATGTCCACCTTACTAATGAACCGGTTCACCGAAATGAGTTTATATACTAGTACATGCTAAACCCGTTATGTGTCTACTTGTTTCTTCTTTTAGAATGTTGACAAAATATTGGGGAAGAGTGCCTTATTAAGCAATGGTAAAGGAAGTAATGCAGATAAGGTTCAGGATAGTGAGACATCCTTGTTGGTGTCCAACAAAGCTGATAAAATAGCTAAGGAAAAATATCTTGAAGACAGTGAGACAACCCCAAAGTCCTGTCTTGGTTTAGTGTTCGAGTTACTAGCCACTACCGCTTGCACAAGCTATTCAAACTCACTGTCTGGATTAGTTTGGTTTCTTGAGTCTCAATTACAAGCTGAAAGACATCTATCAGCTGTGTTGCGACAAGAAGCGGAAGGACTGCATAAGTCCCTGGAGCATTCAAATGCGTACTTTCTGGTGCAACAACAAGCGTTGGAGGATTTTAGCGCCAAACAGGACAAAGCTAGTAAGATTGCTAAGCTTATTGCCATTATGGGGGATACCCAGGAAAACGTTTCTTGAGCTATTCTGGAGTTGTTTCAGTTATGGACTTGTTTTGCTGCTGTGTTTATTTGCACTGGTGGCCAATTTAGACGGCCAGTGTATGTAACATGCTGCTTTGTTCCCTATATTTGCACTAGTGGCGAACTTTGATGCCCAGTGGATGTAATATGTGTAATAGCCGTAATAGCCTAGCGTTAGTTGCTTGCATATTTATTTCCTTATTGTCTTGTTCAGTTGTTTGCTTGTAGTCACTGTAGTTCTTTTTCTGCGTTTTTCTAGTGGCCACAATAAACTAGGCCACAATAACCATGGCGACACAAGGACTTTTGTGACCATGGTCCTGCTACCTATTGTAGTGACCATGGCCCTCCACGGGCTGTATGATCCATTGGCCTTCCACGGGCCGTAGGATCCATGGGCCTTCTATGGGCCATAGGATCCATGGGCCTTCTACGGGCCGTCTCATCTATGGGCCTTTTATGGGCCGTATAATCGTTTCGCCAAACATGGGTCGTACTATTCATGGACCAATGACGGACCGCAAAATGGGCCGTAAACGGGCTAGAGTGGAAATCGCCTATTTTATGGCCCGACCATAACGGGCCGTCAATAGGCCGTAATAGATGACGCTACGAAAACAGCCGAACGTGTTAACGGGCCACAAACAGGCCGACTGTAACCACGGGCTGAATTTGGCCCACAAGCGGAACAGGCCAGTAACGGACCGTAAGTAATCGAATTCTGGAAATGAGCCCAAGAATAAGTGGGCCCTTAGAAGGCCAAAACTTAACATGGACTGGAATCGGCCGACGGACTAATGGGCCGTTAATGGGTATAAAGCGATACACTATTCATTACGGGCCAGTTTCAGCACGGGCCATTAATGGGCCATGAGTTACAAAGGGCCTCATATGGGCAGAAAGACGTCATGGGCCATACATGGGCCGGAAGTTACAGCAAATTTGGAATCATCTTTGGGCGGCCCGAGATGATGCTACTGGGCATAATTCAGATAAGCCATAACGGGTTGTGACCTAGTGGGCTGTAAATGGGCTATATGCGAACAAGCCGTTAACAGGCTTTCCGTGGGCCAGCCCGCTACCTTTTGACCAAGTCAAAAGGGCCGGCCTTTTCATCGGAATGGGCCTCTGTTAGGCCATACCACATGTCGACGTATCATAGGCTCCTTCGGTCCAATGAGTGGATGAAATTTCTCCCAACAGTGAGGCGACACATGGTTCCTCTGGCCATTGAGAATTTTACACGTGGAAAATCCCCATTGGTCCGGGCTGTTAACGGGTTATCGGATGCAAATCGAAACCCGATAGCTTAATGGTGACCCGTTACGGTGGATGCCACGTGTCGGCTACCCTTGACAAAAGCAATTCTATGACGCGCGATTTATCGTCATGGAACACTTCTATGACAACACAAGTATGACTATCTTGATTCTGTCATAAAACCGTCATAGGTGTACATGCATGACAGAAAACGTGACCTACTGTGACAAACACGTATCATCACGTAAGTGTATTTTTTTTGTAGTGCCGGAAGTTTTAGAGAGTCATTTATTTCTGTTGAGTGCTTTTATAAAGTTTAAAAACAAAAAAATATAGAGGGGAACTCAAAAACTTTTTTTCACAAAAGAGAAGCGATTGGAAGTTATGCATTGGAGAAGTGAGGGTCGACCTTGAACACTTGTGTTCATGCTCATGGAAACAATGTAGAATTTTTCGTGAAGATTCTCACAAAAATAATTATCCCCTTGTACAATTCCATTGTATTATAAAAATAATGTGCCCAGATTTGCCTTTAGGGTTAGATTGCTTGTTTGGTTTGTGCGGTGCAAAAACAGAAACTTTAGTTGTAGTGCGCGATTTTACATTTTTTACTGGAAAGTAAAATGCTTCTGAAACTTTTTTGCACAGTACTTCTATACAAATTGTTTAATTTTTCCTAATGTTTCAGAATTTTTTAGTTATATAAGTATGGTTGATGTTCAGATTACTACTGACTGTCCTATTTAAGACAGATTCTGTTTTTGATGCATTATTTTGCTAGTTTTGATGAAACTATCGATTTTATCGGTGGTATAAGCCATAGACAAGTTATAATACAGTAGCTACAATGCAAAAAAATGAATGAGTTTGCAATAATACTTGAAGTGGTGATTTGTTTTATTATACTAATGGATCTCAAGAGGGTTTTGTGATGTTTTGTGTGATTGAAGTTTTCAAGTTTTGGGTAAGATCATGATGGATGAAGGAATAAGATTAGCAAGAGCCCAAGCTTGGGGATCCCGAGGCACCCCAAGGTAATATTCAAGGACTCCCAAGCAACTAAGCTTGGGGATGCCTCGGAAGGCACCCCTCTTTCTTCTAACGATCATCGGTAATTTTACTTGGAGCTATATTTTATTCGTCACATGATATGCGTAAATTTTGGAGCGTCGTGTTCTTTTTATTTTCTTTTAATAATGCACCATGCTGGTATGAGATAATCCTTGGTTGATTTATAGAATGCTTCATGCACTTCACTTATATGTTTTGAGTATGGCTTTATATAATGCTTCATGTGCTTCACTTATATCATTTGAATTTTGGGTTGCCTATTTCACTACACATAGAAAACCCCATTTGTGGAATGCTCTTTTGCTTCACTTATAATTGTTAGAGCGTGGGCATATCTTTTGTAGAAATAATTAAACTCTCTCGGTTCACTTATATCTATTTAGAGAGTCAAAGAGAATTGGTCATTCACATGGTTAGTCATAAAATCCTACACAAAACTTGTAGATCACTGAATATGATATGTTTGATTCCTTGCAATAGTTTTGCGATATAAAGATGGTGATATTAGAGTCATGCTAGTGAGTAATTATTATAGAAATACTTGTGTTGAAGTTTGTGATTCCCGTAGCATGCACGTATGGTGAACCGTTATGTAACGAAGTTGGAGCATGAGGTATTTATTGATTCTCTTCCTTATGAGTGGCGGTCGGGGACGAGCGATGGTCTTTTCCTACCAATCTATCCCCCTAGGAGCATGCGCGTAGTAATTTGTTTCGATGACTAATAGATTTTTGCAATAAGTATGTAAGTTATTTATGACTAATGTTGAGTCCATGGATTATACGCACTCTCACCCTTCCACCATTGCTAGCCTCGCTAGTACCGCGCAACTTTCGTCGGTACCATACACCCACCATATACCTTCCTCAAAACAGTCACCATACCTACCTATTATGGCATTTCCATAGCCATTCCGAGATATATTTCCATGCAACTTTCCACCGTTTCGTTTTATTATGACACATTCCATCATTGTCATATTGCTTTGCATGATCATGTAGTTGACATAGTATTCGTCGCAAAGCCACCGTTCATAATTCTTTCATACATGTCGCTCTTGATTCATTGCACATCCCGGTACACCGCCGAAGGCATTCATATAGAGTCATATCTTGTTCTAAGTATCGAGTTTTAATTCTTGAGTTTTAAAATAAATAGAAGTGTGATGATCTTCATTATTAGAGCATTGTCCCATGTGAGGAAATAAAAAAAGAGGAAAGGCCAAAAAAAAGATAAGGCACAAAAACCAAAAAATGAGAGAGAAAGAGAGAAGGGGCAATGCTACTATCCTTTTTCCACACTTGTGCTTCAAAGTAGCACCATGATCTTCATTATAGAGAGTCTCTTGAGTTATCACTTTCATATACTAGTGGGGATTTTTCATTATAGAACTTGGCTTGTATATTCCAACGATGGGCTTCCTCAAATTGCCCTAGGTGTTCATGAGCAAGCAAGTTGGATGCACACCCACTTAGTTTCTTTTTGAGCTTTCATAAACTTATAGCTTGTAGCGACCAGACCTCAAACAGTCTGATCTCTCGTGCTCGATGTCATCCACGGATCGAATGTCGACACCACACAATTACTCGGAGGATTTATAACAGAGTAGCAATCACACACTTATTACAATCGAATGTCTCAAGAGAGAACTTAATAAAATAAATATGGCTTAAGGCCATCTAATAATGATAACAGCAAAAGTCTTGGAAGAATAGGCGAGTCCATCAACTCCAACGGCATCACTGAGTATAGAATCGCGACCTAAGCACCATACTCGTCGTCTAAAAAGTCTGCAACATGAAACGTTGCAGCCCGAAAACGGGTCAGCACATGGAATATGCTGGCAATGTAACACATAGAGAATAACAGAAGAATAAGAGTATACTACATGCATATTTGGATGGTGGAAAGCTCTATGGTTACAGTTTTGCGCAAAGCCAAATTTTCCCTACTGCAAAGGAATAAATTTATTTAACTATCATGGTGGTTGTGAAACATTGAGAATGGTTGACACATTCGCAATCCCAATTAAAAGTACTCATTAACAACCCAACAATATTATTTAAAGTAACATGATGAGATTCACATGATAATCCAAGTACTAGATACTCAAGATGTCCATAACCGGGGACACGGCTAACCATGATTAGTTTATACACTCTGCAGAGGTTTGTGCACTTTTCCCCACAAGACTCGATCTCCTCCGCTTGATTTCTCGCACTACATGGTGTTTGAGAAACGGATGACCGAGACATAGTCTTTCAGAAGCGCTAGCACCTTACATGTGGGTAGACCGTACCAACCTACAACCCCTACATCAGCTAGTCTACCCGTAAGAGATCGCACAACTTAGTCAACTATGCTAGAGCCCATAGTAGCATGTGGCTGCACACGGAAGTTTCTAGCATGAATAATATCATGATCCCTTTGAGCCTGGGTGGCGGTCCGAAGAAATAGAGGCAAATCCTGATAGAAACCAGGTGCCTCAATCCACCCAGATGTGTGTTTAAGTTGCCACCTTAAATAAACCATTAATTTAAGAATCTCACATCTGTCATGGAATACACTCACCCAATCCACGTCTACTAGCATAGCATGGCATAATAAGCAAACGTAGAAGTAACTCCCAAGGGTTTGATAATAAAGCAGGTAATAGGTACTACCTCAACTACTTCCCATCCCACAATTTAATTAGATCCTAATCATGCAGTGTTTGAGGATTGATCTAATGCAATAAAACTGGGTAGTAGAAAGGTATGATCAAAGTGTTACTTGCCTTGGCCGATGATCCGCGAAACCTAGAGACTCAAGTAACAAAGGCGACTCCGTATTCTATCACAGACAAACAAGCATACAATAAGTACTCATCTAATGCACAGGTAAAACTCAAATATAAGATCTAACCAGATAGTTCAACTTAAGAACTCCGGTTTGCATAAAGAAACAAATCAAACGAAGCAACGAAAGTCAAACGACGAAAGAAAACAGCTTCGATTTACTAATCTGGATCTAAGTCAAATTTTACCGTAGAAAAAACTTGTTTAAGTTGGTTATTCGGAAAGAGGGTTTCGAGACGAAACTCTAGGCGCTTGAATCGTCTGATTTCGATAAACGAGCGAAAAGTTATACAAAAACAAAAATCGGATCAGGAATCGCGATCAGAAAAATCACGAAGTAAATCCGAGAAAAAGAAAAACGACGAACATGTTAACAAACGGACGTTCGTTAACTAAACGAATCTGACGAACGCGTTCGTTAAAAACGAACGAACGAACGAACGAACGTTCGCTATTTAACCGAACCGGAAAAAAAACCGATCTAAAAAACGAAAACTAAAAAAACCGAAAATAAACCGAAGAAAAACTGCCCGGTTTTTTAATCGGCACGGTTTATTTAGGCGGCGTGAACCTCGGCGGGGTTGGCGGCGGGTCCGTGAGTCACGGCGGTAACGACGTCAATGACGGCGGACGGCGGGCGGCGGGCAATGGTCCGGCGACGGCGGGCGTATGGCGGCGCCGGCGGCGGCAATGAATCTGTGGCGGCGCTGGCGCTAGGGTTAGGGTTTGGCGGGTGTGGGCGGTGGGCGGTGGTGGGCGGTTGGGGGCGGCGCTTATATAAGTGCCCCCCAAGCGGAGTCCCGCTCGGGCACGGCCCAAGGTCGGTGCGCAGTTTTTTTTAAATAATTCCGCGCATAAGAAAAATAAAAAGAAATAATAAACGAACTCCAAAAATCCCGAAATAAATTTTCCCCGGCTTCTAAAATCCAGCCGGACTAGATTAACATTTATTTGGGGCCTAAATGCAGTTTTGAAAAACACGCATTTTTCCTAAATTCAAATAAAAAGGCGAAAAACTCCAAATAAAATCTTATTTGATTTTATTATTAAATCTTCATTTTTTCTTTATTTTGGGAAAGTCATTTTATTCCCTCTCTCATATTTTGATAGTAGAAATAATTGAAGATAAAATAATTAAAATCAAATGATCCTATTTTTAAAATTTGAGAAAACTCAAATATGAAAATAACGAAATCCCCAACTCTCTCCATGGGTCCTTGAGTTGTGTAGAATTTCTAGGATCGAGCAAAAATGCAACAAAAATAGATATGCAATGATGCTCTATGTATAACATTCCAAATTGAAAATTTGGGATGTTACAAACCTACCCCCTTAAGATGAATCTCGCCCTCGAGATTCGGGTTGGCTAGAAAATAGGTGAGGGTGGTCCTTCAAGAGATCTTCCTCTCGCTCCCGTGTGGCTTCATCCTCGGTGTGGTGGCTCCTTTGAACTTTGCAAAACTTAATGACCTTCTGCGGGTGACTCGGCCGGCATACTCTGTAATCTTAACCGGTTTCTCCTCGTAGGTCAAATCGTTATTCAGCTGAATCGCCTCTAGTGGCACAGTATCTCTTAGTGGTATATCCTCCATCTCTGCGTGACACTTCTTCAACTGAGAAACATGAAACACATCATGAACACCTGACAAACATTCGGGTAATTCGAACTTGTACGCAACTTCTCCCATGCGCTCCAAAACTTTGTATGGTCCCACAAAACGTGGCGCTAATTTTCCCTTAACTCCAAAACGTTTAACTCCTCGAAGTGGCGATACACGAAGATAAACTATGTCTCTGACTTCGTATTCTGTCTCCTTGCGTTTTGAATCCGCATAGCTTTTCTGTCTTGACTGGGCTACCTTGAGCCTATCGCGAATTAACTTTACTTTCCATTCAGAATCCTTAATCAAATCTGGTCCAAACAACTGGCGGTCTCCAACTTCATCCCACAAGAGGTGGTTCTCGCACCTCCTTCCGCATAAGGCTTGAAGGTGCCATCTTCAAACTGGTTTGGTAGCTATTGTTATAAGAAAACTCCGCATAGGGCAAGTTATCATCCCAACTTGATCCATAATCCAAAGCACATGCTCTCAAAGATATCCTCTAAAATCTGGTTGACTCTCTATGTTTGTCCATCCGTCTGCGTGGATGAAAAGTTGTACTAAACTCCGATCGGGTTCCCAAAGTTTCGCAACCGCTTCCTTAACTTTGAGGTGAATTGGGTTCCTCTATCCGATATGATACTCCTCGGAACTCCATGCAAGCATACAATCCTTGTCATGTATATCTTAGCCAATTTGGCACCGTTGTAGGTAGTCTTTATCGAATGAAATGAGCTACCTTCACAAACGATCGACTACAACCCAAATCGAGTCATAGCCTGAACGGGTCTTGGGCAATCCCGTGATGAAATCCATACCTAGTTTATCCCACTTCCATTCGGGTATAGGCAATGGATGTAACAATCCTGCTGGCTTCTGATGTTCTGCCTTTACCCTCTGACATACATAACAGACTGCTACATACTCTCCAATATCCTTCTTCATTCCGGTCCACCAGAAAGTATCCTTCAAATCCAAATACATCTTGGTATTTTCGGGGTGGATCGAATACGGCGAATCATGTGCCGCTTGCAAAATCAACTTCCGAATCTCCGGATCACTTGGTACGTAAACGCGGTCCTCAAACCATAAGGTATCGTGCTCATCCTCATGAAATCCCTTTGCTTTTCCTTTGCTCATCTTCTCCTTAATAGAAGCAACTTCCTTATCTGTCCTTTGAGCTTCTCTAATTTTGTCCAACAAAGTAGATTGAATCTCCAATGCTGCTACATAGCCTCGCGGAACTATTTCCAAACATAGCTCCCGAAATTCCTCGGCTAATTCCTTTGGTAAAACTCCGGTCATTAGGATGTTAACATGAGTCTTACGGCTCAACGCGTCTGCTACCACGTTAGCTTTTCCGGGGTGGTAATGCAATCTCATGTCATAATCCTTGATGAGTTCCAACCATCTTCTCTGCCTGAGATTTAACTCCTTCTGCGTAAAGATGTACTTCAAACTCTTGTGATCCGTATACACCTCACAATGATTTCCAATGAGGAAATGTCTCCATGTTTTCAACGCATGCACTACGGCTGCTAACTCGAAATCATGCGTGGCATAGTTTAATTCGTGGGGTTTCAGCTGTCGTGAAGCATACGAAACAACTCGTCCCTCCTGCATAAGCACTGCTCCAAGTCCTCGACGTGAAGCGTCGCAATAAACTTCATAATCCTTGCTTTGGTCTGGCAGGATTAATACTGGTGAGGTAACCAAACGCTTCTTCAACTCTTGGAAACTAGCCTCACACTCCTCATTCCAAACAAACTTGGTATCCTTCTTCAACAATTCTGTCATAGGCTTCACAATCCTCGAGAAATTCTCAATGAATCTCCGGTAGTATCCTGCGAGTCCAAGGAAACTTCGGATCTCTCCAACTGTTGTTGGCGCTTCCCAGTTTGTCACCGTGGCAACTTTAGTGGGGTCTACTGCTATACCTTCTCCGGATATAACTTGTCCGAGAAATCCAACTTCCTTCAACCAAAACTCACACTTGCTGAACTTGGCATACAACTGATGTTCCCCGAGCTTCTCGAGTACCAAACGCAAATGCTCCTTATGTTCTTCTTCATTCTTCGAGTAAACCAAAATATCATCAATGAACACCACGGCGAACTTATCCAAAAACTCCATAAACACTTTGTTCATCATGTTCATAAAATAGGCAGGTGCGTTAGTCGGACCAAATGACATAACGGTATACTCATACAGCCCGTGCACAGTGGTAAAAGCCGTCTTAGGTATATCCTACTCTCGAATCTTCAATCGATGGT
The DNA here is from genome assembly GCA_021605145.1 of Aegilops bicornis. Taxonomy (NCBI): domain Eukaryota; kingdom Viridiplantae; phylum Streptophyta; class Magnoliopsida; order Poales; family Poaceae; genus Aegilops; species Aegilops bicornis. The sequence continues at coordinate 297,481,381 of CM038669.1, forward strand.
ACCACGATCGCAAATCGATCTTGGAAAACACCTTAGCTCCTTGCAATTGGTCAAACAAGTCATTGATCATCGGTAGTGGGTACTTGTTCTTAATGGTCACTTCATTCAATCCTCGATAATCAACAACCATTCTTAATGATCCATCCTTCTTCTCCACTAGAAATCTTGGTGATCCCCAAGGCGAAGAACTTGGGCGAATAAAACCTTTATCCAAGTAACTCCTTAATCTGCTTCTTAATTTTCTCCAAATCTTGGGATGGCATCCTATACGGTCTCTTAGATATCGGCCTGCTCGGCAGTAGTTCAATCAGAAATTCAATGTCTCGTCCGCGGCATGCCCGCAACTCTTCCGAAACACGTCCGAGTAATCCCTTACCACCGGTACTTCCTCCCGCACAACTCCTGTTAAGGAATTTACATGTGCTCTCCTCGGCTCATGCCGTGATACAAACTTGATTCTCCTCCCTTCGGGTGGTAAGCAAAATCGACTTCTTGGCGCAATCTATGTTCCTCCATACTTTGATAACCAATCCATGCCTAATATCACATCCAATCCTTGCGATTCCGTAACTATTAGGTCCGAGGGAAATACATAGTGTCCAATCCTTAATGGTAGTCGATCACACCATATACTAGCCATGTATTCTGCTCCGGGTGAGGTTACTAGAATGGGTGACCTAAGGGCTTGGGTTGGTAGTTTATACTTATCCACAAATCCCCTTGATATGTATGAATGTGATGCACCAGTATCAAAAAGAACAACTGCAGTAAAAGTCTTAACCAAAAACTTACCTATTACTACGTCTGGCTGAGCTTCAACCTCCTCCACGGTAACGTGGTTCACTTGTCCCCTGTTGAAAGGGTTCGGCTTCTTTCCTGAGCTTCATTGTCGTTACCATTTTGGCCTTCTGGACAATCATTTGCATAATGCCCAGTCTTACGGCACTTAAAGCAAGTGATATGGCTCAGGTCTACCTTGGATGGTGTTGACGGGTTGGTGCAGTTTTGTCCATTGCTTCCTCCATTCCCGTTCCCATTCTTGGTGCCATTATGGTTGTGCGAGCTACCTCCTCCGTGGGTATGCTGAAATTGTCCTCCTGGCTTCAGGGTAAAGCGAAGTCTCTGCTGAGCTCCAGAGTTATTCTTCCCCTGTCCATACTTTCTCTTGCGATTGTCAATCTGCCGCTTCCCTTCAATCATAAGAGCACGATCTACTAACTCCTGGTAGTTATTGAAGGTGGCTACCATCAGCTGCATGCTCAGCTCATCATTCAGTCCTTCTAGAAACTTCTCCTGCTTAGCTGCGTCCGTAGCAACGTCATCTGGGGCATAACGTGCTAGCTTACTAAAATCATCCACATACTGGCCAATTGTCCGTCCTCCTTGGCGCAAGTTGCGAAACTCATGCTTCTTCATGGCCATAGCTCCTGCTGAAACATGGGCAGTACAGAAAGCTTGCTGAAACTGATCCCATGTGACAGTGTCTCTGAGGTAAGTGGTTGTAAAATTCTCCCACCATGTCTGCGGGTCCTTCAAGCTGATGTGCGGCAAATTTCACCTTTTCCCCATCTGTACATCCTGCAGTTGTCAACTCCCTCCCTACTTTGCGGAGCCAATCATCTGCAACAATCGGCTCGGTGCTACTGGAAAACACCGGTGGGTTCAGCCTTAAGAAATGGGTCAAATGGTCAACAGGTGGTGGTGGCGGTGGGTTGTCGTTGTTGTTGCCTTGGTTCTGTACCAATGTTTGAATCAAGGCATTCTGCTGCTGAATCAACTGAGTGATCTCCGGCGGGAAAACAAATCCGGGTCGCGGCCTCGAGAGGCATCTGAGGGTTTATAGAAAAGACGAGAATTTAGAATAGAATGAGGTCTAGAGAGAAACACTACCCATATGCACATGAGACAAATCACACAATATCACTCCAATCAATTCAAACAAGGGCATACACGGTCTATCTATCGTTACAAAGTGCTGGAACTAAAACTAATCTTTAATGGGGGAATCTACTACTGTTATGGTGGTCAACTAGAAAAACTGCTCCGATGAAGACTCCATGATATCTGCTCTAGCTTCATCTTCGAAATCATCATCACTAGAATCGGAATCGGTGTCGTCGATGATGATGTAGTTCTCTGGACAGGTGCAATCTTCATCTTCTCCTCCGGTGCTGAATTTCCCATGAGTTCTTCAATCTTCTCCTTAAGATCGCCGCTTTGTCCCACTAGGGCTACAATCTCCTCCATGTAGTCCTTGCGAGTGGCCTTCGCCTCCTTCTAGTTCGATAATCTTGGCTTTTGCTGTCTTCAACTCCATCATGTCTGTGCACATCTGGTTCTCCTGGCGTCGAATGTGCTGGTTTAACTCCTGGATGAAAGTTGCAATGGATTGATCCTTCTTAGTGCCAACTATCTCCCATTGTTCATCTCGGCGCCCGCAAATCTGGTAGATAGTATCCTTGAGGTCTTCATTGTAAACTTCTCCAATGCGTCTCATGGTTATGTGAGCTGCCATGCTCTTTCCCAGAATCCAGGTTGGTGCGTTGAAAACACACTCTATGGGTTCCGTGATTGGTGCAAACGTCCTTCCGGGAACTTAAGCTTGAATCTTCCAGCGCTCTTCTTAGGGTAAAGTGGAATTGTAGGTCCCGGTGAAGCTTGGTATTCCAATGTTCAGGTACTTAGTGACTTCCTTCAGGTGTCGTCCAAAGGATGTATCTTCATCCGGCTGGGTGAACTTGATCCTCGCTTAGTCATCCTAAAAGAGTAGAAAAGATGAGGAGTCGAAAATGAGAAGAGAGTAGTGATCTAGGGCTTTAGCTTAATGGTCGTGTCCTCACAGTCGTGTGCTCGATACCAACTTTGTAGCGAGGACCTCAAACGATCGATCTCGTGCTCAATGTCATCCCCGGATCAAGAATGTCGACACCACACAAGATTTCGGAGGATTTATAACAGAGTAGCAATCACACACTTATTACAATCAAATGTCTCAAGAGAGAACTTAATAAAATAAATATGGCTTAAGGTCATCTAATAACGATAACGGCGGAAGTCTTGGAAGAATAAGTGAGTCCATCAACTCCAACGGCATCACTGAGTATAGAACCATGACCTAAGCACCATACTCGTCGTTTGAAAAGTCTGCAACATGAAACGTTGCAGCCCGAAAACGGGTTAGCACATGGAATATGCTGGCAATGTAACACATAGAGAATAATGGAAGAATAAGCCTATACTACATGCATCTTTGGCTGGTGGAAAGCTCTATTGTTACAGTTTTGCGTAAAGCCAATTTTTCCCTACTGCAAAGGAATAAGTTTATTTAACTATCATGGTGGTTGTGAAACATTGAGAATGGTTGACAGCATTCTCAATCCCAATTAAAAGTACTCATTAACAACCCAACAATATTATTTAAAGTAACATGATGAGATTCACAGGATAATCCAAGTACTAGATACTCAAGATGTCCATAACCGGGGACACGGCTAACCATGATTAGTTTATACACTCTGCAGAGGTTTGTGCACTTTTCCCCACAAGACTCGATCTCCTCCGTTTGATTTCTCGCACTACATGGTGTTTGAGAAGCGGATGACCGAGACATAGTCTTCGTAAGCGCTTAGCACCTTACATGTGGGTAGACCGTACCAACCTACAACCCCTACATCAGCTAGTCTACCCGTAAGAGATCGCACAACTTAGTCAACTATGCTAGAGCCCATAGTAGCATGTGGCTGCACACGGAAGTTTCTAGCATGAATAATCTCATGATCCCTTTGAGCACTGGTGGCGGTCCAAAGAAATACAGGCAAATCCTGATAGAAACCAGGTGCCTCAATCCACCCAGATGTGTGTTTAAGTTGCCACCTTAAATAAATCATTAATTTAAGAATCTCACATCTGTCATGGAATACACTCACCCAATCCACGTCTACTAGCATAGCATGGCATAATAAGCAAACGTAGAAGTAACTCCCATTTGATAATAAAACAGGTAATAGGTACTACCTCAACTACTTCCCATCCCACAATTTAATTAGATCCTAATCATGCAATATTTGAGGATTGATCTAATGCAATAAAACTGGGTAGTAGAAAGGTATGATCAAAGTGTTACTTGCCTTGCTGATGATCCGCGAAACCTAGAGACTCGAAGTAACAGGCGGCGCACTACGGGTATTCTATCGCAGACAAACAAGCATACAATAAGTACTCATCTAATGCACAGGTAAAACTCAAATAGAAGATCTAACCAGATAGTTCAACTTAAGAACTCCGGTTTGCAAAAAGAAACAAATCAAACGAAGCAACGAAAGTCAAACGATGAAAGAAAACAGCTTCGATTTACTAATCTGGATCTAAGTCAAATTTTACCGTAGCAAAAACTTGTTTAAGTTGGTTATTCGGAAAGAGGGTTTCGAGACGAAACTCTAGGCGCTTGAATCGCCTGATTCCGATAAACGAGCGAAAAGTTATAATAAAATGAAAATCGGATCAGGAATCGCGATCAGAAAAATCACGAAGTAAATCCGAGAAAAAGAAAAACGACGAACAGGTTTACGAACGGACGTTCGTTAACTAAACTAATCTGACGAACGCGTTCTTTAAAAACGAACGAACGTTCGCTATTTAACCGAACCGAAAAAAAACCGATCTAAAAAAACGAAAACTAAAAAAAACTAAAGAAAAACCGCCCTGTTTTTTTTTTAAAACCGCTGACGGTTTAGGCGGCAATGAATCTCGTGGCGGGTCCGCGAAGTCACGGGTGGCGACGACGGCGTCCGGCGACGGCGAAGCGGCGGCGGCGGTCGACGGCTTGGCAGCGGCGGCACATGGGTCGCTAGGGTTAGGGTTTAGCGGGCTGGCATGGGCGCGGGTGGGCGGTTTCGGGTGGGCTGGGGGCGCCGGGGCGGCGCTTTATATAAGTGCCCCCCGAGCGGAGTCCCGCTCGGGCACGGCCCAAGGTCGGTGCGCAGTTTTTTTTCTTAATAATTCCTCGCAGAAGAAAAATAAAAAGAAATACTAAACGAACTCCAAAGATCCCGAAATAAAATTTCCCCGGCTTCTAAAATCAAGCCGGACTAGATGAACATTTATTTGGGGCCTAAATGCAATTTTGAAAAACGCGCATTTTTCCTAAATTCAAATAAAAAGGCGAAAAACTCCAAAATAAAATCTTATTTGATTTTATTATTAAATCTTCATTATTTATTTATTTTGGGAAATTCATTTTATTCCCACTCTCATATTTTGATAGTAGAAATAATTGAAGATAAAATAATTAAAATCAAATAATCCTATTTTCAAAATTTGAGAAAACTCAAATATGAAAATAACGAAATCCCCAACTCTCTCCGTGGGTCCTTGAGTTGTGTAGAATTTCTAGGATCGAGCAAAAATGCAACAAAAATATGATATGCAATGATGCTCTATGTATAATATTCCAAATTGAAAATTTGGGATGTTACATAGCTCTAGTGCATCCGTTGCATGGCAATCCTACTCAGTCACATTGATGTCTATTGATGGGCATCTCCATAGCCCGTTGATACGCCTAGTTGATGTCAGACTATCTCCTTCTTTTTATCTTCTCCACAACCACCATATTCTATTCCACCTATGTGATATGTCCATGGCTCACGCTCATGTATTGCATGAAAGTTGAAAAGGTTTGAGAACATCAAAAGTATGAAACAATTGCTTGGCTTGTCATCGGGGTTGTGCATGATTTGAATATTTCGTGTGGTGAAGATGGAGCATAGCTAGACTATATGCTTTTGTAGGGATAACTTTCTTTGGCCATGTTATTTTGAGAAGACATGATTGCTTTATTAGTATGTGAGGGAGTCCTGGATTAGGGGGTATCCGGACTGCCGAACTATATCCTTTGGCCGGACTGTTGGACTATGAAGATACAAGATTGAAGACTTCGTCTCGTGTCCGGATGGGACTCTCCTTGGCGTGGAAGGCAAGCTTGGTAATACGGATATGTAGATCTCCTCCCATTGTAACCGAATCTGTGTAACCCTAGCCCCCTCCGGTGTCTATATAAACCGGAGGGTTTAGTCCGTAGGACCAACAACAATCATACCATAGGCTAGCTTCTAGGGTTTAGCCTCTATGATCTCGTGGTAGATCAACTCTTGTAATACTCATATCATCAAGATCAATCAAGCGTGAAGTAGGGTATTACCTCCATCGAGAGGGCCCGAACACAGGTAAACATTGTGTCCCCCGCCTCCTGTTACCATCCGCCTTAGACGCACAGTTCGGGACCCCTACCCGAGATTTGCCGGTTTTGACACCGACATTGGTGCTTTCATTGAGAGTTCCACTGTGCCATCACCATAAGGCTTGATGACTCCTTCAATCATCGGTAACGATGCGGTCCAGGATGAGGTCTTCCTTCCCGGACAGATCTTCGTATTCGGCGGCTTCGCTGCGGGCCAACTCGCTTGGCCGTCTGGAGCAGATCGAGAGCTACGCCCCTGGCCATCAGGACAGGTTCGGAAACTTGAATTACACATCCGACATCTGCGGAAACTTGATCTTCGACGGATTCGAGCCCATGCCAGGCGCGCCGCACGATCACGACGAGCACGATATAGCTCTGCCTTCGGACAGTGTTCGGAAGATCACACCGGCAACTATTCCGGCCCTCAATCTGGAGCAAATTGCGCCATCCGATGACGGGCGGGTAGACCCCGCCTTGGAGGCCGCACTTTCAGCGGCGATAGAGCCGAATACTGACTTTACCCCTCTCGAGAGCCGTGCTGCCGAACTATCGGATTCGACCCCGGCCACAGGCTCCCAGTCGCTTGCGCCCATGCCTATCGAATCCGGTTGCGTGCCAATCATGGAATTCACCTCTGCGGATATCTTTCAGCACTCTCCCTTCGGCGATGTAACTGAACTCGTTAAAATATCTCTCCTTGTCAGAAAAAACTTGGACGAACTATGTCCGGCTAGGATGGGATGCGGACGACGAAGAAATTCGCTCCCCACCCACCACCCACTTAATAGCCACTGTCGACGATTTAATCGACATGCTCAACTTCGACTCCGAAGACATCGACGGTATGGACGACGATGCAAGAGACGAACAGGAACCACCACCCACAGGGCGCTGGACCGCCACTTCATCACATGACATACACATGGTGGATACACCCAAAGAAAATGATGACGAGGAACGGAAGGATGCAGCGAAGGATAACTCCCTCGAGAAGCAATCAAAGCAGCCGTGTAGACGCCGCTCCAAATCCCGCCTCGGCAAAAACAGCGATAACAGCGCGAGAAAAAATAATACACCAGTCGACTCCGGAAGAAACGACGACCACATAGACCCAGCGATAGAGCAGGGTGAGCCAGTGGACGACGAACACAGTACGGAGCCGCTGTCCGACCATGGCGACGCCGAGCGTCAAGCTAATCAACCCGTCTCCGTAGAGGAGAACAGTCCGGATGACGATGCACACATCATCCTGGAAAGGCACTTGGAGCAAGAGAACCTCCATAGAAGGCTTATCACTACTGCGAGGAGCCTGAAGAAGCAGAAGCAAAGGCTCAAGGCCGCGCAAAATACACTCAACCGTAGATGGAACAAAGTGCTCAACATTGCAGAGAAGTATGATGGCAGTCGCCACACGAAGAGCTATCCAAAGCGCAAGCTGCTGCCTGAATTCAACGATGAGGCCTTAGAGCCCCCACAGCCAAAAAATAAAACAGTCGCCCGGTCGGATCGACGATCTCTTGGCCGCGATAGAGCGGCTAACGAGGCTGCACATAAGTCAGTACACGATCCACGCAACCAGATCCATCTACGGATCAAGGAAACGCGCTCCAGCGCACAACCATCCGAACACCATGGTACATCTAAATACAGGGGTGCTGCACACCCCCTATGTTTCACCGATGAGGTGCTGGACCACGAATTTCCAGAAGGATTCAAACCAGTGAACATAGAGGCGTACAACGGTACCACAGACCCTCGGATCTGGATTGAGGACTTTATCCTCCATATTCATATGGCTCGCGGAGACGATCTCCACACCATCAAGTACTTTCCCCTCAAGCTTAAAGGACCAGCTCGGCACTGGCTGAAAAGCCTCCCCGATAACTCCATTGGAAGTTGGGAGGAGCTCGAGGATGCCTTTCGGGCTAAGTTTCAAGGAACCTATGTCCGACCTCCGGATGCAGAAGATCTAAGTCATATAATTCAACAGCCCGGAGAGTCAGCCCGAAAGTTTGGAACGGGTTTCTCACTAAGAAGAACCAAATCGTCGACTGTCCGGACGCCGAAGCCTTAGCAGCTTTCAAGCACAACGTCCGAGACGAATGCTCGCCAGACACCTCGGCCAAGAAAAACCGAGAACAATGGCAGCCCTAACAAGCCTCATGACCCACTTTGCGTGGGTGAGGATAGCTGGTTGGCCCGCAGTAGCACCGGCGACCCAAGCACATCCGAAGTCAGGGATGGCAATGGAAAACCACGACGCAGTAAACACAAGCGCCGGAACAAAGAAGACAACCCAGATAACACGGCGGTAAACGCCGGATACAGAGGCTCTCGGCCAGGTCAACGGAAAAAGCCTTTCAAAGCCAACAGGGATGGACCGTCCAGCCTAAACAAGATTCTAGACAAACTATGTCATATCCACGGCACTTCGATAAACCTCGCAAATCATACCCACAGAGAATGTTGGGTCTTCAAGCAGCCGGCAAGCTAAACGCCCGAACATAAGGGGCAGGATACACTAAGCGAAGGCGAGGATGAGCCTCACAAGAAGGCAATCGGGGATGTAAAAATTCCCACGGAAGTCAAAATAAGAACGTGGTACATGTGATGAAGGGGAGAAGCAAAACTGCACTCCGAGACACACACGCCCTAGAGCCTGTCACCACAAAGTTCAACCCCTGGTTGGCCCGTCCGATCACTTTTGATCGCAGGGATCACCTGACAAGTACCCGGCACGAAGGATTGGCTGCTTTGGTGTTAGACCCAATAATAAATGGATACCATCTCACACGAGTCCTCATGGACGGCGGCAGTAGTTTAAACCTGATATATCAGGACACAGTCCGCAAAATGGGGATAGACCCAACAAAAATCAGCCACAGTAATACTACCTTCAAGGGAGTAATACCAGGCCCAGAGGCCCGCTCCACGGGCTCTCTAATACCAGAAGTAGTATTCGGTTCACCCGACAACTACCGAAGTGAAACGTTACACTTCGACATCGCTCCATTCCGAAGCGGCTATCAAGCACTACTCAGACGAACATCCTTCGCCCGTTTCCACGCTATACCGCATTACGCTTCTCTCAAGCTCAAGATGCCTGGTCCGCGCGGCACCATCACAGTTAATGGAAACATTGAGCGTTCTTTACGCGTGGAAGAACGTGCGGCTGCTTTAACAGCCGAACACTAGACGGCCTCACCAACCAGAACAAATGACCGGTCGTTAAGACCACAGACACGGTTAGACGTGTCCGGCGCATCATTAGATATACTTGAGATTGGTTTGATGATTCTCCCATTATAGACGGTACCAGGGGCTTCCCACCTGTAAACAGGGCTAGTTCGGCTCAACCTTACTTATCTTGAATTTTAAATGGTTTATTTAGAATAACCAATTTTTTGCACGACAGCCTTCAACTAAGTTCCTCTCTTTTACAGATGACAATCATGCTTCACCCGCCCAGGATACGGCACAACGGAGACACGGGCGCAGACGTGCAGCAGGGACCCGCTCAAAGGTTTCTTTTTAGATTAAGACCCTGCGTAAACCTTTTTTACTGTCTCTTGTTGTTCACATCCTCCGGATTCTCAGTACAACCGAGAAGGATGCTGACGTTATTGGCATTTGGCCATGTCAGAATATTGCACGTACCTGGACACTCGGGGTTCATTATCAAGGGCATTGTTCATCCCGGCATATGTTATAAAGACCGAATACCTTAGGGAGTGTTCGGCGTCATGAAGTTTGGCCTTATATGCATCAGCTCGAATCATGTCTTTGGTCAAATGTTGGGTTTGCCCGGCTCGTGTTTTGCTACCTTACGTTCCGCTCTATCGGCTAAGGTGGCACCAGGAGAACTACTGTGATTGTGCCCTGGTTCATCCGGGCGAGCACCTCAGTAGAGAAAGCTAAAAACTGACTGTCATGATAAAGCGTGAGACTGGTCAACCACTCGATGACTTAGCGGAATCTTCGGGATTCCTCCTCATTAACGAAGGGCCGTTTCCCGGCCGGGCATGTACGCACCCCGTATTCGGACGAGCGCGGAGCCACCAGGGGCTATATCGTAGCCCCACCATCAAACTCCTATGGCTAAGTGAAAGTGTTAAAGCAATATAGTCCGATTGCCTAGTTCCCTGCGCTATCACCTCCTTAACGGACCAAGACGTTGGATCAAGTGTGAACACGCATCTTCTGTGAAAACCCCCGCATTATGTGTGTGGGGGCTGAAGCCGATGACTGCAAACTTTCAGGTTATATACATATATACATAAACGGCCACACAGGAGGCATCATAATACTTGCAGGCAAAAAGTATAAACACAACCTTTAATAACTCAATAAAACATTGTTTTCACGATGGGAATACATGTTATTCGAACATAATATTCTTCGAGCACTGAGCCTCTACTAAACGAGCGCCTTCAAGGACTTCTTCAAAGTAGTGCTCGGCGGCTACTCGCCCACTACCAACCACAGGTTGCAATAGCGGTGGCCTCCATCTCCGCCAAAGATGTCTTGACACGGAAAGTGCCATCCGCACCCTCTATGCACGCCGACCTCTTCATAGCATCGATGCAGCTGCACAAAGACCAAGGAATTGCTGCACCAAACTAAAATAACTCTTCGCCTTGCCCCGGCCACAAATGATCCACAACAGACCTCATGGCAAGCCCGGACAACCTATGGAGCTCGGCCCACTCGGCCATTCTCTCGTTCAACCGAAGCGACTACTGGAGCATTGAATTGTGACCAAAACAGCTTTTCCACTTCACGATCTTTTGATCTTTGAAGTATTCGGTCACACAAGAAGACTTGTCGCCAAATCCAGACACGCATCTCAGAGAACTCCATAGCCGATCAAGAGGAGCGTCGAGGATCTCCGAACTTCATCCGCAGCATAAAGGGCTTCCTACCCACGATATCCCGGCTTGGAGCAGCTCCTCCTTCATCGCTCGATTGTAGAGCGGGCGTCCTGGCAGCCACCGTGGCCTTCTCCAGTCCGTTACCTTTTCGACTTTCACCTTCAAGAAGCTCGTAACGGTCGGCGGCTTCCTTCAATTCCATAGCCATCTTGGCTATCTTTTCCTTACTTAGGCAATGGGCAACCTGTTCGGCCCTCAGCTCTTCGGCCGCCTTCAGAGCGGCCGCATCACTATTCCTGGCTTGTTCTTTAGCTCGGGAAAGTTCCGGAAGGGTCTCCACTACCGCAGCTCCATCTGCGATCCACAGCATATTAAAGATACTGGCATTATGCTCCTCTTACTACGCGTTAATAACTGGAGAAATCGCATACCTTGTGCCTCATCAAGCCGCTTGTTGACAAGCACGATGTCGGCATCAGCCGCATCAAGCTGCCGCTTCAGCTCGGCAAACTCACCAGTCCGGCTAGCCACCGGACCTTCCGCCACCTGCATATGAAGGCGGATTGAATATTACCTGGGACTATTATCCTCTGTTTGCCGTCGTTCTCGACGGCAACCAAAGTCTCAGGGGCTACTATCTGCATAAGGCACACCTAACATGTGCGGTACTGCCAAAAATACACACTATTTCACGTACCTCAAAACCTTTCAGCAGACTCATAAAAGCTTCATGCAACCCGCTTTTGGCGGATGAAATCCTCTCAATCACCGTACCCATTAGCATACGATGCGCCTCTGAGATAGCCGCTTGCTCTAGCAGACCCTTCAGTGACGCCGATCGCACACCAGACGGTGTCGGGCTCTTTCGGTTGCTCTCTTCAAGGGCCAGATACTGAGGACTTTGGGTGGCCAAAGGATTACCCTCTGGCCTTGCTGGATCAGGACAAACCCTCCGCGACGACACCTCGTGGTCGCCCACCTCATGAGGCGAGATGGCAGGGGGAGGCGTTTCGCTCTCCATCATCTCCGGAAGAAGATCCCCCAAAGACGAACTCCGCCGAGAAGGGCTATGATCCGAACTACAAGATAAATGCTTCGGTTATTTTCCTCAGAAGTAATGCAGGATATCTTCACTATTAAGTACCCTTTTACTTACAGCTCGGTGGAGGGCTGACCCCCTTGCGGGCATTGTGCGGCCAGGGTACCCCCCGGGGCAGGACCCTCTGGCGAAGATTTCTTCCCCCGTTTGGAAACCATCGTTTCCGGGTCTTCAGAGGCGGTCCTCTTCCTTCCTTGGGGAGGAGGAATTTTGGATTCTTCTCCCCCGCTATCCTCCTTCGCGGAGGCGCCAACTCCCCCGGTTTGGATGAGCGGTGAGCGAGGTCCGCTTTCAGCCTCTTTATTCCCCCCTGTATCTTCCCCTAAGGGCGCCTGATAAGGCGCGAGCTCCAGCATCCTGGCTAGTACAGGATCCGGTGAGACCTCGGGGAGGGGGGCCGGACACCTGATCATCTTCGCCTTCGTTACCCAGTCCTGGTCAAAGAGCGACTTTTCAGAATGATGCCATGATAAATAAAAATACAAACGTGTTTGACTACGGGACTACTTACTTGGGTATCCGGGCGATTGCATCTCAGACCCGCATCCTCGGTGGTGTCCGGACACATTATTTGTGGTCCGAAGAACGATTGATACATCTCTTCGAGCGTCATACCGAGGAAGTGCTGAATAGCCCGCGCTCCCTCCGGGTTGAACTCCCACATGCGGAGGGGACGTCGTTTGCAGGGCAGGACTCGACGAATTAACATGACTTGCATTACTGCATGACTGATATCTCTCTCGAGGAGATCTCGGATGCGGCTCTGCAATGTCGGCACATCCTTTACTGGCCCCCAGACTAGCCCCTTGTTAATCCATGATGTCAGTCGTGGCGGGGGGGGGGAGCGAAAAGCAGGGGCGCCACCCACTTGGTACCCCTGGGAGCTGTGATATAAAACCACTCCCGTTGCCATAAGCTGGGCACCTCCTGGAAGGAACCCTCTGGCCACGGGGCATTGGCACTTTTGCTTATTACGGCACCTCCGCACTCTGCGTGCCGCCCCTCGATCATCTTCAGCTCCACATTGAAGGTCTTGAGCCACAGCCGAGGTGAGGGGTAATGCGGAGGAAAGCTTCACACACGACGATGAACGATGAGATGTGGAGGACGGAATCCGGATCCAGATCATGAAAATCCAGCCCGTAATAGAACATGAGCCCCCTCACAAAGGGATCTAGAGCGAGGCCTAGCCCTCGGAGGAAGTGAGAGATGAATACAATGCTCTCGCCGGGTTCGGGAGTGGGTATGACCTGCCCTCGAGTAGGCAACCTGTGTGAGATCTCGCCCGTCAGAAATCTGGCCTCTCTTAGCTTCTTGACGTCTTCATCTGTGACGGAGGAAGGCATCCACCGACCCTGAAGGTTGGATCTGGACATGGTTGAAGGTCTGAAGCGCCTGACCTAAGCCTGGGGTGTTGGAACTCGAGGTAGGGGAAGGAGTCGATTAAGCACGAGAAGAACAAGGGACAGGCCTTGGCCTCTTTATAAAGGAGGTGAATATCAAGCATCCTCCGCGTGGCCGTTTGGGACTTGCCTAGAATTGGGGAGTCATACCAATAGGCACGATTGGGTTACCCACATCCGTATTGATGAGAATCCCGTAATAAGGGGGACACGATCTCTGCTTCGACAAGACGTGCCAAATAAATCGCCTCGCAAAACGTGCAGTGGCAGGCTGATGGAGGAAGACGGTTCGTCATGACCAAACCATGCCAATACGTCACGTTATGAAAAACGGTCGGCAGATGAGATATGTGGAAATATTATTCTCTCTACGGTGGTATGTGGAACTTGTTTTGCAGAGCCGGACACTATCCTTGTGCTCAAAATCTTCCATGAAGTATTCGGAGGAGGAACCCGCCTTGCAATGCCGAAGACAATCTGAGCGCCGGACTCATCGTCATTGAAGCCTGGTTCAGGGGCTAATGAGGGAGTCCTGGATTAGGGGGTATCCGGATCACGGACTATATCCTTTGGCCGGACTGTTGGACTATGAAGATACAAGATTGAAGACTTCGCCTCTGGTCCTGGATGGGACTCTCCTTGGCGTGGAAGGCAAGCTTGGCGATACGGATTTGTAGATCTCCTCCCATTGTAACCGACTGTGTAACCCTAGCCCCCTCCGGTGTCTATATAAACCAGAGGGTTTAGTCCGTAGGACCAACAACAATCATACCATAGGCTAGCTTCTAGGGTTTAGCCTCTACGATCTTGTGGTAGATCAACTCTTGTAATACTCATATCATCAAGATCAATCAAGCAGGAAGTAGGGTATTACCTCCATCGAGACGGCCCGAACCTGGGTAAACATTGTGTCCCCCACCTCCTGTTACCATCCGCCTTAGACGCACAGTTCGGGACCCCCTACCTGAGATCCGCCGGTTTTGACACCGACAGTATGCTTGAAGTATTGTTGTCCTAATGTCAAATGATAGACTATTGCTTTGAATCACTCATGTATTAATATTCATGCCATGATTACATTATATGATCAAGATTATGCTAGGTAGCATTCCACATCAAAAATTACCTTTTTTTATAATTTACCTACTCGAGGACGAGCATGAATTAAGCTTGGGGATGTTGATATATCTCCGTCGTATCTATAATTTTTTATTGTTCCATGCCAATATTCTACAACTTTTACATACTTTTGGCAACTTTTTATACTATTTTTTGGCACTAACATATTGATCCAGTGCCCAGTGCCAGTTCCTATTTGTTGCATGCTTTTTGTTTCGCAAAATACCCATATCAAACAGAGTCCAAACGAGATAAAAACTTACGGAGATTATTTTTGGAATATATATATGATTTTTGGGAAAAAGAATCAACGTGAGACAATGCCCGAGGGGCCCACAAGGATGGGAGGCGCGCCCCAGGGGGTAGGGCGCGCCCCTGGTCCTTGTGGCCACTCCGTAAGGAGGTTGGTGTCCTTCTTCTGGAGCAAGAAAGCTAATATATGGATAGATATCGTGTTAAATTTCAGCCCAATCGAAGTTACGGATCTCCGGGAATTTAAGAAACGGTGAAAGGACGGAATTGGGGAACGCAAACACAAGGAAACACACACACACACACACACACACACACACACACACAGAGAGAGAGAGAGAGAGAGAGAGAGAGATCCAATCTCCGAGGTGCTCCCGCCCCTCCTCCGCCATGGAAGCCAAGGACCAGAGGGGAAACCCTTCTCCCATCTAGGGGGAAGGTCAAGGAAGAAGAAGGAGAAGGGGGGCTCTCTCCCCCTCTCTCCCGGTGGAACCGGAACACCACCGGGGCCTCATCATGACCGCGATGTACACCAACAACTTCACCACCGTCATCACTAACTCTCTCCCCCTCTATGTAGTGGAGTAACACATCTTCTCCCCGCTGTAATCTCTACTTAAACATGGTGCTCAACGCGATATATTATTTTCCAATGATGTATGGCTATCCAATGATGTTTGAGTAGATCTGTTTTGTCCTATGGGTTCATTGATGATAGTGATTGGTTTGAGTTGCATGTTTTATTATTGGTGTTGTCCTATGGTGCTCTCCGTGTCGCGCAAGCGTGAGCGATCCCCATTGTAGGGTTTGCAATATGTTCATGGTTTGCTTATTGTCTGTGTTGCGTGAGTGATAGAAACACAAACGCAGATACGTGAGTTATGGCGTATGGGAATAAAGAGGACTTGATACTTTAATGCTATGGTTGGGTTTTACCTTAATGATCTTTAGTACTTATGGATGTTTGCTAGAGTTCCAATCATAAGTGCATATGATCCAAGAAGAGAAAGTATGTTATCTTATGCCTCTCTCTCATATAAAATTGCAATAATGATTACCTGTCTAGTTATCGATTGCCTAGGGACAAATAACTTTCTCATGACAAAAAGCTCTTTACTAAAACTAACTTAGTTGTGTCTTTATCTAAACAGCCCCTACTTTTTACTCACGTGCTCTTTATTATCTTGCAAACCTATCCAATCACACCTACAAAGTACTTCTAGTTTCATACTTGTTCTAGGTAAAGCGAACGTAAAGCACGCGTATAGTTGTATCGGTGGTCTATAGAACTTGAGGGAATATTTGTCCTACCTTTAGCTCCTCGTTGGGTTCGACACTCTTACTTATCAAAAGAGGCTACAATTGATCCCCTATACTTATGGGTTATCAAGCCCCCGGTCTACCCGAGGTGACAGAGCAGGTCGGTAAGGTGACATTGCAGCCCCATGCCAGCCGAGCTGTCGAAGCAGGTCAGCCTGGTGGACATCGGCCTGAAGAAGCAATGGTGTGGCAATGCCGATGCAGGTCAGAACTTGTGACGCGGTCAATGGCGGCTTGAGAAGTGATTGGGCAGGATGCTGGCGCGCCCGACCCATGCAATCCGTGGGATCTTTCGAAGGACGTCTGAATTGAACGCTAGGCTCCTCGCCCTAAACTCGTCCAGATTCGACAGGGCTCCGGTATATCGTAGACCACCGGAGATTCCTCCATCGGAACGTGACGAAATTTTACTTGGTTGTTCTAGGCTCAATTCCACACGATTCCATCGAAGCAATCGTCAAAGCGAAGCTCAAGGAGGCAGCGACAATGAATATAAATCCATTGTACAAAAAAATAGCACGGTCTCCCAAGGGCAATGTTGACGTTGAGCCCCCGAGCTCCATGGATGATTCCTCCATGATCTTGATAGAGATCAGAGTTGATGTTGATGAATTCCCTCGTCCGATCATGACGATCTGACGCGGAGCACAGTCCTCGGTCTAGCCGAGGTGACCAGTCGAGTCAGCGACGAAGATGCCAACATCGACAATAAAGCTTGGTTCCGATGCGTAGATCACACCGGAGACGATCTGAATTCCCATCGCACCGCGGCGACTGCTAGCAGTCTCTCAATGAAAGCACCAATGTCAGTCCTAAATCCTGCATATCTCATAGTAGGGGTGCTAAGCTAGGCGTCTTGGAGCAATGGTAACACGGACACAGGATTTTACCCAGGTTCGGGCTCTCTGGAAGAGATAATATCATACGTCTTGCTTTTGATTGTATTCATATAGGGTGCAGTATAGAGTACATATATCTACCATGAGATTATTTTAATGAATGTTAGTTGATCTATTGACTAGCCTGGCCTCAGTTTATATAATGCACTGAGGCCTAGGATTTGGAGGAGTCCTCATCTTGTGCACCAAGTCTTGTGGAGTCTCCCTTATATGCGACATGGGCTGCCCGAAGTGGCCCATGAGAGAACCGCCATGGGGGTCCTCGCCTCGATCCACCTGGTCAGGAGACGACGTGATGAGCACCCCCTAGTCCAGGACACCATCAATGGGGCCCAGTGTCAGTGGAGATTAGGGGGTTGGTTTAGTGCTAATTAACCACCTAACGCGTGGGGTCCACCTGGCGGTGACCCAGTTGGCATTTGAACGGGGCAGTGCGCCGGCGGCGAGGCTCGGAAACGGCGCACCCACAACCATTTGGCCCTGGGTGTGGTCCTATGGCACGCGCGTGACGTCATGCTTTGAGGGGCTATCAGAAATGACGGCGACGATGGCGTGTAGTGGTGGCCGGAGCAAGAGCGAGCTCTAAATCAAGGCTACACTAGGAGATCAGCCAAACAACCTACACAAGCGGCATCACAAGGATGCCACAAGAATGGTGACGTGCTTGCCTGGCCCCGGAACAAACAACAGCAAGCGCAGTGGCGGCGATGAGCTTGAAAAACAATAGTAGTAGTAGGTAGGGGCAACGGATCAATGTGGGAACAGAGGGGAAAGGTGCGGTGCTCACCAAGGAGCACACGGGGGCTCGCTGGGGGGGTTAGGAGCAGTAGATGGCAGCGAATCGACGAGGCGGATCTCAGTGGTCAAAGGATGAAGAAGACGGTGATCCGTCGATCAAGAGGCACCCGAGTCGATCTGGTCCCCGTAGGCGAAGCAGCAGATGATGGCGGTCCTCCTGGACAAGGCCTCACGGTGCGGGAAGGATGGGGACCACACAGACGACATTGGCCATGGCGACGGTGATTCGGCTTTGCGCAGAGTAGGAAGAAAGCGGCGCGAGTGGGACAAAATGGAAGAGCTAGGGTTCGTTTGTGGGGTGAGGGAAGGTCCTATCCACCGCAGGGACACGCGAGATGGCCGACACATGGCCATTTGTGGCCACAGACATGGCGGGAGCATCCACTGCACCTCTAGTAAACAAAGGTAGGGGACGACGGCACATGTGGGTTGGGCTGCACTCTGCACTTGCGGCCCAAGTGCTCAGTGGGCCTTTTCTTTTTTCCTTTTCTATTTTGTATGTTCTTCTCTGTTTTGCATTTTATTGTATTACCAAATGAATTTTGTTCAATATAAAATTTGGCACATACATATTACCCAATATTTTGAGCTAGCTCACCAAGTTTGAATTTATTTTGAAATGTATAACTATTTATTTAATCCAAAAAGGCTCAATTTATTGTTGTTGGTTCAGTTTTAAATAGGTTAGGGGCATTTCAATAATTCAAATGAGGTTGGTTAATTCATGACAATTACTTAGTGAATATTTGCAACCCAACCAACATTTTGTTTAGCTGTTTAAATAAATGTTATTTTTAATTTTATTTAAAAGTTGAATTTGAACTGGGTTTGGATCAGAGTGAAGTTTAGCAAAATTAATTGTGATGACATGGAACCATTATGATGAGTTTACTATAGCATGACATCAAGGGTGTTACAAATCTCCTCCACTAAAAGAAATCTCATCTCGAGATTTAAGAGGTAGACGAAAAGAGTGAAAGGGTCTAGCTATGAATCTAACGAATCTTCTCGGGCTTGGTTACTCTTCTCGAAGATGTAAATCCAATGCGTTCAAGTCTTCATTTCTCTGCATCAATGCACCATGACGTAGTTGTCATTCTTCCTTCAGGATCTTCATCGCACTTATGAAAAGGATAAGGGACAACTTGGCAATGATGGAATTTTACAAGGGGTAATTATCTGAGGTTATCTCATGAATGAAACACATAGGTATCTCTCGAGTTTTGGATCACATGAATCATAACGAGACTAACTTAAGAAGGTACAAATAGCTTCATTAGAGTAGACAACAATTAATGCCTGACGCAGGACGTAAGAGAGGTCCAGGGTGTCGAAGAATAAATCTTGCGTCTTGCCGGAATGGACTATCTCAAAGAAGATGGCTCAGGGAAATACATACGAAGCCAAGTGCAAGGGTGATATCGGATACAAGGATCACATAGTTATTTACATGAGACACCACAATTAATGAGAGAGTTTTTGTAAGGAATTCAAAGGAATGGCAGGCTCGAGGTAGAATGATAATCGATCACATGGGAAACTGGAATCTTGCAAGTTCTACAGAAAGGCAAGTCATACTGCACTAGTATGTATTTGAGGACTAGAGCATTTCTGATTCATTAGGATGATCAAAATCGAACTGATCAACATACATACCACCATGATAAATAAGAGGGGTGGTGGCATCTTGTGTGATCACGATACAAGGTTCGTAGAGAACAATTTGTCAGCTATGTTGGCAACAACGTCGGTACCAATGATGAGGGACAAATAGAACCAGTTTCTTGCTTGTTCAAATGAGGCGGGGGCAATAGGCAAAGTTCTCGTGACCGGTGGTTACCGGAATGTCATCAACAATAGTAATAGGGTCTTACTGACAGAGTTCTACACCGAGATGTTTACATAAGCAGGGAACTATTACTGCTTAGGTCATATAAACAACAACAATAACCAGGTCCATGCCCAATAACAACAAACCACACGGAGGGGGCACATGTTTGTCCAGTGGGCTGAGGAGAGAAGTCGTAGAAAAAAACATATGAAAACAAACATCGCCGAACAACCCCAGACAAACAAAAGTGCACTTGCGGTTAGTGCAATATGCCTAAATTTTCAGAGCGCAACATCTACAAGGTCTCAGGTAATCCGAACTGGGAAGAAATGGGAGATGCCAATTCAAGGAACAGTCAAAGTATATGTTCACGCTTCATTCTATGCTGATGAGAATAAAGGTGCAACGGGAGAAATAATTAGAGATAATAACGGGGTGTTTCTGGCAGTGACTTGGAGGCCATTACAACATGTTACTGATGAACATTCTTTCAGGCAATGGCGGTGTACCAGGGGCTTCTCCTCGCTGATGAGATGGGACTGCGCTCGATTCAGATTGAATTAGATTCTCTCGAGGTGATCAACGCATGTTCTGAAGAAGACACAATCTTGAGTCAAGGAGCGGTTATCTACGTCGATTGCTTCATTGCACTGGGAATGATAGGTTCCGTTCATTTCATGCACAATGTTTGGGAGACGAATGAAGCGGCACATTGTTTGGGACCGGCTAGAGACCAATCAACTGAAAACGAAATTTGGGTCAGTCGACTAACACAAATTTGTTTCAATCGATTTGCTCCAAGTGGGAATGGAGGGACAGAGCACTGTATGAGTTGATCTTGAGAGTCCATCAATGCATGATCTGTAGTGCTGCTCAGGTGTGGTTCTCTTCCATGTGATGCATGCATGCATGCAACCAAATAATCTCTTGAGCAATATTTTGTTCATTAAGCATCTGTCATTAATTAATCACAAGAAAAACCAGCCATCACAACCATTATCCGAACGGCAACCCAATGTGTTATATGCAATCATTAATGACTATATGTGCAATGAAAAAGAAAAAGCATTCAAAAGTTGCACACAATTTGCAATGAAATTGACTTTCTGAAATATGCAAAGAATAATATAATAGTGCATTTTCCACATACTATAGTTTACACATGTGTAAATGTAATAATGTATTGCCTTTAAGAAGAAAAAAAAATTAAAAACAACTTGTGCACAATTTTGCACTGAAATTGCACTTTATCGTAATATGCAAAAATAATCATATAATCATAAAATTTTGGCACATATTATATAGTATATGTTTGTATATAATTACACTCAGCCAAATACCCACAAAAACAAAAAACTAACCAATAAAAAAATGAAAAAAGAAAAATGCATAGAAACAGAAAACAGAAATAAAAAATAAAGCATAACAGAGTATATTATAGTGAGATTTTCGCAAAAGAAGTGTGTTCTGAAAAGTAATGGATTAGCGACATCGGTATTACCCTTACAAAATAAAAGAGATGAAAACTAAAAAAATAAAATTAAATAAAGAATAAAAAATAATAAAAAAGATATTTTCTATGTAAGAATGAGTTTGTGGCATTGGTATTACCCTTCTAGAAAAAAATAAAACATAATCAAAATAATGAAGTTTTCTAAGAAAGAATGAAGCCCTTTTAAGAAGAAAGAAAAGATAAAAGAAAAACTTTAAAAACCTGCACACAATTTGCACTAAAATTGCACTTTTTAAAATATGCAAACCATAAGCATATAATAGTGCCTTTTTCGCATTCTACTATAATATACACATAGTGTAAATTTATTTTCCTTTAGGAAGAAAGAAAAAAGCTTGTGCACAACTTTGCACCAAAATTGCATTTTATGATAATATGGGAAAATAATCATATAATCATGGAATTCTGGCAATATTATATAGTATTTGTTTATATATAATTACAATCAGCCAAAAACCCACAAAAACAGAAATAACCAATAAAGGAAA
The DNA here is from genome assembly GCA_021605145.1 of Aegilops bicornis. NCBI lineage: Eukaryota > Viridiplantae > Streptophyta > Magnoliopsida > Poales > Poaceae > Aegilops > Aegilops bicornis. Next base: position 297,503,215 of record CM038669.1, read on the forward strand.
GAGAAAAGGAAAAATAAAACACATAGAAACATAAAATAGAAATAAAAAAGCAAAAATACCCACAAAAGAAACAATTAATTTTCCTAAGGAAAAATGAATTAGTGGCATTGATATTACCATTTACGCTTTTTAAAAATACGCAAGAATAAGTACTGACAAAATTTGCACCAAATATACGCAAAAATTACACTTTTTAAAATTATGCGATAATAAGCATATAAAAGTGGAACTTTTGCAAAAGCAAAATCTAAGAACAAATTAATAGTGTAATTGGTATTAACTTTAAAGTAGAATGAAAATGAACTAAAGACTAAAACAATATCAAAATAATGATTTTCCTGAAAAGGAATGAATTAGTGGCGTTGGTATTTCCTTTAAGAATAGAGAAAATAAAAAAAACTTGCACACAACTTTGCACCAAAATCGCACTTTATCGTAATATGAAAATAATAATCATGAAATTTTGGCACAAATTAAATAGTATTTGTATGTAGATAATTACACTCATCCATAAGCCAAAAAACAAAAAATAACCAATAAAGGAAAGGAAAAAGGAAAAAAGGAAAATGCAACTCAGAAGAGCAAAAAACGAGCCCAAGAAGCAATTCGACTGACCCTAAATAGGGGTCAATCGATTCCACACAGCCCAATTGTCAACCAAAATGATGCGGAAAAAAAGCACACATCTCAAAGCAGAATCGGACGGCCCAAAATCAATTGACCCAAATAGAAATTTTCAGCTGACTGATATATAGCTAAAGTGCATTTTTTTTAGCTAAGTTTACATACGATAGTGATAGTTCTTGTAAGTGGGTTGATGAACCCCCTGATTTCTTGGTGAATGCCATTGCGAACGATGTAACTATATTACCAACTCAATAAAGTAGTCATGATGGTATTCTCTTAAAAAAAAAGAGACAAACAAACAAAATGCACAACAATCAATTGATGACATCAATTACTCAAAAAAAATTTGATAACATCAACTTAAATATTGATGTCACATCTAGATGAGTTCTAGACACACAACCTTATTTAAATACAATGCAAACGATCATCTACCAGACACGTCCCAGAATAATCACGCAGAGGCGTTCTTCTGCGGAAACTAATAGGTCAGGCATAGTACCGATGTTTACACGAAACAAACGAATGGAATGAACAATACAGAACCACCGCCAAAACAATACAAACCTGTACAGATGGTACTACTAACCAGCACATATATATCATACCCGCGAGCTAAAGAGGTCGCCGATCATGATCGCCGTGAACGGCTTGTCCAAGGTGGACCTCCGGCGAGCGGAGAGCTCCTGAGCCACGGTGCGCATATTCGGGCGAGCGTCGGGGTTGGTGCGGACACAGGATAGTGCCACGACGAAGACGAACACCACCTGCGCTGCCATCTGCTCGGCGGGGCCGTCCAGCCTCTGGTCCACCAGGTCCCTGAGCAGCAGGAGCGCCGCCGACTTGCCGACACCGGCCTGCGTCTCGTCGAGGCTGTACAGTGAGCTGATGAGCCCGCCCGGGAACTTGCCGGTCAGGATCTCCATGGCCACCACGCCGAAGCTGTACACGTCGCACTTGGTCGTCACCCTCAAGTAGGCGAGCTCTGCAGCAAGAAACGCGATGACAAATGTGAGCTTACAAGCAGTAATGGAGGACAATTCGGGGTGCGTAGAGTGTACGTACCTGGTGCCATGTATCCGTAGGAGCCGGCGACGCTGGTGCAGTTGGAGCGTCCGGGGGCGAGGAACCTCGCCGTGCCGAAGTCTGACAGCCGCGTCTCGTAGTCGGCGTCCAGAAGGACGTTGTTGACCGAGACGTCGCGGTGGATCATCGGCGGCGAGCAGTCGTGGTGCAGGTAGGCCAGCGCGCTCGCCAGGCCCCTGATCGCCCGCATCCTGGCCGGCCAGTCGAACCTCTCGCCGCTGCGCTCGCCGCCCATGTACAGCACCTTCCCGAGGCTGCCCCTCTGGACGCGCTCGTAGACCAGGTACATGTAGCCGCCGGTGGCGCAGAACCCGTGGAGCTTGACGATGTTCCGGTGGCGGACGTGCGTCAGGGCCCTCACCTCGTTCTCGAAGCTCTTCTCGCTGATGCCCCAGCACGCGTCCCCTGTATCCGACACGTCGAGCTTTTTCACTGCGTGAGAGTGGCCGCCGGGCACTTTGGCGTGGTACACGCTCCCGAAGCTGCCCTTGCCGATGCAGTACGCCTCGTTGAAGTGCTCCGTCGCCGCCAGGATCTCGCCGAAGGAGAACTCCACGTCCTTGCTCCATATGGACGCCTGCAGATCCGTCGTGCCGCTGCCGCTCGCCGTTGTCTCTTCCGTGTTCGCCTCTTCTTGCGGACGAGCAGGAGAGCCACTGCAGCGACGAAGAACATCAGCGCGCCGACAACAGAAAGGGCGACAGCAAGGACCAGCCTGATGTTGTGTCGCCGTGAGCCAACTCCGGCTCCGGTGGAAAGCAAGCTGCAGGATTTCAGGCCGGCTACGTCGCCGCACAGGCCCGGGGTGCCACTGAGATCCAGGTCGCTCAGCGAGCTCATCTTTCCCAGCAGAGCCGGCACCGCTCCGGTGAGGTTGTTGCTGCTCAGGTTCAGGTACCACATGCGGTCCAGTTTCGTGAGCTCCACGGGCACGCCGCCGTCGAGCTCATTCCCGGACAGGTCCAGCAGCAGCATGGTCGTGACGTTCCCCAGTGTGGAAGGGATCGCACCTGACAACATGTTGTGCCTCAGGTTCACATTCAGCAACTGTAATTTGCCGAGCTCTGGAGGGATCGCGCCGGCGAGGTGATTCGCAGCGAGGCTCAAATCTTTAAGTGCGGCCATGTCACCAAAAGCGGGAGGAATTGTCCCGGTGATCTTGTTGCGGTCCAGGTTCAGATACAAGAGGCTCTTGAACTGAGCCCAGTGCTCCGGAAGCTCGCCGCCGAAGGAATTCCCGGAGAGATCGATGTAGTAAAGGTTAGGATGCAATCCCAAGACCTGTGACACGTCGCCGGTAAGCCGGTTACGTGACATCCTGATGCGTACCAGCTTGGTCAAGTTGCGGTAGCAAGCAGGCACGGTGCCGGTGAAGCGGTTGCTGTCCAGGCCAAGGTACATGAGGCGGGAGGCGCTCAGGCACAGCCCTGAGGGCAGCTCGCCGGAGAAGTTGTTATTGGCCATGCTTACCACGGTCAGCTGGCGGCTGACAATCGGCGGGATTGTCCCGGAGAAGAAGTTGTCGAAGGCGACGATGTAGACGAGGTTTGGCAACCGGACAAGCCCGGCCGGCAGCTCCCCATCGAGCATGTTGGTGCTCACGGATATCTTCTGCAGCGCCCTCATGTTCCCCAACTCGTCAGGCAACCGGCCGGTGAGCTTGTTGTTGTACAGTCGAAGAGTCTCTAATCTCGTGAGGTTGCCGATGGTCCGTGGGATAGTACCAGAGAATTCGTTCTCGGCGAGGTCCAGCAGCTTCAGATTCGTCAGACTTCCGATGATCGCCGGAATCTCGCCGGAGAGGTTGTTGGTCGCGAAGGAGAGGAACTCCAGCCCCGATGCCATGCCGACCTCTGCGGGGATCTCGCCGATGAAACGGTTCTTGTCCGCCTGAAACACCGTGAGACGTGTCCACGCCGTGAAGTAGTCCGGCAAGATGTCCCCGGTGAGCATGTTCTTGGAGATGTTGAATTCCCGTACTCTCCTCAGCTTGGCCCACGACACCGGCAGCTTCCCGGAGAGCTTGTTGACCGCGAGGCCAATGACGGTGAGGTTGGTGCAGTGGCTGAGTTCCGTTGGAAGGGTGGACTCGAGCTGAGCGATGCTGACATTGATGCGCTCCAGCGACCGGAGCTTGCCGAGAGAGGCGGGGATCGCGCCGCCCAGCGGGTTGCTGTGCAGCTCGAGCACTCGTAACCCCGAGATGGAGCCGAGCGCCGGCGGTATGCCGCCGGAAAAACTGTTCTTGCCAAGAACAAGGCTCTGAAGCCTGGTCAAGTTGGCGACGGAAGGCGGTATTTCGCCGGCGAACTGGTTGGAAGAAAGGTTGAGGTGCTCGAGGTTGGGCATGTACGCAGGCAGGGCCGGCGGGATCGGGCCCGACAAATTATTGTTGGACAAATCCACCGACGTGATGTTAAGCAGCGGCGCGGACACGTTCGACGGGAACGATCCCACCAGCGCGTTGTAGCTGAGGTTGAGGCTGCCGAGGCTGGGCAGGGACGAGAGGTCCAGAGCGTCGAGGGTGCCGTCGATGCCGGCCTCGGACACGTCGACGCCGACGACCCGGCCGAAGACGTCGCACGTCATGCCGTGCCACGAGCACACCGCGAAGCTGGAGTTGGCGGCGGCCGCCGGGTCCCACGAGGCCAGAGCGCCCGCGGCTGCCGCGGTGAGCGGCAGGCTGTCCTTCCATTCCAGGAGCGCCTCTGCCTCGCCGGGCGCAGAGCTCGCGCCGCGCAGCTGCGAGGACGACAGGAGCAGGAAGAGAAGAAGCGCGAGCCGGAGAGTGTCTCGGCTTGACGCTCTTTCTTGGCGGTGATCATGGCGCCTCATCTTGATCTCTCTCGGAGAATCAGCAGTTGGATGAGGGTCGTTTGTCAACCTTGTCATGGGAGTACGTGATCCAATTGGAGTGCAGCTGCAGCCATCGCGGGCATTGCCCGCGGTCCGAGCTCTTCTACAGACAGTGGACATTTGATATGAGAGCTCTGACCGGTGGTAGAAGAGTTGATGCTTGCAACCATTCGGGGTACGACCGATAATGCTCCATCTACGAACAGCCTACGTAAAGTAACTTGTGAAATGTGTTGGTTTGTTTTTTCCCTGCCTGTCTGCTCGTTTCCTTGAAAGGTTGAAGGAGTCACCCCAAAAGAAAAAAAAGAAAAAAAGAGGTTGAGAAAGAGCAGGTTGAAGAAGTACTTCTTTTATAATTTTCGATTTTAGAACATTGACTAGAAGGTCTCGCGCGCTTTGCTGTGTTGTTCTTCATTTATGATTTTGTTTTGTTGGTGTGTCATTGTTGGTCGGTAAGTCACGGGCTTTAATTATGTTAGGCTCGGTATTTTTCTTTACAATGGTGTAATAATTGTTTAATTTATTGAATACATGATTTAGGCGTGAGGGGAAAAAGGCACACGCACGCACAACACATGAACAGTAGTGCTACACCTACGTAGACAATTTTACGTAATTACAGAGGCAATTGAGTATGCCTAGTAGCGCACAATGTAGAACACCAACAACCCTCAGCAAACGGGTCACACACTTACAGCTGGGCCCCGAGCGGTGCCTTCAGCCACAATGCATCACAAGCCTGTCTTTCTAATAGTTGTAGCAAACTATCAAACGATGTAAACAAAGAAATGCCGGTGTAAACCCAGCCATAAGAAAGACTGACATAGTTGTTAGGGTTAATTTGATAGATGCTACATATTGTATTTTTTGTCAACTCGAGGTATGACAATGAAACTTTTGACTTTTAGAAAATGTCACTGCAATTTTTCATACTTCTCCGTATGTCATTCTAGGCACTTCAAGCAATATATTGTAAAATATAACATGCCCAAGAAGCAAAGCAAATGAATAAATTAAATCATGATGAGAAAAATCAAAAGAACAACAAAATAAATCCCAAGTTTGGGTAGAATGTTGTTGAAAGAATGAAAATGTATAGGTTGTTGTAGTCACCACTTTACCATGAGGTAGTGACACTGTGCATAAATTGAGAAGGCAACATCTCGAAAAATAAAAAAATCTTCTTTCTGAAAGTCTGATAGACGGATGCAATTATCGAAGGTACATATCAGTTGAAGGATGCAGTTATCTAAGGTACATATCAGTTGAATAACATGAACAATTTCAATAATAAATAATAGTCAAGTTCAACAACTTATTTAACAACGTGTGACTCCTTCCTTCATTAAGGCAAACTTACAACAACTGTTGGTCATATTTTTTTTAAATATAATACTTGGTACAAAGCATGTCTCAAAAGACAAACCCTCATTTTGTTCGACAACTTTAACATGTGAAATTAGAGATTTGGACAGTCCAACCATGCCGGTTCGACAACTTATTTAGAGATGTGTGACCATCCCCTTCATTAAGGCAAACTCAAAGCAACTATTAGTCATCTTTTCTGAAACAAAATTTAATTCTCTGTTCAAAGCATGTCTCAAGAGCCAAACTCTCATTTAGTTCAATATTTTTAACATGTGGAAATTAAGGGATCTGGACAGTTCAACCATAGCAGCGATTTCTGGTAGTTAAACATCATATATATGAAAGACTTAAATGGCCATAAAACATTTGGATAAACGGGTAAATCCCTGATTAGCTTTAAAGGCTAATTTATCATCAACAATACTAGAGAACCCAAAGCACACCCCTCAGACATCTGCTCGGTAATATATTCAAGAAGGGAAACACTTCATATCTGTAGTCTGGTAGGAGACGAGCGCCAGACCAGTCAATGGCCGTCGATTCAACTTGAATCTAATGCTCACGGAATGTGCTTGAAATGTAAAAAAAAACCTTCGGCCGGAAATAACATCCCGCAACCCCCGCATGTAATCGCTCCCTAATCAATCGCCTCCGATCCCTCCTGACTCCACTCGCCGCCAACTGCACGCACAATGCCGAGCTCGCCTCGCCCAGATCGGCTTCTACGCCTGCCTCGCACGCACCCGCCACCCTCTCCCGTCATCGCTGCCGAGCAAAGACGACCATCTCACCGCCAGCCCTTTCCCTACTCCTCCCCACGGATCGTCTTGTCCACCTCCACGACACTCATGGATGTGATCTGCCGAGGTGCTAATTCTCCACGACACCACGATCATGATCGACACGGCCAACAAGAGCGGGCACCGCATCGTGAGCGAGAAGTTTGATGGCCGATTCCATGGTGAGCGGTCACATCACAATGGTAGTTGATTCAATGTGTGTTCCTCACTGATTTTGCTGGCCATATCACAATGATTTAATTCTCTTATGGTTGATTCTTATGTGGTAGATTAGTAGGTGGCCGTGATGCCCATCCGGAGGCTGAATAGGCATCGGGCAGTCACCAAGCGACATGAGATTGCTTTCTTAGTGCCATGCCTTCTTGACAGCGATGGAAGCACGCTGGCCAGCTGCATCAAACAAAGTGGCTCGTGTCCTGGGTTGACTTAGTTTTAATTTGATATTCAGTTGTCCTACTTTGCTGTAAAGGAGATCTTGACTAATGGTGCATCGTTGCTACAGTGCCGCTCCAACCATGTCCTTCTAAAGCCGATAAGCATGGCGATATAAAGAAGCACGCCCGCCATATGAAGGAAGCACAACTACCATCACAAGGAAGCATGGCCGATATCGGAATGAAGTACAACTACCATGCATGCCCAGCATTGAAGGACGCATGTCCGCCATCAAATAGAAGCACGATTATGATCGCAATGAAGCACGACCAACTTCGAAAACGGAGCATGGTGACCATCGGCTAGTGGTGTTTGAACTGTGCCTAGATTCCACGTTTTATTTTATGGAAGCAAATTCTGAATTTTTTTGGATGCACATTCTAGTTTCTTTGATAGTATTTGCTACAAATGTGTCGTGCGTCTTATTTTACAATTTAGTAATTGTCCTTGTTATCACCATTGAAACATGACATGCTGCCATATTATACTCCGTACATATGTTTCTTCGTTTTAGGTAGTTTGCTTCCATGGTTATAGCTTCCAAATTTTGTCTGTATCATTCTCATGTAAGCTTTCTCTTCATCAGTATTGCAGGTACATATAATACCATTTGTTGCTTCCTACATCCGATACATATGCATCATGCCTAACCGATGCATGCTTCAAGCAGTTGTGTGTGCTCTCTTCAGAGTCGATCGGTGTCAGTGATATAGGTATATATGGAGGCAACTAGTTACTAGTGCATGCACTAAGAAGCATGGCCAAATGTGGATCTACCTCCCAATGAGCATGACCACCCTGCTAGATGAAGGGAATCAAGTCCATAGTCTTTAGAAAATAAACAATACTATGAACTTAGGAAGCACTGTACTATTTGTGCCTAGAAGGAAGCTAATTTGTAGCATTTCCGAAACATGTGTTGTATGTACGGACAAAGTGCAGAGAAAACTTACGTTGGGTTAGAAGCAAATTATTTTTACAATGGAAACACTTGTGTAGTGGATGGAAGCAAAAAATTCTTGTGGTGGAAACACATGTATAATAAAAAGAGTAATTGATGGGACTCAAAATTTCCCTTGCGAAAAAAATACTTGGACGCAAGATTTTGGTACATGGAAGCATAGTTCTTGAATACAAATTTTTTGTTAGGTCCAATCAAATTTCACACACAAAAGAAGCAGATTGTGTCCTTGATGGAAGCAAAAAAACTATTGTCTTGAAAAGTCAAGTGTTACACAAGATACAAGTTTTTATTACATCGAAGCAATTTAAGCAAAATTATCTCTTTTTTTTCTAAATCAAACATGTAAAAACATTTATCTGTATTGGATGAGACAATCTGAACTTAGTTCAGCGTTTGAAGTAGAAGCAGCATGGATACGTTTAGGAAGCAAAGGCTGGCTACATGGACACGTTATAAGAAGCAAGGCTGGCTACGTACGTTTTTTTAGGGATTAGTGACGGAATCACATAATAAGAAGCAAGGCTGGCTACGTGCGTTAGTTTTGGTATCAGTTATGGAATCACGTAATAAAAGCTGGACATTCGGTAGAGAGATCTACCGTCCATTCACGTACTAATCCTATGGTCATGGGCTGGTCTGATGAGATGCTAGGGATCAGTAGTCTGATCCCTAGTGGTATCCATTCAAGAATGCGTACATACTACTTCGGTTGAACTCATTGACTCCATTATCTGTATTTAGAAGAACACATATATGCATGTATCTACATATTACCATCCGCGTCGTCTTGCCCAGGGCGGCTCGGATGAGCCTCCACAAACCCTAGAGCTCCCACCCCTTTCCCCTCCTCCTCCTGTCGCACCGCCGCCGGAGGATGCCACCGAGCGAAGCCTGTGCGACCGATGGCGGTGGCGGGGCTTCCTCTCTTGGTGGCACCCGGATCTGGTGGCAACAGAGGTGGGCGGGGCGGCGGCGCGCGCTGGGACACGAGGTCCTAGTGGTTGATGGCGGGGCTCAGCTGCTGGGTGGTCGTGGTGTTACGGTCCCTAGCAGCTGGTCTCATACGACGATGGTGGGATGTGTGTGCATGGTTGGGCGGGCGCGGGTTGGGGTAGTGCCGCAGCTAGGCTTGGACATGTTCCGGCGGGTGCGTGCATCCTTCGACAGAGCGACGGTCCTTTCGGCGGGCACGGGCTAGGGTGGTGCCGCGTGACGGTCGTGGACTGGTTCCAGCGGGTGCCTGCGTCCTCCAGCCACTCTTGGATTGGGCCTTGCTGGATGTCGGCTTGGCCTCCCTTGTTGACGTGTGGTACATCAGGCAGTGTTGGTGATCTAGATCTTAGTCGGCCTATTGATGGTGGCTGCAGACTGTGTGGTGATGTAGCGACCTCCCGCGGCTCCACAACGGCAATGGCCATCGAAAGATCGGAGTTCATCTTTCCAGATCCGATGGTTGACTCGACTATGAGATGCAAACTATGGACGCCGGCTTGATGCAGAGGGATGGTTCTACAGCGGCGATCGCATCACATCTAGCTGACGAGATCGTGGAGAAGTGGCGGCGACAACACATGAGCGATTTCCATGGTGGTTCTTCTCGCGTACCCGGTTTCGGGCTCTGGGGTGAAAGCCTAGGTTTGACCCGAGTCAGTTATGCCTGGCAATGGCGATGTTTATACGTCCTTACCTTGTTGAAGGCATTGCTCAGATATCATACTATTTCTTCAGGGTGAAAATCTAGATTCTAGCCTTGACTGGTTGGATCCAGCGACGGCAGCGAATGAGCATAGCTCCCTTCATTAAGGTGTTGGTGTTGACGAACGTCGTCATCCATATTCATGGTTGGCTACTAATGGCCTGCAAGTGCACAGGGTTTAGTTGTAGCCTTTCCAAAGTAAGATTATCGATCCACAGGGAGCACAGGAATCAAACTTTTGCCTCTTGTAGTGAATTATATATATTTTTGCCTGCAGATAGTTATAGACTTAAAGCAAAGTGAGGGAGGATATAAATTGATATTGAGTAATGTAGTGACTTTGTAACAAAATAACATAAAAGTAAATAAAGAGCGATGATTGAAGTGATTGATGAAACAGTAGAAGGGAAAGGCGTTTTCACGGAGTCCGGAATCCCCATTGGTATGTTTCTAGCGCACCTATGCATACGCATAGTATGGAATGGATACTTGAGCCACTGTTGACGATTATGCTGGGCGGAGCCAGGTACAGTACACGTTCTACTCGAGGTAGACTTCGTGCCACACGCGCCACCATCATAGTCTCTCCCAGAGGATTACAACTCATGACCGAGGACATCTTTAATGGAAAATTGAAGTGGAACCTTTTCATAGTCAAGACCGACGCCCAAGCCACCGAGAAAGAAACCGATGACCTTACCGCCCCAACCCAAGAACCGCCGAAGAAGGTTAGAAGATTTTTACGGGGGAATAAGTGGGATGAGGAGAGGGCGAAGCAAGAAGGTGCGGCGGCCAAGCTGACGGAGAGGTCCGAGGACATCTTGACAAAGAAGGAGGAGGCATACATCAAGTGCTCTGACATCAAGGAGGAAAAAATGGGGAGATGTTTGACTTGTTGATGAAGGCGACCGAGAAGAAGCTCAAGCTTGAAGAGAAGACGTCCATGACCAAGGAGAAGAAGGTGATGCTCAAGGAGAAGAAGGTGGAGATCACAACCGCTTCGGAGGACACGAAGATGCTCACCTAAGCTGGCGGAGTTGGATGACGATGCAAGATTGATCGTGCGAGCCTTCTGTTTCAAGATGTTGTAGCAGTAGAAGGATGAGCTGGAGAGGGCAAAGGAGTAGGAGATTGATCTGGCAGACAAGGAGGCGGAGGCGGCCAACACGGCGGCGATGGAAGATTGAGCGTGTCGGATTTCATGAACCGTCGGACCGATATTCTTTTGTGATTGGGCATGTAAAAACTAAGAAAACTTGCCTCCTTTTGGTTGTGATAAGCCGATGACATGATCTGGCGCTGGTGTGATCTGGCGTGTGCTATAGATCACACGTATTTGAATTTCAAATTGGCTATTACAGGCGGACAACATTGGATGACTGATTCCCACATCCGTGTCTACAGACTGGACCCCTATCTACAGACGGATGTGGCGTCCGGTTTGCGGGTCATCGTTGGATATGCTCTAAAGCTAGTAAGAATAATTTTCTTTAATGATAACCACAAACAAATCTTGATTTCTAGAAGTACTCCTACTTCCTTTAACCCTCATGCAGGAGTCAACATTCGAGGCTTTAATTGACATGTGTAAAGAGCTAACTATCATGGTAGCAATTCTGACAGTAAGAATAGGGGGTACGTAGGAGGAGGTAAGGCCCTAGCTACGATGAGGTTGTGCACACAAGTTTTACAAGTTTAGGCCCTTCTCAAAGGAAGTAACATCCCTACGTCTCGGTGCCCGGAGGCTTGGTCGATTGGATTATGCGTGAGAGTTACAAGGAGTTCGAACCCTTGTGCCAGAGGGGAGGGGTGGCTTATATAGAGTGCGCCAACCCTTCACAGGCCTCAGTAACACAGGGGTTTAATGTAGATTAAGATAGAGACGTTACTGGTAACACCCGCTATAATGACTGTTAATGACCTTTAAGGCTACGGAGTGAACTCCTGACCATTGCCCTCCAGAGGTGGCTTTAAATCTTTTGTACTCCTATTGATTCTCCCTGAGGTCGAGTGACTCTATCATAGTCGACTGGAATTGGGATATCTGAGTGATATATCCGATTGAGTGGATTGCACTCCATGGTGATTTCAATCGATATATTCGGTTGTACTTTGAATGTCTTTGGCTCTGGGGTAGTGTCGTTGGGTAGGGCGTCTAGGTCAGGCCTATGACCCTACCCTAGGTACATGTCATTGTCATTAGCCCCCGAATGGATTGAGGTTTGAGTGAAGAAGGGTTGAAGTTGACTCCGACTCAATTCTTATGCTTCGGAGGCATTTACTGGAGTCTGGAAATCATGTTGAAGCTTCAACCTCGTTTCAGTCGCCTTGATCGACTCAGAGGTCGTCGAGTGAATTATACTGACAATCTTCGAGTGTTATTATGGTGCAAAATCTTCGGCGCGATTGATTGCTCTGCGGTTCCCGGATCTCACGAGATTCGACATCTTGGAGAAGCGTGCGGGGCGGGGCATGCCGCAGCAATCCGAGTGGATAGACAGGGGCGCCTCGATTTTTGCGCCACCTTTTTCGCCATGTATCGGGTGCGCGACTGTTGCAGGATTTGGCGGGATTGCTCGGGTCCATGGGTCAGTCACTCGTAAGTAGGTCCATAAAAGGCGTCGAGGACGATACGTTGCACAGTGCGCCTCATTCTCCCTCTGCTTCCTCTGCTTCTCCACCGTGCCCTCCTCCACCCTCAACGCCCCGCTCCGCCCGTGTGCACTCCGCCGCAATGGTGAAGGACAAGACGACGGCTTTGGAGCGCGCGAGGAAGGCGACGACGACGGTGAAGGGCAAGAAGACAGCGAAGGGGGACAACGTCGCGGTCCGGTCTGCCGCCGGGCTGGATCCAGGGGGACTGGATCCGCTCCACCGTCGAGCGGGATGACCTAGAGAGGCTTGCTGAGGATAGCTTGATTGCCGTTGGATCTTGGAGGCCGCCGGAGGGGGAAACCGAGCCTCAGCCGTGTGAGGGTGAGCGTGTCCTCCTCGCTACCCATGTTGACCGAGGTTTTTCTCTTCCTATGCACCCGTTCTTTAGGGGTTTCTTGAACTTTTTTGGTGCTCAAATCCACCATTTCACTCCAAACACCATCACGTACCTTGTTTCATTTATCTCTATGTGTGAAAATTTCCTGGGTTGTCAACCACACTGGGGTCTGTTCAAACACATATTTACTTGCCGTTCTCAGACGGTGAAGAAGGCAAATCCTAGTGACAAAAAGACCCATGTGATCCAGATGTGTGGGGGTTTAGGGATCCAAACTAGGGGTAGGAGTACTTTTCCTTCCATGACCCTTCCCGAATCAGTTCAGGGTTAGCAGTCGACCTGGTTCTATTGCAAGGACGTCCCGACTCCCGGTCAGTCGACCGGTCTCCCCCTTTCACTATGGAGCAACTTCGTCAACCTTCTATGTTGGTTATGACCCCAGAGGAGAAAGGCGAGGTATCTCTTTTAGTCGACCAGGTTGTGAACTTAGTTCGAGAGGGTGTGACTGGCATGGATTTGTTGGAGGTGTTCCTCAGTTGATGCATCCAGCCGCTCCAAGCTCGAGACCACCCGATGTGGGTGTACTCAGGCCCTGGAGACACAGCTTGGGTCCACCCAGAAGAGGCCTCCGAGGAGATGGTGGCTCAGTGGCTGCGAAGCATCGCCGAGAACAAGGACAACCCTAGGGGGTCCAGGAAAGTTCAGCCATTCGACAACACCTGTGAACCGGAAGAGGTTAGGCTCAAAATATCAAGTGTTTTTTCTCTTTCATTTGCAACTGCTTCTTGTATCCGACTGATTTTTGTTGACTTGTGCCTTGCAGATCTACACCAAGATGTACTCGATGCCCAACAGAGAATAGTTCCAGGAGGGAGGGGAGAGCGCAAGCGAGAGTGCCAATTGGCAGTCTGAGGACGATGAAGACAGCGAAGACTCTGACAACAGTAAGGAGGTCGACTCGCTGCCTCGCTCTGAGCGGCATTGAAGCAATCACATGATCCAGCGGGTGGACGCGGCAAAGCTGCCCAGCCAAGTACGCAGGTTCCGAAGTGCACTCGGAGGTCTACCCCTGAACCATCAGAGAAGGCTGGGAAGCAGCCCAAGCAGCCTAAGGTCGCGCCATCGAAGCCCCGGAAGGCCCTGCCCAAAATCAAGGTGGATGTCCCTGTTGCTTCTATGTAAGTGTTTCTCCTCTCTGTTTTGCTTTGCTCGAGAACTTCTATGTTATTGTCGACTCATTTTCTTGTTTGACCGAGTGAGTTTTGGAACTTTCAGTGCCGCTACTTCTGGGACATCCATGGGTATTGACAAGGGGCAAGATGAAGAGGAAACTGCAGATGCGGCCACCTCTCGAGCAGGTACAGCTCCACAGTCATGTTGTTACTTTGTCAATTGTTCTGACGGTCGACTGAATGTCTTACGGTCGAGTGTTTTGCAGTTCCACCGAATGTTATCGAACTTCCAGATGACGATGACCATGAAGTAGAGCCCCAGAAGGATACAGGAAGAAGGAGCAGGACTCTGGGCAAGAAGGTGCCTGCCAGCAAGGTGTCTCACTTGACATCAGTGCCAGACCCAGTCGTTCAGCAACTTAGTGATCCAATTCGAACTTCTGTTTCTTTTGCTGACCATGTGTCGACTGTCCAGCCTTCGGAGTTGACTGTTCAGCCTTCTGTTCTGACTGTGCAACTCCAAGCTTCAGTTCCTCCAGCTACCTCATCAGTTCCACCAGCTCCTCTTTTTACTATTCATCATGTCCCGGAGGACCAAGTAGGCGCTGCCAAGGAAGCCATGATCCAAGCAGGCCTAATGATGGACAAAATGAAGGTGGTGTACGAGACCAGCAAGGCCGCTTATGGTGCCAGCTCTGCTCTCCAAGCCAACGTCCAAGTAAGTGGGATTGTAAGTTCGTTTCTGAGTCGACTTTCAGCTTGCTCTTTGCTCCATTAGGAACCTTTAATGTGCATCTATCATGAGTCTGCACTTTGCATCCGCACACCACTGAGTGTTTCAACTTATGCTATGTAGCTCTTTTCACTTGAGTCGGCCAGGTCGCGTCGAGTGAACTCTTGAACTCTGTGTGAAATGTTTGTTTGAAGTACTTCCACTCGGACTAGACAAGTCGTACCGAGTGGGAACTGAACGAGCGGGGGCACGCTAAGTCCACCCACTAGGTGTAGTCCCCGAGACCGCGGTTGGCTGTGGGCAGTCGGCGGTGGTCTGAGATCAAATGTTTTTTTACCCCTTCCACTCGTACTGGGCAGACCATGTCGAGTGGGAAATCGAACTAGTGGGGGCACGCCAAGTGCACCCACTGGGTGTAGTCCCCGAGACTACTGTTGAATGTTTGATTCGGCGGTAGTCTTAGAACTCTTTTGCCATAATAATCTAATATTTGCATATTATCACTCGGAAGTGACTGACCCTTGTCTTTGTCGACTGACTTGTCCTGTCGTTTACTGCAGAAATCCTGTGATCTTGGAGCCAAGTTTGCTGAACTGGAGAAGAAACAGATCCAACTAAACCTCGACCTGGAGCTGACCAAAGAAAATTTGCAGAAGGCTAAGGATGAAGCAATTGCCATGGGAGGTAATAACTTGTCGACTGGTCACCTTTCCATCTTTTCTTTTCGTCTTTTGAACCGAGTGACTCCACTCGAACAGATGTGCATAGTGAAAACCGACAACTCCAAGCTCGTCTGAAGAATGTTATTTCTTTAGACAAAATGAAGAGAGCTCTGTAGCAGAAGGACCTCGACCTTGCAGCAGCGCAGAAGACGGCGTGAGAGAAAACTGAACTTGCTGATAAGAAGCTAGCTTCGATTGGCAAGTTGGAAGAAGAAAACACCAAGTTGAAGACTGTCGTTGATGAAGCAAACAAAGAAGTCGTGCAGCTGAAGAAGGACAAGGTGGCCTTGACCGACAAAGTCGAAGATCTCACTCGGAGGAGAGACAAACTAGAGACTTATCTGGGAGGCCTTGCCAAGAAGATGTTCCTTATGCTTGTAGGTACTTTCCCTCATCTGACTGACTTGCAACTGCCTACTCATTATTTTTCTGTGCATGCAGAATTCTGTCAAAACTTCGAGGAAGAGACTGGGCCGATTGAGATGAATCTGGACCCCATCAACTCCCTCGTCAAGGACGAAGCCACGATGAACATGCTGCGACTGGAATCCCGCCTTGCCAGTGTTATAAACTACCTTGCTCGACTAAAAGTGGCAGTGTCATGGATCGACACGGAGCTCTGGCCAGGTGTGACGTTCCAGAATGACCTCGAGTCTCTGATGACTCGACTCAATGAAATCCCTGGTCGAGTGCAGGCGTGGAAGAAGTCATCTGCTCGCTGTGGTGCTGACGTAGCTCTGTCTCTGGTCCGTGTTCATTGCAGGGAAGTTAGAGAAGAAAAGCTGGCGGCTCTCAAGGTCGCCAACACCAAGAAGCTTCAATTCCAGTCCTTTATGGAGACCTTCATCGAAGCTGCCACTCGCATCACAGATGGAATCGACCTGGATGAGTTCGTCGAGCCAGCTAGTCCTCCTCCTGCCGAGTGAAAAACTTGATAACTTGACTTTATTTGCCTCGGAATGCCGAGTGATTTTGTAATCGTTTAAACCTTTCGGGCCTGACGCCCGAGTACTTTTGTTTGCGGTTCTAAACCTTGCTGGATTTATCCGAACTTGGTTTTCCTTCCGAATGTGGTTTCTTTGTCTTCACCACTTTCAGATTTCTTGACTCTGAGTGAAAGGTCTGCTCTTCACTCGGAGTAGACGTTGTACTTGTGGCGCAGCTCTGAGCGCAACCATACGTTGTACTTGTGTCGTAGCTCCGAGTGCAACCATATGTTGTACTTGTGGCGCAGCTCTGAGTGCATCCATATGTTGTACTTGTAGCACAGCTCCGAGTGGAACCATACGTTGTACATGTGGTGCAGCTTTGAGTCCAACCGTACGTTGTACTTGTGGCGCAGCTCTGAGTATGCAGCTAAGCCCCCGAGTGGGAGGATTGCTCTCCACTCAGAGTAGTTTTGTAACTTAGGCGAGTACGGGATCGCAGCTAAGCCCCCGAGTGAGAGGGTTGCTCTTCACTCAGAGTGTTTTGTAACCTAGGCGAGTACAGGATCGCAGCTAAGCCCCCGAGTAGGAGGTTTGCTCTTCACTCGGAGTGTTCTGTAACTTAGGCGAGTACGGGATCGCAGCTAAGCCCCTGAGTGAGAAGGTTGCTCTTCACTCGGAGTGTTTTGTAACTTAGGCGAGTACGGGATCGCAGCTAAGCCCCTGAGTGAGAGGGTTGCTCTTCACTCGGAGTGCTTTGTAACTTAGGCGAGTACGGGATCGCAGCTAAGCCCCTGAGTGAGAGGGTTGCTCTTCACTCGAAGTGTTTTGTAACTTAGGCGAGGACGAGATCGCGGCTAAGCCCCCGAGTGAGAGGGTTGATCTTCACTCGGAGTGTTATGTAACTTAGGCGAGTATGGGATCGCAGCTAAGACCCCGTGTGAGAGGGTTGCTCTTCATTCAGAGTGTTTTGTAACTTAGACGAGTACGGGATCGCAGCTAAGCCCCCGAGTGAGAGGGTTGCTCTTCACTCGGAGTGTTTTGTAACTTAGGCGAGTACGGGATCACAGCTAAGCCCCCAAGTGAGAGGGTTGCTCTTCACTCGGAGTGTTTTGTAACTTAGGCGAGTACGAGATCGCAGCTAAGCCCCCGAGTGAGAGGGTTGTTCTTCACTCGGAGTGTCTTTGAAACATAGGCGAATCGGGTTGGCGGCTAAGCCCCCGAGTGAGAGGGTTGCTCTTCACTTGGAGTGTTTTGTAACTTAGGCGAGTACGGGATCGCAGCTAAGCCCCCGAGTGAGAGGGTTGCTCTTCACTCAGAGTGTTCTTGAAACTTAGGCGAATCGGGTTCGCGGCTAAGCCCCCGAGTGAGAGGGTTGCTCTTCACTAGGAGTGTTTTTGAAACTTAGGCGAATCAGGTTCGCGGCTAAGCCACCCATTGGGGGGTTTGAACACGAATGCTTAGGGGATAACAATCACTAAGATACTGCAAAAATCTTGTCTTTGATAAGCAAACTGAAGGATTGTTATTACAACTCGTTGATCCGAGTGTTTAGGTATAAAAAAGGCGGAGCAGATCCGCATTCCACGAACGTGGTTCGTCTTATTTCTTGTCTAAGTTGTAGAGGTGATATGCCCCGTTGTGGAGCACCTTGGTGATGATAAAGGGGCCTTCCCAGGATGGAGCAAGCTTGTGAGGCCGTTTCTGGTGCACTCGGAGCACAAGGTCTCCTTCTTGAAATGCTCGACCTCTGACATTTCGGGCATGGAATCGACGCGGGTCTTGTTGATAGATGGTCGACCGGATTAGGGCCATCTCTCGTTCTTCCTCTAGGAGATCATCTGCGTCTTGGCGTGCCTTTTCTGCTTCAGCTTCTGAGAAGAGTTCCACTCGGGGGGCATTGTGCAGCAAATCACTCGGAAGCATAGCTTCAGCGCCATACACCATGAAGAAAGGCGTTCGATCAGTCGACCGGTTGGGAGTTGTTCTTAGTCCCCATAAGACAGATGGAAACTCTATCACCCAAGCTCCAGCAGCATGCTTGAGGTCGCGCATCAATCGGGGTTTCAGCCCATGAAGGATCAAGCCATTTGCTCTTTCTGCCTGCCCATTCGACTGCGGGTGCGCAACGGATGCGTAGTCGACCCGAGTGCCTTGGGACGCGCAGAACGCTCTGAACTCACCAGAATCAAAGTTGGAGCCATTATCTGTGATAATGCTATGAGGGACTCCATATCTGAATATCAGCTCTCTGATGAAACTAATGGCAGTGCTTGAATCAAGATTCTTGATAGGCTTGGCTTCGATCCATTTGGTGAATTTAGAAACTGCTACGAGCAAATGAGTGAAACCGCTTCTGTCGGTCTTGAAAGGCCCAACCATGTCCAATCCCCAAACTGCAAAAGGCCATATGAGTGAAATAGTCTTCAAGGCAGATGCAGGCTTGTGGGACAGGTTTGAGTAAAACTGCGGCCTTCGCGCTTGTCGACTATATCTTTAGCCATCTCATTTGCACGTGGCCAGTAAAATCATGCTCAGTATGCTTTGGCTACGATGATCTGACAAGACGCATGGTGACCACAGGTCCTCGAGTGGATCTCATTTAGGATCAGTCGACCTTCTTCTGGAGAGATGCAACGCTGAGCAACTCCGGTAACACTTTCCCTGTAGAGTTGTCCACTTATCACTGTGAAGGCTTTGGATCGATGGACAATCTGGCGGGCGTCATCCTCATCTTCTGGGAGCTCCTGCCTGAGCATATATGCGATATACGGCACCGTCCAATAAGGGGTGATCACTAAAACCTCCATGATCAAGTCGACTACAGCTGGGACTTCAATCTCAGTTGGATTGGTTGAGCTTATCGGTTGCTGAGGCTCTTCTGTAAAAGGATCTTCTTGAACGGACGGGGTGTGGAGATGCTCCAAGAACACATTACTGGGAATAGGTTTCTTAGTGGAACCTATCTTCGCCAGATCATCGGCAGCTTGATTCTTGATTTGGGGTATGTGGTGGAGCTCTAACCCCTCAAATTTCTTCTCTATCTTCCTTACTGCTTTGCAATAACCAGTCATAGCTGGGCTCCTGATATCCCACTCCTTCATCACTTGATTGACCACCAAGTCTGAGTCGTCGTGGACCATCAGGCAACGGACGCCGAGTGAGATGGCTATACGCAACCCATACAGAAGTGCATCATATTCAGACTCATTATTTGAAGAATCGAAGTGAATCTGGAGGACATAACTGAGCTTGTCACCTCTTGGGGATACCAGGACCACTCCAGCACCAGACCCATTCAACATCTTGGACCAATCAAAGAACATGGTCCAATGTTCCGAGTGAATCTGAGTCGGTTGCTGCTGTTCGATCCACTCGGCCAGGAAATCTGCTATTGCCTGAGACTTGATCGCCTTTTTTGCCTCGAACTTGATATCCAAAGGGAGGAGTTCAATTGCCCACTTGGCCACTCGACCGGTTGCATCTCGATTGTTCAAGATTTCCGATAATGGAGCATCACTGACAACTAAAACCGAGTGGTCTGCGAAGTAATGTGCAACTTTCTTCGTAGTCATATAAATCCCATAGACAAGCTTCTGGTAATGTGGATACCTTTGCTTGGACGAAATCAAGACTTCAAAAATATAGTACACTGGACGCTGAACTTTATAGGCTTTGCCTTCTTCCTCCCGCTCGACTGTGAGCACTGTGCTGACAACTTGTCCAGTGGCTGCGATATATAGTAATAGAGGCTCTTTGCTGATTGGAGCAGCAAGCACCGGCTGGGTGGAAAGCAGGGCTTTGAGCTCTACAAATGCTGCTTCGGCTTCGGGAGTCCACTCGAAGTTGTCAGACTTCTTCATCCGTCGGTAAAGAGGCAGTGCCTTTTCACCGAAATGAGAAGCGAATCGACTCAATGCAGCCAAACAACCAGTAAGCTTCTGCACATCATGCACACGCACAGGGTGTTTCATTCGGAGAATTGCTCCAATTTTTTCTCGGTTTGTGTCGATTCCTCGTTCGGAAACGAGAAAACCGAGTAACTTTCCAGCTGGGACTCCGAATGTGCATTTTGATGGATTGAGCTTGATATCATATCTTCTTAAGTTGGCAAATGTTTCAGCAAGGTCAGTCAGCGGGTCAGAACCTTTATGTGACTTGACCACGATATCATCCATGTATGCTTCCACGTTCCGTCTAATTTGAGTGAGCAGGCACTTCTGAATCATGCACATGAACATGGCGCCAGCATTCTTGCGACCAAAGGGCATGGTAACATAGCAAAAGCACCCGAATGGGGTGATGAAGTTTGTTTTTATTTCATCGGGCCCATACATTCGGATCTGATGGTACCCGGAATACGCATCCAAAAAGGACAAACGCTCACATCCCGTAGTTGAGTCGACAATCTAGTCGACGCGGGGGAGAGGGAAGTGATCTTTCGGGCAGGCCCAATTGATGTGCTTGAAATCAATACACATACGAAGTGAGTCATCTTTCTTAGGGACCATGACAACATTGGCGAGCCACTCGGAGTGGTATATCTCTCGGATGAACTCATCTGCCAGAAGCCGAGCCACCTCTTCACCAATTGCCTTCCTCTTCTCCACGGCAGACCGATAGAGATGTTCCTTAATGGGTTTTGCTTTTGGGTCGACGTGCAAACGGTGCTCAACCAGTCCCCTGGGTACACCCGGCATGTCATATGGTTTCCATGCGAAGACGTCCCAGTTCTCATGGAGGAACTGGATGAGCGCTTCTTCCTATTTGCGGTCGAGTGTTGTTGAGATGTGGTTCGAAGCAGCATTCGGATCATTCGGGTGAATGTGAACAGGCTTGTTTCACCGGTCGACTGAAATGCGGACTCTGAAGCGGGCTTCTTAGCTCGTAACAAGTCACTCGGATTTGCATTCTTCTGATGTTCTTCCCACTCTACTGCTGCCATCTGCTCATCGGCAATCTTTGAGCCCTTCTGGAGTCACTCTTCCGCTCTTTGCCGATTCCCTGTGACTGTAATAACACCTCTGGGACCAGGAATCTTCAATTTGAGGTATACGTAACATGGTCGAGCCATAAAACGAGCATATGCAGGCCTGCCCAGAATAGCATGGTAGGCACTATGAAAATCCTCCACCTCAAACGTCAACTTTTCCTTGCGGTAATTCTTTGAATAGCCGAAAACCACGTCAAGGGTGATCTGACCGAGTGAATCTGCTTTATTTCCTGGGATGACTCCGTGGAATCGCATGTTGCTCTCACTGAGCTTGGACATCGGGATGCCCATCCCTCTGAGGGTCTCAGCATACATAATGTTCAAACCACTGCCACCATCCATCAGAACCTTGGTCAGTCGGGTGCCCCCAATGACTGGGTCGACCACCAACGCTTGCCGCTCGAGGGTAGCAACTTGTGTTGGGTGATCGGACTGGTCGAATGTAATGGGAGTTTTTGACCACTTCAAATACATCATAGTTGCCGGAGCAACAATGTTTACTTCTCTGTTAATAACTTTCAGTCGACATTTGCTCTCGATGTCAGCAAAAATCACTAAAGTGCATTGACATTGGGGTAACCACCATCTTCCTCTTTATCTTCCTCCTTATCAGATTCCTTCTCCTTTTCACTGGGTTGACCCTCTCGGAAGCTTTGAATCAGGAGTCGACATTGCCGAGTGGTATGCTTCGGCAGAATCAAGTTACCCTCTTCATCCTTTTTATGTGTATGTGGCACGGTAAATCAAGGACATCGTTTCCCGCTTGATCTTTCACTTTCTTGGGGGTCCAGGGACCCTTAGGCTTTCCTTTGAACTTCCCTTGATTCAAAACTGCGGCTTCGGCAGGACCTGCAGGTTCAGCTTTGCGCTTCTGCTTCCGACTGGAATTTCCGCCTCCGGTGTCCTGGGCGACTGGCTTGCTCTTGCCACTGCGGAGTCGATCTTGTTCTTCACCATTAGCGTACCGTGTGGCTATCTCCATCATTCGAACCAGGGACATATCCCCAGTCCGACCGAATTTCAGGTTGAGTTCTCTGTATCCAACGCCCTCTTTGAAGGCGCACACTGCCTGGTGCTCTGATACATTTTCTACGGTATGGTGAAGGGTAGTCCATCTCTGAATAAAGTCTCTTAGAGTCTCATTACATTTTCGAATGCAGGTCGCAACTCGCCAGCCCAAGAGGGTCTCTTCTGAGTGCCCTCAAATGTTTTGACAAACATTCGGGCCAACTCTTCCCAGCAGAAAATACTCCCAGGGGCCAACTGATTCAACCAATCTCGGGCTGAACCCTCAAGCATCAGGGGGAGGTGCTTCATGGCCACATCACCGTTGCCACCGCCAATCTGTACAGCCCTCGGTAATCCTCTAGCCAAGTGTCGGGCTTCGAATCACCGGTGAATTTGCTTACAGCCGTCGCCAACCTGAAGTTGGGAGGGATCTTTGCAGCTCAGATGGCTCTACTGAAACATTCGGGCCCAGAAACTTGCACTCTGCTTCCAATTGGACGATTTCTGTCTTGACCTTCTCTGTGTGCTCGGCCTCTGTCAACCAAACCTTGTACAAGAACTGATCTAGAATCAAACCCAGGATCTCTTGGGTCGACTGGAACTCTCCGCTCATCACCATACGGGCGCCTGTCATCATACCGCTGGGGCGCGTATGATCCGTCCCTCGGAGGGGGCGTAGGCACTCGACGGTGGTCATCACGGGCGTATCAATGATCATATTGTCCGTGGCCTCGATCCAGGTGCTGATCCTGGCGGTGCCCAAGGTTGTCATGCCGCAGAGGCGATCTTGGACCGTGTGCCAACTGAACTATGTCTACAACTAAAAATATGCTGTGGATTCTGTTGCGCGACTGAGAAACAGCCGAGTTTTGTTCACCTGCCGCTCAGAGCAGTGCTTGGATTTGCAACAAACCTCTACCAGCCTCCGAATAGGACGGCTGGATTGACTCTGCTATACGGGCTGCAACTGCAAGATTCTGGATCGGAGTGCGGTATACCTGGGGTTCATGCGGAAACAACTATCATTGCTGTCGACTGGATTCGGGGATCCGCTGATGGGCGCGTTCGTCGAGTGAATGCCGGAGGTTCGCCAGACGCGCGCGCTCAGCTAAAGTAGCCAGGCGCGCTACCTCTAAAGCCCGAGCCTCAGAGGTCTCCCCAATGATAGGGGTGTGGAGCGCCTCCACGTTGCGACGATGCAGCTCTTCCCTCTGCTCGGAAGTGAGGGCTTGGGGGTGATATTCGTCGTAGCTGTGTGATGGGCCGCCGCCGCCACCGTGACAGAACCCAGGCGGGTTGCGCAGTGAGTCGACCGTGAGAACTTCTGCTACGGGGTCGCAACTTCCGCACTCGGAAAGAGTATCCGCGGAACCAATCGACAGATCGAATGGCCCGTAGAGAGATTCGTCTGGCTCAATTGCCGCAACTTGAGGGGTGTCCATCAGGAGAGCCACCACATGCTTCACCCACCGCTGAAGCCGCGACCGATCGGATCGCTTGCAACAGCGCACAACGGGGAGGGAGGGACGCGGGAGCCGACCGGTACTGGGTCGATGACTGCTGCAGAAGGACACCGCAGGCACTCGCGTGGAAATGCGCTGCTCCGCAAATCGGAAGGGCCTCGACGTCGAGGGGGGCTTCTTGAAGCCAGGCGGAGTCGTCGGTGACGAAGAAGAGCGCGCCGAGACAGATCTCGCGGCCCACGGCCAAACCACCGCCGGAAACCATGTTGATGGAGATCGGAAAAACTGCAACCTCACCGGAAGTCGCTAAGACGCCGGCCCCATGGTGGGCGCCAACTGTCGTGGTAGCAAGTCTGACAGTAAGAATAGGGGGTACGTAGGAGGAGGCAAGGCCCTAGCTACGGTGAGGTTGTGCACGCAAGTTTTAGGAGTTCAGGCCCTTCTCGGAGGAAGTAACAGCCCTACGTCTCGGTGCCCGGAGGCTTGATCAATTGGATTATGCGTGAGAGTTACATGGGGTGCGAACCCTTGTGCCAGAGGAGAGGGGTGGCTTATATAGAGCGCGCCACCCCTTCACAGGCCTCAGTTACACATGGGTCTAATGTAGATTAAGACAGAGACGTTACTGGTAACGCCCGCTATAATGACTATTAGTGACCTTTAAGGCTGCAGAGTGAACGCCTGGCTGTTGCCCTCCAGTGGTGGTTTTAGATCTTCTATACTCCGAGTGATTCTCCCGGTCGAGCGACTCTATCATAGTCGACTGGAATTGGGATATCCGGGTGGTATATCTGGCCGAGTGGATTGCACTCCATGGTGATTTCAGTCGGTATCTTCTGTTGTACTTTGAATGTCTTTGGCTCTGGGGTATTGTCCTTCGGTAGGGCGTCTAGGTCAGGCCTATGACCCTACCCTAGGTACATGTCATCGTCATTAATAGCTGCCACGCCAACTAACCCAACATTGTATCCGCGTTGTTGTCAAGTATGACCCTAGAGCAAGCTAACTTGATTTCTTCTGACATGTCTAAGGTGTCTGGTGGTACAACTCTGGTACATTGTACTGTCACTGATGGTGTCTCTTCCCACGGCAACGACCTCGAGGCCAATGGCCACGAGCTCCTCCGCGGGATCCATGGGGTCGTCGTCCTTCTCCGAGCTCGGGTCTTCGCCGACCACCATGTGTGTGATATTCACACTCCTCGGCGACGAGCTGCGCATACCACGTCACGTGTTTGCGCACGACAACGATGGCAGATGGCAGACTCAGGGGGGAGGAGGAGGAGGAGGCGATTGTGTGGGAGCATGGCGGGGTTGAAGGCGAGCTCAGTTCTGGGTGACGGCGGCGCGGCTGGGTGGCTAGGGTTTGCAGGTCATTGGCTAGGCTCCTCGGGCAGTGCATTGGTCGGCACACCATGAATGCTGGGAGGCGGAGCGTCCAACATAGGAATCAGGAGGGGGAGGGGGTTGATCCGGGTTGAATTAGGAAGTGGCTGACGTCCGGACTCCTATATTCCACCCTTAGATTTAGAGTCGGACCGAGAAATTTCAGATTTCCAATGCATCCGGCTCAAACTGTGTGTGCGTGCCTGCCTGCCTGTGTTAGAGCATCTTCAACAGGCGCCCAAAAAGAGCTCCGCGCGCTAAAAGTTTGTTTTTTGGGCGCCGGACAGCCCCAGCAGAAGCTGTAGCGCTAAAAGTTTTTGCGCGCGCGCTGAAAAACGCTATCGCGCGCAGCATATTTGGGGCGCCGGATTGCGCGTGTTTCACAATTTGCACTGTCTGCTTTTTGGGCGCGCGTTTTTGGGCACCTGCTAAAGCAAAGTTGGTCCCGGCGCTTTAAAAGTGCTACAGTGACGCGCTATAATGTTTTTTGGACGCGGAATTTTTGTGCGGCCGTTGGAGATCCTCTTAGAGGCCAAATGATCCCAACATTTGGCTGGAGTATGGGTCCGCCTTGAAGGTACCCTTGCCTGCCTTATGTTTGGTTTATCCGGGGACGCAGTCTTCCATCAAGGGACTAGAACATTTTTATTTCCTTATTGGACTGATAGAAGACAACTGTTTGATTCCCTAATTAGTAAGATAATCCCATTGTACGTACTTATGTCTTATTAGTTGAGAATTCATCGATGAGCTGCTGTCAATGTGCTGGCACCGGTAGTTACACCGATTCATACGTGTGTATATAAAGCATTGAACTAGGTCAGCCAGTTTGTGTAGCTACTAGTATTTGTATCTCTGTCATAGTATTATTTATACAAAGGTCAGCGTGATAGGTTCTGGCTGGAGTGCACTTTACGGTATTTTATCGGCAAGGACGCGCTTCCTTGCATTTAGTCGTGCTGCCTCTTCGTTGCCCATGCTCTGTTTCAACGTCAACCAAAATAAACGACAGTCTGAGGCAGTGAGAAGGGATTGTTTACTGTGCGAAATCGTATGAGTGAATCCATTTAGTTTTGGCATTTAGTTATTCTCCAAAAGTACAAAAAATATTTTTTTAAAAATATATGGTTTGCTATCTTTGGTCGCTTAAAAATTTAGCTCGCGCCAGTCATCTATGGAGTACTATTAAAGGGATTAGGTATTCTTGGTTTGGTTTGATTTGGTTTAGTCCTTTTCATTGATTTTCGTTTGTTTTTTTAGGTGAGGATTTTCATTTGGTATGAGCACTAAAGTTCTGTTACGGTTCGCTCGTACACAGGGTATGCCATCTGGGTCAGGTACTTGTACGTCGTTGGATCTTTTATGGACTTTCATAGAGACCGCGAAAAATAATTGGGTCAAAATAAATCAATATTATAGGAATAGATGCAACACCTCATGTCTGGCTCTTTGATGTAACAACCAACGAGCTATGCATTTTTCACGTTTACTAATCTCATCTCGCTCTTTTGCAATGGTTTCCACCAGTAAATATACAAGCGGGAGGTGGCCTTAGAAATCAACCGACAAACTGTTAAAACAAAGGAGAGCAGCCCTCATGTTTAGGGCGAGCTAATTAAGCGAGTGAGCTAATTAAAGAAATAATTGTGGGCTTAAATAGGATATTTAAATGGATGTGGCTAATTAAAGAAATGATTGTGGATAAACCGGTGGGAAAATTAAAAGAATGATTGTGGGCTTAATAAGTAGAATATTGAAATAGATGGGGCTAATTAAAGGAAGGATTTGAGGTAAAAATGTAGGATAATTAAAAGGAAGGAACCATAGACGTCATTCTAGTGTGGCTACTAAACTAAAAAGGAAGGATTTGATTCCCGGCTAAAAGGGATGAGGACGTCATGGTAATTAAAGAAAGGATTAAACTTAAACGGAATAAGTGGGAGATTATGCCCGCAAAGAAAATATGAGGCGAGTCGCCCAACGGCTTCAGCGCGCTTCTCCCGGATCCAGGTCACGATGGCGCGGCAGCTCGCCTCCGGCGGCGGTGCAAGGCGGCGGAGCTGTAGGGAGACGTGGAAGATCTGGTGGTGCTAGCCGCTCGGCGGATCCGCATGGTCACAGCGGCCATGGCTACAGTGGCCGGTGGCGCGACGGCTCGCCTCCGGCTACGGCGCAAGGCGGCGGCGTGGTGATGGGCGGAGGCGGCGAAGCTGCAGGGCGACGTGGAAGATAGGGCGGTGCTAGCCGCTCGGCGCGTCCGCATGGTCACGATGGCCATGGCTGCGGTGACCGGCGGCGGTTCGATGGTGGCAGCGACGTTCGACCTGGATCCCGGGGTGGCGGCAGGTGAAGCTCGGCCTTCCCACGGCGGCATGGCTGGGGTTGTCCCTGTCCAAGGCGGATCTGCACTCGCGATCTGGCGGCTTTGGCTCAGAATTGGTTCGGATCAGAGACAGTAACGAGCGCGCGGGATCCTCTCGGTGGCTCTCGCGGTTTGGCGAGATGGGGTGTCGACCCTCCTCCCAAGCTCCAGTGGCGGCACACGCATGCAATGGCCAGTGTGCCAGGGCTCCCACAGTGGCAGTGCCGCTGTGGATGGTCGCCGGATCTAGGCGGCTAGATCTGGGGCTTTGAAGGCGGTCGGGACGTTGCACTGGTTGTCGGTTGGATTTTTTATGACACATCCGGGTGAAAACCTGGTCTTCGGCCGTTGGCCGGAGCTGGTGATGGTGACACCCTTGGCGTCGTTTTCTTCATGAAGGCATCATTGAGGTGAAGCTTCAAACTCCTCCCGCTAACTCCGGGGAAAAACCTTGATCGTTGATCCGATGATGGCGGCGCTCTTGTGTCGTTTCCTCCTTGGGGGCGTTATTCTTGGAGGTGTGCATTGGCTCAAGGGACCAGTGGACGGTTTTAGCTGTTGAGCGGCATTTCATGTCACACATCGACGATGTGGAGTCTCGACGACGTGACGCAGCAGGGTCTCAGCGACGGATGTGTGATAATGGACGTGCGTAGGGAGGTGCGCCATGGTGACGTCGATGGCAGGCCTGTCAAGGTCGATGCGTCAGTACCTGCTCTGAAGATGCATCGGTGGAAGACGGTGGCGGTATTTTTTGAGAGTGCGCTAGACCGGTGTGTGCCCGAGACTTTGCAACGTGACTTGGTTGGGGCCTCCGGCTTTAGATGTTAGGCTTTGCTGCAAGGTCTGTTTGGTATTCGGCTCGGACTATCGGCACTCCTTCATGAAATGGATAGGAGTAGCGACAGATGTTGCCAAGATGGTGGGTTCAGACTTACTGATGTATTACTTTGTAATGTCTTTATGAATAATTAATTAAATGACTGCATGCATCGCCTAGATGCAGAGGTCGGGGTCATCCTCCTTTTCAAAAATATATATTAATAACACATAAATCAAAACTAAATTCATATGACTTATTATATTTGATTGTGTTTACTTGTAAAATATTTATTGAATATAAGTAGAATAATAGAATAATCCTCCCTGCCCCCAATGTATGGTTGCATGTGGTGGTGGGTCTTTTTCCATTCATGGCTGCATGTTAAGGTGTGTCGTATCCCGTCCATAATTGTAGGTGATATGGCATACTTGTATGTTGAGATAAATAAGTTAACGGTGTTCACCCTCTTAGGTATATATATGTGATTCTATATGTGATTACATTTTGCATGGACGAAACATTCCTAAACACTCTTGCACTCCGTGTATTCCAAATCTCCCAAGAAAAAACAAAATGACGAGGGATGCAAGGACCTTTCTCACAGTGCCATTGACACCAATCATGTGGTGCACCAATCCTTCACTATGTTCAAATTTTCCCACTCAGCGATGTTGATGTTGGCCACCCCCATCCATCTTTTGATCTTCATTCAAATGCACATTATGTTGCGACACCAAAAATGATATACATCGTTGTATCTGGCTCCCTTTTGCGTAGTTGGCATAGGCCATAGTTCGGCCATCCTCTCCGTTGAAGCATGTCTGCAGTCAATACAAGGTACTCAACGATGAGTCGAGTGAAGTTGTTCTTCGGTAGTGCCTAATTGTTCCACACAGCCGGCTTCATTTGTGATACAATCAACTCATCGAATTGAGTTTTGTATGTCAAGATGGTGTGTATTCAGTGGAAGGCGAAAGCTTCCAAACAATCGCATTGTCCACCTCCTCCATGAAGGCCTCTTGTAATACTACCAAGGATATGCTGGACCATGAGCCCCGAGCACATGTTGATGTTGGCAATCCAACGGTCGTGATCCAACGCCCTATGGATGGTGTCATTCTCGTGCTTTTGAAATTGCAAAAATGGAGGGGGCGATGTCTTTTGGTTTGCGACGCCCAAGCCAAGAGTGTCAAAGGGGGTCCTTTGTCTGTTTCCAAGAGTGATTGTAGTGCACTCATAGAATAGTGGCATGTCCTCCTTGTCACACAGGTGCCCCAATTCAACCCAAGCTCTGTCTGGATCCATCCCAGCTAACCAAGGCCATTGAGCCGCAAGGCACACACGAATTTTTCTATGTCTATGATGCCAAGGATGCCCATGTCCTTGGGCGTATAAACTTCCCCCGTTTTATTTTACATTTTCCTCTAGAAACTTTGTTTGTTCCTTCCCATAGGAAATCTCGCTTCAATTTAGCAATGGAATTCATCGCCCATTGGGTACCACAAGTGAAATGAGATGATGGATGGCTTGTGAAGTGATGACTAAATTACCCATGTGCTCCTCCCAGCCATCGTAATGTACTTTTCATGGCCGATCATGATCTTCTGGCAATCTTATAAAGTGTTGGATATCTGCAACCCATAGATAACGTATAGACAAAACTGCTAGGGCAACTGAGCTTGGACCATCGGGAAGCCACCCAAAGCCATATCAAGGTCAACACTGGAGCATCTAATAGGGGCCACCAAACTCATATGGATGATTGTAGCTAGGACGGTGACATTGCCAAGGCTACGAGGAATGGCGGCAAGCATGTCCAATTCCTCCTTGACAGCGCCAAGAAAATTACCGCATCGTTGGCTTACAATGAGGTGTGGAGGCAGGCACCCCGACCATGAAACCTATGCAGGTCTCCATTTTTCGTTGCCACATTCAATATGTACTGCGGAGGGTCAACAACAAGGATAAATAGAAGTGGCAACAATGGGCCCCCTGCCAAAGGCCTATCCCGTGACGAATAGGATAGTCAGAAACAACATTGAGGTGGACCATATACACGGATGTCTACAAAAGGGTCGTGATCAACTCTTGAAACCTCAGAGGGAACTCACACTTCTGTAATAGGTCAAGCAGATATTCCCATATAACCAAATCAAAAGCCTTCTTGATGTCTAATTTGAGTAGGAGCCCTGGTGAGTTTGTTCTTTGCAAGCAGTGGGCATAGTTACAAACATACGTGAAGTTTTCATGGATGCACCTCGATTCGATGAAAGCACTCTGATCACATGATATGAGGATGTTCATGAATGGAGTGAGTCTCATTACCATCACCTTGGCCAAAATCTTGGCGACAACATGGATCAAACTTATAGGCCAATAGTCCAGGATCACACCATCCCACTCCCTTTTTGGCAAAGGAATCACATTTGCAGAGTTGAGCTAATGAAAGTTCTACATGCAAACTCAAGAAGAGGGCAGTGACTTTCATTACACTACAAAAAAAGACACATCCGTGACATTTTGGGCCGAACGAAATTTTTTTCTGTCATACATATGACACTTCTATGATGATAATTGTGACAAAACCCGGTATCATCATAGATGTGGTGGGCTCCTACATCTATGACAAAAAATCATCACAGAAAATGGGCTTTTCGTCCTGGGCTGGCCGGAGACGCAGCTGCATGACATTCTTTGGGCCGTCCATGACGGAAAAATCCATGGTAGAAGCGAGGGGGAGGAAAATTTCGGGGAGTTGCCGGTTACGGTGGGAGGTCGGGGGCCGAGCGATGCGTGTTTCTCTCATACACGACGCAGCTGCTTGTGCGAGGTATTGGCTCTAATCGAACCCGAAGCGAGGCGTTGGGCTCTAATCGAACCCGAAGCGACAGACCGCAGTTACGCAAGCATGCGAACCCGAGCGATCGATCGATGGTTGTTAATCGAACCCGATCGAAGCGATCCTTCGCTATCGCAGCTAATCAAGCCGATCGATTGGATGAACAAGGAGCGCTATGGGGGGGGTGGATGAACAGTGAACGGTGGCGTTGCCTCTGGATGAACAGGACCCGTGGTGTGGAGGGCTGGATGAGCGATGAGACGGTGGAGGGGTGCCCGTGGAGGGGTGGTTGAACAGGACCCCGTGGTGTGGAGGGCTGGATGAACAGTGAGACGGTGGAGGGTGCCCGTGGAGGGGTGGTTGAACAGAGCCGGTGGAGAAGCGCGGTGGAGGCTGGATGAACAGGAGCCCGTGGAGGCTGGAGGAGGTCGACGGTAACCCGTGGATGCCGGAGGAGGTCGACGGTGGAGATGAACAATATCCGTGGAGTCCTGTTTTGCGGTATGCCACACCCTCCCGATGAACAGGACTCCCGTTTCGACCGTAGGAGGTCCGTTTCGTCTGTTTTGCGGTACGCCACACCCCTCCCGATCAACAGGACCCCTGTTTCGACCGTAGGAGGTCCGTTTTGTCCATTTTGCGGTACGCCACACCCCTCCCGATCAACAGGACCCCCGTTTCGACCGTAGGAGGTCCGTTTCCTCCGTTTTGCGGTACGCCACACCCCTCTCGATCAACAGGATCCCGTTCCGAACGTAGGAGGTCTGTTTCCTCTATTGTGCGGTACGCCAGGCCTCGTTTTCATCGCATGTTCCGTCCAAGCCCTCCTAATGAACACGACCACGCATTCCATTCCGACCCAGCCGGTTGGCTCCCCATGAACACGACGACGACGTTGTTTCTCCGTTCCGACCCAGCCATGTACGTATGCGCGAGTAGGCGTTTGAGACCCCGCCCGTATGTACACATACATGGCCGTATTTTCTTTCTTGCACCCTGGCCGTTGTACGTACGTGTACATGCTACGTGCGCGCCTCTACTACGACACGTGTGCGCCTCTACATCGACCAAAGATATATGTACGCATATCGTTCGCAACCAGAATGACAACGCCACGCACGCTTCGACCAGGTGGGTCCCGACCGCCGTGCACTTCCTTGCCTGCGAAGATGTAGCTAGTGGGTCCCAGCAGTCAGGGGGGCGAATCGTTTGTTTATTTTTTTTGCCCGGACGCACTTCCTTGCGTGCGAAGATGTAGCTGGTGGGTCCCAGCAGTCAGGGGAGAAACGTTTTTTTCGCGAAATACGGTGGCCCGTCCAGTGGGTCCCTGCTGTCAGGTGGAGGAATAATTATTTTGCGCGTAATAAGGAGGACTTCCTTGCGGCCGCCGTGGACCCAGCTGTCAGCCTCTCCACACACAATACTCTTTCGATGGAAGTCGGTCGTTGACCATATTGACCACGCCGCGCCGAGAGCACCATGGCGGTGGACGACGGCGAGGCCTAGGAAGGGGACGACGCGGAGCCGGGGAAGACGCAGCAGTGGATGCCCACGCAAAGAGGAGTACGAGGGTGAGGCTGCCGTCGCCGCAGAATAACAGGGGGTGTGGGTGAGTAGAGGGATGGCCTGGCCAGCGGTGGGAGTAGTAGGGGGCGGTGAGGCCTCCGTGGCATCACAGCCGGCCACGGGAGGCAGGAGCACGCGGCACGACCGGCGCTGCTTTGGGCGGCTGGAGCACGAAGACCTAAGGTTGAAGAAGCACTGCGGCCGTGGGATGGACATCGTACGGTCACTGGAGCTAGAATCGTTCATATTGACTAAGTTGACAAAGCCCTCCGTCTCCGTAAACTTAGTAGGCCCACAAGTCATCCTCCCACCAAGGTGAGTCCCAGCTAGCAGGAGGAGTATTCATTTTTTTTGTGCGTAATAAGGAGGCATTTCTGGTGGGTCCAAGCTGACAGCAGGGGGGGACGTTTTTTTCGCAAAATACAGAGACCCTTCCGGTGGGTCCTAGCTATCAGGTGGAGGGATCATTATTTTGCGCGTAATAAGGAGGCATTTTCCTGTGTGGGCCCCTACTGTCAGCCTCTTCTGATGGCTGTTGTTTGTTGACCATGTTGAACTCGCCGCGCCGAGAGCACAAACGCGGTGGACGAGGGCGAGGCCCAGGAAGAGAACCACCCGGAGCTGGCGAAGCCACCGCTGAGGGGAGAACGAGCGCTGACTGGTCGGCTGCGGCGTGAGGCTGACGTCGCCGGAAAATAACAGGATGTGTCGGTGGTTAGAGGGATGGCCTGGCGGCAGCACAACCAGCCACGGGAGGAGGGAGCAGTCCCTACCGGGCGCTGGTTTGGGCGGCCGAGCAGGAAGATCAGAGATTGAAGAAGCACGGCGGCCGTTGGATGGACATCCAACAGTCACTGCTGTGTGTTGACTAAGTTGACAAAGCCTTGCGTACGCGTCAAAAAAAATTTAGGGCTGCGTCATCGTCAACCTAGTAGGCCCAGAAGTCAGACTCCAAATCTGTGGAAAACAGCATACAACCCATTAGCCATTATTTTCAATAATTTGCAGCCCATTTGCTAATTCTTAAGGATATTTGAAGCCCATATTCTTTTTTTAGCATTACAGACCATATATTACAGGCATCGCTAAAAATTCAACGAAATTTTGCATATTTCGTGGGGTCCGAACTCTTTTAATCACGAAATTTCGAGTCACGTTAAAAATAATTTTCAAAAAATTATATCAAAATAAAATTCAAAAAACAATTCTCCACAAAAAAATGAATGAAATTTAGAATCTTAACTAGCAAGATGCCCGTTCGTTGCACGGAACATGAAGATGCATTTGTATGAGTAGTTTATCTTGTGGGAGAAAAGATGATATTTTAATGTAATTGCCATTGGCTTTGGTTTTATAAGAGTAGAGAGTAGAGAAATCCTGAAAAATGATATTTTAATGCAATTGCCGGTTGGCTTTGGTTTAAAAATTTACAGCCCATTTATTACAACTTATAGCCCGTTTTCTGGGAAGCCCATTTCTTACTACTTACATCCCTCTTCGTCTTGAAAGATTTGCAGCCCAGCAGGGCTGAGAAAAGCAAGTAGGCCTCGGTTTTGGTATTCTCCAAAAAAAAAGAACTGGGCTAGCCAATTTCAGAAAGGAAAAATATATCAACTAGGCTCGTCATGTTCTTAATAAAAGCGTAAGCGTTGGCTAAACAGACCTGACCCCAACGCTGGCAAATTGAGCTCCATCTCTGGCCCGAAAAACAAGCTGGGAGAGCTCTTTGGGTCCTGGTGTTATCCTCTCGTTGTGTAATTTTCTCGTTTATTGACTACCTTGACAATGGCGTGGAACCTAGTTGTCAAACAATTAGGAGGAAGTAATTTTTTTTGGCTTGTAATAACGAGGCGCCTGCTTGCGAAATGCAATGACCCTGGTGGGTCCCTCATCGACCTCCTCCACGTACAGTCATCTCCTGATTCCTCTTGGTTGTTGACCATGTTGACAACGTCAGACGGCGGCGGGCACAACGAGCTAACCAAGGCGGAGAACGACGGCAAGGCCTTGGACGGGAACGAACAGCAGCCATGGAAGATGCGGCAGTGTAGTGGCAGGTGGAGGGGAGTACGAGGGCAACAACATGCAAGTTGAGCATACAAATGGTACAAAAATCCCAAGGATTAATTGTTCATCAAATTTTTAGACAAAACCTAGATTGAACATGACAGTAACATCTAACCCAACCACTCTTTTTTGCAGTCACAAACAAATGGATCGGTCTGATCCATAAAATCAACATCCTGTGCAAAAAAAATTATTTCAGGATGTCTACAACTTATTGTAAATATAAGCCGAGCATGTTTAGAAGCCCATTTGTCCACCTGAAACTTATTTTTCTGCTGTTCAACATGTTCGTCCGTGAGAAATCTCTTGCTGCAAAAATTAAGCCTCATGGACAATAGTAACCTCGCGTTCAATAGGAAGAATGTGACAAAGCTTCTGTTTGCCTGGTTGGATGCATATCGTCCCATCGTTATCGTCCTCAAACGAATGTCATGAGAACTAAGAAAATCCTTGTGCTTATTACGCCAACGATTGGTTATATGTTTTTCTCCATGTGGTTCTCCCTAAGTAGACATGAAGATTGAAAACAGTTAAGGTCTGAAAAGAGTATGTCGAAAGAACGACAATGAACAGTTAATTCTAGTACAATATATACGGGCTTTCAATGTGCATGAAATCATCACCTCTATGTATAAATTCTCCAGAGATCGAAAGCATCACGGCAAGCCAATAATTATGTCCAGATCAAAACTATACATTCGATATATATGATCTTGACAGAATCCAGCAAGATTGATAGGCTATCAATGGACCGAACTCTTCATTGAGCATATAACATAATATTAGTACCCAAAGTGTACTCCAAGATGATATAAAACTTATGCGCACAAATGAAAATGCAGCATATGATTACAAATGTGTAGATGATAATATACGGTACTGAAAAGTGAGGAGCCAAACACCAACTCCTTGTGATTATTAAACGGGTCACGAATTACACCCAAGGTCTCCGGTTTGGTAGCGCAGAGGCAGCAGTTATTTCTGAAGGTGTATAACAACTTTCAAGGAGCAACCTTTCAAGTGAAGGGCATCTTCGATGATGAGCTGCTGTCCTTTAAAACAAATTCCAATGCTTTTAAGGTGAGGCAACTTTATTTGGAGACAAGCGATACCGATTTCTATTCCCAAAACAATCAGCAAGTGCTCGAGGCAGGGCAAGCTGGAGTGGATGATCTTGTCTTGATGAGGCCTCCGACAGATAAACCACCACAAGCGAAAGTTTTTTTAGCAGTGGGAGTCGAAGCATTTGTACCAGATCGTCTGGTAGATGGCACCGGGCGAAGGTGGCGGTGTGGAGAGAGGAGGAAAACTGCGAGATGGAAAATGGTGGTGTGGGCACGAATTCTTGGTGTGTTCGTGGTATGAAACTTTCGTGGTAATGGTAGAACTCAAACTGCTGGAGTTTTCCGAATTCAGGGGATGTCAGTCAAGCGTCCACTGCGCCGGGTATGGACAACAGGTAGCGTGTCGGGATGCAGAGCTGTTGAACGAGGCCCTGCTGGTGAGAGGAGACGATGGCTCTAAGGAGATCAAATTCAGGAAGGACAGATATCTGACGACAGTCGAGATTGAGGGGCGCGGTGCGCCATAGAGGGCGCCACCGAGTTGAGAGGACTTGTGTGCGGCAGCAATCCTTGGTGGGGAGAAGCGAGATGATCTCCTCAAGGACGACGCCCGGGAGATCGCTGATGCGGTCCACCGGAGATTCTACCAGTTCCTCAGATCCGGGTGGGGGGGAGGGGGCTCGCCGCTTCTCCCCGCGCTACCGGGTGCGGGATCTACAACCGGCATCACCGCTGGCGGGAGCCTCATCTTCTTGGCATTGGGGCCAGCCGACTCCATTTTCCTTGTGGGCGTCGCGCCGAGCTCACGGGTTTGAGCAGAGTAGCCAAAGACGAGCCTAGTGGAAGTGCGAGTGGGGAAGAAGGAGGGCTGGTGATTTCTGTAGGAGTGGAAGAAGAGGAGCAGGCGTTTTCTGTACGAGTGAGGAAGAAGGTGGGTGGGGTTTTCTGGACGAGTGAGGAAGATTGGGGAGCGGGGGGAATTGGGTGGGGAGACGCAAACGGGAGAGCGAGTTGTTCGTGTTTATAAGGCCCACTGCACTAACTACTCGCTTTTTCCCAAGAACCACTCTCTTCTTTTGCGTTGCTGCATTGGAGCTGACGCATGGGCTTGGCTGACTGGCCATGCATGCAGGATGCATGTGCCCGTCGGCCACTGCATGCGCCTAGTTTATTACTAAGCCTATTTAATAGGGTGGTTATGGAGTAAATTAAGGATATTTATTTTCTCTGTGTGCATCCACCAAATTAGAGGATGCTTGATCGGATGCAGACACTCACATTAAACTAACATTCAGAAGAACAAAAGTTCAGCATGTCTATGCATCTCAATAATTCACCATACTATAACCAATATACAAAGTTGTGAGAAGGTGTTGAAATAAAGAAAATCGGTCGATGCTTCTCTGAGCAAAGGGCCTCCTCAAGACGCATTAATTTCTGGGCATGCTTGTTTCTTCTCAATGTTGCGAGCACTTTGAGCATGTTGGCAACTCCACAGCTAGCTACCTGCCTCATCTTGCAATTGATGCTGACACATTTGCTGCAAACACATGAGTCAATAGAGATGACTCAACATGGGTCCATATTGTGCAGTTCCCCTGATATCATATTCATTGTCCTGAATCTGAAAAGATAGGAAAACATTAGCTATACTAACAGTAGCACATATCAATAGCTCGGCATGACAAAACACGATCATCTGGACGAAGGGGATACTGACCTGCCTGAGGAAGATTACATATAATTTCATATGTCCTTGGTTGATTTCCACCTTCGGCCGCACTGCTTGTTTGCTCCTCCATACATGAAGGATCGTTCCACACTGCATTCAGCAAGTCAACGTACAAATAAGCTAATTTCATCTTGCGGTGGTCATTGTACCTAGTTACGAATGTAGGAATACCTGGAGCACCATGAGGTTAGCTGACAGCAGGTAGATGCAGCCATATAAATTTTGTGCGGTGCTACCAAAATTGAGGTTTGTATCCCTTCCCGTTATGAGAATTCTTCTTGAAGTTGGTATAATGTGATGGCTTGTTCTTTGCATCAAACTTGCCTTTCCCCTGAGATTTGTTCTTGTTGTTTTGGGGCTGGTTGGGCTGGAAGTTCTTCTCGTGTACCATGTGGGCACTAGAAGCTCCCTCGGCGACCCGAGCACGTGTGTCTTTTGCTCTCGCCTTCTCCTCAAAATCAAGAGTGCTAATGAGATCCAAAACAGAAAACTCATGTCTCTTGTTTTTCAGAGAAGTAGCAAAATCATTCCACGAAGGTGGAAGCTTGGCAATGATGGTCCCAACAACAAATTTGTCCGGCAACACACACTTAAAGTACACAAGTTCCTTAGAGAGTGACTGTATCTCATGAGTCTGTTGCACAACAGAGCGCTCATTAGTCATCTTGTAGTCACATAATTGCTCCATGACGTACAACTCGTTGCCAGCGCCCGAGGGCCCAAACATGGCCTCGAGCGCAGCCCACATGTCTTTGCTGATGTCAAACGACATATATGAATCCACAATGGAATCGTCATGAACACTTAGCAGGGCGGCTTTGAAGACGGTATCCATGTTCTGAAAAGCTTCCTGCTGTGTAGGATTAAGATCGCCCTCAGGCTTACCCTTAGTGGCGTCATAGCAGTACATGATCTGAAACCAATATACTGCTCTTGTGCCACCTTTTATATTGCACCCCTTAAAAGTAGGCGGCTTCAAAAGCGCAGCAAAACCACTCGTAGTAAATTGCCTGTGATCAGGTTTTTGGATTGGATTGTTGAATATATGAGCAATTTAGTATGAGATTTAATCCGAAACAGCAGTAAAGAGATCATGACGACAATTGCAAACATCAAAGTAATGATGAGGACAGAATCACATACTGTACAGCGGGAGCAGAACCGATGTGGTTGATGTTGTCACTCATTCGTTGATGAAGAGGTTACCGAGGTCGGGGAAGAAGGCTGTCGTTGAGGAAGTCGTCGTTGGCAGCGATCCAGGAGTGTGCTCCCCAAAACCTGATCGCCCTCTCCCGTACAGGATCACGAAAGGCGGGGTTCGGAGGACTGTTGTCCCTTCTCGCGGTGCACGCCGGAAGGAGGGCTGGAGAAGAATTGCGTGGCGGCGCTAAGATCTGGAACGGTGCGAAACCATATGATACAACGGCGGCTAGGGTAGAGCATGTCAGGTCGGTCGTGCGAGTATAATAGTAGGCCTTTGGCCCCCAAACCCCACGCCCAAGTCAATAATAGCTCAAAAAAAGTCAATAATTGCCCCACCAAGGTTTGTCTCAAAAAACGGAGTAATTAAGGCGTTCGTTAGTCCCTTTAGTATAAATACAATATCATTAATAATGGTCCCACCTTTTATCTCACAAAGT
This sequence comes from Aegilops bicornis, assembly GCA_021605145.1. Taxonomy (NCBI): domain Eukaryota; kingdom Viridiplantae; phylum Streptophyta; class Magnoliopsida; order Poales; family Poaceae; genus Aegilops; species Aegilops bicornis. The sequence continues at coordinate 297,542,534 of CM038669.1, forward strand.
ATGTTGGAGTACAACCGGCTACACGTTTACAATCCGCTTCTCTTCTCTCTCCTCTTCTCTCTTCTTCAACTAAGCACAAATACTATATTTAAATCCTTATAGCCTGCTTATGTCATCTAATTGTAGTACTTGCTCTAAAGTTACTATCCACCGTGTATTCTGAAATGCCGGGCATGCAGCGGGCGGTGCCCTCGGTCGGCGCGCCGCTTCAACGGCGGAAGCAGTGAGAGGTCGCGTCGCCCTGACTTGCCATCAATGTGGAGCGGCGGGCTCGGTGGCGCCGGTGAAGCTTCGCATGGGAGGGAGGGGTTTTGTTGGGCCAAGAAGGTGAGAAGCCAACTTGGGATCGGTCCCGGACGGGGAAATATCATGTGCTCCCATACTGTGCATATGACACTAGTCTAGTATGTTACTACTCCCTCCTTTCCGGTTTATAGAGATGTTTAGAGTAACATAGTAATATGTTACAAGACAAGTTACTCCCCACTATGACCAGCCTTGGCCTCTCCTGCTCCACCATGTATAGCTGATAAGCCTGCCATGTAGGCATAAAATATGATGTGGCACCAATAAACTAAGCACCTATGCATTGAAGACTTGAGTTACTAAGCCATTTAATGCACTTAGCACCTCATCTAAAGAGCATTAATAGTATAGCCAGTTGCTGGCTATAAGCCAATGCCATGTCATCTACAGCCCACTTATAGTCAACATGTACAATAGTAGATCAAAAGAGTGTACTACTACTTTTTTGTTCTGTGGCCCACCTTTCATTCTCACAAAGTGCCTAGGAGCACGTGCTAGAGCTGGCTCTTCATGAAGAGCCCGCTTACCTTCTCTCTCCTCTTCTCTTTGCTCCAACTAAGCAGAAATATACTATAGTTTATTCCTTATAGCTCCGACTCAGCTCTATTGTACTTGCTCTAAGCACATCTAAGCACTTACTAGCACCCCTCGACCGTGGACCTTGACGGTGTATGTCACCTTGTGTCTCATAATTTTCCTCGTCATCATCTCGAGTCCTAGAAGATCTCACCCACATCATCATTAGCATGCAGCCGCCTTGATAGACAACGTGCGCAGAAGGAGTAGAGGCGACTGGGGACGCACCACCACCACGTCGTGGGCACTCCATATGTGCTCGTGTGTGTGCAGCGTGCGTGTTTTTCCATCGGTGCTAGCTCTAAGGCCGAGGTTGCGGTCGTCTTCATCTCCAACTAGTAGTTGAGCAACGACGGCAAAGAGGTGCTGCAAGAGATGCGTATGCGTTGTTGCGGCGGCGAAGCTCGCCAGAGCACGCATTTAACCGGACGTCGCCGTGGATGGCGACGCCTCCATGCAGCCGAGTGTGTGCGCATGCATGTGTTATTCACGTGCATTCTGCGGCGAGCGTGTGTGCATGCACGTCTTGTGTACGTCGCGTTGTGTGCTCCATGTCTTGGCGTATGTGCATGAGTTGGATCGGATGGAGTTAGTGCGTTGGCTTGTGTACATGCGTGGCTGCATGCGTCCTGTACATGCGTGGCTTGTTGCGTGGTTATCAATAATTCAATATAAACTACTCCCTCCGTTCCTAAATATAAGTCTTCTAGCCATTTCAAATAGACTACAACATACGGATGTGTGTAGACATATTTTAGAGTGTAGATTCACTCATTTTGTTTCGTATGTAGTCCCTTATTGAAATATCTAAAAAGACTTATATTTGGGAACGGAGGGAGTATAAAACATCTTCAACTTAGCATCATGATGTACCGTTTCTAGTGGTTAGCGAAAAGTTCATGTTCTTTTAGTTGTTTATAGGTGGGCAAACGGAAAAAAACAGGGGAAAACGCGCAAGGTTCCTTGCAGACGCTCCACCACGAGGTTCCTTGCTCCTCCTCGGTTGTCGGGAATCTATGATCTTCGACTCTTTTCTTTTACGTGAGCTTTGTTCATCCTTTTCCCAACACGCGAGACATCTAGCATCAAGGTGCACGTGTCATGCAAGAAAATGGAGATAATCAGATAAGTAGTGCGTAAGTGAGTCGTGCGGGGGGGGGGGGGGAAGCGAGGGGAAACCCTTTTTTCGTAAGTGAGTCGTGCACTTCGATGGCACCTACGCAATATTTTTTCTCCTCGATGGCACATGAATAGTGCACGTACTCAACGACGGAGGACGGGATGGTAGCAATGACATGGTCAGCCCTTTTTTGGAGAGAGTACGTACTACTAGTAAATAACTTTGATGTGTCCCGTCAACTCGCAGAATGACGAGAAGCTTGATTACGCCTTCTCCCTCGCCAACGTGTGCGCGGTGGCTCGCAGCACGAGGAGAAACTTTTGCTTACAAGCGGTGGACGTGCAACATTTCATTTGGTGTCAGATTGCCAGAAGCACTACTGTAGAACCATCAACTTCCGGAAGAGGCGAAGAGCCAAGCGCAAGGTCACCTACTAACCTTAGGTTAGGCGTAGTGGGAGTAACATAAGTAGGGTACCTCCTTTTTTATTCTAGAAACAACCACACACGAATATCAAGGTGCTGGTTACGTAGAACAAATTTCCTGCAATCCGTGCTCAACCCTCCTCTATCTCTCTTCTCAGCCAGCCAGCGGACGCCTTGGAGCCCATCGTCTGCTTGCTCACATGCGCCCCACATGTCGTTGAAAACGCAAGAGGACCCATCGAACTCGCACATCTTTCACCTCGACGTCCGGTGATGAAAAACAAATCCAATAAAGATCTTCGGTGGCCGCTTTTGGAGTTACTCAAGAGTAGTAAGATTCTATTTATAGTTTAACCCAAGATGCACATCTCGTGGCTTCAACTACCACTCTATTTTCTTTCATAACACGACCTGGATGCTGGATGTCCCATGTGTCGGCAAAAGGAGGAAGAACCTGACCAAATCTTCGGTTGTGCTCTCGGATTAGACTAGTTATGCTAACTTAAAAAAATTATTGTGTACTCCCTCCGTTCCAAAATACTTGACTTCCTTTTGTCCAAAAGTGGTTGTACCTATATACTAAAACATGTCTAGATACATATATATTTTGACAAATAGAAGGCATGTATTGTGCAACGGAGGGATTAGAATGGATGCAAGTTTTTGTATTGGGAAGAAGAGTACATCCATATATTGATAGAACGTTGGAGTTGGCCTTACAAGTGGGACCGCAGTTGAGGAAACCGACTATTGGCAAACCCCCACCTCGCCCGCCGCGTGATGGCTGAGTTAGAGAAACGATGAGGTTGAAGAGATTGCTCTAGCACGGACTCCAAGAAATATGGTGTCAGATGGAAGTCGTCTGGTGGCGTGCCGTACTCACGGACGTGAATGCTTGTTCTGGCCCATGCCACCCTACTACTCCTACTACTTACTATATAGTACTAGTATCGAGGATTCGAGGTGCTAGTTACGTAGTACAATATGGCTACAGTAAAAACACCCGCACGACGCGCGAAGCATGTGAAGCTAGTACAAATAGTGTACTACTTCCTCCGTTCCTAAATATAAGTCTTTGTAGAGATTTCACTAAGTGGACTACATACAGAGCAAAATGAATGAATCTACACTTAATATGCATCTATATACATCCGTATATGGTTCATAGTGAAATATCTACAAAGACTTTACATTTAGAAATGGAGGGAGTACAATCATGGAGGAGGGAGAGGAAGAGCGTGCGACAGCAGTTCCAAATCAAGAGGGAAAGGCAAAGAGTCGGTGGACGGTTGCCAGTTTGCCACGGTTCACGAAGGGGCGCCCCGGCCTACACGTTGGTTCGGAAATACTCCTACTACTCGTCGTCGTCTCACTGATATGTTGGAACGGGACCACATGTGAACGAAACATGGTGTGTAATTTCTCATGCAAAATGCAATCTGGATGCGTTGGCCCGAGGTGCCGCATTAGTTTTTTTTGAAAGTTTGCCGCATTAATTATCGACCTTTATTTTTTTAACATGCAATCTGAATGGATAGCTCCTGTGGTCATCACACGTGAGCGGATATAGTGATGGTTGATTCGCCCGAGCAACTTATTACTGTGGGAATATGGGGGTACCAGCGGATTCAAGGAACAGAGAAATGATGGTTGCTTCGTCCGAGCAACTTACTGTGGTGAAGGTGGGGCTCTGTGATTTGACTGCTCACTAGTCATTACTACTGCGGTGCAACGACCAGGGTGAATCTTTCCCTGAAGTTGTGTTGTGCACTCAATATTGCTGCATGGCAGGTGGAGCCGGATGAAGGATGTCCAACATGTCGGCGAAACGAAGTTGAATTGTTTCTGGCATTGCTATCAATCCTTCAGAATTTGTTTATATGTACGCATAATTTTGATGAAATTGTACTGTGATGCTATGAAGGTTTCAACTTCGGTTCCCGCAGGAAAAAAAAGGTTTCAACTTGGGATTCATGTGTCTTGCCTCGAGATTATCTCGTTACAACATTCCATCAAATACAAATGAAACTACCATGACTAATGCATCTCAATGGTTCATGATCAGCGCCAATATTCACATCACAAATCAAGACAAAGTTGTGAGAAGGTGTACAAATAAAGAAAAATATATAATTGATCGATGTTGTTCGTAGGCATGGCTCCATTTCCTTGGCACAGTGTTCATTGCTTGGCAGCTAGTTTCACCCAGCTCTGTAGCCAAAAAAGAGGTGTATGAAGGACACCACAATCCGATCATTTTGTGCAGCTCCACTAAAATTGAGCGGACCATCCCTGTTTGCAAAGATATCCAGTCACTGTGATTACAATAATAGTGGAACTAGATGATGAAACATAACACACATAAATAGAAGCTGATCACCTCTACGATCTCTCTTTAGGACTAACTTCTTGTTGGTGAAAGATTAGGCACGGAGTTGGATGAGGAGGATAGCAAAACCAATCTCCCTTTCCCAGTCCCACAGAAATGTAAAAACGTTGCCCATGTGACATTTTGGCGGAACTGCACAAAACACTCTTCAGAAAAGTGATTTGTGCAGTTCACCAAAAGGTCGCAATAGCAACGAGGTGAAAATGGATAGCCCTGTTTGCAAAAGGAGGTCGAAAGGAAACAATTACTGCCCAATAACACGAGTTGAAGACACATACGCCGACAAAAAAGAAGCATGCTCCATGTAAAAAGGGAAAGATAGCACATGGTGGTTTATCAAAAATGGTTTGAGGACGAGATTGCAAGATGGAAATAAAAGTAGATATAGATGCAAAAAGTAAAGATGCAAATAAAAGTAGATTGGAAACAAGTATGATAAGAGATAGACCCGGGGGCCATAGGTTTCACTAGTGGCTTCTCTCAAGATAGCATAAGTATTACGGTGGGTGAACAAATTACTGTCGAGCAATTGATAGAAAAGCGCATAGTTATGAGATTATCTAGGCATGATCATGTATATAGGCATCACGTCCATAACAACTAGACCGACTCCTGCCTGCATCTACTACTATTACTCCACACATCGACCGCTATCCAGCATGCATCTAGAGTATTAAGTTCATAAGAACAGAGTAACGCTTTAAGCAAGATGACATGATGTAGAGGGATAAACTCAAGCAATATGATATAAACCCCATCTTGTTATCCTCGATGGCAACAATACAATACGTGCCTTGCAACCCTTTACATCCTTTGGGTAAGGACACCGCAAGATTGAACCCAAAGCTAAGCACTTCTCCCATGGCAAGAAAGATCAATCTAGTAGGCCAAACTAAACCGATAATTCGAAGAGACTTGCAAAGATAACTCAATCATACATAAAATAATTCAGAGAAGATTCAAATATTATTCATAGATAAACTTGATCATATACCCACAATTCATCGGATCTCGACAAACACACCGCAAAAAGAGATTACATTGAATAGATCTCCGCAAGAGAGGGGGAGAACATTGTATTGAGATCCAAAAAGAGAGAAGAAGCCATCTAGCTAATAACTATGGACCCGTAGGTCTCTGGAAAACTACTCACAACTCATCGGAGGGGAAAGGATGTTGATGTAGAGGCCCCCCGTGCTTGATTCCCCCTTCGGCAGAGTGCCGGTGAAGGCCCCAAGATGGGATCTCGCGGATACAGAAGGTTACGGTGGTGGAAATTGTGTTTCATGGTGCCCCTGGATGTTTTCGGGGTACGTAGGTATATATAGGAAGAAGAAGTACCTCGGTGGCCACCCGAGGGGCCCACGAGACAGGGGGCGCGCCCTATAGGGGGGGCGCGCCCTCCTATCTCGTGGAGGCTCCGGTTGCTTCCTAACTTGCACTCCAAGTTCTCTGGATCACGTTCGGCGAGAAAATCACGTTCCTGAAGGTTTCATTTCGTTTGGACTCCGTTTGATATTCCTTCTCTTCGAAATACTGAAATAGGCAAAAAACAACAATTCTGGGCTGGGCCTCCGGTTAATAGGTTAGTCCCAAAAGTAATATAAAAGTGGAAAATAAAGCCCAATATGGTCCAAAACAGTAGATAAAGTAGTATGGAGCAATAAAAAATTATAGATACGTTGGAGACGTATCAGGCATCCCCAAGCTTAATTCCTGCTCGTCCTCGAGTAGGTAAATGATAAAAGAGAATTTTTGATGCGGAGTGATACTTTGGCATAATTTCAATGTAAATCCTCTTAATTGTGGTATGAATATTCAGATCCGAAAGATTCAAGACAAAAGTTCATATTGACATAAAAATAATAATACTTCAAGCATACTAACTAAGCAATTATGTCTTCTCAAAATAACATGGCCAAAGAAAGTTATCCCTACAAAATCATATAGTCTGGCTATGCTCCATCTTCCCCATACAAAATATTTAAATCATGCGCAACCCCGATGAGAAGCCAAGCAATTGTTTCATACTTTAACATTTTCAAAACTTTCTCAATCTTCATGCAATACATGAGCGTGAGCCATGGATATAGCACTATATGTGGAATAGAATGGTGGTTGTGGAGAAGACAAAAAGAGGGAAGATAGTCTCACATCAACTAGGCGTATCAACGGGCTATGGAGATGCCCATCAATAGATATCAATGTGAGTGAGTAGGGATTGCCATGCAACGGATGCACTAGAGCTATAAGTATATGAAAGCTCAACAAAAGAAACTAAGTGGGTGTGCATCCAACTCGCTGGCTCACGAAGACCTAGGGCATTTGAGGAAGCCCATCATTGGAATATACAAGCCAAGTTCTATAATGAAAAATTCCCACTAGTAAATGAAAGTGACAAAATGAGAGACTCTCTAACATGAAGATCTTGGTGCTACTTTGAAGCACAAGTGTGGTAAAAGGATAGTAACATTGTCCCTTCTCTCTTATTCTCTTTTTTTTTCATTGGGCCTTTTATTATGGCCTCTTTTTTTCTCTTTTTTTATTTTTTTTTATTTTTCGTCCGGAGTCTCATCCCGACTTGTGGGGGAATCATGGTCTCCATCATCCTTTCCTCACTGGGACAATGCTCTAATAATGATGATCATCACACTTTATTTTCTTACAACTCAAGAATTACAACTCAATACTTAGAACAAAATATGACTCTAAATGAATGCCTCCGGCGTTGTACCGGGATATGCAATGCAACATGAGTGACATGTATGAAAGAATTATGAAAGGTGTCTTTGCCACAAATACGATGTCAACTACATGATCATGCTAGCAATATGACAATGATGGAGCGTGTCATAATAAACGGAACGGTGGAAATTTGCATGGCAATATATCTCGGAATGGCTATGGAAATGCCATAATAGGTAGGTATGGTGGCTGTTTTGATGAAGATATATGGTGGGTGTATGATACCGGCGAAAAGTGCGCGGTATTAGAGAGGCTAGCAATGGTGGAAGGATGGGAAGAAGTGCGTATAATCCATGGACTCAACATTAGTCATAAAGAACTCATATACTTATTGCAAAAATCTAGAAGTTATCAAAGCAAAGTATTACACGCATGCTCCTAGGGGGATAGATTGGTAGGAAAAGACCATCACTCGTCCCCGACCGCCACTCATAAGGAAGACAATCAATAAATAAATCATGCTCCGAGTTCATCACATAACAGTTCACCATACGTGCATGCTACGGGAATCACAAACTTCAACACAAGTATTATTTAAATTCACAACTACTCAACTAGCATGACTCTAATATGACCATCTTCATATCTCAAAACAATTATCAAGCATCAAACTTTTCTTAGTATTCAACGCACTAAAAAGAAAGTTTCACATATCTTGAATACCAAGTATATTAACATTAAGCAAATTACCATGCTATTAACGACTCTCAAAATAATCTAAGTGAAGCATGAGAGATCAATAGTTTCTTTAAAACAAATATACCACCGTGCTCTAAAAGATCTAAGTGAAGCACTAGAGCAAAAATTATCACGCTCAAAAGATATAAGTGAAGCACTATGAGCAAAACTATCAAGCTCAAAAGATATAAGTGAAGCACATAGAGTATTCTATCAAATTCCAATTTATGTATGGCTCTCTCAAAAGATGTGTACAGCAAGGATGATTTTGGTAAACTAAAAGGCAAAGACGCAAATAATACAAGATGCTCCAAGCAAAACACTTATCATGTGGTGAATAAAAATATAGCCCCAAGTAAAGTTACCAATGAACGAAGACGAAAGAGGGGATGCCTTCCCGGGGCATCCCCAAGCTTAGGCTTTTGGCTATTCTTGAATATATTGGGGTCCCATGGGCATCCCCAAGCTTAGGCTCTTGCCACCCTTTATTCCATAGTCCATAAAAACTTTACCCAAAACTTGAAAACTTCACAACACAAAACTAAATAGAAATCTCGAGAGCTCCGTTAGAGAAAGAAAACAAAAGACTACTTTAAGCTACTGTAATGAACTCATTCTTTATTTATATTGGTGTTAAACCTACTGTATTCCAACTTCTCTATGGATTATAAACTATTTTACTAGCCATAGATTCATCAAAATAAGCAAACAACACACGATAAACAGAATCTGTCAAAAACAGAACAGTCTGTAGTAATCTGTAACTAACACAAACTTCTGGAAATGCAAACAATCTACCAAATTTGACGACCTATACAATTTGTTTATTGATCAGCAGCAATTTGAATCACTATTTTATCACGTTCTGGTGATTTTTAACAATTCGGGCACTGAGTGCAAAGTTTCTGGAAATTACAGCAAGATCAAATAACTATCATCCAAGAAGATCCAATAGGTTTAACTTGGCACAAACACTAATTAAAAGATAAAACCACATCTAAACAGAGGCTAGATGGATTATTTATTCCTAAAGAGAAACAAAAACAAAAAAACATAAAGAAAATTGGGTTGCCTCCCAACTAGCGCTATCGTTTAACACCCCTAGCTAGGCATAAAAGCGAGGATATATCTAAGTGGTGCCATCTTTGGCACTAAACTCATAAGTAGCACGCATGATAGATTCATAAGGTAATTTAAATTTCTTTCTTGGAAAGTGCTCCATGCCTTTATTTAAGGGAAATTGGAATCTAATATTCCCTTCCTTCATATCAATAATCGCACCAATCGTTCTAAGGAAAGGTCTACCAAGAATAATAGGACATGAAAGATTGCAATCTATATCAAGAACGATAAAATCTACGGGCACCAAATTTTATTTGCAACGATAAGAACATCATTGATCCTTCCCATAGGCTTTTTAATGGTGGAATCCGCAAGGTGCAAATTTAAAGAACAATCATCAAGATCATGGAAACCTAGAATACCACATAAAGTTTTCAGAATCGTGGAAACACTAGCACCCAAATCACACAAAGCAAAACACTCATAATCTTTAATTCTAATCTTTATAGTAGATTCCCACTCATCATTAATTTTTCTAGGTATAGAAACTTCCAAATTAAGTTTTTCATCATAAGATTGCATCAAGGCATCAACAATATGCATGGTAAAAGCTTTATTTTGACTATAAGCATGAGGAGAATTAACAACGGCTTGCAACAAGGAAATACAACCTTTTAAAGAGCAATTATCATAATTAAATTCCTTGAAGTCTGAGATAGTGGGTTCAACATTATTAGAAGTTGAGGATTCTCCAATCTCACTTTTACCAAATTTATCATTAAGATATAAAGATTCCGAATTCTTGGGACGCCTTCTAGGAAAAGTTGATTCATCATCAGTCCCATAATCATCAAAGTTCATATTGCAAAACATAGATCTAATTGGAGATGCATCAATAACTTTAAGATCCTCATCATTATTTTCACGGAAACTAGAAGAACACGCTTTTATAAAGCTTTCTTTCTTAGCACGCAATCTAGCGGTTCTTTCCTTGCACTCGTCAATGGAAATTCTCATTACTTTGAGAGACTCATTGATATCATGCTTAGGAGAAGAAGATCCAAGTTTAAGAGAATTAACATCAAGTGAAAGTCTATCAACGTTCCTAGCCAAATCATCCACTTTGAGCAAATTTTCTTCAAGCATAACATTAAAATTCTTTTGAGAGATCATAAATTATTTCACACTATTCTCAAAATCAGAGGGCATATTATTAAAATTACCATAAGAATTATTGTAGGAATTTCCATAATTATTAGAGGGATTACTAGGGAACGGTCTAGCATTAAAATTTCCTATATAAGCATTGTTTCCAAAACTATTCCTACCAACAAAATTCACATCCATAGATTCATTATTATTCTCAATCAAGGAAGACAATGGCATATCATTGGGATCAAGAGGAGTATTTTTAGTAGCAAGCATCTTCATAAGTTCATCCATCTTTCCACTCAAAACATTGATTTCTTCTATAGCATGCACTTTTTACTAGAAGATCTTTCGATTGTGCCATTGAGAATAATTAGCCATAATATTATCAAGTAATTTTGTAGCATCTCCAAACGTGATTTCCATAAAGGTGCCTCCCGCGGCCGAATCTAAGAGATTTCTAGAAGCAAAGTTCAAACCGGCATACAATTTTTGTATGATCATCCATAAATTCAAACCATGAGTAGGGCAATTACGAAGCATCAATTTCATTCTTTCCCAAGATTGGGCAACATGCTCATGATCAAGTTGTTTAAAATTCATAATATCGTTCCTAAGAGTGATGATCTTAGCGGGAGGAAAATACTTAGAGATAAAAGCATCTTTGCACTTGTTCCAAGAATCAATACTATTTTTAGGCAAAGACGAGAACCAAACTTTAGCATGATCTCTAAGTGAAAACGGAAATAACTTCAATTTGACAACATTGTTATCCGTATCTTCCTTCTTTTGCATATCACACAAATCAACAAAGTTGTTTAGATGAGTAGGGGCATCTTTGCTAGGAAGGCTGGCGAATTGATCTTTCATAACAAGATTCAGCAAAGCGGTATTGATTTCACAAGACTCATCATTATTAAGAGGAGCAATCGGAGTACTAAGGAAATCATTATTATTCGTATTCGAGAAGTCACACAATTTGGTATTATCTTGCGCCATGGCAACAAGTAACCCAACACACAAGCAAATGTAAAAGCGATGTTTAAAAGAGAGGAGGAGATTGGGAAAGAGAGGGCGAATAAAATGGCAAGGGTGAAGTGGGGAGAGGAAAACGAGAGGCAAATGGCAAATAATGTAAATGCGAGGGAGATAGGTTTGTGATGGGTACTTGGTATGTCTTGACTTGAGCGAAGACCTCCCCGGCAACGGCGCCAGAAATCCTTCTTGCTACGTCATGAGCTTGCGTTGGTTTTCCTCAAAGAGGAGAGGGTGATGCAGCAAAGTGTAGCGTAAGTATTTCCCTCAGTTTTGAGAACCATGGTATCACTCCAGTAGGAGGCTCCTCAAAAGTCCCACACACCTACACAAACAAACTAAAAACTCGCAACCAACGCAATAAAGGGGTTGTCAATCCCTTCACAGCCACTTGCGAAAGTGAGATCTGATAAAGATAGTATGATAAGATAAATATATTTTTGGTATTTTATGATATAGATGCAAAAAGTAAAGATGCAAATAAAAGTAGATTGGAAACAAGTATGATAAGAGATAGACCCGGGGGCCATAGGTTTGACTAGTGGCTTCTCTCAAGATAGCATAAGTATTACGGTGGGTGAACAAATTACTGTCACGAGCAATTGATAGAAAAGCTTACGCTTATGAGATTATCTAGGCATGATCATGTATATAGGCATCACGTCCATAACAAGTAGACCAACTCCTGCCTGCATCTACTACTATTACTCCACACATCGACCGCTATCCAGCATGCATCTAGAGTATTAAGTTCATCAGAACAGAGTAACGCTTTAAGCAAGATGACATGATGTAGAGGGATAAACTCAAGCAATATGATATAAACCCCGTCTTGTTATCCTCGATGGCAACAATAAAATACGTGCCTTGCAACCCTTTCTGTTACTGGGCAAGGATGCCGCAAGATTGAACCCAAAGCTAAGCACTTCTCCCATGGCAAGAAAGATCAATCTAGTAGGCCAAACTAAACCGATAATTAGAAGAGACTTGCAAAGATAACTCAATCATACATAAAAGAACTCAGAGAAGATTCAAATATTATTCATAGATAAACTTGATCATAAACCCACAATTCATCGGATCTCGACAAACACACCGCAAAAAGAGATTACATCGAATAGATCTCCACAAGAGAGGGGAGAACATTGTATTGAGATCCAAAAAGAGAGAAGAAGCCATCTAGCTAATAACTATGGACCCAGAGGTCTGTGGTAAACTACTCACAACTCATCGGAGGGGCAAGGATGTTGATGTAGAGCCCCCGTGCTTCATTCCCTCCGACAGAGTGTCGGGCCAAGGCCCCAAGATGGGATCTCATGGATCTGAAGGTTACGGTGGTGGAAATTGTGTTTCGTGGTGCCCCTGGATGTTTTCGGGGTACATAGGTATATATAGGAAGAAGAAGTACGTTGGTGGCCGCCCGAGGGACCCACGAGACAGGGGGCGCGCCCTATAGGGGGGGTGCCCTCCTATCTCGTGGAGGCTCCGGTTGCTTCTTAACTTGCACTCCAAGTTCTCTGGATCACGTTCGGCGAGAAAATCACGTTCCTGAAGGTTTCATTCCGTTTGGACTCCGTTTGATATTCCTTTTCTTCGAAATACTGAAATAGGGATATGTTTTGTAGCGTCCTCTAGTTCTTCTAGTTCTAGTTCTAGTTGGTCCTAGTTGACTAATTAGTGTTAGACTAGTTGACTGGAATTATACAAAAAGCATGGCTCTCCCACCCCCTCCCCGGCGATCTCCACCCTCCTCCGGTGATCTCCTCCACTAGCCACCAAATTATAGTTTCTATCCACTAAATCTCTCCGCGTCCTAAGATCTACACGCTCATACCCATCTCCTATGGGTTCCAATGATGGATCCACCCTTGGCTTGGACTTCTCCAAGGGTTTGGTTTTTGCTGATAAGGTTTTTCAATCTACTGGTTTTTCTGTTCACCCTCTTGAGGATTCGGAGATCTTCACCATGGTTGTCTCCTTTGGGAGTCATGTTTTCCGTCTGACTGAGGATTCTGTGGCGGCGGCCCTTGAAGCAGCCCTTGGAGGTTCGGCTATTGAGTTCATGGTTTTCTTGATCAAGGATAAGGTATTTGGATTTCAAGTCTCTTGCAAGGCAGTAGCCATGATTATTCTAAGTCTTAGATCGTTTGCATGTGATCATTTCAAATGTTACTTTCATCTTTGGGGTAACGGTGGCCCAAATTGGGGTCGTGAGTTAAAGATCTGGAATTTAGAATGTGATGCTGAATGGGTTCTTGTTAGCCCTTCCAAAAGGCGTGCTGCTCTGGGTTTGTTAGCCATGCACAAGAGACCTCCTAAGTCATCGTTCAAGTCTGCTACTTCGGTTAACAAGAAAGCTTCGTTTGCAGTTTTTCAAAACTACGCAGCTTGTCGTGCTTATCGTTATCCTGCCTGTGAAAATTGCATTCAAACTACTGAAGATGCTAGGTATTCTATTCCACCGCATGAGAGGGTTGTCATTAGACCCACTTTGCCGGTGAATCTCCGGTGGACGTCGACGAGGCCTTCGGTTTCTTTTGGCATGGTGCAAGATCTGCTGTCCCCGGCTGATCGGGCGCCGCCATCCTCGGGCAGGAATTTTGGTCCTTTGAATGTGGACGTACCTGGCCATGTTGGGCCGGTCTGTGCCACGGGCCGGGAGGAGTGTGGGCGTCTTGAGCCGCTAGTTTGCGCTGAGCAGGAGCACCCCCTGGGCTTCCCAATATTCCTTCGTTGCAACAAGCGAGAAATGATTTTGATAATTTGATCTCGGGTATGGTTGAGGAAGTTCTCACGTGTCAGATTTGTTTGGCAAAGGGGCATTTTTCTTCTGCTTGCACATCTAAACTCAGTTGCCTCTCTTGCTGCCGTGTCGGGCATGCTAAAAAAGATTGTTACAAATTTGCTCGTTTATTGGGTTGGGTTTGGAAACCAAAACCCGCTAACGTTGAAACTTCCGAGGTATCCAGCTAGAATATCTCTCTGACGCTGCATTTACCAATCTTGGACCTCTCTTGCACTTCCGCATTTACTCCCTCGTCCAGTCCAATCAGCCCTGGACCCAAGACTCCTTCGTCTCGCTGCCTACTACACCTCCTCCGCCGCTCCACTCTCCGTCGGGCGTCTCGAGCTTCATCGCTACCGATCCCATGGCCAACTTCCACCTGGATCCTCTGCTTTATGTCCCGGCTGGCCACCACATTGTTGACGGTGGTGAAGATCGGGTGTCGCGCACCTTTGTGACACCACATACCCCAATTGTGCGCCGCCATGAAGAGTTTATGCTTGCAGAGGTAATGTCGATCCCTCCGCCTGATCAGATAGGTGCTGCTAGGGAAGAAGTTGTTCAGTGGCTGCAAGCGGATGGTGTTTTAGTAAGGTCAACCCAGCCATGGATTCGTTCTGTAGGTCTTTTTCAGCTTCGTGATGCTGCTGTTCGCTTTCATTTGCTCCAACTTCCACCGCAGCCACTGGGCAATGATCGTTTCGTTCGATTCATGAAGCATGATGAGGGGGAGTCGTTTTGGGGCGCCCAAGGTTTCCGTCAAGGTTTACTCATGTTCTTGGGCATCCCTTTGGATCTTCGCAACACCGATCGCATCGTGGCTGCTGTGAACACTTTTGGCAAGTTTCACCACTGGATTAGTGCTCATCCATATCTGGTTAGATCTCTGGTTTTTTCTTCTTTCCCTGAAGATGTTCTTGTGCCCCGTGATGTTGTCTTCATGGAATATGCGGCCCGGGGTGGCGCGCGGGTTCTTGGACGGCTCCTCTGTATATCTTGGGGGCGAATTTTGCTGAGCAGATGCCACTGGATGAGGATTGGATGCCCATCAATGGCAATCCACATCCGGTTTCCGGGGTTCAGTTCCCTGAACTGCCGCCTTTCATTCTGCCTTCGTATCCTACATTGGGATGGAATGACATCCCTCATCCTGCTCCTGAGCCTGCTGTGAATGATGTGGATGACAATATCTGGGGTTGGAACGAGCCTGTGGAACAGCCGATGCCGCAAGATCAGGAATCTATGGTGATGGATGTCTCTGCTCAGCCTAGTTCTGATGTTGTCCAGCAGGACCATGTCGTACATGTTTCTTCTGATGAGGAGATGCCTGAAGTTGATATTGTCCCTTTGACTGATGATGCTAATGATGCTAGTAACTGGGCTATTGTGATCTATCAGCCTCCTCTGATTGTGCCTGGCGTGGAGCTTCCTGCTGCTGTTCCTTTTGGGCCTCCTTTGCCTCCTGAGATGGTGTGGAGGAGGTCTTTTGAGAACCTTCTGCAGGCTCCCGTGGTCTACAATGTCCTTAAACCTGTTGCTTTGCAGCCTTTTTAGCCTGTGATTCTGTCTAAGAGAAGTTGGGACTTGGCCTTTGGTGACGCTGATCTGCCTATGTTAACCTGGAAGGAGCAGGCACCAGTTAGGCTAGTTGCTAGGGCTTTGTTCCCTGAAGATGTTACTGACGTTCAGTTTGCTGCTGTGCCCCAGATAGCTAGGAGGCCTCGCAATACGTTGGCGCCAACTCCTATTGTTGAAACTTCTGTTCGCAGATGCACCAGAAGCTCGGCCCAACGTGATGGTTTCAAGCCCACCTTCCGGGAGCTTTCTCTGCAGCCCAAAAGAAGGAAGCCCAGAGCAAAGCCCTTTACTGCTCAGATGCCTGATGACCCAGCCCAAGAGGATATCCCACCACCTACACCTATTGCTCGTCTGCAAGAAATTGGCAGGGAGCTGGAGATTGATGCTCAACTCCTTTATGTGGATGCTCTTATGGCGAATCCACCTCATGCTGCTGCCACTAATACAAATGATTAGTGTTCTCATTGGGTCTTGGTCCTGGCACTAATACATCTGAATTTGCTATGTTCCTGTTCTTTTATGGGTCTCTTTATTTTGCAAACTTTATTGTAATGTTGATGGGTCAGACTGTTATGTGCTACTTTGGTCATATGGCATTGTGTGCTGTATGCTATCTGGATCCTTTCAATGCTTGTTTTAATGAGTAATATCTGTAGAAACTGGAATGTTTTGTGCTGGAATGTCAGAGGTTTAAATTCAGAAGCTAGGCAGAGAGCAATTAGACAAAAAATCGATGAAAGTCAGTGTGCTGTTGCATGTTTACAGGAAACCAAATGATCTTCTTTTGACTCTAGGTCAATTAAGAGTTTCTGTCCCAAGAGATTTGACAGCTTTGCTTGCTCTCCTGCAATGGGAGCCTCTGGGGTAATTATTGTGGTCTGGAATTCCTCTGTTTTTATTGGATCTTTAATTGAAATCCAACAGTTCGCTGTAGTTGTTGAGTTTGTGTCCAGGCAGAACAATGAAAAATGGATTCTGGTGGCTGTTTATGGTCCTTGTCAGGGTGAAGCTAGAGATGCTTTTGTCTCTTGGCTTTATAATCTCAACATTCCTGTTGATGAGAATTGGCTTCTTTTGGGAGATTTTAATTTCATGAGGTCCATAGAGAACAGGAATTTACCTGGTGGGCACCTGAATGATATGTTAATTTTCAATGAGATTATTGGGCATTTGGGACTCCTGGAGTTGCCCATCAAGGGAAGAGCTTTCACCTGGTCAAATATGCAGGATTACCCTCTCCTAGAGCAATTAGACTGGTTTTTCACCTCAGTTGACTGGATAACTGTATATCCTATGACTGAAGTGCTCCCCCTTGCTAGGGCTGCTTCTGACCATGTACCCTGTGTTGTCACAATCAAAACTTCTATCCCTAAGTCAAATATTTTTAGGTTTGAGAACTATTGGATGGAATTGGAGGGTTTCATGGATTGTGTTGCTAAGTCTTGGAATATCCCTTCTAGGAAGGGCCACATAACTGCCAAAATTGCTGATGAGTTTAAGCATCTTAGAATGTGCCTTAAAAGGTGGCAAATGAATGTCTCTAAGTTAAAGCTCCTCATTGCCAAATGCAATCATGTTATCTTGTTACTAGATGACTTGGAAGAGTGGAGGCCTCTCAGGAGTTTAATTTCAGGAAAACTGTCAAAGTACACCTGGAGAAACTGCTTCATTTGCAGTTCCTTTTTGGAAGAAGAGGTGTACTATCAGATATATTAAGGTGGGAGGGGAAAACACAAAGTTTTTCCATGCCATGGCCACTGAAAGACACGGAAGGAATTCTATTGCCAACTTAAAATTACCTGATGGTACTGTGGTAAATGATCATGCTCAAATTTCATCTGCCTATCCCCTGTCATGACCAGGAATCATTCATCTGCCTATCCCCTGTCATGTTCAGAAGAGGAATCATTCATCTGCCTATCCATGTTCAAATTCCATGTTCATTCCCCTATCATGTTCAGAAGAGGAATCATTCCCCTGTCATGCTCAAATTCCATGTTCAGAAGAGGAATCATTCATCTGCCTATCCCCTGTCATGACCAGGATTACCCTGTGATCCAGTATGCTGATGATACTCTTATCATCTTACCTGCTGACAAGTTTCAGCTCCTTGCTTTGAAGGATATGCTCCATGTTTTTGCTCACTCCACTGGCCTGGATGTCAATTATCAGAAATCCTTCCTCATCCCCATAAATGTGGATCCTGTTATGATGAATGATCTTGTTGCTGCTTTTGGTTGCCAAATAGGAAAGATGCCTTTCACCTATCTTGGACTGCCAGTGGGAACCACAAGGCCTAAAATGGTGGACTTTATGCCTCTGGTGGACTGCATGGAAAGAAGAATGACTTCTAGCTCTTCCTTTCTTAATCAAGGGGAGAGACTCCAGTTCCTCAACTCTGCTCTATCCTCAATGCCCATCTTCTTCATGGGAAGCTTGGCTGTTCCAGCTGGCATTCTCAAGCAGTTGGAGAGAATTCAGAGGCAATGTTTTTGGAGAAATAATAGAGATGAACCTGCCCCCTCACTTGCAGCTTGGGAGCTTATTTGTAGGCCAAAAAACAAGGGTGGTCTTGACATTCTCAATCTGGGGGTACAAAATGTTGCATTGCTTATTAAACATGCTAGTAACTTCCTGAATAAAAAAGACATTCCCTGGGTTTCCCTCATTTGGAATTCTTATTATCATGAAAGAGTGCCTCAAGGAACATCTGCATGGGTTCTTTCTGGTGGAAGGATATCTGCAAGGTTATGGTGAGTCTCAGAGAGCTATCTTGGGTTCAGGTCAATGATGGTGATTCTCAGACTGCTCGTCGATAGCTGGAATATTGGTGATGAGGTCTCTCCTCTCCAATGTAGATTTCCCGGGCTATTTTCCTATGTTAAGGACCCATGGATTACAGTCAAGGAATTCTTCAATACTCAAGATATTTTCCAGCTCTTTCATCTCCCCCTGTCTGCTCAGGCTTTTGGAGACTTGGGCATGATTCAATCCATGATGGATTCTCATAGCAGAGTATCTGGCTCTAAGGATGTGTGGTTCTGGCAGAATTCCTCCAAGCAGTTTAGACCCAAGATGTTTTACTCCCACACATTTAAATTTGAAGTTTTCAACCCTCTGCTGTCTTGGATTTGGAAATCTTCCTGTACTCTCAAGATCAAAGTCTTTGCTTGGATGCTAATCATGGATGTGAATACTAAAGATATGGTTGAACGAAGACATTGGCACATGGAGGATGGAGTGCAATGCAAGCTCGCTTCGCAGTTAGAGAAACCAGGGATCATCTTTTTTTCAACTGCAATTTCAGTACTAGAGTCTGGACTTATCTCCAAATTGATTGCCCGACTGGGCATTCTATGTCTGATGTGGTTATTCAGGCTAGGAGAGATTTTCACGAGCCTTTTTTCTCTAAAGTTGTGTTCACTGCATGCTGGAACATATGGATCATTCGAAATGCCAAGGTTTTCAGAAATGAGAGGGCTAGTTTCTATAAATGGTGTGCTGCCTTTAAACATGATATCTCCTTGCTGCAATACATGATTAAGTCTGCTTACAAGGATGACCTTCTTAAGTGGATCTCCTTCCTTCCCCCTTAAGACTTAGTGTAGTAAGGCATCCCTGCCTCCCTCCCCTTCCTCTTAGTTAGTCTCTTTTTGTTAGATTACTCCTTGTAATCACCCTTTGTATTTTGTCACTTTGTTCTAATAAAGGTTTTGATATGCTGTGGGGGTTTTGCCCCACAGTTCCAAGTCAAAAAAAAATACTGAAATAGGCAAAAAAAACAGCAATTCTAGGCTGGGCCTCCGGTTAATAGGTTAGTCCCAAAAGTAATATAAAAGTGGAAAATAAAGCCCAATATGGTACAAAACAGTAGATAAAGTAGCATGGAGCAACCAAAAATTATAGATACATTGGAGACGTATCAGTGTATGAGCATGTGGTTAATGAAAACAGGGGCGGGAGTGTGCACCCCTGCGTGGAATCGTATTGGACATATGGGGGCATGGACGGTGAGAAGAGAAGAGGGGAAGTATATATGTGTTTGTTGTAGGCACACTTGGCTAGAGAGGTATATCGACCGGTGTGCCGAAAGAAGGAGCCGGGGCTCACACACCGCTGGTGGACGACCTAAAGAGAAATAATGAACGTGCGTGATGGAGGGGACGCTAAGGGTGTGTGAGGGGGCGGGCGTGTGCATGCACGATAGAAAGTTAGCGCTAGCTAGCTACAAATAGAAGAGGATCGTGAAGGTGTAAAAGACGAACAAAGATCATAATTCATTATAAAAAAGTGGATATGAATACTTGAAGAAGATATCATAATGAGAACATTGATTATAATTTGGGCTAATGTGTGGCTTTTGCAACTCAGGTCTAAATACTTGTCATAATGTAGGGGGCGGGGCACTATACTTTGTGCGGTAAACACGGTGTACGTATGAAACATGGTTTAGATTATGAATATATAGTTAGTACATCAAATGTACTATTATTTGGAATCAACATCAAGTGTATTCAAAAAATAGAATTCGAGTTCATGTAGTAAACATAGTTCATATCTATCTCTATAACAATCATGTGGCGTGTTATTAAGGTAATACACGAATGATGGTTGAAGTTGGCAACAATCATGATTGTAGATTCTTATTGAAATAGAGAAACAAATTCAAATTTAGTTCGAATTGCAGCGGTAGTATAGACATTTGAAATGCACTAAAATGTTGGTATGAGTAGGTTACATGCATTATACAGACAAGTTTAAAAAAATAATCGTACATAACATGGATTCATAGTCCCTCCTTCCATCTATATAGGGCATAATGAGATTTTTAAGACCGCCTTTGACTATTGACAAGATTAATAGTACATGACATGCACAATGTGAAAATTATATCATTGAAAGAACCTTTCATGCACGAAGTTAACGGTGTGCTTTATGTAAGTTGCATGTCATATATCATTGCTCTAATATTTGGTCAAAGTTAGCATCGAAAACGCATTAGGCCCTATATAGATGGAAGGAGGAGTAGCTTTGAATAGCATTTGTATAGTAAAACGGGCAAGACTCTCTCTTTGTGTGGTGTGAATAGTTTTATTTTTTCGCTTTCTTTTGGTTGAGAGAAGTGCGAATTGATTTGGTACGTAAAAGTACAATATTACTACACGTTAGGCTTGTCCCTAAAATTCAACCCGCGCCTTGTTAAATCTCGAAAATTCAGATATCGTGCTCCCAAAACTGGCGCCTTCACAACCCGCGCCATGCAATCCCGAAATTACAACGCGAAAACTCCCTCCAGCTGCCAAATCCCGACATGCGAAATCCCCTTCTAACCTCGAGCCGAAAGGGCCGCTAGTTCAAATCGGTGGGGGTAATTTTGTAACACACCCTACATTTTGGACAAGCGCGTCCCTAAGTCATGCTTCACCCTCCCATCGCCTCGCCGGTGTCAAAACCAGCGGATCTCGGTAGGGGTCCCGATCCAGGCCAAGGCCGATGGTAACAGGAAGCAAGGGACACAGATGTTTACCTAGGTTCGCCCTCTCGATGGAGGTAAACCCCTACTTCGCTTGATTAATATTTATGATATGGGTAGTACAAGAGTAGATCTACCACGAGATCATAGAGGCTAAACCCTAAGAGCTAGCCTATGATGGTATGATTGTAATTGAGATCGGCCTTCTAAGGACCAACCTCTCCGGTTTATATAGACATCGGAGAGGGCTAGGGTTTACATGGAGTCGGTTACAAGGAAGGAAATATAATATCCGGATCGCCAAGCTTGCCTTCCACGCCAAGGAAAGTCCCATACGGACACGGGTCGAAGTCTTGAGTCTTGTATCTTCACGCTTCAATAGTCCGGACGTTGTACACAGTCCGGCTGTCCGGATACCCCCTAATCCAGGACTCCCTCAGTAGCCCCTGAACCAGGCTTCAATGACGATGAGTCCGGCGTGCAGTCTTGTCTTCGGCATTGCAGGGCGGGTTCCTCCTCTGAATACTCCAAAGTAATTATCGAACACTTGAATCGTGTCCGGATCCACAAGATGATCTTCACATGGCATAAACCTGATATGCTGGCGATCCTCGTGTTTCGTGCCCATGCATCGTGGCCTGGTCCAACGCGGACCGGCGTTTCTTACCCCGTGACGACTCGCGTTACAAGACGGTTTTATTGGCGCGTCCCGTCGGGGCAGAGATCGTGTTCCACTTATTACGGGATTTTTTCCATCAATATGGGCGCACGCAACCCCACGACGGCCATTGGTATAACTCCGTGTGTTTTTAGATAAGCCTCAAACGGCCACCTGTGGACTCTTGATATTCATCCCCTTTATAAAAAGGGGTCGAGGCCTATGCCTCTTTTCCACCTTCCTCGCGCCTTCTTGTACCTCGAGTTCTAACACCTGAAACCTAAGCTTCAACCCCCCAGATCTGCCGATATGTCTGGATCCGTTCCTCAAGGCCGGTGGGTGGCCTCCTCGATTCAAGAGGACGACATTGCGAAGCTTAGGGAGGTCAGATACCTGACTGCCGACATCCAACACAGGATTCCTGCATCCGGGCAGGTCATCCCCACACCGGAGCCTAATGAGTGCGCTGCTTTTGTCCCGCACTTCCTCCGCTGCCTGGCTTCACCTCGACCCCTTTGTGAGGGGGGCTCATGTTCTATTATGGGTTGGATTTTCACGATCTGGCTCCGGATGCCATCCTCCATATCTCGCTGCTCATTATCATGTGCGAGGCTTTTCTCCACATTACCCCACACTTCGGCTTATGGCTCAAGACTTTTAATGTGACGCCGAAGATGATCGAGGGACGACATGCAGAGTGCGGAGGTGCCGTAATAAGCAGAAGCGTCGATGCCCCATGGCCAGAGGGTTCTTTCCCAGAAGTATCCGATGTACGGCAACGGAGGTGGTTTTACGTCACGGCTCCCAGAGGCACAAAGTGGGTGGCCGCCCCCGAGTTTGGCTCGGGCCCTCCGTCACAGTTGGCGTCTTGGACGGGCGTAGGACGGAATTGGGGGCCCGCTGGTGATATACCAGTACTGCAGAATCGCATCCGGGAGCTTCTTGAGAGGGACATTAACCTTGTCAGCATAATGCAAGTGAGGTTAATCCGACGGATGTTGCCGTGCGGCGCCCGGCCTCTCCGGATGTGGGAGTTCAATCCGGAGGGTCCATGGATCGTCAAGCACTTCTTCGGCTTGAAGCTCGAAGAGATGTGCAAATTATTCTTCGGACGGAAAGTAGTGTGTCCGGATACCACCGAGGATGCAAGCCTAAGATGCAATCGCCTAGATACTCAAGTAAGTAGCCTTGATACCAGACACCCTGTTTTGTATTTGTCATGATTGTCTATTCTGAAAAATCATCCGCGTCCAGGAATGGCTCCACAAGGCGGAGAGAATCAGGTGTCCGGCGCCACTTCCTGAAGGCTCGCCCATCCCCACCATGGCCAAGATGCTCGACCGGGTACTCAGCAGAATGCCCTCGGGGAAAGACAAGGGGAGGAACGAAGAAACCGAACCCCACATGCTACGCATCCGAACCGGGGGAATTGTTACCTTGCCCAAGTAGGATAGTCGGGGAGGGGAGGCTAAAGCCTCCTCCCCGCGCGGGAAGAAGAGGGTCGCCTCCGAAGATTTGGAGGCGGAGATGCCCAACTTAGGGAAAAAGTCATCCCCGGGGGGCCTTGCCCTGACGGGCACCCTCGCCGCACCATGCCCTTCAACGGGCCAGCCCTCCACCGAGCTGTAAGTTAATTTTTAATTCGAAGGTACTGCGTTCCTCCTAGATCAATAACCAGGATTCGTCTTTTCTCAGTCCGGCTAGCAGCCCTTCTGAACAGAGTTCGTCTTCAGGGGATCTTCCTCCGGAGATGATGGAGAGCGAAACCCCACCCACCTCTCCGGCTCATGAAGCGGGCGACACCGAGGTATCGTCACGGAGGAGTCCGGATCTGCCGAAGCCAGAAGCCAAAGCCCCCCTGATCCCGGAACGTTTGGCTACCACGAGGGGCGATGGGAAGGGTCCGGCACAATTTGATGTCCGGCCGGACGTACTAACGGGCCTACTGGAGCGAGCTACGCTCTCGGAGGAGCACCACTCATTAATGAGCGCGGTGCTCAAGAAGATTTAAATCGCTTCTAAGCGGTTTGAATGAAGCATTTACAAGTCTGCTCAGAGGCTTTAAGGTATGTAGTGAAGAATACACTGTTTTTGGCTGTGAGGCACGCGTTAGGTGTGCTCCATATGGATAGTAGCCCCCGAGACTCTGGTTGCCCGCACAAGGGGGCAAACGAGGGATCATAAATCAATGATTGCGCTGTAAATACGTGCAGGTACCTGTGAGTCCGGCTGCCGACCAGTCCGTTGAAGTTTCCAAACTGACCAGGCAGATTCGATTGATTGATGCCGATATCACGCTGGTGAACGAGCCGCTGGACAAATCACAAGGTAGGTGCTTGATACGTCTCCAACGTATCTATAATTTTTGATTGCTCCATGCTACTTTATCTACTGTTTTAGGCTTTATTGGGCTTTATTTTCCACTTTTATATTATTTTTGGGACTAACCTATTAACCGGAGGCCCAGCCTGTAATTGCGTTTTTTTTGCCTATTTCAAGATTTCGAAGAAAAGGAATGTCAAACGGAGTCCAAACGGAATGAAACCTTAGGGAACGTGATTTTCTCGCCGAACGTGATCCAGAGAACTTGGAGTGCAAGTCAAGAAGCAACCGGAGCCTCCACGAGATAGGAGGGCGCACCCCCTGTCTCGTGGGCCCCTCGGGCGGCCACCGACGTACTTCTTCTTCCTATATATACCTACGTACCCCGAAAATATCCATGGGCACCACGAAACACAATTTCCACCACAGTAACCTTCTGTATCCGTGAGATCCCATCTTGGAGCCTTCACGGCACTCACGGAGGGGAATCAAGCACGGAGGGCCTCTACATCAACATCCTTGCCCCTCCGATGAGTTGTGAGTAGTTTACCATAGACCCACGGGTCCATAGTTATTAGCTAGATGGCTTCTTCTCTTTTTGGATCTCAATACAATGTTCTCCCCTCTCTTGTGGAGATCTATTCGATGTAATCTATTTTTGCGGTGTGTTTGTCGAGATCCGATGAATTGTGGGTTTATGATCAAGTTTATCTATGAATAATATTTGAATCTTCTCTAAATTCTTTTATGTATGATTTAAGTTATCTTCGCAAGTCTCTTTGAATTACCAGTTTGGTTTGGCCTACTAGATTGATCTTTCTTGCCATGGGAGAAGTGCTTAGCTTTGGGTTCAATCTTGCGATGTCCTTACCCAAAGGATGTAAAGGGTTGCAAGGCACGTATTGTATTGTTGCCATCGAGGATAACAAGATGGGGTTTATATCATATTGCATGAGTTTATCCCTCTACATCATGTCGTCTTGCTTAATGCGTTACTCTGTTCTTATGAACTTAATACTCTAGATGCATGCTGGATAGCGGTCGATGTGTGGAGTAATAGTAGTAGATGCAGGCATGAGTCGGTCTACTTGTTATGGAAGTGATGCCTATATACATGATCATGCCTAGATAATCTCATAACTATGCGCTTTTCTATCAACTGCTCGACAGTAATTTGTTCACCCACCGTAATACTTATGCTATCTTGAGAGAAGCCACTAGTGAAACCTATGGCCCCCGGGTCTATCTCTTATCATATTTACTTCCAATCTACTTTTATTTTGCATCTTTACTTTTTGCATCTATATTATAAAATACCAAAAATATATTTATCTTATCATACTATCTTTATTAGATCTCACTTTACATGAAGTGGCCGTGAAGGGATTGACAACCCCTTTATTGCAATCTTTGGTTGCGAGTTCTCGCTTGTTTGTGTAGGTGCGTGGGACTTTTGAGGAGCCTTCTACTGGATTGATACCTTGGTTCTCAAAACTGAGGGAAATACTTACGCTACACTTTGCTGCATCACCCTCTCCTCTTCGAGGAAAACCAACGCAAGCTCAAGATGTAGCAAGAAGGATTTCTGGCGCCGTTGCCGGGGAGGTGTTCGCTCAAGTCAAGACATACCAAGTACCCATCACAAACCTATCTCCCTCGCATTTACATTATTTGCCATTTGCCTCTCGTTTTCCTCTCCCCCACTTCACCCTTGCCGTTTTATTCGCCCTCTCTTCCCAGTCTCCTCCTCTATCTTTTTCGCTTGTTCTTTGCCGCTATGTCTGAAATTGGGGAGATTATCGTCGATATGGACAATAATGATAACACAGAAAATCCCGAGGCTCCGGCCGATGAACCCCCTATCTTGCATACTAAAAAGTTTCGAATCGGTAGTGGTAACATCGTTGGCAAAGGTGTTATTCAAGATTTCTTTACTTGTGACGGTGCTTTACCCTCCATGGGTTGTTCTATCCTTCATAGAACTAGTAGTCTTGCGGATGCTATCGCTATGCTTGTAGTTGAACTTGAAAGACAATTTATGCATATGCATCCTTGCATACAAAGAATTTTCCTACAATTCTCTAATATTGAGCATTCTTCTATTAAGCGCGTCGTTACTATCTTTTTGGCTCATGAGTTTAGATTTATCATAAGAGAGGCCAAGGAAATCTTCGCACACTATAGGGTGGACGCTGGTCGTCCTCCCATAGAAGCGATCCTCTATGATCAAGAGGAAATTAGACGTTTTCAATCTTCGGACTATGTCGCTTTTAATGAAAACCTTAGAAAAAAGGTTCCTACTAATGTCTTGGTTGATTGCATTAACGAGCTTAATAATGATTTTTCCCTTCGAAACAACGAGCTAGGATACTCTCTTGAGTATAGGCTTACAAGATTTTGCCAAAAGAATGCTTTTAGTGATGAAATAGTTGTGCACTATGAAGGGCCAAAGGAGGAACCCGTTCCTCCTGTGATTGATCTTGGGGATATTTGTCCCACTAAATTTAGCCCTTTTGATTACTTTTGCTTGCCTCAAAGGAAACTTGCTGCCGAACATAGAGAATATGAAATGAGCTTCCAAGATCTATCTTATTATTATGGCACTACTTAGATCTATCCTCACTTTTATGCCTAGCTAGGGGCGTTAAACGATAGCGCTAGTTGGGAGGCAACCCAATTTTCTTTATGTTTTTCGTTTTTGTTTCTGTTTAGGAATAAATAATCCATCTAGCCTCTGTTTAGATGTGGTTTTATCTTTTAATTAGTGTTTGTGCCAAGTTAAACCTATTGGATCTTCTTGGATGATAGTTATTTGATCTTGCTGTAATTTCCAGAAACTTTGCGCTCAGTGCCCGAATTGTTACAAATCACCAGAACGTGATAAAATAGTGATTCCAATTGCTGCTGATCAATAAACAAATTGTATAGGTCGTCTAATTTTTGTAGATGTTTTGGAGTTCCAGAAGTTTGCGTTAGTTACATATTACTACAGACTGTTCTGTTTTTGACAGATTCTGTTTTTCGTGTGTTGTTTGCTTATTTTGATGAATCTATGGCTAGTAAAATAGTTTATAATTCATATAGAAGTTGGAATACAGTAGGTTTAACACCAATATAAATAAATAATGAGTTCATTACAGTACCTTAAAGTAGTCTTTTGTTTTCTTTCTCTAACGGAGCTCACGAGATTTCTATTGAGTTTTGTGTTGTGAAGTTTTCAAGTTTTGGGTAAAGCTTTTATAGACTATGGAATAAAGGGTGGCAAGAGCCTAAGCTTGGGGATGCCCATGGAACCCCAAGATATTCAAGAATATCCAAAGTTTAAGCTTGGGGATGCCCCGGAAGGCATCCCCTCTTCGCCTTCGCTCATTGGTAACTTTACTTGGGGCTATATTTTTATTCACCAAATGATAAGTGTTTTGCTTGGAGCGTCGTGTGTTATATTAGTCTTTGCTTTTTAGTTTACCACAATCATCCTTACTGTACACACCTTTTGAGAGAGCCATACATAAATTGGAATTTGATAGAATACTCTATGTGCTTCACTTATATCTTTTGAGCTTGATAGTTTTGCTCATAGTGCTTCACTTATATCTTTTGAGCGTGATAATTTTTGCTCTAGTGCTTCACTTAGATTTTTAGAGCATGGTGGTATATTTTTTTAAAAGAAACTATTGATCTCTCATGCTTCACTTAGATTATTTTTAGAGTCTTTAATAGCATGGTAATTTGCTTAAATATTAATATACTTGGTATTCAAGATATGTGAAACTTCCTTTTTAGTGCGTTGAATACTAAGAAAAGTTTGATGCTTGATAATTGTTTTGAGATATGAAGATGGTGATATTAGTCATGCTAGTTGAGTAGTTGTGAATTTAAAGAATACTTGTGTTGAAGTTTGTGATTCCCGTAGCATGCACGTATGGTGAACCGTTATGTGATGAACTCGGAGCATGATTTATTTATTGATTGTCTTCCTTATGAGTGGCGGTCGGGGACGAGCGATGGTCTTTTCCTACCAATCTATCCCCCTAGGAGCATGCGCGTAATACTTTTCTTTGATAACTTCTAGATTTTTGCAATAACTATATGAGTTCTTTATGACTAATGTTGAGTCCATGGATTATACGCACTTTTTCCTATCCTTCCACCATTGCTAGCCTCTCTAATACCGTGCACTTTTCGCGAGTATCATACACCCACCATATATCTTCCTCAAAACAGCCACCATACCTACCTATTATGGCATTTCCATAGCCATTCCGAGATATATTGCCATGCAACTTTCCACCGTTCCGTTTATTATGACACGCTCCATCATTGTCATATTGCTAGCATGATCATGTAGTTAATATCGTATTTGTGGCAAAGCCACCGTTCATAATTCTTTCATACATGTCACTCTTGATTCATTGCATATCCCGGTACACCGCCGGAGGCATTCATATAGAGTCATACGTAAATAAAAGTGTGATGATCATCATTATTAGAGCATTGTCCAGTGAGGAATGGATGATGGAGACTATGATTCCCCCACAAGTCGGGACGAGACTCCAGACGAAAAATAAAAAGAAGGATAAAAAAGAGGCCATGAAAAAAAAGAGAAAAGGCCCAAAGAAAAAGAAAAGAAAAAATGAGAGAATAAAGAGAAGGGGCAATGTTACTATCCTTTTACCACACTTGTGCTTCAAAGTAGCACCATGTTCTTCATATAGAGAGTCTCTCATTTTGTCACTTTCATATACTAGTGGGAATTTTTCATTATAGAACTTGGCTTGTATATTCCAATGATGGGCTTCCTCAAATGCCCTAGGTCTTCGTGGTCAAGCGAGTTGGATGCACAACCACTTAGTTTCTTTTGTTGAGCTTTCATATACCTATAGCTCTAGTGCATCCGTTGCATGGCAATCCCTACTCACTCACTTTGATATCTATTGATGGGCATCTCCATAGCCCGTTGATATGCCTAGTTGATGTGAGACTATCTTCTCCCTTTTTGTCTTCTCCACAACCTCCATTCTATTCCACATATAGTGCTATATCCATGGCTCACGCTCATGTATTGCGTGAAGATTGAAAAAGTTTTGAAAATGTTAAAGTATGAAACAATTGCTTGGCTTGTCATCGGGGTTGTTCATGATTTAAATATTTTGTGTGGGGAAGATGGAACATAGCCAGACTATATGATTTTGTAGGGATAAGTTTCTTTGGCCATGTTATTTTGAGAAGACATAATTGCTTATTTAGTATACTTGAAGTATTATTATTTTTATGTCAATATGAACTTTTGTCTTGAATCTTTCGGATCTGAATATTCATACCACAATAAAGAAGATTTACATTGAAATTATGCCAAAGTATCACTCCGCATCAAAAATTCTCTTTTTATCATTTACCTACTCGAGGACGAGCAGGAATTAAGCTTGGGGATGCACGATACGCCTCCAGTATCTATAATTTTGATTGCTCCATGCTACTTTATCTACTGTTTTAGGCTTTATTGGGCTTTATTTTCCACTTTTATATCATTTTTGGGACTAACCTATTAACCGGAGGCCCAGCCTAGAATTGCTGTTTTTTGCCTATTTCAGTATTTCGAAGAAAAGGAATATTAAACGGAGTCCAAACGGAATGAAACCTTCGTGAACGTGATTTTCTCACGAACGTGATCCAGAGAACTTGGAGTGCAAGTCAAGAAGCAACCGAGCCTCCACGAGATAGGAGGGCGCGCCCTATAGGGCGCTACCTGTCTCGTGGGCCTCGGCCACCGACGCATTTCTTCTTCCTATTTATACCTACGCACCCGAAAACATCCAGGGGCACCACGAAACACAATTTCCACCATCGTAACCTTCTCAGATCCGCATGAGATCCCATCTTGAGCCTTCGCCGCACTCACGGAGGGGGAATCAAGCACGAGGGCCTCTACATCAACATCCTTGCCCTCCGATGAGTTGTGAGTAGTTTACCGTAGACCTATGGGTCCATAGTTATTAGCTAGATGGCTTCTTCTCTCTTTTTGGCTCTCAATACAATGTTCTCCCCCTCTCTTGTGGAGATCTATTCGATGTAATCTCTTTTTGCGGTGTGTTTTTCGAGATCCGATTAATTGTGGGTTTATGATCAAGTTTATCTATGAATAATATTTGAATCTTCTCTGAATTCTTTTATGTATGATTAAGTTATCTTTGTAAGTCTCTTCGAATTATCAGTTTGGTTTGGCCTACTAGATTGATCTTTCTTGCCATGGGAGAAGTGCTTAGCTTTGGGTTCAATCTTGCGGTGTCCTTACCCAATCGATGTAAAGGGTTGCAAGGCACGATTGTATTGTTGCCATCGAGGTTAACAAGATGGGGTTTATATCATATTGCATGAATTTATCCCTCTACATCATGTCATCTTGCTTAATGCGTTACTCTGTTCTTATGAACTTAATACTCTAGATGCATGCTGGATAGCGGTTGATGTGTGGAGTAATTGTAGTAGATGCAGGCAGGAGTCGGTCTACTTGTTATGGACGTGATGCCTATATACATGATCATGCCTAAATAATCTCATAACTATGCGCTTTTCTATTAATTGCTCGACAGTAGTTTGTTCACCCACCGTAATACTTATGCTATCTTGAGAGAAGCCACTAGTGAAACCTATGGCCCCCGGGTCTATCTCTTATCATATTTACTTCCAATCTACTTTTATTTTGCATCTTTACTTTTTGCATCTATATTATAAAGTACCAAAAATATATTTATCTTATCATACTATGTTTATTAGATCTCACTTTCGCAAGTGGTCGTGAAGGGATTGACACCCCTTTATTGCGTTGGTTGCGAGTTCTCAGTTTGTTTGTGTAGGTGCGTGGGACTTTTGAGGAGCCTCCTACTGGATTGATACCTTGGTTCTCAAAACTGAGGCAAATACTTACGCTACACTTTGCTGCATCACCCTCTCCTCTTCGAGGAAAACCAACGCAAGATCAAGACGTAGTAGTGCTCTGCCTTCCTTTGTATAGGAAAATATGGAGGCGGCATGATATTAATGTAATATGTTCGGACTGCAGATGGTGCTGCTGCCGTGGAGGCCCTGAGGGCAGAACTTGTCCAAGCCAAGGAACAAGCTCGGGTTAGCAATGCGGCTGCCCTAAAGGCGGCCGAAGAATTGAGAGCCGAGCAGGCTGCTCATCGCCGAAGCGAGGAAAAGATAGCCGAAATGGCTGTGGAGTTAAAAAATGTCGTTAACCGGTATGAGCTCTTTTAAAAGGAGCATAAGGAAAGTTTGGCCGAACTAGACAAGGCGCGTAATGCCACCAAGGAAATACGTACTGCGCTCAGGGGTGCGCGGGAGGAACTTCAACCGGCCGGTAAAAACGCGACTGGAGGCTCCTACTTGCTACAAACGAAGATTTTCGATCCGAAGTACACTCCCCTGGATGGGCGTTGGAGTCCTGCGGACGCGTATGCGGATTTGGCGAAGAGTACGGCTGACGCCGCCAAGTTCTTCGAGGATTAGGGTGATAAGGAAGTGGAGAAGCTTTTCTGGTTGCAATTCAATGCTCCCACTCGCCCGCTGCCGTTAAGTGACAAGATGGCTGCTGTAGCGGAGCTTCACAGGTTGTCCGGTCTTGCAATGCGGTCTGTGATAGACCATATTTGGCCGGAAGGGCCTAAGCCGGACAGTTACTTTGGCTTGGTGCAGCAATTCCTTGGGGCCATGCCTCGGAGATTTTTTTTCAAAACTATCATGTTTTTTGTAGCAATTTCGGAAACTATAGTGTAGAATTTAAAAAACGCAAAACTAGTAGCCCGTCGGCCAGGAATGGGCCGAAAAGGGAGTTTTCGGCCAGCCATGGCGAAGTAAGCTTCGGCCGCTTGGGCGAAAACTTCGCTGTTGGCTGGGGCCCGGCCGAAAATAGTAACCGCCATCGGGCGTGACTGGGCTGCTGCCCACCGGCGATCAAGCACGACTTTTCAGCCAGGCTTAGGCGAAAAGGTGCGGATAAGCGTCGCCCTGCCTGCTCGCTCATTCTTCGTTTCCCTCTCTCTCTCTCTCAGTTCTTCTTCAGAGCTTCGCCCAGCGCCGATCTCCTCCATTTACCACACATTTGCAAATCCAACCCACAGAATCGGTAGATCATAGCAATCTCCACCGCCTACGGTGTTATTTTTGCTATGGGATAGTATTTGATGTGTTTGTGGAGGAGCAGCCATGGTGGGGAGGAGGAGCCATGGTGGAGAGGAGGACGGGTAGTAGAAGCTGCTGCAGAGGAGGAGGTGGTGAGGAGGAGGAGCAGGTTGGGGCTGACCGGAGTTGAACCTCCGGTCGTCGAAGCGGCGTTGTCGCTCTCGTGTGGTGCAAGTACTTCGCGAGGTGGCAAGAAGCGGACACACACTTCAAAGGTATAATCACGTCGTCACTAATATTATGTAAATTGTATAGTTTAGTTAGTGTATATAAGTCATATTGTGAATTTGAGTGTCAATATATTTTTGGAGGCATTTTAGCGCAGAGTTCGTGTAGCGGATAATATTAGTGTTCGTTGTGAATTTCAGTGTTAATTTAATTTAGGAGGCATTTTAGCGCATAGTTCGTGTAGCGGATAATATTAGTGTATATTGTGAATTTTAGTGTTAATATATTTTTGGAGGCATTTTAGCGCATAGTTCGTGTAGCGGATAATATTAGTGTATATTGTGAATTTTAGTGTTAATTTTTTTTGGAGGCATTTTAGCGCATAGTTCGTGTAGCGGATAATAGTAGTGTATATTGTGATTAATGAGAAGATGGCAATGTCGGCGGTGAAAATGTCTCAAGCAAAGAATCTGAATGTTTACTACGGGCGCTGGTAATGTTCGATATAATGAGTTGGGGGTTGATCTTAGCGAAGTTTAAAAATGGCGTCATGACACTAGCGTAACCGGACAGACCGGACATTAGACAATTGAAGTACTGGTTGACAACTAGTTTCGGGCTGGATCCTCAAGTATGTTCCACAAGATTCATGCATTGTGGACCAAATCTTGTAAAATGTCAAGTGGGAGTTGATGGCGGTAGATAGGAGCCAACATTGGTTGTCCCTGTTAAGACGCCGCCGAGACCGAAGAATCCACTCATATGCACTTGTGCAACCTGTGTCAAGGAGGAGAATACCGTACAACTCCATTGTGGGGGTATGAACCCGCCAAGGCGGTGAAGTGGCTAATGAGATTGTTTTATCCGGGTCACAGCCACAAGATGTGGATGGTAGCCAACCCGAGAACAGCCAGACCACGTGCCACACAATGTTTGTGGTCCCGAGCATCGGGTAGAGTAGCCATTCGATAATAATAGCTGGTTACGGTTTTGCTGATGGGGATGAGGAAGGGGATGAAATGCAGAGGGTGATGGAGGAAGAGGACAAGGATGGATTGGTGGAGGAACTGGATTCTGAAAATTCGACGATGAAGTTGAGGTACCGATTCCTTCGCATGGGAGCAGGACATATCCACCGCCTTACGGTGAACGATGGCCATGAGACTCCATGGCAAGATAATCTGAACCAAGTACAAATAGGGGCTATGTTTGATACAAAAAAAAATTGAAGTATGCGGTGATAAAGTGGGCTATGTCTACGCAGAGGGTTTTCAAGACACACATATCAAGTCCAACAAACTATACCGTGAAATGCGTTGAAATAGGTTGTCCAGTGGAAGGTGCACGCAAGACGCGTCAAGTATGACATCCACTAGGTTGTCACCATTGTCATCCCACATAATTGTGTGAGGAAGAACCTGCGGTGAAGCATCCGAACCTGACTTCAAGTCTCATTGCGCAACTCATGTATACCGAGATAGTAGAGAAGAAAGATATGGAAGCAAAACACATCCGCATAAAGCAAGTGAAGGTCGGATGGAATTATGTCATTCCTTATGGGAAGGCTTGGAGGGCTAAGCAGAAGGCTATGGAGGAAAGGTTTGGGACGTTCTTTGACTCATATGATAATGTTGTCCGTCTCCTGGGCATACTGAAGGAGAGGAATCCCGGCACTTATGTGAATGTACAACACATGAGGTTGCTGAGTATACCTGATTTCAAGGTGTTGAAACGAGTGTTCTTCTCTTTTGCTATGTGCATCGAAGCTTTCCGGCATTGTCCTCTGTTATGTTTGTGGATGGTACATTCTGACCGGTCAAGATAGAGGGCAAATCCCGATCGCTATTGGTGTGGACGGAACAATCAAATCATCCCACTTGCCATGGCATTTGTGGAGGGTGAGAACTTTCTCACCGGGTATGGTTCTTCCGCCAAGTGAAAATTGCCATCGTGAAGGACCGACCAAACGTGTGTGTCATTCATGACAGACATGCTGGTATATTGAAGGCCGTGAAGACACTTCGTAATCCAACAGATGACGAACCAACACCTTGGAGGGACTTGCAGAGCCGGTGGTGCATGCGCCATCTTGGGGCTAATTTTTTCTCACAGTTCAAGAACAAGCGGTTGATGAACTTGTTCAAAAAATTATGCAAGCAAAGCCAGCAGCGCAAATACGATTTTATTTGGTCAAAACTAGATGAGTTTACTAAGAAGCAGTGTCCGTATGAGGCAAAAAATGGAAAAGATCAGGTTAAATTAGCAGCACTCATCGCGGAGCTAGAGGAGCCAAGAGGGTCTTTGTGACTTGCCAAAGAATCAATTGACCCTCCTAATACTAAGAGAAAGAAGGGAAGGGCAATAAAGAATTTTTACGAACGGATAGAGAAAGAGCCTCCAGTGAATTGGTCTTTGCTGCATGACACACATGGAGCTAGGTATGGCCACATGACAACCAATCTTGCAGAGGTGTATAACTTTGTCTTTGAGAGGGAATAGAGCATTAACAATCTCAGCTATTTTGGAGGCTGTATTCCATGTCACTTTGAGATATTTCAGAGAAAGGCATGAGTTAGCAAAGAAGCTTATTGAAGATAATCAGAACTCACCTTATTGTAGCCGTGTCATTGAATACATTGCAAAGAAGATAGAGAAAGCAACGAAGCACACCGTTAGACTCATAGGGAATCAAGAAAGGAGGTATGAGGTTCAGCTTCCTACCGATGGTTTTGGTTCGAAATGAGGTGAAGACACACGAGGTAAAAATTGGAACGGAATTTTATCCAACGTGTGAGTGTACATGCAACAAACCGAAGTTGTTGCACCTACCTTGCTCTCATGTGTTGGCTGCATGTGGCCAGATTGAGTTGGATGCTATCTCCTTCGTGTCCCCATACTATTTAAAAGAGGCAGTGCTCAACACCTGGACAAAGCGAGATGACAGGGTTTAGAGTCGCCGGCAATTTCAACAAGGTAAACGACGGTGAGAGAGTATACATCCGCATCCAGACCTTGGCGAACAAGTAGGGCAGACGAAAGGCCCGTCGCATCCGAACGATATGGACCACCGTCTGGTGGAGCAACCAGACAATGTTTGTTATGCGCCGCTTATGGGCATAGGATGAAATATTGTCCCGACCTAAACAAAGATGGTGCTTCCGCATCGACGAGTGCTTCTACATCGACGGCTGCGACAACGGGAGCAAGAGGCGGACGTGGTCGTGGCAGTCGAGGCCGAAGGGGCGGACGAGGAAGAAACAACTCACAAATTATATAATGTGTCGTAGTGGGTCAGGACTATGTTTTAATTTGTAATATGTCAGGACTATGTTTTAATATGTAATATGTCAGGACTATGT
Source organism: Aegilops bicornis (assembly GCA_021605145.1). Taxonomy (NCBI): domain Eukaryota; kingdom Viridiplantae; phylum Streptophyta; class Magnoliopsida; order Poales; family Poaceae; genus Aegilops; species Aegilops bicornis. The sequence goes on from CM038669.1 coordinate 297,578,543, forward strand.
TTTAATTTGTAATATGTCAGGACTATGTTTTAATATGTAATATGTCAGGACTATGTTTTAATTTGTAATATGTCAAACTATGTTTTAATTTATAATATGTCAGGACTATGTTATAATTGCATCGTTGATTTGTTGTTTGAATTGCAGATATGTCTTCGTGATCCGTTGCTTAATGGTAACATCGATAGAAAGCACCGGGGCGCCCTTATGGAAGCGGGCAACAACTTAGACGTGTTGGTCACTCGTACCCCAAAGACTAACTGGATGATACACGATTCATGGGTTGATAGGTATGTGTGCATATAAAGGAGTCCATATAATGACTTACTATGTTTGACATACTTTTCAACGCCGCTAACATTCTCTTTAATTTTGTAGGTTAAGTTGGGCTGGACTTCTACCCTTGGCACGGCTGGTTGAGGGTACATTGGATGAGTGGATTGATGGTCCCGACTTAGATGAGGCAGGTGAACCATTGCAGTACACAAGAGGCAAGTGAAACGCTTTCTCTTACGACAAGTCACTCCTTACCTGCTTAGTAGATAGATGGAGACCAGAGACACATACGCTTCACTTTCCCCGGGAGAGATGGCGCCTACTTTACAGGATGTGTCTTACTTGTTGGGATTACCTCGGCCGGTGCTGCCATAGGTCCCTTTAGAGGCAGAATCTAGGTGGCAAGCGTGATGCAGACCCTGCTTTTGGCTGCGGTCCCGACTGCTAGGGCCATAGACAACGATCCTCATGGACCTCTTTTTAGATGGTTGAGCCAGTTTCAGGTAACCATCACGGCCACTTAAACAAATGTTGTTTTTTAGTTGCCCGATGTTCATACAATTATTACGTTTCTATGTAGATTGTCTCGTTAGGATATCCCGGTGTTCAGTTGTCGGAGCCATAGATTGACCGGTCCCTAGTGGCATATATTCTTTGGCTGTTCGGCAAGACGATGTTTACGGAGAACCACGTGACCACTGTCGATGCACGACTCATCGGTATTGCACGAGAGATAGCTGACGACGCCGTCTGCATGGATATTCTCTGAGGAGTTTTGGTTCATTGTGTTAGCGGTTACGCATGAGGACTGTGCAAAGCTTGCCGATTGAAGTCTAGAAAATCTAGTATTGTTGGATGTCCATTATTGTTGCAGCTCTGGTCATACGAGAGATTCCCTATTGGACGACCCTATGTCTATGTTGATAAACCTTTTGGTTTGGAGGACTTAGCTGGGGCTTATGTGCCTGCTATCGGCGACTTACCTACTATGGGATCTGTTTGGGCACGGTGAGAGGTACATTTATATTAAGTAATAATTAATTCAATTATTTCTTGCCATTCAATAGTATTACTAATGCTTATTTGTTGTCATGGCACGTAGACAGCTTATGCATAGTCGTTAGGGGATGCTACCCGTCCTTCACGGCGCAGCTTTGATAGTTTGCACGAGGATCAAGTTATCTGGGAGTCATACTCGCCAAAGCTATATCATCGAGGTACCCGGTTGGGATTTCTGGATTGTGCACTAGAGATCGACACTTTTGGATGACCAAGGCCAAGTTGGTGTTCGACGTGACGGTTGAGGAGATGTCTCTTAATAGGGTGATGAGACAGTTCGGTCTATATCAAGAGCACGAGATTCCAGATATTCCACACTTGCCGTAACACGTGCACAAGTAAGTACTAATACTATTTTAGTTGTCAGCTCTGCATTCATAATATACCTAATCATGTATCATGCATGTCAATCTCAGGGACAGTCGCCTAGGAGGAAACAAGTCCATGGCTTATTGGCTTAAGAGCATTACCCCTTACGTTGACGAATGGACTACCGCTGCGACAAATATCTGGGGTGAGGTTCGGCCCTTTAATAGGGAAATGTTCGGGTTGTATCTGCAGCGTTACCGGCATACAACGAGGATCTACTTGGTTCCATCACCGCTGCTTCATATCAGATCGAAGCCCCTCTCACCAAATGATATGTACCCAATCGCCTCTGTTAGGGGAACCAGACACCACGCGGTAAATGCCTTGATTCTCATATGTGAAGTCTTTTGTTAATCTGGACATATTCGCTTGGTTGTCTATTCGCGCTTTGTCTATCATACAACGAGGATATAATTGGTTAACTCTTCGTGTATGGCTGTGGTGACTTGACAAAGACAGCGCGAGAGGAGGTTTCCGCTTTAATGCAGCGCTTCCAGAGGGGAGATACTATCCCACCGCGAGAGCACATCTCATGGTTGAGACGTCTTGATGACAAGCTACATGGGATTTACGCAGCTGTTACATGTAGACGATCTTCGGATGTTGCAGTTCCTCCTCCAAAGACATCGCACGCCACCCTCATGACAAAGATTCGTAACCACGACCCTCAGGCACCGCTCGTAACCACGACCCTCTGTGCACCGTGCAGTAACCTCATCCTTCACAGCCAGTGGAGCTCTTCCGGCATGAGCCACCTCCTTCACAGCCGTGGAGCTCTTCACGGCATGAGCCACCTCCTTCATAGCTGTGGAGCTCTTCCGGCATGAGCCACCTCCTTCACAGCCTAGGGAGCGCCATCGCATCGATGGAACTAGGTAACACTACTCACTACATTCTTTTCAACATTGTAGTAATCATTCTTGCATTCTCAGCGATCCGATGCTTCTTGGTAGTGCTTCGTTCATGCATTTGTATCAATTTTACATGTTTTACTTTATCATGCAGCGGCAACCAATGTAACTGCTCATGCATTCACAGTCACCGATCCTTAGTGGTGGTGCTGATTACTTTGAGGGCGATCACATCATGTAGTATGATGACCAAGGTACAAACATTTATGGCTTCTCGCAGACAAAGGCTTCACACTCCACCACCACCACCGACACATGAGACATGCACCGTGAGAGACGAGGTTAACTATGGTCGTGGTTATCGCGAGCCTCGCCCACCGCCTCAACGCTTATCACCTTCCGGTCCTCGCCTCGAGGAAGACCTGCACTCGCTGCCGCCCCCGCAGTGATATGCTTATCTATCTATGTATGACTCATTATCTATGTTAGTTTCAGACTATTCGCAGCTGTGTGTCAAGATTTATGTATGAGACATGCTTCATGTATGTGTTATTATCGCACATCCTTCTATCCGATCAGAGACATATATTGTTTTATGTATGCGAGAGACATATTACTATTAATTTGCATTCTTATTCCAGTTACATTTCCAAATAGACTACAACCGATAATTAAGATACATCTTACATACTACAAAATGAAATTCAGATAGAACATAATGCCCTACAATAATACAATACAAACTAATAATGCAAATACATCTGAATGAAACGGTATAACTAGAATACATCTTACATACTACATGAAGTCATCATCGTCATCCTCCGTTGATGCAGCCCTCTTGCCCTTCGACGATGCGGTCTTCTTGCCCTCCGTCGATGCGTAACTCTTGCCCTTGCTGGATGCGTAACTCTTGGCCTTCGAGGATGCGTAACTCTTGCCTTTTAACGACATGTAACTCTTGCCCTTCGACGATGCGTAACCCGGAAGCGGCGACATGAAGATATCTTCGTCGTCCTTGCTCTCCTCACCCATAAAATGTATTCTTTGCTGCAGCCTTTCCGAAAGTTTCACTCTTGGCTCCACTACCTTCTTCCACCTTTCATGCAACCTAAGAAGTTCTTGACGTACCTCCTCATAGGTCCTTTCAGCCACCTGCACCTACATAATTGGTGAGCCAACTCATTCATTATGGTGTCACTACCGGTGAGTTCGTCCCATGGAACTATCCTATTGTCCATCCTGAAATCGGTAACTAGACTCGGAAGAGTGCTGCTCATCCTGTGGTGAAAACTACGATCGAATGGATAATGGGACATCTCGACTACATCAAGACCGAATGCTTATCCACCTTCATCAAGGGGGTTTTATAGATCTGAGAGGAGATAATGGCGGAAAGAATAATCGCGTATGGCGGGAAAGGGTTGGCGGAAGGGATTGGCGGGAAAATAAGGCGGAAGGGGTTGGCGGAAACGGGTGGCGGGAACATAAGGCGGAAGGGGTTGGCGGAAACGGGTGGCGGAAGGGGTGGGCGGAAACGGTGGCGACATAATACATTTCAAAGATGCAACTTCGCCTAGGGTTGACCAACAAGTGACTTTTCGCCTAGACTTGACCAAAAAGTCTATTTCGCCTAGTGTTGACCAAAAGACACTTTTCGCCTAATCAGGCCGAAAAGTACTACCGCCTAACGGTGGCGAAAAGTACTACCGCCTAATCGTGGCCGAAAAGTGCTACTTCGGCCTAACTGTGGCCGAAAAGTACTACTTCGGCCTAAAGATGGCCGACGGGCTACTATCTTTGGTTTTTTTGCATTACGTCCTATAGTTTCCGAAATTGCTACAAAAAATAACACAGTTTTGAAAAAAAATCTGCCTCGGATCGACGCCATGAGGAGGTCGGCGTGCATAGAGGGTGCACGAATGGCTCTTGTCCGCGTTAAAGCCTATTGGACGGACATGGAGGCCACCATTATAGCGACCCAAGATCCGGCGGGGGGCCAATATCCGGCCGAGCACTACTTGGCGCAGGTCACAGAAGGTGCCCGCCTAATAGAGGCGCAATGCTCGAAGAATGTCTTATTCGAGTGATGAATCGAATCATTGTAAGAACAATGTTATTTTATTTATAAGGCTATATTTATACTTTTTGTCCGAAAGTATTATTGTGTCCCATGTGCGGCGTTTACATATATATATATATATATATATATATATATATATATATATATATATATGAATGTGTAATCCGAAAGATAGCAATCGTTTCCAAATTTCCACGCAAAACAATGCGGGGTGTTCGCAAAAATATGCTTAATCACACTTGATCCAACTTCTTGGTCCATGAAGGAGGTGATCGCACGTCGAACTAGGCAACCGGACTATATAGCTGTAACACTTTCGCTTAGCCATGGGAATCTAATGTTGGGGCTACTATGTAGCCCCTAGTACATTCGCATGCATCCGAATACGGGCGCGTGTGTACATGACCGGGAAACGGTCCTTCGTTAATGCAGAGGGATCCTAAAGATTCCGATAAGTCTTCGAGTGGTTGAATAGTCTCTCGCTGTATCATGACAGTCAGTTTTCGGATTTCTCTACCGAGGTGCTCGTCCGAAATAACCAGGGCACAATCGCAGTAGTTCTCCTTTGTCCACCTTAGTCGATAATAACGGAACGTAAGGCGGCAAACCCAGGAGCCGGGCAAACCCAACATTTGACCAAAGACACGATTCGGAGCTGCTGCATATAAGGCCAAACTCGTGACACCGAACACTCCCGAAGGTGTTCGGACTTTATAGTAGACGATGGGCTCAAGAATGCCCATTCATTATAAACCCTCTGTTTCCAGGTACGTGCGTTAATCTGTCGTGGCAAAATGCCAAAACGGCATTATCCTCTCGGGTATGGAACCCATGGGATGGTTAAACAACAAGATGCAATAGAAAAGGTTTACACAGGGGCTTAATCTAAAAAGAAACCTGTTGAACGGGCCCCGCTGCACGCTCTGCGCTTTTGTCTCGTTAGCCGTATCTCGAAGGGTATCGCGCGAAAGTTGTATGCGGAAAAGGAAACTCATAGGAGGTTACAACGTTAGTACGCGATGGATAAAAGTGTAAGCCATTGGCCTGCCAATAAGGTTGAGCCAAGTGTGGGTCTTTATTAGGTAGTTATAGCCCCTGGTATCCGCTATAGGATTACATATGTGGTGCCCTGGTTCGATCTGGGCTACCGGACTCGTCTAACCATGTCCCTGGTCTTAACGGCCGGTCATATTTTTTGATGTTGGAGGTCGCTTATAGTCCGGCCGTGAGGGCCGTCGCGTGTTCCTCTGCGCGTGACGAGTGCTCTGTTATTCCGCTAGCGGTGATGACGCCACGTGGACCGGGCATCTTGAGTGTAAGGTAGCCATAGTGCGACAATGCGTTGAAATGGGTGAAGGCCGTTCTTCCAAGCAATGCATGATAGTTGCTTTGGAAGGGTGCGATGATGAAGAGTAGCTCTTCGCTTCTGGAGTTGCCTAGAGAGCCGAAGGTTATCTCCAGTACAACGGAGCCCCTGCTAGGGCTTCAACGCCTGGTATCACCCCTTCAAAGGTGGTGTCGCTTTGGTTAATTCTGGATGGGTCTATCCCCATCCTGCGGATAGTGTCCTCATATATTAAATTGAGACTGCTGCTGCCGTCCATGAGGACGTGGGTGAGATGGTATTCGTCGATTATTGGGTCAATCACCAAGGCCTCTGATCCTCCGTGCCGAATACTAGTTCGGTCGTCCAAGTGATCGAAGGTGATCGGATAGGGCATCCAGTGGTTAGGTGTGAGTACGATGGGCTCTATATCGAGCGTCTCTATGCGCGCTGCTCGTGCCTCCTCATGGATGTGTGAGTCGCGTGGATCATGTTCACTGTTTTAACCTCTGGCGGGAATTTTTTCTGTCCCTCCGTGTTCGGCTGGCGAGGTTCATCCTCGTCTTCACTTGGTGTTTCCCTTCCCTTGTGTTCAGCATTTAATTTGCCGGCCTGCTTGAAAACCCAGCACTCTCTGTGCGTATGGTTTGCAGGTTTGTCAGGGTGCCATGAATTTGGCATAGTCTGTCTAGGACTCTATTTAGACCGGACGATCCCTCTTTGCTGCCTTTAGATGGCTTATTTTGCCGATTAGGTCGAGAGCCCCTGAATCCGGCATTAACTGTCGTGTTATCCGGGCTCTCTTCCTTGTTTTGGCGTTTGTTTTTATGACGCCGTGGCTTCCCATTGCCATCCCTTATTTCGGATGTGCTGGGGTCGCTGGTGCCTTTACGGGCTAGCCACCTATCTTCTCCTGCGCAAAAGCGGGTCATAAGGCTTGTTAGGGCTGCCATTGTCCTTGGCTTTTCTTGGCCGAGGTGTCTGGTAAGCCACTCATCACAGATGCTGTGTTTGAATGCCTCTAAGGCTTCGGCATCCGGACAGTCAACAATTTGATTCTTCTTAGTGAGGAATCTATTCCAAAGCTTGCGGGCGGATTCTCCGGGCTGTTGGACTATGTGACTTAAGTCGTCAGCATCCGGAGGCCGGACATAGGTCCCTTGAAAATTGGCCCTGAAAGCGTCCTCGAGTTCCTCCCAGCTCCCAATTGAATTTTCAGGGAGGATTTTCAACCAGTGTCGAGCTGGTCCCTTCAGTTTGAGGGAAAGGTATTTAATGGCGTGGAGGTCATCCCCACGAGCCTTATGTATATGCAGGATAAAATCCTCAATCCAGACACCTGGGTCTGTCGTTCCGTCGTATGCCTCTATGTTCATAGGTTTAAAGCTCTGTGGAAATTCATGGTCCAGTACTTTTTTGGTGAAGCACAGGGGGTGAGCAGCCCCTCTGTATCTGGGCGTGTTGTGGCATGCCGTCGGTTGTTGTTGTGTCCGGTGTTTATTCCAGACTGGTATTTGATTGGCATAATCGTTTTGGTGACCATAGTCCCTCGCCGGGGTGCGTCCTTTGGATCCTTAAATGGACCTGGCCGTGCCAGCTTTCTTATTCAGGTGTTCACGTGGATCGTGCGCGGCGTCGGTAGCCGCTTTGTTGCGGTTATGAGGTGGCACGACTTCGTCATCGAATTCTGGCAGTAGCTTGCGTTTTGGAGAGCTCTTTGTATGGCGGTCATCGCCGTATCTTTCTTCAGTGTCTAGCACTTTGTTCCATCTACGGTTGAGCGTTTCCTGCATGGCTTTGAGCCGTTGCTTCTGCTTCTTTAGACTTCTTGCGGTGGCTATAAGCTTTCTATGGAGGTTATATCATTCTACGTGTTCTTCCGGGATTGCATCATTATCCGGACTGTTTTCCTGTGCTGGTTCGGTTTGATGACCTCGTCCGTTGGGATCATTGTCTTCGGGCGTCTGGTCCGAACTGTGTTCAGGGTGACCTGGTTCGTCCTGCTCCATCGCTGGGTCCATATGGTCGTTGTTGCCTTCGGAGTTGATTGTAGTATCGTTCCCTCTGGCGCTCCTGTCGCTATTTTTACTGTTGCTTGGCTTAGAACGGCGTCTGCGCCGTCGCTTTGGCTTTTGTCCGGGGGTTTTATCATCCCGATTGTCGCCTTTGTCCTCTTTGGGCGTATCCACCATGTATATGTCGTGTGATGAGGGGGAAGTCCGGCGCCCCATAGATTCTGTCTTCTCCTGCATCGTCGCCCATACCGTCGATGTCTTCGGAGTCGAAGTTAGGCACGTCGGTCAAATCATCGACCGTGGCTATGAAGTGGGTGGTGGGTGGGCAACGAATTTCTTCGTCGCCTGCTTCCCACTCGAACCGGACATAGTTTGGCCCGGAAATTTGTGTCAAAGAGAGAGTTTTAAACGAGTTCAGCATGTTGCCTAAGGGCGAGTGCTGAAAGATGTCCGCGGTGGTGAACTCCATTACCGGAGCCCAACCTGGTTCGACCGGCTCGGGAGTGCGCGGACCGGAACCATCATCCGGATACAAAATCCGGGGGTCTATAGTCACAGGCCACCATAGAGGTAAGGCCCATGTTCGGCTCCAACGCCGATGAGTGCGCGACCTGCGGGGCGGGGTCCAGCCCTCCGTCCTCAGGCAACGCAGCCTACTCCGGATTTAGGTCCGAGGCTACTGCGGGGGTGATACCCCGAGATTTGTCCGACAACAGGTCTAGGCCGTGCTCGTCGTGACTGTCTGGTACCGTGTTATTGACGATGGTTGAAGGAGCCATCGAGCCCAAAGAGCGACGGCTACTGCAGGAACTCTCAATGAAAGCACCAATGTCGGTGTCAAAACCGGTGGATCTCGGTCGGGGTCCCGATCTGCAAGGCCAAGGCCGATGGTAACAGGAAGCAAGGGACACGGATGTTTACCCAGGTTCGGGCCCTCTCGATGGAGGTAAAACCCTACTTCCTGCTTGATTAATATTGATGATATGGGTAGTACAAGAGTAGATCTACCACGAGATCGTAGAGGCTAAACCCTAAGAGCTAGCCTATGATGGTATGATTGTAATTGTGATCGGCCTTCTAAGGACCAACCTCTCCGGTTTATATAGACACCGGGGAGGGCTAGGGTTTACATGGAGTCGGTTACAAGGAAGGAAATATAATATCCGAATCGCCAAGCTTGCCTTCTACGCCAAGGAAAGTCCCATCCGGACACAGGCCAAAGTCTTGAGTCTTGTATCTTCATGCTTCAATAGTCCGGATGTTGTACATAGTCCGGCTGTCCGGATACCCCCTAATCCAGGACTCCCTCACCCCCTTTTCGCCATTCGAAATCCCAGGACGCCATAGCCACTCCGCTCCAGCCGCGAAACCCCACCCTCCTCCGTCCGCCATGTCACCGCTGCCCAGCCGGAGCCTCTTCCCCGACGACGTCGTCCACCGCAACAGCTCGACGTCCCTCGTCCACCTCCTGTGATGAGGATCCGTCATCCATCTCGCCGCCCCTCCGGTTCACCGCCTGCCCCTCCACCTCCAAGGACCTGTTCTGACGATCGCCTCGTCTATCGCGGCTGCTCCATCCCCACAGCGCCGCCTTAACCTGCTCCAACGGAACCGCATCATCCTCACCGACTCCTTGGACGAAGCCGAGGCCTACTCGGCGCCACCAAAGAGGTTGTACACTCATCGCATCGCACCTTCTCCTTAGCTCGACCTCCCGGCGCCGATGGTGCTCCATCCTGCACCCCCATGGAGCGGCTACCTTGAAGCCGGCGCTGCGGGCGACATCTCCACGGCGGCTCTCCCCCAAGGCGAGGCCCCTTCGGCGGCGGCATCCATACCAGCCGGATCTGCTGCTGCCCGGCTCACGCCGCCGCCCACCGCTGCTCTCCCTCGTCAGGCTGCTGCTCGCTCGATTAAGCCACACTTCCGATCGAATCGACTTTTGGGTCACCAATTTTCAGGGGTTGGGGGGCTCACGGAGTTAAGGAAGAACCACCCGCAGCGGGGACGGGGGCTCGCCGGAGAGGTACCCCACTATCTATCTTAGGGTTCAGGGTGGGGGCGGGGGGCCTAGAGGGCTGGCCGGGGCGGCGGTGGTGAGTTGTTTCGGGGCGGCGAGGCGGCGCTGGGGCCGGCGGTACGGCCGGTGGTGGCTGGCGGCTCAGGGGGGTGCAGGTTGAAGATGAACTGCAGGCCCTCCCTAAACTACATGTCAAGTGCCTCTCTGCTACCATTATGCGTTTCGGGCCGATAGTTTCATTCAGATTCCACAGTAAATTTCAGTTTCAACAGTTAAGTTCAGAGTCAACAGTTTTTACCTCATCTGTTGTAGTCAGGTGGTTTTTTGGTGATGTTAATTTTACATCCATTTTACATCATCGATTGGAGATGCTATTAGAATCCCACTTGAGATTGACAATGTCTGTCTTGTGCTGCTTCAGCCTTGACGTCTTACGGCTCACCGAAGCTGCTCCAACAATGTAACGATCCATCACAATGTAGCAAAGGCTCGACGCCGCCTTCTGCATTCCTCAGATCTTCCTCCACAACTCCGACAGCCACCTCTCGCCTCAATCGCTTCAAATGACCAACCCAATGATGCCGAGGTCGACACTGCCACGGCAAAGAGGTTGTACACTTGTTGCATCACTTATTACTATACATTCACGCCGATCCATTAGGGCTATTTTGGTTCAACGGAAAAACATAGCAATAGGGAATTTTCCAATGGCACTCTACTATTCAATTATTCATGCATTTTGTTGAAAGGAATGAAGCAAAACATCCACCGGACCTACTTTTCAAAATCCTATGCATGAAAACAAGACCAAGTGCATTAGTGCCGTAATAACATTCTAACTGTACATGCTTTCATATGGTTTCACTTTATTTTGGCCATGTTTCTTTGCATTTCTCTGCTCTTCCAATTCCCTCGTAAACCAAACACCCAAGTTGATGAAATCCTATGTTTACAAATGCTCTGCTTTACCATGTGCATTTTCCTATCCTATTCGGTGTTTTTCCTATCCTCGCGTTTTAAGAATCATGCAAGCCAAATGAGCCCTTACAGAATTACTTCAGCCATGTGCACGTGTCGAAGGGAACTTTGTGTGGTTTGTCCTGCTCGCCATGACGTCGTCCACCTCACCTGAGCTGCTCCATCAACAGAAGCATCCACCAAACCAAACATCACGACTCCTGACCGTCTTTCGCCGCCTCAGATCTCCTTCCCTGCCGCCGGCACCCACCGCAACGGCATCACCATCATCGACTCAGCAGATGAACCTAAGGAGTACACGGGTCCACAAGAGAGGTCGCACTCTTTTGTTTCTGCTTAAGTTATACATTGCTTAAACTTACCTGCTACTTTATCGTCCTGTTCAGCTCTTGGACTCCCAAGTCAGGTCCAAATTAATGTTCAAACTTGAGTTCTAAATTAGTTGTGGGGCACATATCGAGGCAACAATGAATAGTATGTCCATCTAATATCCGGTTCACCTAGGGTATGCCTATGTTGTTCATCTTGGGTGGGAAACAAATAGTAAAGCAATCATCATCATCTGTCTTTTTATTAATTTAAAGCAATCATCGGCCTGCTATCATTATTTTTGGATCCATCCACTGGTTGTTACCATCACTCCAAATTTCTGCATGCTCTCCTTACATAATCTCATCATATTTTTTCGTATGCATGTCGACATCAGACACAGTCATGCTGAACATGTAGAGAAAAAGAGAAGAGTTTTATGGCGGCAATACAATGTCATGCGTGACATCGCTCCATGGTGGGTTCAATGGCAAACCCTCCCCACTCCTCTCCGCATTGTAATCCAGAGGAAGATATTTGTTCGAGGCGGATCTCACGCCACGACCACTCCTATTTACCCCCAAGGTGTTTGCTCTACCTTGGCATGATGATGTTAGTCATATCATGCATATGTTGCCTTGCAAGACCTACTTTTGACATCATATATGTCATCCGCTTAGTTTAGACATGTTCCGTAATGCCACCTGTTTAGTTTCTATATCATATATGGGAATTATGCAGTCTCATGTCTTTTAGCCACCATAATATATGTGAAATGTGCAATGCCATCCTGTTTAACTGTGCATCATATATTCGAATGATATCTTGCCCATTCTTTTCTTCATTACATTTCCATTTGTCGAGAATGTTTGTACATTAAACTACTCTTCCCGTGAATCAGCCATTTGGGTGGGAGATGGAAAACTGGAGTGAAAACAAGGCCTTCAGAGCGCATAAAGTGCTACCGTCAAGCAGATCTCTTGTTGGGTCCCGATAGCCCCTCGTAGATGGATTCGTAGACAGATGACCACCATATTCCCCACCGAGGTGTATGATCTAACTTGGCACGGTTATATCGCTCATATCATGCATACGGTGTCTTGCATTGCATAGTTTAGACATCATATACACAATATTCAACACCATGTTCTTAGTTCAGACATCATATCGAATGCCCTCTTTTAGCATATAAATCACATATGTGAATTAAATGATGCGATCCTGATTACTTAGATAACATGTAGGTGAACTAATTATGTCATGCGATCCTGTTTAGTTATTCATCATATCTTTGAATTATGTTATGCTATGCTATCCAGTTTAGATAGACATCATATATGTGAAATTATGTCATGCTATCCGTTTTAGTTAAACAATATACATGTCAACTATTTCATGCCCTCTTTTTTCCACACTATCTATTGCATCATCTCTCATACAATGTCTGTACATTCAACTATGTTTCCTGTTTATCACCCATTTGAATTGGAGCGGCGATGCCAGATTCTAGTGGACTAAAACACGGTCTTCAAATAAAACAATTCTACCTCTTGGTGGAGATAGCACCTGGTTGTACATGCACAAGAACCAGCCCTACCACACATAACCCAAACTCTCGCAGATTGTACCCCTACTGCGATGGATGAGAGAACCAGCTTCACCCAATCTAACCCCAAATTTCACCGATAGTAACTCAGTTCCTGTTGACACAAAGACCATCTCCACCACAGAGCTCCCAAACAAGAGCAGTTAGTAAGGCAGCTCCAGTGCCCAAAGGGCCAGTACTATCACGGCGAACCCCAACTCCATCAATTAGTACGCCTATTCCTGTGGAGGAAGCACAACCAGCTAGTCGTAGTTTAGCATCTATCGCATTTGATGTTGTTAAATCGTATGTGAGTATCTTCCCATCTTGGAAATATTATCTTTGAAGATGAAGGAAAATGCCGATTGCAGTGTTTGTCCAGGAGTTATGTGTAAGTAATGTTATTCATGGCAATTATTTTGCTTCGTCCCATACATCCTACCTCCATGATGGTTATAATACAGCAAATTTTTCCCATTTTTCTCTATAGAGAAGGACCGATTTGGAAACTCAGGATGAGGTAACCTGTGCTAATACCTCTTCTATCTTCAAGAATGCTTGGTGATAGTATCGGAATTACCTGAAGAAAACGTACTTCACTAGCAAAGAAACTCATCAAATTCCCTTACGTTCTTCTGAGACACATTTACTGGACGATGACTGGGAACGCCTTTGTTCAGATCGGTCCCGAACCAAGAATATGGTAAGGTCTATGAGCTCATTTTCTATTTTTAAGTATTATATTCTTGCGTCTTCTTGTACTGCTCATGTAGAACAAGTGCCTAAACCTGAAGAACAACTGTTCTAATTTAAGACTCCATTGCTATCATAGTTCAAAAAAGCGCTAGGCGTTAATTGTGCGTTTTGCCACCGCCTTGCGCTTTACTGACCAAAGCGTATGCTTATGCGCAGTTATGCACAGATTAAGCGTAGTTATGCGCAATGCGTTTTGCCAACGCCTAGAGCCTAGGCGCGCTTAAGCGCTCGCTTAGGCGCGCCTTTTTTAACTATGATTGCTTTGCTCTTGTATCACTGTATTTGCTGATACAAACTTATTTTTAAATTGAAGGATCCAATCGAAACTCCAATGAAACAGCATGTTCACACATGTTTCTTTAACAGGTTTGCTCTTATCAATAGCTCTTTTGATTTCAATTTCAATTGTGTATATAGTTGACTTTCATATCATGCACATTACTAGCATCACAACAGAGCCAATAGTGTTGTTGTACATGTAGACCCGTGGTACCCATCTGAGATCTTGTTGTGCTGTGTAGTTTCCCACGCTTTGTATTCTTTCACTGTTGTTTTGTCTTGAACTAATATGATTTGAACCGTGTCTCTATTTTGATTTGGCAAGACAATGAAGTGACCATAGGACATAGATATATGTTTGTTTGATGCTTTTATTATGTAGTAGTACTTGGCAATAGAAGACTTGGTATTTTAATCCTGTCCACCTTACTAATGAACTGGTTCACCGAAATGAGTTTCATATACTAGTACATGCTAAACTTGTTATGTGTCTGCTTGTTTCTTCTTTTAGAATGCTGACAGAATATTAGGAAAGAGTGCCTTATTAAGCAATGGTAAAGGAAGTAATGCAGATAAGGTTTAGGATAGTGACACATCCTTGTTGGTCTCCAACAAAGCTGATAAAACAGCTAAGGAAGACTATCTTGAAGACAGCGAGACAACCCCAAAGTCCTGTCTTGGTTTAGTGTTTGAGTTCTTGGCCACCATCGCTTGCACAAGCTATTCAAACTCACTGTCTCGAATCAGTTCGGTTTCTTGAGTCTCAACTACAAGCTGAAAGACATCGATCATTTGTCTTTGCGACAAGAAGCGGAAGGACTGCGGAAGTCCCTGGAGCATTCAGATGCATACTTTCTGGTGCAACAGCAAGCGTTGGAGGATTTTAGCGCCAAACAGGACAAAACTAATCAGCTTGCTAAGCTTATTGCCAACATGGTGGATACCCAGGATAACATTTCTTGAGCTCTTCTGAAGTTGTTTCAGTTATGCTCTTGTTTTGTCCAGCGTTTATTTGCACCTTTGGTGGCCAATTTTGACGGCGATGTATGTAATATGTCGCTTTGTTCCCTATATATGCACCGGTGGCGAACTTTGATGCCCGGTGGATGTAATATGTGTAATAGCGGTAATAGGCTAGCGTTAATTGCTTGCTTATTTATTTCCTTATTGTCCTGTTTAGTTGTTTGCTTGTAGTCACTGCAGTTCTTTTTCTGTGTTTTTCTAGTGGCCACAATAGCCTATTTTTGGTAGCTAGGCCAAAATAATCATGGCAACACACAGACTGTTGTAACCATGGGCTTCATGCAGGCCGTATGATCCATGGGCCTTCTTCCAGCCATAGGATCCATTGGCCTTCTATACGGGCCGTAGGATCCATTGACCTCTATACGGGCCTTAGGGTCCATGGGCCTTCTACGGGCCCTGGGGTCCATGGGCCTTCTATGGGCCGTACGACCCATGGGCCTTCTACGGGCCGTAGATCCATGGGCCTCATACGGGCCGTAGATCCATGGGCCTTCTACGGGGCGTATCATCATTTCGCCAATCATGTGTCGTACAATTCGTGGACCATAACGGGCCGTTAATAGATCATATTTGGTAACTCTATGAAAACAGCCCAACGGGTTTTTTTTACATCAAAACGGCCCAACGTATTAACGGTCCGCAAACGGGCCGACTGTAACGACGGCTGAATTTGGCCCACAAGCAGAAAATGACAGTAACGGGCCGTGTGTAACCGAATGCTGCAAATGAGCCCAAGAATCAACGGGCCCTGAGAAGGTCGAAAGATAACTTGGGCTGGAAACAGCCCAATAGAATAACTGGCCGTTAATGGGTATAAAGTGATACACTGTTCATTAGGGCAAGTTTCACCACGGGCCGTTAATGGGCTAAGAGTTAGAAAGGACCTCATATGGGCCGAAAGAAGTCATGGGCCACACATGGGCCGAAAGTTAAAACGGGCTGGAATCATATTGGACGGCCCAGATGACGCTACTGGGCCTAATTCGGATAGGGCGTAACGGGCTCTGGGTTAGCGGGCTGTAAATGGGCTATATGCGAACAGGCCGTTCACATGCTTTCCGTGGGCCGACCCGCCAACTTTTGACCAAGTCAAACGGGCTGGCCTTTTCACAAGAATGGGCCTCTGTTGGGCCGTGCCACGTGTCGCCGTATCATAGGCGCCTTTGGTCCAATGAGCGGATGACATCTGTCCCAACGGTGAGCCGACACGTGTTTCCTCCAGCCAATGATGATTTTACACGTGGAAAATCCCCATTGGTCGGGGATGTTAACGGGTTATCGGATCCAAAACCCGACCCGATAGCTTAACGGCGTTCCGTTACGGTGGATGCCACGGTCGGTCACCCTTGGACGAAAAGCACTTACGCGGACGCGCGATTTATCGTCATGGAAGTGGACACTTCCGTGATGATAATTTTGGTAATGTCATGGAACACTTCTATGACAACACATGTATGACTATCTTGATTCTGTCATAAAATCGTCATGGATGTACATGCATGACAAAAAACACGACCTACTGTGAAAAACACGTATCATCATGGAAGTGTATTTTTTTTGTAGTGTTAGATCGTCTTTATAATTTTCTAGCGGCTCTTGAAGAACGCCCTGGTAAGCTATCGAGCCCTCGAGACTTGTGTGTTTGAGTCCACTCCGTGATTGGCCATGTTCTATCGTTTGTTCCTCTCATCCATGCGATCCATTATTCCAGGATAATACATACACAATTGATTTAAGTAGTGTTGTATTCTCATTAACATGAGAAGTAGTTCCTAGAAACAGAAGTACCCGATAATTGAGTTGACGAGCACGACATCTAGTGACCAGTCCTTGTATTTCCAAAAAAATTGAACGTGTTGGGTTTAGTTCCATATTTGTTGTGGCAGGAAGTAGGGAGCATCTTATATGGCTGAGGTTATCTCATCCTATCTAGTCAGTCTTTTGGGAGAGAGATCCCAAGATCTCTTATAAGCTCGTGTTGCTCTCCTACCGTCTTGGTTGGTGGGACGAGACACTCGTGTAGTGGGCCATGACTAATGTGGGTCAGATATGTTGTTTGATGGACCCAAGGTTGCAAAGAAAGTGGTACGAGAGCCGAGACACGCAAATATAGATCCTGAAGACTCACGGGTGATAGGTCATGGTCGGTGGATTGTGGCGTCGGTGTTAGCGGTCCATGATAATAGATATGGAGGGGAAGATTCATTAGGTTTAGACCCAAATCGATTGTGGGAGGAGGTATAGCACGACTTATAAGGGTGAGAGCGCCCCATCATGTCATGCTAGCCTTTTGGGGAAGCGCCCAAGACCACTTATAAGCCCGTGTTACTCACTGATTTGGCATAGTTGATCATTCAAGATGCTCATGTAGCGGGCCTATGGCGCATATGACCCAAACACGCTGGTTTAGCAGACTCGGGGTTGTGTATTGGTAGTAGGGGCTCCTCGTCGTTCCATCAATGATGCCTTATTCTTTAGCAGTGATATGTGAAACTTGAACAAAATATGCGGATTAAAAAAATCATAAATGCTCAAGATTTTGCAAAAGCCGGGTGAAATTAAATTATTTCATATGAGAAACAGTGAAACCAACTAAATTATGTTCAAAGATTCGTGGGACTTATTCGAGACATTCCAAAAAAAAATCAAGAATGTGTATTTACACTTAAAATATTAACAAAGTTTCATGAAAATATGTCTCAAACATACTTTTGTGAAACCTTATTGTCGTTGCCGAAATAGCTACAATTTACATAACTCTCCTGGTCCAGCGAAAACCCCATTGTTAAGACTGGCATTTCAGGGATTCTTTTTTGGTGGAGTTTTGCGGCTATCCATCCTATCATGGACAAGATCTCGTAGTTTCTGTCTCTGCACCTCAACCTTGATTGACCACGTTTTGTCGTTGAAGCGGTCCTGGTAATGAAGATCACGACCATACTCGGCAAAACGCAAAAAAGAATAAGCGTAGTGCAATCCAGCAAGCGGGAGCAATAGAAAAGTGATAAAGTCGTTGACCGTGGTACAAGCACCACCGCAACAATACGTCGACAAACAGGCTGACCTGATGCAAATGTTTTCTGTATATATACTTAGTTGGTGCCAACTGCCAGGAGAAGGACAGAATGCAACTCGGTGCTAACTAAGGAAGCACACGTCGGAGGCAGAGTATTGAAAGATGGGTTCACACACACCTAATGCGAACAGTATAAAATAAAATAACAAATACTGTCTAAGAAGTCAAACAACTCTATTGTTAAATTAATATGCTGAGTGTTCTACTCATCTGTGAAATTTCGAGATGAAATGACATCCGTGATGCTCTGATTTTACCGGGTGACCCCAAAAAAGGCAAGTTTTTCAGGGTGAGGTGTCCAGATTTGATTGGATATTCAGAGGGGAGAGATTTAATGTGATGGGAAGAGGCCTTCAACTTTTCTGTTAACCATCCATAGGTGTAGGAATTATTGCCCCGGAAATAATCCAGAGAACCTCTCATTTGGCATTTTAGTTTGATTGATTTTTATAGAAAATGCATTGGATCTTTATTTATTTTACCCCCTTTCATTCATTGTTGCGCTGTTTGGATATTTTTTTTTATTTTGCCCGGTGGCCCGACAGAAGTAATATCAAGGGCGCCTCATGGATTTCCTCTCACGGGAATGTCACCTCTTTAGCTCCATTTGATTGATAATAGTATCCGACACAGCAGCACCTGAATATAGTACTCCTACTCGCTGATAGCGCCTCTGCAACCACCAGCCCTACCAACTTCCAAATTCCAAGCTGTATCGACTCGTTCGTGGTAATGGTCGCCATGACGGCAGCTGCACTCTCCATGGATCAACACGTGTTGTGTCATTCCACCAGCACGTCCTGGTGCTGAATTCAAAGGATGCGCGCGCAATTTAGCTTGCATCCGCGATCCAACTCATCCGAAGCTGCTTAGCGATGGAGCGCCATGCCCAGCAAGGACAAGCGTCCGGGCGCGCCGCCGCATGGTGGGGTGCGCTCCTTCTCTTCCTGCTCATGTCGTCCTCACAGCTGCGCGGCGCGAGCTCCGCGCCGGGCGAAGCCGAGGCGCTCGTGGAATGGAAGAGCAGCCTGACGCCCCCCGCGGCTCTCGCCTCGTGGGACCGGGAGGCCGCCGCCAACTCCACCTCCGCGGCGTGCTCGTGGCACGGCGTGTCGTGCGACGTCCTCGGCCGGGTCGTCAGCGTCGACGTGTCCGGCGCCGGCCTCGCAGGCACGCTCGACACCCTGGACCTCTCGTCGCTGCCCAGCCTCGGCAGCCTCAACCTCAGCTTCAACTCGCTGACGGGAACGTTCCCGTCGAACGTGTCCGCGCCACTCCTCGGTCTCAGATCTGTAGATTTGTCCAACAACAGCTTCTCGGGTCCGATCCCGACGATGCTGCCGGTGTACATGCCCAACCTTGAGCACCTCAACCTTTCGTCAAACCAGTTCGTGGGGGAGATACCGGCGTCCCTCGCCAAGTTGACCAAGCTTCAGAGCCTTATTCTCGGCGCCAACAGTCTTTCCGGCGGCATACCGCCGGTCCTCGGTTCTATCTCAGGGCTAAGAGCGCTCGAGCTGCACAGCAACCCGCTGGGCGGCGCCATCCCCGCCTCTCTCGGCAACCTCCGTTCGCTGGAGCGCATCAATGTCAGCCTCGCTCTACTGGACTCAACCATTCCGAGGGAGCTCAGCGGCTGCACCAACCTTACCGTCGTCGGCCTCGCCGGAACAAGCTCTCTGGGAAGCTGCCGGTGTCGTTGGCCAAGCTGACGAAAATACAGGAGTTCAACGTGTCCAAGAACATGCTCACCGGGACGATCTTGCCGGACTACTTCACGGCCTGGACACATCTCATGGTGTTTCAGGCGGACAGAAACCGTTTCAACGGCGAGATCCCCACAGAGATCGGGATGGCGTTGAGGCTGGAGTTCCTCTCCCTGGCAACCAACAACCTCTCCGGCCCGATCCCGTCGGTCATCGGAAGGCTGACAGACCTGAAGCTGTTGGACCTCTCCGAGAATGAACTCTCCGGTACGATCCCACGGACCATGGGCAACCTCACCAGATTAGAGGTTCTTCGGCTGTATGACAACAAGCTCACCGGCCGGTTGCCGGCCGAGTTCGGGAACATGACGGCGCTCCAGAGGCTGTCCATAAGCACCAATATGCTTGAGGGCGAGATTCCGGCCGAGCTCGCCGGCTTGCCAAACATCCGCGGCCTGATCGCCTTCGAAAACCTCTTCTCCGGCGCCATACCGCCGGGTCTTGGCGGAACGGCTTGTTCTCCATGGTCAGCATGTCAGACAACAGGTTCTCCGGTGGGCTGCCTCCGGGGCTGTGCAAGAGCGCGCCGCGCCTCCGGTTTCTCGCCTTGGACAACAACCACCTCACCGGCGACGTGCCCGCCTGCTACAGCAACTTTACGAAGCTCGAGCGCTTCCGCATGGCAGGCAACCGGCTGTCCGGAAATTTGTCAGTGATCTTCGGATCGCAGCAGCCGGACCTGTACTACATTGACCTGTCCAGGAACCTGTTTGAAGGCGAGCTCCCAGAGCACTGGGCTCAGTTCCGGAGCCTCTCATACCTGCACTTGGATGGCAACAAAATCAGCGGAACAATTCCTCCCGGTTACGGTGCCATGGCTGCATTGCGAGATCTGAGCCTGGCATCCAACCGTCTCACCGGCACGATCCCGCCCGAGCTCGGAAAATTAGCATTGCTCAAGCTGAATCTTGGTCACAACATGTTGTCTGGCCGAATCCCTGTGTCACTAGGAAACATCGCCACCATGCTACTGCTGGACCTGTCCGAAAATGATCTAGGCGGAGGCGTGCCGCCGGAGCTGACAAAGTTGAGCTCCATTTGGTACCTGAACCTGAGCGGCAACAGTCTCACCGGCGAGGTTCCAGGCCTGCTCGGCAAGATGGGCTCGCTGGAGAAGTTGGATCTCAGTGGCAACCCGGGTCTATGCGGCGACGTGACTGGCCTGAATTCCTGCACCTTGAATTCTACCGGCGGCGGTTCTCGGCGGCACAAGGCAAGGCTGAACCTTTTCATAGCGCTGGCCGTTGCCGCTGCGCTGCTGGCCTCCGTCGCTGCCGTGGCATGCGTGGTCGTCCGCTGGAAGAAGAGACGAACCGGCGAAGATACTCTCGAGACCAAGACAACGGCGAGAGACGGCAGCGTAATGGCTCTGCAGGCTTCGATATGGGGAAAGGATGTGGAGTTCTCCTTCGGTGACATCCTAGCCGCGACGGAGCACTTCAACGAGGCCCACTGCATAGGCAAAGGCAGCTTCGGGAGCGTGTACCAGGCCGACCTTCCAGGCGGCCACTGCCTCGCCGTGAAGAAGCTCGATGCCTCGGAGACCGACGACGCGTTTAGGGGCATCAGTGAGAAGAGCTTCGAGAACGAGGTGAGGGCCCTGACGCACGTCCGGCACAGGAACATCGTCAAGCTCCACGGCTTCTGCGCCTCCAGCGGGTGCATGTACCTGGTCTATGAGCGCGTCGAGAGGGGCAGCCTCACCAAGGTGCTCTACGGAGGCAGCTGCGAAAGGTTCGACTGGCCGGCAAGGGTGCGCGCCATCAGGGGACTGGCGCACGCGCTGGCCTACCTGCACCACGACTGCTCACCGCCGATGATCCACCGCGACGTGTCCATCAACAACGTCCTGCTGGATGCGGAGTACGAGACGCGGCTGTCGGACTTCGGCACGGCGAGATTTCTCGCGCCCGGCGCTCCAACTGCACCAGCATGGCTGGCTCCTACGGCTACATGGCACCAGGTACGTACCAACCATACACACCTTTTCCTACACGCATGACGCCATTGTAGCTGCCCGCACTCTCACAATTGTCGGCGTGTTTCTTGCCGCAGAGCTCGCGTACTTGAGGGTGACGACCAAATGCGACGTGTACAGCTTCGGCGTGGTGGCCATGGAGATCCTGATGGGCAAGTTCCCGGGCGAGCTCATAAGCTCCCTGTACAGCTTGGACGAGGCGCGTGGTGTGGGCGAGTCGGCGCTCATGCTGCTCAAGGACGTGGTGGATCAGGGGCTGGACCTTCCTGCCGGGAAATTGGCTGGGCAGCTGGTCTTCCTCTTTGTTGTGGCATTGTCGTGCGTTCGAACGAACCCTGATGCCCGGCCGACCATGCGCACCGTCGCACAGGAGCTCTCTGCTCAACGGCGGTCTACCTTGGATAGGCCATTCGCTGCCATCAGCATCGGCGACCTTACAATTCTGCAGGTGTGATGATTTGGATAATGTTAGTATTTGTACCGAGACAGTTTTTTTTTTCTTTTGCTTAATTGCATAAATGACATTTTATATTTTTGTCAATTTTGAGAAATGACACTGAAAACGGTAAAGCTACGCCTAGGTAATGGTTCTTACACATCTTACGTATATTCTGATCTGGCACTCTTATGTTGGTTAGTAATTTTTTATTGAAAAAATATTGGTTAGTAATTCGAAAATGCTACACCTACGAAGAGGTGCTACGTACCCTAACTAATTCTTCAAAACACCAATCAAACCACTCCCTATTCTAGGGTGGGCCCATGCGGCCCACAAATGACAAATTAAAAACTACCAGATCAGCAATTGTGTAAAGAACATAATAATCCCTTCGTAGGTGTAGCAAAGCCCTTAGTAATTGGGGCACGGGCTCACCCTTGAAATCAGAGGGGATAGCTTAGTTAGTGCGGAAGGTAATTACGTAGGTTACGTTAGAAGCTTTACGTAGATGTAGCATTTTCACACCAAAAATTTTCAGCTTTCAAATGAGCTTTGCTACACCTACTTAAGATTACGGGGCGAGGCAGAAGGTGGAATCTGGCTGCAGCACATCCAGGCAAAATACTTTCATGGCCAGCCTCTCATGACAGGCTCTCGTTTGAGTGGTTCCTAATTTTGAAAATCCATCCAGTAGATTAAGGAGGATATTCGTCTTGGCCTTTCCTTCTCCATAGGTAATGGGGAAGGTACCCAGTTCTGGTTGGATCCTTTGGTTGGTGGCGAGACTCTTCGAGTCGGTTTCCCTAGTTCGTTTGCTATCTGCGTTGACCCGAGGATCCTGGTTTCCGCGGCCTCCCAGAATGGGCAGTGGAACATCTTGTTCCATCGCACGTTTGGGCTAGAGGAAATTATAGAGTGGGCTAGATTGCGGGCAATCCTCCCGCCGGTGGTGCCCGATTCTCCGGACACCGTCTCTTGGAGTCTCTCACCCTCGGGTGAGTTCTTCATTAGCTCGGCATATCATGCTCTCTGCCCTTCACTCTCTATTCCTTGGCTATCCCCTTTTTGGAAGGCCCCGTTACCCTCTAAAGACCAAGATCTTTGTGTGGCAACTTTTGCGTGACCACCTACCCTTTGGGATCGAGGTGTGTAAGCGGCATGGCTCGGGTAATGGCGTGTGGCCTCTGTGCGATGTCTCAGAGACAGGGACCCACATCTTGCTCTCATGCATGGCGGCGCGGGCTCTCTGGTCCTTCGTATGCAAGGCTCTAGGGCCCGATTGGGAGGCTATGGACTTTGAGGAGTTCCTTGAGACCAGAGCAACCCAACACGGTCGAAATCGCCGCCTTTTCTGGCTAATCTTTGCGGCGATGTCTTGGACGTTATGGACGACTCGTAATAAAATGATGATTGAGCAGGTTTTCCCGCAGCGGGCCTCTAACTTGTTCTTCAAATTCCTTACTTTCTTGTAGCACTTGCATCCGCTTTCTAGGCAGTGTGACCGAGAACGGCTTAGACTCATGATGGATGTGCTTCTGGCTACAGCACGTCGCTTAACCTCTTCGTAGGGCCGCCTTGTCGTCTGCCACTTGGTGGCTTTTTTTATTTCTTTTATGCTCTTTTGGGTGTGCTTGTGTTGTTGCCCCAGCGGGGCGAAAGCCTATTTCGGGAGACTGCGGGGTGAGGGACATTATAGGATGATGTGGCCCTCGCCATGAAATTCAGAGGGAGGTTTGATCAGTGAGGAAAGAAAGTTAATAAGGTACGTAATTTAATTTCATAGGTCTAGCTTTTTTGCTTTGAAACCCAACATTTCCCAGGAGGGAATCTAGGATTTTCCCTAGTAATGATTGAGGGAGTCCTAGTCTAAGGGGTCCTCGGGGTGTCCGGCCTGTTAGCCATGGGCCGGACTGATGGGCTGTGAAGATACAAAGACCGAAGACTGCACCCGTGTCCGGATGGGACTCTCCTTGGCGTGGAAGGCAAGCTTGGCGACCGAATATGTAGATTCCTTCCTTTGTAACCGACCTTGTACAACCCTAGATCCTCCCGGTATCTATATAAACCGGAGGACTTAGTCCGGAGGGGGAGATACTCATTACCATAGTCATACAGGCTAGGCTTTAGGGTTTAGCCATCTCGATCTCATGGTAGATCAACTCTTGTAATACTCATATACATCAAGATCAATAAAGCAGGAAGTAGGGTATTACCTCCATAGAGAGGGCCCGAACCTGGGTGAACATTGTGTCCCATGTCTCCAGTTACCATCGACCTTAGACGCTCAGTTCGGGACCCCCTACCCGAGATCCGCCGGTTTTGACACCGACATTGGTGCTTTCATTGAGAGTTCCACTATGCCGTCCCCAAAAGGTTTTGATGGCCCCTTCAATCGTCAACAATGACGCTGTCTGATGACCCACAAGTATAGGGGATCTATCGTAGTCCTTAGTGTCGAAACCAACGAGGAGTAGAAGGAAATGATAAGCGGTTTTCAGCAAGGTATTCTCTGCATGTACTGAAATAAGTGGTAACAGATAGTTTTGTGATAGGATAATTTGTAACGAGCAACAAGTAGCAAAAGTAAATAAAGTGCAGCAAGGTGGCCAAATCCTTTTTATAGCAAAGGACAAGCCTGGACAAACTCTTATATGTAGAAAAGCGCTCCCGAGGACACATGGGAATTATCGTCAAGCTAGTTTTCATCACGTTCATATGATTCGCGTTCGGTACTTTGATAATTTGATATGTGGGTGGACCGGTGCTTGGGTGCTGTTCTTACTTGAACAGGCATCCCACTTATGATTAACCTCTATTGCAAGCATCCGCAACTACAACGAAAGTATTAAGGTAAACCTAACCATAGCATGAAACATATGGATCCAAATCAGCCCCTTACGAAGCAACGCATAAACTAGGGTTTAAGCTTACATCACTCTAGCAACCCATCATCTACTTATTACTTCCCAATGCCTTCCTCTAGGCCCAAATAATGGTGAAGTGTCATGTAGTCGACGTTCACATAACACCACTAGAGGATAGACAACTACATCTCATCAAAATATCGAACGAATACCAAATTCACGTGACTACTAATAGCAAGACTTCTCCCATGTCCTTAGGAACAAACGTAACTACTCACAAAGAATATTCATGTTCATAATCAGAGGGGTATTAATATGCATAAAGGATCTGAACATATGATCTTCCACCAAATAAACCAACTAGCGTCAACTACAAGGAGTAATCAACACTACTAGCAATCTACTAGTACCAATCCCGGACTTGGAGACAAGAATTGGATACAAGAGATGAACTAGGGTTTTGATAGGAGATGGTGCTGGTGAAGATGTTGATGGAGATTGCCCTCTCCCGATGAGAGGAGCGTTGGTGATGACGATGGCGATGATTTCCCCCTCCCGGAGGGAAGTGTCCCCGGCAGAACAGCTCTACCGGAGCCCTAGATTGGTTCCGCCTCGTGGCGGCGGAGTCTCGTCCCGAAAGGTTGCTTCCGATTTTTCCCTGGACGAAAGACTTCATATAGCAGAAGATGGCCACCGGAGAGCTAACAGGGGGCCCACGAGGTAGGGGGCGCGCCCCCACCCTCGTGGGCAGGTGGTGGCCCCCCTGACGTATTTCTTCTGCTCAGTATTTTTTATATATTCTGAAAATAACTTCAGTGGTGTTTCAGGACTTTTGGAGTTGTGCAGAATAGGTCTCTAATATTTGCTCCTTTTCCAGCCCAGAATTCCAGCTGCCGGCCTTCTCCCCCCCTTATGTAAACCTTGTAAAATAAGAGAGGATAGGCATAAGTATTGTGACATAATGTGTAATAACAACCCATAATGCAATAAATATCGATATAAAAGCATGATGCAAAATGGACGTATCAACTCCCCCAAGCTTAGACCTCGCTTGTCCTCAAGCGGAAGCCGATAACGATAAATATGTCCACATGTATAGAGGTAGAGGTGTCGATAAAATAAAATACGGACATGAGGGCATCATGATTATTCTTATAACAGCAACATATATGGATATTGTCATATGATTTCTTATGCTCAAGTAATGATCTAGTCACAATGCAAAAGTATGAATCAGAAACTTTATTGAGAACTAACAAACTATAATCTCGGTTATTGAAGCAATTGCAATTTATCATAACATCAGAAAGAGTCTATGTCAAAGCTCTCTAGCAAGTCCACATACTCAACTATCATTTAGTCTTTCATAATTGCTAACACTCACGCAATACTTGTGGTTATGGAGTTTTAATCGGACACAGAGAAAGATAGGGGCTTATAGTTTCGCCTCCCAACCTTTTACCTCAAGGGTAATGTCAACAATAATAACTCATGCTCCCCTACATCCAATTAGGTATGTATATCAGGATCTTTCCAACACACTGTGCTTGCCAAAGGACAAAATGTAAAAAGGACAGGTGAAGATCACCATGACTCTTGCATAAGGTAGAAGATAATAGTAACAGATAGGCCCTTCGTAGAGGGAACCAGAGGTTGCCATGCGGTTTCATGGTTGGATGTACAAAATCTTAATGCGAAAGAACATCACTTTATATTGCCACTTGTGATATGAACCTTTATTATGCAGTCCGTCGCTTTTATTTCTTCCACATCACAAGATCGTATAAAGCTTATTTCCTCCACACCAATCAATCATACATATTTAAAGAGCAATTTTTATTGCTTGCACCGATGTCAACTTACTTGAAGGATCTTACTCAATCCATAGGTAGATATGGTGGACTCTCATGGCAAAACTGGTTTAAGTTTTGGAAGCACAAGTAGTATCTCTACTTGGTGCAAAGAATTTGGCTAGCATGAGGGGGAAAGGCAAGCTCAACATGCTGGATGATCCATGACAATATACTTTATCTCAGATATAAGAAAACATAACCCATTACGTTGTCTTCCTTGTCCAACATCAACTCTTTAGCATGTCATATTTTAATGAGTGCTCCCGATCATAAAAGATGTCCAAGATAGTATATCTATATGTGAAACCTCTCTTTCTTTATTACTTCCTTTTAATTGCAACGATGACCAAAGCTATGTTTGCCAACTCCCAACAACTTTTAATCATCATACTCTTTCTATGTGAAGTCATTACTCTTGATAAGATCAATATGAACTCTTTATTTCTTTTTATTATTTTTTCTATTTTCTTTTATTCACTCAAGATAAAAGCAAGATAATCAAGCCCTTGACTCAACACTAATCTTTATTATATATAGCTCACGGTCTCGATTACATAGAGGGATCATAAAGCAAAACTCAAAACTAGATCATGCCAAGACTTTATCCTACTAGATCAAGATACTACTAATAGGATCAAACTAAGAAAAACGGTAAAGATAGCAGTGTGATGGTGATACGATACCGGGGCACCTCCCCCAAGCTTGGCAGTTGCCAAGGGGAGTGCCCATACCCATGCGATTATGTCTCCTTCTTCGGGGATGGTGATGTGATATTCTTGGCGATAATGCCCCTCGAGATATGATTCTCTTCCTCGAGCTTATTGAGTTGCTGCTTGAGATCCATTATCTCCTTACGAAGCTTTCCTGTAACGGCTAAAGCTCCTTGCACCCAAGGGGTTGCATTGCTGCGGGAGAACAAGTGACACTCTTCTTCATACTTTTATAAGAAAGAAATTTAACATTGGAAGGGATAACCGAGTTTGAAATGGCTGAGCTCTGTAGTTCTCCCATCGTGAACCCCGCTCGGAAGCGAGCAGTGACTTCTTGATCCTCCATGGCATCTATCCTCATCAGATCAGCCTCTATCTCTTCCTTCGTTGCTGACCCAAAGTGGTCAGCATCGCTGTTTGTCCTTGGTTCCGATGCCGGATGAGACACCCGGCTCTCCCCGACTGACTCTTGAGAAAACATCTTGCTCTAATCACAGCAAAGAACAACTCGAAACAAGAACAGAGAATATTTGCGTGATACAGGAGTCAAAACCTTCGGGAAATTATATAACGAATTTTTACCGACCAAAATACGTATCGTGCAAGAAAACGGAGTCCGGAGAGCACACGAGGTGCCCACGAGGTAGGGGGGCGCGCCCAGTAGGGTAGGGCGCGCCCTCCACCCTCGTGGAGGCCTCGTGTCCTTCCCGGACTGCTTCTTATTTTTCTATTTTTCTAAATATTCCAAAACGGAGAAATATTGCCATAAAAATTGTTTTGGAGTCGGTTTACTTACCGTACCACATACCTATTCCTTTTCGGAGTCTGAAACATTCCAGAAAGTGTCCCTTATGTATTCCTCCGGGGTTACGGTTTCAATAACATTGGTTTCAACATTTATAGGATTACCTGAGATATAATGTTTGATTCTTTGACCGTTCACCACCTTCAGATTTGTGCTTTCGAAGTTGTTGATTTTTATGGCACCGAAACGATAGACCTCCTCGATAACGTATGGACCTTCCCATTTAGAGAGAAGTTTTCCTGCAAAAAATCTTAAACGAGAGTTGTATAGCAATACATAATCACCTACGTTAAACTCATGCTTTTGTATTCTTTTGTCATGCCATCTTTTAACTTTTTCTTTAAACAACTTGGCATTTTCATAAGCTTGGGTTCTCCATTTATCAAGTGAGCTAATATCAAATAACCTCTTCTCACCAGCAAGTTTGAAATCATAGTTGAGCTCTTTAATAGCCCAATAAGCCTTATGTTCTAGTTCGAGAGGTAAGTGGCATGCTTTTCCATAAACCATTTTATACGGAGACATACCCATAGGATTTTTTATATGCAGTTCTATAGGCCCACAATGCATCATCAAGTTTCTTGGACCAATTCTTTCTAGACCTATTGACAGTCTTTTGCAAAATTAATTTGAGCTCTCAGTTGCTCAATTCTGCTTGACCACTAGACTGTGGGTGATAAGGTGATGCAATTCTATGATTAACATCATATTTAGCAAGCATTTTACGGAAAGCACCATGAATAAAATGTGAACCACCATCAGTCATTAAATATCTAGGGACTCCAAACCTCGGAAAAATAACTTCCTTAAGCATCTTAATAGAAGTGTTATGATCAGCACTACTAGTTGAATAGCTTCTACCCACTTAGTAACGTAATCAACAACAACTAAAATATGTGTATATCCATTAGAGGCAGGAAAATGTCCCATATAATCAAAGCCCCAAACATCAAATGGTTCAATAACAAGTGAATAGTTCATAGGAATTTCTTGACGTCTACTAATATTACCAATTCTTTGACATTCATCACAAGATAAGACAAACTTACGGGCATCCTTGAAGAGAGTAGGCCAATAAAAACCGGATTACAATACCTTATGTGCAGTTCTATCTCCAGCGTGGTGTCCTCCATAAGCTTCGGAGTGACACTTGCGTAGGATCTGTTCCTGTTCATGCTCAGGTACACAACGTCTAATAACACCATCTACTCCTTCTTTATAAAGATGTGGGTCATGCCAAAAGTAATGTCTCAAATCATAGAAGAACTTTTTCATTTGTTGGTATGTGAAACTAGGTGGTATAAATTTAGCCACTATATAATTAGCATAATCAGCATACCATGGAGCAGTACGAGAAGTGATTATGACATTTAATTGCTCATCAGGAAAGCTATCATCAATAGGTAGTGGGTCATCAAGAACATTTTGTAACCTAGACAAGTTATGCATAACGGGTTCTCAGCTCCCTTTCTATCAACAATATGCAAATCAAATTATTGTAGCAAGAGAACCCATCTAATAAGTCTAGGTTTAGCATCTTTCTTTTCCATAAGATATTTAATAGCAGCATGATCAGTGTGAATAGTTACTTTAGAATCAACAATGTAAGGCCTGAACTTATCATAAGCAAATACAAATGCTAAGAATTCTTTTTCAGTAGTAGCATAATTTCTCTGAGCATTGTCTAGAGTTTTACTAGCATATTGAATAACATTTAATTTCTTATCAACTATTTGCCCTAGAACAACACCTACAGCATAATCAATAGCATCACACATAATTTCAAAGGGTAAATTCCAATCAGGTGGCTGAACAATAGGTGCAGAGATAAATTGAAAGCACAAGTGCTCCCTAGGTGGTTTTGGTAATTAATGTCAACATATCTCTTGTTGGACTAACACTTTTATCTAGTATGTTTCAGATAAGTTCAACAATGGAGTGGCATGGATTAAAGGATGTGGTAACTCCTTCAAGATGCTAAGGACAAAGGATTGGCTCAAGCTTCAAGCTCAAGACTCTTCATTTTATATTTTAGTGATCCAAGATCACATTGAGTCTATAGGAAAAGCCAATACTATCAAGGAGGGATGAGGTGTTGCTTAATGAGTTTCTTGCTCCACAGTGCTTAGTGATATGCTCTAAAACCCTCAACTACTTTCCCACTTCCGCACATATGACCTAAACCTAAAAGTCAAACTCGGCCCCAACGATTCTTTCTATCCGGCGCCATCGAGTTCAGATGTCTTAGCCACTGCCACAAACCCTAGGCAAATCGGTTTCACTGATAGGGATCTCGGCCTCACCGAGATGGGATTGTAATCTCTCTGTGTATGTCCATTACCAAAATCGGTCTCACTGAGTTTGAGCAATCGGTACTACCAAGATTACAATGCAAACTCTCTGGTTAACTTATTACCAAAATCGGTCCCACCGAGTTTGGGTAATCGGTCCCACCGAGTTTGCCTGACCAACTCTCTGGTTAGCTAATTACCAAAATCGGTCTCCTCGAGTTTGTGTAATCGGTCTCACCGAGATTACGTTATGCCCTAACCCTAACCATATCGGTCCTACCGAGTTGCATGTCGGTCTCACCGAAAATCCTAACGGTCACTAGATTTACTGAATCGGTCCGACCGAGTTTGTTGATTCGGTCCCACCGAGTTTGGTAAATTGTGTGTAACGGTTAGATTTTGTGTGGAGGCTATATATACCCCTCCATCTCCTCTTCATTCGTGGAGAGGGCCATCAGAACAAACCTACACTTCCAACTTACCAGTTCTGAGAGAGAACCACCTACTCATGTGTTGAGGCCAAGATATTCCATTCCTACCATATGAATCTTGATCTCTAGCCTTCCCCAAGTTGCTTTCCACTCAAATCTTCTTTCCACCAAATCCAAATCCTGTGAGAGAGAGTTGAGTGTTGGGGAGACTATCATTTGAAGCACAAGAGCAACGAGTTCATCATCAACACACCATTTGTTACTTCTTGGAGAGTGGTGTCTCCTAGATTGGCTAGGTGTCACTTGGGAGCCTCCGACAAGATTGTGGAGTTGAACCAAGGAGTTTGTAAGGGCAAGGAGACCGCCTACTTCGTGAAGATCTACCGCTAGTGAGGCAAGTCCTTCGTGGGTGACGCCCATGGTGGGATAGATAAGGTTGCTTCTTCGTGGACCCTTCATGGGTGGAGCCCTTCGTGGACTCAGCAACTGCTACTCCTTCGTGGGTTGAAGTCTCCATCAACGTGGATGTACGATAGCACCACCTATCGGAACCACGCCAAAAACATCCGTGTCTCCAATTGCGTTTGAATCCTCCAAAACCCTTCCCTTTACATTCTTGCAAGTTGCATGCTTTATTTTCCGCTGCTCATATACTCTTTGCATGCTTGCTTGTTATGTGTTATGAACGTTAAACTTGTGCCTAAACTCCACTTAAACCTAAAGAAGTTAAGAACTGGAACTTTGGTACTTAGTTTCTAATCACCCCCCCTCTAGACACCTCTTCTCAAGGTCCTACATAAATGCTTTCTTAAGTATTTCAATTGCTTCTACACAATCATCATCAAAGACAAATGGTATATCTTTTTGTAATAAATTAGTCAGAGGCTGAGATTTTTTTTAGAAGTCCTTAATGAACCTCCTATAAAATCCGGCGTGACCAAGGAAACTTCTTATACCTTTGATGTCCTTGGGACATGGCATCTTTTCAATAGCGTCAACCTTGGCTTTATCAACTTCAATACCTCTTTCAGAGACTTTATGCCCCAAGACAATGCCTTCATTAACCATAAAGTGGCACTTTTCCCAATTCAAGACAAGATTAGTTTCTTCACATCTCTGCAAAACTAGATCAAGGTTGCTCAAGCAATCATCGAAAGAGGATCCATAGGCGGAGAAGTCGTCCATGAAAACCTCACAAATCTTTTCACAAAAGTCAGAGAATATAGCCATCATGCATCTTTGAAAGGTAGCAGGTGCATTACATAAACCAAAAGGCATACATCTATAAGCAAAGGTACCAAAAGGGCATGATTGATCATTGGATGACACAGGTATTTGAGAGAAACTAGAATAACCATCTAGAAAGAAAAAATGTGTATGTTTGGATAATCTTTCTAGCATTTGATCGATAAAAGGTAAGGGGTAATGATCCTTCTTAGTAGCTTTATTTAATTTGCGGAAATCAATTACCATCGTATAGCCTGTAATAATTCTTTGCGGAATCAATTCATCTTTATCATTAGGAACGACAGTAATACCTCCCTTCTTAGGGACACAATGGACAGGACTTACCCACCGACTATTGATGACCCACAAGTATAGGGGATCTATCGTAGTCCTTTCGATAAGTAAGAGTGTCGAACCCAACGAGGAGCAGAAGGAAATGATAAGCGGTTTTCAGCAAGGTATTCCCTGCAAGTACTGAAATAAGTGGTAACAGATAGTTTTGCGTGATAAGATAATTTGTAACGAGCAACAAATAACGAAAGTAAATAAAGTGCAGCAAGGTGGCCCAATCCTTTTTGTAGCAAAGGACAAGCCTGGACAAACTCTTATATAAGGAAAAGCGCTCCCGAGGACACATGGGAATATCGTCAAGCTAGTTTTCATCACGTTCATATGATTCACGTTCGGTACTTTGATAATTTGATATGTGGGTGGACCGGTGCTTGGGTGCTGTTCTTACTTGAACAAGCATCCAACTTATGATTAACCTCTATTGCAAGCATCCGCAACTACAACAAAGGTATTAAGGTAAACCTAACCATATATAGCATGAAACATAGGGATCCAAATCAGCCCCTTACGAAGCAACGCATAAACTAGGGTTTAAGCTTCTGTCACTCTAGCAACCCATCATCTACTTATTACTTCCAATGCCTTCCTCTAGGCCCAAATAATGGTGAAGTGTTATGTAGTCGACGTTCACATAACACCACTAGAGGCTAGACAACATACATCTCATCAAAATATCGAATCTAATACCAAATTCACATGACTACTAATAGCAAAACTTCTCCCATGTCCTCAGGAACAAACGTAACTACTCAAAAAGCATATTCATGTTCATAATCAGAGGGGTATTAATATGCATAAAGGATCTGAACATATGATCTTCCACCAAATAAACCAACTGCCGATGAGAGGAGCGTTGGTGATAACGATGATGATGAACTAGGGTTTTGAGAGGAGATGGTGCTGGTGAAGATGTTGATGGAGATTGCCCTCTCCCGATGAGAGGAGCGTTGGTGATAACGATGACGATGATTTCCCCCTCCCGGAGGGAAGTGTCCCCGGCAGAACAGCTCTGCCGGAGCCCTAGATTGGTTCCGCCAAGGTTCCACCTCGTGGCGGCGGAGTTTTGTCCCGAAAGGTTGCTTATTTTTTTTTTCCCGACGAAAGACCTCATATAGCAGAAGATGGGCATCGGAGAGCTGGTCAGGGGGCCCACGAGGTAGGTGGGCGCGCCTCGGGGTAGGGCGTGCCTCCACCCTCGTGGGCTGTGTGGGTCCCCCTCTGGTGTACTTCTTCCGCTCAATATTTTTTATTATTTCCAAAAATAACTTTCGTGGAGTTTCAGGACTTTTGGAGTTGTGCAGAATAGGTCTCTAATATTTGCTCCTTTTCCAGCCCAAAATACCAGCTGCCGACATTCTCCCTTCTTATGTAAACCTTGTAAAATAAGAGAGAATAGGCATAAGTATTGTAACATAACGTGTAGTAACATCCCGCAATAAATATCGATATAAAAGTATGATGCAAAATGGACGTATCAACTCCCCCAAGCTTAGACCTCGCTTGTCCTCAAGCGGAAGACGATAACGATAAATATGTCCCCATGTTTAGAGGTAGAGGTGTCGATAAAAATAAAATACAGACATGAAGGCATCATGCTTATTCTCACAACAGCAACATATATGGATATTGTCATATGATTTCTTATGCTCAAGTAATAATATATTCACAATGCAAAGTATGAATCAGAAACTTTATTGAGAACAAACAAACTATAATCTCAGTCATTGAAGCAATTGCAATTTATCATAATATCAGAAAGAGTCTATGTCAGAGCTTTCTAGCAAGTCCACATACTGAACTATCATTTAGTCTTTCATAATTGCTAACACTCACGAAATACTTGTGGTTACGGAGTTTTAATCGGACACAGAGAAAGATAGGGGCTTATAGTTTCGCCTCCCAACCTTTTACCTCAAGGGTAATGTCAACAATAATAACTCATGCTCCCCTACATCCAAGTAGATATATCTATCAGGATCTTTCCAACACACCGTGCTTGCCAAAGGATAAAATGTAAAAAGGGAAGGTGAAGATCACCATGACTCTTGCATAAAGTAGAAGATAATAATAAAAGATAGGCCCTTCGCAGAGGGAAGCAGAGATTGCCATGCGCTTTTATGGTTGGATGCACAAAATCTTAATGCGAAAGAACGTCACTTTATATTGCCCCTTGTGATATGAAGCTTTATTATGCAGTCCGTCGCTTTTATTTCTTCCACATCATAAGATCGTATAAAGCTTATTTTCTTCCACACTAATAAGTCATACATATATAGAGAGCAAATTTTATTGCTTTGCACCGATGACAACTTACTTGAAGGATCTTACTCAATCCATAGGTAGGTATAGTCGACTCTCATGGCAAAACTGGTTTAAGGGTTTTTGGAAGCACAAGTAGTATCCCTACCTGGTGCTTTGAGAATTTGGCTAGCATGAGGGGGAAAGGCAAGCTCAACATGTTGGATGATCCATGACAACATACTTTATCTCAGATATAAGAAAACATAACCCATTATGTTGTCTTCCTTGTCAAACGTCAACTCTTTAGCATGTCATATTTTAATGAGTGCTCCCAATCATAAAAGATGTCCATGATAATATATTTATATGTGAAACCTCTCTTTCCTTATTACTTCCTATTAATTGCAACGATGACCAAAGCAATGTTCGCAAACTCCCAACAACTTTTAATCATCATACTCTTTCTATGTGAAGTCATTACTCTTGATAAGATCAATATGAACTCTTTATTTCTTTTTATTCTATTTCTCTTTTCTTTTATTCACTCAAGATCATGGCAAAATAATCAAGCCCTTGACTCAACACTAATCTTTATTATATAGCTCACGGACTCGATTACATAGAGAGATCATAAAGCAAAAACTCAAAACTAGAACATGCCATAAACTTTATTCTACTAGATCAAGATACTACTAATAGGATCGAACTAAGAAAAACAGTAAAGATAGGAGTGTGATTGTGATATGATACCGGGGCACCTCCCCCAAGCTTGGCAGTTGCCAAGGGGAGTGCCCATACCCATGTGATTATATCTCCTTCTTTGTCGGTGAAGAAGGTGGAGGTGTTGTTGATGATGCAGGCTTGTCGTCCATCTTCCAAGGCATAGGCTCACCATCATAGAAGGATGATCGAGTCTCCGGGATCCTCAAATCTGCAGCCAAACTCATCCTTTTGAATCTATATTCATACTCACAGTTTTGGTTTTGCAGGTCATAGATTTGGGCTTGAAGGTGCTCGATCTTCTCGTGAAGCTTGAAGATGGCCTCCCCGATGTTGTCGGCATCCAGCTTGTGTTTGTTGGTGAACTCCGCGATCATCATGTGGTTGGAGTTGAGTCCACGTTCCACCATCACCTGGCACTTGAAAACTTGTTGCTCCATTGCTTCGAGCCTCGTCTCCATGCTTCCGGTCCCCTTTGGTCCCTCAACATCGCGGATGTGTAGCAACCCATCACACATCTCAATGGTTTGAGGGTGTCGCAGCACCTCCGTGAGGTAAGGGTTGATGACCTTCTCGAAGAACTTGTCCTTGGAGGCACTTGGAGACGTCATGATAATCTAGATCTGTCAGGAAAACAGCTCGAAACAAGAACAGAGGATAACTGCGTGATCCAGGAGTCAAAACCTTCGGGAGAATATATAATGAATTTTTACCGACCAAAATACGTATCGTGCAAGAAAACGGAGTCTGTAGGGCACACGAGGTGCCCACGAGGTAGGGGCGCGCCAGGGGTAGGGCGCGCCTCCACCCTCGTGGGGCCCTCGTGTCCTTCCCGGATCGCTTCTTATTTTTCTATTTTTCTAAATATTCCAAAATAGAAAATATTGCCTTAAAAACTGTTTTGGAGTCGGTTTACTTACCGTACCACATACCTATTCCTTTTCAGAGTCTGAAACATTCCGGAAAGTGTCCCTTATGTATTCCTCCGGGGTTACGGTTTCAATAACATTGGTTTCAACATTTATAGGATTACCTGAGATAGAATGTTTGATTCTTTGACCGTTCACCACCTTCGGATTTGTGCCTTCGAAGTTGTTGATTTTTATGGCACCGGAGCGATAAACCTCCTCGATAACGTAAGTGCCTTCCCATTTAGAGAGAAGTTTTCCTGCAAAAAATATTAAACGAGAGTTGTATAGCAATACATAATCACCTACATTAAACTCACGCTTTTGTATCCTTTTGTCATGCCATCTTTTAACTTGTTCTTTAAACAATTTGGCATTTTCATAAGCTTGGGTTCTCCATTCATCAAGTGAGCTAATGTCAAATAACCTCTTCTCACCGGCAAGTTTGAAATCATAGTTGAGCTCTTTAATAGCCCAATATGCCTTATGTTCTAGTTCGAGAGGTAAGTGACATGCTTTTCCATAAACCATTTTATATGGAGACATACCCATAGGATTTTTATATGCAGTTCTATCACTACAAAAAAAAGACACATCCGTGACATTTTGGGTCGAACGAAATTTTTTTCTGTCATACATATGACACTTCTATGACGATAATTGTGACAAAACCCGGTATCATCATAGATGTGGTGGGCTCCTACTTCTATGACAAAAAATCATGACAGAAAATGGGCTTTTCGTCCTGGGTGGGCCGGATACGCAGCTGCATGACATTCTTTGGGCCGTCCATGACGGAAAAAACCATGGTAAAAGCGAGGGCGAGGAAAATTTCAGGGAGTTCCCGGTTACGGTGGGAGGTCGGAGGCCGAGTGATGCGTGTTTCTCTCATACACGACGCTGCTGCAGTGTGCGAGGCGTTGGGCTCTAATCGAACCCGAGCGATTGCACCGCAGTTACGTGTTATCGAACCCGAGCGATCGATCGATGGTCGTTAATCGAACCCGATCAAGCGATTCCTTCGCTACTGCTGCTAACTGAAGCCGATCGATGCTGCCTCTGGGATGAACAGTGAGCATTGCGGGGGGGTTGGGATGAACAGTGAGCGGTGGCATTGCCTTTGGATGAACAGGACCCCGTGGTGTGGTGGAGGGCTGGATGAACAGTAGACGGTGGAAGGGTGCCCGTGGAGGGGTGGTTGAACAGGACCCCGTGGTGTGGAGGGCTGGATGAACAGTAGACGGTGGAGGGGTGGTTGAACAGTAGCCGGTGGAGTAGCGCGCGGTGGAGGCTGGATGAACAGGAGCCCGTGGAGGCTGGAGGAGGTCGACGGTGGAGATGAACAGTATCCCGTGGAGTCCCGTTTTGCGGTACGCCACACCCCTCCCGATGAACAGGACCCCCGTTTCGACCGTAGCGCCCCAACACAAGTCCGTTTCGTCCGTTTTGCGGTACGCCACACCCTCCCGATCAACAGGACCCCCGTTTCGACCGTAGGAGGTCCGTTTCGTCCGTTTTGCGGTACGCCACACCCCTCCCGATCAACAGGACCCCCGTTTCGATCGTAGGAGGTCCGTTTCCTCCTTTTGCGATACGCCACACCTCTCCCGATCAACAGGACCCCGTTCCGAACGTAGGAGGTCCGTTTCCTCCATTGTGCGGTACGCAAGGCCTCGTTTCCATCACCTTTTCCGTCCAAGCCCTCCCGATGAACACGACCACGCATTCCGTTCTGACCCAGCCGGTTGGCTCCCACGCGTTCCGTTGCCTCCCGATGAACACGGCGCATTCCGTTGCCTCCCCATGAACACGACACATTCCGTTGCCTCCCCATGAACACGACGACGACGACGCTGTTTCTCCATTTCGACCCAGCCATGTACACGAGCCCTAGCCGTACGTATGCGCGAGTAGGCGTTCGAGACCCCGCCCGTATGTACACATACGTGGCCGTATTTTCTTTCTTGCACCCTCGGCTGTGACGTATGTGTACATGCTACATGCGCGCCTACTACTTACACGTCTGGCGCCTCTACTACGACACGTGCACGCCTCTACATCCACCAAAGATATATGTACGCACATGTTCGCGACCAGAATGACAATGCTACGTGACGCCGACCGTGTGGGTCCCGACTGTCAGGCACTTCCTTGCCTGCGAAGATGTAGCTGGTGGGTCCCAGCAGTCAGGGGGCGAATCGTTTTCTTTTTTTGCCCGAACGCACTTCCTTGCGTGCGAATATGTAGCTGGTGGGTCCCAGCAGTCAGGGGGAAACGTTTTTTTCGTGAAATACGGTGGCCCGTCCGGTGGCTCCCCGCTGTCAGGTGGAGGAATGATTATTTTGCACGTAATAAGGAGGCACTTCCTTGCTGCGGCCGTGGACCCAGCTGTCAGCCTCTCCACTCAAAGTCCACGTCCGACGGAAGCCGTTCCTTGACCACGTTGACCACGCCGCGCCGAGAGCACCAGGGCGGTGGACGACGGCGAGGCCTAGGAAGGGGACGACGCGGAGCCGGGGAAGACGCGGCAGTGGATGCCCACGCATAGAGGAGTACGAGGGGTTCACTGGTTCGGTGCGGTGTGAGGCTGTCGTTGCCGCAGAATAACAGGGGGTGTGGGTGAGTAGAGGGATGGCCTGGCCAGCGGTGGGAGTAGTAGGGGGGGTGAGGCCTCCGTCGCATCGCAGCCGTCCACGGGAGGCAGGAGCACGAGGCACGACCGGCGCTGGTTTGGGCGGCTGGAGCAAGAAGACCAGAGGTTGAAGAAGCACTACGGCCGTTGGATGGACATCGTACGGTCGCTGGAGCTAGAATCATGCATATTGACTAAGTTGACAAAGCCCTCCGTGCCCATCAACTTAGTAGGCCCACAAGTCAGCCTGCTACTATACTGGGTCCCAGCTAACAGGGGGAGTATTCATTTTCTTTGTGCGTAATAAGGAGGCACTTCCTTGCGTGCGAAGATATAGCTGGTGGGTCCGAGCTGTCAGCGATGGTAACGTTTTTTTTCGCGAAATACAGAGGCCCTTTTGGTGGGTCCCTGATGTCAGTTGGAGGAATCATTATTTTGCGCATAATAAGGAGGCATTTCCTTGCGTGCGGCCGTGGACCCAGTGGTCGGCCTCTCCACGTACAGTCCATTTCAGATGCATGTCGGTCGTTGACCACGTTGACCAGGCCGCGCCGAGAGCACCAGGGCGGTGGACGACGGCGAGGCCTAGGAAGGGAACGACACGGAGGCAGGGAGGACTCGACAGTTGTTTCCCACGCGGAGGGGAGTACGATCAGCACGAGGGTTTATCGTTCGCTTGCTGCCGTCACGGAGAATAACAACAGTGTGGGTGAGTAGAGGGATGGCTAGGCCAGCGATGGGAGTACGGTGGGGCGGTGAGGCTGCAAGGCAGCAGAGCCGGCCGTGGGGAGGAGGGAGCAGGCAGTCCGCCGGGCGCTTGTTTGAGCGGCCGAGCAGGAAGAGCAGAGATTGAAGAAGACGACGGCCGTTGGATGGCCATCCAACGATCCTTTGCTTGTCGCCAACCTTTTTTAGGAAAGCCTCAAATCTGTGGAAAACAACATACATCCCATCTGCCATTATTTCTAATAATTTAGAGCCCATTTGCTAATTATTAAGGTTTTTTTGGATCCCATATTCTTTTTGTTAGCATTACATCCCATATTGTGGCCACGGTTAAAAAATTATACGAAATTTTGCATATTTCGGTGCGGTCGAACTGTTTTTAATCCCGAAATTTCGACTCACATTCAAACTGATTTAAAAAATAAATGTATATCAATATAAAATCCAACAAAATCCCCACACATAAAAATTAATTTAATTTAAAATCTCGAAATAAAAAAAGATATTTGAAACTAATTGCCGGTTTGATGTGTTTTAAAAAGGTACAGCCCATTTCTCATTATCGATGGGCCATTTTCTCGCCAAATTAATGAAAGCTCTCCTCGTCTTGAAAGATTTGCAGCCTAACAGGCCTGACAAAGCGACTTGCTTGGCAAATCACAAAAAACTGGGTTGTGGCGGTGGACCCAGCTCTCAGCCTCACCACGTACAGTACTCTTCCGATGGAAGTCGTTCCTTGAACACATTGACCACGCCGCGCGGAGAGCACCACGGCGGTGGACGACGGCGAGGCCTAGGAAGGGGACGACACGGAGCCGGGGAAGATGCAGCAGTGGAAGCCCGCGTGGAGAGGAGTACGAGGGTTCACTGGTTCGGCTGCGGTGTGAGGCTGCCGTCGCTGCAGGGCCTGGCTAGCGATGGGAATAGTAGGGGGCGGTGAGGCCTCCGGCGGCGACCGCCGCCATGGGAGGCAGGAGCATGCGGCACCAAGGCGCTGCTTTGGGCGGCTGGAGCAAGAAGACCAGAGGTTGAAGAAGCATTACGGCCGTTGGATGGACATCGTACGGTCACTTGAGCTAGAATTGTTCATATTGACTAAGTTGACAAAGCCCTTCGTCCCCGTCAATTTAGTAGGCCCATAAGTCAGCCTCCCACCAAGGTGGGTCCCAGCTAGCCGGGGGAGTATTCATTTTTTTGTGCGTAATAAGGTGGCACTTCCGGTGGGTCCGAAATGATGGGGAACGTTTTTTCACTTAAATACGGTGGTTCGTCAGTGGGTCCCAGCAGTCGTGGGCAAACGCGTTTTTTCAAAAATACGGTGGCCCGTCCAAAGGGTCCTCGTTGTCGATTGGAGGAATCATTATTTTCTCGTAATAAGGAGGCACTTACTTGCTGCGGCCGTGGACCCAGCTGAGACTCTCCACATACAGTATACTTCCGATGGAAGTCATTCCTTGACCACGTTGACCTCGCCGCGTTCCGTTGCATGCATGCGTCCATGGGCGTGGTGCATCCCCACTGTCAGCCTCTCACGTACAGTCATCTTCCGACGACTCTCGGTTGTCGACCATGTTGACCACACCGTGCCGAGTGCACCCAGACTGGAACGACCCGGAGATGGGAAAGACTTCACTGGTTCGGGTGCGCGGCAGCACAGCCGCGGTGCCACCCACGGGAGACAGGAGCAAGAACAGAGGTTGAAGAAGGAGCACGGCTGTTGGATTAACATCCAATGGTCCAGCTGCTAGAATCATTTGTTTATTAAGTTGACAAAGCCCTGCGTACATCGCCCTCTTAGTAGGCCCCATGTCACCACCAACCGACGGGTCCCAGCTGTCAACGGGATGAATATTTTTTTCGCAAAATAAGGAGGCACTTCCTTCCGTGCGAAGATACAGCCGGTGGGTCCCAGCTGTCAGGTGGAGGAAATATTTTTTTCAGCTTAATAAGGAGGAACTTTCCTTGCGTGCGACCATGGACCTCATGCGTCCCAGCCGTCAGGCTCTCCACGTATAGTCCTCTTCCTATGACTCTCGTTTGTTGACCATGCCGCACCGAACACAGCGAGGCGGTGGACGACGGTGAGGCCCCGGACGGGAACGACTCGGAGATGGGAAAACGCGGCAGTGGAGTCGCAGATTGAGAGGAGGAGAAGGGTTATAACTGGTTCTGTTGCGACGTGGGGCTGCAGTCTGTGGAGAATAACATGAGGTGTCAAGGGGTGGAGGGATAGGCTGGCCGGCGGTGGGGTAGCGTCATGCGATGCGTGCTAAGCAGAGCCGCTTAGTCACGGAGGCTGGACCAGGCGGTCCCGGCGACGCTGGAGGAAGAAGACGAGAGATTGAAGGTGCATGACGGCCATTGGATATAAATCCAATGGCTGTGGATGACACAATCATTTGTTGACCAAGTTGACAACGCCCTGCATAGGCTTCGACCTATTGGCCCACATGTCAGCCTGCAAAAATGTGGCATATATTTAACCCATGTTTTCTAGAATGTACAGTCCATTTGTTGGGCTGGGTGAACAAATAATTTCGCGTCAATCAGGCCCATTTATATTTTCTAAGAAATCCCAGCCCATTTGCACTTCCTTGAAATACACGTATTAGGTGGGCTCGTTATATATATAATGTTATGTTAGAAGGAGCAATTAATATCAAATAATAAACCGGAGAGGCACATTATATATATATATATAATTAAGAAATTAGCGAGTTATTGCTCAAAATAAAAATGAGCGTTATTATTAAATTGGTCCTTAAAATCTTCGCAAGCTTTTATGCATAATCACCAGGATTTTCCTTGCTCGTGAGTCGAAAACAACCAGGATTTTCCTTGCCAACTTCTGTTAAACATTTACTTTTATAAGTTAATAACACGTGGGATGTTTTTATAATGTATATATAAGTCTTTATAAAATATACGATAATAGTAATAATATAAATATATATAATGTGGTTAGAAGGGAAAACATAAATTGGACACATCATTACTTTTATAAGAGAACTGCGTTTTATACCCCACAGTAGGCATACTAACAAGTTCACACACAAATACAACAGAAAAGGTAAACATTCATATCAAACTCAGGTTCACAGGACATTTTCATATTCATAGCCAACATTCACTATCAACAACTCAAAAGATTCATATATACACAAGCTCAAAGATATCTATGCATCCAAATGATTGATAGATCACACGACAATATTCATACATAATTCACAAAAAGATTCAGATATACACATGTTCAGTATGTTTATGCATCCAAATGATTGAGATCACAGCCAATATGATCCATGGATGAACTTTAATTACCTAGGGTACAAACTCGTAAATGGTGTTCAATCGGAGGTA
Organism: Aegilops bicornis; assembly: GCA_021605145.1. Classification (NCBI taxonomy): domain Eukaryota; kingdom Viridiplantae; phylum Streptophyta; class Magnoliopsida; order Poales; family Poaceae; genus Aegilops; species Aegilops bicornis. The sequence goes on from CM038669.1 coordinate 297,621,851, forward strand.
CTTCTTGCTAAAATTAGTTCTTGTACGAGTAAACTTTCGAGTACATAAGAGGCAAAGCATGCATAATCTGAACTTTGCTTGTAGGTTTATCCTCAAATAGTGGCCTCGTGTCGAGGGAGGTTTGAGCAACTTGGCCACTACTTTCATCCAACTATTTCTTGGCTCATCTTGGTCCCAGATCTCGCCAAAATTCTACATTGCGCAGACGAGAAAGGAGGCGGTTGAGAAAATGAACCACCCAAATTTTTGTGCAGTTCAACTGAAATGGAGCATCCTTGGCGTGCATCGATTAAGTGCCGATGAATATACGCCACAACCAACTTGTCCGGAATCTTTAGACTCCATGCCATATAGTTCGCTACCATATATGCCAATAACCAAAAGGCACAAGTTGGGACCAAGATCGGATCATGCTTTTTACGGGCTATGCACCAAGCAATATTTTTGGCGTTCACTCTTCTAATACTTGGAGTTTGACAATTGGTTGACGCCGTTGATACTCGAATGAATATAGGCACTTCTTGTCAACATCGATGCTTGTCTCGAGTGAACTTTGGAGTACATAGCAGCAGCATAAGTACCTGTCCATCCGATCATTTTGTGCAGTTCTACTGAAATCACCCGATGTAATGATTTGCCTGCGAAGTTCAGGCTCCAAATTACTCCTTTATGAAATCGCAAACAGTAGCACAATACCAAATTACCAATACATATGATAGGCACAATAATCAGGATAAAGACTAGTACCAACCTCGTGTGAGGTAGCATATCAATTACTATTTCCTTTATTTGGAAGCCGAGATAAGCCAAGCGATCGACAAAGAAAGGAAGAAAGCAAGCGGAGATTAGCGATCGACAGTGAAAGGACGGAAGCTGTCGAGGCAATGAAGCACCCAAAGTTTTTGTGCAGTTCCACCAAAATCGAGCATCCTCAAGTTGGCACATATATTGAGAGAGTGAGATTAATGTAATAGTGGGTCTAGTTGATGAAACATACACTAACAAATAGAAGCACCCTCATTATCTTAATGGGTAAAGTTAGCAACATAGTAGTCTTGCTTAAAGAGAGGTTTTAGTTTATTTAATCGAGTGCCAATTAGCTCAACTCAACACTCAAAGCATTGCCATTTATCATAGGTTGCAAAACTTTAACGTGCAAAGATAAAGGAGTTTCTCATGACAAGAGTAACGATACAAATAGAGATGACAAAGAAACTAATATGGATGAAGGCCTTAGGCCCGCACCAACCTCGAGAAAAAAGCTTATTCATGTAGTCCCATAAGAGATGATAAAGCACTCACTGGAATCACACAATAGTATATATTTTTGTGCACTTCAAATGTATGGTTGAAATCACTCTTGTTTACCAGTGCCGAGATTATATCGAAAGATTATCAAGAACTTCCAGCAGAGTTAAAGCACTGGCTGGGATACAGTTCATTGTATTGTGTTGTGTAGTTCCACTAAAATGTATGTTTGGCACAACATGATACCTGTTTGCACAAGTAGGAACAAGGTGAAACCTTCATTAGCTTAGTGAGAAAGGATAGGAAGACATTAGCATATTACTCAAATAGTAGCATCAAATTCATGATGGACAATACGCAAAACATTGCCTCATTGAACCAATGGCAATAAATTGACATGCAAAACAATAGCATTATTATGTCATGACACTAATAATATTCCCTTCCTGCTCCACCACATTATTCACCTCCATAGACAAACATGCACAGGTACATGATTCAGCATAGGGTCCTACTAAAGATTTGTTTAACTCCAACAGGAAAATTAGGCAGTAATAAATTAGTGGTACTTAAGTACTCCTAATTAATTAAGTGAGACAACAGTGGAAGGGCTCCTGGAGGATCGCCTCACATGTAAGGTAGTCGCTGCAGAGCCCTTGAATGGCCTCGACCGAGGCCTTTGGCTTCAAAGAAGATCATTGCCGGTGTCAAAACCGGCGGATCTAGGGTAGGGGGTCCCGAATCAAGGCGTCTAGGCGGATGGTAACAGGAGACAAGGGTCACGATGTTTTTACCTGTGTTCGGCCCTCTCGATGGAGGTAATACCCTACTCCTGCTTGATTAATATTGATGATATGGGTAGTACAAGAGTAGATCTACCACGAGATCAAGGAGGCTAAACCCTATAAGCTAGCCTATGGTATGATTGTTGTTCATCCTACGGACTAAAACCCTCCGGTTTATATAGACACCGGATAGGTTAGGGTTACACAGAGTCGGTTACAATGGTAGGAGATCTACATATCCGGATCGCCAAGCTTGCCTTCCACGCCAAGGAAAGTCCCATCCGGACACAGGACGCAGTCTTCAATCGTGTATCGTCATAGTCTTGGAGTCCGGCCCTGACGATAGTCCGCTATCCGGACACCCCTAGTCCGGGACTCCTCATTAGCCCTCGAACCAGGCTTCAATGACGACGAGTCCGTGGCGTTGATTGTCTTCGCATTATGTAGGCGGGTTCCTCCTCCGAATACTTCATAGAAGGTTTTGAACACAAGGATAGTGTCCGGCTCTGCAAAACAAGTTCCACATAACACCGTAGAGAGAATAATTTTTGCACAGATCTGCTGACGTATTCTGCGGCGTGACATCACACCACGGCCAGGCCTTTATATGAATTGTTAATTACTGTTCCACCTCAGCGTGTTTAGCGAGGCGGTTTCCTTGGCACGTCTTATCAAAGCATAGATCGTGCCCCCCTTATTCCGGAATTCTCATCAATACGGACGTGGGTAACCCATCCGCGCCATTGATTACGGCGCTTTGGAAATAAGCGAGTTTTACCAGGCTGGTGGGGGACGCATAGCTTCGTCCGTCCATATAAGGGATAAGGATCCACCCTTTCACCCACGCCTCTTCCTCCTTTGCTTATCCATTTCACAAGACTCGAGCTCCAAAGCCCAAGTCCGCACATCCCACCTCAACCTTCTCCAACCATGTCGAGGCGGGAGGCAGGTGGATGGCCTCATCCGTCACGGAGGGGCACATCACAAGGCTGCGGGAGGCCGGATACTTCTCCGGCGACATCGCGCACTGGATGCCCGATGCGGGGCAGCTTATTCCAACCCCCGGGCCCCATGAGAGGGTGGTGTTTCTCCCCCACTTCCTCCGCGGACTAGGTTTTCCACTTCACCCATTTGTGCGGGGCTCATGTTCTACTACGGCCTGGACTTCCATGACCTGGCCCCGAATTTCATCCTCAACATCTCGGCGTTTATCGTCGTGTGCGAGGCCTTCCTCTGCATCCAGCCCCACTTCGGCTTATGGCTGAAGCTCTTCAATGTCCGGCCGAAGGTAGTGGGCGGCCGTCAAGCGGAGTGCGGAGGCGCCATGGTTGGAAAGATGGCTAAAGTCCCATGGCTCGAGGGCGCCTTCGTGGAGACAATAAAGGGGTGGCAATTGGGGTGGTTCTACATCACCGAGCCACGCGACCCTGAATGGGCGGCGGCCCCCGAATTTAGATCTGGCTTCCCCACACGGCTCTCGTCATGGAAAGAGACGGGCCTAACGTGGGGGAATTCAGAAGAGCTATCCGGACTCCAAACATGCGTCCGAAACCTGATGGACAAGAATCTCAGGCTTGTCGACGTAATCCAGGTGATGCTCATCCGCCGGATTCTCCTCTGCCAACAACGGGCCTTCAATTTGTGGGAGCTCGATCCGGCACATCACCGAACCTTGAGCCGACCCTTCGACACTACGTACGAAGACGCCTGGAAGGTGCTGTTCAAGGGCGCCGAAGCCCCAGCATCCACTAACAAAGATCGCAGATACAGCTCGCGGCGTCAAGCCGGCGAGGTAATTTATTTTACCCTTTACGGGACTCTTTTTTCATAGATTGACTCTAGGTGGGATCTAAAACTCCCTAATCTTTGACAGGACTGGCTGAAGACGTCCGGATAGATTAACTGTCCGACTCCTTTCTTTGGAAGACCCGGAGGACGCCTGATTGACGGAGCTCTTGGCTCGGCGCCGCATGTGGTGCCGGAGAAGAAGGCTAAGAAGGAGGCCACGGAACTCGAAGGAGCTCCCGACGCCAGTCTTGTCAGATTCGATGCAGAATCTTCTCCCGAGGACGAGGAGGAAGAAGAAGAAGCTGGGAGGAGAAGAAAAGGAAGGCCGCCTAACCGGGAGGCCGGAGGGTCCAAGAAGGGAAGAACCCTTCCTCCGGACTTCTCCACCAACGTCGACGAGGAGGAGGAGGATTGACCTACAAGGGCCAAGCCCCTGGCGAGATCATAAGTGTCCGGATACCCATGGCTTTTTATTATTGCAGAGTGTTCTCTAATGTCGAACAACCGTGCACCCCGCCCAAGGGCGAGTTCGCCGATTCATCGAGCGGGTCCCTGGGCTCGTCGGAAATGGAGAGTGCCGCTTCGACCGCCTCCTCGCCCTCACGCTGGACCCAGACGGCCATGTGGTGGGGCCCCTAAGGGGGCTTGGTCAAGAGGAGGTAGCAGGAGCAGCCACAAGGCAACCTCCGGACTCCAGCGCATGGGGGCAAGACCCCAGGCTCTAAGCCCGACCCTTGTCCGGACTCCATGCCGGAACATTCAGCGGTTCCGAGTCCGCAAGCGGTCCCTTCAGAAGAAGGGTAAGACGCAGTGTCCTCCGCCTAGCCGGAGGCACCGGATAGCATCGAGGCGCCAACAGGCGCCTCCATCGAGGAGGAGCACCGCACCGTTATGAGTACGGTGATCCGGACAGTTCAATCCGCCAAGAGCGGGCTGATCAGCCTCGTACTCAGCCTTCTAACAGGCTTTGAGGTAAGTTTAGAATATGTAAAAATATTACCGCATAGACAGTAGCCTCGATGCTTAGTTCGGTGTGCGGAAAGAAAAGCCGGACTAAGGATCTAAAAAGATATACGCAGGAGTCTAACATAAGTATGTCAATATGGGAATGCACATTGCGCTGCTGACCTCTGCCGCACTGACTGCGGAGGTTAATGCATTGAAGCAGAACCTCGACCGGTCCGAGAACGAGCTCGGACAAGCCAAGAAGCAGCTCGAGGACAAGGAAGGTAAGTAATACCTTATTAAAGGAATACCTTATAGAAAAGGTTTTGGTTGCAAAAAATAACAGGAATAACTTGGGTACTACAGGGGCCACGAACGAGGTGGCGACCACGAAGGAAGCGTGTCCGTGGCCGAACAAAGCGGTCATGAACGCACCGAGCAAGAGAAGGGGGAGGCGCAGCTGGCCAAGGTACGGCAAGAGCTCCAAGCTCTCGTGAAAAAACACGAGGGTTTGGAGCGTGACTCGAAGATTCGAGAGTCCGAGCTCGCCTCGGCTCTTGAGAGTGCCAAAGCTGCTAAGGCCGAGGCCCAAAAAGCCCTCCAAGAAATTGAGTCGTTGAAGAAGATAGCGGCGGGTAAGGCATTCTTTATGCAAAGCAAGCATGTGAAAGTGAATTACCTATTACTTACCCGGATTCGGAGCTCTCCAGGAGCATTCGCAGATTTGCCCCGTGGTGTGTCTGATGCTGCCGCATTCTACCGCGCCAAGGAGGGGAGCTCGACGGAAAAGGTGTTACGGTCTCAAGATGTCGAGGCCGGACGTCCGGTGCCCCTGAGCGACCAGCTGAAGCAGCTGGTCGAGCTTCACAAGGTCGCCAGACAGGCCATGAAGGGCCTTGTAGCGCGGCTGTGGCCATTGGAAGCCATGCCAGGGAGCTACTTCGGCTTGGTGCAGCGGCTGGTGGACGTCTGTCCACGTATTGAAGTCATCAAGCGCTCCGTCTGTATTGAAGGTGTCCGTCGGGCCCTTGCCCGTGCTAAAGTGCACTGGGGCAAGCTGGATGCGGAGAAGCTTGTGACGGACGGGCCACCGAAGGGCAAGGAGCATCGTCGCCCGAGATGTACTATGAGGGCCTCTGAAGGGTGCTCGCCAAATAGTGGATGAGTGCTCCAGATGTAATTTTGAATAGACTCGCATTTGTTATCCTCAGACGCTGAAAACTTGTTCATATGCGCTAAGCAACGCTTATTAATTTAAAATATTACCTTCATGCGGCCGTTTATCAAATTTGAGAGATGGCAAGTCGTTGGCTTCACCCCCATGCCACGAAAGTCTTTGGGGTGTTCGGGATAAACTTGAGCACTCTTGTTCCCATTCTTGGGTCCATCTAGGGAGGCGCTCAACACAATGAACAAGGCAACCGGACTTATAATGCTTGAACACTCTCACTTAGCCATAGAATTCTATAATTTTAAATTTCGGCGAAGCCCTAGTATTCGTAAGACCGAGTTCGGGCGCTATCCACGCCTTGGCCGGACAATTCCGGTTCCTCGCTCTAAGCGGCATAAGTCTTTAAGGACCCGAAAAACCTCTCGAACAGCGCATCGGCTCTCGCCCTATCATGACGGTCAGTTTTAGCTTTCTCCACTGAGGTGCTCGACCCAGCTCAACTGGGGCACAATCGCAGTGGTTCTCTCGGTGCTACCTTAGCCGATATAACGGAATGTAAGGTACCAAAACACGGGAGCCAGGCAAACCCAACTATTGACCCAAGACATGATTCGGAGCCGATTCATATAATGCTATAAGTTCGGGTGCCGCACTTGTGAAAGTGTTCGGACTTATCACACCATAATTTTGGGATACTTAAGCCCCTGGTGTATTGGCCGTACCAAAGTGTACGGTTGCAACATGTCATGAAATGAACATATGTATAGATAAAGGAAGTAGTGCAATGATAAGGAAAAGCTATGTATTGTTTATTCAAAAGGGTACTGCAATGAAAGCAGGATGATACAAATAGTGCGATAAGCAAGAGATGGGACTATCTAACATGTCCCCCTCCCGGGGTAAGCTGCGGGATGGTATGTAAAACAGGTATAATGCTCGTAACAGAGACCACCTGAACACTTGATGTGGCTTTCTGCTTCCCTGGTTGTTGCATCGTGAGTTCGGCGATTCTAGTGCCGGATAGGACTTCTGAAAGACGGAGTCCTGAAAGTAAGAAAAAGGAAGAAAAAGGAAAAAAGAAAAAGAATGACACGATCGGGAGCCCCTGGTGCGGTCGAGCTGCATTCTTGGCATGCCGTGGTCTTGCCCCTCCCCATGTGCCCATGGTATCTCCAGAGCGTAACTATGTACGCGTAATACTAGCTTCGCCATTTCGCGAGGGCTGGGGTTGGGGCCGGATTGCTACGCGTGCTTGAATCGTGCCAGGCGGTCTTGTTGTGGGTTACTCTGGGCGCGCTTGACAGTGTCTGGACGCTTAGTGGGCGGACTCGAGAGTTGCTGTGAGAGGCTGCTTTGTACCTCCGCCGCGAGGGCCGCCGTGTGCTCCTCCGTTCGGAGAGAGCGTTCGGTGTTTCCATTGACCGTGATTACTCCTCGAGGGCCTGACATCTTGAGCTTGAGGTATGCGTAGTGCGGCACCGCATTGAAATTTGCAAATGCGGTTCATCCGAGCAGTGCATGATAGCCGCTGCGGAATGGGACGATGTCGAAGATTAACTCTTCGCTTCGGAAGTTATCTGGGGATCCGAAGACCAGTTCGAGTGTAACTGAGCCCGTACAACTGGCCTCTACACCCGGTATGATGCCTTTAAAGGTCGTCTTTGTAGGTTTAATCCTTGAGGGGTCTATGCCCATTTTGGCGACCGTATCCCGGTAAAGCAGGTTCAAAGGCCGCCGCCATCCATCGGGACTCTGGTTAGGTGAAATCCGCCAATAATTGGGTCAAGAACCAATGCGGCGAAACCGCCGTGACGAATGCTAGTGGGGTGGTCCTTCGATCGAAGGTGATCGGGCAGGAAGACCATGGGTTGAACTTTGGGGCGACTGGCTCCATCGCATATACGTCCCTTAGTGCACACTTCCGCTCCCTTTTGGGTATGTGGGTTGCGTATATCATGTTCACCGTCCGCACTTGTGTGGGAAAACTTTTCTGTCCTCTATTGTTCGGCGGCCGGGGCTCTTCCTTGTCATCGCTATGCAGCCCCTTGTCATTGAGTTCGGCACTTAACTTGCCTGCTTGCTTGAACACCCAACAACCCCTGTTTGTGTGATTGGTTGGTTTTTCGGGGGTGCCATGTATCTGGCATAAGCGATCGAGTATTCGGTCCAAGTTGGACGGGCCCTGGGTATTTCTTTTGAATGGCTTCTTCCGCTGACCGGGTTTAGAGCCTCTGAATCCGGCATTGACGGTCAGATCTTCCGCATTATCGCCAGCACGCGGCGCTTTGTTCTTGTTGCAACGCGACCGCCATTGCTGTCCTTGGTATCCAAACTATCGTGGTGTTTGGCCAAGTTGTTGCTTCGAGCTAGCCAGCTGTCCTCTCCCGCACAAAAGCGAGTCATGAGGGTTGTGAGGGCTGCCATAGATTTCGGCTTTTCCTGTCCTAGGTGCCGGGCAAGCCACTCGTCGCAGATGTTACGTTTGAAGGCTGCAAGGGCCTCTGCATCCGGACAGTGAACGATTTGATTTTTCTTTGTGAGGAACCGTGTCCAGAATTGTCTGGCCGATTCTTCTGGCTGCTGAATTATGTGGCTAAGGTCATCGGCATCTGGTGGTCGCACATATGTGCCCCGAAGTTATCAAGGAATGCGGCTTCCGTGTCCTCCCAACAACCAATTGATTCTGGCCGGCAAGCTGTTGAGCCAATGCCGAGCTGGTCCTTTAAGCTTGAGTGGGAGGTATTTGATGGCATGTAGATCATCACCGTGGGCCATGTGGATATGGAGGAGATAGTCCTCGATCCGCATCGCAGGATCTGTGGTACCATCGTATGATTCGATGTTTACGGGTTTGAAGCCCTCGGGATTTGATGATCCATTACTTCATCTCGTGAAGCATAGTGGGTGTCTTGGCGCCTACGTATTGGGCTATATCACGACGTAGCTCATATGAGCTTTGTCTCATCGTGGTTCGACCGGCCGGGTTTGTTGTATCCGGGCGCGACGGTATTCATCCCGAGTCGTTGGGCGCCCACGCGATCCGTAGATCGATCTTGTATGTTTTGCCTTATCCTCCAATATATCTCGCAAGTCCGGTGCGTTTTCCCATGCCTTGGTACTTTTTGAGCGGCGTCGGGGTGTGGCTTGAGCGGAGGGCCGAGAGGCTTCTCTGTCGCGGCCACGGGGTGGCCGGTCTGCCATGTCGTGCGCTGGTGACTTGGGTGCTTCCTCCTCTAGTCGAGGCAATGGCCTGCGTTTGGGGTAGCTTTTGGAGGGGCGTTCAAGTTCATACTCTTCGGCTGCAAGGACTTGATCCATCTGTCCACTAGCAGGTCTTGATCAGCTCTAAGCTGTTGCTTTCTTGAGGTTGCTTGCCGTGGCTATAAGCCCGCGTTTGAAACGCCTCCTGTTGGCGGGATCCTCGGGCACGACAAATTCGTTGTCGCCGAGGCTTGCCTCATCTTCGGAGGAGGCGCATAATTATCGCCCTCGACCTCTCTTTCCGCCAGACCGCCGTCGTGCGGACTTTCTTCTCCCTCCTCCTGCGCTGAGTCCTGCTGGAGGGGGTTCTCTTCGGCACTGTCCGGGGTGTTATTATCTCCCGTGCCGGAATCACCGTTTTTATTGTGGCGGGATTTAGAGCGGTGCCGCTGACGTCGGTGCTTCGGCTGTTTCTTGGAGGGGTCATCGTCCGTTGTTCCATCGCCGTTCCCATCTTTTGGGATGTCCACCATGTATATGTCATATGACGAGGTGGCCTTCCAAGGCCCTCGTAGAGGCGCTGGGTCTTGGTCGCCTCCGGCCGCCGTCCATACCGGCCGATGTCTTGAGTCAAGTCGAGCATGTCGGTTAAATCATCAACAGTGGCTACAAAGTGGGTGGTGGGTGGGCGTTGAATTTCGCCGTCGTATCCCAACCTTCCTGTCCGCATGATCCGGCCAGGGCTCTCCGGATAAAGAGAGAGACTTTAGCGAATTCAGAATGTCGCCAAAGGGCGAGTCTGAAAAGATGTCCGCGGCAGTTGAAAGGACCGATATGGTTGACTAGAGGGGGGGTGAATAGGCAACTAACAATTTTTAAGCTTTTCTTTACCAAATTAAACTTTGCAACAAAATAGGTTGTCTAGATGTGCAACTAAGTGAGCAACCTATATGATGCAATAACAACTAGCACATAAGCAAGCAATGGATGTAACACAAGTAGGCTTGCAAAAGTAAAGGCACGAATTAACCAAGAGTGGAGCCGGTGGAGACGAGGATGTGTTACCAAAGTTCCTTCCTTTTAAGGGGAAGTACGTCTCCGTTAGAGCGGTGTGGAGGCACAATGCTCCCCAAGAAGCCACTAGGGCCACCAGATTCTCCTCACGCCCTCACACAATGCGAGATGCCGTGATTCCACTAATGGTGCCCTTGAAGGCAACAACGGACCTTTACAAACAAGGTTGGGGCAATCTCCACAACAATTGGAGGCTCCCAACAAAACCACGAAGCTTCACCACAATGGAATATGGCCTCGAGGTGACCTCAACCGTATAGGGTGCTCAAGCATCCAAGAGTAACAAAATCCACACTAGAAAGTATGGGGAACTAAATATCCTTTGGTGGAAGTGTAGATCTAGGTCTCCTCCTTCAAACCCTAGCAAATCAACAAGTTTGAGTGGCTAGAGAGAGAGATCGGGCAAGAGAGCTTGAGAGCATCAATGGAGGAGAGAGAGAGGTAAGAGGTGGGCGTGGTAGGTGGAGGAACCACCTTATATAGCAGCCCACAAAAATCCAACCGTTACTGCATTTTCAGTACTGCAGCGGTACAACCGCTCCTTGTCCCGGTACAACCGGGACTCACGGTGTAGCTGCAGAACCCTACCAGGCGGTACAACCGGACCATCGGGCGGTAGTACCGGTCATTAGCAAATAACCAACCGGGGCACCACCGCCCAGCCACCGCATCAAAACAGAATCCTGACCGGTACATGGGCGGTGCATGGCCGGAACAACCGCCTGGCCTTGAGCGCTTGAGAGGCTAAGGTATGAGCGGAAGAACCGCTCGAACCTCCGGTTGTACGGTTAAAAGGAACAACCGGACCAACTGGGCCACCACCGCCCAGCCACCGTGATCAAAACAGAATCCCGACTGTACATGGGCGGTGCATGGCCGAACAATCACGCAGGTCTTTGCAGAGACAGGTGGCGGTACCACCGCCCGGAGGCAGCGGTACCACTGCTCGACAAAGGAAGATAAGCGTCAAGAGCCAACGGTACAACCACTCGGACGAGCGATACAACCGCTGGGAAAACACAGCAAGGATTAGATTAATATGGAGGCACTCTCTCGACAAAGGAGGGGTGAAGGAGGTGTACGTGAATGGAATCCCCTATACTTCCCACAGTGGATTCCCTCTTGATAGTACGGGATCCCTACGACCAAAAGATAAAAAGCGTAGAGGATTCCGTCTTCAAATGATTCCTTCGAGAGAGAACCACCAGCCGATTTAAAGCCTAATCATTGAGAACACTGAAACATTTAGCACAGATTAGACCAACAAAGGGTTGTCATCATCATCCAAAACATAAGGTAGGGAAATGCCCTTTCAATCTCCCCCTTTTTGGTGGATGATGACAACAACACGATATAAGATAGAAGTCTATAGAATCTAGACGGAGCTCCCCCTAGATGTGAGCCCCAGGTCGAGACTCCCCCTAGATTTTATAGACTGGCCACATAGAGCATATAACAAGAAGGTAGCCAACACAATGAAACAAGAGCAATACTGCCAATAAAGACCAACAAGCATAAAGATAAGATAGCAGGAGTGGCACAAAATCCACACAAAGCAAACGAGAACGACCAAAGTTCAAATGGAGACCACAGACAAGTTCAACGCGAGACACACACTACGCAACCACCCATGCAACTCCCGAGTCCTATCACACTCTCTCCCCCTTTGGCATCGGGACACCAAAAAGGAAGAGAGCGAAGCTATCGCCCCAGGCTCAGTCGTCCTCCCCTGACTCCTCGGTAGCATATGGATCTTCATCATTGTCAGAATCTTCACCATTATCAGAAACTTCATCATCGTCCCGATCTGAGTCCTCCATGATATCATCAGCAGCAGGAACGGTGGTGGAGGGCTGAGGAGGGGCTTCATCATCGATCCGGTGATGTGGGAAGATATCCAACGCTCCTCGGTGTGATGCTCTTCTCAGAACCACTCTGAACCGACATGCTGAGGTGCCTCATCATAGCAATTTGGCGATGCCGCGCAAGCTTCTCATTGACATGTGCCTCATACAGCCTCTTCTGGATGTCAGACTGAAGGCAGAAAGTCTTCTTCACCTTGGCAGCGAGCTTGTCCACCCACGAGGGCTTGGCCCATGGTTCCAACTCAAAATCCTCATCATCAGAAGTGGCATAGACATCCTCAGGAGCATCAGCAGGGAAACGTGGCTCGGCGTGCTTCTTCTTCTTAAGGAGCTTGACTTCATGAGTGGTAAGATTGTCAGGAGAGGTGAGGGGCTCTCCAGGACGGCGAACTGCCCACACGGAGTTCAGAAGGCACATGACAAACGGAGCATAAATGGGGACCTTCCTGTAGATGACCATGTTGTACATCTCGTGCCACAGCCAGTTGGAAACATCAAACGTCTCCCCAGATTCCACCTTGGTGTTCATAGCAACCATCAAGTTAATAAGATAGCCATGGATTCCATCTTGATTCCCCACTTTGGGTAGTAGCACATTGCGAAAAACACGATGCATGATGTCATAGACCTTCACCAAATCCTTAGATTCACCAATAATACCATGGCCCCGAACGTACAGAGGGGCAAGCTTCTCCTTAGGCATGGGCTCAGGATGATCATGGGGGCGAATGCCACCCCTTCCTTCCGCACGGTATCATCATACCCAATAGCATTGCAGAAGGTCCTCCAGGGAACATGAAAAAGCTCATCACGACACATGAAAGTGAGGGTGCGCGCGTCATCTTCTCCAAAGTGAACGGTGGCATAGAACTGATGGATGAGTTGAACATCAAAGTCACAGGAGACGGACATGATCTTGGCAAGATCAAACTCCTCACAGAGAGCCAAAGCCTCACCAAAATACTCCAGGTTGTTCCGCCAATGATCAAGATCGATGGTCCACTGCTTGGCATATCTGTTCTTGTTGTGCTCAAAGAGTTCATGAACAATTCGTACTTGCATCTCATTCCGAAACTGAACAGTGGTCCAACGAGGAGCTACGGGAACCACATGTCTTTGAGCGGAAGGCTTCCCAATCCTTGGCTTTCCAACGGTGGAGTGGCATTACCACACGTTGCTTGGCAGCGGCAGACTTTTCACGGCGAGTGGGCTTGGTGGGGATCACAACTTCCTCTTCAGAATCAGCCGGGCGCGGAGCCCTTCGAACCCTCTTTTTGGTCTTGCGAGGAGAAGGGCGAGAACTGGAGCCACCTGAACACAAACACGAAGGGGACACACGAAAACCAACAAGAATGAGAGGAAACATACGAAAAATGCAACACCATAGAAACCAGAACAATGCTGAGTGGTGCAGGCAATCCGGTTGTACCGGATCTCCCACAGGTAGAACCGCCCCACCGGTTGTACCGCCCATCTGGGCGGTAGAACCGCTGACAGTGGCACTACCAGGGAAGTTAGATCTGTTCAAGATGTGCAAATCACCCAAGCAATATTCGGAGTTCTAGGTACTGCACAGACACAAGAAAAAACAACGATCTCTCCCAACCAAAGAACGAACACTAAACTAGGAGGGAAAAGTAATGCCCTAAAACAAGATGAAAACCTAGAATCAAAGAACGAAGAACAAGGGCATTACCACCATCCATGGGAGAAGACCGGAAGACTTCCACGGAGAGCCCTCGGGTCCGAAGCGCGGGGCGCACTCCGGGGCAGGGCAGAGGTGACCGGCGGCAAGGGCAAGGAGGAGGCGAATGGGGACGAAGGGGAAAAAAAGAGAAACCCTTTGCCCCGTCGGATATAAATAGGCCCATAGCCGCGCGGCGGTAGAACAACTCCTAGGACCGGTTGTACCGCAAGTCAGGTGCTGACAGATTGTAGTGGGTGGTACTTCCGTCAAGGGCACCAGGAAGTACCGCCGGAGACAACCGGTAGAACCGGACGGAGAAGCCCTGTTGAAAATGGGCGGTATAACCGCCAAGCACCGAAAGCAACCAATCGGGGCAGCACAACCAGGTATCAGCGTAGAACCGCCTGTGACACCGGTTGTACCGCCCGACCACCAAAGCCAGCACCAAAAGGAAGAGAACAAGACACACGGGCAACAAATAAGAGAAACCAAACACTAAGAACAGGGAAAAGAACGAAGGGAAAACAAAAGCAATCAAGACACAAGCAGAAGCGAGCTCAGTCCTCTCTCTCGAAGAGAGGGCGATGGTCAAGCCACCTATGTTTGAGTCAAATGGTATGGCACCGCCAAGAATTATCCTTGGGCCCATGACCAAAACTCATCTTTGAAGCACAAGTACCATAAAAAATGGCGAATGCGAAAGAGGTGATCGATTTATGCATGATGGGGGGAGGGAGAGCTCATTGAGAGAACAACACTCCCCCTATGTCCATGCCTACACCTAAACTAGACAACAAGTTGAGTGTGGTGGGGTGCATGGGTTCAAGACACATTGCTCAAATCAATGATATTTAGCTCATGCCTTAACTTCAGTAAATCTTGCTTCATCCAAGGGCTTCGTGAAAATATCTGCAAGGTTATCATGAGTGTTGACATACTTGAGCTCGATCTCCCTCGCCTAATGTGATCCCGGATGAAGTGATACCGAATCTCAATGTGCTTCGCCTTGAAGTGTTGTACCGGATTGAGAGAAATCTTGATGGCACTTTCATTATCGCACCAAAGAGGCACTTTGTCACAAATGACACCGTACTCCTTTAGAGTTTGCCTCATCCATAGGAGTTGAGCACAACAACTACCGGCCGCCACATACTCCGCTTCGGTGGATGAGAGAGACACACAACTTTGCTTCTTGGAAGACCAACTTACCAAAGAGCAACCAAGAAATTGGCACCCTCCGAAAGTGGACTTCCTATCCACTTTGTCCCCCGCCCAATCGGAATCCGTGAAACCTTCAAGCTTGAAATTTGCTCCTCTTGGGTACCATAAGCCAAAGTTTGGGGTATGAGCCAAATATCGAAAGATTCGCTTGACCGCCACATAATGGCTTTCCTTTGGTGCGGCTTGAAACCGTGCACACATTCCCACACTCAACATGATATCCGGTCTAGATGCACAAAGGTAAAGCAAGGAGCCAATCATGGAGCGATATACCTTTTGATCCACCGCTTTACCATTGGGATCAATGTCAAGTTGGCACTTGGTAGGCATTGGTGTAGTAGCCGGCTTGCCATCACTTAGCTTGAATCTTTTGAGCATGTCTTGAGTGTATTTGGCTTGGTTGATGAAGGTACCTTCTCTTCTTTGTTTGATATCAAAACCAAGGAAGAACTTCAACTCTCCCATAGAAGACATCTTGAACTTGGAGGTCATGAGAGCGGTAAATTCCTCATTTAAAGCTTTGTTAGGGGAACCAAAGATGATATCATCAACATATAGTTGGCATACAAACAACTCCCCATTAACCTTCTTAGTAAAAAGAGTGGGGTCGATTTGCCCTACTTCAAAACCATGATCTTGTAGCAACTCGGTAAGGTGGTCATACCACGCACGTGGGGGCTTGTTTAAGGCCATAGAGTGCCTTATCGAGTTGATACACATGATCCGGGAAGTAGGGGTCCTCGAACCCGGGGGGTTGCTTTACATAGACCAACTCATTAATAGGACCATTAAGAAAAGCACTTTTCACATCCATTTGTTGCAACTTAAAGTTGTGATGGGCAGCATAAGCAATCAACAAACAAATGGATTCAAGACGAGCTACGGGAGCAAAGGTTTCACCATAGTCGATACCCTCGACTTGGGAGTAGCCTTGTGCTACAAATCTTGCCTTGTTGCGAATGATGTTCCCATGAGCATCTTGCTTGTTCTTGAAGATCCACTTGGTTCCAATGACGTTGTGGTTCCCCGATGGCCTTGGCACCAATCTCCACACCTTGTTGTACTCGAAATTGTTGAGCTCTTCATGCATGGCATTGAGCCAATCCGAGTCTTCCAAATACTCATAGACCTTTTGGGGTTCAACACAAGAGACAAACGCGTGATGTTCACAATAGTTTGCCAATTGTCTACAAGTGCTTACCCCTTTCATTAGGCTTCCAACCACATTCTCCATGAGATGGCCTTTGGTAGTAAGTTTGGATGCAATCTTGGCGGCACGACACTCTAAATCTTCCTCGGAGGTGAGACGAGGAGGAGTCACTTGATCATCTTGAGCGTCGTCTTGAACATGTTCATGATCTTGAGCATGCTCGGGGAAGATAACTTGACCTTGGGCATCATTTGGTGTATCACCATCGCCTTGAGCACGATCTTGCCCTTGGTCTTGTTCCCGAGGTTGAGGGCCTTCACTTTGTTCTTCGAAGCGCAGGGCCTTGAGTTGGTGATGGCTCCACTTGAGTGGAGCATTGTCCTTCTCCTTCGCCACAAGGGGTTCCTCAATGGGTAGGATAAAACCAACACCCATTCTTCTTATGGCTTGAGGAGGAATTTCATCACCTACATCACAAGTGCCACTTTGCTCCACTTGGGAGCCGTTATTCTCATCAAACTCCACGTTACATGTCTTCTCAATAAGTCCCGTGGATTTATTGAGGACACGGTAAGCATGAGAGTTTGTAGCATAACCAACAAATATGCCCTCATAGGCTCTAGCTTCAAATTTAGACAAACGAACACCTTTCTTGAGAATGAAACACTTACACCCGAACACCCGGAAATACTTGAGATTGGGCTTGTTACCGGTGAGTATCTCATAGGGACTCTTGTTCAAGCCTTTGCGGAGATAGAGCCGGTTGGATGCATGACATGCGGTGTTGATGGCTTCAGCCCAAAAGTTGTATGGAGACTTGAACTCCGCCATCATGGTCCTTGCCGCATCCATCAACGTCCGGTTCTTCCTCTCCGCAACACCATTTTGTTGAGGGGTATATGGTGCCGAATATTGATGCTTGATCCCTCTCTTCACTAAGAAACTCATCCAGGTATAGTTCTTGAACTCGGTGCCGTTGTCACTTCTTATTGTCAAGATCTTTGCATTATGTTGACGTTGAGCTTCATTTGCAAAGTCGATAACAGATTTGTTGAGTCTCACTCTTCCTCTTGAAGAAGTATACCCAAGTGTATCTTGAATAATCATCCACAATCACCAAGCAATACTTTCTACCCCCAAGACTATCAAAGGATGGAGGTCCAAAGAGGTCCATGTGCAGGAGCTCCAAGGGTGTCTTCGAGTAGATGATAGTCGTGGGAGGGTGAGCCGTTTCATGAAGCTTTCCATCGATACAAGCAATCGCAAGCACGATCTTTGGCAAAGCTAACATTTCTTAGTCCACGGACATGGTCCCCTTGAGAAGACTTTGCAAAGATCTCATATTGACATGGGCTAAACGGCGATGCCAAAGCCATCCCACGTCAACTTTAGCCATTAGGCATGTCGCGGTCTTAGTGGGTCGCTCCAAAAAGTTTATCACATAGAGATCATTCTCGACATGCCCAACAAAGGCTACTTTAAGAGTCTTTCTCCACAAGAGGGCCACGGTATCAATGTCAAAGAAGGTGGCAAAGCCCATGAGTGCAAGTTGACGAACGGAAAGCAAATTGTATGCAAGGGACTCAACAAGCATGACTTTCTCGATCGTTAGATCATGAGAAATGACAACCTTGCCAAGACCCAATACCTTAGAATGTGAGGCATCACCCCACTCGACATTGGTGGGCATAGATGGGATCCTTTGCACGTCCACCACCATGTCCTTGCTCCCGGTCATATGATTTGTTGCTCCACTATCGAGCAACCATGATCCCCACCCAAGCAAACCCCTACAAGAGATCAATGCTTGGTTTTAGGTACCCATTTGGTAATGGGTCCTTTGATGTTAGTAACGAGGGTCTTAGGAACCCAAATAGACCATTCAATGTACTCATAAGAAGAACCAACAAATTTAGCATAAACATGCCCATCACTAGCACGGCACAACACATATGAGGGGTTAAAGTCGCGGCTATGTTCATGGGGATGACGTTGTCCTTCTTGGCATTGCCACCCTTTGCATGGTTCTTCTTCTCCTTGAAGCACCCTCTCCTCCCCCACAAAAGTTTGCTTGAGAGGGGAGGTTGCTTGGTCTTGTCATTCTTCTTCTTGCTCTTGGGCTTAAAAGTAACCCAATCCCTCCTTGGTTACAACTTCCTTTTGAGTACTCAAAAGGTCGTTAAGGTTCTTCTCACCTTGTATGCATGTGACAAGGCCCTTTTCAAGTTGCTCCTTCAACTTAGCATTCTCCTCAACAAGATGCACATGCTCACAACAAGGGTTAGTAGCATTTGCATTATCAATCAATATCATATGAGGAAAGGTGGCTTTCTCCTTGGTTAGCTTCACTTGGAGTTGATCATGAGACTCTTTGAGACTAGCATGAGCACCCTTCAAGACTTTGTGAGCCTTGTCGAGAATTTCAAAGTCCTCGTTGAGTCTAGCAAGATCAACTCCAAGCTTTGCCTTCTCGGAGCTAAGCACACGAGACACAACAAGAGCATGATCAAGGTCTTTCTTTAATTTAGCATGATCATCGTTGTATGACTCCTCAAGAGCCAAACAAAGACCACGCTCTTCCTCAAGAGCATTGGAAAGATCCGAATCTCATCGGCATAGTCATGACTATGCCCTTCCATCTTAGAGATGGTTTCTTCATGAGCCTCGATCATGACATTGGCTTCACCAAGTTGTTCCAAGAGAGCAACGAAGTGCTTCTTGGATTTGCCCTTGAGTTTACTCATAAAGATCTCAAACTCATTCTCCTCCACATTAGTCCCCTCATGTTCATCAATGCAATCCGTCAAAGAAGAATGATTGATGATGGTAGTTTTGATGTTGAGGGTTACCTTGTTGGTGGCTTTAGCCATGAGGCACTTGGCGGTGATGCTTTCCTTAGGTGAATCGAAGAGAGACACCCGAGGAGTCGTTGCAATGGCAACGGAGGCCATGGCAACCGACTCACCATCTTCATCATCATCATCATCCTCATTGTACTCTTCTTGAACCACCAAAGCTTTGTGAGGAGTCTTCTTGGTGAAGTTGCTCTTGTTGGGGAAAGACTTGGTCTTGTCCTTACGGATGAGCTTGCCACCATTGTCTTCCCTCTTCTCATATGGGCACTCCGCAACAAAGTGACTCACATTGCCACAATTGAAACAAGTCCTCACTCGTTGCTTGCCCTTAGAGCCACTTGAGTTGCTCTTGTTGAAGTTGGGCCTTGAGTTCTTCTTGCTCCAAAATTGCCTTGAAGCAAGGGCCATGTGTTCATGATAGTCATACTTTGTATCTTCGAGGTTTCTCTCTTCTTCTTCCTCCTCTCCATCTTCTTCGACACAAATCTTGGCCTTCAAAGCGAGGTTGGGCTTCTTTGCTCTTTGGGAGCGAAGCACCGCATTGTCGGCGGTCTTGTCCAATATGCTCATAGCCACAAACTCATCCAACACATCACTTGAGGACAGGGTGTGGAAGTCTGGCCGTTGACGGATGACGGAGGACATGGCTTTGTGGTAGGGCATCATTGCCTTGAGGAATTTGCGCTTGATCCAGTTGTCATCCGTGTCCTTGCTTCCATGATCCCGGAGGGAGACTGCAAGCTTGGTTACTCTCCGATAGAGCTCACGAGGTTCTTCTTCTTCTTTCATTGCAAACTCATCAGCTTCATCTTGGACCACTTCATAATTGGAACGTTGAATGCTTGCGCTTCCTCGATAAAGGGAAACCACCTTGAGCCAAGCATCTTTGGCAAGGGAGTAGGGCCGGAGATGAGGGAGGTCTTCGGGAAGGATTGCTTCTTGGATGATGAAGAGAGCATTCTCATTGAATTGATGGTCCACGAGTTCTCTTGGAGAAAAGTTGCTCGAGTCATGCGGATAGAAACCTTCTTCAATGATTCTCCAAAGGTTAGTGTTCACATGATTTAAATGACGCTTAAAACGATAGACCCAAGAATCAAAATCCTCCTTTTTATCAACCTTAGGTGGTGGACCGGCATGATTCAAATGAGTGGAAGGAATCGGTCCACCATAAACGGGAGGAGGTTGCACATGGGCAAAGGTGTCGGTGCCATTCTTACCACTAGACGAGGGGGCTTTTTCACTAGTAGCTTCCCCCTTATCGGAGTTAGCATCCGCTCCTGTGTTGGCGGGATCACCCACTTTCACGGGTGCGGTGGAAAGTTTAAGCCCTTCTAGGAATTCCTTAAACATGTCCTTGACCTCGGTCGTCATGGAGTTTTTCAATGTGTCCAACGCCACATTGAATTCATCACGAGAGATCGAGGTACCCCCATCTCCCGTAGATGATATCGGATTCGCACCGGAGTGCTCCCCCACATCATCTACGACGTCAACCATACTCTTCGGACGGTAAAGTCCTTAAAAATAGATGAGGCTCTGATACCAATTGAAAGGATCGATATGGTTGACTAGAGGGGGGGGGGGGGGTGAATAGGCTACTAACAATTTTTAAGCTTTTCTTTACCAAATTAAACTTTGCAACAAGATAGGTTGTCTAGATGTGCAACTAAGTGAGCAACCTATATGATGCAATAACAACTAGCACATAAGCAAGCAATGGATGTAACACAAGTAGGCTTGCAAAAGTAAAGGCACGAATTAACCAAGAGTGGAGCCGGTGGAGACGAGGATGTGTTATCAAGTTCCTTCCTTTTAAGGGGAAGTACGTCTCCGTTAGAGCGGTGTGGAGGCACAATGCTCCCCAAGAAGCCACTAGGGCCACCGTATTCTCCTCACGCCCTCACACAATGCGAGATGCCGTGATTCCACTAATGGTTCCCTTGAAGGCGGCAACCGAACCTTTACAAACAAGGTTGGGGCAATCTCCACAACAATTGGAGGCTCCCAACGAAACCACGAAGCTTCACCATAATGGAATATGGCCTCGAGGTGACCTCAACCGTCTAGGGTGCTCAAGCACCCAAGAGTAACAAAATCCACACTAGAAAGTATGGGGAACTAAATATCCTTTGGTGGAAGTGTAGATCTAGGTCTCCTCCTTCAAACCCTAGCAAATCAACAAGTTTGAGTGGCTAGAGAGAGAGATAGGGCAAGAGAGCTTGAGAGCATCAATGGAGGAGAGAGAGAGGTAAGAGGTGGGCGTGGTAGGTGGAGGAACCACCTTATATAGCAGCCCACAAAAATCCAACCGTTACTGCATTTTCAGTACTGCAGCGGTACAACCGCTCCTTGTCCCGGTACAACCGGGACTCACGGTGTAGCTGCAAAACCCTACCATGCAGTACAACTGGACCATCGGGCGGTAGTACCGGTCATTAGCAAATAACCGGACCAACCGGGCCACCACCGCCCAGCCACCGCATCAAAACAGAATCCTGACCGGTACATGGGCGGTGCATGGCCGGAACAACCGCCTGGCCTTGAGCGCTTGAGCGGCTAAGGTATGAGCAGAAGAACCGCTCGATACTCCGGTTGTACCGGTTAAAAGGAACAACCGGACCAACCGGGCCACCACCGCCCAACCACCGCATCAAAACAGAATCCTGACCGGTACATGGGCGGTGCATGGCCGGAACAACCGCTGCAGGTCTTTGCAGACAGTGGCGGTACCACCGCCCGGAGGCAGCGGTACCACCGCTCGACAAAGGCAGATAAGCGTCAAGAGCCAGCGGTACAACCGCTCGGACGAGCGGTACAACCGCTGGGAAAACACAGCAAGGATTAGATTAAAATGGAGGCACTCTCTCGACAAAGGAGGGGTGAAGGAGGTACGTGAATGGAATCCCTATACTTCCCACAAGGATTCCTCTTGATAGTACGGGATCCCTACGACCAAAAGATAAAAAGCGAGAGGATTCCGTCTTCAAATGATTCCTTCGAGAGAGAACCACCAACCGACGAAAGCCTAATCATTGAGAACCTGAAACATTTAGCACATGATTAGACCAACAAAGGGTTGTCATCATCATCCAAAACATAAGGTAGGGAAATGCCCTTTCAGTAGTGAACTCCATAACGGGCGCCCAATCGGATTCGATTGGCAGGGGCGCGGAGGGTTCGGAGTCTGGAGAGGAGTCCGGCACCCTGGAGTCGAGGTCTTCGCAAAGGACAGGGATGGAGTTCGGCTCAATCGCTGTAGAGATTGTAGCCCCCGAGGCGGTGTCCAACCACTCGTCCTCGATCGGGGAACCTGGCTCCGGATTAAGGGTCGGAGCGGATGCTGGTGCATCCTCCAGGGCACTGTTCGGCTGCAGAGCTAGATCATGCCCATCGAGACAAAGGCGGGCATCGCTTGGCTGCGGCTCGAATCCGTCAAGATCAAGTCTCCGTGGATATCGGCCGATAGTTCAAACTTCCAAATTTGACCGATGGCCAGGGCGAAGCTTTCGATTTGCTCCAGATGGCTGCTTAATTGGCCCGCAGCAAAGTCGCCGAAAACGAAGATCTGTCCGGGAGAAAAGTCTCACCACGGACTGCGTCGTTGTTGATGATCGAAGGAGCCATCGGGCCTATCGGTGACGCATACAGAGGAACTCTCAATGAAAGCACCAATGTCGGTGTCAAACCGGCGGATCTTGGGTAGGGGGTCCCGAATCATGCGTCTAGGCGGATGGTAACATGAGACAAGGGACACAATGTTTTTACCTGTGTTCGGGCCCTCTCGATGGAGGTAATACCCTACTCCTGCTTGATTAATATTGATGATATGGGTAGTACAAGAGTAGATCTACCACGAGATCAAGGAGGCTAAACCCTAGAAGCTAGCCTATGGTATGATTGTTGTTCTGTCCTACGGACTAAAACCCTCCGGAAGTAGAGCTAAGGCGGCTTCAAACGAAGATATACCTGAAGGTCGTCGGCATGTGGATAGGTGGGCGGCGGGAGGCCGGATCCGCCATTGTGCAACGCATTTAAGGGATCGGAGGACCTCAGCGCCCGGCGCTCGGCCGAGTTAGCAGTGCGGCCGGCGGTGGGTCTCCTCCTCATTGCCGACGACGGCCTAAACGCTGCCCCTCCTCCCCTTCACCGGCGGAGGGGGATACGTCCGGATCTGTAATCAGCGGTGAGGATAGAAAGCCAGTGTTTTTTGAAGGGAGAAAGACAGTGTTACTATCCCTATCTTGTTTAGATCTGGAGAGTATGTGAGTGTGTGAATAGAGCAACCCTAGCAAGCAAGCACGGAGGCTCCGGCCTATATATACGTAGTGGGGTAGTTTTCCTTTTTCACTCCATCAAAAAAATCTTTTAAAATTGTGTACTACTACATGCCAGGTCGCGGTTTTTAGTTGTAGATATTTTTTGAGATATCTACCCACTTGTTACAAATGGTGTTAAGTTTTGCCAGGTCGCACTTTGTATCGTTCAAGTCTGGTACTACAAGTCCCTCCATTAAATGAACAACCACCCCTTCGTAAAAATTGTGAACAAGCCCACGGCTAAAATTAGCGGAAACGTGGGTTGCCCCAACATGCATTATTATCTATATTTTCTACTCCCTCCGTTCATAAATATAAGTCTTTTTTATTAGCCACACCTAAGACAAGAATTTTTTTATTAGCAGTGAACCCCACATGTCATAGACACAAAAATTGTGGCAAGATTCCCTTAGGCAAGCCAAAGTGTGTCTAACAATTTGAGCAACTCAGGTTAGGCAAGTGTGGCAAGTGTGGGAAAAATAATGTCGCAACATAAGACAAACATAGTCACAATCCAAACAGCCCCATAATTTTTTGTGACATGCATGAAAATTTGGTTAGTTAAATTTATAGTCAAAATTTGGCAAGGTGCATCAAATCAACACATGCAAGTATCAAAAGGAAAGTCACGGCATGCATGCATGCGTTGTACTCCCTCCGTTTCCAAATATAAGTCTTTTTAGAGATTGCAACAAGTGACTACATACGAAGCAGAATATGTCTACTCCTACATACGAAGTAGCCCATTTGAAATGTGTAAAAAGACTTATATCGAGTGCAGTGCTTTGATGTGTCGCGTCAACTCGTACAAGACCGAGAAATTTGATTACTACAACGCCCTCTCCCTCGCGGACTGAGCTCCGGTGTTTGATCGCACCTGCCTTTGGCTGCATGACAGAGGGCCAACCACCTGTTGGGCCCACCTGTCATAGACGCAAAGGCGTGAGCAGTAAGTAGAAGCTTTCGCCACGCCGCTATCCCTCCCGCACGAGGTGGACGGACATGCAGCGATGGATTCGATAATGTAGAAGTAGGAGTAACATCATTGTTCGCCTTCTCGAAGAGGCGAAGAGCCAAGCGCAACCCGAACGTGGCGATGTAACGCCGCGTGGTGCGGTTCCTTGGAGTACTAGCCAGGCTCTTGCATGAGAAAAAATTGCTATTGTTTAACAATTAAACTCCATTATCCACTGGTTGATACTCATTACGCATAGGTCCACGCGCTTAGCACCGCTTTCCTCCTGGGGTCACCAATGTTTATTTGCTAATTAATAGCATTGCATGCAATGAACTAGCAATTGCAAGTCATCAAAAGCATGCACACCTCTCATCTCTTATTGGTTGATATGTCAAGAAACAAGAAACAAGGTAGAAGTTAATGCACCGCGCCTAAGTGTTTTGGGACTATTTGGTTTTCGTAAGATGACTTACACACCTAGACAGAGGGAGTAGTATAGCCCTGTAAACCGGAAAGGAGTATTTGCCTTTCTAGAGATTTCAACAAGTGACTAGACTACACCGTGTGCAGTACTCCCTCCCTTCCGGTTTATAGGGCTCAAATCTCAAATCTCATGAACCAAGGCATTTTGCGATTGGAGGAATGTATCTCGTACTTTACAAAACTACCCTAATTAAACTCATGCATTAATTACGTAGTTATCTCGTTTTCCTCTCCGTCTTGGTCGCGGTGCACAATATTGAGCACTCCTATATGACTAGCCGCTCTATCTACATGCGGGACATTTCAAAGCATCCGGGCCCGCGTGCCATCCACCAAATCACAGCGAGGTGCTACAGTCAAGACTCACCTGTCACCCCGGTGTGGCTGTCATGACTCATCATATCACAAAACCCACACCTTTACCAGCAGTGGTAAGGTGGCCTGCAAGTTGGACTGGACGAAGCAACCATCATTTCACTGGAACGCTCGTTCAAGCCCATTCTTCCCTTTCTTGAAGAAAACCTCACTCTGTGCTACTCATCGCTGCCATTTTTCTTCGGTACCGGCAGAAGGAAAGGTGGGCGAATCAGTTATGCTACTATATTTTCATTCCAAGAATCTTCTTTATGCGGCTAAGCACCTATTCTCACATCCTATTCTTTTCCCGTTCTCATTGCGATTGTGGTTTCCTTCGATTGCTTTTGTTTGTCGGTTCATTGATGGATCCTGGAGCACTAGGCAAAGAGTTGCCGGCGGACAACCCACTGGAGACAGCGATCTCCAGGAAGCGAGCACCGACCAATGAGTTGACCATGTTGGCGGGCCAACCCATGGAGACGAAGGAATCCAAGAAACAAGCACTGGCCAATGAGTTGAGGACGTTGGCGGACGACCTCCTCAAAGAAAGTTGGAAGAACAGCAAGGGCCCCACCGTGCCTACCCCAGGAACTCGATTGCCACCTATGTGAGGCTCAAGACCGAGTTTGAGGAGATAGTCGCCGTTGAGAAGCAGTATTCCCCTGGCAAGGTGATGGCCCCCATCGAGGACGAGGAGATGGCCCCCGGAGTGATGAGATCCCCCGATGAGCTGCACAAGGCAAAAAAAATAATGGCTTATTACCATAGTTGTGGTTTTTGATTATTTGCAATGTGCTTGCTAATATGTTAGGGTTGTGCAGGTGCCGGTGGACGTCCTTGATGATTCCGATGTCGCGTGGCCCGTCTGTTGGCATCGCCCCGGAGATCGATTCCGATGCCGATGTCCATCCTATGGACATCACCCCAGAGATCGATTCCGATGTCGCGGTCAGTCCTGTGGACATCGCCCCAGAAATCGATTCCCATGCCGCTGTCCGTGCTATGGTCATTGCCCGAGAGATCGATGACAAGAAATAGTTGGTCGCGCTAATCCTCCAGGGTAGTTTGCATTGCCATGTGTTTAATTACCAGAACGATGCATGTTATCAAACCATCTTAGGGCTAGTGCACTGTCTTGTGTGGGCGGATCTTGCTACTTTTGTTTGATAGTGAATCATGCGATGAATCATGCGAACCCTCTCCGAGTTATGGAAACAGTTGTATCCTTACCAGCTTTTGATGTAATATATGGCATGCTTAGATGTAAGTTTGAACTGTTTATCATATCAGCAGGGCTCGTTGGATGATTCTTGGTGTTAGTAGGCTAGCTACTGTGCGAGCTATAGTACTTGCAAAACACTCACCAAAGAGAAATGTTGGGGCTGATGAGCTCGTGGTACGCTTATACTTATCCCTCGTTGATCGACCAATAGCCCTAGCTCCTAAAATTGTAGGCTTAGCGATCGATCAGACAATATTCGACATACATTTAGGCCTCATTTGGTTCATAGGGTAGGAAAATCGTAGCAAAAGTACAGAGAACGTGCAACACAAAATCATAGCAGTCAGTAGACGTACTCCTCCGCTCCAAAATAGATGACCTAGGCGGGCTAGTTTGGCCTAGTGGGTTTCAAAGTGATATGGCGTGATGCGGTGCCGTCCAGTCTTCGCGTGTGGTAGCAGTATTGCGGGTACAGTAAGTTTTCTTGAAGAAGCGGAATTCAACAAAGTCATGATGGTTCCTTCGTCCGAACAACTTATGATGGGAAAGGTTGGGCCTGCGATACGAGCGGGGTAAACCAGGATAATTTTGTGCATGGCAGGTGGACCAGGATGGTCGACGTCCCACATGTCGGCGAATGAAAGTATTCTTTCCGATATAGAGGACGAGCAACGAGTATTCATTGTTTATTTTTGATGAAAGCTATTGTCTCCATTGTTACGACGGAGGAGTGTGAAACACGGCAGCCCAGTAAACTTGGCATGTGCACCACTCCCTCCTTCCTCATGTAATGCCCAGTTACAGCTTTTTCTCACTTCCTCTCTATCTATTTCCTCTCAAATGTTTTTTACGCTTTTTTTTAAGACACAATTGTTTTATGCCTTTTTTAGAATTATTTTTATACCTAGGAGCACGTCGTAGAGACGGGCTCTTGCAGAGCCCACTCCTTGACTTTGTCAATGCCTCTCTCTCCTCCACATAAGGAGTACTACTTGCTATGCATGCATGCGGCGGGCAGCTGGCGTCTTGAGGGGCCAGGGCGGTGAGAGCGGGCTCCGGAAGCGGTCCGGACTCCAGCATGGCCCACCTCACATTATCACCATATATTTCTTGGAGTTCGTGCACGATGGGCGGGCGATCTCTTCTCCCTTCCCCGTTTCTCTTTTCTCAGCCGACACCCGCCGAGTGATTAGATTTCGGCTATCGACGGTTTATTCAATTAAGGTCCCACATGTCAGTGAAATTGCAAGACCATGCGTGTCCCCTCTGGTGAGCGGCGTGCGAGCCGAACTGTCGGGGTTGCGACGCGGACGAGTCGTAAGTGTGCCGCCTTTTCCTTTAGAACTTGCGAAGCGTAACGTTTTTGCGTGATCAATCGATAGAAATCCAGAACAAAATGACGAGGGCGGTGCTTTCCCGCTCGTTAGGCGGGCTAGTTCGAGTGATATGACGTGCTACAGTGCCGTCCACTTGCTCCATTTCTATGTAAGCAAGAGTTTACACTCTTACGTGGGAGGAGTGCGAAACACCGCGGATCTGATTTTGATCAAGGGATAACTGTTCCCTGCCAAATAATGGAGGATTGTTAGCAATTATAGCATGATAGTTAGGGCATCTCCAAATACCGCCCACAAATTTACACCGACATCTGTCCGAGGACACTGATGGATGCCATCCGATGCTGCCCGCATACCTTTCGACAACTATATGAACTAACCGGACGAAATTCGTGCAAAGAAAGCAAATTTCAAATTAACCGGATGAAATTCATTACATTTCGAAAAAAATTCCTACAAACTGGACGAAATTCATTACATATTTCGCACAAACCGTACTAAAACCTACTGTAAACCTAATCTAAACGATCGCCGGCGCCCGACCACCATGTCTGGCCATGAACCCGAGAAAGCTGGTCATTGCCTTTGCCTCCTCCTCATCTGCCTCGATAACCTCCTCCTCCTGAGCACAAGGTTCTGAAGATTTCTGCCTCCACATCGCCATCAAGCGGCTAATCGGCCGCCGATGTTTACCCCACCAAGCTTGGCGTCGACTGAGTGGAGTAGCGGTGGCCTTCCCGGGACTAGAGCGGCGGCGACCTACCGTGTACTACTCTTCCTCGCTGCCGGCGCTTCACGCGACGCGCCTACTTCGTGGTCGTGGCGGCGGAGGGCGGACGGAGGGGGGTGCCGCGATCTCCTTCGTTTGCTCCTGCGACAGTACGTCGAAGAGAGCTTTGGAGCGCGCCCGGAGCGGAGCCGCCGATGTCCCTCGTCTGCTCCTGCGGCAGTACGTCCAAGAGAGCTTCGGAGCGCCAGGAGACCATGGTTGAAGTGGTGCCGACAGAAGGAAGGGACCGGACGAGAATAAGTGTGGGTCTTTGTCTATGGCTGGGAGCTAGGGCTCAAGTTAATATAGCGGGCGAATGGCAATGAGCCGCGGCAGACGGATGGACAACTGGCGCCGAAGTAGGTTCGTCGGGCGTGAATGCGGACGCTGCTTCAGTGACTTAACTGTAGATGCGTTTGGGTTACTAACATGTGGGCCCAACGGGCATCTGGCCCGCATGTCAGTGACACACCAATTGCACCTGCAGTTAAGTCCGGTGAATGCAACATTGACATTCTGGAGAGACAGTGACCGTTTCAGGCGGGAAGCGCGCGCTAGCGATGGAAGGGGTTTCGGTGTGCAGTGGCACTAAGATCGGTCGCTCATGATAGTACATACTCCGTACCATACTACCATAGTACCCTCTCTAGCTTAGGCTGTTTTATAGATTGTCATTGTGATGGACGATATACATGAGCAAGGCGGTCCAAGTACGACCGTTGGTGTTGAGCCAGGTGAATACATGCTTGGAGTTCGCGTAGGCCTCCATCAAACGTCTAAACAGTAATGTCAGGCACCGCCGGGGCGCGCAGGTGATGGGCTTGCCGTTTGCGTTGCGCCATGAGCAGGACTTTGATTTAGAGGGCGACGTGCATGCATTAGCATGCTTTGACAGCGTGAGCGTGAGTGTCTGACGCGAAGTATTTCATTTTCATTTGGCTGATGAGGGTGCGTTGCAGCGACGAGTCCGTGGTTTGATTCCCCACATACGCATAATTTTGGTTTTTACAGTATTTCTTTCTCCATTGACAGGTAGGCCCGCGTAGATAGATAAAGAAGACGAGCTGTTGAGGCACATGCGGACTGTTTGACTGCTCAACCAGACAAATACGGAGCTATACGTATAATCACCATATCTCGTATACAGCGATCAAAGTGAGCTATCAAGACAAGTTCGATTACCACCAATGCATTTTACTCGGTAATAAATGACCGGGATTGAAGGGGAATCCAAATTTGCTTCGTCTTCTGTCCCTGAGCTCTTGACAAACCTATGCACTATACGGTTGTCCGGCCACTCCACCCTAGAGCTCTCACCAAGCATCGTTCATGCCATCGCGCCGCACACTAACCGGTAAGGCAGCGATGGCATCCCACCGCGCCGAGTTCCTCGCCGCCCACGATCGCACACAAAATGGTAGGGAAGCGATGGCATCCCGCCGTGCCGAGTTCATCGCCGCTCGCGAACTCACAACTATATGGGAGGAATTTGAAGATGCCAAGGCCGAATGGGCGGTAGAGCAAGAGGCGGCCAAATCCGCACAGAGGGAGCGGAAAAGTCAGAAAGCACTCAAGAAAAGAGAGGCCCGCCACCGCAAGAAAGAAAAGGACGCACGCGTTGCTGCAGAGAGGTCGGCGAAGATCCAAGCACGATGGGGTGTCGCTGACAAAGCCGGGAAGGAGAACGACGGCGTCTGGCCAGCATGTGAGAAGTAGTAGTACTAGTAGTTAGTGTGTGTGTCTGTGTCTGAGTACGAGCATGTACTAATACTACTAGTTACAACTGTAGTTTTTAGAGCAAATTACCAGTACATTAGCCTAGACTAAATGGAAAAATTCCTATCCTAAGCATCAAATGGCATCTCTTTCTCTATAGGAATTGAGATGCATGTCATCTCACTTCCTATGATTTTCATATTCCTATCCTATGAATGAAAGGAGGCCTCTGTTGGAGTAACTACTGTAGCTAGCAGTACTGCTGGGACAGTAGTTTTCTTCAAGAAGCGGAATTCAACGAAGTCATGATGGTTCCTTCGTCCGAGCAACTTCAAAGTGGGAAGTGGGCCTGTGATTTGATGGCTCATTAGTCATTGTTATTCTGCGGTAGCGACAACAGGGTGACTCTCCCTTGGAGTTCTGCGTGCATGGCAAGTGGACCAGGATGGTCGACGTCCCACATGTTGGCGAACGGAAGTATTCTTTCCGATATCGAGGAGCAAGGAAACCACGTGGTATAGTATCACTGCTGATTGGTTCGCAAAAAAAATAGTATCACTGCCGATTTATAATTATTTTTTATTTATGATGAAAGCTAGCGTTTCAACTCTTACGACGAAGGGTGCCAAACACGACACGTGCTGGATGTCCCACACGTCAGCGAAAGGAGTGGGACATGAACATCGTGGTAGAGCCCAGCGTAAAAAAAACAGCGTGGTAGAGCGTCTCCACTTCTTCCACTTCTGGGTCGGAGACCACACGTAGTAGTACTTAGTGGTATGAACGATACAAAGTGCGACCTGGAGAGAAAGACACGTCTAGTTGGAAGGTCTCAGGGCATACATGTAAACAAATATAAAAGTTAATATGTGCCTCCAACTAATATAGTAGTAGTAGAGTACTTAGGCACGTACTCCATAACATCACCGTGCATTGCACGTACAACATTTAGTGGTAGTACGTAGTAAGAGACAAATGCCGCCCAAGAGTTCCCTTCTCGACCTACTTTTGGGTGTTTGGTAGAGTCTATGGAGGGTGCATGAGTCCACACTAGTTTAGCACAAATACACTAGAAGCATGCATGAAGAGAACATGCATGAAGAGGGGTGTTGAGTTGAGCATGCATGAAGAGGGAACAACTATGCTGAGACGAGAACACAACCAAACACACCCTATATGCCACGCATGTTCATACCATTTGTGCCTTTCTACTTCACTTCATCGCGCTACATTACTCAGGTTCAGACGTCCACTTCGGGTACATGTCCGTCTCGTAGTTCCAGTCCCACGTGTTCTTCATATAGATGGAACGATCCTTGCATAACACATGCACCTTGATGCTAGATGTCTTGCGTGTTGGCAAAAGGATGAACAAAGCTCACATAAAAAAAATAGAGTGGAAGAACATAGATTCCGGACGACCGAGAAGGAGCAAGGAACCTCGTGGTGGAGCGTCTGCACTCATGATATTTAATATTATTCAGCGATATAAAATTAACCAATCATCTCCACAGTGGACTGGAAGAGTACGAAACACGACAGCCCTGTGTAGTTACATCATACTAGTACATGGCTAACCCACGCTATCACCATATTTCTTGGCCTCCGTGCGGCACCTATCTCTAGTAATCCAGCAGCCTGCATCGCTTCTCCCTCCTCGTCTCTATCAAAGTGCGGCGGGCTGGCGTTTTTGTCGTCTATTGAGGTCGGTTAACTATCACATGTTAGCGACATGCCAAGAGCATTCTAAAAAAATTCCTTTCACGCCCGCTTTCAAAAAGAAAAAAATCCTTTCACGCATTTAATTTGCATGTATGCTTTGAGCAACTTGCATGTCCTATAACGCTCTGCTTTGATACTCTAACATAGCTAGAGGTTAGACTAACTCATGACTAACTCTGAACTAAGCTGTAGCCAAAGAGGTTTTTGGGTGACAGGGTTAGATTGACAATAAATGCACTTCATGGAGAGAGAAAAGTGATTTTTCGTGGTCCCAATGAGAACTATCTCCGATTAGCACCTCTTGGGTGGGATAGTTTTTTGGTGGGTTCAGTGCAACTTGCTCCAATTTAAACCCTAATGCTTGGATACTTTAGGGCTATTTGAGCCCCAACTAGCTCAAACTAACTCTAACCCATGGATCCAAACAAGGCCTATGGCCAGTCTCGACGCGGAGCAGTCGCGTGCATCGGAAGCGGCGCTCTCTCGGCCGTCGCGCCACTTCAAAGCCGGCGCCAGTGAGAGGTCGCCTCCGCTCTAGCCGGGCATTAATGCGGCAATCGACGCCTGTGGCGACGCTTGACCGTTTCACGCAGGAAGCGCGGCGCTAGCAAGGGAGTATAGGTTTTGAACCGCTTTGTGTAGTAATCGGTAGTTTGCAAAACTACTCAATTACACTTAGTTTCCTAAGAAATTGTGGTAAAAACGTTACTCCACAGCCCGCTTCCCTTCTCCTTCCTCTTCCACCGCCCGCGCACGTCCGCGGGAAGCGACCGGTCAACCCTTATATAGGAGTGCTAGCACAAAAAGATGCATGCATGACCACTAAAATTTCCATATTAAAGCGCCGCTCCGGCGGGAGTATGGCGTATGTTGTTACCTTCGGCCGGCCCATGGCTACCGAGCGACGGTGAACAGAGAAGAGGCGGCGGGAGGGGAATGAATGCAGCTACTATTTGGATTCGCCTTCCGGCTTAAATAAATGCGCAGCATCACGTGTACCTGCGGGTGCACAAATTGTAACTTACGTGTCTGCTTAAGTGGGCGTCACGTAACTGGTGTGTGTGTGAGAGAGATTCTGAAAGACAGAGTGCGTGTGTGCGACTCTACTCTTCGGACATGTACTCAACCTTTTGCATCGGGATATAAGTATAATGGTATTTACTTTAGCTAGTGATTTACGTGGCCATGTTAACGTGGTTGTGTAAAAAATGTCACTTCGCTTTCGTGATTTGTGTTATATAATTACAAGCAAGATTCTCGTGCATTGCATGGAACACCAATATGCATTTTTTTACAAAAACACCTGTTGTGATTGACCCATGCAGGAGTAATCCCATGTGTAAAAACTAATGATATCTAGAGAATTTTATCGAAAAACTGGTATCTCGAGAATGTCATCGAAAAAATGAAAGATGAGAGATAAGGCGAGGAGGAGTGGAGCATGGTGGTGACCGGTGGTCGGGATGGGCGGAGGCATGGGGATGGGCCAGGCGCCCGGTGACGGCGGGCCACCATGCATGCTAGATTTTTCCAGAGACTTATTCCTTTTTTAATTGCTGAGCAATGAGGTTGCGGGAGGTAATGATGTGGAGAGAGGTGCGGGTATCTTTTTGTAAAATTATCATAGTTTGCTTTGTATCCTCAGATATAGATCATACGGTCTATATTACAAGATGGCAGGCACACCATCACCGCCAAATCATTTTTTTATAAGGGTACAGATGATAAGTTTGCTGACTACTAAAGTAAAGTGGAATTTGTCCATGTTATGCAAGTAAATAAAGGTGATTGTTTATCATATGGGTAAGGTTGGATGAAGGGTGGTAGGAACAAATGCTCTGCCTAGAGCATGTGTGTGTGAGGTGGAGTCTTAGTGTGTGTGTGTGTGGTGTGTGTGTGAGAGAGTGAGAGAGAGACAGAGAGAGAGAGAGGAGAGAGAGAGAGGAGAGAGAGAGATGGAGTCTTAGTTTGTGTGTGTGAGAGAGAGAGAGAGATGGAGTCTTAGTGTGTGTGTGGGGGGGGGTGTGCGTGCATGCGTGTGTGTGTGTGTGTGAGAGAGAGATGGAGTCTTTGTGTGTATGTGTGTGGGGGGGGGTGCGTGTGTGCGTGTGTGTGTGCGTGTGTGTGTGTGTGCCGCGGGGTCCTCTGTGGCGGATGTAATTTAAGTGTGCATGGCTTCATCATAGAGAGGTGATGTGTATGGCAGAGGCCACCAATGATGGGGTGCGAGAGAGAAAATGCCCGTAGAGAGGGAAGAGAAGGTGTGTGCGCGTGAGAGGAGTTGACATCGAGAGAACGTGTTTGTTCGAGAGACACCGAGGAAGACTACCTATATATCGATGGTGCATGTAGGCGGGAATTAAACAAAGGGATGGTCTTATTGGTTTCGGGGATATAGGGGAAAAGTGAGAGGCGGGGGAGGGGTAGCTAGAAGGAGATTGTTAAGTGTGAGTGTGTGTTTTACCCATCCAGGCGAAAATTATGTGCACAAAAGAGGAGAACGATTTGATGTGGCGTTAGGATTGAGCGTAATTAACTACGTATGGAGACATAGAGACCTTGAACGTGCATGTGTGAGAGGTATACATGTATACGTGGGATGTGTGTGTGTGTGCGCGCGCGCATGATCGAGATAAAAGAAAGAAGAGATAAGTCATAAGATCAACGACATGGGAGAGACGGATCGGTATGACAATATGCATGCATGTGAGAATGCAGGGAAGAAGGCCCGACAATTGAGCATGTGTTTTTGTCTTTAAGAGATAGTGGTGTGGGCTGGAGCATGCATCTATGGCGAGCAGAGGGAGTGAGGCGCAATGATTGTGCAAAAGAGACCAACCTATAAATTCGTATGTATGGAGAGACATATATAGTGTGGGTGATAGGAAGCAAGACTCCGTGTGAGAAAGAAATGTTGACGGAGAAACTACAGATAGATACAGAGATGGAGATGCTAGCTAGAGGGACATCCGCTAGTTTGGGTGTTGGAGATGACCGTCGAATTGGTTCAAAGGGTGAAATTATATGTGTGTGAGAGGGCACTTGACTGCATGTAGAGAGAAACATATGTAGTGTGCGTGATAGGAATCAAGAGTGAGGGGGAGAAAGAAGGTTGATGGAGAAACAGATAAATAGAAAGATAAAGATGCTAGCTAGTGTGCGTTAGAGATAGGAGTCGAGTGGATCAGAAGGCTTGGTTATGTGTGTGGGTGTGAGAGAGATAGAGAGAGGGTGCATGTGAGTCACATACAAACAGATATCAGAGAGAAATGAGATCCAAAGAGACAGAGTTTTGTGTCTGTGAGACAGAAAGATATTTCACAACGAGAGTGATAGCTAGAGAGACATACGAGGGAACGCAAGATATCTCTAGGGAGAGAGGGTGTGTGTGAGCGACATACAAGAGAACAATGGAGAAATATGAGACCCTGGGAGACAGAGTGTGTGTTTGTGTGTGAGAAAGAGATATTGAAGAGGAAGAGTCGGAGGTTCTCATATCTAAGGAGCGAAAGACATCTCTGTATGAGGGGTGTGCGAGTGGCACACATGGGAATAGTAGAGAGAAATGAGACCCCGGAGACAAAGTTTTGTGTTTGTGTGAGAGAAAGAGATTCCACATGGGGAATCATAGTTAGAGACACATAGCAGGAGCGAGATATACTTAGAGAGAGATAGAGTGATGAAGGTCGAGGGAGAGAGTACCGTCGGTGTGTTACGAAGATAAAAGATCATTGTCGACATACAGGTAGCACGAGAGATACCCGAGCGACGATGAACGCCAGATAGGTCCGTGAGAGATAGTCCTATATAAGCATGAGTGATAGCTATATGAGACGAATATCTGGATTAAAGGGGATTCAAATATTTAAACTGGAGATCACGACATTGATAATATCATAACGCAAATTGGTGTATCAAACATGCATATTCATTTGAATTTGGGCACACTTTTAATGTTATAGTTTATCAATATTGGTGATCCATAGATTCTTCAATTACAAACAATGCATGGTTTATATGCAATTACTGTCTAAACGGGATTACACTATATGTTGCGTGTGTGAAACACATTATACATGTTTGAGAAGTAAAAAAAACCCGCATGAAACACACAATAATTGGAGACAGTTAGCGAGGAATGCATACATTGGATTTCAACATAAAGTGGTTTCAAATATTTGAAAATCCAAATTGATGGATACAACCTTATGAATCTGAGATCATGCCATTTGTAAACCATATTTATGTATAAATGGTGTTGTGCTTTTGAAAGTATATATAACAAAATGATGTATATAGAATGTAATTCCAATTGAAAATGGATCCCGCCCGAAAAAAAATAGAATACAAACGGGATTCGAATTGAGTTGGCACGGTAAACGTGCACTCTGCAAAATTTGAACGAAGCGGGGAAAGTCGCAGTAACCGCCCGAAACCAAAATCTGCGAGATGGAAATCACTACTACCTATCCCTGCCACGCGAAGCTTATCTGCTGGATTTCTATAGGTTTCGATAGGGGTAGGTTTGCAATTTCACCCAAACGTGACGTAACCGCCTCTCACCCGGATTCATACACGGTGGGCGCCAAAACACAGTGTGTCCTCGTGAAATCGACTCCTCCCCGATTCATATTCATACGGTGGGCGCCAAAAACAAACTCTCGCCGGCAAATATTCGATTGTATGCGAGATTACCGTCCTATCCCCAACCGACTAGTGTTGCTGTGATGTAGTAGAAATTTGAAACGGAGGCTAAGTTTGTAAATTTCCTCGCATTTGAGACAAGCGCGCCCTGAATACATGGTTCCCCCCTTCCTCTCTACCTCCCTTTTCCCCATTCATACTCCGTGGGCGCCAAAACTCCCTCTCCACCCCACCCTCCTCCGTCCGCCACCCCATCCACCGCCGTCCTCCTCCACCATGCCGGAGTTGATACACCGCTGCCGCCGTCCATTACAAGAGATCGACCTCTCTCATCCACGGCTTCGGACCGGGATCCTTGCATCCCGTCCTCTCGCTTCATCCCCGCCGTCGTCCACCTTGCCGACGCCGCTCCTACGACCGTCCACCGCGCCCTGCCTCCACCATCTACCCTCCTAGATCTGCTTCCACACCGGCGACAGCCATCGCTACCGCAGCACCGTCAAATTCTCAGAATCGTTACACGCCTTGGCGCTTGAGGCGGTACTCTTTCAGATTCTGCTCAACTTATTTATCGCAGCAAGAAAATAGATCGCCACTGCTTTACTCTGATTTCTTGTCTTGATTGTGAAGTTGCCTTTGTCCGGTTTGCACCTTCAGATCCGCCATGGCACGCTCAACACTACACTCCCAATGCTTATGGTTTTCCCCTTTATATTCCACACTAGTTAAATCACAGTAGACTAAATTTCAAAATTGGGTCAGTGGATTTTTCAGAGCTCGCCGGAGTTCGCCAGTGCGAACGAAGGGGCTCGGATGGGGACGGGGGTGGGGGTGGCGGAGGAACACAGGCGGTGGGGGCCGGTGGTCCGGTCGGCGGCCCGTGCGGCGTTCTGTATGGGAAGAATCAGAGACGAGGAAGAAAAAGGGTTAAGAGACGTAGGATCTTCATCCAACCGTCTGAAATGGTCGACTGACCCAAATGACAAAAGTCATGCGACTTGCATGCATACATGCCTTTATATTCAGTACCATCATCGTACCTACTTAGCACTGCTCCTGAATCCATCAAGCTAAACAACGTGCCACTCATAATTCCAAACTTGTTGCTCAGGTACGAATCTGATATGATGCTAATATTACTAGAACAGAAAAAATTTAATTGTTCAGCTAATGTTCCTACTTTACTTTCGAAAAGCATGTGCGCCACATATAGAGAGACAGCAGGGAGTTGCTTTCTTGATGCGCTCTGGTTCATCATGTGTGGGCACTACACAACGAACATTTTATTATCCAAAATCTGCTTGCTCTCCTTTAGCATGTTCCTCTTACGTTCTACTTTAATAAGTACTCTCTCCGTTCCTAAATACAAGTCTTTGTATAGATTCCACCATGGACTACATATGGAGCAAAATGAGTGAATCTACACTCTGAAATGTATCTGGATACATCTGTATGTGATCCATAGTGGAAATCTCTACCAAGACTTATACTTTGGAACGGAGGGAGTATGATAGTAGTACAATATGTTCCTTGTAGTGAAGATGAGCAGGGACATTTGCAGTGTAGAGAGTCTATACGGTCGGTTGTGATGGACACATTGAATTCTTCGGGCCTCTTTGATTCGTAGGATTTTGTAAACATGGGAATAGGATTTGTAGTGGCCTGCCCACCTAAATCCTATAAGAATAGCAAGGAAATGCGGGGAGTTGCGTCGCCTTTGAGAGTTACACTGATATTAACAGCACCGCACCTTCAGTTGAAGAGAGATGGTATCCGAAGCCTTTCTAGCCGTACCGGCAATACTAGCACATATATTCCAGCAAGTTCCACTTTGCTGATTTTACTCTGATGCTTATGTTCTGCCTAGTTGATGTGTGCTCTTGTTATCATGGTTTGGCAATAAACTTTCTGTACAGTATATTTTAAACCTATCATCCGCCAACTATCCTTACTTCTGGAGCCTATTTTTTGTGTACTTGTGCCAAATTATATAAATGCACGCACCATATTACAGCACACATGAGCTCTCTCATCAGAATCCAGTGATAGCACACAAGTGTTTACAGGGCCGCACCTATATTAGAATATCCTCTGCATTACAAAGATAATCTCACAACTATTTATGTATTCATGGTTCTCAGATATTATACATAATTACAGTGAATATCGGAATCTGCGCATCAGAAGAATATTGTGGAACACTGCAATGACTTACAAAATTGGCACCAAGGCATTGAGTGCCATTCTGGATGCAATGAAACTCATACGCTCCCCACCTGTAGATTCTTGTTCAGAATATGATCCTAATGACTATTCTAACATCGAGGTGTCAAAGGCAGATGGCCTGTCATGTTCACCCATCAAGGTGCCTATTCTAGTTTGGCAAGGTTTTATTGATTGCGCGTATCTTGCATATGTTGTCTTGCATTTCTCCTACTTTGTTGCACCGCCATCTGCTTAGTTTACTCATCATATATGTAGAGATGCCATGCCCATCCATTATCAATACATATTCCATCTGTCATCATACCATGTTTTTTCACTCAAATGTTGTTCTTGTGCATCAGACATCAAAAGGAAGAGGGTGATTGCCGAACCTCAAGGAGCACCAAGAAAGTCCTTGAAAACGTGGTTTGTGCCGAGAAATCAGACAACAACCCACTTATATTGGTTGTACAACCAAAGGTGACACAAAACGTAGGACCGACTCTAGCAGACTGTACCCATACTTCACTTGGCCACACCACTAGCCCCACCACACAGACCTGCACTCCAAAGAAAAGGTATGCTGATTTCAGGTTGTCGTAGCACCAGCCGTACCACGTAAAAAATCACAATCCAAAGAAAAAGTACAACAAGTCCATCGGCGAAGAACTATCCCAACCGCAGAGACGGCCAATTCCTGCAGATTGGAACCCCATTCCATTTATTCCCAATTTAAAAGACAATGCTTTCAATGTTGTTAGGGACTACATGCATATATTCCCATCATGGGAAGATTATTGTGAAGACAAACACCATTTTCACATCTTCCTGTCCAACTTACGTGTAAGTGCTATTATTCATGGTTATTATTTTCCTGTTTTACGCTGATTGAACACATCAATGATTTACATTACATTGTTGTAACTAGGCGAGGGTCAATCTGGATATTCATGACGAGCAAAGCTTGCTTGTGCTTTTCAAGGAAGCATTGCAGCAGTATCAGTGTTACCTGAGGAAATCACACTTTGATGGCAAGTCTATAAATGAATTTTTGGTGAAGTCTCCTGTGCAAAATTTAGAAGACATTGAATGGAAAAACCTTGTTATGCACCGGTCTCGTTCCCAGGATGAGGTACTGTCTATGAAATCGCATGACAATTTGAACTTCTACTTTTCCGCATGTGCCTTACGGATCTTTTTGCAGGAAATCTGCTCGGAGAAGAATTCTGGTTTGACAAGAACGACAGGATATCGCAAATATGCTGCCCGCTGCTTTGCTCTTGTTAGTACCTGTTGTCCTGTATCACTGTACTTGCATACATATCGGGTTCATTATGTGACAGCAGTATGCATGATAGCTTGCTTATCAATTGTTCGATCCAAATTATCTGATCTGTATGAATGGTTACATTAGTGTAGAATATATCCAATGCCAATGTTTTTTTAGCTCTGCATTGTTCTTGTAAGTACATGTTGTCCTTTATCAGTGTACTTATAATGACAGGTAGTTGTTCATGTACCATCACTCTGCTGATGTAAACCAAACCTCGATGGCGAGTCGTTCGTCGGCCCGATCTTTCACGGTACTAGCAGCAACAACAAGAAATTCCGGTCGAGCAAAGATACAAGACCGTAATACCAAAAACTGGCGTCGAGTTGATGAATCAACTCCACGCGTAGCAGCGACAAAATCAAATCACGGATCAGCAAAAAGCAAACACGATATTTTGTATCCCCCGACATGGGACTTTTCTGACCTTTTTCTTCAACTCACGATCGAAACAAAACTCCTCAAATAAAACCTGACCATGTACACGGCCGTAGCCGGCCCTTTATATAGGCGCACACAACCGACTTTCTAGCTAGCTTAAACTGACTCGGACTCTTGCTCTTATCCCAACTAACAAATTAATAAACTTAATTATCCGGCACCGTTGATCACGTAGCAACCTATGAAAAACTAGGACTCTTCTTTATTAGACCAAAAGAAATCAATGTGACATATCCTTAAATAAACTAAATCTTGATTTCATGGTGCCTACCATAACGTATTGGCTTGGTGTCCTAAACCGTGGCAAAACCTTGTCTTGTACTGGTATTTTCATTACCATGTCCCCTATTCGTAACATATGCCATGTGCTACTTGAAGCTTGCTCCGTCGTTAGCTTAACTGCCCTGCAATCATTTGGTCCATTGTTCTGCTGCATACCAAGCTCACAATTTATAGTAACGATAGCACCAGTACACCGTTGAGATGGAAACATAGCGATGGCACTAGTGGCCACATCATTCCCTGTCTCTTGGAATGAAGCCGTCCTCAGTTTCATGGTAAATTTTGGGACTGAACCAATAGCATCTTGCTTTATATCACTAGAAAACATCGGCCGGAGCACACGCCGTCTTCCAACATCCCAGAAAGAATAAGTATTGGATCTTTCTTCATGTGTAGCACGATGATCATATTGCCATGGTCTACCTAACAATAAGTGGCATGCATTCATTGACAATACATCGCAAATCACTGTATCTGTATAGTCGCCGACTGAAAAATTGACACGCACCTTGTGAGTAACTTTTAATTTGCTGCATCGATATAACCACTCGATGCAGTGCGGTTGCGGGTGTTTCCACACTCGCAATTATAATGCGTCCACCAACGCCTTGCTGACCGCATTGGTGTAGCTTCCACCATCTATGATGAGCTTGCAACTTGTGTTCTTGATCATGCACTGAGTTTGAAAAATATTCCAACGCTGTCCTTTATCCTCAATACGATCGTCTTGCACTCGCTGCACCATTAGTGAAGGATATGACTCAGCAGCTTCAAAACTCGCAACCACATTTTCAGTGTCCTTAGATTTTTCACTAGAAGTGTCAGAAACTGCCTCTTCATCACTAGCGGATGCATAGCCATCTCTCGTGAGCAACACTCTTTTCTCATTAGGACATTCACGCTTCATATGTCCCCTTCCTCCACACTTGAAACACTCTATGCCACTAGTGCGTCCGATTCGATTGTGCACTAGAATCAACCATCGACAGTCCTGATTTTGAAGCATCCTTTTGCATGGAACCATGAGAGCGATTTGATGATGTCGCCACAGGCTAGGACCGACATCCTCATTCTTATGCTGCGGCGTTGCCATGTGTTCAAAGTGGTATAGGGAAGCTGTGTTGACTTGGCGCCGCTTAATCTGTTGTTCCATACGCCTGACTTGATGCACAAGATCTTGTATGTTGTAGTAGACCACCATCTCAACACGATCCTGCACCTCGATATTTAGCCCGTTAAAGAAAGCGTGCCATGGTCGCCTCTGGATCCTCCGTTGTCCTATGACGATTATCATAAGCAATTCCATCTCCTTATAATATTCATCAACACTCATATTACCTTGAGAGAGCCGCTGCAACTTGTTGTACATATCTCTTTTATAGTGCTC
This sequence comes from Aegilops bicornis, assembly GCA_021605145.1. Lineage (NCBI taxonomy): Eukaryota > Viridiplantae > Streptophyta > Magnoliopsida > Poales > Poaceae > Aegilops > Aegilops bicornis. The sequence goes on from CM038669.1 coordinate 297,664,013, forward strand.
GGGAACAAAAGCGTCGCCTCATGAATTCTTTCATACCTCGCCAAGTCGTCGGGCGATGTCTTGAACGACAAATTTGATTCCACCAAATTAGCGGCGTAATCGGTGAACTCAATTCCAGCAAGTTGAACTTTCTTCTCCTCGCTATAATGATGGGCATCAAAAATTTGATCAACACGCATCTCCCACTCCAAATAGCCTTCTGGTTCGCACTTGCCGGAGAACGAAGGGATAGAAATTTTTATGTGCCAAATTCCATCATCCAAAGGCACACACATAGCTTGACCAACTCGGTCATGCACTCCACCACGAACGGATGTTTCAGGACGAGGCTCATAGTGTCGTGGTCGTGGAGCGTACCCTGCCTGGTCAACGCCGTCATCAAGACCATCATCTCCAACATGAGGTGCCGCCAAACAGCGATCATGCATGCCGGCATGTCCGTCGCGAGCCGGTGGTGCATAATGAAGTGGAGCAGCCGGAGCAGTCTGTGGTGGTGCAGAATTCGTTGCCGGCATATTGATGATGTCTGCCAAACCATCGAACCGAGTGATCAGAACATCTATCCTTTTGCTGAGCGCATCATGACATTGCTTGATGTAGTTGCATGTGTGGTCAAAACCATCCCGAATATTTTGAGGAATATCAGCCGCGTACACTGGACGCACAACTTCCTCAGAATCAGCAACAACCTCATCAACCTTTGTCGGGGCGGCTGATCGTACCCACGGACACCTATGGGGCCCGGCGGAGCGGGTCCCTTTGTGGTTCGGAGGGGGGCGGGGGTCGCACGAAGAGCGGATCGAGGCGATGCACACGGGCGGTTTACCCAGCTTCGAGCTCTCCGGAGAGATAAAACTCCCTACTGCTGCTGTTTGATCTATTGTGTTCTTGCTAGGGAGCAATGCCCGCTACAAAACCTAGCGTGAGTGTATCTAGTCTATGGCGGTCGAATGAACTGAACCTTGCGAAGACGCGAACCGAACCCTGGCCAACCGCGGAACCCCCTCTACGTTGCACTCGGGCCTCCTTTTATATGCTCAAGGGGTCTCCGACAGGTGGCAACATAGGCGAGGGTACAAATGTAAAAACAGGGGTTGGTACACCTACTTGAACGATGGTATGATTGCAAAAATACCTAACTCTGACGGCAAGGGACAAAAGCAATAAATGCCTATCGTTGTCGCCTAAACAGTGTAACAGAGACCGTTAGGTGCGCCTCCGCTCGCCACGATGGCGAGCCTGTCTGCGCCGCGTGTCGCTGCTCTCCGCTGGCTGCACGCCAAAACCGACACGCGCCCATGGAACGGTCCCATGGCGACACGTCGCTGGGTGAGCTGGAGCGGAGGCGGAGAGGAGTTGCATGCCGCGGCAAGAGCCTTGCCGCGGCCGAATCCTTGTCGCGCCCGAAGGCTTGTCGCGCTCCGGGCCTTCCCGGCAAGCTCCTCTTGCCGGGGCCTTGTCTTCTGCGTGCACAGGCGGCCTTCCCGACAAGCTCCTCTTGTCGGGACCTTATCTTCCCAATCTAATACTTTGTTCTTGAATGGCTCCAAAGGGAGCCACGGAGGAAGATTGGCGGTGGCGGGCGAACCTTGCTGCGGTGCTGCAATTGTCCGAGCACGCAGTACGGGATACTAGGGTACCCCTACTCTAGTACACCGACAGCGAGCCCCGGGCTGGGCCGCACACGGTGCCGAAGCGCTTGTCGGGCCAGGCCCAAAGCTGTCTTGCGGACACGCGGCCTCGACCACGCCGCAACTTCGCCCGGACCCACCACGATCCCCACTAACGGCACGCACCGGACGTGGCGTCGTGCGAGAGATCGTGGGCACGGTCGTGGGGAGTTCTTTATTAATATAAGCGGAACGTCCGCCCCCCCTCCTCCCCTTTATAAGCGGAGGAAACAGAGGCAGGCCAACCACTCCTGCCATTGCCGTCCTGTCAAGAAAACACCGCCGCTCCCCTCGTCTTCTCCGGTGCGAAGAGAGCAGCGCCCCGCCCCCCTTTCGTCACAAGCACACCCGCCGCCGTCGACCTCCTCCGCCCCCCTCGCCATGGCCCCGAAGGCCGACAAGGAGAAGGGCGTCAAGTCAGCCGAGGCGCAGCGGCTCGCGGCGCTGCGCAAGGAGCGAGCCGTCTTCCCCTCACAGCTCGGCGCACGGGAGCTGCGGGACGTCTACTATCTTTTCTGGTCGACGGAGACTCGGGCGCACCAGCGCGTAGGGTGCTCCCGCCTCCGCTGATCTGGCTAACAGGTACCCTTTCTTCGCCCTTTTCTTCTATTGCGGTCTTTGCCCGCCGTATTCGGAAGTTCTTTTGCGACATAATGAACACCTTCAGCCTCCACCTCCTCGATTTCACCCCCAACGCCATCTTGACCATGGCCGTTTTCGCACATTTGTGCGAAAACTTTGTCGGGTTCCACCCGAACGTGGCACTCTTCTGCCATTTCTTTGTCCCCCGCGTCGAGAGAGGAGAGCCCCTTGCAGGAGGGATAGCCTGGGTCTCTAGGATCGGCAAGAAAGAGGCCTACCTAGAGGGGGAGTTCGGAACAAGTGGGAGGTGGAGAGCCAACTGGTGCTGGGTCGTGAGGAGGACCCACAGCCCTTCTTCACCGCCGTCGCCAAACCCCAATTGCTTGGCAGCAAGGATTGGAGTAGCTTGGCGCCGGAGGATGCGAGGCTGAAGATAGGCGTGACCAATTCTGCGCCTCGGGCTTGCCGGATTAACCATTGGCGCGGTTGGCGCAGATTTCATTCGCCGCGCGACGCTCCCTTGCGGGAAAGGAGGAGGCCTGCTTGGGAGTTCGAGTCTGGCGGACATCATGAGGCTGCGCCCGGGCCTGAATTGGAACTTCACCGTCATGGAGCTGGATTCAGTGCTGCTCGAGTTGTTCAAGAACGACCCCGAACATCCCGAGTGGTTCAGGTTGCCGCGGGGGGTCGTCCCGTTGTGCAACAACTCGGCGCTCGACCGCATCCACGCCATGATGCCTCTGTGCGACTCCCACGGGATCGTCCCGACCTGGCAGGAGCCCTCCTACGAGGTCGTGCAGCAATTCTTCGACAACTTACAAGAGGTGCCGATCCACTCCGACGAGCAGAAGAGGCTCACCCGAGACACCACCGAGCAGGAGATGGCGTGGATCGCCTCCAGAGCGGAGGAGGCGGCAGCAGCTGCCATCGAGTCTTCGGGTTCACCGTGGAGGAGGCGGACGCGGCGAAAGCGGCAAGTGCTGCTGAGCGAGGGAGGTCGCCCGGCGAAAACGAGCTTCGTCGAGCTCGAGGCGGGACGAGTGGACCCGCCGAGTGCTTCTTCCCGCCGCCAAGCGACTTGCCACTGAGGGCCCCAGCTCTGCCGAGGAGGCGTCTCCGCAGGGGCTGGGACGAGCCGGGCGACAGGTTGGCCCACAGCTGGCGCCGCTCGATCGTCGCTCCACCGCGGCAAGCGAGGTTGCCTTGAGGCGCTAAACTGCAGCGACAAGCTGGGCGGAATCTTCTCGGCCGCCGACGCCTCCGTAAGCGGCCAAGAGAGCCCTCCCTGCCTCATCGCTACCGGGAGGCGGGCCGGAGTTTGACTTCTCCGCGCTCAGCTCCGAGGAGGAAGGCGAAGAGTAAGCTTCTCGAGATTGCGCTTGTATGTCTTCAATTTTTATTGCTTCATCTTGAATCTGATTTGCCTCGTTCTGGACTCTTTCCTTTTCAGGACGCTGGCCCAGAGAGCGACGAAGAGGGCCAAGATCCCGACGGTCGTTGTCGAGGACGATTCTCCCGTGGCGACGGGGGACGCGTCCGAGGCCGCCTTGCCGGACCCGGCAACCCTTCACCAGAGCAGCCCCCAAAGACAGCCCCCAGAGTGAGTGTGCAGTTTTCTTCTTCTTTGTTAGGCGTCTTGAAGTGCCCTTCTTTGTTGATATCGACCGTGTGCTTATGCGAGGCGAGCAGTCTCATCGGGAGGGCTCGGAAGCCGCCTCGAGATCCTGCCCGCTGCCACTACGCCGCCCGAGGGAGGACTCCCGGTAAGGGAGCTCCCTCCGACAAGGGAGGCCACCCGGCAGGAGGCCACCCCGGCAAGGAGGCTACCCCTGCAGGGGCGGCGCCCGCGACCCTCCAGGTGGTCGAGGCCATGGCTGCGGATCCGTTGCGAGTAACTCCCTTACGCGAAAATCTCCCTTGGGCTTGCTTTCTTTTGTTTCTCTTTTTGGATATTCTGCTTGACTGCCCCTTCTTCGTCCGACGCAGACCCGATGGAGGTCGAGGCCGCCGGCGAGGAGGAGACGCGCGGCAACGCCGACGAGGCCGCCGTCGAGGAAGAAGAGGTCATCGTCGTGGAAGAAGAGGCCGTCGCCGACGAGCCTGTTGGCGAGGAGGCCACCGAGGCTGGCGAGGGGTCGGACGGTCGTACTGACGGCCCGAGGTCAGGAGCGGCGAAGGCGCTACACCGGCCGACTCCCCGCTGCCATGGGCGCCAGCTCCGAGGAGCCCCAGCCGTGCCTACACGAAGGCCGTGGCGTCTTCATTAAGCTCCCCTGGGAGCCAAGCTCCAGGGCACTAGTCGAGGGCGAGACCTTCGACGGCGAGCTACTCGCGTCCGCTGGGTTGACGCTGGTGGACGCGCCAAGCAGCAGCAGCGGCGAGTCCGAGGAGGAGCAGCTGCTGAAGAAGCTGTTGTCCCTCTATCGCTCCCGTCAGGCCAAGTTGGAGACCCGGGAAGTCCTTGTCGCGAGGGCGGGAGCGGACATAGAGAAGCGCGCCGAGGAGCTCCGGAGCGCCAACAAAGAAGCGCTCCGCGACGTGGCAGACGCAGGCGCAGCTTCGCGAAGCGCACGGTCTTCATCCTTGAGAAGGCCGCAACTGATGAGGAGCAGCGGCTGGCTGCCGAGAAGCTCGCCGCGCAGGAGAGCGAGTTGGCGCAGCGAAAGGTCAACTTGGACAGTCACGAGGAGGACCTTGCCGCGCGTGAGGAGTCGCTTGGTGGGCACTTCAGAGGCGGCGACGCCGCTGCCGCAGACGCCGAGGCCGCCAAGGAAGAGCTGAAGGCGAAGGTGGCAGCTGGAGGCCACCCTCACGAAGAGCGGCGAAGAGCTTGCCATGCTCAAGCGTGAGCGCGAGAAGGGCGCCCTCACGCTGGGCGAGCTGCAGGCCCGTCTCGCTGACAGGGTCAAGGAGCTCGACGCCGCCGAGGACTCCAAGGCAGATCTGGAGCTGGCCGACCACTCGACGCAGACGTTGGATGGTGCGGAGAGAGCGGGAGGCGGGCTTGTTAGAGGCGATCACGGCCAAGGAGGAGCTGCCGGCGGATGCTGTCTCCGTCGAGAACACCTTGAGGGAGAGCGTGGAGCCTTTGGACCGAAGGTCTTGTGGACACCGCTGCCGACATCCTAACGAGCTGATGAAGCTGGAGATGGGGGACCTCGCGTACTCCTCCGACGAGCATCTCCAACCCAGCGTCAAGCTCAGCCTGTTCTTCAAAGGCGTGGTGACGGGTGTCCGGCGTCTCCGGGAAGAGGTCCCGAAGCAGCTGGCCGAGGAATCACGCCAGATCTGCGCAGGGGCCCTCGAGAAGGTGTTGATGAAGGTGGCCTTCCGCAACCCGGGCCTCAACCTTAATGGTGTCCTCAGATCCTTGCCGGCCGAAGCCAATGTGGAGGAGCTTCAAAGCCCTTGTCGCACTCCATTGTGGACAAGGTGAACAAGATCAAGAGGATTGAGGGCGAGCGTGGACTAGGCCGCCGACCTTATCTCTCCCTTGTCGCTGCTGATCATGTTTAGAAAACTTTGTTAGATCAGCGACAAGTTATTCTGTAATATACTCTATCTTAGGTGAATCGATCGATGCAATGTTATTTCCTCTACTTGATTTCTTCCTTTGTAATGCGTTTCTCGCCCTGCGCATTTAGGGAAACTTGCGGCAGAGCACCCTTGCCATGGCCGAGTGCGGAACTTCAGCAGCTTCTTTGGCGGGGAGTCGCTACCGACAAGCAACCTTGCATGGACTAGCCGCAGCTCACTTAAGTTGTTGATGGACTCGAAACAAAGTAAGGGCGCGACCAGTCCGGTTTGGTTCCTCTGCGCATGAGTTTTCCATACAAAGTACTATCGTTCGAGGAAGATATAAAAAATTTAAAATTGATTGCTCAAACTTTGGCAACTTAGCTTTTACGTTTCTTGCTTCTCGATGAAGCGAAACTTCCTCGGCGGTGCTGGTCCATAGTATTATCTCCTCCTCCCCTGGTTAACTTGTGCGCTTGAGAGCCTCCCTTTCTTTGCGACAAGAGAAAGAAGAGGAAATAACGTTATAGAGCCCAATGGCTCGATTCTGCTTACCGGGTGTGGTTGCTGCACAAAGTGTTAGCCAAAACATGCAATAACTTGATGAAAGCATGACCTTGACGGGTTGTGCGCAACACATGGGCTTTACTGATGCACGGGGTCTGCGCCCGGCTTTGTACGAAGGATTACATGCAACAGCGGCAAGACTTGTACAAAAGGTGGTTGCCGGAACGGGTTCCGACAACCGCACCTTATGGGTAAAACTTACGAAGATGCTCAATGTTCCAGGAGTTGCTCACCGGAATGCCATCTTCGGTCTCAAGGCGGACCGCGCCGGGCCGAGTGACTCGTTTCACCCGATAAGGGCCTTCCCACTTCAGCGTCAACTTGTTTGAATTCTTGGCGGATTGAATGCGCCGAAGAACAAGGTCGCCTTCCTCGAGACTTCGGCATTAACCTCTGCGGCCATGGTAGCGACGCAGGCCTGCTGGTAGCGGCGGCTCGCTGACAAGCTGAAGGCGATCCTCCTCAAGGAGCGCGTCATCTTTTCGCAGCTGCTCTTGCTCAAACTCATCATAGCGAGCACTCGAGGCGACCCGTATCTGAAGTTCCGTGGGGAGAACTGCCTCTGCTCCATAGACTAGAGCAAAGGGTGCACGGCGGTGGCTCGATTTGGCGTCGTTCGATCGACCAAAGAACCACCGGCAGCTCCTCGATCCGGTTTCTTCCGCACTTGTGCAGCACAGCCGAAAGTTACGGTCTTGAGTCGCGCAGCACTTGGCGTTCGCCCTACGCTTGACCGTTGCTTCTCGTGTGAGCAACGAGCAGCGAACCTTGGCGCCAAGGTCTTGGACGTCTTGCATGAAGGTGCGACTTCGTGAATTGTGTGCCGTTGTCGGTGATGATCCTGTTAGGGATTCGAAGCGGCAAACAATCGACTGAAGAACTTGACTGGCGATCTTTGTCACCTTCCTCATCGCTTCCACTTCCGGCCACTTTGTGAACTTGTCGATGGCGGCGTATAAGTACTCAAAGCCCCGATAGCTTCGGGGAAGGGGCCGAGGATGTCGAACCCCAGACCGAAAATGGCCGGGATAAAGGGATCGTTCGGAGAGCTTGGTGGCAGTGTATCTGTTTGGAATGGAACTGCACGCTTCACACTTGGTTACTTGTGCGATTGCATCTGGAGGGCTGTCGGCCAGAAGAAACCTTGCTTAGGAAAGCTTTGCTTGGCAAGTGCTCTTCTTGGCGCCAATGTGGTGACCACATATGCCTCCATGTATCTCTGCCAGCTTACATCCATCTTCCACAGGAATACACTTCAATTTCACACCGTTGAGTCTTCTTACATGCAGTATCTTTGTCGACAAACTGGTACATACTTGACTGTAGGGCTACTCTTTCCGCTTCTTCCTGCTTCTTGGGAAGTTCTCTGTCTGAAGGAAATGGACAATCTGCTGCGCCCATCTTTGGAGCTTGTGGCTCGACAACAAGGACTAAAGGCTCATCTGGCTGCTCTTGGAACATCGGCTTCTCTGACAAGAGTCGGTGGCTCTGCCGGAACTAGATGCTCCCCGACAAGCTTGCCGGAGCAAGTCTTGTCGGGAGCGATTGCTTCAATGATACAAACCCTGGGGTCTGTCGGTGCAGACTGCTCCTCAGCACTGTTGGTGTTGATCTTGGGGACCTTTAGCAACGACGGCTTGGGAAGCTCTGTGGAAAGCGATCACCAGGCCAACTTCCTCTTCTTGCTTTGTCCGGCCGATGGTGTTACGGTTGGCTGAGTCGACTTGAGCACGAAAGTCCACGGTTCCATTGTGTAGCTTAAGCGCCAAGACTTTGACAGGCGTCGGCAATATCATTCGAGCTCTTGGAACATGTTCCATTTGCAGGCCGTCAAAGTGCTCTTCTAGCTTCCTCACTTCATCAACGTGAGGCTTCCATCAACGGACTCTGGTAATCTTTGTTGACTTGGCGGACTGACGAGTTGCGAGTCACCCACGACAATAAGCTTCTTGATCCCAAGGTCCACGGCAATCCACGAGGCGGCAAGCAAACCTTCATACTCTGCGGTATTGTTTGTCGCTTGCTCCTTGGGAAAGTGCATCAGACGACGTACTTGAGGTGCTCTCCGGTGGGTGCGATAAGCAGCACGCCAGCACCGGCGCCTTGCAGCGAGAAGGCACCATCAAAGTACATCAGCCACTCTTTGCTTGCTTCTTTGATGGGAATGCTCGTCTCCGGAATCTCTTCATCTGGCGTCGGCGTCCATTCTGCTATGAACTCTGCCATGGCTCTGCTTTGGATAGTTGATGTGCTTTCAAACTTAAGACCAAAGCTTGACAGCTCCAGTGCCCACTCGACAATCCTGCCTGTCGCTTCTGGATTCTGCAGTATCCTTTTCAGGGGAAGCGGTGACAAGCTGTGATCTCATGTGCTTGGAAGTAATGGCGCAGCTTTCTCGAGGCCATGAGGAGGCCGAAAGCAGTTTTTGCACACGAGTACCTTGACCTAGCCCCCTGCAGGAGGGAACTGACAAAGTAAACTGGGCGCTGCACCATCCTTTTCTGTATCTGTTCTTGTGTCTTCGCGGACTCGTCCTTGTCGGGACCAGAGCTCGTCGGCGAAGCCCCCTGCTTGTCGCTGGATGTGCTTGCCGCGGTTGCTGGCTCGTCATCCGCCTCCCTCTCTGCCACTAACGCAGCGCTAACCACTTGATTGGTCGCCGCTATATATAGCAGCAACTTCTCTTGTGGCCTAGGTGCGACAAGTGTTGGAGTAGAGGACAGGTACCTCTTTAAGTCCTGCAGCGCAGCCTCCGCTTCGGGAGTCCATTTTACTGTACCCGCCTTTTTCAAAATCTTGAAAAATGGCGGTGGCGCTCAGCAGACCTAGAAATAAACCTGCTGAGAGCAGCCACGCAACCGGCAAGTCTTCGTACATCCTTGACGCGCTTTGGTGCTCCAATCTGCTCAATGGCCTTGATCTTGTCGGGATTTGCCTCAATTCCTCGCTGAGACACGAAGAACCCGAGAAGCTTGCCGGAAGGGACTCCGAACACGCACTTCTCGGGGTTGATCTTGAGGTTTATCTTGCGCAGATTTGCAAAGGTCTCGTCCAGATCTTGAACCAGAGTTGCTTTGTCCCTGCTCTTGACCACTATGTCATCCATGTAGGCTTCTACATTTCTGTGCATTTGCGGCTCAAAAGCGTCATGGACTACCCTTGCAAATGTTGAACCAGCATTCTTCAAACCGAAAGGCATCCGTATGAAACAGTATGTGCCACATGGTGTGATGAATGCGGTCTTCTCCTCATCTTCTTCAGCCATGAAGATCTGATGGTATCTGAGTAGGCATCAAGAACGAGAGCAAATCACATCCGGCCATGGAGTCAACAATCTGGTCAATGCGCCGGCAAGGAAATGGATCTTTGGGACAAGCTTTATTAACATCCGTGAAGTCAATACAAAGCCTCCATTTCCCATTTGCTTTGCGCAAGACTACATGATCGGCCAACCACGTAGGATGGAGTACTCCTCAGACAAGGCCTGCTGCTTCTAGCTTCTTGATCTCTTGACTATGAATTCTTGGCGCCCAACGCTTGCTTTCCCCGACTCTTTGCTTGACGGGTCGCGCATGAGGACAAAACGGCCAGCGGTGCTCAATCACTTTCACAGGAACACCGGGGATATCGACGGTTGCCATGCAAACACGCGTCGACATTCGCCCTTGAGGAAAGCGGCGAGCGCGCCTTCCTATTTGGGGTCGAGAGAGGCAGCGATGGTGAAGGTACCACCAGCGCCGTCCTCCTTGGCGGGCACCTTCTTGGTCTTGGCGGAGCCACCATCTTCTTGCACTTGTCGGTGGAGCTCGATGGTGCGTCCTCGACGGTAGCGCAGCACTCCGAAGAGGTGCGCTTGCCGGAGTGAGCATCAGAGCCCTTACCGGACTTGGACTTGGTCTTCTTCCCCCCGGGAGCTTCAGCGGCAAGACTCTGGCAGTCTGTTGCGGCTGCTGCGTCCCGGAAGATCTTGTCGGCACAGATAAGGGCATCCTTCTTGTCGCCATGGACAGAGATGACGCTTATCGGGCCTGGCATCTTGAGAAGGTTGTAGGCGTAGTGAGAGGCCGCCATGAACTTGGCGAGTGCCGGACGGCCAAGTATCCCATTGTAAGGCAATGGGAAATCGGCAACGTCAAATGTAACCCTCTCAGTCCTGAAGTTCAGCTCGCTGCCAAATGTGACCGGCAACGTAATCTTCCCCTTCGGCTTGCTCCTTCCCGGATTGATTCCTTAGAAGGTTCCGGCCGCTTCGAGCTCATTGTCGAGGATTTGAAGCTTCGAGAGCACCGCGGAGGAGATCAGATTCAAGCCTGCCCCACCGTCAACTAACATTTTTGTGACCTTGAGGTTGCGGATGGTTGGAGAGACCAACATCGGCAAGCACCCGACCGCAGTTATGCGATCAGGGTGGTCCTCAATATCAAAAATGATAGGCGTGCTGGACCACTTCAGGGGCCTGCGTGACTCTATGGATGGTTCCGCTGCATTGACCTCCCGTATCCATTGCTTGAGTTGGCGGTGGGAGGTATGCAGGGAAGCACCTCCGTCAACGCAGAGAACCTCTGTGGCTTTCTGAAACTCCTGCTTTCGTCGGCCGTGCGTCTTCCATATCTTCGTCGTCGTCATCATCTTCATCGTTGTCGCGGCCGCGGGGAGGCCGATCTCCTTGTTGCTGCGTGACTTTGCCGCGGCGTCCTCCCCGGCCGGGACGTTTCTTGCTCGCTCCCCCAACACCTTCCTGGGCCTTCTCTTGTCGCGTCGCTCGTACTCAGCTCTCTGCTGCTCGACGAGCTGCTCGACCTTCTTGCAGCTCTGGAGATCATGGCCCTTGGTGCGGTGGATCTTGCAAGATCTTGCTGGAGCTGTCCCGCTTGTCGGCGGCCGCCACCGACCGGTGGTTGGCGTCGGCAACCTCCTTGCCGGAGCCAACAGCCTTGGCGTTCTTGTCGCCGCCTCCGTTGTCGGACTGCTCGACAGCTAGCACTTCTCTGCTTTTCTTCTTCCTGTTGCCTCGCCGCCGGCCCTTCTTCGCCGGGGCGGTGTCATCCTTGTCGAGATCCTGCTTACGCATCCTCTCACAGGAGTCTCCTCCCTTCCTCGGTAGCGTGCACACTTGTCGGCCAAGGCGTACAGCTCACCGGCGTCCTTGACTTTGCTCATCGCCATCTCCTCCTCATCCTGCGGTTCCGCACATTACGATGAAATGCGCTGATCACCGCGGCGGGGGTGGACGTGCGGGATGTTGTAGTGCACACGGCTGAATCTCTGAATGAACTTGCGCAGGACTCTCCTTCCTTACGGGCGAGCAAGTGAAGGTCACTCTCTTAGCCATGAGGTTTGTGGCCACCGTGAAGGCGCCAACAAGCGATGGCGCAGGTCTGCCAAGAGGATATGGAGCTGTCTGGCAAGTGCATGAGCCAAGATCGGCGTTGGGCTTGAGCACGAGCGGGAAGTAGTTGGCGAGGATCTTGTCGTCCCGTACCCTCGCAGCCTGCACCGCGATGGTGTAGATGCTGAGGAACTCCGACGGATGCGTCCTGCCATCGTACTTCTCTGGCACATCTGGTTTGAAGTTCTTCTGGCTGGGCCACTGGACTTGCCGCAGCTCACGAGTGAACGCAGGGCAACCTACCGCGTACGGCAAGTCGCCTGGCCCCTCCGGCGCGTGCATGTCAACAGAAGGCCCAACGCGCTTGTCGGATTGACGTCGCGCTTCTCTTCGACGCTCGATGCGAGTTCGAGCGTCCTCTTGTTGTCGCTCATGAAGAACTTGGCGCTGATCGCGGCGAGTTCGCGGATCCGACGACGCAGTGGAGTCGCTGTCGAGGTGGATCCATTGGCTCGGCGATCTTGGCCTTCTTGGCGGAGAGTGCACGGTGGTCGCACCTCCGACAGTCTCGTCGCCACCGGCTCGTGCCTTGTCGCCTCGCCGCGGCAACGATGGCGTTGGTTGTCGCGGATCGTCGTCGTTGGCAAAGCCGATGAGGCTCGGATAGTGGCCCTCCACTCGTCGACCTTTTGTCGGCCGTTGGAGGGTAGTCGAGGAGCGATTGAGCTCTCGCGAGCTTCGCTGGAGTAGTAGGTGGCATTGGAGAAGCGGTGCGAGGCGGGACACGCCGGACTTCTAACTGCGTTAGAAGGAGCAGCGCCCGTCCGGGCGCATCGTATCTCACTAGCGCCCGGCATGTTGGCGTGTATGCTGGTCTTGAGGGTCTCGATCCAGCGAGCGTATGGCGTTGTGAACGCCATGGCGTTGTTGGTCCCGCGTCTCGTGAGATGGGCGCGGGGATGCTTGTGACGCCGAGGTCTGCGGTGCCTTGTCCTGGACTTGGCAACGCGTCGCGAGCACCTTCGCCGGCGCCCGCTCTTCCGCCGGCGTCGCCTCACCACCCGCTTTGCTGCGGTGAGGGTGGGCACGACGCGGACGGCTCTGCTGCCGCCGAAGCCTTCTTCTTCGGTGGCATGTTGAGGGAGATGTTGATGACGCTGCTCGTGTGAACGCCGGATCGGATTCACGTGGCCCCGGCGCCCCCTACCTGGCGCGCCAGAGATGTCGGGGCGGCTGATCGTACCCACGGACACCTATGGGGCCCGGCGGAGCGGGTCCCTTTGTGGTTCGGAGGGGGGCGGGGTTCGCACGAAGAGCGGATCGAGGCGATGCACACGGGCGGTTTACCCAACCGAGCTCTCCGGAGAGATAAAACTCCTACTGCTGCTTGTTTGATCTATTGTGTTCTTGCTAGGGAGCAATGCCCGCTACAAAACCTAGCGTGAGTGTATCTAGTCTATGGCCAGTCGAATGAACTGAACCTTGCGAAAGACGCGAACCGAACCCTGGCCAACCGCGGAACCCTCTCTACGTTGCACTCGGGCCTCCTTTTATATGCTCAAGGGGTCTCCGACAGGTGGCAACATAGGCGAGGGTACAAATGTAAAAACAGGGGTTGGTACACCTACTTGAACAAAGGTACAAAGGTGCAAAAATACCTAACTCGGCGGCAAGGGACAAAAGCAATAAATGCCTGTCGTTGTCGCCCTAAACGGTGTAACGAGACCGTCAGTGCGCCTCCGCTTCGCCACGATGGCGAGCTTTGTCTGCCACAGCGTGTCGCTGCTCTCCGCTGGCTGCACACCGCCCGACACGCCGCCCATGGAACGGTCCCATGGCGACACGTCGCTGGGTGAGCTGGAGCGGAGGCGGAGAGGAGTTGCATGCCGCGGCAAGCGCCTTGCCGCGGCCGAATCCTTGTCGCGCCCGGAGGCTTGTCGCGCTCCGGGCCTTCCCGGCAAGCTCCTCTTGACCGGGCCTTGTCTTCTGCGTGCCTGGAGCGGCCTTCCCGACAAGCTCCTCTTGTCGGGACCTTATCTTCCCAATCTAATACTTTGTTCTTGAATGGCTCCAAGGGAGCCACGGAGGAAGTTGGCGGTGGCGAGGCGAACCTTGCCGCGGGGTGCTGCAACTGTCCGAGCACGAGTACGGGATACTAGGGTACCCCTACTCTAGTACACCGACAACCTTGTTGACCGAAGTTGACATCTTAATCAACACAGTACCGTGAACAACCTTAGCTCTGAATACCACTTGCTGTAAACCAAACCTCGATGGCGAGTCGTTCGTCGGCCCGATCTTTCACGGTACTAGCAGCAACAACAAGAAATTCCAGTCGAGCAAAGATACAAGACCGTAATACCAAAAACTGGCGTCGAGTTGATGAATCAACTCCACGCGTAGCAGCGACAAAATCCGTCACGGATCAGCAAAAGCAAACACGATATTTTGTATCCCCCGACATGGGACTTTTCTGACCTTTTTCTTCAACTCATGATCGAAACAAAACTCCTCAAATAAAACCTGACCCTGTACACGGCCGTAGCCAGCCCTTTATATAGGTGCACACAACCGACTTTCTAGCTAGCTTAAACTGACTCGGACTCCTGCTCTTATCCCAACTAACAAATTAACAAACTTAATTATCCGGCACCGTTGATCACATAGCAACCTACGAAAATCTAGGACTCTTCTTTATTAGACCAAAAGAAATCAACGTGACATATCCTTAAATAAACTAAATCTTGATTTTCATGGTATCTACCATCACGTATTGGCTTGGTGTCCTAAACCGTGGCTCAACCTTGTCTTGTAATCTTGGTATTTTCATTACCATGTCCCTATTCGTAACATATGCCATGCGCTACTTGAAGCTTGCTCCGTCGTTAGCTTAAGCGCCTGCAATCTTTTGGTCCATTGTTCTGCTGCATACCAAGCTCACAATTTATAGTAACGACAGCACCAGTACACCGTTGAGCTGGAAACATAGCGATGGCACTAGTGGCCACATCATCTGCAGCTTATTTTCCTTTGCCCTCCATTTTCTACACATCAGGTCCATATTTACTCTTACCATAAGATTGGTACTAAAGAAGTTTAGCTGTGCATTGCTCTTGGCTGTACCTTTTGCTTGTATCGCTGCACTTACACTTATAGCTACTTGGTTATGTAGCATCACTCTTCATCTTATCTTAAATATTCTCCATTTTTTCATATATTATCACATCTATAATTACTCTTAACAAAATGTAGAATAAAGGCAATGCTTTTGAAGAAGATTCTGTGGTATACTTCTTGAATTGCCCCCCCCCCCCCCATCAGCTTGGACAAGGCCTCTATAGAGCCTGTCTTCACCAATAATGTAAGTTTGTCCATCTCAAGCCTTCAAACTTTGTTGTATATATTTGGTTAGGCATGACTACAACAGCTATTTATTTTTTGTGTTTGCATCAAATTGCTTGTTTAAAGTTTATTATGTAGTTCATAAACAAAAGTTTGTCCTTTCTCAATTTAAGTTTTCAGTTGTACAACCAAGTTCCTTCTTCATGCCATGTAAATTAAACAATACGGAGCAAGTGATCTTCTTTTGCACTGCATGTATGCTTCTGTTCTTCATCCGTAATCCAGTGGTGTGGTGAACCTACCCACTACAACACAATGTCATATTCTGCAATGTCTTAACTATGAACAATGTCATATCATTCTACTACTATTCAAACCGTCTCTTTATTTGCCAATCTGAAATGGTATAAATTGACAGCACACTAACCATTGATACTTATGAGTTCTTGATCTGTAATCTAGTGGTGTCGTGAAGCTGCCAACTCCTTCACAATGTCATTTCCTGCCATGTCTTGACCTGAACAATACCATATTGTGTTAATGCAATTTTAAACTGTGTCACTTTATTTGTCAGTAAGAAATGTGATGAATTAAAGACCGATACTTTTATGTGCAAAACACATCATCTGTCTAGTTGTTTATCTTTGAGTGAGGAAGATATAAGTGTTGAACAAGCGCTTAATCTCATCATCTTGCTCATTTGCTTGCGCTTCTGAGTTCCCAATGAGGCTAACCTTTCTTGAACTCTATTGAAGTGCTGTCGGTTTTGTATATTATTTTGTCGGCGTGTTGGTGGCGATCTTTGATGCCCAGTGTATGTAATCTGTTGTGTGCTTGTGCTTTATTATCATAGTGGCGAACTTTGATGCCCAGTGGATGTAATATGCCGTAATTTCTTTATTGTATAGTCTAGGTTTTTTTCTTATTCACGATGCTGCAGTTATTTTACTATATATATATCCCGTCTTTGCAGTAAACCAGCCAAACCGTAAAATTACGGTACATAATCGGGCCGTCATGCAATCACGATGTAGGTTGGGCCTGAAACGTGCCGAACAGCTCACGGGCCGGCAACAGCCCGAAATGAACCCCGGCCCATGATTGTGCGAATCAAATCATGGGCTTTTAACAGACCAAAATTGTCTCGGTCCTTGTTTGTCCCAATCAGATATTTGCGGCGAGGTGCCGGATGCAAACCGGGCCGTAGTTAGGCCCAACTATATGGCGGGCTTTTAACAGGGCGAAATTAATATAGGGCGAAATGTTAAACGGGCCCTTAATGTGCCAAAACTAATATCAGGTCGAATTACTAGGTGGGCCTTTAGCAAGTGGGCCCAAAAGCATAGTGTCCAGTTGACGGGCCGAATCTGATATGGGCCATAATTGAGCCCAAAGCCTCTTAAAGGGCCGGACCTGATCTGGGCCGTAATTTGGCCCAGAACGTGGTAGGCTCTTAATGGGCCGGATCTCATGTGGGCCACTATTAGGCCTGGAGCGTGGCAGGCCATTAATGGACCGGATCAAATATGGGCCGACATTTGGCCCAAAACATGGCAGCCAGTTAATGGGCCGTCCTACTAGGGTCCTCAAAATCTTGTGGGCCTACAGCTGGGCCGGCCAATTAATGTCGGTGAAATATCGTGGGCCTTTAGCTGGGCCGGACCATTATGATCCGCAAGAATCTTGTGGGCCTTTACCTGGGCCGACCCATTATGGTAAACAAAAATCTTGTGGGTCTTTACCTGGGCCGGCCCATTATGGCCCGCAAAATCTTGTGGGCCTTTAGCGGAGCCAGCCCATTATGGTCCGCAAAATCTCGTGGGCCTTTAGCTGGGCTAGCCCATTATGGTCCGCAAAATCTTGTGGGCCTTCAGTTGGGCCGGCCCATTTAAACTCGATGGGCCGGTCCACGTGTCAACATATCATAGGCGCGTCTCGCCCATTGGATGAGTGATACCTGTGCCAACGCAGACCTGACACGTGTCTCCTCCAGCCAATGATGATTTTACACGTGGAAAATCCCCATTGGTCGAACGGTTTATCGGATCCAAAACGCGACCCGATAGCTTAACGGCGTTCCGTTATGGTGGATGCCACGTGTCGGTCACCCTTGACGAAAGCACTTATGTGACGCGCGATTTATCGTCATGGAAGTGGACACTTCCGTGATGATAATTTTGGTAATGTCATGGAACACTTCTACGACATCACAGGTATGACTATCTTGATTCTGTCATAAATTTGTCATGGATGTACATGCATGACAAAAAACGCGACCTACTGTGACAAACACGTATCATCACGGAAGTGTATTTTTTTGAAGTGTATATGCACATAATGCATCATCAAGTTTCTTGGACCAATTCTTTCTAGACCTATTGACAGTCTTTTGCAAAATTAATTTGAGCTCTCTATTACTCAATTCTACTTGACCACTAGACTGTGGGTGATAAGGAGATGCAATTCTATGATTGACGTCATATTTAGCAAGCATTTTTCGGAAAGCACCATGAATAAAATGTGAACCACCATCAGTCATTAAATATGTAGGGACTCCAAACCTCGGAAAAATAACTTCTTTAAGCATTTTAATATAAGTTATGATCAGCACTACTAGTTGGAATAGCTTCTACCCACTTAGTAACGTAATCAATAGCAACTAAAATATGTGTATACCCATTAGAGGAAGGAAAAGGTTCCATATAATCAAAGCCCCAAACATCAAATGGTTCAATAACAAGTGAATAATTCATAGGCATTTCTTGACGTCTACTAATATTACCAATTCTTTGGCATTCATCACAAGATAAGACAAACTTACGGGCATCCTTGAAGAGAGTAGGCCAATAAAAACTGGACTGCAATACCTTTTGTGCAGTTCTATCTCCAGCGTGGTGTCCTCCATAAGCTTCGGAGTGGCACTTGCGTAGGATATGTTCCTGTTCATGCTCAGGTACACAACGTCTAATAACACCATCTACTCCTTTATAGAGATGTGGGTCATCCCAAAAGTAATGTCTTAAATCATAGAAAAACATTTTCTTTTGCTGGTATGTGAAACTAGGTGGTATAAATTTAGCAACGATGTAATTAGCATAATCAGCATACCATGGAGTACTACGAGAAGCATTTATGACATTTAATTGCTCATCAGGAAAGCTATCATCATAGGTAGTGGGTCATCAAGAACATTTTCTAACCTATACAAGTTGTCTGGAATGGGGTTCTCAGCTACCTTTCTATCAACAATATGCAAATCAAATTCTTGTTGCAAGAGAACCCATCTAATAAGTCTAGGTTTAGCATCTTTCTTCTCCATAAGATATTTAATAGCAGCATGACCAGTGTGAATAGTTACTTTAGAATCAACAATATAAGGTCTGAACTTATCACAAGCAAATACAACTGCTAAGAATTCTTTTTCAGTAGTAGCATAATTTCTCTGAGCATTTTCTAGAGTTTTACTAGCATAATGGATAACATTTAATTTCTTATCAACTCTTTGCCCTAGAATAGCACCTACATCATAATCATTAGCATCACACATAATTTCAAAGGGTAAATTCCAATCAGGTGGCTGAACAATAGGTGCAGAGATCAATGCTTTCTTAAGTATTTCAAATGCTTCTACACAATCATCATCAAAGACAAATGGTATATATTTTTGTAATAAATTGGTTAGAGGCCGAGAAATTTTTGAGAAGTCCTTAATGAACCTCCTATAAAATCCGGCGTGACCAAGGAAACTTCTTATACCTTTGATGTCCTTGGGACATGGCATCTTTTCAATAGCATTAACCTTGGCTTTATCAACTTCAATACCTATTTCAGAAACTTTATGCCCCAAGACAATACCTTCATTAACCATAAAGTGGCACTTTTCCCAATTCAAGACAAGATTAGTTTCCTCACATCTCTGCAAAACTCGATCAAGGTTGCTCAAGCAATCATCAAAAGAGGATCCATAAAAAGAAAAATCGTCCATGAAAACCTCACAAATCTTTTCACAAAAGTCAGAGAATATAGCCATCATGCATCTTTGAAAGGTAGCAGGTGCATTACATAAACCAAAAGGCATACGTCTATAAGAAAAAGTACCAAAAGGGCAAGTAAAAGTAGTCTTTGATTGATCATTGGCTGACACAAGTATTTCAGAGAAACCAGAATAACCATTTAGAAAGAAAAAATGTGTATGTTTGGATAATCTTTCTAGCATTTGATCGATAAAAGGTAAGGGGTAATGATCCTTTTTAGTAGCCTTGTTTAATTTACGGAAACCAATTACCATCCTATAACCTGTAATAATTCTTTGCGGAATCAATTCATCTTTATCATTAGGGACAACAGTGATACCTCCCTTTTTAGGGACACAACGGACAGGACTTACCCACTGACTATCTGCAACGGGATAAATTATACCTGCCTCCAGAAGCTTTAGTATTTCCTTTCCTACCACTTTTTCAAGGATTCAGCCGTCGTTGATGATCAATAACTGGTTTGGCATCTTTCTCCAAATTTATTCTATGTTGACATAGAGTGGGATTAATGCCCTTAAGATCATCAAGAATATATCCAATAGCGGCACAGTGCTTCTTCAAAGTTTTCAATAATCTCTCTTCTTCATGCTCTGAAAGGTTAGCACTGATAATAACATGATATATCTTCTTTTCATCAAGATAAGCATATTTACGAGTATCAGGCAATGGATTAAGCTCAAACACGGGATCACCCTTGGGTGGAGGAGGATCCCCTAAGATTTCAACAGGCAAATTGTGTTTCAGGATAGGTTCCTGTTTAAAGAATACTTCATCTATTTCCCTTCTTTCATTCATAAACATATCATTTTCATGGTCTAGCAAATATTGTTCTAAAGGATCGCTAGGAGAATGCGGCAATAGAAGCAAGACCAATAATTTCATCCTTACTAGGCAATTCTTCTTCACGGTGTTGTCTACTAAATTTAGAGAAATTAAACTCATGAGACGTATCACCCAAACCAATAGTAACAACATTCTTTTCGCAGTTTATCCTAGCATTAACGGTGTTCAAGAAGGGTCTACCAAAAATAATGGGACAAAAGCTATCTTGTGGGGAACCAAGAACAAGAAAATCAGCAGGGTATTTAGTTTTCCCACACAAGACTTCAACATCTCTAAAAATTCCCATTGGTGAAATAGTATCTCTATTGGCAAGTTTAATTGTGACATCAATATCTTCTATCTCAGCGGGTGCAATATCATGCATTATTTCTTTGTATAAGTCATAAGGAATTGCACAAACACTAGCACCCATATCACATAGGCCATGATAACAATGATCTCCTATTTTAACAGAAATAACAAACATGCCTACCACAGGTCTATGTTTATCTTTAGCACAATGTTTGGCAATTCTAGCAGTTTCACCGCAGAAATAAATAACATGCCCATCAATATTATCAGCCAAGATATCTTTAACAATAGCAATATTAGGATCAACTTTGACTTGCTCAGGAGGTGTATAAGTTCTAATATTGCTTCTACGAACCACAGTTGAAGCTTTAGCAGGATCCTTTATTCCAACAGGGAAAGGTGGTTTCTCAACATAAGAAGTAGGAACAACAGGATCATTATAAGTAATAGTCTTTTCTTCAACTTTTGTAGGTGCAACCACTTTTACTTCTATGGGAGGATGATATTTAAACCACTTCTCCTTGGAGAGATCAACATAAGTAGCAAAAGATTCACAGGATGAAGCTACTATCTCAGAGTCAAGTCCATATTTAGTGCTAAATTTATGGAAACATCGGTATCCATAAAAGATTTAACACAATCAAACTTAGGTGTCATACCTGACTCCTTACCTTCGTCGAGATCCCAATCTTCAGAGTTGCGTTTAATTCTATCCAATAAATTCAATTTGAATTCAATAGTCTTCATCATAAAAGAGCCAGCACAAGAAGTATCGAGCATGGTTTGATTATTATGAGAAAGCCGAGCATAAATTTTTTGAAGAATTATTTCTCTTGAGAGCTCATGATTGGGGCATGAATATAACATTGGTTTAAGCCTCCCCCAAGCTTGAGCGATGCTTTCTCCTTCGCGAGGCCAAAAATTATATATATATATATATATATATATAATTGCGATCACGATGAACAAGATGCATAGGATAAAACTTCTAATAAAATTCCAATTTCAATCATTTGTAGTTCCATGACCCAGTATCATCACATAGCCTATACCATGTGATGCATCTCCCTTCAAAGATAAAGGGAAGACCTCCTTCTTAACAACATCATTGGGTATACCTGCAAGCTTAAATAATCCACAAACTTCATCCACATTGATTAGATGCTCATCAGGATGCTTTGTTCCATCTCCTGCAAAAGGATTAGCTAGCAGTTTTTCTAACATACCCGAAGGAACTTCAAAGGGAACATTTTCATTTTCAATAGGTTCAGTAGGTTGAGGAGCAACTCTTTGCTCTACTGGTCGGGGTGAAGATACCCCGAACAAGCCCCTCAGAGGATTACTTTCCATAGTAACAAGTGACAGTAAATTTCAGCACACTATATAAAATTTTCCTTACCAAATTCCACCTACCAAAGGCGCTTCACTCCCCAGCAACGGCGCCAGAAAATAGTCTTGATGACCCACAAGTATAGGGGGTCTATCGTAGTCCTTTTGATAAGTAAGAGTGTCGAATCCAACGAGGAGCAGAAGGAAATGATAAGCGGTTTTCAGCAAGGTATTCTCTGCAGGTACTGAAATAAATGTTAACAGATAGTTTTGTGATACGATAATTTGTAACGAGCAACAAGTAGCAAAATTAAATAAAGTGCAGCAATGTGGCCCAATCCTTTTTATAGCAAAGGACAAGCCTGGACAAACTCTTATATAAGGAAAAGCGCTCCCGAGGACACATGGGAATTATCGTCAAGCTAGTTTTCATCACATTCATATGATTCGCGTTCGGTACTTTGATAATTTGATATGTGGGTGGACCGGTGCTTGGGTGCTGTTCTTACTTGAATAAGCATCCCACTTATGATTAACCTCTATTGCAAGCATCCGCAACTAGAACAAAAGTATTAAGGTAAACCTAACCATAGCATGAAACACATGGATCCAAATCAGCCCCTTACGAAGCAACACATAAACTAGGGTTTAAGCTTACATCACTCTAACAACCCATCATCTACTTATTACTTCCCAATGCCTTCCTCTAGGCCCAAATAATGGTGAAGTGTTATGTAGTCGACGTTCACATAACACCACTAGAGGATAGACAACATACATCTCATCAAAATATCGAGCGAATACCAAATTCACATGACCACTAATAGCAAGACTTCTCCCATGTCCTCGTGAACAAACGTAACTACTCACAAAGCATATTGATGTTCATAATCGAGAGGGTATTAATATGCATAAATGATCTAAACATACGATCTTCCACCAAATAAACCAACTAGCATCAACTACAAGGAGTAATCAACACTACTAGCAACCTACTAGTACCAATCCCGGACTTGGAGACAAGAATTGGATACAAGAGATGAACTAGGGTTTTGAGAGGAGATGGTGCTGGTGAAGATGTTGATGGAGATTGCCTTCTCCCGATGAGAGGAGCGTGGTGATTGATGTCTACTACACAACCTTCTTCTTGTAGACGTTGTTGGGCCTCCAAGTGCAGAGGTTTGTAGGACAGTAGCAAATTTCCCTCAAGTGGATGACCTAAGGTTTATCAATCTGTGGGAGGCGTAGGATGATTATGGTCTCCCTCAAGCAACCCTGCAACCAAATAACAAAGAGTCTCTTGTGTCTGCAACACACCCAATACAATGGTAAATTGTATAGGTGCACTAT
Source organism: Aegilops bicornis (assembly GCA_021605145.1). NCBI lineage: Eukaryota > Viridiplantae > Streptophyta > Magnoliopsida > Poales > Poaceae > Aegilops > Aegilops bicornis. The sequence continues at coordinate 297,686,869 of CM038669.1, forward strand.
TTCGGCGAAGAGATGGTGATACAAGTGCAATATGGATGGTAGATATAGGTGAGGGAGTCCCGGACTAGGGGGTGTCTGGATAGCCGAACTATCGTCACGGCCGGACTCCAAGACTATGAAGATACAAGATTGAAGACTTCATTCACGTGTCCGGATGGGACTTTCCTTGGCGTGGAAGGCAAGCTTGGCGATACGGATATGTAGATCTCCTACCATTGTAACGACTGTGTAACCCTAACCTATCCGGTGTCTATATAAACCGGGAGGGTTTTAGTCCAGAGACGTAACAACAATCATACCATAGGCTAGCTTCTAGGGTTTAGCCTCCTTAATCTCGTGGTAGATCTACTCTTGTACTACCCATATCATCAATATTAATCAAGCAGGAGTAGGGTATTACCTCCATCGAGAGGGCCCGAACACAGGTAAAAACATCGTGTCCCTTGTCTCCTGTTACCATCCGCCTAGACGCACGATTCGGGACCCCTACCCGAGATCCGCGGTTTGACACCGACATTGGTGCTTTCATTGAGAGTTCCTGCGTGTCGTCACCGATAGGGCCCGATGGCTCCTTCCGATCATCAACAAAGACGCAGTCCAGTGGTGAGACTTTTCTCCCGGATAGATCTTCGTTTGGCGGCTTTGCGCTTTGCGGGCCAATTAAGCAGCCATCTGGAGCAGATCGAAAGCTACGCCCGCCATCAGGTCAGATTTGGAAGTTTGAACTATAATGACCGATATCCGCGGAGACTTGACCTTTGACAGATTCGAGCCGCAGCCAAGCGTGCGCGACCGTCTCGATGGGCATGATCTAGCTCTGCAGCGAACAGTCCCACGAGGCCGCATCAAAGATCCGCTCCAACCCTTAATCCGGAGCCGGGTTCCCCGATCGAGGACGAGTGGTTGGACACCGCCTCGTGGGCTACAATCTCTACAACGATTGAGCCGAACTCCATCCCTGTCCTTTGTGAAGACCTTGACTCCAGGGTGCCGGACTCCTCTCCGGACTCCGAACCCTCCGTGCCCCTGCCAATCGAATCCGATTGGGCGCCCGTTATGGAGTTCACTGCCGCGGACATCTTTCAGCACTCGCCCTTTGGCGACATTCTGAATTCGCTAAAGTCTCTCTCTTTATCCGGAGAGCCCTGGTCGGACTGCGGACAGGAAGGTTGGGATACGGACGACGAAATTCAGCGCCCACCCACCACCCACTTTGTAGCCACTGTCGATGATTTAACCGACATGCTCGACTTCGACTCCGAAGACATTGACAGTATGGATGACGACACCGAGATTTACCAAGACCCAGCGCCTCTGAGGCAATCGGAAGGCCACCTCGTCATATGACATATACATGGTGGACATCCCAAAAGATGGGAACGGCGATGGAACAACGGAGGATGACCCCTCCAAGGAACAGCCGAAGCGCCGACGTCAGCGGCGCCGCTCTAAATCCCGCCACGATAAAAACGGTGATTCCGGCATGGGAGATAATAACACCCTGGATAGTGCCGAAGAGAACCCCCTCCAGCAGGACTCAGCGCAGGAGGAGGGAGAAGCAAGTCCGCCTGACGGTAAGCGAGAAAGAGAGGTCGAGGACGATAATTGCGCGCCCTCCGAAGATGAGGCAAGCCTCGACGATGACGAATTTGTCGTGCACGAGGATCCGCCCGAACAGAGCGTTTCAAACGCAGGCTTATAGCCACGGCAAGCAGCCTCAAGAAAAGCAGCAACAGCTTAGAGCTGATCAAGACCTGCTTAGTCGACAGATGGACTGAAGTCCTTGTAGCCGAAGAGTATGAACTCGAACGTTCCTCCAAAAGCTACCCCAAACGCAGGCCGTTGCCTCGACTAGAGGAGTAAGCACCCAAGTCACCAGCGCACGACATGGCAGACCGGCCACCTCGTGGCCGCGACAGAGAAGCCTCTCGGCCCTCCGCTCAAGCCACACCCCGACGCCGCTCAAAAAGTATCAAGGCACGGGAAAACATGCCGGACTTGCGAGATATATTGGAGGATAAGGCAAAACACACAAGATCAATCTACGGATCGCGTGGGCGCCCAACGACGCGGGATGATTACCGTCGCGACGAATACATCAAACCCAGCCGGGCCGAACACAGTAGACAAAGCTCATATGAGCTACGTCGTGATATAGCCCAATATAGAGGCGCCGCACACCCACTATGCTTCACATATGAAGTAATGGATCATCAAATCCCCGAGGGCTTCAAACCCGTAAACATCGAATCATACGATGGTACCACAGATCTTGCGGTCTGGATCGAGGACTATCTCCTCCATATCCACATGGCCCGCGGTGATGATCTACATGCCATCAAATACCTCCCACTCAAGCTTAAAGGACCAGCTCGGCATTGGATCAACAGCTTGCGGAGAATCAACTGGTTGTTGGGAGGACCTGGAAGCCGCATTCCTTGACAACTTCCAGGGCACATATGTGCGACCACTAGACGCCGATGACCTTAGCCACATAATTCAGCAGCCAGAAGAATCGGCCAGACAATTCTGGACACGGTTCCTCACAAAGAAAAATCAAATCGTTGACTGTCCGGATGCAGAGGCCCTTGCATCCTTCAAACATAACATCCGCGACGAGTGGCTTGCCCGGCACCTAGGATAGGAAAAGCCGAAATCTATGGCAGCCCTCACAACCCTCATGACTCGCGTTTGTGCGGGAGAGGACAACTGGCTAGCTCGAAGCAACAACTTGGCCAAACACCCTGATAGTTCGGATACCAAGGACAGCAATGGCGGTCGGCGTCGCAACAAGAACAAGCGCCGATTAACGGCGATAATGCTGAAGATACGGCCGTCAATGCGAATTCAGAGGCTCTAAACCCGGTCACGGAAGAAGCCATTCAAAAGAAATACCTGTGGCTGTACAACTTGGACCGAATACTCGATCGCTTGTGCCAGATACATGGCACCCCCGAAAAACCAGCCAATCACACCAACAGGGATTGTTGGGTGTTCAAGCAAGCAGGCAAGTTAAGTGCGGAACTCAATGAAAAGGGGCTGCATAGCGATGACGAGGAAGAGCCCCGGCCGCCGAACAATAGAGGACAGAAGGGTTTTCCCACACAAGTGCGGACGGTGAACATGATATACGCAACCCACATACCCGACAGAGAGCGGAAGCGTGCACTAAGGGACGTATATGCGATGGAGCCAGTCGCCCCAAAGTTCAACCCATGGTCTTCTTGCCCGATCACCTTCGATCGAAGGGGCCACCCCACTAGCATTCGTCACGGCGGTTTCGCCGCATTGGTTCTTGACCCAATTATTGACGGATTTCACGTAACCAGAGTCCTGATGGACGGCGGCGGCAAAGAATCTGCTTTATCAGATACAGGCGCAAAATGGGCATAGACCCTCAAGGATTAAACCTACAAAGACGACCTTTAAAGGCGTCATACCGGTGTAGAGGCCAGTTATGCGGGCTCAGTTACACTCGAAGTGGTCTTCGGATCCCGGATAACTTCAAGCGAAGAGTTAATCTTCGACATCGTCCCCATTCCGCAGCGGCTATCATGCCTTTGCTCGGACGAACCGCATTTGCAAAGTTCAATGCGGTGCCGCACTACGCATATCTCAAGCTCAAGATGCTAGGCCCTCGAGGAGTAATCACGGTCAATGGAAACACCGAACGCTCTCTCCGAACAGAGGAGCACACGACGGCCGTCGCGGCGGAGGTACAAAGCAACCTCTCACAGCAACTCTCGAGTCCGGCCACTAAGCATCCGGACACTGTCATGCACGCCCGGAGTAACCTACAACAAGACCGCCTGGCACGATTCAAGCACGCGTAGCAATCCGGCCCCAACCCCAGCCCTCGCGAAATGGCGAAGCTAGTATTACGCATACATAATTACGCTCTGGAGATACCATGGGCACATGGGGAGGGGCAAGACCACGACATGCCAAGAATGCGGCTCGACCGCACCAGGGGCTCCCGATTGTGTCATTCTTTTTCTTTTTTCCTTTTTCTTCCTTTTTCTTACTTTCAGGACTACGTCTCTCAGAAGTCCTGTCCGGCACTAGAATCGCCGAACTCACGATGCAACAACCAGTGAAGCAGAAAGCCACGTCAAGTGTTCAGGTGGTCTCTATTACGAGCATTATACCTGTTTTACATACCATCCCGCAGCTTACCCCAGGAGGGGGACATGTTAGATAGTCCCATCTCTTGCTTATCACACTATTTGTATCGTCCTGCTTTCATTGCGGTACCCTTTTGAATAAACAATACATAGCTTTTGCTTATTATTGCACTACTTCCTTTATCTATACATATGCTCATTTCATGACATGTTGCAACCGTACACTTTGGTACGGGCCAAGACACACCGTGGGCTTAAGTATCCCAAAATTATGGTGTGATAAGTCCAACACTTTCACAAGTGCGACACCCGAACTTATAGCATTATATGAATCGGCTCCGAATCATGTCTTGGGTCAATAGTTGGGTTTGCCCGGCTCCCGTGTTTTGGTACCTTACGTTCCGTTATATCGGCTAAGGTAGCACCGGGAGAACCACTGCGATTGTGCCCCAGTTGAGCTGGGTCGAGCACCTCAGTGGAGAAAGCTAAAACTGACCATCATGATAGGGCGAGAGCCGGTCGCTGTTCGAGAGGTTTTTCGGGTCCCTAAAGACTTATGCCGCTTAGAGCGAGGAACCGAATTGTCCGGCCAAGGCGTGGCTAGCGCCCGAACTCGGCCTTCCGAATACTAGGGGCTTCGCGAAATTTAAAATTATAGAATTCTATGGCTAAGTGAGAGTGTTCAAGCATTATAAGTCCGGTTGCCTTGTTCGTTGTGTTGAGCGCCTCCCTAGATGGACCCAAGGATGGGAACAAGAGTGCTCAAGTTTATCCCGAACACCCCCAGCACTCGTGGCATGGGGGCTGAAGCCAACGACTTGCCATCTCTCAAATTTGATAAACGTCCGCACATAAGGTAATATTTTAAATTAATAAGCGTTGCTTAGCGCATATGAACAAGTTTTCAGCGTACAGGATAACAAATGCGAGTCTATTCAAAAATTACATCTCTGGAGCACTCATCCGCTATTCGGCGGGCACCCTTCAGGAGGCCCTCATAGTACATCTCGGGCGTCACGATGCTCCTTGCCCTTCGGTGGCCCGTCTGTCACAAGCTTCTCCAAGCATCCAGCTTGCCCAGTGCACTTTAGCACGGGCAAGGGCCCGACGGACACCTTCAATACAAACGGAGCGCTTGATGACTTCAATCCGTGGACAAAGGCCCACGTCCACCGGCCGCTGCACCAAGTCAAGTAGCTCCTGTGCATGGCTTCCAATGGCCATACCGCTACATAAGGCCCTTCATGGCCTGTTCGGCGACCTTGTGGAGCTCGACCAGCTGCTTCAGCTAGTCGCTCGGGGCACCGGACGCTCGGCCTCAGATACCGAGACCAGAACACCTTTTCCGTCGAGCTCCCTCCTTGGCGGCGGTAGAATGCGGCGGCATCGGACACACTACGGGGCAAATCTGCGAATGCTCTCGAGACCTCCGAATCCGGGTAAGTAATAGGTAATTCACTTTCACATGCTTGCTTTGCATAAAGAATGCCTTACCCGCCGCTATCTTCTTCAACGACTCAATTTCTTGGTGGGCTTTTTGGGCCTCGGCCTTAGCAGCTTTGGCACTCTCAAGAGCCGAGGCGAGCTCGGACTCTCGAGTCTTGAGTCACGCTCCAAACCCTCGTGTTTTTCCACGAGAGCTTGGAGCTCTTGCCGCATCTTTGTCCAGCTGTGCCTCCCCTTCTCTCGCTCGGTGCGTTCAGCCCGCTTTGTTCGACCATGGACACCGCTTCCTTCGTGGTCGCCACCTCGCTCGTGGCCCTGTAGTACCCAAGTTATTCTGTTATTTTTTGCAACCAAAACCTTTTCTATAAGGTATTTCTTTAATAAGGTATTACTTACCTTCCTTGTCCTCGAGCTGCTTCTTGGCTTGTCCGAGCTCGTTCTCGGACCGCCGAGGTTCTCGCTTCAATGCATTGACCTCCACAAAGGTCGGCAGAGGTCAAAGAAAGCCTGCATTCCCATATTGACATACTTATGTTAGACACCTGCGTATATCTTTTTAGATCCTTAGTCCGGCTTTTCTTTCCGAACACTGAACTAAGCATCAGGGGCTACTGTCTATGCGGTAATATTTTTACATATTCTAAACTTAAATACTATAAATTGTTTCCACATTAAAAGAGTAATGTTCAGAAAAAGGGTAATCATAATCATGACAAGTTTTATAAATATAATCATCACTACTTCTTATAGCATAAGTTTCATCACAATAATCATCATAAGTAGCAACTTTGTTCTCATCATAATCAATTGAAACCTCTTCCGAAATAGTGGATACATTACTAAATAAAGTCATGACCTCTCCAAATCCACTTTCATAAATATTATTAGATTCAACATCCTCCAAAATAGTGGGATCATTACTTCCTAAAGTTGACACTCTTCCAAACCCACTTTCATCAATATAATCATCATAGGTAGAAGGCATGCTATCATCATAACACCTTTGCATATCAAAACTTGGGAGGCTAAAAATATCATCATTATTAAACATAGCATCCCCAAGATTGGGAAAAACATTAATTGCAGCAAATATATTCTCAAATATGTCATCCTCATCAAACATAGCTTCCCCAAGCTTGGGCCTTTTCATATCATAAGCATAATCACTCTCATAATTAATAGTATGGATAGCACCAATAGTATAGCAAACATTATTATCATATTCTTCCAAGAAAGTGCCAAAAAGATTTTCAAGATCATAGGAAGCATCATTATCTTCACAATCATAATCACCACAACAAGCAATAGGCATAACAAGATCATCATCAAGTGCATCATCTTCCACAATTATTTTTTATTCATTTTCATGAGGCACAAAAATAATAGGAGCAATATTAAATGTGGTATTGTCGTTAATGCTTGTGAGATGGTTTTGTGAACTTAGTTTATTTGCACTGGACTTGTCTTGATTTGCATGAATATTGCATCTGACTCTTTTTTTATTTTTTTATTTCTATTTACCTAGTTGTAGCGTGGGGAGAAAATAGGGCGCTACTACTATGTGATGATAGCAGTAGCGTTGGTAGAGAAAGAGGCACTACTACTAAGTATTTTAGCTACAGCGCTTGTTTGGAAATGCGCTACTGCTAAATATTAGTCAGAGCGCCCTAGCGATGAGATGGTGCCCGCCATCGCTATGTAAAAAACCGGCGCTACTAGTAAGGTTTTCTCTAGTAGTGTCAATCCATTACAAGAGAGTAGAGGGGGAGAAGCAACATAAGATCCAACTATAATAGCAAAGCTCGCGATACATCAAGATCGTGCCAAATCAAGAACACGAGAGAGAGAGATCAAACACATAGCTACTGGTACGTACCCTCAGCCCCGAGGGTGAACTACTCCCTCCTCATCATGGAGAGCGCCGGGATGATGAAGATGGCCACCAGTGAGGGTCCCCCCCCCTTCGGTAGGGTGCCGGAACAGGGTACCGATTGGTTTTTGGTGGCTACAGAGGCTTGCGGCGGCGGAACACCCGATCTATTCTGCTCTCCCAAATTTTTAGGGTATATGGGTATATATAGGCGGAAAAAGTATGTCGGTGGACCTCTGAGCTGTCCACGAGGCAGGGGGGCGTACCCTAGAGGGGTGGGGGCGCCCTAGGCGGTGGACATGCCCCCCACCCTCGTGGGCAGCCCGGGACTCCCCTGGTGCAACTCCGGTACTCCGTGGGCTTCTTTTGGTCCAAAAATAAGTTCCGTGGAGTTTCAGGTCAATTGGACTCCGTTTGATATTCCTTTTCTTCGAAACACTGAAATAGGAAAAAAACCAGTAATTCTGGGCTGGGCCTCCGGTTAATAGGTTAGTCCCAAAAATAATATAAAGTGGATAATAAAGCCCAATATTGTCCAAAACAGTGGATAATATATCATGGAGCAATAAAAAATTATAGATACGTTGGAGACGTATCAGTGATGACGATGGCGATGATTTCCCCCTCCCGGATGGAAGTGTCCCCGGCAGAACAGCTCTGCCAGAGCCCTAGATTGGTTCCGCCAAGGTTCCGCCTCATGGCGGCGGAGTCTCGTCCTAAAAGGTTGCTTCCGATTTTTCCCTAGACGAAAGACTTCATATAGCAGAAGATGGCCACCGGAGAGCCAACAGGGGGCCCACGAGGCAGGGGGCGTGCCTCCCACCCTCGTGGGCAGGTGATGGCCCCCCTGACATATTTCTTCCGCTCAATATTTTTTATATATTCTGAAAATAACTTCCGTGGAGTTTCAGGACTTTTGGAGTTGTGCAGAATAGGTCTCTAATATTTGCTCCTTTTCCAGCCCAGAATTCCAACTGCCGGCCTTCTCCCCCCTTATGTAAACCTTGTAAAATAAGAGAGGATAGGCATAAGTATTGTGACATAATGTGTAATAACAGCCCATAATGCAATAAATATCGATATAAAAGCATGATGCAAAATGGATGTATCACTGTCCAAGGAGAAACCTTTCTCCCCGGACAGATCTTCATATTCGGCGGCTTCGTATTACGGGCCAACTCGTTTGGCCATCTGGAGCAGATCGACAGCTACGCCCCTGGCCATCAGGTCAGATTTGGGAGCTTGAACTACGTCGCGGACATCCGTGGAGATTTGATCTTCGTCGGATTCGAGACCGCGGCAACCGCTCCTGGTCACCTTGATGAACATGATCTAAATCTGTCGTCAAACCGCATCCAGGAGATAGCTCCTGTAACAGCTCTGGCCTTAGATCTGGAGCATACAGCGCCGTCCAAGGAGTGGAGGCTCAACCCCACCATGGAATCCGCAGATTCCCTGGCGTTGGAGCCGCACATGGACTTAACCTCACACAATATTTGTGTCACCGGAACTATGGACTCATCTCTGGGTGTACGTTCCGAACCATGTGAGCCCGCGGATGCCGAAGTTGATCGTTCATCGATCTTCGAGTTCAGTGCCACGGACATCTTTCAACACTCGCCCTTGGGCGATGTGCTAAGCTCATTAAAGAACCTGTCCTTGGTGGGGCACTCATAGTCGAACATGTTCGGTTCGAACTAGGGGCTGATGATGGAGAATCTTGCTTCCCACCCGCCACCCACTTCATAGCCACAGTCGAGGATTTAACCGACACGCTTGATTAGGGCTCCGAAGACATCGACGGTATGGATGACGGTGCTGATGAAGAGCAAGATCAAAATCCGCCATTTACCGGACGCTAGACGGCCACCTCTTCGTACGATGTGTACATGGTGGACACACCCAAAACAACCAACGACGATGACAAAGAAAATCCAGTTGAGAATAAACCTCCTAAGACACAGCAAAAATGTCAGCGTCCTCGGCACCGCTCTAAGTCACGACGTTCAAGAGACAGCAATGTTGACACCGGAGAAAATAATACTCCGGATGACGCCGAAAACAATGATGACCTTGCCGAGGTAACATCCGAACAGGAGGAGCAAGAAAACGGGCATGCTAGCCCGGACGAACAGGCCAGGCCCAATGAATCGGAGGACGGTAGTTACCATCCGCTCTCCAAGGATGAGGAAAGCCTCGGCAACGAAGATTTCATCGTGCCTGAGGAACCTCTCGAGCAGGAGCGCTTCAAGCGCCAGCTAATAGCCACCGCAAGGAGCCTGAAAAAGAAGCAGCAGCAGCTTCAAGCTGACCAAGATCTGCTCGTCGACAGATGGACTGACGTCCTGGCAGCCGAAGAACACGGCCTCAGACGCCCAGCCAAGAGTTACCCGAAGCAAAGGTTGCTACCTCAGTTCGATGAAGAGGCGCCAGATCCCATACTTCCCACGCGTAATGCGGCCAACCGAACACTACGCGGTCGGGACAATGCGGCGGACCGACCACCTCATGGTCGGGATAGAGCGGCAACTCAAGCCGAACAGCAGCCTGCCCCGCCGCCACGAAAAAACAGAGGCAAAACAGTCCGGGGTCATGCATACGACCTCCGGTAAACCCTGGATAGTAGAGCAGGATATACCCGATCGATCTACGGATCGCGAGGACGTTCCTCGACACGTGATGATGGCTACCTATTCGGACGTGACAAACCTAGTCACACCCGAGCCGACAACCGCAGACGGACTCCATCAGAGCTACGTCGCGACACGGCCCAATATAGAGGCGCCGCACATCCTCTTTGCTTCACTGATGAAGTAATGGATCATGAATTCCCCGAAGGGTTCAAACCCGTGAATATTGAATCATACAACGGAACAACTGATCCTGCGGTATGGATCGATGACTTTATCCTCCACATCCACATGGACCGCGGAGATGACCTCCACGCTATTAAATACCTCCCACTAAAGCTTCAAGGGCCAGCTCGACACTGGCTAAACAGCCTGCCTGAAAATTATATTGGCGGCTGGGAGGACTTGGAAGAGGCCTTCCTCGATAACTTCCAAGGTACATATATCCGCCACCAGACACCGATGGCTTAAGCCACATAGTTCGACAGCCTGGGGAGTCAGCCAGGAAGTTCTGGACTAGGTTGCTAACTAAAAAGAACCAGATCGTCGATTGTCCGGATGCCGAAGCCCTAGCGGCCTTTAAACGCAGCATCCACGATGAATCGCTCGCCCGCCACCTCGGCCAAGAAAAGCCAAAATCTATGGCAGCCCTCACGACACTCATGACCCGCTTTTGCGCGGGGGAGGATAGTTGGTTGGCTCGCAGCAAAAACACAGCCAGCGAGGCAGGCCCCTCTGAGGTTAAGAACAACAACGGCAAGCTCCGACGTAACAGACATAAATGCCGAAGCAATGGTGATAATACCGACGACACTACAGTCAACGCTGGATTCAGCGGCTCCAAGTCCAGCCAGTGGAAGAAACCATACAAGAGAAACAATCAGGGACCATCCAGCCTGGACCGCATACTCGATTGCCCGTGCCAGATACATGGCACCCCAGACAAACCAACCAATCATACCAACAGAGACTATTGGGTTTTTAAACAGGCTGGCAAATTAAACGCCGAGAACAAGGAAAAGGGATCACAAAGCGAGGACGACGACGAGGAGCCCCGGCAACCGAACACGGGGGGACAGAAGAAGTTTTCCCCTCAAGTGAAAACAATGAACATGATATATGTTACACACATCCCCAAAAGGGAGCGCAAACGCGCACTAAGGGACGTCTATGCGATAGAGCCAGTCGCCCCAAAATTCAATCCATGATCATCATTTCCGATCACCTTTGATCATCGGGACCACCCGACTTGTATCCATCATGGCGGTTCAGCCGCACTAGTCCTCGACCCAATCATCGATGGATTTCACCAGACGCGCATCCTTATGGACGGAGGAAGCAGCCTCAACCTGCTTTATCAGGATACAGTGTAAAAAATGGGCATCAATCCATCACGGATCAAGCCCACAAAGACTACCTTCAAAGGAGTCATACTAGGCGTCGAGGCCCGCTGTACGGGTGCACTCACGCTAGAAGTTGTCTTCGGGTCTCCGGACAATTTCCGAAGCGAGGAATTAATCTTCGACATCGTACCCTTTCGTAGCGGCTATCACGCACTACTCGGACGAGCCACGTTCGCTCGATTCAATGCAGTGCCACATTATGCTTATCTTAAGCTCAAGATTCCCGGTCCATGCGGCGTCATCACGGTCAACGGAAATACGGAACGCTCCCTCCGTACAGAAGAGCACACTGCTGCCTTAGCAGCAGAAGTACAGAGCGGCCTTCTCAAGCAGAACCCTAATTCGGTTGCCGAGCCCACGGACACTGTTAAGAGGGTCTGAACTACCCTGCAGCAGGACGGCTCGGTTTGTCAGGAGCTCGACTAGCAATCTGGCTTCCGTCTCAGTCCCGATCAGGCAGTGGCATTCGCGCCGTGCATACATAACTACGCACTCGAAATTCCATGGGTATCGACGGATGCACAACTAGCTTGTGACCCATAGTGCGGCTCAACTGGCACTGGATACACACATACTTTTACTTTTTCCTTTAAGGTCTCAATCCCGCAGACCCAATCTGAAGGACAAACATACCAAGACGGCAAGAATAAGAGCGGTCGTGATAGTCGACCATGCCGGGTGGTATTATACAAGGTCGGCACGGGAGAGCCACAGACATATGGGCGACGTCTCTAGGTGGTTTCGTTAAATGATCACTCTACCTGTTTTTCAGGACCCATGCGCAGCTCTCTCTTGGTGAAGGCATAGTAAATAGCCTTTCTTCTTATTGAACTACTTGTATAAACGCGCTTTAACGCACCAATGAATTTATAATAGAAACAGTTTGCGGCCCAAATCCCACGGCTCTAGCTTACCATTGGTTCTTCCTCTTTCTTTCTTTTTTGCCTTTTCCTTCCTGGTAATTTTATCATATAACACCCGCATACTCGGTGTGTTCCACCTTGCCAGGGGCTTCATAGCACCCCACAACATGGCAACCCAAGTCCGAAAACTTTTACAGTATAGTTCGGCACCCCAAATTTAGCACTATATGCATTGGCTCAGAATCATGTCTTTGGTCAATAGTTGGGTTGCCCGGCTCCTGTGCTTGCTACCTTATGTTCCGCTATATCGGCTAAGGTAGTAAAGGGAGAACTACTGCGATTGTGCCCTGGTTTATCCAAAGGAGCACCTCAGTAGAGAAAGCCGAAAACTGACTGTCATGATACAATGAGAGCCGGTCAGCTGTTCGGAGGTTGCAAATCGTTGGAGATTTCTCCCGCATTACGCGAAGGATCGGTACTTCCCGATTAGACGCTCATAGCACTCTGGTTCGGATACTAGGGGCTGCGCCTATGTTTTATTGTAAAACTCCTATGGCTAAGTGAGGGTGTTTAAGCCGCATAGTCTGATTGCCTGGTTCGTTGCGCTAAACAACTCCTTCAAGGACCATATAATTGGATCAAAATTGTTTAGATTCCATCCCGAACACCTCCGTACTACCTACGTGGGGGCAGAAGCCGACGACTGGCCAACCCTCAGATTCCATACAACACGGCCGCATAGCAGGAAAAAATTAAACATAACAAGCATTATATTACGAACTGACTTTGTTTCATCATACAAGGCAAAGACAACACGAATGTATTCATTCGAAAATAATGTCCTTCCCACACTGCATTGCCACAATGCAAGACCCCTCTAGGACATCCGCAAAATAGCGCTCGGGTGTGCGGTGCTCCTTGCCCTCTGGCGGCCCCCTGGTCAGCTCGACGGCGTTCATATTCTCCCACCACATCTTGCAACGGTCGAAGGCCATGCGCGCACCTTCAATACAGGCTGATCAATTGACAACGTCCAGCTAAGGACAGGCGTTCACCAGCCGCTTCACGAGTCCGAAGTAGATGCCGGACATAGCTTCGGCTGGCCATAGCCGGATTATCAAATCCTTCATGGCTAGTTCGGCCACCTTATGCAGCTCCACCAGTTGTTTCAGCTGATCGGTGAAGGGCACGGGATGCTCTGGCGCAAGATACTGCGACTAGGACAATTTCTCCGTGGAGCTCCCTTCCTCGGCTCAAAAGAACTCCGCGGCATCGGACACACTGCATGGTAGATCTGCGTAGGCTCCTGGAGAACTCTGAATCTGGGTTAGTAAGAAATACTTCTTCCTCATATACTTGCTTTGCGTACTAAATGCCTTACCCGCCGCAATCTTCCTGGCCTCCTGGATCTCTTGGAGGGCACCCTGGGCCTCATTCCGGGTTGTCCCCTTGCTCTGACGATCCTTGGTGAGTTTGGTATCTCGAACCGACACGTCGCGCTCCAAGGTCTCGCACTTCCTCACCGCGTCTTGGTGCTCTTGTTGAACCTCGTTGACCCGGGCCTTGAGCTTCTTACGGGCGGCCTGCTCCTTGACAGCCTCTCCCTCGGCTTTGGCCAGGGCCTTCTTTAGGGCCTCGACCTCGGTTGTTGCTCCTATACATATCATGACACTTCGGTCAATATATATAATCTTACTCTGTTCGAGTATTTCCCGGGTTATTACATACCTTGATTCTCCTGGATCTGCCTCTTCACCTGGCCAAGCTCCTCCCCGGCCTGCTCCAGCCTCCGCTTTAGTTCGGAGACTTCGGTAGCATGTGAGGCCGCGGCCAGCAGCGACGCCTGCATATTCATTCTCGACAAATTTAGTTAGTTTCCTACAATAAAGGATTGATCCTCTGTCCGTTTTTTTCTTTCCTAAACACCGAACAGTGTCTCAGGGGCTACTGTCTATATTGGGATTTTCTCTTTTTGTCGCTTACCTCAAAACCTGTCAACAGGCTGCTGCAGACTTCGGTTAGTCCACTCTTGGCGGACTGAACCCTTTCAATCACCGTGCCCATAAGAACACGGTGCTCATCCACAATGGAAGCGCCTCACAGCGCTTCCATCAGATTATCTGGTGCCCCTGGTTGGACAGGGGTCACCGGGGGAATAGGCATACCCCTTCTTTCGAAGGAGGTTGCGTGCCAGATTCCGGAGCCGTATTGGTCTCTGGAATCAAGTCCGGTTGAGGGCCGAACTGAGTGCGGCCCTCCTCCCCAGTCTCCAGGGGGATTGATTCCCCCTGGTGTTCGGCGATGGGGGCTTCGCCTTCGGGCGCCTCTTGAGCCTCCCCCCGGCCTGGGAAGGTCCGTTGGGAGAGCACCTCGTCATCTCTTTTGGCCTTGGGAGAGTAAGCAGCCGGCGGTGTCTCGCTGGCCATCTCCTTCGAGTCCAACGAACCTCTTGATGAGGATCACTGGGAGCTGTCGTGGGCCGGACTGCAATAGCATAATTAACCATGTCAAAACATTAAAGAGGAGAGGCTGGACATATGGGTATGTGGGAGTCATAGCACTTACGATGTAGCTGGAGGCTTAGTGCGGGGGTGTCGCTTCGGACTGCTGCCGACGTCCCACGCGGAGTTATCCGCGAAGGAGCCCTTCCCTTTCTTGGACGTCCCCGCCTCCAGGTTCGTGGAGGCTGCCCTCTTCTTCCTTCCCTCATCAGGGGAGGATTGTCCTCCTCCTCCTCCTCATCATCGTCATCTTCGGCGGCGGAGGAGCGGGTCTTGTCTTCGGATGTCGCGTCCGAAGCGCCCTTGCGACGGGGGGCCACTCCGGACCCCCTTGGCCTTCCCCTTGGCCTTCTTCGCCGGCGCGGTATAGGGCGCCGGCACCAGCATCTTTGCTAAACGTGGAATGACTGGTTCTTCAGGTAGCGGAGTCGGACACTGGATCCGCTTCGCCCTCTCCATCCACTCCTGAAGAAGCAATGACAATAAACGTTCAGATATCCTCCTTGAAGCAAATAAGTAAAGGATGCGTTGAAAACTCAACTCGCTGGCGGGGTGGTTAATGTCGTGCGCACGGTCCGAATCCGTGGCTGGTGGAATCTCATTGCCCTTGAAGAGCAATTTCCAGGCATCTTTGTGAGTGGTCTCGAAGAGCCTCTTCAGGGTATGGTGCTTCTTCGGATTGAACTTCCATACACTACTAGGGAAAAGGCTAGCAGCAGCGCGGGTTTTAGGTGTATCAGTAGCGCGGGGAGTGGCGCTACTAATAAGGCGCTACAACTAACACATAGCAGCAGCGCGTGCTCACCAGGCCATCGCTACACTGCAGCGCTTAGTGGAAGCTTCGCCATCGCTAGTAGCTCTAGGCGCTTTGGTTCGACGGGCCATCGCTATCGCGGCTCTGCTGCTAACTTTTATACACTCGCTACTGCTAATTTAAGTAGTTTGTTGTGTTTTTTGGCATATTTGTTTCGTATTTGAACAGGCTTTATAGAAGAATCTTTAGCACATAGAAATGTCATCATGATACACATACAAATGCCTGCGAGACCACAAATGTAATCATAGCATATACATACAAATAGTCTCATCATAATCATCATCCAACACAAAGTGGTATCTTGTCATCATCTCGAAAATAGCGATACATGCAAGTCTCGAATACTTGCAATTACAACAACGTCATCCATCTAAACAAAGGTATACGCAAGAAGAGCTATCACTATGAGTGAGAGCGGAACTATGCAAAGACATGAGGTGGCGATTACGAGTCCTCTTTCGCTTAGCGTGAACCTCAAGTAACTAGCTTCTCCTTCTTGTTCCGCTTTTGAAGCCTTTATGGCTGGCGCAGTGAACCCATTCACTTGCGCGACACTCATGCCACTCGTTGTACACCCGGAACCTTCCCTTTGTACACGACATAGCAATTCCATTTCGCCATCAAGAAACTAGGTACATGTTAGAGATGCATGTTCATGAAGAGGATGTACAATCATATATATGCAACAAAATATACTAGAGCAACACCGAAAAAGAAAGGGTTAGCAACTAGATGCAACATACAATACGCAAATTAATTAACTAGAGGTACGCAGGTCATCGTACGCAAACTAACAAAGTAGCGTTACACAAGTTCGGCAGGGACCGTGGACATCACAAAGTTTCATCGCTACAAAAAGTATACAATTTCAACCGACACATATCATCATCATCGGCATCATAAATCACTAGAAGTTCCATCCTTCCATATCATCGAGGATGAACCCTAGCTTCTTGAACGGCGTGAGGTCTAGATGTTGCATGCCTATGCGAGTTCGTGACGTCATTTCGCGATATAGGGCCGTGGTGGAACATCCCTTCTCATCGGCGACTTCTTTCATGATGATCGCCGCAATGTCGCTTTGGATGCGAAAGAAGTCATCTCTAAGTTTATAATCCGCTTCTCCATGAGATTCTAGCCACTTGTGGATATGATCATCATTTCGCTTCTCATGCGAAGCTTTTGGTGATCCGTGTTGAACTGAATCATGAGATGGACGATGTAGAATCCATCCTTCTTGCTTGGTTTTGGGACATGGATGCAGGAGAAGTTAGTTTTATGCGTGAAACCCATCTTCTTGTTCCTTTGTTTCCTGATCTGCGTGGCCACCTCTAAAGCTGAAGCCTTGGAGAGCATCATCTAGAATATTCATTATGTGGGTGTAGTCTTTTTTCTCGTAGTCTCTGGAAGGGTCAAAATACACGGCGTGGTAGACTTGCGGGTAAAGAACGATAAGGACGACGCGCCCGTTGCTGCGGGGAAAAGACACCTCAAATTATTCCCCATATGAGAGAGAAGGAATGATTGAAATGTACGAAAGGGGTGTCCGGAACTGACTTACTTTGGATGATAAGGCACGAGGACAATTTACCGGTCCTTATTCTCTACTATGAAGTTTTGGAGGTACTCCCTAGCAGTTTCACGCTCAAAGTCGCCGAGACTCAAGAAAGACTCGTGCATGTAGTACGGATCCGCCACACAGATTTGCGAGACTTCTTCACTCTTCATGACGGAGCTCATATGTAGCGCAAAAAGGCGGACGATTGTAAAATCGAGCCACCTTGTTAGAAACATCTCAAAGATATGGTCAAACCGTCGGAAGAACACCTCCGCAGGCCGTGTCTCGACGTAGCACTTCCCCTCAGGCACACGAGCCGTGTATGTCGGATATCCTGGATCCTTTGAGGCTAGTAGGCTTTTCTCACCGACAAGCACATGGTCGTGCAGTCTCTGAGATCCTCGATAGTGCCTCCAGCGGTTTTGGTGGTAGCATCGGCTCGCCCGTGAGATGGAACATGACCGCAGCTTTCATGTGTACACGCTCTTGAGAATGCATCGTCTGCTGCTATGTGCTCGGCTTGTTTGGAGGCGATTATCTTCCCGATCTCTTCCTCTCCTTTTTCTTGGGCAGACCTTCCAGACCCTTCCTTAACCCCTGCCCCAAAGGTTCCCAAGCAACATCAGACGACCCTCCCGCCTGGCTAGTTGAGCCTGTGTTGAGGCGGCATCTTGAGCGTGTCTGTGAGGATTTCATGAAGAGAGACTTTTGCAATCCTCGCTACGACCCTGCCCGGGCATATCATCCATATCCTCATTAGCAAGCTGATAGCCCGATTCGTCATATGGTTGACTCATCATATCTATGTCACAGTCATACGTGTTTGTATTGAGGAAATCCATAGGGTCGACCTCCGTCTCATCATCCATTCTCTGTTCTACAGGAGAAATTACATCAGCCAGTACTATTGCACCCCCTTCATCATGTCGTCCGCCGCTCTCAGCCGGCACTACATGAGCTGGTAATTGCGTAGGCGGGGTGGTGGTCTCCGCAGATGCTTGTTGATGTGTGGTTATTGGTGTGCTATCGGCCGGCTCCAGACAAATAAGATTCTTCGGCCATAGCAGCACCCAACCCTTGCAGCTTCCAATCCGCGGCGGGGTCTCGTCGTCCGCTCCCACATGTTGTACTGGAGGAGGCAAATCCTCGTGCCACGATTTCACACTGGTCAAGCTAACCCTGAAGTGCCCAGCGAGGATCGGCTGGTTTTGGAACGTGGTTTGCGAGGGGTCCATTATCATCCCCTTTCCCACGTCCACCTTCTGGCCTTTGATCAAGTAGAGTATGGTGCACGGGGTTTCTTTCACCTGCAAACACATATGTCCGTGGCGTAAAACAACCGAAAGGCAACAAAATGGAATATTATATATATATATATATATATATGTTGGTGCGACATGTAATTACCGTGACGGCCGAGCTCAGCCAAAGAAGAAGAAGGCCCACCTAGCGCGCCAGAGACTGAGGACGGGCTGCTATGAGCGGGAGCGGCTACGAGAGGAGGCCCGGTTGCGTGAGCAAGTGATGGTGCGATGGTGTTGTTGTTCATGGAGTTGCTCCCGACGAAACTGGGCAACGGGAAATCATGTACCGTCTTGTCTGGATTTTCCTTCGTCCAGTTGATGATAACTGGAACCAAGTTAGTAGCGAAATCATTTCATCAGCGATTACCTGCATTGATCAACGTCAGCAACTCCTATTTGTCCTCGGCTGTTTTTTTCGCGTCCTCAGTTGCTTTTTTCTCGACCGCAAGCTTCACCTTCGCGTCGATGTCCGCCTGACTAAACTTCTTTATCTGCTTCTTGGCCTCCGGGCCCTTGTTGTAAAACACCTTCCACGTGGCGCCGTCTCCGGTGCCGTGCACACGTCCATATTGCGGCTGCTGGCCCAAAGGGAGTCCCTTAAGTTTGTTCAAGGCCCGGTTGAGAGGGGTGTCCCACTTGGGCCTCATCGGAGAAGTAGCGCTTTCGGCTGCAAGTTGGTGTTGCTTCTCCAGTAGTCTAATCAATTTCCTCGTGATCTTGTCCGTGTAAAAAACCTTTTTCTCCTGGTCCCACTTGTAGCGGGCCCTGATGAAGTCACACTCCAAGGGGTTGGTGAACTTCGCGAAGGGGTCTGGGAGACCCGCGGCTTCACGTTCCGCGTCCTCCTTATCCCATATGGGCCTTTTACCGAGGTAGCCATGGCTTCCGAGGCGATGCTTCCCCGTGTTCCTTTGTTGAAGGCTCTTGAATTTCGCAGCCTTAGCCTTGGCTGCCTCGGTAGCGCAAGTGTCCTTGAACTTTTCGAACTCCTCTTCCATAAGTGTCGGATTTTCCTCCGTAATCTTGGACAGGGGTTCATCAGCCTCAATAGCTCGTTTCACCCTCCCTTTCCCGGAGGCCAAATCATTGCTGAACATGCCCATGGCATGATTGTTAATCTTTTTCATCTTTGGATCATCCCACGGTTGTTCTATGTTATCATCCCGGTCGGGGAACTTGAATCTCTTGTGCAACTTCGTTAGGAGCAACTGCGTCAAATGTTCTTTACTCCTTAAGTCATCGTCGTTGATGCTCACAAGATTCCCGTAGGATGCATCCTACTTGGTTCCCATAGCACTTGTGAGGTTCTTCCGGCTCTAACGGCTCAAACTTGCCAGGTGCCATCTTTGTGATCACAAGTCGTCCAATCCCTAATTTGTTAGGTTTTTGTATCCTCTGCTTCTTATGCTTCCTCTTTTCGGTAGCGGCATCGGGGCCGGTACCTTCCCCGCCGGTATCTTCCCTGCCGGTACCTTCCCCACCGGTCTCGGTGCCGCCATCGGTGCCGGCGCCGTCGGTGTCGATGTCGGCGTCAGTACCATCATCGAGGCCGACCTGCAAACCTTGCTTAGCAGTCAAATAGTCGAGGTACTCTTGTTCACCCTCATAATCCATCTAAATGCGCATCTTGGTCAGAAGGCCCAGTTTCTTCATTGTTCGACATGTTTCCTATGATTAAGTGTCCTCATTTATTTCTAAAAGTATGAATAAATGAGAAATGACATAAAAAAGAAATGTATGTGCCAGCACTCGATATACCAACTATGTAGCAGAAATCATGCCTTTATTCACGGGAAATTTCGGCATGACCTTTGCTAAAAAATGGACATATCGAGTGCCTGAAATTCACCGGAACGGAAATGAGTCAACATTCCGGCGTAACATAGGCCACTCGGATCATTTTCCAAACATGACATGTCCAAAACATGACATATCCACATATCACATGTCCAATTTAAATTTGCATATAAATTCAGCTAATTTTGAAACCTAGCTAAATTCATAACTAAATAGATAACCTAATTAACATATTGCCCTAACTAAAACCTAAGTAAATTAACCAAGAACCCTAGCAGAGAGAGAGGGGTTTACAGAGGGTGCAGGGCGAGGAGGCAGGCCCGACGACGGCCGAGGTTGGGAGGAGGAAGCAGAGGAGGAGGCGAGGGCCGACGGTCGGGGCGAGCGCCTGGTCGGGTCGGGGCGAGGGCCGGGTTGAAGTAGCGCTGGCGCTGGTGGGCGAGGGCCGGTCGGGGCGAGCGCCGGGTCGGGTCGGGGCAGCATCGGGTCGGGTCAAGTAGGGCCGGTCGAGGCGCTGGTCGGGGGCGAAGCGCCGGTCGGGGCGAAGGCCACGGGTCGGGGGCGAGCGACGGGGGAAGAGAGAGTGGGGATTTGGGGGGAAAGGCGGGATGAAGCAGGGATAGTGAGAATTTTGGGTTAAGTGGACGTAGCAGCAGTGCGTTTGGACAAAACGCGCTGCTACTACCTTCAAGAGTCTGTAGCGGTTTATATGAAATGCGCTACTACTACCTTCAAGAGTTGTAGCGGTTTAGACAAAACGCTGCTACTACCTTCGCTACTGCCAGTTTTCCTTTTTCTTTTCCTTTATTTTCTCCCACTTTTATTTCCCGAGAGCGATGAACGAAGGGAGGCGATATATATAATGCATAATTTGAAGGTTAAATAAGTATGCAAAATAAGAACATATATATTAGAAATCATTGGACCCATGCATAATAATGGCTAAGTGTGTATACAAAATAGGAACATATATATATATATATATATATATATATATATATTACATCATTTGACCGATAACATACGGTTCCTCAGCGCTGACGTTTTCATTTTTGAGTCAGCTTCTTTCCCTTCTTGTTCGTCAAGAATAATTGAGCCCTCATTGTGACTTTGCGTTTTCCATGGAGTACGATTTTTCTTAGGTAATGTAGTATTGATTCTTATTTTGACGTATACTTCATCATCATCGCCATCTTCCCTCATTGGGTTGCCGTCTTGATCATAGTCTTCCTCGTTGGCGACTCCATCCATTCCAATGATGTTCCTTTTGCCTCTCCTCACGACAACACGATTGGGATTGCATGGGTCGGTTATGAAGAAGCATTGTGTCACGTGCTTAGCGTGTACCCATGGCTCGTTTTTTGCGATAGCGTTCACGGTAGCGCTCTTGGCGTCGGGTATACTCATGGTAGTGAAAATCCAGTTTTCTCTTTCGACATTCTTTGCCCATCTGACACGGAACATCGTCGTGTTGTGCAGTCTAGAGTAGTCAAGCTCCCAGATCTCCTCGACCCTTCCATAAAATCGCTCGATTCTTGCGCTGTTGCTGCCGGTCATGCATTCCATCGTCACCCCGAGTTACGATCATCACCGTCCATATCTTTGGCCTCCGTAGAACGTGTATCCGTTGATATCATATGCCTGATAGGTTGAGGGGCCATGTGCTAAGGCGTATATGAGCAATCCGTCCTTAGAGCCCTCCTCCGAAGGATTAGCAATAATATGCTCTTTGAACCAATGCAGGAAAGTGGAGTTGTGCTCTCTAGTAACTTCGGTGTTCGTCCTGCATACCCCCCGGTCACGATACTTCTTTGTGATAATTTCTTTGTGCAGTGCCACGAAAGGATCTACCTAGTCTAGGTGTTGTAGCACTACCAAGTTTGCTCTGTCAAAGTCGTTGCGTTGATCTGAGTATGCCACGTGCAGTTCCCTGCGACCGTTGCAGTGACCATCTCCTTCGAGCCTCCCATCGTGCTTGTTAACGGGCAAACCAACACTAACACCAAAGCGGCTGGTCTGCGCCATATAGAAAATTCTCACAGAAAGAGATGCACTCTTGTGTGAAATAGCCCTGGACGATGCTTCCATCCGGACGGGACATGTTACGAACGAATCCTTTGATGATCCCATTCATTCTCTCAAACGGCATCACGGCTTCACATTGAAGATTTTGAGCCATAACCCGAAGTAGGGGTGGATGCAGAGGAAGGCCTCACACACGACGATGAACGCCGAGATGTTGAGGAAGGAGTTCGGGGACAGATCATGGAAGTCTATCCCGTAATATTACATCAGCCCACGGACGAAAGGGTGGAGTGGAAACCCTAGCCCACGGAAGAAATGAGGGATGAATACCACCCTTTCGTTGGGCTTCCTTGTGGGGACGACTTGTCCCTGGGCCGGCAGACGATGGGCAATTTCCTTCGCCAAGTACCCGGCCGCCCGAAGCTCAGTACTATCCTTCTCCTTGATGGAGGAGACCATCCACTTGCCTTGACCTCCGGATCCGGACATGGTTGAGTGCTAGCTTGAGTGGGAAGAAGATGAGAGCTTGGGCGCTGGAGCTCAAGATTGGAAGGGCGGAGGTAGAGAGAAGGTGTGGGAGAAGAAGGGGGAACCCTTATCCCCTTATAAAGGCAGTGAATATTGAACGCCTCCCCACTCGCCTCAAAACTCGCCTATTCCCAAGGACTGTGTAAATGGTACGGTTGGGTTACCCATGCCCGTATTGATGATAATCCCGCAATAAAGGGACACGATCTCTGCTTTGACAAGACGTGCCAATGGCAACCGCGTCTCGAAACATGGAGCGGCATACGAAAAATGGTTCGAAATTATGACCGGACAGATGTGATGTCATGTTACAGAAAGTTGTCAACAGATTGGACTCGTGTAAATTATATTCTCTCTCTGGTTGTGTGTGGTGTGTATGTTGCAGGTCCGAATACGTTCAATACGTCGGAAGACTATCTTGGAGTTCGGAAGGAGGAACCCGCCTTGCAATGCCGAAGACAGACCTACGCGCCGGATACCTTACCATTGAAGCCAGGTTCATGGGCTACTGAGGGAGTCCTAGACTAAGGGGTCCTCGGGCGTCCAGCCTATTAGCCATGGGCCGGACTGATGGGCTGTGAAGATACGAAGACCGAAGACTGCACTCGTGTCCGTATGGGACTCTCCTTGGCGTGGAAGGCAAGCTTGGCTGTAGCGAACCGACCTCAGATGGTCAAGCCTCTGTGTTTCTATGCCATCCCTGGATCAGTATGCTGGCACACACAGTACATCAATGTATATATCAAAGTGCAATCACATGCATAAATAACGTAAAACTGATATATATACCTCATAAGTCACAAAGAGAAACAAATAGTCGGGTGTGGAGTCCCATCAACGCCATCGGCAAGTTGAGTGTAGATGTAACCTGCACTGCACTCTTATTCGTCGGAAGAAAGTATACGCAACATGATACGTTGCAGACATGTAGGTCAGTACATTGAATGTACCGCAAGATCACAACATGAGAAAAGCAGATAATAAAACTATACTATATGCAATATGGCTTTGTGGCTCGTGTCTGAGTTTTGTTTTGCATAAAAGCTGGTTTTATTTTCCTCGCATCAAAGGAATAACTGAGTCTGTACTATGGAGTTTTCTATCATGACATGGTTCCGCCAACCGATGTCTCATAGCCCAAATCATCATAAGTTGCCCACAATTAAGTTATCAGTCCGGTGTTGAGAGTTCCGAGATAAATCCAAGTCCAGAGGCTCAAATTGTCCGTAACCGGGGACACGGCTTAACCCTCTGCAGAGGTTTGTACACTTTACCCGCAAGATTCGATCCCTCTTTTTACGTTCTTGCACTTCAGGGTGTTTGAGAACAAGACGACCGAAACATGGTCTTCCGAAGAGTTCCCCGACCAACGTCCGGTGCTCATCCAATCCTACCGTAGTTCTACATCTGCTAGCACCGTCCCAGCAGAGTCACCACTAAGGTCAACCAAGCCAGAGCCCATAGTGACTTGCGGTTGCACGGAGTAAGCTTCCGGGCATGAAGTATTCTTCCGTCTCTTTGAGTCTGGGTGAAGCTTTCGCAAGATGTCATGGCGCTTCTCCATGCATCCCGACCATCCACTTGGTTTCTCCAGGTGCCCGTCAACCATCCTTCACCCAAGAGTGTGTATTGAATTCTTGTCTCGAGTCTTTAAGTCTTGAGGCCTTGAAGATGCAGTCCTTGCAGATGCCATCATGGAGTTGTCGTCATTGACGAGAGTCCTCCATTCTCACACCACTCCCGAGCACTCATACCAAACCTCGTCTACTATAGCGTAGCACTAAAATAAATAACGTCCCGGCACATGTAAGGTGATGGATTCCTACCTCATGCATACTACTCAACTACAAGAATTCAATATCACTCTTTGGAGGGTTGTTGCAAAGATGCCACTAAATGCAATAAAACATAGGTATGAAAGCATGGTCAAAGTGAACTTGCTCGGTAATACTTGATGAAGATAACAACGTCATTAAAATGACTTGGTAGAACTAATCGTCACTCCGTTGAAAATCTATATAGTCAAACATAGCATTCACATAAGCAAACATCCTAGCAAACAATTTTAGCACTCTAAATAACAATCAAAACAACAAGGAAAATCGATAATAAAACTCAAACAAAATCAAAAGAAACTTCAAATAAAACTACAAAGAAAAACTAGTAACGAAGATCTATGACTTTGCTACAAACATCTAATATAGTTTTGCCGTAAGTAAAAACTTAACAACAATTAAAATACTAAACTAATAAATTAACAGATAATAAAATGTAAAATAACTAATTTAACAGAAAGTATTTTTCATAAAACTTTATTTGCAAAAAGAAACAAAAAGGCTTTTATAAAACTCTAACTATGACCTATACAAGTTTTCATACAAAACTAACAAAATAATTTTTTTAAAATAAAAATAAAATTTTCTTTTGTTGAATAACAGAAACAAAACTAAATTTGTCAAAAGTGAAAAAAGGAAATAATTTAAAACAATTAAAACTATAAAGAAAAGACTAAAACAAAACTAGAACTAAAACAGTACTGGTTTGCTCAAAAATTAATTTAAAATAAACTAAAAACAAATTACTTTCTTCTACTGGATAGACAAAACAATAACAAAACCGTAGCAAAAAGAATCAATCAAAAATATTTTATAAAACTCACAATACGGCCAAAATAGTGATTTGAATAAATTTCATCAAACTAGGTTTTAAACTACTTAAATTTGAAATACAATGGCACTACCAGAAACTTCAAGAAATTTTGAATCTAATGAAAAAGAATCACTCAATTTGGATTTAAAACATAAATATATAAGCAATCTAAGATTCAACTATTCCTGTTTTTTAAAAGCGAAACGAAAATAAAATTAAAAGTAAGCCAATCGGGCACTAGCTACGTGGCTCATCGCCATCGGGCTAAACAGGTGATCGTTTGGTAACTAAACTGCGCTCGGCCGATACTTAACAAAACCACACGTGCTAGTAAAACAAAAACCGACCGGCTAAACCGACTAGATCTAAACCGTAAATAAACCGAAGCTAAACCGACCTAGTAAAAAAAACTACTCCCTCCATTCCTAAATATAGGGTGTATAGTTTTTGGCACGGAAATTAAAGAACACACATGGAGGGAAAATTTCACAAGTTTTGGGTGAGATTATACCTGACTAATTGACATGAGTAAATAGAGGAGCTTGCCTGATATAAGGAAATGTAATCAAATTCCTAAAAAATATATTCAAACGAGTGGTGCAACACAATGCACCTTATATTTCGGATTTTTTCTCAAAAATCTATACACCTTATATCAAGGAACGGAGGTCTGTTTGATCTAATCTAATAACGACCGTATAATCTAGATCGAACGGACGAGTAGGGAGAGAGAGCTCACCGCGGTGGTGGTCGACGGCGAGCGCGTCGGGGGACGATGGTGGCGGCGCTCCGGTGATCTTCGGCGTCGGTGGGGTGGCCAGGGAGATGAAGCGGGCGGCGGCGAGTCCAGCGGTGGTCGTGGCGTCGGTGGAGGTGGTCGAAGATGGTCGGCGGCGAGCTCGAGGCGGCGGTGGTGTTCGGGTGGTCGCCGTTGCCGATGTTCCATGGGCGCAGGAGCTCGGGCGAGGGGTTAGGGAGGTGAGGGTGAGAGAGGAGGGGTTGGTGGTGGGTTCGGACGGCGACGAGGTGGTCGGGGTGGAGCGCTGCAGCAGCAATGGCGGGCGGTGGAGCTCGGGCTCCGGCGAGAAATGGCGGCGAGCGGAGAGGGGTTCGGGGGTCGGGAAGGGGCGGAACGAGGTGAGGGGAGGGGTATTTATAGGGGCGGGGTCGACTTGGACGAGGGGGATGATCGGGGAGATCGTATCCCGCGATCTCCGGGATACGGCGGCGGCGGCGGCGCGATCCTGCTGCGGCGGTTGCGTGCGGAGGAAGAAGAAGACGCGGGCGGGGCGATCGGGCAGTGGGGCCCAGCGGTCAGTGGCACAAGGGCGAGAGAGAGAGGAGCGGGCGACCGAAGCGGAGACGGCTCGGGCGTGCGCGCGGCTGGGCCGCGTCGGGTGGCTGGCTGGGCCGCGTCGGGTGGCTAGCTAGGCCGGTTGGCCTGGCCAGCTCGGGGGTTTCTTTTTTTTAAAAATCAAAGAGAGAGAAAACTAAATATAGAGAAAACTATATTATTTTTATATACGACATATATCTATCAATAAAATCAGAAAAAAAATCCTACACCGTGTACATTTTTCCAGAGGCAAAATCCAAACTTAAGGAAAAACATTTTTTTATATAAATTCCAAATAAACTCCAATTTGAATTCAAAAACTTTTGGCATTAATTTCTCCTGACTTTTTTTTTGGAGTGTCATGTTAGCTCCTCTCATACTTTTAAACAAGTATTTGTCAGGGGTATATGAAATAAATTTCGAATGCCAAGTTGAATCCAAATTCAAGTAAAATTCAAATGCCTCTAAAATTTCCAAATGCCACTCAATTTCACACAATCAGTCACACAATAATCAAACAAACAATCGTAAATATTTTAATTATTATAACATTCCAAAATTTAGAATTTTGGGATGTTACATTGGCGACAGAATATGTAGATTCCTTCCTTTGTAACCGACCTTGTACAACCCTAGATCCTCCCGGTATCTATATAAACCGGAGGACTTAGTCCGGAGGGGGAGATACTCATTGCCATAGTCATACAGGCTAGGCTTTAGGGTTTAGCCATCTCGATATCGTGGTAGATCAACTCTTGTAATAGTCATATTCATCAAGATCAATCAAGCAGGAAGTAGGGTATTACCTCCATAGAGAGGGCCCTAACCTGGGTAAACATTGTGTCCCTTGTCTCTTGTTACCATCGACCTTAGACGCTCAGTTCGGGACCCCCTACCCGAGATCCGTCGGTTTTGACACCGACAGTGATCCGCACCTCATTATATGCTCACAATGTGATGACTCCAAAATGTGTGATGTTTATAATCTTAATTTTGTGCCTACTCAGTAGGATTTAATCATGTAAATACCAAAAAACACTCGAGCCGATCCTGCTACTAAGAAACAAAAAATTAAAAATTGAATTAGAAAACCAGCAGAAAAGACAAAAAAAGATTGGATGCTTCTAGAAGCTTCACAATATACCCTTTGCAAGCTTATTTGTATGAGCACTACCCCTTATGATCCGGATCGTTTAAAAACCTACATAGATTGGGGGTGTGCACCATCTACCATTTAGCCTATATAAGTGGCGCAACATGCACCAAATATGAATCCGCTCTATCTAGGGTGTACAGATTTCAATTGGCAATCGTTTTTAAGGTTTTTTTTAATTTTTGAACATGTAACAAAACATAACTAGCCCGCACAAACAAAAGAAACTTTCCATCGATGGGTCAAGGATAAGCAAAAAAAAAACTAGTCAAAGCTAACAAATAAAAAAACTAAACAAATATGGACAACCACCAGGCGTCACACGAGGAAAGTTCCAGGACAGAAATGAGTACATGCAAATAAGACAAGTTTATAATCTTATTTCCACACGGTCTCAGTGAAAGGATCGAGAAGAGGGGTCTAGAGGGGGGTGATTAGACCCATAACAAGTAAAAGTGGCAGTATTTATTTTCCTCAAGTTAAGGTGGAGTTTAGGACATATTAAAGAGCACCCAATACATCTCAAGCAAGCATGACAAGAGTATAGGCAGCGGAAAGAATAAAGCATGCAATTTGCAAGAATGTAAAGGGATGGGATTGGAGTGTGCAAACGCAATGGAGATGCGCATAATTTTTGGCATGGTTCCAATAGGTGGTGCTACCGTACGTCCACGTTGATAGAGACAAAAACCCACGAAGGGTAACGATTGCGCGAGTCCACGGAGAGCTCCACCCACGAAGGGTCCACGAAGAAGCAAGCTTGTCTATCCCACCATGGCCATCACCCACGAAGGACTTGGCTCACTCGGGTAGATCTTCTCGAAGTAGGCGATCTCCTTGCCCTTACAAACTTCTTGGTTCAACTCCACATCATGTCCGAGGCTGAAAGTGCTAGTTATCGACTAGAGGGTGGTGAATAGGCGATTTTTATGAAAGTCTTCGAAAGAAGCAAATCTCCGAAGGCAACCAATCAAATAACACCTATACACACTGGTACAGTGAGGTGATATACAAACGGTTTTTAACCACTTTCCGGGACGGCATTTTGAACCACCACATGCTATCAATTCTAATATGTCGCAAGTTATTGATGATGCTACTTCTGCTATGGATAATGCTTATGATGATGCTAGTACCTTACTTGATAATGATGATGTGCCACTTGGTGAATTTCTTGATGAACAAATTGCTAGAGTAATACAACATGATGTTGTTGAATATGATGATGAGCTTGAAACTGAAACTCCTGAAACACCTACTAGAACTAGCCTTCATAGATATGAATTGCCTAAGGTACCTGAATATTATGTTATGAATGAGGAGACAACTAGAGATATTCTGGCTTGTAAGGATAGAGATGATCTAGAGAAATTATTATGCAAGTATAAAGAAAAATCTCTGAATGCTAGAATGAAATTCCTAAGTTTGGTACTTCACCTATCTTTATTGATGATAAGGATTATGAATTCTCTGTCGACCCAGAGTTAATTACTTTGGTTGAATCTGATCCTTTCCATGGTTATGAGACTGAAAATGTTGTGGCACATCTTACTAAGTTGAGTGACATAGCCACCCTTTTTACTCATGATGAGAAGACTCACTACTACTTTATTCTCAAATATTTCCTTTCTCATTAAAAGGTGATGCTAAAGCTTGGTACAATACTCTTGCTCCTAGTTGTGTGCGTAGTCCCCAGGATATGATCTATTACTTCTCTGAAAAATATTTCCCTGCTCATAAGAAACAAGCTGTCTTACAGGAAATATTTAACTTTGTGCGACCTAAAGAAGAGAGTCTCCCACAAGCTTGGGGGAGGCTTTTCCAATTACTTAATGCTTTTCCTGATCATCCTCTTAAGAAAAATGAAATACTTGATATCTTCTATAATGGACTAACCGATGCTTCTAGGGACAACCTAGATAGTTGTGCTGGTTGTGTTTTCAGGGAACGAACTGTTGGACAAGCTGAAGAATTATTGAATAACATATTGAAAATTTATGATGATTGGACTCTTCCTGAACCACCTCCTAAACCCACTCCGAAGAATAGGGGTATATTATATCTCAGTCTTGAAGATAAGCAAGAGGCAAAGAAATCTATGAAGGAAAAAGGTATTAAAGCTGATGTTGTCAAAAATTTACCTCCTATCGAAGAAATACATGGGATTAATACACCACCACTGCCTAAGGTGATAGAGGTAAATTCTCTAATGAAGTTCAATGATAATGACAATCCTCACAATATGCACCCTAGTAAATGCCTTTATTAGTTTGAAAACTACATTAGAAAACAAGATCACTTCAATGCAAATGTTATGAAACAATTGAAATACAATTCTGATATGATTGCTCGCTTGAGTGACTTGTTATTTAGAATCTCAAATGATGTTAGAGGTATTGGAAAGCATGCTTCTATGATTCAAACTCAATTAGAACAAGTTGCTAAATCTCAAAGAGAATTCTTGATGAAATGAATAATAATATACATGACTTTGTTGTTAGAGTTGCAACCAGAGGAGGTAAAATGACTCGGGAACCACTTTATCCTGACGGACACCCAAAAAGAATTGAACAAGATTCACAAAGAGTTAACACTGATGCACCTAGTCCTTCTAGAAAGAAAAAAAAGAAAAATGGTAGGACTTTGCATGCTTCTAGTGAACCAGAAATAGAAAAACCTCCTGATAATGATAATGAAACTTCTATCTCTGATGCTGAAACTCGGTTTGGTAATGAACACTCACCTAGTGACAATGAAAAAGATAATGATGAGGTTCATGAAGACACTCAAACAAATAATAAAGAACCAGACAATGAGGTTGAGATAGAACCACCTGTTGATCTTGATAACCCATAACCTAAGAATAAAAGGTATGACAAAAGAGACTTCATTGCTAGAAAACACGGTAATGAAAGAGAACCGTGGGTTCAAAAACCTATGCCTTTTCCACCTAAGTCAACTAAAAAGAAAGATGATGAAGAACTTGAACGCTTTGCTAAAATGTTGAGGCCAGTCTTTTTGTGTACTTGCTTGACTGATATCTTGAAAATGCCTCCTTGTGCAAAGTATATGAAAGACATCATCACTAATAAGAGAAAAATACCGGAAGCTGAAATCTCCACTATGCTTGCTAATTATACTTTCAAAGATGGAGTACCTAAAAAACTTGGAGATCTGGGAATACCAACTATACCTTGCTCAATCAAAAAGAATTATGTTAAAACTGCTTTGTGTGATTTAGGAGCTGGTGTTAGTGTTACTCCTTTCTCTTTATATAAAAGACTTGACTTGAATAAACTCACACCTACTGAAATATCTTTGCAAATGGCGGACAAATCAACTGCCATACCTATCGGTATCTGTGAGGATGTGCCCGTTGTTGTTGCTAATGTTACTATTTTGACTGACTTTATTATACTTGAGATGCTCGAGGACAACAACATGTCGATTATCCTTGGTAGACCCTTCTTGAATACTGCAGGGGTTGTTATTGATTGCAATAAAAGCAAGGTCACTTTTCATATCAATGGTAATGAGCATACGGTGCACTTTTTGAAGAAACAATTCCAAGTGAATGGTATTAATGTTACTGAAAAATCTCCGACAATCAGTGATACGTCTCCAACGTATCTATAATTTTTGATTGTTCCATGCTAGTATATTATCTGTTTTGGATGTTTATGGGCTTTATTAAACACTTTTATATTATTTTTTGGGACTAACCTATTGACCCAGAGCCCAGTGCCGCCTCGCTTTTTTCTCTTGTTTCAGTGTTTCAAAGAAAAGGAATATCAAACGGAGTCGAAACGGAAAGAAACCTTCTGGAGAAGTTATTTCTGGAAGGAAAGCAACCTGATAGACTTGGAGTGCACGTCAGGAAAGAAATGAGGGAGCCACAAGGTAAGGGGGCGCGCCCACCCCCCTAGGGCACGCCCTCCACCCTCGTGGCCCCTCATGGCTCCCCTGATGTATTTCTTCCTCCTATATATACCCATATACCCTAAAACAATCGGGGAACAGAATATATCGGGAGTTCCGCCGCCGCAAGCCTCTGTGGCCACCAAAAACCAATCGGGACCCTGTTCCGACACCCTGCCGGAGGGGAGAACCCTCACCGTGGCCATCTTGATCATCCCGGCGCTCTCCATGACGAGGAGGGAGTAGTTCACCCTCGGGGCTGAGGGTATGTACCAGTAGCTATGTGTTTGATCTCTCTCTCTCGTGTTCTTGATTTGGGACGATCTTGATGTATCGCGAGCTTTGCTATTATGGTTGGATCTTATGTTTCTACTCCCATCTACTCTCTTGTAATGGATTGATATTTTACCTATAAAGTTATATTATCGTATTGAGTCTTTAATGATTTGAGAACACTTTATGTATGTCTTGCCATGCGTATCTGGTGACAATGGGATATCACGTGATTCACTTGATGTATGTTTTGGTGATCAACTTGCGGGTTCCGCCCATGAACTTATGCATAGGGGTTGGCACACGTTTCGTCATGATTCTCCCAGAGAAACTTTGGGGCACTCTTTGAGGTTCAATGTGTTGGTTGAATAGATGAATCTAAGATCGTGTGATGCATATCGTATAATCATACCCACGGATACTTGAGGTGACATTGGAGTATCTAGGTGACATTAGGGTTTTGGTTGATTTGTGTCTTAAGGTGTTATTCTAGTACGAACTCTAGGGCTGTTTGTGACACTTATAGGAATAGCCCAACGGATTGATTGGAAAGAATAACTTTGAGGTGGTTTCGTACCCTACCATAATTTTTTGTTCTCCGCTATTAGTGACTTTGGAGTGACTCTTTGTTGCATGTTGAGGGATAGTTATATGATCCAATTATGTTATTATTGTTGAGAGAACTTGCACTAGTGAAAGTATGAACCCTAGGCCTTGTTTCCTAGCATTGCAATACCGTTTACGCTCACTTTTATCATTAGTTACCTTGCTGTTTTTATATTTTAAGATTACAAAAACCTATATCTACCATCCATATTGCGCTTGTATCACCATCTCTTCAAACTAGTGCACCTATACAATTTACCATTGTATTGGGTGTGTTGGGGACACAAGAGACCCTTTGTTATTTGGTTGCAGGGTTGTTTGAGAGAGACCATCTTCATCCTACACCTCCCACGGATTGATAAACCGTAGGTCATCCACTTGAGGGAAATTTGCTATTGTCCTACAAACCTCTGCACTTGGAGGCCCAACAACGTCTACAAGAAGAAGGTTGTGTAGTAGACATCAAGCTCTTTTCTGGCGCCGTTGCCGGGGAGGTGAGTGCTTGAAGGTATATCTTTAGATCTTGCAAATGAATCTTTTAGTTTCTTGTTTTATCACTAGTTAGTTTATAAAAGAAAACTACAAAAAAATGGAATTGAGGGTGCCTCATATGCTTCATCTTTTTAACGTCTTACGTGAAAATAAGGATTCCGATAATTGTGCTCAATTGCTAGAGGAAGAATGCATTAAAATGTTTGGCACTAAATTTTTGAATGATGAGCATGATTGCAATGTTGTTAGTATGAATTCTTTTAATACCCATGATACTAATTATATGCAAAGCCACAAGCTTGGGGAAGCTATGTTTGATGAAGATGATATTTTTTGTCCCCCAAGCTTTGATGAGCAAAATTGCTATGATGAAAGCATGCCTCCTATATATGAGGATTATTGTGATGACATGTATGCTATAAAGAATAATGATAACCATGAAACTTTTCATCTTGATCTTAATTTTCAATCATATGATAGTTATTTTTTAAAGTTTGCTCCCACTACTATTCATGAGAACAAATTTGCTTATGTGGAGAGTAATAAAAATTCTGTGCAAGTAGATCATGAAAAATAATGCTTCAGGTGCTGTTATATTGTTGAATTCATTCATGATGCTACTGAAAATTATTATGAGGGAGGAACATATGCTTGTAGGAATTGCAATAATATCAAGTTTCCTCTCTACGTGCTTAAAGTTTTGAAGTTATGCTTGTTTTGCTTTCCTATGCTAGTTGATTGTTGTTCCCATAAGTTGTTTGCTCACAAAATCCCTATGCATAGGAAGTGGGTTAGACTTAAATGTGCTAGTCATATTCTTCATGATGCTCTCTTTATGTTTCAATTCTTATCTTTTATGCGAGCATCATTGAAATCATCATGCCTAGCTAGGGGCGTTAAACGTTAGCGCTTGTTGGGAGGCAACCCAATTTTATTTTAGTTTCTTGCTTATTGGTTCTGTTTAGGATAAATAATCCATCTAGCTTATGTTTAGATGTGGTTTTATGTTTTAATTAGTGTCTGTGCCAACTAGAACCTTTGGGAAGACTTGGGTGAAGTCTTTATGATCATGTTGTAAAAAACAGAAACCTTAGCGCTCACGAAATTAGCTTCAACTTTTTATTGGAGAGTGCTATTTAGTTGATTCTTTTTGCATATGATTATATGATTACTAGAAAAATTCATCGGGTCCACCAATTTATTTTAGAATTTTTGGAGTTCCAGAAGTATACGTTTAATACAGATTACTACAGACTATTCTGTTTTTGACAGATTCTGTTTTTATTGTGTTGCTTGCTTATTTTGATGAATCTATGGCTAGTAAAATAGTTTATAAACCATAGAGAAGTTGGAATAAAGTAGGTTTAACACCAATATAAATAAATAATGAGTTCATTACAGTACCTTGAAGTGGTGTTCTGTTTTCTTTCGCTAACGGAGCTTACGAGTTTTCTGTTAAGTTTTGTGTTGTGAAGTTTTCAAGTTTTGGATAAAGATTCGATGGACTACGGAATAAGGAGTGGCAAGAGCCTAAGCTTGGGGATTCACAAGGCACCCCAAGGTAATATTCAAGGACAACCAAGTGTCTAAGCTTGGGGATGCCCCGGAAGGCATCCCCTCTTTCGTCTTCGTTCATCGGTAACTTTACTTGGAGCTATATTTTTATTCGCCACATGATATGTGTTTTGCTTGGAGTCATTTTATTTTATTTTGCCTTGCTTGCTGTTTGAATAAAGTACCAACATCTGAAATTCTTAAATGTTAGAGAGTCTTCACATATTTACATAATTATACAACTACTCATTGATCTTCACTTATATCTTTCGGACTAGTTTGTCGTTTGCTCTAGTGCTTCACTTATATCCTTTAGAGCACGGCGGTGGCTTTTTTTTAAGAAATATTTGAACTCTCATGCTTCACTTATATTATTTTGAGATTCATAAACATCATGGTAATTTGCTTTGGTTATGCATTTAGTCCTAATATGATGGGCATCCAAGAGGGATATAATAAAAACTTTCATATAAAGTGCATTGAATACTATGAGAAAGTTTGATTCCTTATGATTGTTTTGAGATATGAAGATGGTGATATTAGAGTCGTGCTAGTGGATTAGTTGTGAATTTGAGAGATACTTGTGTTAAAGTTTGTGATTCCCGTAGCATGCACGTATGGTGAACCGTTATGTGATGAAGTCAGAGCATGATTTATTTATTGATTGTCTTCCTTATGAGTGGCGGTCGGGGACGAGCGATGGTCTTTTCCTACCAATCTATCCCCCTAGGAGCATGTGCGTAGTACTTTGTTTCGATAACTAATAGATTTTTGCAATAAGTATGTGAGTTCTTTATGACTAATGTTGAGTCCATGGATTATACGCACTCTCACCCTTCCACCATTGCTAGCCTCTCTAATACCGCGCACCTTTCGCCTGTATCATACACCCACCATATACCTTCCTCAAAACAGCCACCATACCTGCCTATCATGGCATTTCCATACCCATACCGAGATATATTGCCATGCAACTTTCCACCGTTTCGTTTATTATGACATGCTCCATCATTGTCATATTGCTTAGCATGATCATGTAGTTGACATCGTATTTGTGGCAAAGCCACTATTCTTAATTATTTCATACATGTCACTCTTGATTCATTGCATATCCCGGTACACCACCGGAGGCATTCATATAGAGTCATATTTTATTCTAAGTATCGAGTTGTAATTGTGGAGTTGTAAGAAAATAAAAGTGTGATGATCATCATTTTTAGAGCATTGTCCCAAGTGAGGAAAAGGATGATGAAAAAAAAGAGGCCATAAAAAAGAGAAAGGCCCAAATAAAATAATAAAATAATAAAATAATAAAATAATGAGAGGAAAAGAGAGAAGGGGCAATGCTACTATCCTTTTACCACACTTGTGCTTCAAAGTAGCACCATGATCTTCATGATAGAGAGTCTCCTATGTTGTCACTTTCATATACTAGTGGGAATCTTACATTATAGAACTTGGCTTGTATATTCCAATGATGGGCTTCCTCAAAATGCCCTAGGTCTTCATGAGCAAGCGAGTTGGATGCACACCCACTTAGTTTCTTTTGTTGAGCTTTCATATACTTATAGCTCTAGTGCATCTGTTGCATGGCAATCCCTACTCACTCACATTGATATCTATTGATGGGCATCTCCATAGCCCGTTGGTACGCCTAGTTGATGTGAGACTATCTTCTCCCTTTTTGTCTTCTCCACAACCACCATTCTATTCCACCTATAGTGCTATATCCATGGCTCACGCTCATGTATTGCGTGAAGATTGAAAAAGTTTGAGAACATCAAAAGTATGAACCAATTGCTTGGCTTGTCATCGGGATTGTGCATGATTTAAATATTTTGTGTGGTGAAGATAGAGCATAGCCAGACTATATGATTTTGTAGGGATAACTTTCTTTGGCCAAGTTATTTTGAGAAGACATGATTGCTTTGTTAGTTTGCTTGAAGTATTACTGTTTTCATGTCAATATTAAACTTTTGTTTTGAATCTTGTGGATCTGAATATTCTTGCCACAATAAAGAGAAATACATTGAAGAATATGTTAGGAAGCATTCCACATCAAAAATTATGTTTTTTATCATTTACCTACTCGAGGACGAGCAGGAATTAAGCTTGGGGATGCTAATATGTCTCCAACGTATCTATAATTTTTTATTGTTCCATGCTATTATATTATCTGTTTTGGATGTTTATGGGCTTTATTAAACACTTTTATATTATTTTTTGGGACTAACCTATTGACCCAGAGCCCAAAGTGCCTCGCTTTTTCTCTTGTTTCAGTGTTTCGAAGAAAAGGAATATCAAACGGAGTCGAAACGGAATGAAACCTTCTGGAGAAGTTATTTTTGGAAGGAAAGCAACCTGATAGACTTGGAGTGCACGTTAGGAAAGAAAGAGGGAGCCACGAGGTAGGGGGCGCGCCCACCCCCCTAGGGGGCGCCCTCCACCCTCGTGGGCCCCTCGTGGCTCCCCTGATGTATTTCTTCCTCCTATATATACCCATATACCCTAAAACGATCAGGGAATAGAATAGATCGGGAGTTCCGCCGCCGAAAGCCTCTGTAGCCACCAAAAACCAATCGGGACCCTGTTCTGACACCCTGCCGGAGGGGGGAACCCTCACCCGTGGCCATCTTCATCATCCCGGCGCTCTCCATGACAAGGAGGGAGTAGTTCACCCTCGGGGCTGAGGGTATGTATCAATAGCTATGTGTTTGATCTCTCTCTCTCTCTCGTGTTCTTGATTTGGCACGATCTTGATGTATCGCGAGCTTTGCTATTATAGTTGGATCTTATGTTTCTTCTCCCCCTCTACTCTCTTGTAATGGATTGAGTTTTCCCTTTGAAGTTATCTTATCAGATTGAGTCTTTAATGATTTGAGAACACTTGATGTATGTCTTGCCATGCGTATCTGTGGTGACAATGGGATATCACATGATTCACTTGATGTATGTTTTGGTGATCAACTTCTGGGTTCCGCCCATGAACTTATGCATAGGGGTTGGCACACGTTTTCGTCTTGATTCTCCCAGAGAAACTTTGGGGCACTCTTTGAGGTTCTATGTGTTGGTTGAATAGATGAATCTAAGATTGTGTGATGCATATCGTATAATCATACCCACGTATACTTGAGGTGACATTGGAGTATCTCGGGTGACATTAGAGTTTTGGTTGATTTGTGTCTTAAGGTGTTATTCTAGTACAAACTCTAGGGCTGTTTGTGACACTTATAGGAATAGCCCAATGATTGATTGGAAAGAATAACTTTGAGGTGGTTTCGTACCCTACCATAATCTCTTCGTTTGTTCTCCGCTATTAGTGACATTGGAGTGACTCTTTGTTGCATGTTGAGGGATAGCTATATGATCCAATTATGTTATTGTTGTTGAGAGAACTTGCACTAGTGAAAGTATGAACCCTAGGCCTTGTTTCCTAGCATTGCAATACCGTTTACGCTCACTTTTATCATTAGTTACCTTGCTGTTTTTATATTTTCAGATTACAAAAACCTATATCTACCATCAATATTGCGCTTGTATCACCATCTCTTCATTAACTAGTGCACCTATACAATTTATCATTGTATTGGGTGTGTTGGGGACACAAGAGACTCTTTGTTATTTGGTTGCAGGGTTGTTTGAGAGAGACCATCTTCATCCTAGACCTCCCACGGATTGATAAACCTTAAGCCATCCACTTGAGGGAAATTTGCTACTGTCCTACAAAACTCTGCACTTGGAGGCCCAACAACGTCTACGAGAAGAAGGTTGTGTTGTAGGCATCAATCACTATTGGAATTTTTCAAATACCTCTACCCACTGTCAAAAAGAAATATGAAATGATTACTGTTGGGGACATTCATATCCCCATTGAGGTAACTTAGTGATTTACGAAAGTTCTTCGGTTTCATGCTAATCGAAAGTGGTTGTTAATAAGACCTGATCAACCTTATTAATGAATCATTTTTTAGAGGTATGAAGTTGATGGATTTAGTAAGCACTACCTTCTGTCCTTACTTTTCGTTTTATGTTCTTATTAGTTAAATAAAATAAAATGACATGTTTTGTCTGTTCTCTGAATTTCCCGTGCAATAAAAAAATGACCCAAAAATAAAAGTTCTCAGAATGCTCTGAAAATTTAATATGATTTTTTTGTAAATATTTAAGAATTTCTACTGCAAATAATATCATAGGGAGGTGCACCAGGTGGGCACAACCCACTGGCAAGGCCAGACCCCAGTGCGCCACTGGTGGGTTGTGGGCCCCATGTGGGCCCCCTCACTTATCTCTTCACACCACATCATCACTTACCTCCAGAGAAAAAAAATCTCCATTGCTCTCTCTCCCGTGTTCTTGCTCTCAAACCCGCGGATTTCGATCTCTTTACTCGAAGCTCCGTTTTCGAAACTGTTTTGGGGGACTGTTGCTAGGTATGTGACTCCACCATTTGTCCAATTAGGTTTTGTTTTAGTGGTTTATATTTTGAATAATTAGCTACTCTTGGTGCTGCTGTAGATGATTTTGCATGTTGAATCCTTAGAGTTCTAAGTAGTTTGAATGCTTGCTATGGCCTCTATGTATCCCTATGAGTAGTTGCTATCAATTTTGTGAAGTTTCGTTGAGAAAAAATTTGTGGACTAAAATTTCAGAATTTTGGTTCATAGGAAAAAGATGAATATCTTTAGGAAGTTTGCTTCTAAGAAGAACTCCAAGGGTGTTATTGGGGAGTCTTCTGACAGTGATCTCCACCTTCGGAGGTTGGCAGCGGTTTGGCCATGCGAATGGCCGCATACCCAGTTCATGGAAGAGGCTGGAATCCTTCAGGAGTTCACACAATATGCCGCTAATGCTGGCCTCACTGACTTCATCGCAGATGAGTGTGAACAACATCAAATCCTCACAAACATCTTTGTTCAAAGTTTTACTTTCTTTCCTAGGAATAATCCACCTGAGATGCAGTTTGATTTATATGCTGAAACCCATCAGATACCACTTACTAAATTTTGTAACATATGCATGATCCCTTCTGACGGGAGTTTAGCGGAGCCTAGGCCGGCTGAGTTTGAGGACTTTTATCGCACCTCGACAGTGGGAGATGAGAGAGGGGTGTCAGCTATCACTGCCGCTGGCTTGCACTTTCCTGTTGTTCATTACTTTGCTCTTTTCATTGCAAAATGCTTGCTTGCTAGAGAGAAGGCGGGTGTACTCAGTTCCCCAGACCTTGCTGTTTTACGTCATGCACTAGAGGGCGACAACATTTATAGCTTGGGAGCTATTGTGGCTCGTCGCCTCCACATTAATAAGTCCAAGGGTAAAATACATGGTGGGATTTTCGCTACTCATTTGGCATCTCACTTTAATGTTGAGATACGCCCTCATGACTACCCCCTGACCAAGGTTTACCTAGACCGCACAGCCATGGATCACCACCATTTCACTGATAACAATTCTCCTGGCATTCCTATCCCTTATAACCTGGTTTTTAGCATTGAAACTCGTGATATTATTCCATTGCCTGCTCCTGCTTTGTTTGATTTTGTTGCCAGGGGCGGATATAGGATTATGCCTGCGGATATCATCGCCTACTGGAATGCGCAGGCTGCTGCAGAGGCAGAAGAGGAGCCTCAACAGTGGGATGAGTGGATGCCCGCTCCTCAGTACCCCAACTACTATCCAGGCTACTGATTGATTACCAAGTTAGGCCAAAAGCCTAAGCTTGGGGGAGTACGTGTTTCTTACCGACATTACATTCATGTCCACTTATTCCATTTGTCGGTGTTCACACTTTTTCATTGTATCATCCATGCCTAGATTTATTTTCTTGCTTTCTTCTTGTGTGTTTGAAAAACCTTAGAAAAACCAAAAAAAATAGTTGTAGTTTGTTTACTTTCTATGCATGCTTAGTTGTAATACTTAAAAGAAAACTCAGAAAGATTTCATTGTTCTTCTTTTGTTTGTTGGGAGCTTTCTCGTGTAAATAGTTTTTCTCGTTTTTGCTTTTCCCTTTTATTTGCTTGTTCAAGAAAACCGAAAACTCCAAAAATATTTTAGTGTGTTTCTCTGAATTTCTTTTTCTTTTTATTCGAGTCTTACCGAGGAGAAGACCACGATGAAAATGTTGAGTGTCTCTCATATGAATAAATGTTAATCTAATAAAGAGCCTATTTTACCTTGTCTTCTCCTGTTGAATAAAATGTTTGCAGATTCCAGCTTAGTCCATGGCACTCTTGCACTATTATTATTTTCATGTCGTTCGGTTGTGCAAGTGAAAGGCAATAATGACGATATTCGATGAACTGGCCGTGGCAGAGAGAAACGGGTATGAACTCGACTTGTTCTGTTTGTGTAAATATGTTTAATCTAGTATCCATGATTCATCCCATTATGATTAAAAATGTTTGCAATGACAATTAGAGATTATAGTTTCTCATGCCATGCATAAGTAGTTGGGAGTGGATAATGATTTATCTTGGATATCAATATTGCGTTAAGATGATTGTGATGTAGTATGATGATATGGTATCCTCCTCTGAATGTTCGAGTGGCTTGACTTGGCACATGTTAATGCATGTAGTTGAATCAAAACCAACATAGCCTCTATGATATTTATGTTCATGGTGTTCATATCCTACTCATGCTAGTGTCCAATGTTACTTATGCATAATGCATGTTTATGACCGTTGTTGCTCTCTAGTTGGCCGTTTCTCAATCTAATTGCTAGCCTTTGCCTATACTAAGTGGGAATTCTGCTTGTACATCAAAAACCTTGAACCCAAACTTATTCCAAATGGGTCCACCATAGCTACCTATATGCGGTATTACCTCGCCGTCCTAAGTAAGTTTGCATGTGCCACCTCTAAAAACTTCAAATAAATATATTTTTTGTGTGCATGGATCGTTCATGGAACGACATGAGCTGGTCGGTATCTTCCATGCTAAGCGGGTTATTCTCAGGTCGAGTGTTTATTCACTCGCCATCGCACGAGAAAAGGGCGATAATAGGGATGCCCAGTGCCAAACTGCAAAAGAAATGATCTCTCAAATAATCAAACAAAAACTCCCAATGGAGTCAAAACCTTTACTTTTATCGCTTGGGAACCGCCACAAGCGTGCTTAGAATGGAAGATATTGATAACTGATGGCCGTGAAGTAAATGAGAAGGGTGCATGTATCGAAATATCATTTACCTCTGTTTTAAAACTTGAGCTCTGGCACCTCTGCAAATCACTGCTTCCCTCTACGAAGGGACTATCTATTTATTTTTATGTTGTGTCATTACCATCTAAAGCAAGCACTAGAACCTGAGAGCATAGTTGTCATGACTTATGCATTGTGTGTAGCTAATGTTGGGTGCATCATGACTGGATCTTTTCTACCATGAATTACAACGTTTAGTCGTAGCTTGAACTTTGGAGGTGCTCTGCATTTATGTTTTGCGGTCTCAGAAAGGGCTAGCAAGATACCACTATTGTCATATTATATCATGGTTATTTTGATAACGTGTTGCCGTTTGAGATACCTTATTATTGCTCGCTAGCTGATTATGTCATTAATATGAGTTAATATAATCTTTAAGAGTTATTGTTGGCATGGTTAGTTATAATGTTGGCTAAAAACCTGGATGTTGTTTAAGCTTATTTATGCAAAAAAGAGCAAAAGAGTTCGTAAAAGTTTTTCTTTTTCAATTTTAGTTTATCAACTGAATTGCTTGAGGACAAGCAAAGGTTTAAGCTTGGGGGAGTTGATACGTCTCCAACGTATCTACTTTTCCTAACATTTTTTCTCTTGTTTTGGACTCTAATTTGCACGATTTGAATGAAACTAACCCCGGACTGACGCTGT
Organism: Aegilops bicornis; assembly: GCA_021605145.1. NCBI lineage: Eukaryota > Viridiplantae > Streptophyta > Magnoliopsida > Poales > Poaceae > Aegilops > Aegilops bicornis. Next base: position 297,729,558 of record CM038669.1, read on the forward strand.
TTTCAGCAGAACTACCATGGTGTTGTTTTTGTGCAGAAATAAAAGTTCTCGGAATGGAACGAAACTTTACGAGGAATTTTTATATCAATAAAGAGAATTTCTGGAGCCAAGACCCACCAGAGGGCGCCCAGGTGGGTTGTCCCCACCTGGTGGCCCCGCAGACCCTGAAACCGACGCTATAAAATCCTATTTTTCCAAAAAAAAACAAGGACAAAGAATTATCACGATCCACGAGATGGAGCCACCGTCACCTCCTGTTCTTCATTGGGAGGCCAGATTTGGAGTCCGTTTGGGGCTCCAGAGAGGGGGGGGTCTTCGTTCTTCATCATCACCAACCCTTCTCCATCGCCAATTCCATGATGCTCCCCACCGGGAGTGAGTAATTCCTTCGTAGGCTCGCTGGTCGGTGAGGAGTTGGATGATATTCATCATGTAATCGAGTTAGTTTTGTTAGGGCTTGATCCCTAGTATCCACTATGTTCTAAGATTGATGTTGCTATGACTTTGCCATGCTTCACAACTGCAGGATGCTTGTAGGACCTTGAAGTATGTCTAGAGGGGGGGTGATTAGACTACTTGACCAATTAAAAACTTAACCTTTTCCCAATTTTAGGCTTTGGCAGATTTTAGCTATCTTTGCACAAGTCAAGCAATCTTCACACAATTCAAGCAAGCATGCAAAGAGTATATAAGCAGCAGAAATTAAAGCATGCAACTTGCAAGAATGTAAAGGGAAGGGTTTGGAGGATTCAAACGCAATTGGAGACACGGATGTTTTTGTCGTGGTTCCGATAGGTGGTGCTACCGTACATCCACGTTGATGGAGACTTCAACCCACGAAGGGTAGCAGTTCTTGTGAGTCCACGGAGGGCTCCACCCACGAAGGGTCCATGAAGAAGCAACCTTGTCTATCCCACCATGGTCGCCTCCCACGAAGGACTTGCCTCACTAGCGGTAGATCTTCACGAAGTAGGCGATCTCCTTGCCCTTACAAACTCCTTGGTTCAACTCCACAATCTTGTCGGAGGCTCCCAAGTGACACCTAGCCAATCTAGGAGACACCACTCTCCAAGTAGTAACAAATGGTGTGTTGATGATGAACTCCTTGCTCTTGTGCTTCAAATGATAGTCTCCCTGTCGGTGTCGAAACCGGCGGATCTCGGGTAGGGGGTCCCGAACTGTGCGTCTAGGCGGATGGTAACAGGAGACAAGGGACACGATGTTTTTACCCAGGTTCGTGCCCTCTCGATGGAGGTAAAACCCTACTCCTTCTTGATTAATATTGATGATATGGGTAGTACAAGAGTAGATCTACCATGAGATCAGAGAGGCTAAACCCTAGAAGCTAGCCTATGGTATGATTGTTGTTCGTCCTACGGACTAAAATCCTTCGGTTTATATAGACACGGATAGGGTTAGGGTTACACAGAGTCGGTTACAATGGTAGGAGTTCTACATATCCGTATCGCCAAGCTTGCCTTCCACGCCAAGGAAAGTCCCATCCGGACACGGGACGAAGTCTTCAATCTTGTATCTTCGTAGTCCGTGAGTCCCGCTTAACGGTAATAGTTCGCTATCCGGATACCCTCTAATCCAGGACTCCTCAAGAGCCTCGAACCAGGCTTCAATGACAACGAGTCCGGCGCAGATATTGTCTTCGGCATTGCAAGGCGGGTTCCTCTTCGAATACTTCATAGAAGATTTTGAACACAAGGATAGTGTCCGCTCGCAAAACAAGTTCCACATACCACCGTAGAGAATAACTTTTGTGTAGATCTGCTGACGTATTCCGCGGGCGTGACATCACACCCGGCCAGCCTTTATACGAATCGTTTTACTGTTCCACCTCAGCACGTTTAGCGAGGCGGTTTCCTTGGCACGTCTTATCAAAACGGAGATCGTGCCCCCTTATTCCGGGATTCTCATCAATACGGGCGTGGGTAACCCAGTCGTGCCCGCTGGCATGCCTCCTCCATCGAAGGCGAGTCCCGAACGGTCACGGGGTGGGCTCTTGGTATTCAACCTCTTTATAACGTTACCAAGGCCCGCTCCTTTCTTTCAATCTCAATCGAATCCGCCCCTCGCCTCGAGTTCCAACACCCAAAGCTCCAGAGTTAGGTGCTTCGGACCTTCAATGATGTCCGGCTCCGACCTACACGGCCGGTGGATGTCTTCCTCCGTCACGGAAGAAGATGTGCTAAAGCTGAGAGAAGCCAGGTATCTAACCGGCGAAAATTCGCATAGGCTGCCTGCTCAAGGGCAGGTTGTTCCCAATCCCGAGCCCGATGAGAGCGTGGTATTCATGTCTCACTTCCTTCGGGGTTTAGGCTTCCCGACGGACCCCTTTGTGAGGGGGCTCATGTTTTATTATGGGCTGGAATTCTATGACTTGGATCCGGAGTCCATCCTCCACATCTCGTCATTCATTGTCGTATGTGAAGCCTTCCTCCGCATTACCCCTCACCGGATTGTGGCTCAAGACCTTCAAAGTGGAGCCAAGATGATCAAGGGCATCGAGCACGCAGTCTTGGAGGGGCTGTTATAAGCAAGAATGCGGACGCTCCATGGCCCGAGGGCTCTTTTCAAGAGGAGCTCAATTTATGGCAACAGGAGTGGTTCTATATCACCGCTCCCAGGGGCACCAAATGGGCGGCGCCACCTACCTTCCGCTCGGGTCCTCCATTGCGGCGGGCGTCATGGGTCAATAAAGGGCTCGACTGGGGACCGTCCAAGGACGTACCTCTGTTGCAGGGCCGTATTCGAGACCTCCAAGAAAGAGAGATCAATCTGGTCGTAGTAGCGCGGGTCATGCTGATTCGTCGCACCTTGCCCTACAAACGTCACCCACTCTGCCTGTGGGAATTTAATCCGGAGGGACCACGAACTCTCCAACATTTTATGGGCGTAACTCCCGTGGAGATGTACCAACTGTTCTTCGGATCACAAGCAATGTGTCCGGACTTAACCGAGGATGCAGGTCTGAGCTGCAATCACCCGGATACTTAAGTAAGTTGTCCTGTACCCAGACATGCTATCCGCATATTTGTCATATACTTGCCCTTAAAAGAGCTATCCTTTAAACAGGAGTGGATAGCAAAATCGAAATTGATCAGGTGTCCGGCCCCCCTCCCTGAGACCACGACGGATCCGGTATTAACCAAGATGCTAGAGGTTGTGCCTTTTAAAGAAGGCGAAGGGGGGAACAAGGGAACTACTACCTCCGTGAAGGAGGCTATCAAGAAAGGGGGGATCGAGAATCCCTCCCTCCAAGGGGAGAAGAGGACCGCTTCGAAGATCCGGAGGCCAAAGCCTCAAGCGGGGAAGAAATCTTCGCCAGAGGGTCCTGCGGCGGGAGATGCCCCGGCCGCACTATTTCCCCAAGGAGATCAGCCCTCCAGCGAGCCGTAAGTAAAGGGGGGCGTTTTTTCTTAAATGGGAGACATCCCCGTTTTATTTCTGAAGGTAACCGAAAGTTTTACCTTGTAGTTCGGATCTCAGTCCTTCACAGCAGAGCTCGTCTTCACGGGATCTTGATTCGGAGATGATGGAGAGCGAAACGCCTCTGCCTGCCGTACCGTCATGCAAGGCGGGCGACCCTGAGGTGTCGTCGCGGAGGGCTTCTCCGAATCCGGCGGGGCCAGAAGGCAGCCATATGTCCCCTCAAAGCCCTCCGTGTCCGGCCTTCGAAAAAGGCCACCGGACGAGTCCGGCACCAACGGGTGTACGGTCGGAGGAGCTGAAGGATCTGCTCGGGCGAGCATCTATCTCAGAAGATCACCGTACGTTAATGGGTACGGTGATTGAAAGGATTTCATCCGCTGAGAGCGGATTGCATGAAGCCGTCGTAAGTTTACTGACGGGTTTTGAGGTACGCAAAATGATGTACCTTCTGACAGTTTTGCATATAAAATGCGCCCTGTATAGATAGTAGCCCCTGAGACTTGGTGCGGTGTCAAAAATGACAGCGCGCCAAGTATCATGACCCCAGGTATAATATGCGCTCTTCCTATGTAGGTGGCGAAGCGTCCGGTGGCTAGCCGGGCTGATGAATTTGCCGAACTGAAGCGGCAACTTGACGTGGCGGATGCGGACATCACGCTTGTTAATAAGCGGCTTGACGAGTCACAAGGTATGCGACTTCTCCGCGGACACCTGGTAAGGGAGCTTGACGCCCATGCCTTACAACATGTATGCTTAATGCAGATGGTGCCGCTGCTATGGAGAGCCTTCGTGAGCTTGCCTGTGCCAAGGAGCAAGCGAGAAAAAGTGATGCGGCTGCCTTAAAGGCGGCCGCAGAGCTTGAAGTCAACAGGCTGCTCATCGCCAAGCAAGAAAGAAATGGTTGAGATGGCCATGAAATTGAAGAATGCTACTGACCGTTGCGAGCTTCTTGAAAAAGAAGATCGAGCGAAACAAGGGGACCTGAAAAAGGCCACCACCGAGGCCAAGGATACTCGCTCTGCGATGAGAGCTATGAAGGAGGAGCTACGTCAGGCCAAAGATATTGCGGCTGGAAAGCCCTTTCTGCTGTGGAGGAAATTCACGGATCCTGGCACGCTCAATTGACTGGCTGTGGGGTGCAGAGCATGCTTATCTGGACTTGGCAGCGAGTGCCACAGACGCGGCCGAACACTTCCGAGGTCAAAAGGATCACGGAATGGAAGAGCTTTTTTGGTCGCAATTCCATAGTCCGGAGCATCCACTTTCATTGACCAATCGTTTGGCCGAATGGGCTGAGCTGAATAGGTTGTCCGGACTTGCCATGAAGGCTGTCGTGACTCATTTGTGGCCGAAAAGCCCCAAGCCGAAGAGTTATTTTGGCATGGTGCAACAGTTCCTTGGTGCGGTGCCGCATATCGATGCAATGAAGCAGTCAGCATGCATAGAGGGAGCGCGGATGGCTCTTGCCCGTGTAAAGACATACTGGGCGGAGATGAAGGCCACCGACGTTGCATCCCAAGATTCGGACAGAAGCCGAGTACCTGCCGAGCACTATTTTGAGGAAGTCCTGCAGGGCGCTCGTTTAATAGAGACGCAGTGCTCGAAGGATATTATGTTTAAATGACATGTATGATTTGTGAAAACAACGTCTCAATATAATATAAGAGATTTTTATACTTGTGCATTCAAGTATTAAAACGCCTCCTGTGCGGCCGTTGATGTATATGTGTATATAACCTGAAAGATGGCAGTCTTCGGCTTCAGCCCCCACGCACATAGTGCGGGGGTGTTTGCAAAAAGGCGCATTTTCACACTTAATCCAACGTCTTGGTCCTGTAAAGGAGGTGATAGCGTAGCGAACTAGGCAACCGGACTATAATGCTTTATCACTTTCACTTAGCCATAGGAGTTCGATGGTGGGGATACTATATAGCCCCTAGGGGCACCGCGCTCTCCCGAATTCGGGCGCCAGATGTGCTGACCGAAACGGTCCTTCGTTAGTGCGGGGAAATTCTAAACATTCCGGTGGATCATCGAGTGGTTGACCAGTCTCACGCTATATCATGACAGTCAGTTTTAGCTTTCTCCCGCTAAGGTGCTCAACCCAGCTCAACCGGGGCACAATCGCAGTGGTTCTCCCAGCGCTACCTTAGCCGATATAACGGAACGTAAGGTACCAAAACATGGGAGCCGGGCAAACCCAACATTTGACCAAAGACATGATTCGGAGCTGATGCATATAAGGCCTAACTCGAGATGCCGAACACTCCCTAAGGTATTCGGTCTTTACGAAAACGGGCAGAATAATGCCCTAAGCCCCTGTGTCTGTGCACGACAAAAAATTCTGCACCGCCGATGCCAAAACGCCAGCCTCCTCCTCGGTTATAGCAAGAAGCCAGGGGATGTGTATCAACAAGAGACAGTAAAAAGGTTTACGCAGGGTCTTAATTTGAAAAGAATCCTTGCAACGGGTCCCTACTGCACGTCTGCGCCTGTGTCTCCGTTGTGCCGTATCCTGGACGGGTGTAGCACGGTGTTCATCTATAAAAGAGAAGAACTTAGTTGAAAAGAAAAAAAGATTGTGCAGAAAATGTACTTTATATTAAATAAACAGAGTATGGTTCGAAAAGTGAATAGAATTGAGCTTTATTGTCTCTTGTTGTACATGCGTGCAGCCCCTTGTACGGGGGTATGCCGCTAGTAGGCGCCGGACTCGTCTAGCCGTGTCCGGGGTTCGAATGACCTAATCAAGTGCTTTGGTTAGCGGAGCCGGATTGGTGTGGGGCTGTCAAGGCAGTCTCGCGTTCTTCCGTGCTCGAGTAACACTTAATACTCCCTTTTAATGAGATGATGTCGCGTGGACCGAGCATTTTAAGTGTAAGAGATTCATAATGCGGTATTGCGTTAAAGCGGGCGAAAGCTTCACGCCCAAAGAGTGCTTGATAGCTACTTTGAATGGGGCGATGTGGAAGGTTAACTTTTGGCGGAAGTTGTCGGATGAGCCGAACACAACTTCTAGTAGTAGGGAGCCCGTACAATGGGCATATAGGCCTGGCATTACCCCTTTGAAGGAGGTGTTGCTATGGCGAATTTTGGTTGGGTCTATCCCAATTTTGCAGATTGTGTTCTGATATAGCAGGTTTAGATCGCTACCTCCGTCCATTAGGACTTGTGTAAATTGGAGTCCGTCAATTATAGGATCTAATATCAAGGCAGTCCATCATGCGTTCCGGATACTTCCGGAATAGTCCTGATGATCGAAGGTGATTGGTTTTGACAACCATCGCTGGGACTCTGCTGGGATAGACCGTGCGGCACGTGTTTCTATGGGTGCCGCTCTGTTTTCCTTTGTCACTTGAAGTGAGTTCACTGTTTTGACTTTTTGTGGGAAATTCTTTTGTTTTCCGGTGCTCTGCTTGTGGGGTTCGTCATCGTCCTTGCTTGGTGTGTCGAGCCCCTTGTGTTCGGCATTGAGTTTGCCGGACTGCTTGAAGACCCAAAAATCTCTGTGGGTATTGTTTGCAGGCTTCCCGGGAGTACCGTGGATTTGGCATATTTTGTCCAAGATTTTGTTTAGGTTGGATAGCTCGTCGCCGCTGTCCTTGAGAGGCAGTTTTTTATGATTCTGCCGGGAGCTTCTGAATCCGTCATTGACTGCCGTGCTCTACGGGTTGTTTCCCTTTGTCTGGCGCTGGTCCTTGCTGCATCGTGGTTTTCCATTTCCATCACTAACTTCGGATGTACTTGGGTCGCTGGTACTGCATCTTGCCAGCCAACTATCCTCTCCCGTGCAAAAGCGGGTCATGAGGCTTGTTAATGCAGCCATGGTTCTCGGCTTCTCCTGGCCGAGGTGTCTGGCGAGCCATTCGTCTCGGACGTTGTGTTTGAAAGCTGCTAAGGCTTCGGCGTCCGGACAGTCGACTATTTGGTTCTTTTTGGTAAGGAACATGTTCCAGAATTTGCGGGCTGACTCTCCAGGTTGTTGAGTTATGTGACTTAAATTTTCTGCATCCGGAGGACGGACATACATCCCTTGAAAATTTGCCCGAAAAGCATCCTCGAGCTCTTCCCAACTTCCAATGGTATTTTCAGGGAGGCTTTTGAGCCAATGCCGGGCTGGCCCTTTGAGCTTGAGGGGTAAGTATTTTATGGCGTGGAGATCATCTCCTCTAGCCATGTGTATGTGGAGGATGTAATCCTCAATCCGCACTCTGTGGTCTGTTGTTTCGTCAGATGCCTCTATGTTTACGGGTTTGAATCCTGCCGGGAATTCGTGGTCCAAAGACCTCATCGGTGAAACAGGGGGTGTGCGGCACCCCTATATTTGGGTGCGTCGTGATGTTCGGATATTTGGCGTGTTGCATTGCTTGGAAGAGCTTGCTTTCTCGGCCCATAGATGGATCTAACTGGGCCATCCTTTTGATGCGAATCCTTATGCGGATCGCGTGCAGGCTTGTGTGCGGCGCCGCTTGCCGCTCCATGTTTTCCATGTGGTCGTCTATCCGACCGGGCGGCCTCTTTGTTCTTTGATTGCGGGGGCTCTAAGGCCTCCTCACCGAACTCGGGCAGTAATTTCTCTTTGGGTAGCTCTTTGTTCTGCGACTGTCACCGTATTTTTCTGAGGTGTTGAGTACTTTGCTCCATCTGATTCTGAGTGCATCTTCCGCTGTTTTGAGCTTCCGCTTCTGCTTTTTCAGGCTACGTGATGGCGACGAGCCTTTTGTGGAGGTTCTTCTGCTCCAACAATTTGTCCGGCGTGAGATCGTCCGGACTGTTATCTTCGCCGGGACGGGTTGTTTATCCAAGTTGTCCTGTTCGGACGGTTGCTCGATAGCATGTTCGTCGTCCACCGGTTCGCCCTGCTCTATGGCTGGGTCTGTGTGGCTGCCGTCTTTGTCGAGGTGGGACTTGTTGTGACGTTTACGTTGCCGTTTTTACTGCTTTCCGAGGGAGCGATCCTTTGTAGCGTCCCGTTGTTCCTCGTCGTCGTTTCCTTTAGGTGTGTCCACCATGTATACATCGTGGGATGAGGTGGTTCTCCAGTATCCTATAGGTGCTGGTTCATGGTTGTCTCCTGCATCGTCGTCCATACCGTCGATGTCTTCGGAGTCGAACTCGAGCACGTCGTTTAAGCTTTCGACAGTGGCTACAAAGTGGGCGGTGGGTGGGCGTTGAATTTCTTCGTCGTCCGCATCCCAACCTTCCTGACCGTAGTCCGGCCAGGGCTCTCCTGATAAAGAGAGAGACTTTAGTGAATTCAGGATGTCGCCAAAGGGCGAGTGCTGAAAGATGTCTGCAGCAGTGAACTCCATAACCGGCGCCCAATTGGATTCGATTGGCAGGGGCGCGGAGGGTTCAGAGTCCGGAGAGGAGTCCGGCACCTTGGAGTCACGGTCTTCGCAAAGGACAGGGATGGAATTCGGCTTAATCACCGTAGAGATCATAACCCCCGAGGCGGTGTCCAACCACTCGTCCTCGATTGGTGGAGTCGGCTCCGAGCTAAGGGTCGGAGCGGACTGCGACCTCGAGCCTTTCGGTAGAGAGCTAGATCGTGCCCATCGAAGCGGCGGGCGCGCTTGGCTGTGGCTCGAATCCGTCCGAAGATCAAGTCTCCGCGACGTCGGCCGTAGTTCAAACTCCGAATCGACACGATGGACAAGGGCATAGCTTTCGATCTGCTCCGGATGGCCAAGTGAATTGCCCATGATGCAAAGCCGCCGAATACAAAGATCTAACCGGGAGAAAAGTCTCACCACTGGACCGCGTCGTTGTTGATGATCGAAGGAGCCATCGGGCCTAAAGATGACGCATACGGAGGAACTCTCAATGAAAGCACCAATGTCGGTGTAAAAGCTGGCGGATCTCGGGTAGGGGGTCCCGAACTGCGCCTAGTCGATGGTAACAAGAGACAAGGGACACGATGTTTTTACCTGTGTTCGGGCCCTCTCGATGGAGGTAAAACCCTACTCTGCTAGATTAATATTGATGATATGGGTAGTACAAGAGTAGATCTACCACGAGATCAGAGAGGCTAAACCCTAGAAGCTAGCCTATGGTATGATTGTTGTTCGTCCTACGGACTAAAACCCTCCGGTTTATATAGACATCGGATAGGGTTAGGGTTACACAGAGTCGGTTACAATGGTAGGAGATCTACATATCCATATCGCCAAGCTTGCCATCCACGCCAAGGAAAGTCCCATCCGGACACGGGACGAAGTCTTCAATCTTGTATCTTCATAGTCCAGGAGTCCGGCCAACGGTAATAGTTCGGCTATCCGGACACCCCCTAATCCAGGACTCCCTCACTCCCCAACACTCAACTCTCTCTCATAGGATTTGGATCTGGTGGAAAGAAGATTTGAGTGGAAAGCAACTTGGGGAAGGCTAGAGATCAAGATTCATATGGTAGGAATGGAATATCTTGGCCTCAACACATGAGTAGGTGGTTCTCTCTCAGAACTGGTAAGTTGGAAGTGTAGGTTTGTTCTGATGGCTCTCTCCACGAATGAAGAGGTGGAGGGGTATATATAGCCTCCACACAAAATCTAACCGTTACACACAATTTACCTAACTCGGTGGGACCGAATCAACAAACTCGGTCGGACCGATTTAGTAAACCTAGTGACCGTTAGTGATTTCGGTGGGACCGACATGCAACTCGGTAGGACCGATATGGTTATGGTTAGGGCATAACGTAATCTCGGTGAGACCGATTACACAAACTCGGCGATACCAATTTTGGTAATTAGCTAACCAGAGAGTTGGTCAGGTATACTCGGTGGGACCGATTCGCTCTTTTTGGTGAGACCGAAATGTTACGATAGGGAAACAGAGAGTTTACGTTGCAATCTCGGTGGGACCGATCGCTCACTTCGGTTAGACCGAAACGTTACGAAGGGAAACAGAGAGATTACAATCCCATCTCGGTGAGACCGAGATCCCTATCGGTGAGACCGATTTGCCTAGGGTTTGTGGCAGTGGCTATGACATCTGAACTCGGTGGCGCCGGATAGAAATAATCGGTCGGGCCGAGTTTGACTTTGGGTTTAGGTCATATGTGGAAGTGAGAAAGTAGTTGAGGGTTTTTGGAGCATATCACTAAGCACTTGAAGCAAGAGGCTCATTAAGCAACACCTCATCCCTCCTTGATAGTATCGGCTTTTCCTATAGACTCAAAGTGATCTTGGATCACAAAAATGTAAAATGTAGAGTCTTGGGCTTTTGAGCTTGAGCCAATCCTTTGTCCTTAATATTTTGAGGGATCCACTTTCGTCATCCATGCCATGCCATTCATTGAGCTTTCCTGAAATATTGGTCTTGGAATAGCATTAGCTCAATAGCTATATGTTGTTATGAATTACCAAAACCACCTAGGGATAGTTTCACTTTCAATCTCCCCCTTTTTGGTAATTGATGACAACATATAGATCAAAGCTTCGACAAATGATAATAAGATTGAAAAACATCGTCGCTTTGAGAAGTATGTGATAAGCAAGAGCTCCCCCTAAATTTGTGCATAGTTTAAGATTTGCTTTGGACTGAAAATGCACAAGGAATTAGGCTCATGGGTTACTCTTCCATGTCACATACATCTTGGTGGAGCGCTCAAAATATAAAGATTGAATACATGCACTCATCACCAAGCAAAGTGAATGATCATATAAGGATAAGTAAGATAATATCATCTAACAAGCATAAGTGTAGCTTATGATCAACCACATGATCATCAATGTCTCACAAATAATAGCATAGTATCTCAAGCAATCAAAAGCAAACAAAGTTCAACCAAGAAGACAAGAGAGAACAAAAGCAAACTCTCTCTCTCTCGAAGACTATGATCTATACATTTTTCTCCCCCTTTGGCAACAAGTTACCAAAAAGTTCCTAGAAAATGCATAGTACTATATCGTCTCTCAGGCTTGGTCTTCAGTTGGTGGTGTAGAGATAGCTCCTTGGACGAAGACTTCAGCTTGATGTGGTTGGAGCCAAGGGGTTGGTGCCGGAGCTGGTTGGCCGAGCTGTAGCCGGTAGTGCACGAAGTGACTCGTGTCTGCATCGGCTCTGCAGCTGATCTCCGAGCTCGATGCACTCCGGCAAATGCATCAAGAGTTGTTACGCCCTTCCTCTCCTGCATGTCATCCTGTAGCTGCTCCACAACCTGATCAATCTCGCCATTACTTTGACATCTAAATCGTAGAACTTTTGTTCCATGATTCTTTCCGTGCTCTCCTGGTTTTGAGTTAGGGTGGCCAACCCTTCTCAATCCTCGAGTTGATGCTATCAAGTAACCAAGCTAGTCTGCTTGCTCTTCAAAGTACTCGATGCCTCCTCTTGAGTTGGCATCTTGGCAACCTTCTCTTTCTTTGCTTTCTCCTTATTCTCTTGAGCTTGTACTGATGATGGTTCATTCTCATTCATTACAACTTGATTGTCCTCAAAGTCTGGATAGAGAACAAAGTGTTCCTTATCCAATAGATACTTTCCTATGCCCATCTTTGAGTTAATCAACTCCTGAATTTGTGGGGCATATCCACAACTTCTCTTTTGGTCTGCTGCTATCCTCTTGATAGTCTCAACCATGAGGCTCGTGACCTTGAATTTCTGTGGCACATCAAATATGTGTAGCAAATTAATTGCATGCCCTCTGATCATGTTGTGGTCACCTGACTTGGGCAAAAGAGTGTGCCTTAAGATCCAGTTGATCGTTGGCAGTCCTGGCAGAAGAAAATGGACTAACCCAAACTTGAAAGTCTCAAGAGCTTCGTATGGGATCTCCTTGTACATCTGTGACATAGAATTGTGATCCATCTTTTTCTTGGCATAGACGTCCAAGTCATCTTCATTCTCCTTTGGGGCCTTGATCAGATTTGTCCATTCCTCAATAGTTGATTTGTATCTCGTACCTTCAGACATCCAAACAATTCTGCCATCTGGATAAAAATGTGTTGTGGAGTAGAATTGCATAATGAGCTCATCATTCCAGTTTGTGAGCTTCTGCCCAAAAAATTCTGCAACTCCACACGCACTGAAGTTGTCGTATACTCCAGGATAATGTTCCTCATTCTCCTTCATGTAGGTCCAGTCGACCCACCTCATATCACACACTATAGGCTTCTTTTCCAACAAGATTGTCTCATAGAAATCCTGTTGTTCCTTTGTGTGGAACCTGTAATCAACAGCAGTCCTTCTCCTAGTGGCATATGGATCTGACTCTCTCCATAGCCTCAACCCTGAGTCTCTCCTGAGCTTCATGTTCTCAGCCACAGGATGAGCATCATTGTGGTCTGGAATCTTGGGTTTGAGCTTTCTCAGGACTTGTCCTTCATCATCTTCCTCAGCAACAACTTCAGACACTGGGGCCTTGTTCTTCTCAGCAGCTGGTATACTCCTGGTATTCCTCTTAGGTGCACTCTTGGGCTTGGAGGCAGCTTTGGGTGCATCTTTGGGCTTTGATGTTGCAGCCCCTGACTTTATAGCATCACCCATCACCAGACCTTGGGTGCTTTGGTGCAGCAACCTCTTATTCTTCTTCTTCCATCATGGAAGGCTTTCCAATCACTCTGGCCATGGTCTTCCTAACCCTTTCCTTCCTTTTCTTTCCTTCTGCAGCAGGATCTTTGGGTTGGGATTCCAAAGATGCTTGAGTGGAGGCTCTGGCTTTAGACATGGGTTGTCTTCCTGCTGGCCTTTTGATCTTCATTCATGGCTTAATTGCAGCTGAGATGTACTCCTTCTTGAGCACTTTCTTCTTTGAAATAGCCTCATCTTCTGCTGCCACATAATCCTCATCTTCAGATTCTGAGGTTCTCTTCTTCCTTGTCCTGGTGGCAGCTTTGGGCAAATTGCTGGGAGTGCTTCTGCTTCCTTCATCTGAGCTGCTAGAGGGACTAGTGCCCTCACTCATCTGAATCTGCTCTTCTTCCTGCTCGACTATCACTTTGGTCCGACATCTGAATACACCGATCGCTGACCACGTGAATAGTTATAGATGAGATAGAGTGGATGAGCATCACAAAATGCAGAGATTTTTGCAAAACAATGATTCAAAAACTTAGTTTTAGTTTTCCACGAAAGCATTTCGGATCTACCGATTTTCAAACTCGGTGATACCGGGCAGTTTTGGAACCTAAACTAGTGAACTCGGTCAGACCGAGTCACAGTTCGGTGGCACCGAGACTGCTAGGGTTTCACAAAGTTCTAAAATCGGTCACACCGATTAGCAATTCTCGGTCAGAACGAGAGTTACTAGTGCAATGGCGTTAGCCAAATCGGTGGGACCGAGTTTTTCAACTCGGTGGGTCCGAGATGGTTTCAGCGGAAACCTAACCCTAAATTTTCAAATCGCATCTATTCTAAGGATTTTTTTGACTGGATAGAGGTGTTTCAATCATGGCAAGAGTCATAATGAACACAATGTGCTAGGAACCAGATGAGGATAGCACTGTGATCGAGTTCATACCCTAGTTCGGCGATGAACTCGCTACAGCGGCAACGACAGAGATGAAATCCGTTGACGGCGGCGGAGACCAGCGATAGGAGGCGGCTGGCGACGAAGTCGACGATCCGGAGACCTAGAAGGCAGAGCGAGCTATGCGCGAAGAGGTTTGGAGAAAGTTTTCCAAAATTTTGCCCGTGTGAATATATAGTTCTTAATCGGTGTGACCGATCGAACGACTCGGTGGCACCGAGATGCATAGCTGTTGATTCTGACAACTCGATGTGAACGAAAAGTTCAAATTGGTTGCACCGAGATTGAAAACCTAGATCGACTTAGTGATCTCGGTATGACCGAAATGGAGGAATCGGTCAGACCGAAAAGCACAAAGAAGTTTTGGAATTTTAAGTCTATGAAGAATCGGGGACTCCGAGTGCTCCTCACACAGAGTGGTTTGAATCTGACTTGATCAAATTTTGTGATGTACATTAATAGAGTTTGAGACGAGAAAAGCATAGATAGCTAAAGAAGGTTCTTAGGCATTCTTGTCCATCCACTTGGCCAAAGAAAAGGAACCAATCAATCAAAGCAACAAGTGGATGTCCTCGAATGAGTAAAATATGCAACCAACATGCTCACACAATAAAATGACAAATGAAATATGTGGCAAAGCATGCACAACCAATTCTAGCATCTATCAAACAATTGGCGATGACTAGGTCATCTATATATGAGTATATTGACTTAGGAGTCAAATGAGAACATTTGATCATAGGTCATACTCATCAATTAAGCTCAAGTGGGGTTGCCACTTTAACATAATGCATTGATATGTTCACATCATTAGAGTTGCTTTGACTCAATTCTTAGAGTTAAGCTCCCCCTAGATGTGAGATCCCCCCTTAGAGGGATGAACTAACCTTGGGTTTTGTCGATGATGACTTCATGTAGGTGTTGAAGATGTGGATGCTTAACGTTGATGTAGATCTTTTGGAGCAATCCTTTGGAGTGAGTTGCACTTTCAATACCTACATGGGTTAGTCCCACAAGGAACAAACAAAAATATCCATAGACATAGAGTGATGCACACACAAGATGATTTCCATGAAAACATTAGGTTACCTTGTCCCTTGCCTTACCAACATGAGGGTTTTGTGACTCCTTGAACTAGTGCAAGATATGGAAGTTTATTGCACTTGTCTTTGCCATAATGATATGAGTGAAGAATGTTGGCGGAGTCACCCTCAAGAACTCTCTAGTTCTTCTTCTTCCGGATCCACATCATCTTGATGGGAATCCTTAGAATTGTAGTTGTACTTGATGAAGTAGAACTTGACGTAGTCTTGGGAACCCACTTGACCAAGGCCGTAGGTGCTTCTTCAAATGCATCAATCTCCTCTTGAAGCTTGTCCTTGCCTTTGTTCTTGTGGTCTTGTGGTGGAAGATCATCTTGTGCTTGTGTTCCCTTGAAGGAAGTAGGATCATACTTCTCTTGTTGAGGAACAAACTTCGTCTTGGGGTATTGATCTTCTCCCCACTCAAATCCATTGGCATTGAACTTTCGTTCAAAACCAACACCTTGATTCTTCTGGTGCCTTCCTTGCTTGCGTACAATTTCCTCGAATTGCTTACTCCCGGCAAGGCTTTTGTAAACACCTTTCTCTATATTCCCTTCAATAAGCTGTTTTCTTGCTCAAGTGTAACTTGGCTAAGAGAATCATTAGTGGAATCAAGAGAACTACTAGAAGCAACAATATTGGATTTAGCATTATTATTGTTACTACTAGAGGAAGAATCTTTCTTGTTCTTGTTACTAGACTTTACTTGAGGCATGTAAGTGGATAAGAGTAAACGCTTGGCAATGTAAGAAGACCTTTTCTTACGGATATCATCATTGATTGCCTTTAAGAACTCATGCTCTTGCTCAAGATTGAGTTTTTCAAAGCGTAACTTCTCATGAGCCCTTAAAAGTTCTCGATGATCTTCGAAGATAGTTTCATGAGCTAACTTAAGAGTGTTTAGTTCTTTAGTTAGAAGCTCAATCTTCTCCTTATCATTGTCATTCGTTTTATCTTTATTAGCATGATTAATTGACGTTTCATCATAGTATTCATCACTAGAGTTCTCAATAAGTAAATCATCATCACCTAACAAGTCATCTTCATCACTATTAAAATCAACATACTCGGGTGTGTTACCTTAGGACCTTTGGCCATGAAGCATCTTCCAATTCCTTCATTTGGTGAATCAAATATGTCGTAGGGAGTTGGTTGACACAAGTGCTAGACCGGCAATACCTTCATCTTGAGTATATTCGAGTCGGAGTGATAGCTTCTCTCGAGTGATTGTCGGAGTCGAGCCGGATACCCATTCACCAACATGAGCTTGATGTCTTCGCTTTGTGTAGCTCTTTGATGACTTGTCCTTCCTTTCGAATCCTTGCTTCTCCGTGAGGGTCTTCGTTCATAACGATCATCTCCACTCCTTCTCTCTCTTGGTGGTGATTCTTCTCTTCTACTTCTTCTTTTGGAGAATCTTCTCTTCTTTTGTAGGGTGTCGTACACTCATTGGAATAGTGTCCGGGTCTCCCACAATTGTAGCAATTGCGCTCTCTACTAGAAGATCTTTTGTCATTGTATGACCTTGACTTGGAGCTTCTTTCTTTGCTTCTATTCTTGTAGAATTTGTTGAAGTTCTTTACCATTAAGATCAATTATTCATTGAAGGTTTGTTTCTCACTTGATGATGTGGGGGCTTCACATGAGGCTTTGTAAGCACCACTCGATTTGTTGTGGAGCTCTTCCTTATCCTTGATTGACATCTCATGAGCAACAATTCTTCCAATGACTTCCGTTGGCTTGAGATTCTTGTAGTTGGGCATCATTTGGATCAATGTGCATACGGTGTCATATTTTCCATCCAATGCTCTTAGGATCTTCTTGATGATGAATCTGTCGATCATCTCTTCACTTCCTAAGCCGACAATATCATTTGTGATAAGAGCAAGCCTAGAATACATTTCAGCGATACCTTCACCATCCTTCATTTTAAACTTGTCAAGGTGACTTTGGAGCACATCCAACGTGGATTCTTTGACGGAGTCGGTACCTTCGTGCATATCAATCAAAGTATCCCAAATTTCCTTTGCATTCTCAAGACGGCTGATTTTGTTGAATTCTTCGGGGCACAATCCATTGAAGAGGATATCACAAGCTTGAGCGTTGTATTGCAGCATCTTCAATTCATCCGCTTTAGCTTCACGGTTCGGTTCTCTCCCATCAAAGAATTCACCTAGCAAGCCAATACACACAATAGCCCAAACGGCGGGGTTATGTACGAGAATATGCATTTTCATTTTATGCTTCCAACTAGCAAAATTAGTGCCATCAAAGTAAGGACCTCTACGGTGATAATTTCCCTCGCTAGACGCCATACTCTCCTATGTTGTGAAACCACGTCTATGACCACCAAAAGCTATGGAAATCAAAGCAAATGAAGACCAATCGCTCTGATACCACTTGTAGGACCTTCAAGTATGTCTAGAGCGGGGTGATTAGACTACTTGACCAATTAAAAACTTAACCTTTTCCCAATTTTAGGCTTTGGCAGATTTTAGCTATCTTTGCACAAGTCAAGCAATCTTTACACAATTCAAGCAAGCATGCAAAGAGTATATAAGCAGCGGAAATTAAAGCATGCAACTTGCAAGAATGTAAAGGGAAGGGTTCGGAGGATTCAAACGCAATTGGAGACACGGATGTTTTTCTCGTGGTTCTGATAGGTGGTGCTATCGTACATCCGCATTGATGCAGACTTCAACCCACGAAGGGTAACGGTTGTGCGAGTCCACGGAGGGCTCCACCCACGAAGGGTCCACGAAGAAGCAACCTTGTCTATCCCACCATGGTCATCGCCCACGAAGGACTTGCCTCATTAGCGGTAGATCTTCACGAAGTAGGCGATCTCCTTGCCCTTACAAACTCCTTGGTTCAACTCCACAATCTTGTCGGAGGCTCCCAAGTGACACCTAGACAATCTAGGAGACACCACTCTCCAAGAAGTAACAAATGGTGTGTTGATGATGAACTCCTTGATCTTGTGCTTCAAATGATAGTATCCCCAACACTCAAGTCTCTCTCATTGGATTTGGATCTGGTGTAAAGAAGATTTGAGTGGAAAGCAACTTAGGGAAGGCTAGAGATCAAGATTCATATGGTAGGAATGGAATATCTTGGCCTCAACACATGAGTAGGTGGTTCTCTCTAACCGGTAAGTTGGAATTGTAGGTTTGTTACGATGGCTCTCTCCACGAATGAAGAGGAGGTGGAGGGGTATATATAGCCTCCACACAAAATCTAACCGTTACACACAATTTACCAAACTCGGTGGGACCGAATCAACAAACTCGGTCGGACCGATTTAGTAAACCTAGTGACCGTTAGTGATTTCGGTGGGACCGACATGCAACTCGGTAGGACCGATATGGTTAGGGTTAGGGCATAACGTAATCTCGGTGAGACCGATTAAACAAACTCGGTGAGACCGATTTTGGTAATTAGCTAACCAGAGAGTTGGTCAGGTAAACTCGGTGGGACCGATTCGCTCTTGTCGGTGAGACCGAAATGTTACGAAAGGGAAACAGAGAGTTTACATTGCAATCTCGGTGGGACCGATCGCTCACTTCGGTTAGACCGAAATATTACGAAGGGAAACAGAGAGATTACAATCCCATCTCGGTGAGACCGAGATCCCTATCGGTGAGACCGATTTGCCTAGGGTTTGTGGCAGTGGCTATGACATCTGAACTCGGTGGCGCCGGATAGAAAGAATCGTTGGGGCCGAGTTTGACTTTGGGTTTAGGTCATATGTGGAAGTGAGAAAGTAGTTGAGGGTTTTTGGAGCATATCACTAAGCATTGAAGCAAGAGGCTCATTAAGAAACACCTCATCCCTCCTTGATAGTATCGACTTTTCCTATAGACTCAAAGTGATCTTGGATCACAAAAATGTAAAATGTCGAGTCTTGAGCTTTTGAGCTTGAGCCAATCCTTTGTCCTTAATATTTTGAGGGATCCACTTTCATCATCCATGCCATGCCATTCATTGAGCTTTCCTGAAATATTGGTCTTGGAATAGCATTAGCTCAATGAGATATATGTTGTTATGAATTACCAAAACCACCTAGGGATAGTTGCACTTTTAATGCTGCTAACACGACACTACAATCAGAGACCCTTCGACGGAACTGTGTGTGATGGCATAATCGCAAACGGTGGTGTAAAATAACCATAAAAAAAGGTGCAAAACATTTGCGATGGAGGATGCATCAAACACGATTCAGATTTTAGTTGCATGTGCGATGCAGGGCATACCGTTCAGCTCAATTAACCGTTTGCGATGAGGAGGAACAAAATAAATTGGCAGCCAGATGAAGGTGTGTGTGATGTACAGCATACGGTTCATTCGGATGAACTGTTTGTGATTAGGCAACACAAAAGAAATGGTCAGCCTGATCAAGGTGTGTGAGATGTACAGCATACGGTTCAGTCGGATGAACTGTTTGTGATTAGGCAAGAGAAAAGAAACAGTTCAATATAACAAGATGTGTGTGATACGCGGCAAACAAGTCTACAATCAGAAATGTGTGCGAAGACCGATAATAACACAGACGATTGCTTCTAATAAGACATATGTGTTGTGAGCAAACGATTGCAGGTATACAATTGTGAGTGATTGATGAAATCATCACCGACGGGTTCCATTGTTTATTCCGTGTGCGATGTGATTTTCTTTGTCCGCACAACATCTACGTTGTGTCTACGGAGCATCAATATATATACTCAAAAAGACAACATTGCATAACCAAATTAAGCATACAATTACACAAGTGACTACACACATAACATTTCCACACACCAAAGAAAGCAATTACATGCATACTAAAGTAGGAGAAATGAGGATCTTATCATCTACTTATTATTGCAACAACGCTTGCCATTGCTCTGCGGCTGGATCCCTGGCCGTTTTGGGGAAGGAGGGACTTCCTCATGTCAACGATCTGCCTGTACATGTCGTAGCTCGTGTACGCCTCCTTGGCCGCGTACACGACGTGAGCTTTGTCGAGTTTCTCCATCCAGGCCGAGTGCCAGGCATGCTTGTCCTTGTTGCACGAATCCTTCATGTCTCTATAGTAGGGGTCGATGATGGCCTCGTCGAGGTGAACCAGTGAGTCCTTCTCATGCTCCTTGCTGCCCCTGATCTTGTATTGGCCCTGGATGTCGACAAGATTACGGCGGCGATGCCCGAATTCTCGAGCGCCTTTACATCGTTGGTGATGTCCACCGTAGCGAACATGTAGTGGGGGCTGTTGACAAACCTGGCGAAACGCTCGCAAGGCCTTGTGGCTAGGCAGTAGTGGTAGATGAGGACGTGGTGGCGCACACACATCTGGGCAACGGCGACCTTGGGATGAGATCCGGCACGAGCGCGGGTGTACTCGAGGTCGAACCCGACCACCTTGTACTTCTCCTCGGCAAGCAACAGCTCTGTGATGTGGATGGAGTGCTCCTCCCAGACCGGTTCGTTTGTGTACACCACCGATAGGTCCATGAACCTTCTGTGGGTGTCCACCATGACACGCATGGTGAACTGCTGCTCATCATCGGCAGCCGCTCGGAGCGCCATTGGAGCCGCGCAGGATACCCTCTAAGAATTTCTCATGGTGGGTGTGCTTCTTGCAATGGTGGGGCGCGATTGAAAGGTTTAAGAGACACAAGGGTAGGTTAAATGGCTGCAGTAATAAATGGGGGCCGGCCGGCCTGTAATCGTCATGTCTTGTCACAGCGTTCATAGCGGAGGATTCTAGAATCCAGTGCATGCTTGACAACACTGCACCCCAGGCGTGGGCTCGAAGAGGCGCCAAATGTATCGAGCCTATTCCCACGCTACCACGTTGTTTACCGCGCAAGCTCCCCGCCCGGTTAGTTTGGCCACGCGTCGGCTAGAAGAGGGACAAATCGTGGGTGTTTTTTGGCAAAAAGCTTTGTAAAAACGAAGTGTGTGGAATGACTTCGGTCATAAGTTTACCCTTGGGTGATGAGGTCAAAGTTACACAGAAGGGTGATGATGGACACTCGAATGCGATAATTAATTCTGCGCTCTATAGTGCACACGGTGGAAGAAACCAATTGTGTGCAATAATGTCGAAGATCGCAGTGGAGTTAGCTATACAGCTCGTGTGCTGTGAGATCGACAAGGTAAACTGATTCGAGAATGGTTAATAAAATCTAAGACCATTGCATATTAAGGTCAAAATAGTGCTAGCAATATATGAGTCTCATACGATGACATTTCAACGATTGTACCACAAAAGCTCGAAATGTTACAAGGTTCAAATTCCAGAGTTATATGGCTCAAATTCGAAGATTACAAGGTTCAAACTGATATTAGAAATGAAATTCAGCTCATCAGCTGCAAACGCTCGCGCTGATGCGCTGAACATGGATATCAGAGAGGTTCAAACTAATATCACCGCTTCTAAGTCTGGCTCCGAAACCTCACAATTTTTGCAAAGGGGCCAGCCACTGAGAAGTCAAGTGTGGGGTTGACCCGATGACTTCCGATTACTCTGTGATCTGAAGTTCCAAAATGAAATTCCGCATTTTTGGAGCCTACTCCATTACGCATAGCCTGGCGCTGATCAACAGACCATTCATTTTTGCGAAATAAATGTAGGGCAAACCTCATTTCCTTCAACACCCTTGCTCTGAGAACAAAGAACCTGGCGAATATAATCTCCGATAAGGTCCCTCGGTAAGAGTTCAAAGTAATTTCTAAGAGATGCAGATCTAGGCATTCGACGTGATTGTTATATTATACCACATTGTCCACCACTGGGCCTAATCTTATCTGCAAAAGAAGAAAATGTGTTAGTACCTACATGCAGTTTTGAGCATTACTATAGGCCTAGCTATTTGGTTTGCAGGATTTGTAAAATGCACTAACATGCCATCTTCGATCTGACATGATTAACATGGGCATTTTATTACATTCTAGAAAAATGTAGCCTTCTTCACAAGAGGTTGGAGTGGATGAAAAGTTCCCTAATAAAACTAGTACAGATGAATCCAAAGGAGAAATGTTTATTGAATGTAACCATATGGATCAAGCAACCAATATGGGGGGCATGTATGTACTGAAATCCTCCAAAAGAACCTTCAGAAATCGTAGTACATTGTCATTGTAAACTTGGAAAAAGGTGTCACAAATTGAACTACCTTATGGTTAACATTTAATAGGAAAGGAACATCACCTCGATATATAGCTTCTCTAGGACGGAAAGCATCTCAGGAAACTGACAACTTGCTCCAGGTCGGGCCCGATAGATTCTAGTGCCAAGACCTTCACTGTGTGCAGTTTCGGGGTCAAGCTTGTCGGAATCATTTTCTGAATGATAGACGAACAAACATCTTCAAAATTAGAAACGATGTTAATTTGTAGAAGGAGAGGTAGAAGGCAGATGTTGTACCTGAACGGGTGTGGATCCAATAACAACTTCGGAGTATTTGTCAAACGAGTAGCCCACCACTGTCAATTTCGGCGCAGAAATGACATTGATTCTTGTTGGACCTTCTTGATCAACTACAAGTAATCTCTCACGTGCGTGTGTGTCTGGATGACCATACCGTGGTCCACCTTTTGTGATGTCTTCTGCCGCACCAAAGAACACACATAAATAGTCCGGAGAGTCATGGAGGTGATGTGGAAGGTACTCAACCCATTAATCGCCTGAAGACGAAGGTACTCGAGTGCAGTACAGCCACGGAGCAGGCGCTCCATGTCACCCTTTGAGAGGCAGACAGCGACGAGCTCGAGGTGCTTCAGTCGTGGTACAATAAGAGCGGGCGCGTCATTAAGGGGCGGGAAATGGCAGTTCCTAAACTTGGCGACGCGCAGCATGGGCGTGAGGCGGAGTGCGGATGTTGGCAGTGACGCATATGCGCATCATCAAAAGTGAGCTCCTCGAGCTGATCTAGGGCAGGGGATCGGAACCAGTCGTCAAGCTTGGCTTGGTCCTTGCCGTTGGAACGGAACTTGCCCATTCTAAGGCCTTTGGTTGGGCCAAGGTGACTGCCGAGGATCTTGGAGAACGCATCCAAGCTTTTGCGATAGCCATGGCAGAGCTCGTGGGTGTCGATGAGGTCGAGAGGGCTGGAGTTCCATATGGGACGCCACCGCCGGGAAAGGAGGGTTGTCCGCGCCCCATATTTGATTAGGAGGAGGGAGATGATGACTCTCAACATATCATCGAGGAGGCTGCTGATTAAGTCTAGGCCTGCTGGAGTCGCTTGCGGTTCTAGCTCGCCCCACCGCCGCTTGTTGGCAGCCCCGTTCTCCACCTCTGGAGTCTCCTTGTCAGCGGTGCTTTCTGATAGAAATGGGAGTATAGGGAATATTTAGTTAAAACAGGGCAATAGAAAAGTGTATTGGTAACTAGAAGTTATTAGGTAGGAATATAGTAAGAAAAGGGAATAACAGTTGGTTGCTTAAATACTACACAATTCATTTGACATTGCTGGGTAAGTCAACATATGCAGATAGTTGAAAAGAAAACTTGCTTCGAACAAAGTCTGGATGGATGATTTTGTCGGGGAAGTTAGCATATATCTCATGACCAGGCCCTTCTATGTGCAATTGCAATTTTAGTGCCGACCAAGACATAAAACTTTGCAATTTCATTCCAAAAGCGATTGCCAAAATAGGAGTCACCACGTTCATCAAATCTTACAGTAGCAACGATTGTAAATCCATGGTTTATGTGCAGTATGACATTCGTGGAGCCTTGATGTATGTAAAGGGAAAAATTGTGCACTACATAATCTGTTGCATAGCGAGGGATGTCCTGCAGAAAATGGTAGGATTGTTAAAGAAAATATGGTAACATGCAAATATGGGCCCAAATTGAAAGAACTGTACAACAGTTGAAATCGAAGGACAAAAGTCTATAATTAAACAGATAGGGTAAACATGATGTCATGGAAATATGAGAGTAATCGAAAGAACAATACATCATTAATTTGCCTAATATAGAAAGAAGAGGGGGAAATCCCCTTTGACGTATATGGTGCATCCGCACCTTTTATCCAAATGTAGCAATATTTAGAATATGTTCAGAAAGTAGGCCATGCCAACCGATTTAGGGTGAGATTGAACATATCGCAGCGTCCTCAAGTTATCTCAGTGCGATGAGATGGAATCTACTGGCGGCGTCGCCAAGTCCCGAGGTGTCGGCAAGACCTTGTACATTCTATGAATGAAAGATAAACCCTCAAATCAGCTCGAATAAAAATGAATTCACGGCGATTTCCGCCGGGTGATTAAAGGAGATAGATGAACTGGGATAAGAGATGAGATAATATCTCGTTAAATTAGTTACCTTGTCGTCCATGAGAAAGAACCCTCAGTACGGCAGATTCCCCAACCGAGCAGAGCTGGGTCAACCGCGAGCAGCATCGAGAAAGTCGATGGCGATAGGCGGCGGCAAGCGCAAGTGGCGAAATGCAGTGGGCTTTGCCGGCAGCCTTGCGGTGGCGGCAGGCGTCGAGCTAAGTGTTTACCGCCGTGATAGGCGGTGCCATGGCATAGACGCGGAGGAGATTGTGCAGGTGTGAATGGGGAATGTACCGGAGGGGCCGAGGGGGTGGCTGGCGGGGTGAGGGTTTTCTTTTTTCTTTTTTGAATTGGGTGGTGAGGGTTTTCTGTCCCACAAAGAATTTTGGGGGTGACGGTTTGCTAGAGCGAACTGTGTGTAATAGACATAGCAGGCAAAATGAAAGTCATTGCACACGGTTCCAATTTTGGGAACCGTGTGTGATTGCCGTACTACCTCTGTCCTGGTTTATTGGTCCCCCATCGTAATTTTTACCAAAATTTAGCGAAATATTTAACATACTCAGACATAGATAATAAGCGTACAAGTACATAAGCATAGTTCAACTATAAGTATATAGTTCAACCGTCATTAAAGCACACTCAAGCGTACATAGTTCGATCCATCCCACATCTCATCCCACATGCGGTCGGCACGATCCTGAAGCTTCTCCAGGTACTCGGCATACGCGTCGTGCGCCACCCTGCGAGAATACTTCTTCTTGAAGGAGCCAACGGTCCGTCCTCTTGCATGCGCCAGAACACTTAGATACGCGTCATGAATCTTGTGGTTGCAAAATGGGCATCCATAGCCATCGTTCCAGGTCCTAATATGCCTGTTATGCATTCCCGCATAAAGCTCCCTCAGGATTTGCCTCTTGTACCTCCTCTGGGCATCTTCATCCTCGTTGTCCACATCGTCGACGGCACCTATACAAATAGTAAAACAAATTTGGCATCAAATCACTGATTACATGCCATGAAGTAGAATTAGGAATTTATGGCTATTTATTTATACATATCCAGAGATTATGGTTCGATTTTTAAGCACAGTCATCTATGTACAGACCAATCTTGAAGAAAATAATGGCACACACATATGTAGGTCATTCAAAATCAATTGTCAAGTCCTGGCTAGGAATTATTAGCACGAACACTAACCCTAGTCGGATTACTAGTAGAAATCATTTGCACAGATGAAACAACTAATTACTTATCACATGTACCATTCAAACAATTAATACACTACACGGACCTAACGAAACTTACTCAGATTTCATGGATTGGGAGAACATAACCACGGGATTTCTATTCCAAAAAGGGGGAGGCAGGAGTAACCAGAGAAACCCTATGATCTATTTGACACATAAATAGGTATAGATGACTAACTAGCTATCTGTCGTCGTCGCCGGAGTGGTCGCTGGAGTGGTCGTCGAAGTCGGTGTGGAACTCCGCCTTCGGTTGTGGAAGCTCGACACCATCGACGACGTCAGGGTGCAGCGATAACTCGCCGGCAGTGACGGCAACCTCTGTATCCATCTCCACGCCGTGCTCCGGTGCTTTAGCGGCCCCGGCGTCGCCACTCCTCCGATGGGGCGCTTCGGCACCATCCTCATACACAGACGGCTTTGAGGACTGAGAGCGGCGTCGAGGATGTAAGCGGGGAGAGAGGATTGTGTGTGCGTAGCGAGGATGGGGGTTGCGGCCGCTCGGACGCACCATTAATATGGAGTAGTGGGAGTTGTGGGAAAGAGGCAGGCGGCGGTCAAACCGATGGCTCGCCTCCCGTCACTGCTGCCGGATCGCTGGCATGCCTACCAAAGTTTCACACAGCTACTCACACGCCTCCCGATGACACTATGCAGCGAGCACGCCTCCGTCAATTCACACACCTGCACGCACGCCTCCCCGTCTTCCTGCGCGGCGGACTGCTCACATGCGTCCCCTCAACTCACGCCAAGACGCCACACGGAGCCACAAGGGCGGCACGTATATTATTTTTCTATTTGGATGATTAATGCTACCGCTTTATTGCTTAACCGAAGCATGGCACGTATCCATTGTTGGTCTAACGCTCACGGTTCGAATAAATAATCTGTTTGGGATATTGGTTCCCAATTATTAATAATCTCCGTTCTGTAATTAGATAAAAATTATATCAAAACTGGTATTAAATTTGACAAAAAAAGTACAATGTCACTTTGTATTGGTGTTCATATGACAACACGATAAGTTTCATGAACTTCAAATAAGTTTTGGATGTACTAGAATTTGAAAATCAAGATTCTCAATGTTTGAAATTTGTTGCACGAGGAGTAAACATGCACCAAGTGAGACACATGTGTTTTTGCAACCCATTTAGGTGCACTGTCACGTGTGCATGTAGCTCAAATTTGATTTTTGCACATTATACCCATAGAAAATCAATCAATCAATGTACTAAAACGTCTTAATGATCTCTTTAATTTTTTTGAAATTAAAACGTTCCTCCTTTGGTAAGATGTATGTTCACTGCGGGATAATTAATTTAACATGCATCGTAGTTGCAGTGGATTCGCGGTGTGCGTGTGGGTGTGTGAGTTTGAGGGTGGCGGGTGGCTCGCAGTACACTACGAGTTGTGAGCCACCATGTGGGTTGACCGTTTTGTTAGGCAGGCTGATGCCACATCAGTCTTAAAATCGTTATTTAAAACATTACACAATCCTTTCATACATAAATGTTTTGGCCACATGCAGTCGATGGTTGTCCTACACGACACTTGATACTTGCGTGTGACGCTTTCTATGGGCCCGCAAGGTCGTCGTCCATCACTTTGACGAACAGACAGCAGTGAGGTTAATTTGACTAGCAAGGTAGAATCTTTTTTGTTTGTGTTATGGTGGTATATAGTACACGTCGAAGAGGTGGGATGGGACTAGCATGTATACTATACGTATGCGTCCGTGAACAAGTACACCTCACTCAGTGTCGGGACTTTTTGGTTACCGAGGCACGTGCCACATCAAAATTGTGAAATTGGTTATTCAAACATCACACAACACCATTTTGGGCCACATGCAAATATATCCTAGCAAGCACACTCACATGTGACACTTCCATCTGTGGGCCCATTAATGCCATCGCCGATGCATGCATGCATGCATCACTTTGACCTACATCGGAGAGGTTAATTAATTTCACCATCGATGATGATTCTTTTGGGTTGTACATATATTATGGCAGGAGCATATAGTATGCGGTGAAGAGGGGAAGGGGACCATCATATGTAGTACGCTTGATATGAACCTCGCTCTGTGTGGGTGCATGGTTTACGGTTTTTGAGGCATGTGGCACATCAAAGTTGTGCATTTTGGGTATTCAACATATATATATTTGACCCACATGCAAAGCGATGGTGGTTGTCCTCTTGCACCCACTTAAGCGGTTATCAGCGATATCGATTCCATCTGTGGGCCCGCTTGGTCCATCACTTCTTTTTGCCTGACAACAAGAGTAGTTAATTTGACTTAGGAGGGGATTATTATTTTTGCTCTGGGATGACATGCATGATACACTTTGAGCACACACACATGCATGTGTACGCATGAATCCCTCCCATTGAGTCAAAGTGGCTTGTACAACGACACTATCATGAACCGATCTCGCTCTGTGTGGGGAGCTAGTGTACGATTTTTGACACACGCGCCAGAACAATGTTGTGTATTCAAACATGCATGCACGCATCACCTCCATACATATGCATGTAGTGGTTGCCTTCGAATGATACACTCCCTCGCGTGGTTATCGGCGACAAGCCTATATACTCGTGGGCCTGCATGGACATCCATGATCACCTTGACCAACAACAAGATAGATTACCATGGCGGATTCTTCATTTGGTTTGTGTTATCGTAGTATAGGTCATGGTGAGATTCAGACCTAATTAAGTTTGAGCGCATATACTATCTATCCATGCATGCATGCATATATGAATCTCCGTCGTTGGCTTGATGTGACGTCCGGATAATTAGGCTACAGTAATCCTCTGCTAATAATGCCGCGTAAGCACGATCTATGTTGTTAAACTCTCGTTAATTCAAAACCGGGTAAAATTCACATTTAAAATAAAGTCAAAAATAAAAGTTCTGAAATGTCAAAACTAAAATGTGCAAGCTCTGGTAAATAATTTAGGTATTATTGGCGAAGAAACCATACTCATATAAAATATTTAAATGCACTAAAATATTTTAAATAGTGGCTTTAATAATAACTTTAATGCCTTTTCTAATTTATAAAATTGCGACTATCTTATTCGGGACTAGAACCTTTTGTAGCAGAGGTATAAATACTAAAACTAATTTATAAACTAGTCTTATATTTTAATTAAACTAAAATATTGAGGAGTTTAAGTAAAACAGAAATAAATAAAATAGAAAGAACAAAGCAGAAAAAAAAAGAGGAAGACAAAGACAAAGGCTTCCCCTGGGCCTTGGCCCAGCAAACTGGCCAGGCCGGCCCACTCCCTCATCCCCTTCCCACTATAGATAGGAACGGGGGGCTGTGTGGCGGCCATCGCCCCATCGCCGGCCATGCGCCGGCCATCGCCCGGCGGCCTCGCCTATATACCCGGCGACTCCCTCCCCGGCGCCTCGAACCCTAGCTACCCCCCCTCTCTCCCTCGCGTCCTGATCCCCAATCTGGACGCCGCGGCCCCGAGCCGGCACCCCAACATCTCGTCGCCGTCGCCGGACCTCGCCGTCGTTGCCTCACCTCGCCCCTGAGCCGACCCCGACCTGTGCCGTACTCCCCTTCTTCCTCTACGCTGATCCACGAGTACCCAGACGCCCCCACGATGCCGCTCCGACCGAGCTCGACTTCTTCCTCGGGCCGCCGTCATTGCCGCTAACGCCGTCGCCTCAAGGCTCCTGCTCACTCACCGGGCCCCCGTGCACCCCCACTATGAGCTCTCCTTCCCCTTCGTTTCCCTCTGTCGTGCCGTAGCCGCTTACCGCGCCATCCCCGCCATTGTCGAAGCTTTCCCTCCGCGTAGCTCGTCGCCGGTCGTGCTCCGGCGACCGTTCGTTTCCCCGCAAGACGAAGAGCCTCTACAGCCCCTTAGTTTGCCCTCACGCGCGCGGTAACTACGAGGCCGTGCTCACCGAGCTCCTAGCCGCCATCGCGCCCGACGAACGCATATGCACTGCTGCTGCTGTTCGCATCGCTGCACGCCATCGTCACTCCTCGCTGCCGCACCGCTTCTCCTCGCACCGCCATAAGGCCGCCGGCTACCACGCATGCCCTACCGCTGCGTCGCTACCTCGCCACGCGTGCCGCATCCGGCCACGTACCGCTGCCGCCGCCTGCTAATGCCTCTGTCGCCGACGCCTGCTGGCTCACACCCGCCCCAGGCCGCCCTTCTTGGTCATGAGCCCCTTCGCACCACAAGATCGCCAGGCTGATCCACACGGTGGTCGCGAGCCATGCCCGCCCGTGGCTGCGTGACCATCGGCGCTCACGTCGGCCACGCCCGGCCGTTATCTGTGAGGCGCGTCACAGACGTCTGCGCAACAAGGCCTCCGTGAAGCTCGTTTGCATGACGCTGCTACTCTACTGAATCTACTATCGAAATTGCTCCACTTACGGATGAGTTCCACGGAAGCTGTCTTACACACCCACACCCATCTACCATTGCTACTAGCTACTGTAGCTGCTACTAGTTAGCTTTTCTATTTCTACACTGACTAGCCCTCTAAACAGCCCCTAAACACTGATTAGACAAGTCCTAACATGGGTAAAAATAATATGAGTAGAAACTATACATGACAAACTCAATTTTATCCCACTGGACCAAATCCTTTTGATGTATGGATTAATTCCTACGAAAATCACAATGTTCAATGTTCTGTTAATAGAAAAGCCGAAAACAGCTTTAATTTCATAGCTACTTTAGAGCTGTTGATGATCAAGCAAATGAACTCTAACAGAGATGAAAGTGCTACTATCTTGTAGATCACAGAAAAATGCTCACAATTGATATAAGGCACGAAATAATAGGAGGTACAGATCCATAGTTGTAGCCTTTTGAAAACAGCTAAAAGATGTTTAAAACTGGCAAATTCTCAGACTTAGCAGAATTTCAGGGAATTTCATAATATTGTTTAAAAACTTTAGAAAATTATATAAAATAATTCGTAACTCGGATGAAAAAGTTTTATACATGAAAGTTGCTCAGAACGACGAGACGTATTGGAATACGCTATCCGTTCATCTGTCACATGCCGCTAACATAGCGAACATGGAACTTTCCCCCTCCTGTCCGCCTGTCCGAAAATGCTGAACACCGGGGATACTTTCCCGGATGTTTTCCCCCTTTGCCGGTATCGTGTAGCATTGCGTTAGAACACCCCTTGCATCGTGTATTTCCATGTTATGCTTTGTCATGCATCTGTGTGCATTGTATTTACTGTTTCTTCCCCCTCTTCTTCTTCGGTAGACCCCGAGACCGCTGTTGATGCCCTTGTGATCGACTACGTCGACGAATTCTTCTTCCCTTTCGCCGAGCTTCCAGCAAGCCCCCCTTTGATCATCCCGATATCGCCCATTCCGTTCTCTCATGCTTGCATTAGATTTTGCTACTGTTATTGATTGCTCCTATTCTGATGCATAGCCTGCTTTTGTATCCGCTATTGTTACCTACCTTCTTATCCTAAGCTGCTTAGTATAGGTTGGTTAGTGATCCATCAGTGACCCCCTCCTTGTCCTTGTTTCCTCTGCTTCATCATCAACATGATCGACGAC
Source organism: Aegilops bicornis (assembly GCA_021605145.1). Lineage (NCBI taxonomy): Eukaryota > Viridiplantae > Streptophyta > Magnoliopsida > Poales > Poaceae > Aegilops > Aegilops bicornis. Next base: position 297,760,642 of record CM038669.1, read on the forward strand.
CAGAGCCTGACACCTCACATCACATGACGCCCCTTTTGTTGCTCGACTCTGCAGGGTTACCATCGAGTGCCGAGGGTGGAACCTCATACATCACTCCTAATGAGATATCTGTAGTGTATCTATTCGGTCTTGGTCATCGAGGGTGAGTTCCTCCTTAACCACTTCTGATACGGCTCTGTCGTGCAACACCTCAAGTGTGAACCTCAAGGGTGGTTCTTCTTACGTTCACCTTGATGATTACGTCGAGTGGAATCCATCGGGGGTGATTCCTCGGGTTTTCCCTTGATGTCCGGACACAGCTTACCTTGACTTTACTTGAGACCGTTAGAAAGCCGGGCGGGCCCGGAGAGCACCTGTGCGATGTGACGGTGGCGGCTGGCTGTTTAGCGTTATCACCCAGGAGGGGTGATAGCTCCGGACTTGTCCCGACAGCCGTCACTACTTTAATTGTTAATGCAATAACAGGTTTGGGTATTTATTCTGAGTTGACCTTTGGCCTTTACGCACTAACCACCACGTGAGAATAGTTATGGGCCTCGACGTCGTGGTATCAGCCGAAGCTTTGTGAGACGTCCAGTTCAGCATTGCGGCACGGTCGGATCATGCTGGCCATCCGAGGCGGTGCTGGTATTCACCCTGCTCGCAACGACCCGAGTGCAACGGGCGATGGGCCCAAGACCCCGGGGCACTTAGGATGTAGACCGGCGGGGACCTCTCTGCTGAGCCTAGGTAGGGCTGCGACGTGTTGTCTTCCGAGGCCGGGCATTGACCCCAGAAAGGTGTGTCCGGCCAAAGTTTATATTTAACAAACATGTCGAAGACTTGCTGAAGATGCTTGGAGTTGCTTGAAGATGCTAGTCTTCGATAGGCTAGGTCTTCCCCTCTATTCTAGCATTCTACAGTTCAGTCCACACATACAGCCCTTCCATTTGATACCAATGCATACTTAGTATAGATCTGATGCTTGCGAGTATTTTGGATGAGTACTCACGGTTGCTTTGCTCCCCCTTTCCCTCCTTTTTTCTTCTTTCTGGTTGTTGCAACCAGATGGTGGACCCCAGGATTCAGATGCCACCCTCGTCGACTACGACTACTACCCCGAGGGTGCCTACTACTACGTGGAGCCCGCCGATGACCAGGAGTAGTTAGGAGGTCCCAGGCAGGAGGCCTTGCCTCTTCGGTCGTTGATGTTTGTGCTAGCCTTCTTAAGGCAAAACTTGTTTAACTTATGTCTGTACTCAGATATTGTTGCTTCCGCTGACGCTTGTGTATCGAGCTTGTATTCGAGCCCTCGTGGCCCCTGGCTTGTAATATGAAGCTTGTATTATTTGAATTTATGTCTAGAGTTGTGTTGTGATATCTTCCCGTGAGTCCCTGATCTTGATCGTACACATTTGTGTGTATGATTAGTGTACGGTCGAGTCGGGGGCGTCACACTTGAAGTGTGGTGTAACATACATATGCATCGTCAACATAACCCTCACTCGGTGTGGGGATTTCTAGTTCGAAATCACGGTGCCACATCAAAGTTGTTCCATTGTTACTCAAAAACACACCTCTCCATACATATGTTTGGGCCACACGCATGCAGTGGTTGTCTTCGAGGACTAGCTACTTGCGTGATTATTGGCGAGCTAGCCCATCTCCAGGGTCGCATGGACAGCCATCACTTTGACCAACAACAAAAGAGAGGTTGTACGACCAAGGTGGATTATTCTTCGTCCGTCTTATGATCCATCTTGGTAAGATACATGCCTCTCTGGCCCACCGACTGAAAGTGTGTGTGTGTGGGGCGGGGGGGGGGGTTGCTACATCGCACTTTGCTAGGCGAACCTCGGTTGGTGGGGCATGCATTCATAGCTTAATTAGGATTCCCTTCGTGGCGACACGAGGGGGGTGGGGGGCTGCTAGCTACTTCGCACTTTGCTAGGTGAACCTTGGTTGGGGGAGGGGGCATGCTCATAGCTTAGGATTCCCTTCGTGCCAACACGAGGGGGGCTGCTAGCTACTTCAAGACTTTGCTAGGTGAACCTCGGTTGGGGCGCATGTACATTCATAGCTTAGAATTCCCTTCATGCCGACACGAGGGAGGGGTGGCTGCTAGCTCCTTCGCACTTTGCTAGGGTGAACCTCGGTTGGCGGGGAGGGCATGCATTCATAGCTTAGGATTCCCTTCGTGCCGACACGAGGGAGGGGGTCTTCTAGCGACTTCGCACTTTGCTAGGTGAACCTCGGTTGGGGGGGGGGGCATGTGCATTCATAGCTTAGGATTCCCTACATGCCGACACGGGGGAGGGGTGGCTGCTAGCTACTTCAAGACTTTGCTAGGGTGAACCTCGGTTGGGGGGGGGAGGGCATGCATTCATAGCTTAGCTAGGACTCCCTTCGTGCCGACACGAGGGAGGGGGGCTGCTAGCTACTTCGCACTTTGCTAGGTGAACCTCAGTTGGGGGGGCATGCATTCATAGCTTAGGAATCCCTTCGTGCTAACACAAGGGAGGGGCGGCTGCTAGCTCTACTTCACACTTTGCTAGGTGAACCTCGGTTGGGGGCATGCATTCATAGCTTAGGATTCCCTTCGTGCCAACACGAGGGAGGGGGATGCTAGCTACTTTGCACTTTGCTACGGTGATCCTCAATTGGGGGGGCATGCATTCATAGCTTAGGATTCCCTTCGTGCCGACACGAGGGAGGAGGGGGGCTGCTAGCTACTTCACACTTTGCTAGGTGAACCTCGGTTGAGGGGGAGGGGGCATGCATTCATAGCTTAGGATTCCCTTCATGCCGACACGAGGGGGGTGGGGGCAAGCAATATTGTGCGCTTTGCGAGAGAGGTGCCACATCAAAGTTGCATTTGGTATTTGAAAATCAAGCCACCCTTTTGATACATAAATTTGGTCCACATGCAAGTGTGTTCGTGTTCTGGCCCTCTCCCGCGTCATTTTTCGCCAAATTTATGAACATTAGACAAGTCAGATGACGCAACAGACACGGTTTACTCAAACTAACCGTGTGCCACGCCGGTGCACATGTCACGCACACATACGGACAGTACATTGGGCTCCACGAGGCTCCCCCTCTCAAAAATATCTGCCCGCCTCGAGGGTTTTTCTGTTTCATAACACACGGTTGTTATCTCCGGACCGTGTGCAATGTTTCTTGTTCCCAATCCCGCCTGCATCCCTAGAAAATATCTGCCCGCCTCGAGGGTTTTTCTTTTCATGACACACGGTTGTTATCTCCAGACCGTGTGCGATGCACTATCATCAAAAATTTCAATAGCCCGGCATTTGACTCCCGCGTAGTAAAATTTTCAGTACCCGCGTCATTTTCTCAAACACCCCGCACCCCCCCCCTCCACACACACACACACCAAAACCTCCTCGGGCGTGTGCGCGCGCGCGCGCACACACACACACACACCCTCCCTCTCTTGAAACCCTAGCAAAGTCCCCGCCACCAGTGCCGCCGCCGCCGCAAGGCCTCCATTGTCAACATCTGTCGGTTTGCCCATGCAGCTTACTGTTGGGGAACGTTGCAGAAAATAAAATTTTCCTACGGTTTCACCAAGGTCCATCTATGAGTTCATCTAGCAACGAGTGATAGGAGTGCATCTACATACCTTTGTAGATCATGAGCGAAGCGTTCGAGAGAACGGGGTTGAGGGAGTCGTACTCGTCGTGATCCAAATCACCGATGACCAGGTGCCGAACGGACAGCACCTCCGCGTTCAACACACGTACGGAGCGGATGACGTCTCCCACACCTTGATCCAGCAAGGAGGAAGGAGAGGTTGAAGAAGATCCAAAGAAGACGACGGCGTGGTGGTGGATGCAAGCAGGTTCCGCAGAGCCACGAGCTTCTGCGAGAGGGAGAGGTGTAGCAGGGGAGAGGGAGGCGCCAAGACTTCAGGGTGCGGCTGCCCTCCCCCCCTTTATATAGGCCCCCTGGGGGGCGCCGGCCCTGGAGATGGGATCTCCCAAGGGGGGCGGCGGCCAGGGGGGTGGAGTGCCCCAAGGCAGTGGAGGCGCTTCACCCTAGGGTTTCCAACCCTAGGCGCAGCCCAAGCGGGGGGGCGCACCAGCCCACCAGGGGTTGGTTCCCTCCCCACTTCAGCCCAGGGGGGCCTCCGGTATAGGTGGACCCCCGGGACCCTTCCGGTGGTCCCGGTACAATACCGGTGACCCCCGAAACTCTCCCGATGGCCGAAACTGCACTTCCTATATATAATTCTTTACCTCCGGATCATTCCGGAACTCCTCGTGACGTCCGGGATCTCATCCGAGACTCCGAACAACTTTCGGTTTGCTGCATACTCATATCTCTACAACCCTAGCGTCACCGAACCTTAAGTGTGTAGACCCTGCGGGTTCGGGAGACACGTAGACATGACCGAGACGGCTCTCCGGTCAATAACCAACAGCAGGATCTGGATACCCATGTTGGCTCCCACATGCTCCTCGATGATCTCATCGAATGAACCACGATGTCGAGGATTCAAGCAACCCCGTATACAATTCCCTTTGTCAATCGGCACGTTACTTGCCCGAGATTCGATCGTCGGTATCCCAATACCTTGTTCAATCTCGCTACCGCAAGTCACTTTACTGCATCTGTAACGCATGATCCCGTGACCAGACACTTGGTCACCTTGAGCTCATTATGATGATGCATTATCGAGTGGGCCTAGAGATACCTCTCCGTCATACGGAGTGACAAATCCCAGTCTCGATCCGTGTCAACCCAACAGACACTTTCGGAGATACCTGTAGTGCACCTTTATAGTCACCCAGGTTGCCAGGACGCTTTGGTACACCCAAAGCACTCCTACGGTATCCGAGAGTTACACGATCTCATGGTCTGAGGAAAAGATACTTGACATTGGAAAAGCTCTAGCAAAACGAACTACACGATCTTGTGCTATGCTTAGGATTGGGTCTTGTCCATCACATCATTCTCCTAATGATGTGATCCCGTTATCAATGACATACAATGTCCATAGTCTTGAAACAATGACTATCCGTTGATCAACGAGCTAGTCAACTAGAGGCTCACTAGGGACATATTGTGGTCTATGTATTCAACGTGTATTACGATTTCCGGATAATACAATTATAGCATGAATAAAAGACAATTATCACGAACAAGGAAATATAATAATAAAACTTTTATTATTGCCTCTAGGGCATATTTCCAACAGTCTCCCACTTGCACTAGAGTCAATAATCTAGTTACATTGTGATGAATCGAACACCCAAAGAGTTCTGGTGTTGATCATGTTTCGGCCATGAAGAGGTTTAGTCAATGTATCTGCGACATTCAGATCCGTATGCACTTTGCAAATTTCTATGTCTCCATCTTGAACATTTTCACAAATGGAGTTGAAGCGACGCTTGATGTGCCTGGTCTTCTTGTGAAACCTGGGCTCCTTGGCAAGTGCAATAGCTCCAGTGTTGTCACAGAAGAGTTTGATCGGCCCCGACGCATTGGGTATGACTCCTAGGTCGGTGATGAACTCCTTCACCCAAATTGCTTCATGCGCTGCCTCCGAGGCTGCCATGTACTCCGCTTCACATGTAGATCCCGCCACGACGCTCTACTTGCAGCTGCACCAGCTTACTGCTCCACCATTCAACATATACACGTATTCGGTTTGTGACTTAGAGTCGTCCAGATCTGTGTCGAAGCTAGCGTCGACGTAACCCTTTACGACGAGCTCTTCGTCACCTCCATAAACGAGAAACATGTCCTTAGTCCTTTCGTGTACTTCAGGATATTCTTGACCGCTGTCCAGTGTTCCTTGCCGTGATTACTTTGGTACCTTCCTACCAAACTTACGGCAAGGTTTACATCAGGTCTGGTGCACATCATGGCATACATAATAGACCTATGGCTGAGGCATAGGGGATGACACTCATCTCTTCTACATCTTCTGCCGTGGTCGGACATTGAGCCGAGCTCAATTTCACACCTTGTAATACACGCAAGAACCCTTTCTTGGACTGATCCATTTTGAACTTCTACAATATCTTATCAAGGTATGTGCTTTGTGAAAGACCTATGAGGCGTCTCGATCTATCTCTATAGATCTTGATGCCTAATATATAAGCAGCTTCTCCAAGGACCTTCATTGAAAAACTCTTATTCAACTAGGCCTTAATGATGTCCAAAAGTTCTATATCATTTCCCATCAAAAGTATGTCATCTACATATAATATGAGAAATGCTACAGAGCTCCCACTCACTTTCTTGTAAACACAGGCTTCTCCATAAGTCTCAAGATAAACCCAAACGCTTTGATCATCTCATCAAAGCGTAATGTTCCAACTCCGAGATGCTTGCACCAGCCCATAAATGGATCGCTGGAGCTTGCATACCTTGTTAGCATTCTTAGGGTCGACAAAACCTTCCGGGTGCATCATATACAGTTCTTCCTTAAGCTAGCCGTTAAGGAATGCCGTTTTGACGTCCATTTGCCATATCTCATAATCATAGTATGCGGCAATTACTAACATGATTCGGACGGACTTCAGCTTCGCTACGGGAGAGAAAGTATCATCGTAGTCAACCCCTTGAACTTGCCGATAACCTTTAGCGACAAGTCGAGCTTTATAGATGGTAACATTACCATCCGCGTCCGTCTTCTTCTTAAAGATCCATTCGTTTTCTATATCGTCGCCGATCATCGGGCAAGTCTGTCAAAGTCCATACTTTGTTTTCATACATGGATCCTATCTCGGATTGCATGGCTTCAAGCCATTTGTTGGAATCTGGGCCCGCCATCGCTTCTTCATAGTTCAAGGTTCACCTTGTCTAACAACATGATTTCCGTGACAGGGTTGCCATACCACTGGTGTGGAACGTGTCCTTGTGGACCTCTGAGTTCAAGAGCAACTTGATCCGAAGTACCTTGATCATCATCATTAATTTCCTCTCCAGTCGGTGTAGGCACCATAGGAACATTTTCCTGAGCTGCACTACTTTCCATTTCAAGAGGTAGTACTTCATCGAGTTCTACTTTCCTCCCAGTTACTCCTTTCGAGAAACTCTTTTTCCAGAAAGGATCTGTTCTTGGCAACAAAGATCTTGCCTTCGGATCTAAAGTAAAAGGTATACCCAATGGTTTCCTTAGGGTATCCTATGAAGACGCATTTTTCCGACTTGGGTTCGAGCTTTTCAGGTTGAAGTTTCTTGACATAAGCATCGCATCCCCAAACTTTTAGAAACGACAGCTTAGGTTTCTTCCCAAACCATAATTCATACGGTGTCGCCTCAACGGATTTAGACGGTGCCCTATTTAAAGTGAATGTAGTTGTCTCTAGAGCATATCGCCAAAATGATAGCGGTAAATCAAGAAGAGACATCATAGATCGCACCATATCCAATAGAGTGCGACACGATGTTCGGACACACCGCTATTACCGAGGTGTTCCAGACGGCGTGAGTTGTGAAATGATTCCACATTTCCTTAAGTGTGTACCAAATTCGTGACTTCAATATTCTCCTCCACGATCTGATCGTAAGAACTTTATTTTTCGGTCACGTTGATTCTCTACCTCATTCTGAAATTCCTTGAACTTTTCAAAGGTCTCAGACTTGTGTTTCATCAAGTAGACATACCCATATCTACTCAAGTCATCATGAGAGTGAGAACATAACGATATCCTCCATGAGCCTCAACGCTCATTGGACCGCACACATCGGTATGTATGATTTCCAATAAGTTGGTTGCTCGCTCCATTGTTCCGGAGAACGGAGTCTTGGTCATTTTGCCCATAAGGCATGGTTCGCATGTGTCAAATGATTCATAATCGAGAGACTCTAAAAGTCCATCAAGATGGAGCTTCTTCATGCGCTTTGACACCAATGTGACCAAGGCGGCGATTGCCACAAGTATGTGGGACTATCGTTATCAACATTACATCTTTTGGTATTCACACTATGAATATGTGTAACATCATGTTCGAGATTCATTAAGAATAAACCATTGACCATCGGAGCATGACCATAAAACATATCTCTCATATAAATAGAACAAGCATTATTCTCGGATTTAAATGAGTAGCCATCTCAGATTAAACGAGATCCCGATACAATGTTCATGCTCAAACTTGGCACTAAATAACAATTATTGAGGTTTAAAACTAATCCCGTAGGTAAATGTAGAGGTAGCGTGCCGACGGCGATCACATCGACCTTGGAACCATTCCCGACGCCCATCGTCACCTCGTCCTTCGCCAGTCTCTGCTTATTCCGCAGCTCCTCATGAAGTTACAAATATGAGCAACGGCACCGGTATCAAATACCAGGAGTTACTACGAGTAATCGGTAAGGTACACATCAATTACATGTATATCAAATATACCTTTAGTGTTGCCGGCCTTCTTGTCTACGCTAAGTATTTGGGGCAGTTCCGCCCAAAGGACCCTTCCCTTTGTAATAAAAGCACTCGGCCTCGTGCTTGGGTCCATTCTTTGACTTCTTCCCAAGAATCGGCTTACCGGGCACGGCAACATCCTTGCTGTCCTTCTTGAAGTTCTTCTTACCCTTTCTCTTCTTGAACTTAGTGGTTTTATTGACCATCAACACTTGATGTTCCTTCTCGATTTCTACCTCTCACGACTTCAAAGATCGAAAATACTTCGTGAATAGTTTTCACCATCCCGCATATTGTAGTTCATCACAAAGCTCTTGTAGCTCCGTGGGAAGCGATCAAGGATTCTCAATGACCGACTTCGTCCAGGAGGTTAATGTCCAAATGGACAAAGCGGTTGTGCAACCAGACATTTTGAGTATGTGCTCACCGACAGTAACTATTTTCCTCCATCCTACAACTATAGAACTTGTCGGAGACTTCATCTCTCTTGACCCGGGCCTGAGCGTGGTAAACCATTTGCAGCTCCGCGAACATCTCATATGCTCCGTGTTGCTCAAAACGCTTTTGGAGCCCGGTTCTAAGCTGTAAAGCATGCCGTGACCGAACGAGGGAGTAATCATCAAGACGAGACCGCCAAGCATTCATAACGCCTTGGTTCTTCCGGGATGGGTGCTTCACCTAGCAGTGCTTCTAGGACATATTGTTTCTTGGCAGCTATGAGGATGATCCTCGGGTTCCGGACCAAATCCGAATAGTTCTGCCATCATCTTTCAAATTGGTTTTCTCTAGGGACGCGTTGAAGTTCATGTTGACATGAGCGTTGGCCATTTGATCTACAAGACATTTTTGCAAAGATTTTAGACTAAGTTCATGATAATTAAGTTCATCTAATTAAATTATTTAATGAACTCCCACTTAGATTTGACATCCCTCTTGTCATCTAAGTGTTACATGATCCGAGTCGACTAGGCCGTGTCCGATCATCACGTGAGACGGACTAGTCATCATCGGTGAACATCTCCATGTTGATCGTATCTTCCATACGACTCATGTTCGACCTTTCGGTCTCTTGTGTTCCGAGGCCATGTCTGTACATGCTAGGCTCGTTAAGTTAACCTAAGTGTTTTGCATGTGTAAAACTGTCTTACACCCGTTGTATGTGAACGTAGGAATCTATCACACCCGATCATAACGTGGTGCTTCGAAACGATTTAACTTTAGCAACGCGCATACGCTTAGGGAGAACACTTTCTTGAAATTATTATAAGTGATCATCTTATTTACTACCGTAGTTCTAAGTAAACAAGATGCATAAACATAATAAACATTACATGCAATTAAATAGTAGTGACATGATATGGCCAATATCATATAGCTCCTTTGATCTCCATCTTGGGGCTCCATGATCATCTTGTCACCGGCATGACACCATGATCTCCATCATCATGATCTCCATCATCGTGTCTCCATGAAGTTGCTTCGCCAACTATTACTTCTACTACTATAGCTAACGGTTTAGCAATAAAGTAAAGTAATTACATGGCGTTGAATCAATGACACGCAGGTCATACAATAATTAAGACAACTCCTATGGCTCGCCGGTTGTCATACTCATCGACATGCAAGTCGTGATTCCTATTACAAGAACATGATCTCATACATCACAATATATCATTCATCATTCATCACAACTTTTGGCCATATCACATCACAAGGCAATTGCTGCAAAAACAAGTTAGACGTCCTCTAATTGTTGTTGCATCTTTTACGTGGCTGCAATAGGGTTCTAGCAAGAACGTTTTCTTACCTACGAAAAAGCCACAGCGTGATTTGTCAACTTCTAATTACCCTTCATAAGGACCCTTTTCATCGAATCCGCTCCAACTAAAGTGGGAGAGACAGACACCCGCTAGCCACCTTATGCAACCAGTGCATGTCACCGGTGGAACTCCGTCTCACGTAAGCGCACGTAAGGTCGGTCTGGGCCGCTTCATACCACAATACCGCTGAAGCAAAATAATACTAGTAGCGGCAAGAAAGTTGACAAGATCTACGCCCACAACAAATTGTGTTCTACTCGTGCAAAGAGAACTACGCATAGACCTAGCTCATGATGCCACTGTTGGGGAACGTTGCAGAAAATAAAATTTTCCTACGGTTTCACCAAGATCCATCTATGAGTTCATCTAGCAACGAGTGATAGGAGTGCATCTACATACCTTTGTAGATCGCGAGCGGAAGCGTTCAAGAGAACGGGGTTGAGGGAGTCGCATCGTCGTGATCCAAATCACCGATGACCAAGTGCCGAACGGACAGCACCTCCGCGTTCAACACACGTACGGAGCGGATGACGTCTCCCACACCTTGATCCAGCAAGGAGGAAGGAGAGTTTGAAGAAGATCCAGCAGCACAACGGCGTGGTGGTGGATGCAGCAAGGTTCCGGCAGAGCTTCGCCGAGCTTCTGCGAGAGGGAGAGGTGTAGCGGGGGAGAGGGAGGCACCAAGACTTCAGGGTGCGGCTGCCCTCCCTCCCCCCCCCCCCCTTTATATAGGCCTCTGGGGGCGCCGCCCGAGATGGGATCTCCCAAGGGGCGGCGGCCGGGGGTGGAGTGCCCAAGGCAGTGGAGGCGCTTCACCCTAGGGTTTCCAACCCTAGGCGCAGTAGGGGCCCAAGGGGCGCACCAGCCCACCAGGGCTGGTTCCTTCCCACTTCAGCCCACGGGCCCTTCGATAGGTGGCCCCACCGGTGGACCCTCGGGACCCTTCCAGTGGTCCCAGACAATACCGGTGACACCCAAAACTCTCCCGATGGTCAAACTGCACTTACTATATATAATTCTTTACCTACGGATCATTCCGGAACTCCTCGTGACGTCCGGGATCTCATCCGGACTCAACAACTTTCGGTTTGCTGCATACTCATATCTCTACAACCCTAGCGCCACCGAACCTGAAGTGTGTAGACCCTACGGTTCGGAGACACGTAGACATGACCGAGACGGCTCTCCGGTCAATAACCAACAGCGGGATCTGGATACCCATGTTGGCTCCCACATGCTCCTCGATGATCTCATTGGATGAACCACGATGTCGAGGATTCAAGCAACCCCGTATGCAATTCCCTTTGTCAATCGCTATGTTACTTGCCCGAGATTCGATCGTCGGTATCCCAATACCTTGTTCAATCTGCATTCTTGGCAAGTCACTTTACTCATCTTGTAATGCATGATCCCGTGACTGCACACTTGGTCACCTTGAGCTCATTATGATGATGCATTACCGAGTGGGCCCAGAGATACCTCTCCGTCATACGGAGTGACAAATTGATCTCGATCCGTGTCAACCCAATGCAGACACTTTCGGAGATACCGTAGTGCACCTTTATAGTCACCCACATTACGCCAGGACGCTTGGCACACCCAAAGCACTCCTACAAGATCCGGGAGTTACACGATCTCATGGTCTAAGGAAAAGATACTTGACATTGGAAAAGCTCTAGCAAAACGAACTACACGATCTTGTGCTATGCTTAGGGTTGGGTCTTGTCCATCACATCATTCTCCTAATGATGTGATCTCGTTATCAATGACATCCAATGTCCATAGTCATGAAACCATGACTATCTGTTGATCAACGAGCTAGTCAACTAGAGGCTCACTAGGGACATATTGTGGTCTATGTATTCAACGTGTATTACGATTTCCGGACAATACAACTATAGCATGAATAAAAGACAATTATCACGAACAAGGAAATATGATAATAAACCTTTTATTATTACCTCTAGGGAATATTTCCAACACTTACCCACCGATCTCCATACCCATGCCGCCCTGAGTTTCTTAGATGGCGCCTGCCAAATGCCCCTTTTCCCATTGATCCCCATCCCCATCCCCCACACCAGAGCGTCCCAGCCTAAGCCCGGCTACGCTTCCCGTGGAGCTCGAGGAGTGACTGGCCCAAAAGAGGTGTACAACTGTCTCTTCGCCCGATGTCGCTGAGGAAGCTGACGACCATTACTGGCGGCAGGCACTCGAGAAGTGGGCTAGAGTATGCGGGCATGTCTCGTCCGCCGGCTACGACATTGAGGTCATCGCCAGCGACGCCCTAAGGCGGGCTGTATCACAGGTTAAGTGGCCCACCCACAACCCCTCGGGTTCAACTGCCGTCAATCTCATCCATGGCCCCGTCGCTGATCTCCTCTGGCTCGTTGTCAACAATTTGCCATTCTACATCGCCATCAAGCCCCTTTTGTCATTTCTGAAGGACACGTTCTGCGGCGCTGGCTTGGGATCCACAGCTTCCAAGTCAGACCTCATCGACGACGACCATGAGGAGGGCACCCTCTCAGGCTCTTCCAAGGGGAAAGATCCCATCTGCTCTTCCAAGGGGAAAGCGCCCGTCTGCGACATCAGGGAGGGCACCCTACAGCCGTGCTCTTCCAAGAGGAAGGAGCCCATCTGCGACAACATGGAGCGCATTCAGGGTCCGTGCTCTTCCCACGGGAACGAGCCCATCCGTGAAAAGTGAGGAAACCCATGATTTGTTTTGCCATGCCTCTTCACAGGAGGAAACCCATGATTTGTTTTGTCGAGTCCCTTTTGTAGTGTAGTGAGAATATGTCCAGTTTTAATTGCTATATCTGTTTGTTTGCAGTATGCCTTGTTTATTTCAGTTGTTCACAATGTGATGCTCTATATGTGCAATTATTTACTGTGCAATACATTTCATCAATCCAGTTTTAAACATACCGATAGGAATGCATATATTTGCTTGTTGTTAAGCCTGTTATAGCTAGCATATGCCTCTTTTAAAGTTTTTTTATTGTTCGATTGTTTGTAGTTAGCATACGTTCAGTTTCAAATGCTATCTTTGGTTGTTCATAGTATGCCTTGTTTATTCCAGTTATTCACAACGTGATGTTCTATATGTGCAAGTATGAACTATGCAGTTCAATTTCATCAGTAGCAGTTTCAACAATACCACTATGAATGACTACATTTGGTTGCTGCATCTTGTAGTTAACAAGCCTTTCCATTTTTATTTAACCATAACCAGGTACTTAGACCGCACAATACCAGCTTTGAATGACCATGTTTGCTTGTTATTAAATGTTTGGCCTGTTGCAGCTTAGCACACCTTTCCACTTGTTTTGCTTTTACTAGCGTGCTTAAACCTGCATAATGAAGCTATCTTTTGGAGATTATTTTGTCTGCCATGTGTAATTTTGGTTGATGTTTAGCCTGTTGTGCTTAACATGCTTCTTGATGTACCTACACATGACGATTTTGGGAACGACTGCTATTTTCCATCAAGTTTAGTTTCATCCCATGGTTTATATTTGATCACTGTTCAGGATATCGGTAGCTGGTACCATATAGGCCGACGGCTGATAAGGGACTAATCAGTGAATCAGACTTTTAACTGAATATATCTGCAAGCCATTTTTCCTTAGGTTAACTAGGGCCATATGTAATGTATCTAAGGATACATAGCAACATGCACCGTACTTAATGTCTAAATATGCAATCCTAGGCTACATAGCAACAAGGAAGAGTGTTACCTTAATGTTCCTATGTAATTCTTGAAAATATGTACCTATGAAACGAATAATGCATTGGTTGTTTGAACCTGATGGATATGAATAAAGCTGTAGCATACATTCAAATTCAAATCCAAAATCGGTACAATTTGGAAAAGCAGCAATTAAATTATTGTGAAATTACGCTCTCCAGGTTGTTACGGCACACACGGTTGGTAAAACAGAAACGTTTACGATATGCACCTTAATCGGAGACGGTTTACAGAGAGGAAACGTGTGCAAGCATGCACACAGTTGTCGTTTGCAAAGCGTGTGTGATGTCAGACAATATCGCAAATGGTGCAAGCAAACTAAACGTTTGTGTTAGTTGCCTTATCGCATACCCATTCGCAACCATGAACTCAAGCTTTACGATGAAGTATGCATCGTAAACGTTGCACCACAGAATAGCGTGTGTGATAGTTGTCGTGTACGATGATGTTACGACGGTACGATGTTTCATAATCCTGGCCGACACTCGTACGACGATTAGCTAATCTTATTAACGGTGAACCGTTTGTGATGGGCTGCACATCATACACGTTCTATAATAGTGAACCCTTTGTGATGGGCCGCGCATCATAAACGTAGCACCACAGAATACCGACTGTGATGGCAATGCGGTCAGAAACGAGTTGGGTCGTGTCGGAAGGACCCCCTATCGCCCACACTCACTTGGCGATGGTTCCAAATGCCGTCGCGGAAAGGGGTTAAAAACCATTTGTTTAGGACCGACGCGCACCAGTGCTTAATGCTTGTCACTTTGGGCCCGGGTGCCATGAACTCAGATCTGAACCGTTTATGTTATCATCATTATACCCATGTTCTGGATCAGATCTTGCAAGTTATAGTCACCTACTACGTGTTATGTTCCGGCAACCCAGGAGTGACAATAGTCGGGACCAATCCCGGTGATGACCGTAGTTTGAGGAGTTCATGTACTCACTATGTGTTAACGCTTTGTTCCGGTTCTCTATTAAAAGGAGGCCTTAATATCCCTTAGTTTCCAATATGGACCCCGCTACCACGGGAGGGTAGGACAAAAGATGCCATGCAAGTTCTTTCCATAAGCACATATCACTATTTACGGAATACATGCCAACATTATATTGACGAACTGGAGCTAGTGCCAGACGCCTAGGTTATAACTGCCTCATGATGAATATCATCCAACACGCCAACGATCCAATGCCTACGAATTTATCTTATATTGTTTCGCTAAGTTACTATCGCTATCGTTACTATTGCACTTGCTACAAAATTACTATATCCTTTATTAGCATTACTATTGATGTCGCCACTATTATCAAAACTATCATACTACTTTGCTACTGATCACTTTCTTTGTAGCTAATTAATCTCCAGGTGTGGTTGAATTGACAACTCAGCTGCTAATACCTTCAAATATTCTTTGGCTCCCCTTGTGCCGAATCTATAAATTTGGGTTAAATACTCTACCCTCGAAAACTGTTGCGATCCCCTGTACTTGTGGGTTATCACAAATCATGATATGCGTGTGGCTCTCTCAATAAGAGTCTACAGCAATGATGATTGTGACAAACTAAATAGCAAACAAAGCAAAGACTCATATATTACAAGACGCTCCAAGCAAACTCATGATATGTGTTGAATAAAAATATAGCTCCAAGTAAAATTACCGATGGTCGTTAGAAGAAAGAGGGGATGCCTTCCGGGGCATCCCCAAGCTTAGTTGCTTGAGAGTCCTTGAATATTATCTTGGGGTGCCCCGAGCATCCCCAAGCTTAGGCTCTTGCCACTCCTTATTCCTTCATCCATCATGATCTCACCCAAAACTTGAAAACTTCAATCAGACAAAACTTAACGAAACCTTCGTGAGATCCGTTAGTATAATAAAGCAAATCACCATTTTAATTACTACTGAAAACTCATTCACATTTTGTTATTGCATTATACCTACTGTATTCTAACTTTACCATGGCTTATACCCCTTGATACAATCCATAGATTCATCAAAATAAGCACACAATGCAACAAAAACAGAATCTGTCAAAAATAGAATAGTCCGTAGTAATCTGAACTTTGACCATACTTCTGTAACTCCAAAATTTCTGAAAAATTAGGACAATGTGGGCAATTTGTATGTAAATTTTGTGTAAAACATTCAGAGCAAAAGCATGTTTCTGTAATTTAAAAAATTCAAGAACCGGGCGCAAAGTTTTTGTTTTTTAACATAATCAAATCAACTATCACCCAAACCATCCTAAAGGCTTTACTTGGAACGAACACTAATTAAAATACTAAAACACAATCATAAAAATAGCATAATATAAACTCATGAAAACAGAAAAGAAAATTATTTGATTGTCTCCTAACAAGTGGTTTTCATTAAAGCCTTTTAGCTAGGCATTGATAAGCTTAATGATTCTCGCATGGAAGACAAGAATTGAAGCACAAAGAGAGCGTCATATAACATGTGAAAATCGCATTTAGGTTTAACATACTTCCTATGCATAGGCATTTTACAAGCAAACAAACTATCAAAACAAGCAAAACTAGCATATGCAAGGAAGAAGAATAAAATATTGATGACCCACAAGTATAGGGGACCAATCGTAGTCCTTTCGATAAGTAAGAGTGTTGAACCAAACGAGGAGCAGAAGGAAATGACAAGCGGTTTTCAGCAAGAGTGTCGAATCATTAAGGATCTAAACATTTGATATTCCACCAAATAATCCAACTATCATCAACTACAAGGAGTAATCAACACTACTAGCAACCCATAGGTACCAATTAGAGGTTCTGAGGCAAAGATTGAATACAAGAGATGAACTAGGGTTTGAGAGGAGATGGTGCTGGTGAGGAGTGTTGATGAAGATTGACCCTCCCTTGATGAGAGGATCATGGGTGATGACGATGGCTTCGATTTCCCCCTCCCAGAGGGAAGTTTCTCCAGCATAATAGCTCCGTTGGAGCCCTAGATTGCTTCTTCCCAGGTTCCGCCTCGAGACGGTGGTGCTTCGTCCCGAAAGGTTCCTTTTTAATTTTTTTTTCCAGGTCAAAACCCTCCATATAGCAGAAGATGGGCACTGGAAGATGGCCAGGGGGGCCACAAGTCCTGGGGGCGCACCATAGGGGGTAGGCCCCCCAGGCTTGTGGCCACCTGGTGGGTCCCCTTTTGTTGTTTCTTCACCCAATATTTTTTATACATTCCAAAACAATTCTCTGTAAAGTTTCAGGACATTTGGAGTTGTGCAGAATAGGTATCTCAAATTTGTTCCTTTCCGGTCCAGAGTTCCAGCTGCCGGCATTCTCCCTCTTCATGTAAATCTTGTAAAATAAGAGAGAAAAGACATAAGTATTGTACCATAATGTGAAATAATAGCCCATAATGCAATAAGTATCAACATAAAAACATGATGCAAAATGGATGTATCGAACATTGACAATCTCAACATAACGAGAGGTAATTTAGTAACATGAAGATTTCTAAAACCATATTTTCCTCTATCATAATAATTACATGTAGGATCATAATCAAATTCAACAATATAGCTATCACATAAAATTTTCTCTTCATGATCCACATGCATAAAAGTATTATAATCTTCCAAGATAGTGGAATTAACATCAACTAAAGTCAAGACCTCTCCAAACCCACTTTTATAAAAAAAATCATGAGATTGAACACTCTCCAAATACGTGGGATTATTTTTACCTAAAGTTGACGCTCTTCCAAACCCACTTTCAATATTATTGCAAACATTATTATCACTAACATATTCATCATGGGGCTTAAATAAATTTTCAAGATCATAAGAAGAATCACCCCAATCATGATCATTGCAACAAGTAGTGGACATAGCGAAATTAACATCCCCAAGCTTAGGGTTTTGCATATTATTAGTACAATTGACATTGATAAAGATTGTAGTGACATCATTGCAATCATGCTTTTCATTCAAGGAGCTATCATGAATCACTTTATAAATTTCTTCTGTTAACACTTCATCACAATATTCAGAATCATGAATCTCAAGCAAAACTTCATAAAGATAATCTAGTGAACTTAATTCACTAGCAATTGGTTCATCATAATTGGATTTTTTAAAAATATTAGCAAGTGGATGTGGATCCATAAGCTTTTTGTTTATGATTTCCAATTAACATCCAATTGTGCCAAACAAACAAGCAAAGCAACAAAGTAAAACATTTTTGTGTTTTTTGATAAGAGAAAGGCCTAGCCTATCAAAGACTAGCATCTTGCAGCATCAGAAGAAATAAGATAACAACATAAGTAATAAGTATGTTTAGTAGCAACGCCCAGAGATCCTTCCCTGCGAGAAAGCAATCCCGGAGCCATCATATCCATTTCACATCTCCAGTATCTAGTTCTAATTGTATCGATTGGGATACAACTCCTAGTGTCCGTTACCGTGGACACAGCTATTTGAATAGTTATACTTTGCTGTAGGGGTGCACCAACTTACCCAACACGTTCGATTAACTCCTGCCGGACACACCATCAGGTCATAACCAGCCTTAGCTGATCGACACACCGTTGTACTACCTAGGCACAACAGAGAGGCCAGCACGCCGGTCTACATCCTAAGCACGCAGGGGTCTTGCACCATCGCCCGTTGCACTCCTGCATGTTGCGTGTGGCCCGGAGCAGACCCACCCCCTAATACAAGCGCAGGTGGTCCCTGTCCAACCAGGTGCGCGCCGCTCAATCGCTAACATCAGAAGAGCTTTCGGAGGATCGTACGACGCCGAGTGCCCATACTTATTCCCGCGTGGTGGTTAGTGAGAAAAAGGCCATAGACCTACTCGGATCACATATCCAAACTGTTAGTGTCTTGGGAGCACGCAGAGACGATCAATGATCCATGATCTGTGGTCCCGTCACCCCATCTCACAGACTTACGGCAAGGGCTAAGAATGCCTGGCCATGCCGCGTAATTATCTCGCATGTACCCTTCAGGTCAACCCGACTCCACATCACTCGCGGGTACCCTAACGGTCAACCCGACTCACCAGAGACTGTTGGGAACTCAGGTCCACCTCTACCGGGGTGGTACCGCATGTCCCTCCAGTCCCGTAGAAATGGTAACTCTTGCGGGTACCCCTTGGGGCCGACCCGACTTCATCATGGTTCTGGGTAAACTCATAGTAACCGTGTGTCCAAAACAGCAAGGGGGAAACCCGAGGAATCACCCTCGATGGATTCCCACTCGATGTAACCGTCAAGGTGAACTTGGAGGAATCACCCTCGAGGTTCACACTTGAGGTGTTGCACGACAGAGTCGTTATCGGGAGTGGCGAAGGAGGAATCACCCTCCGTAGACCACGACCGATTAACTACACTACAGAGATCTCATCAGAAGTGCTATACGAGGTATCACTCTTGCACTTGATAGTAGCTCTACATAGTCGTACAACTAAGGGGGGTGTGAGGTGATGTGTCGGGCTCAGGACGTCGATCATGTTGATCGAGTCATCGGCCATAAAGCGGGGGCAACAGTGACAAGGTGAGGGGTCACTGGTGGATCACCAACCAACCTATACTGATCATATAGGAAAAGCAGGTAGGTAACAATAGCAGGTTACAAAATCTAGCTACGGATCAGAATAGGAGCAATCAATTACAGTAGCAAAGTCTAATGCAAGCATGAGAGAGAATGGAATGGGCGATATAGGAATGATCAAGGGGGTTTTGCTTGCCCGGAAGCTCTGCAAACAGACTCGGACCCTCGACGGTGAAGTAGTCGATCTCCAGATCAACAGCGGTCTCGGGGTCTACCGAAGAAGAAGGAGGGGGGAAGAAATAATAAATAACATGCACACAAATGCAACAGAAAACAGGACACGGCCGTATGCTATGCTAGGGGTGACCTAATGCAGTGCTAAGTGTTACACACGGAGCAGGGAAATATCCGGGAATAATTTCCATGCTCCAAGCATTTATCGATCAAACGATCCGGAGGGGCAGGTTCCGTGTTTTCAGTGTTGGAGACATGTGACAGGTATGTGGATAACATATTCGGATTCGTCATATTTTTTTGATCATTTCAAATATAAATTATTTTAATCCAATTTACGGTTTATTTTCTATTAATTTTCAAAGTTTTAATCATTTTATGAATTTTTGGATTTAATTTAGTTCGAAATTATGTTAAATATAATGCTATGGGTCCACAGTAAGTGTCCTAGATGTGTGCCTTAGTGACTGACAGTGGACCCAGTTAACCAGCCAGCAGAGGCTGACTGGTGGGCCTAGATGCTGACTCAGCAGCTGACTGGGTCAGCCCTATCCATCTAAACGGTACCAAGGCCCCACTTGTCATTGACTGCGGGTTTTACAGAGGGTTAATTTTAAAACGGGGTTAATTAGAGGTGTGGGCCCGATGTGTCAGTGGGGTTTGGGGGTGATTAGTGCCCAGGTTAGCGGCTTGACAGCCCACCTGGTAGTGGCCCATGGCGGCGGCGCACCGGCAGCATGGCTCCGGCGACCATAAACGCGATGGCGCGACACGGGAGCTCGCCGGTTTTTCTACGGTGGTTCATCGGGCGTGGCTAGGTGCTACAGGATCCCGTTGCTCGCGCGCATCCGATGGTGGTGGTAGCTGGTGCCGAGGTGGCCGGAGGTGGCATCGGCGATGAGCCCGAGCGGCGGCAAGAGTTGGGCGTCGAACAAAACGAGCATAGCGGCTCGGTTTCAACGAGCTAGCGGGCTGGAAGGCTCCTACGAGAGGCCACGAGCACGCTGGCGTGCTCGGTTGAGCTGGAGAAGCACGGCAGCAGTGGCACAACAAGCAGCGGCAACGGCCTACTACGGCGGTCATGGCGACAGCAGCTAGGGGCGGAGGAACGAGGGGGAAACAGAGGTGAAGGAGGCGACGCTCACTGGGGAGCACAATGGTGGCTTGTTTGCGGCTTAGAAGCTGCAGGCCGACCGGAATCGAGGGAGCTCGCCGGCGGAGCAGAGGAAGAAGACGGGGACGCGGAGGTCGTTGTGGTGGCTCCAGGCTCCAATGGATGGCACCAGCCGACGGTGTGGTCGACGACGAAGCGGATGGGCAGGGAGACGCGGCGCGGTGAGGCCAGTGGCCGCGGGATCGGCACGGCGACGGCGACGGCGGCGCTCGGGAGTGAGGGGGAGGAGCGAGCGAGTGGGGGAAAGGCTAGGGTTCGTGATAGATTGAGATATTGGAGAAGTAATTGTTGTATTGATCGGGGCCTCAAGGGCTGTTTATATAGATTAAGCTTGGGCTCCAAGACTAGACTAATAGAGATAGATTACAATACGAATAGAAGTATACTCTAAGATCCCCGCAGCCTCAACGCCGTGAAACAATGTTGAGACTGGAGCGTATGTCGGTGAACGATGCAAATGGGAGTCCTTTGGTAAAAATGTCAAGAAATTGGGCACTTGTAGGAACATGAAGAACGCGAACCTCGCCAAGAGCCACCTTTTCACGAACAAAGTGAATGTCAATCTCAATGTGCTTTGTGCGACGATGTTGAACTGGATTGGAAGCCATGTAGATCGCAGAGATGTTATCACAAAGAAACAATGGTAGCACGTGGGAGCCGGACGATGAAGTTCAACGAGAAGTCTGTCAGAGCCACACCTCCTCGCCACAGCGTGAGCAACCGCCTCTATACTCAAATTTCAGCAGAAGACCTCAGAACTGTTACCTACCTTTTAGAACACCAAGAAACAAGATTATCACCCAAATAAACGCAAAATCCGGATGTAGATCGTCGAGTATCCGGACAACCTGCCCGGGCCTACATCGTAATAAATCACAATCTTGTAGGTGATGAAGAATTAATAAGGAGACCGTGATCAAGAGTGCCTTTTATATAGCGGAGAATGCGCCGACATGAGCCGATGAGGAGCACGAGGATCATGCATAAAGAGGCAAGCTTGCTTTGAATGTAATAGGAGATTTCAGTGACGAGTAAGAGTGGCATATTGAAGAGCGCCAAAGGATGCTACGATATAAAGTAGGATCAAAAAGAGGATCACCATCACCGACGCTTTAGCACCAACATCGGCCGGAGTACGAGAGGGTTGACAATCAGACATACCGTAACGAGAAAGCAAGTCCAAAATGTATGATCGTTGAGAAAGAAAGAGGGAAGATGTTAAAGCGAGAAACATGAATACCTAGAAAATGATGAAGAGGACCAAGATCTGTCATGGAAAACTCCCGATTGAGAGAAGAGATGGTATGTTGAAGAAAAGAATCGTAACTAGCCGTGAGAATGATATCATCAACATAAAGAAAGAGGTAGGCAGTGTGAGTAGGAGACTGATAAACAAAGAGAGAAGAAACGGATTTGGAGGGAATAAAGCCTATGGTTTGAATAAAAGTAGCAAAGCATTGAAACCATGCACGAGGAGCTTGTTTAAGGCCATAAAGAGATTTGTGGAGGAGACAAACAAAATTTGGAGAGGAGGGATTCTCAAAACCAGAGGATTGCTGACAATAAATAGTTTCATTGAGAGTGCCATGAAGAAAAGCATTTTTAACATCAAGTTGATGAATAGGCCAAGAAGAGGAAACAAAGAAGACTAAGAACAACACGAATAGTGCTTGGTTTAACAACAGGAGAAAAAGTCTCATCAAAGTCAATACCATGTCTTTGGAGAAACCACGACACACCCAACGAGCTTTGTAACGAGCAAGAGTGCCATCGGAATGAAATTTATGACGAAAAACCTATTTGCCGTAAACAATGTTAACACCGTAAGGTTTGGGAACAAGAGTCCATGTATTATTTTGTCAAGAGCTTCAAATCCATCACGCATAGCGGAAAGCCAGAGAGGGTCAAGAAGAGCTCGCTTATAACTGGTTGGAATAGGAGAGATGGTTGGGGTGGCGGTAAGATTGAGACATTTGGTGGGGAGAAAAAATCCTCGTTTTCCACGGGTGCACATGACATGATCATTGGTGAGTGGTGGTATAAGAACGACATTGGGTGGCAGTGGGTTTTCGGTTGAAGAAGACTGTGAGGAAGAAGAATCAGAGGTGTTGGGTGTCGAGGTGGTTGCCGTGGTAGGATGTGGTGAGGTAAAGACGGCCGGGGTAGAGGATGCAGCAGGGAGAGGTGGGGACGGGCAGGAGGGTGGCTGACGGTGGGCGATTCCGCGCCGAGATCGGAACAAGATTCCATGGCAGCAGAGATGACCAAAGGACTAACTAGGGAAGGGGTTTTGGTGGTGGCGGATTGTGGTGGAATTGGTTTTGTGGTTGTAGTGATGTAAAAGGAAAAGTATTTTCATCGAATGTGACATGACAAGAGAGAATGATACGACCGTAAGATGGATCGAAACAACGATATCCTTTGTGATCATCGGAAAGACCAAGGTGAATGCAAGGTAGTGAGCGTGGTTCTAGTTTGTTGGAGGTGGTAGAGGCGATGTTGGGAAAGCATAGACAGCCAAAACACGCAGAAAAGAATAGTCGTGGTGGAAGAAAAAGAGATTGGAAAGGCGAATAAAGAGGGCAAGTTTTAGTTGGTCGAACATTAAGAAGTAGTGTGGCGGTGCGAAGGGCTTCAACCCAAAAACGGGAAGGAAGAGAAGCTTGTAAAAGCAATGTGCGAAGAACATCATTAATAGAGCGAAGACAACATTCAACTTTGCCATTTTGAGAAGATGTATAAGGGCATGAAAAACGAAGAAGAATGCCTTGAGAGAGAAAGAAGGTGCGGTTTTGGGTGTTATCAAATTCACGACCTTTATCACATTTAATAAATCGAATTGGCAAGCCAAAGTGTGTGATTACATATTGTCGCAAGTAGAGAAAGATGGAAGGTACTTCAGATTTAGCGCGAAGAGGAAAGGTCCAAGTATGGTGAGAATAATCATCCAAGATCACAAGATAATATTTATAACCAGAAACACTAGGGACTGGAGAGGTCCATAAATCACAGTGAAGTAACTCAAAAGGAAAAGTACTAATGGTAGTAGAGGTTCCAAAAGGTAATCTAACATGTTTGCCACATTGACATGCATTACCGAGAGAGGGATTATGAGGACTGCTAGAACTAGGGATACAAAATTCTTGGAGTAAAGACGTCAAAGTGTTTTTGCTGGGGTGACCGAGACGACGATGCCATAGATCAACAGAGGCGAGCATGGCACGAGAGGTGGATGTGGGCGCCATGAAGAGGATAAAGATCGCCCGTGCTATTGTACCGAAGCGAGGACCGCCTCCGCTGTCGATCCTTCATGCATACAAACCAAAAGGGTCAAAGGCCGGATAACTTTGTTGTCAATGCAAAATTGTCTAACAGAGATAAGATTTTTATGATGGAAGGAACCACAAGAATATTATGAGAAGAAAATTGGCATGAGAGGAAGGGATGTAAGAGTGACAGTGCATGAAACAGGATGGTGGGCCATCGCCAATGGTGATAGTGGAAAAGGTAAGGAAAACAAGTCGACAATAAATTCATATTTGAAAACATATGCATTGATGCACCGTAATCGAAAATCCAATCCGTACTGCGTCGTTGAGGACAAAATTGTTCATGGCGTTGATGAAGGCGGCTTGGTCCCAAGCCGGCTGTTGGGGAGGAGCAGAGGGGCCAGGAACTTGCATGTTGACGTAGGGGATAGCGTATGGGTAGTATGCGATTGGGGCCTGCATGTTGCCATAGGAGGCCGGCATGGTGTTGTAGGGCGACGGTGGTCCTGGCGTGCTGGTAGGCGGAGTAGGAGTGGCGGTGTAGACGTGCGCCAAATGACCGGGTCCAAGGAGTCCCGGAGAGCCCGTGGGTCGGACGAAGACCGGGCTCCACGTGCCTGCACGCAGGAGGGGCACCATACGGCGAGGGGCCGACCATGGCATCGACCAAGCCCGGACGAGGCCACCCAAGGATCATGCCGAGGAGGCCATGGCGACGGAGCTAGTGGCGCGGAGCGGTGGATGACGAGGCTGGTGCAGGTCCGCAGACGAGATGCAGGAGGCCGGTAGACGAGATTCTTGCCCTTGTAGTTGGGACTCGGCGCCACCGGTGGTGGTGTTGAGGCCGCGGCAGCCACAGCAGGAGTTGGAGGGGCGGTCGGTTGCCTCGGCAGCCCAGGCGTGGGAGCTGCAGAAGAGGGCACGGTAGCATGAAACACCTGCGGCGCCCATTGCGCCTTGCGAGCCTGGTTCTTCTCTTCTTGCTGGAGGATCAAGCGGACTTCCTTGAAGGTGGGGTACGGTTTGAGCATGGGGATGAAGTATTGCTGCTTATCGAATTGATCGCCGAGACCTTGGAGGAGGGCGTTGATGAGAGTGCGATCCTCGACGTGATCACCAAGTTCATGGAGTTCATCGCCAATAGCCTTGATTCGCTGGCAGAAGATGGAGACTGGGACATCTCCCTGCATGGTTGTGCGTAGCTCGGTGTTGAGCGCATTGATTCGCAGATCGGAGTTGTCCTCAAACAATGTTGAAGGGAAGCCCAGAGATCGGAGGCGGTGGCGCCATCGCCGGACACCGATTGAAAAGCTCCGTGGAGATGCGTGTGTAAACCCAATCGGATGATGGCGAGATCATCTTTCATCCAAATGAGGATCAGCGGGCTGTGGCGGGTAGGAGGGATCAATGTGGTGGCGTAGGCCGCAGCGCCCGAGATGGATGATGAAGAGGTGGCGCCAATGGTAGTAGTTGTGGATGCCGAGGTCTAATGAGATTGGTATGAAGGGAGAGACGTAGGAAATGGTGTCGGCTAGGGAGAACATAGGGCTTGGAGGGGGAGGTTTTTGGGTAGTTGTAGAGGAGGAGGTAGGGGGTGGGGCACCGGCGGCGTGGAACTCGGCCATGGAGAAGAGGGGCCGAATCGCCGGGCGGGCGGGCGCTGGTGGCTGAGCCATACCAAAGTGGAAAACCTAGGCGCTTGGATACCATGATAGATTGAGATATTGGAGAAGTAATTGTTGTATTGATCGGGGCCTCAAGGGCTGTTTATACAGATTACAAAGCTTGGGCTCCAAGACTAGACTAATAGAGATAGATTTCAATACGAATAGACTTATACTCTAAGAGTTCGCCCTGAGGGGCGCGAGGGCGCCTTATCCACACAGGGAGACGACGGATGGATAGCGTGTGGCGATCCAGGAGCTGTACGCACGCGCGGCGTCCACGAGGTCTCGGTGAGCAGGAGAAGGAAGATGACAGGGGCAGGCTGGGTTGGGCCGTCCACTGTGGACTAGAGCCAAGTCTGTCCAGCTCGTTTCTCTTTCTCTTTCTTTTCATTTCTTTTTGTTTTTCTTTTATGTTTTTGTTTTGCAATTTATTTTAATAGCAAATTAATTTTATAAAATATGAAACTTGGTCTAATATTTATATTGCAAAATTTAAGCACTGCCACAAAAAGTTTGAGAAATTTGAATCCATTTGAATTTTGTTCAAAATAAAATGATTTAATTTGGGGTTGTTTTGCTACTATTTTGGATGCCAGGGGCATGTTAGGAATTTAGGTGATGTTGTTTTCCTCAACATAATTACTTAGGAGTTATTTGTAAAATTATGAACTATTTTGTTTGCATTTTCAAAGAAGTAAATTTTTTACTTGAAATTTAAATTTGAGTTTGGCTTTGATTTTGGACAAGTCAAATTTGCATAGTAATTAAGATGACAAGGCCACAATTAGGGGGGGGGGGTTAATGTAGCTTGACACTAGGGGTGTTACAACAATGGAAAACATAAAGAACCTCCTGGATTTGAGAAAACCCTTAAAAAGATTATTAAAACTAAGGAGGACAATACTTGAAATTATGCTTTATGCCTAGTTAGGGGCGTAAAACAATAGCGCTAGTTGGTATGCAACCCAATAGTTATCTTAATATTCTTGTTTATTTTTATGTTTTATTGTGTGTACACAATTATGCTACTGTTATGATTGTGTTATCTATATTTTAATTAGTGTTTGTGCCAAGTAAAGCCATTAGGATGGTTTGGATGAAAGTTGACTTGATTCTGTGGAAAAAATAGAAAAATTTGCGCCCAGTAGCAGAATTTTGTAAATTCGTAGAAACTTGATTTTGCCTAGAATTTTTTACACCTAATTGATATACAAATTTCCCACTTTGTCCTACTTTTTTAGAATTTTTGGAGTTACAGAACTATGGTCAATGTTCATATTACTACAAAATGTTCTATTTGTTGACACATTTTGTTTTCGTTGCATTTGTTTGCTTATTTTGATGAATCTATGGATTGTATCGGGGGATAGAAGCCATGGTAAAGTTAGAGTATAGTAGGTGTAATGCAATAATAAAATATGAGTGGGTTTTGTAACAGTACTTAAATTAGTGATTTGCTTTATTATACTAACGGATCTCATGAAGGTTTTGTTAAGGTTTGTGTGATTGAAGTTTTCAAGTTTTGGGTGAGATCATGATGGATGAAGGAATGACGTGTGACAAGAGCCTAAGCTTGGGGATGCCCGAGGCACCCCAAGATAATATTCAAGGACTCCCAAGCAACTAAGCTTGGGGATGCCCGGAAGGCATGCCCTCTTTCTTCTAACGACCATCGGTAATTTTACTTGGAGCTATATTTTTGTTCGTCACATGATATGAGTTTTTCTTGGAGCGTCATGTATTATATGAGTCTTTGCTTTGTTTGCTTTTTAGTTTCTCACAATCATCCTTGCTGGACACACCTATTTGAGAGAGCCACACGTTTATCATGATTTGTTAGAATGCTCTAAGTGCTTCACTTAAATTTTTTGAGCTAGGAAGTTGCTCTAGTGCTTCACTTAAATCTTTCTGAGCACGACGGTGATTATATTTTAAAGAAATACATGCACTCTCATGCTTCACTTATATTATTTTGAGAGTTGATAAATATTAAAGAACTACATGCACTCTAATGCTTCACTTATATTGTTTTGAGAGTTGATAAATTTTGAAGACATACTTGTGCTCTCATGCTTCACTTATATCTTTTTGAGAGTTGATAATAGTAATGGTAATTTGCACAAGATATGAATTTGGTCCCAAAGTGATGAATATTCAAGAGGGATATAATAAGAACTTTCATGAAAGATCATTGGATATGATAAGTTTGATTCCTTTCAATAGTTTTGTGATATGGAGATGATAATGTGTGAGTCAAGTTAGTGAGTAATTGTGGTTTAGTAAGAATATTGGTGTTAAGGTTTGTGATTCCCTATGCAGGCACGTAAAGTCAATAGTTATGCAATGAAGTTATATCCTACTTATGGTGCATTATTCAGTGTTAGTTATGTCCAATGCATGTTTATGACCGTTTTCCTTTTTTGGTTGGTCGCTTCTCAAACTATTTGCTAGCCTTCATTTGTACTCAGTAGGAATACTGGTTGTGCATCCAATTCCTTAAACCCAAAGTTGTGCGGAATGAGTCCACCATACCTACCTATATGCTAGTGACAAGTAGTAGTAGATGGACATGCTGCCTTGCTTCAGATTGCGGAATTTCTCACGCATGGCCTCAGTAACACTTGTTGGAATGTTGTGGGCTCAGAAATCACGGCAGAAGTCGGTCCAACTGACCACTCGACCCATTTGGAGTCCTTGCATTGCTGTCACCAATCAACTACCTGGTTCTTGAGTTGGAAGGTAGCAAACTTGACATAGTCCTCATGCCTAACATGGTTGCACTCAAAATGCTTGTTGATATTGATGAGCCAATCGTTTGCATCCATCAGCTCGACAAAGGCATTGAACTTCTTGGGCTGGTTACTGAGGAACTGGTTGAGAGCTGCGAATTGAGGTTGATTGTTGAAGTCCTGGCCCTGATTTCCTTGGTTGCCTTGGTTCGCTTGATAGCCTTGTATGAGCTAAAGCAACATCTAAGTACTGGTGTTGGTGGCCGCCATCATAGCTCTCCATGCCTCCGGAGGTGGAGGTGGGGAGGGTGGGCATTCTTCCTCGCCTTCTTCACCTCGTTACAGGTTAACACAAGTTGCGGGAGCCATCTTGGGGATGATGACAACCGTTAGAACCACCATTGAGTAATTGCAAAACTGAATCAAACTCTAGACAGGTGCAATATAGCCTTCACAATTAGCATCCGAACAGAAAAATTTGTACGAATGCATTCTGAAGGTAAGATGATACATCAGTTGATTGAGAAGCCACTTGGAATCATGATAGGATTAGTAAACAGGGTAACGACTGGAAACAAACATATGATAAAGATTTCCCAATTTCATATCATGCATTTGTTGGAAAGATATCACAGGTAACTACTTGAATTCCCTCCTAGGAACTCCCGAAATTTTAGGTTACGCAATCCGGTCCAATGAGTACAGGGAGCAAATATCATCCCACAACTCCTAGTAGAATTCTACGCTCCAAATGTACAGCCTCCATCAACACATAACCAAAATCTTGAAAACTCATGTACCTCAGACCTTCGAAAAACAACAGTTATACTAGCTGTGGTAGTACCACTGAACTCCCTCCCCAGTACTGGGTGGCGTCAGGGTTATCTCAGCACAAACAATATAGAAGCGTTTTCGATGTCGGCGTCCTATGGTATTCAGGAACTAAAATGATAGCAAGTGTGACAAGAAAACCTTGGAGCTCAACTCTCCGGGACTTCCCCCAATTGTTAGGAGGCACCAAGACAAAAATCCATCACACTGATATCACACCAATTCCAAAATACCCGCGTGATCCTCAGAAACTTTTTGAGTGAGAAGGGTAGCATAATAAAAACACCTACGTCACAATTCCTCACCAAAGCGGCGAAGGGGAT
This sequence comes from Aegilops bicornis, assembly GCA_021605145.1. NCBI lineage: Eukaryota > Viridiplantae > Streptophyta > Magnoliopsida > Poales > Poaceae > Aegilops > Aegilops bicornis. Next base: position 297,790,334 of record CM038669.1, read on the forward strand.
AAGGAGTAAAAATAATTCCTACTCTCTGATATATATATTGGACTCAAATAGTTTTTCTTTCTAGACTCGACACGGCCAAGTTTCGAACAAGCAAAGGCTCCTAACGTCGGTATGGCTCTGATATCAACTTGTAATACTCAATATGCGGTCCTATCCCTAAAGAACTCAGAAGTCCCTCTTGGGATAGGTAGAAGCGCATATTCAAGGCACGTCGCAAGGTGGATATCATGACAATATGCGGTCCCGACCCCGCCGCCACACACCGCCCTCGCCCGACCCGCCGGAGACCCGCCAGAGCCCGCCGGCGACCGCCGGAGGTAGCCACCGCCCCGCGCCGATCCGATCCGGTTTTCCCTAGAAAACCCGGTCCGGTTTTTTTGCAAAGTTCGGTTTAAAAAAAAAAACTAGCTTGGTTTTATTTTTTTTCGGTTTTCTTATTTAGCGAACGTTCACCGATCCGTTCGTTTCAATGAACGCGTTCGTTGGATTAGTTCTGTTAACGAACGTCTGTTATTTAATCCGTTCGTCGTTTTCTTTTAAATCGGATTTAATCCGTTATTTTTCAGATTCGATTTCTGATCCGATTTTCAAATCTGTTTTATTTCTTGCTCGTTTATCTAATCAGGTGATTCAAGCGCTGGAGTTTCAGAACGAAACCGCCGTTCCGACTAACCTACTTACACAGAGTTTTGCTACTGTGAGATTTTGACCTAATTTCAGATTTGCTAAACCGAGTCGTTCTCTCTCGAGTTCCGACTTTCGATGCTTTATTTGATTCGATTCTTTTGCAACCAGGGTTCTTAAGTTGAACTATCTGGTTAGATCTTTTATTCGAGATTTCCTGTGCATTAGATGAGTACTTATTGTATGCTTGTTGTTTGTCTGCGTTAGATCACCCGTGAGTGCGCCGCTTGTTACTTCAAATCTCTAGGACTCATGGATCATCAGCAAGGCAAGTAACACTTTGATCATACCTTTTCTACTACCCAGTTTTATGCATTAGATCAAACCCTCAAACACTTGCATGTTAGGATCTAATTAAATTGTGGGATCGGGAAGTAGATTGAGGTAGTACCCATTACTGCTTACTTATGAAACCTTGGGAGTTACTTCTACGTTTGCTTGATTATGCCATGCTATGCTAGTAGACGTGGATTGGGTGAGTGAATATCCATGACAGATGTGAGATTGTTAATTAAGGGTTTATCTAAGGTGGCAACCTAAACACACATCCGGGTGGATTGAGGCACTGGTTTCTATCAGACTTGCCTCAGTATTTCTTCGGACCGCCACCTGTGCTCTAAGGGATCATAAGATTATTCAAACTAGAGACTTTCGTGTGCAGCCACAAGCCAATTATGGGCTCTGGCGTAGTTGACTAAGTTGTGCGAACTCTTACGGGTAGGCTAGCTGATGTAGGGGATGTAGGTTGGTACGGTCTACCCACATGTAAGGTGCTAGCGCACGAAAGACTATGTCTCGGTCATCCGTCTCTCAAACACCATGTAGTGCGAGAAACCAAACGGAGGCGATCGAGTCTTGTGGGGAAAAGTGCGCAATCCTCTGCAGAGTGTAAACACTGATCATGATTAGCCGTGTCCCCGGTTATGGACAAATCTTGAGTATCTAGTACTTGAATATCATGTGAATCTCAACATGTTAATTCTAATAATAAAGTTATTGGGTTTTAATGAGTACCTTTTTAATTGGGATTGAGGATGCTGTCAACCATTCTCAATGTTTAACAACCACCATGATAGTTAAATAAAGTTATTCCTTTGATGTAGGGAAAAATCAGCTTTATGCAAAAGTGTAACCGTAGAGCCTTACCACCAGCCAAATATGCATGTAGTATAGGCTTGTTGCTTCATTGTTCTCTATGTGTTACATTGCCAGCATATTCCATGTGCTGACCCGTTTTCGGGCTGCAACTTTTCATGTTGCAGACTTTTCGACGACGAATAAGGTGTTAGGCCGTGGTTCTATACTCAGTGATGCCGTTGGAGTTGATGGACTCACTCGTTTTCCAAGCCTTCCGCTGTTATTATTAGATGGCCTTAAGCCATATTATTGTATTAAGTTCCCTTGTGGACAACGATGTAATAAGTGTGTGATTGATACTACGCTATAAATCCTTCAAATCTTGTGTGGTGTCGACATCGATCCGTGGATGACATCGAGCACGAGCGCTAGATCCATTCGATGCAGTCATGACAGAGAATGGTATCGAGCACACGCCTGACTATAGGACACGACCACTAAGATAAAGCCATAGATCACTATTCTCTTCCCATTTTCTAACTCCTCATCTTTTCTACTCTCTTTAGGATGATTTGACGCGAAGATCAAGTACACCCAACCGGATGAAGGCACACCTTTTGGATTTCACTTGAAGGAAGTTACCAAATACCGAACATTGGACTACCAAGCTTCACCGGACTTTCAACGCCACTCTGCTCAAGAGGAGTCTTTGGAAGATTCACGCTCACGTTCCAGAAGGACATTCGCCCCAATCACCAAGCCAATAGATAGTGTTTTCAAAGGCACCAACTTGGAGTCCGGGAAAGAGCATGGCAGCTCACATCACCATGGGACGCATTGGAGAAGTTTATCAAGAAGACCTTAAGGACACAATCTACCAGATTTGCGGACGCCGAGATGACAAATGGGACGTCGTCGGCACCAAGAAGGATAGATCCATTGCAGCATTCATCCAGGAGTTAAACCGGCACATTCGACGTCGGGAGAACCAGATGTGCAATGATATGTTGGAGTTGCGTAATGCAAAGGGAAGGATCATCAAACTTGAAGAAGAACTAAAGACAACTCGCAAGGACTATATGGGCGAGATCGTAGCTCTAGCAAGACACAATAACGATCTTAAGTACGAGATTGAAGAAGCGAAGAAGAAGTTGGCGCCAGGAATGAAGACCAAGATGTCAATTGCCCAAGCGACTACATCAACATCGACGACACCGATTCGGATCCAAGTGAACCCGACCTTGAAGACGAAGCAGAGCGTATATTATGGAGTCTTCCACGGTTCAAATTAGTAGAAGTCCCCCACATATTAGTAGTATTCCCTCCATGTAAATCCTTATAGTACACGCACTTTTGCGATAGTTAGATCGTTGTAAGCCTTTGTTTGATTGAATGAAGTGATTTTGTGTGTATTTGCTCATGTGCATTTGGGTAGTGATTCCCTTAGACCTCATTCTATTCTAAATTCTTCTCTTTTCTAAACCCATCGATGCCTCCGAGACGCGACCCGGATTCGCTTTTCCCGCCAGAGATCACCCAACCGATCCAAAGAAGAATACCCTGATTCAAACATTGGTACGTAACCAGGCAACAACAACAACAACAACAACAACCCACCGCCACCACCACTGCGGATCATCCGACTCGCTTCCTTAGACTAAACCCGCGGTGTATTCCAAAGAGCACCGAGCCAATTGTAGCAGATGACCGGCTCCGCAAGATAGGAAGGGAGTTGACCACCGCAGGATGCACAGATGGTGAAAGAGTGAAGTTTGCGGCACATCGGCTTGAAGGACCCGCAGACATGGTGGGAGAATTTCACTGACCACTTACCACTGTAGACACCGCCACATGGGATCAATTTCAAAGAAGCTTTTCAGACCGCCCATGTTTGGCAGGAGCTATGGCCATGAAGAAGCGTGAGTTTCGCAACTTACGCCAAGGAGGAAGGATCATGGCACAAGACGTGGATGACTTTAGTAAACTAGCACGTTATGCCCCGGATGACGCGTTACTCTTGATGCGACTAAACAGAGAAGTTTCTAGAAGGACCGAATGATGAGTTCAAAGATGCCGTTGATGGTAGCCAGCTTCAATAACTACCAGGAGTTAGTAGACCGAGCCCTCATGATTGAGGGAAAGCAGCGACAAATTGAGAACTGCAAGCGGAAGTATGGACAAGGGAAGTATAACTCGAGCTCGTGAAGCCTCGTTATACCCTAAATCAGGAATTCGGGCCAGCATACCCATGGAGGAGGTAATTCGCATAACCATAATGGCACCAAGAATGGGAACGGGAATGGAGGAAGTAATGGACAGAATCGCACCAACCCGTCAACACCATCCAAAGTAGACTGAGTCATATTACTTGCTTTAAGTGCCGCAAGATGGGCATTATGCCAATGATCGCCCGTAAGGCCGTAATGGAAATGGCAATGGAAGCTCGAAAGAAGCCCAACCCTTTCAATAGAGGACGGGTGAACCACATTGAAGTGGAGGAGGTTGAAGATCAGCCCGATGCAAGATGTCGGTAAGTTTTTGTTTAAGTCATTTACTGCAGTTGTTCTTTTAGATTCTGGTGCATCGAATTCATACATATCTTGTGGATTTGTGGATTAGTACAATTTTCCAACCCAAGCGATTAGGTCTCCCATGCTAGTAACCTCACCCGGAGGCAGTACATGGCTAGTAGATGGTGTGATCGACTGCCATTAAGGATTGGACACTATGTTTTCCCCTCGGACCTAATAGTTCTGGAATCCCAAGGATTGGATGTGATATTAGGTATGGATTGGTTATCGAAGTATGGAGGAAACATTGATTGCTCCACCAGATCAATTTTGCTCACCACACCAGAAGGAAGAAGGATTAAGTATGTATCACGGCACGAGCCGAGGAGAGCGCAAGTTAATTGCTTATCAGGAGTGGTACAGGAAGAAGTACCAGTGGTAAAGGATTATCCTGATGTATTTCCGGAAGAGTTACCAGGAATGCCACCGGATAGAGACATTGAGTTTTTGATCGAGCTGTTGCCAGGAACAGGCCCGATATCGAAGCGACCATATAGGATGCCAAAGATGTGATTTGGCGTAAATCAAGAAGCGATTAAGGAACTTTTGGATAAAGGTTTTATACGCCCAAGTTCTTCACCTTGGGGATCACCCGTTTTGCTAGTGGAGAAGAAGGATGGATCGTTAAGAATGGTTGTTGATTATCGTGGATTGAATGAAGTAACAATCAAGAACAAGTACCCACTACCTATGATAAATGATCTGTTTGATCGCTTGCAAGGAGCCAAAGTGTTTTCCAAGATCGACTTGCGATCATGGTACCATCAGTTGAATATTCGGGAGCAGGACATACCCAAGACAAAATTTACCACGATATATGGACTATACGAGTATACTTGTTATGTCATTTGGATCGACTAACGCACCAGCCTATTTCATGAACCCGATGAACAAAGTGTTTATGGAGTTTTGGATAAGTTCGTCGTGGTGTTCATTGATGACATTTTGATTTTCTCGAAGAATGAAGAGGAACACAAGGAACATTTGCGATTGGTTTTGGAGAAACTAAGGGAACACCGGTTGTATGCCAAGTTCAGCAAATGTGAGTTTTGGTTAAAGGAAGTTGGATTTCTCGGACATGTTATATCCGGAGAAGGGATAGCGATTGACCCCACAAAAGTTGAGACCGTAACCAAATGGGAAGCACCAACGACAGTTGGAGAGATTCGGAGTTTCCTTGGACTCGCAGGATACTACCGAAGGTTCATTGAGAATTTCTCAAGGATTGCCAAGCCTATGACAGAATTGTTGAAGAAGGAAAACAAATTCATATGGACCGAGGACTGTGAGGCAAGTTTTCAGGAGTTGAAGAAAAGATTGGTTACCTCACCAGTTTGATATTGCGGATCGGACTAAGGATTATGAGGTGTATTACGGCGCTTCACGCCGAGGACTTGGAGCAAGTGCTTATGCAGGAAGGAAGAGTTGTTTACGTATGCTTCACGACAACTTAAGCCCCATGAGTTGAATTAGGCCACTCATGATTTGGAGCTAGCAGCCGTTGTGCATGCCCTGAAGACGTGGAGACACTTTCTCATTGGAAATCATTGTGAAGTATATACGGATCACAAGAGTTTGAAGTACATTTTCACACATAAGGAATTGAATCTCAGACAAAGGAGATGGTTAGAGCTTATCAAGGATTATGACATGAGATTGCATTATCACCCGGAAGGCTAATGTCGTAGCACGCATTGAGCCGTAAGAGCCACGTCAATACCCTAATGATGGGAGGAATACCCAATGAGTTAGCCGAGGACCTTCGAGAGCTATGTTTGGAAATAGTTCCGAGAGGCTATGTAGCAGCATTGGAGATTCAATCAACACTAATGGACAAAATCAGAGAAGCCCAAAAGGCAGATAAGGAAGTTGCCTCTATACAGGAGAAAATGAGCAAAGGAAAGGCTAAAGGATTTCGTGAGGACGAGCACGATACCCTATGGTTTGAAGACCGTGTTTATGTGCCCAATGACCCGTAGATCGGAAGTTGATTTTACAAGAAGCCCATGATTCACCCTATTCGATTCACCCAGGAAATACCAAGATGTACTTGGATTTGAAGAATACTTTCGGTGGACCGGAATGAAGAAGGATATTATGGAGTACGTAGCGTGGCTATGGCGATGTATGTCGAGAAAGTAAAGGCGTAACATCGAAGCCGCCAGGATTGTTACAACCATTGCCGATACCCGAATGGAAGTGGGATAAACTAGGCATGGATTTTATCACAGGATTGCCAAAGACTCATTCAGGATATGACTCGATTTGGGTTATAGTCGACCGTTTAACAAAGGTAGCTCATTTTATTCCAGTCAAGACTACCTATAGCAGTGCTAAGTTGGCAAAGATATACATGACCAGAATTGTGTGCTTACACGGAGTTCCGAGGAGCATCGTATCGGATAGAGGAACCCAGTTTACCTCGAAATTTTGGAACCGGTTGCACGAAACATTGGGAACTTCGGTTGGAATTCAAGACAGCTTTCCACCCACAGACCGATGGATGACCGAGAGAGTCAATCAGATTTTGGAGGACATCTCGAGAGCTTGTGCACTAGATTATGGATCTATTTGGGATGAAAATTTGCCATATGCAGAATTTTCCTACAACAACAGCTACCAAACCAGCTTGAAGATGGCACCTTTCGAGGCTTTGTATGGAAGAAGGTGCAGGACACCATTGTTATGGGACTAAACCGAGATCGTCGCTTGTTTGGACCAGATTTGATTAAGGAGTCTGAACAGAAAGTTAAGTTGATTCAAACAGGCTCAAGGTAGCCCAGTCCTGCATAAAAGAGCTATGCCGATTCAAAGTGCAAAGCGATTGAGCATAAAATTGGAGATGAGTATATCTCGAGTATCCCCGCTCGAGGAGTTAAGCGCTTTGGAGTTAAAGGAAAGTTAGCACCATGTTTCGTTGGACCATATAAGATTTTGCAACGCATGGGAGAAGTTATGTATAAGTTGGAATTACGGAAGGACTGTCGAGTTCATGATGTATTCCATGTTTCTCGATTGAAGAAATGTCACCCGAGATAGCAGAGGTACCGTTAAGAGATACTGTACCATTGGAAGCAATTCAGTTGAAGGATGATTTGACATATGAGGAGAAACCGATTAAGATTCTCGATTATGCCGCAGAGTTACCCGCAAAGAAGGTTATCAAGTTTTGCAAAGTTCAGTGGAGCCACCACACTAAGGATGAAGCCACCTGGGAAAGAGAGGAAGTTTTGCTCAAGGACCACTCTCACCTATTTTCTAGCCAACCCGAATCTCGAGGGCGAGATTCATCTTAAGGGGGTAGGTTTGTAACATCCCAAATTTTCAATTTGGAATGTTATACATTAGGTCATCATGCATATCATATTTTTCTCGCATTTTCCGATCCTAGAAAATTTCACGCAACTCAAGGACCCTCGGAGAGAGTTGGAAGTTTCATAATTTTCATATTTGAGATTTCTCAAATTTTGGAAATAGGATCATTGGATTTATTTAATTATCTTCATAAAGTTTTTCCTATGAAAATCTCAAGAGAGGGAATAATATGACTTTCCCAATAATTAGGAAAAATGAAGATATTATAAATGAATCAAATTTGGTTTTGGAAGATTTATTTTGCTTAGGCAAAAATGAGCATTTTAAAAATATTATGCATATTTGTCGTTTTTAAAGTTCATTTTGTTCGACTCATTTTTAGGAGTCGGGGAAAATTTGTTTTATTTAAATCGGAGTTCGTTTGATATTTTATTTAATTCGTTTAGTTTTAATTTAAAAACGAAGCCTCGGGCCAAGGCCCAGCCCAGCCTTAGCCATGCCCGGCCCAGCCCGCCTCCCTCTCTCCTCACAAGACGCCGCCCGAGTCCCGCTGGGACGACCTCGCCGCCGGAGTCCGGCCGCCCGCCCGGCTGCCTTCCCAAGCCGAGCACCCTCCTATTTAACCGCCGCCGCCTCTCTCCTCACATCGCCCCGCCGCCCGCCCAAGCCGAGCCGCGCCTTGCCGTCGAGACGCTTGCCGCCGTCGCCGGAGCCCCTCGCCGCCTCGGCGCCCTCCGACCCGCCACCACCGCCTCGCCCGACCAGCCTGAGCCCGCCATGGCCGCCGAGGTAGCCGCCGCCCAGCGCCCGATCCGATCCGGTTTTCCCTAGAAAACCCGGTCCGGTTTTTTTTGCAAAGTTCGGTTTAAAAAAACCAGCTTGGTTTTATTTTTTTTCGGTTTTCTTATTTAGCGAACGTTCACCGATCCGTTCGTTTCAATGAACGCGTTCGTTGGATTAGTTCTGTTAACGAACGTCTGTTATTTAATCCGTTAAATGCGTTTTCTTTTAAATCGGATTTAATACGTTATTTTCGATTCGATTTACGATCCGATTTTCAAATCTGTTTTATTTCTTGCTCGTTTATCGGAATCGGGTGATTCAAGCGCTGGAGTTTCAGAACGAAACCGCCGTTCCGACTAACCTACTTACACAGTTTTGCTCTTGTGAGATTTTGACCTAATTTCAGATTTGCTAAACCGAGTCGTTCTCTCTCGAGTTCCGACTTTCGATGCTTTATTTGATTCGATTCTTTTGCAACCAGTGGTTCTTAAGTTGAACTATCCGGTTAGATCTTTTATTCGAGATTTCCTGTGCATTAGATGAGTACTTATTGTATGCTTGTTGTTTGTCTGCGTTAGATCACCCGGAGTGCGCCGCTTGTTACTTCGAATCTCTAGGACTCGCGGATCATCAGCAAGGCAAGTAACACTTTGATCATACCTTTTCTACTACCCAGTTTTTATGCATTAGATCAAACCCTCAAACACTTGCATGTTAGGATCTAATTAAATTGTGGGATCGGGAAGTAGATTGAGGTAGTACCCATTACTGCTTACTTATGAAACCTTGGGAGTTACTTCTACGTTTGCTTGATTATGCCATGCTATGCTAGTAGACGTGGATTGGGTGAGTGAATATCCATGACAGATGTGAGATTGTTAATTAAGGGTTTATCTAAGGTGGCAACCTAAACACACATCTGGGTGGATTGAGGCACTGGTTTCTATCAGGACTTGCTGTATTTCTTGGACCGCCACCTGTGCTCTAAGGGATCATAAGATTATTCAAACTAGAAACTTCCGTGTGCAGCCACAAGCCAATTATGGGCTCTCGCGTAGTTGACTAAGTTGTGCGAACTCTTACGGGTAGGCTAGCTGATGTAGGGGATGTAGGTTGGTACGGTCTACCCACATGTAAGGTGCTAGCGCTTCTGAAAGACTATGTCTCGGTCATCCGTCTCTCAAACACCATGTAGTGCGAGAAACCAAACGGAGGCGATCGAGTCTTGTGGGGAAAAGTGCGCAATCCTCTGCAGAGTGTAAAAACTGATCATGATTAGCCGTGTCCCCGGTTATGGACAAATCTTGAGTATCTAGTACTTGAATATCATGTGAATCTCAACATGTTAATTCTAATAATAAAGTTATTGGGTTTTAATGAGTACCTTTTTAATTGGGATTGAGGATCTTTGTCAACCATTCTCAATGTTTAACAACCACCATGATAGTTAAATAAAGTTATTCCTTTGATGTAGGGAAAAATCAGCTTTATGCAAAAGTGTAACCGTAGAGCCTTACCACCAGCCAAATATGCATGTAGTATAGGCTTGTTGCTTCATTGTTCTCTATGTGTTACATTGCCAGCATATTCCATGTGCTGACCCGTTTTCGGGCTGCAACTTTTCATGTTGCAGACTTTTCAGACGACGAATAAGGTGTTAGGCCGTGGTTCTATACTCAGTGATGCCGTTGGAGTTGATGGACTCACTCGTTTTCCAAGCCTTCCGCTGTTATTATTAGATGGCCTTAAGCCATATTATTGTATTAAGTTCCCTTGTGGACAACGATGTAATAAGTGTGTGATTGCTACTCTGCTATAAATCCTTCGAAGTACTGTGTGGTGTCAGCATTACTGATCCAGGGATGACACTGAGCACAGAGCGCTAGATCCATTCGGGTCTGGTCGCGACAATAAGACATTTCAACAATTTAGAAACATTATAACTGTGCATCCTAGGAGCTCTCTCAGGCCATAAATGATTTTGGCCGTCAAATCGCTCATCCCGATCATTCTTGGACGTCCGATGTGATTCTTGCTCCGGTGGTGTGGGCTGCTATGTCTGGCACAAAATCGGAGGCCCCTCCTTTGCTGGTAGAGTTAACATCCAATCCCCAAAGAACGGTACAGATATGCCCCCGTCCTCTCCCCTCCCTCCCCTCCTTGTACCCTACGTCTCAACCCTCCTCTCCCAATCTCACCGACGCTGTCGTCACCGCAAGAGAGAGATGGATATAGGCTATCAAAAATGCGAGGACGGTTGGGGCGAGTCGCGAACACATCACAGGGAGTTGAGCCACCCTTGAACCAGTTAACATCGTCTTCACCTTTGTAGGGACCATGTCGTCAGCAATATCTTCCATGATCTGTTCGTCCCGTGCTAGAGGTATGATTGGTGCTTCGTCTCGGATTTGTGAACAAATAGGAAAAGGAAGAGCGACGGCTCTTGGAGGGGAAGGAGGAGATGGTAACCAGCACGGCTCCTCCGGCCAGGAAGACGCGGGCACTCCGCTTCGAGCATATCGACTTACTTCCATGGTGGATGAGTCCTCTCCAACGGTGCGCCGAAATCCAAACCCACCTGCGATTTTTTGCCCCTGATTTTCCCTTCTTCCGTGACTGATTTAGGTTTTGTCCAGGTGGTGTTAGGGTCGAGCGCTTGACTCTTCTTGCTCTTGATTATTCAGTTTCTCTGAATTAGTGTAAATTGGGATGCTTTTGGCCGCCATAATGATGGAGGCCAGGAAGGGTTTGATGAAGAGGGAGAGGGAAAGGGATCAGCTCCCAGTCGGCATGCAGGCCCTGGCCGTCGACGATGCCCCCGTGTGCCTTAAAGTTCTGATGGTCCTCCTCCGATGCTACAGTATCATGGTTAGAGCCTGCTTGCACTTCATTGTGTATATTTTTATAAGAAACTTCATTATGTTGTATTATTACTCCCACGAGCAACCTCAGTCGCATCATCATCTTCAAGGCCAAGATCAAAGTTGCTCCTGCCCTTCAGGCCCTTTGCCATCATGCTCCACTACATCTCCATAAACAACACTAATCGCACTCATAAATTAATTTCCAGTATACAACTGAGTTGTACAGTACGACTTGCATTTTCATGTTTTATTTTTTTCTATATATTTAGTGGTACTTCTGAATCTTTCATAGCACAAGCATCTGTTTCTTCTTATGCATTCCATGTCACGTTTAGTAGCAGGAGCAAGACAGTGCCTTCTATATCCTGAATTTGCTATTTTCAAATGCTTCATAGCAACGATGAGTTCTCTCTTTGTGTTCACACCATTTGGTGGGAGATTGGAATGTGCATCCAAGTAAATGCCAGTGATTTGACTTGGATCTTCAATTGGTTACACATAAAATTGTCTGACCTTATGTATGTTCTGCGCCTCGTCTTGTGGAGGCATCTTGGTTGCTACCTTGGTCCAACACGTATGTGTTTTGTTTTGATTCCAGCATAACCTTCCAATTTAAATATTGGCTTCAGCTTATCATGAAAGATTTGACCTTTTCCAAATGCAGTCAGGGCCCGGGGGCACTTCTAAATGCTACTAGAAATGTGACGAAGAAAATTATTTCAGTATGCACCGGATAATGGAATGATTTGTGCCATCCAGCAGCCACTACTAGGATCTATATTGTCAAAAATATTGTTAATATGGTGATGTGCTTCCTTTGATGGCGGGCTTGCCCATCCTGACATTAAAAACAGTTGCTATTTTGCACAATATATTTCCAATGAAATCCACATATTTTATCTCTGTATAACCTTCCTTTGATTGTTTGGTTCAGCCTAAATGTTGGCACACTATGGAAAATTTGAAGCTCCTCTTTCAAGGTATAGTGGTAGCATCATCACTGTGCATTACTAAGCTCGTGCACTTGCAGCTCTTGCCATTATTTCGTTAGAAAAATGTAAAAAATCACACAACCTTCATTGAGTGAGAGCACCAAAACTGCCACTACATTTTCTGAAGTGCTTTCCCAAGATTGTGTTCTAATGATGGTCAGATCCAAGGAATTCAAGGTGCATATCTTCGACAAACTAAGTGGGATTGCGGCTCATGTACTCATTAACCATAATCTCCCGAGACTTGAGGAAGCACGTCTCCTATCCTTGTTTTGATTCCAAGCTCTAGGTGCTTTCTGACATACATGTTTCGAAATTCCGTCACATAGTTCATGACTATACTGGAATTAGTTAATCCTCTTAGAAAGCAAAAAAGAAAAAAAAATATAGCATAAATGTGTTCTCTATTAAATCTTGTCCTTTTAAACATTGTTGTTTGAATGAATAGACGTGTAGCATTTATGAAATCACTTCTTCAGTATACTCGGTGGAAGCCTGATTCACAAATTAGTTGAGCCAAATTAATACTAAGAAAATATAATCAGATGATGGTCTGTTTGTTGTACCCATTCAAAAAAAAATATAGTTTTTCTCTATCCACATAAATGAAATTGGGCACCCTCAATCGTTAAAAGCCTCATTATATGATTAAGGGTTCATGTAAAGATTAAATTTGTGTGCATGTCCATGACGCATTGCATGCCCTGCTGCAAATTCAAATTGACCTTTAGTTAAGCTTTTCAAGTCAGTTTATACGTAATTTAACTTTAATACATTATGACTTCATATTGTTAGAGAAAATTCTACCATTTTACCCCAAAAAATGACAGGCGTAGCAACGCGCGCCAACAATGAACCCCAACCGTGTTAGGAACATACCACCGGTATGACGGGAACTAAGGCGACATGAGTGGAACAAAACACCAGGCAAAAGGTCGAGCCATCCACACACAACCAAGTATATATATGCATTAATTAAATAAGAAATATTGTAATATCTCATAATATCCATGTCCCAACATGGAACAACCTGCACTGCACCTGCAACTAGCTAGCAACGCTATAAGAGGGGTTGAGCAAAGCGGTAACATAGCCAAGTTGTGAAGTAAACAATTTTAAGTATTTCTCAAACTACTATCAACAATTCAAAACGAAGGTCATTTTATGCGATAAAAACTAAGAACAAAATGTTAGGCCTAACTAAAATAAGAGTAGATGGAGAAATTTGAAAATACATATGACCCATGAGGCTGTAAAATGAATAACGGGTGAATAAACAGCATTATGAAATTCCCTACACTATATATTCAAGTCCATAAATTTAAGAGAAAGATATCAACTATCCTAATTATAAAACATAGCAAGAACTACTCTAGCCGCGCGATTGCGCGGGTGCACCCGCTAGTCTCTGTAGAAATGAAAAGTATCAGCCTACTAGGCTCCCACTACGGGAGTGTACACATGCGCGACCCATGGAATTCGATCCCACGACCTCCTCGTTGATTGAACGCTGCACTAAACACCCCACCGACCTCAAGTGATTAAATACATCTTGCTCACTCTTTTTCTACTCATGTCCTTTTTCATTTTTATTTCAAACGATTTTGTTTGTTTTTTTCTTTTGCTCATTTGAATGAACTTTTTTAAAAATTGATGCTTTTTTTTCAAAATCATTGAACTTTTTAAAAATTTGATGAATTTTTTCAAATTCGGTGAACTTTTTTTGAATTGGATCAGTTTTTTTTTCGAATTCGATGAATTTTTTTCTAAAGTTGGTGAACCTTTTTTTTAAATCGATGAGCTATTTTTAATTTGATGAACTTTCTTCAAACAGGATGAATTTTTTTAAAAAATTGATGAACTTTTTTCAAATTTGTGACCTATTTTCCAAATTAATGAAACCTTTTCTAAATTTGTGAATTTTTCAGGATTAATGAAATTTATTTCAAAATTTATGGATTTTTTGCAAAATATATGAAATGTTTCCAATTTTTTAGAATTATTTTTGAAAATCAACGAGTTTTCTTCATTTTTTCATGAACTTTTTTCTAATTTGATGATTTTTTTTCAAAATTGATGAAGTTTGTTCAAGTTTGTGAACTCTTTCTGTAAATATGGTGAACTATTTACAAAATTGATGAACCTTTTCGAATTCATTATTCTTTTCAATAAATTCAGAAATCTAAGTGGTACAATACAATAAATAACGCGGCCAGAGTTGTTCTTACAACGTAGGCGCTATCTACAATAGAATAGCTTTAGTGGCTACACAAGCTCGTCCCAGAAGGGCACGAGTTAGACTCCCAGAGTGAGCAACTATTTTTGCAGTGCCTTCTCCGTCCTATAGGAGGGAAACCCCCATTTTATACGTTCTGCGTCAAATTATTGGGGTACCGCACGACGGGCCGCCCTGTTTAGAAGCGAGGCATGCGTTCCACCCATCTTGGTTTTGGGAACTTTGTGGAAGGTTCCAACCGTTTTATTCAGTTTTGGAAACCTTCTAAAAGGTACCTGAATAGGGTTTTTTTACTTTTCTATTTCATTCCTTTTTATTTTTTTGTCTTTCGTTTTTCATTTATCTTATCTTTTTCTTTTTTTCTTTTTTCCGTTTCTTTTTTATTTTATTTTCCTTTTCAAGTTTCTTTTCTTTTCAACAAATGTTCAGCAATTTAAAAATTGGTCGCATTTTAAATTTTTGTTCACAAATTCTAAACTTTTTCCATAAAATGTTCTCATTTTCAAAATTTTGTTAACAAATTTTAAAAATATTCGTCTTTGGATTTTTTCCAAATTCTAAAATGCTCAGAAACTTAAAAAAATGTTCCCACACTAGTTTTGTTCAAGAATTTGAGAACTTTCGTGTTTTGAAAATTTGTTCTCAAATTAAAAAAAAGTTCTGCGGATTAAAAAACGTTCAAATTTTTATTTTTTATTTACAAACCTAAAAAATGTTTCGGAATTTCTAATAATGTTACAGCTTTCGAAATTTGTTCGCAAATTCAAAAATTGTTCATGTTTACAAATTTTGTTCGTATATACAATTTTTTTTGTGGAATTTAGAAAAAAAATCGAGTTTGGATTAATTGTTCGTAATTTTTAGAAATGTTCTTGTTTTCAATTTTAGTTCCTGTTTTTCAAAAATTGTTTGTGTTTTTTTTTTACAAAATTGTTCGTAATTTCATAAAATGTTCTGTTTGCAATTTCTTTCCTTTTTTGGAAGAAAATATGTTGAGAATCCCAAATATTTTTTGTATTTTCCTGAAATGTTTGAGGTTTTAAAAAATTGTTCAAAATATGGAAAACGTTCTCATTTCAAAAAATATTTACCTTTTTCACCAAGAAAATCAAGTTCGATACTCCCTCCGTTCCTTTATATAGTGCGCATAATTTTTTTTGGAATATTCCGATATGTAGTGCGTATTAGCTACTTTAGGCACTTCTGGACGAAACTAGCCCCGCGGCAGCGCTTGTCTTTATCCCCTTCCTCAAGCACCAACGAATGCACGCGGCGGCGGAAACTTGAGGAGATGGGAGGCCGGCGTGTCGGGCATCTCCGCGTCCGCCTACGGCGTCGTCGTGTCCACAGCCGGCGTCTCCAATGTCGTCGCTTCCCCATCCGGCGCCTCCGCGTCCAAGGCCGGCCTCTGGCGTTGACGCGACCGCATCCAGCGCCACCGCGTCCACGGCCGGGCTCCGGCGTCGTCGCCACCACATCCGGCACCTGCGCGTCCACCGCCGGCCTCCGACGTCGTCCCGACCGCATCCGGCGGCTCCGTGTCCACGGCCGGCCTCCGGCGTCGTCGTGACCGCATCCGGCGGCTCCGCGTCCACGGCCGGAATCTCACAACTGGCGTCACTTGTCAGCGTCTCTGGCGCCACTGTTACCCTGGCTCATCCCGGAGAATGAGCTCCAGCACGAGCGCGCGGACGCCGGGGAGCAGGGCCACCAGCCGCCGGAGTTCGGCGCACGCGTGGAGCTCGTCCACCAGCCGCCAACGCACCCAGCAGCCGCGCCTCGAGTTTTGCCAGCAGCGCTCGTGGCCGTCCCCGGCACCCTGCCGTCGCGCCGCCATAGTTGTGCCCCGCGTCCACGGCCGGCTTCTCCACGTCCATGGCCGCGTCCAGGTCCGGCGTCTCCGGCACCACCGCGTCCATGGCCAGCGACAGCAAATCGCGAGGGCACGCACCCGGCAAGACCAAGCCGTGAGGGCACGCTGCACTTCTCCGACTTGAGCACACGCTCGCGGTGTCCAGCTTGCTAGCTGCATAAATGGAGAGTTGAGGAGATGGTGTGTACTAGTAATACTAGTACTCTTTGTCATCCCGGCCAGCGGAGGAGTGGGGGCTTTCTCATCCAAACTCCAGCGCCAGCGCACGCATTGATATCTGCGATGCAAATTATGCGCACTACAATCTGGAACGGAGGGAGTATTTCAAAAAAGCTTAAATCGGCTGCAGCTTATAGTTAATATACAGCGGGCTGCAATTTTTGATCCAAGAATTATAGTGGCTACCGACCTAGTAGTTCCCTAACAGGAGGTGCTCGTTTCGATCCTCCGAGTGGTACTTTAGTCTTTGGTATATTAGAGCGAGTGTTAAGTTTTTATCGTCATCGTTTTGTTTTTATAGATTTGTGGCGCCCATGAAGGACGAGAGCAAGCTGGCCATAGCGGCTAGCTCAGCTCCTGCAACACTATGAAATCACAGGTTTGAATCCCAGCTTAAGCGCGTTCCTTTTTTCGCGTTTTTACCTTGCGAAAGCCAAATGGGCCGGCCCAGTTGAGCCACCCCTGTGCAAAACGTCGACTCTTCAACGCAAAGAGCGTCACATAGGAGCTCCCCTTTGGCGCTTAACATGCCGCCCAGAGCTAGCCAAACGGGCCGACCCGGCCCATCTTAATCGTGCCTGGCACAGCACGGCCTGCCATGGCATGATTATTAGCCGGGCCGTGCCGTGCCGGACCATGTGTTGTCCCCTCCAGCCCAGGCACGGCCCAGGAGCTATGAGGGCCGGCCCAACGGCACACCAGGCACGCTGGCCTGCTAGGTTGTTGGCCTGATAGGTTGTTGTTTGGGCCGATTTCGGCCTATTGGGTTGTTTCTTATGCCATGTATATATATATATATATATATATATATATATATATATATAAATAAAAATAAAAAAAGGTAAGCGGGCCATTTGTGCCGGCCCACGTGCCCAGCCTTCAGGCCCAGGCATGGCCCAAGGTGTGCCGCGTGCTTGACACGACTCGATTAGAGCGTGTCGGGCCTGGCCCATCATGTGTCGTGCCAGGGTGCTCGCGGGCCAGCATGCCAGGCCCAACCCGTTTGGCCAGCTTTGACGTCGCCTTGCACGACAACGTATATATGGGCCTAGCCCAAATGACCTCACGCCAGTAACGCTCGCTCGACTCCCACTCGCTTGGCATCGTTCGTATCTTGCTACAAGTGGTATGTGTTCTTAGAAAAAAATTAGCCTATTTATAATAATTATTTTTAAATCTAGTGAAATCATATATGTTATTGGATTTAGAACAATATGCTCGCAAATTTGAAAAAATATGTCAATACATTAAAATATCACAAATGCAAAGATGTTCACGAATTTGAAAAATTATGCATTGTATTGGAAAAAGCTCACAAAATTTGGAAATCCAGAAACTGAAAACAAATTGCGAATCAGCAAAAGTTCCTGAATTCTAGAAGTTTGTATATTTAAAAAATCATGAAAAAAGTTAAATTTTAAAGGAACAAGAACATTAAAGAGAAAAATAGGAAAAATCAAAAAATAAACTAGAAAAAAGCTGAAAAGAAACAAAAAAGCATCCAAAAATTTCTTGATGGTTCCTAAAACCAGTGGAAGGATCTACATAGTGCATTCCAATGGACCTGCCCAATATGTTCAAGGACACGTCTCGGGAATGGCAGGCTTCTCCCTAGTGCTCCCAAGCGTCCGACCCGAAAAGTAAATTTCTGCCCCCTAAATATAAAAGGAAATAACTTGTCCCTTTTAATCTATATAAGAAAAAAATGTAATGCATATTAGGGAAAGTACCATGTTTGGTGCAACTATCTAGCAATCTATGTGCAACTATCTGGCAGTTGATGTATAACTTCCCCCCTATGCGTGGATGAGATGGCACCTCCACCCTAACTACCCTCTAACAGCGAGATGTGCAACTTTGTCTATTGCTAAGCCAAGTGAGTAGTAGTTGATGTGCAACTTTTCCCCTGCTCGTGGATGTGCAGCTTTCATTGTTTGTTGCCTCCGCCAACTACCTAGCAGTGGATGTGCAACATCGGATGTTACCCTGGTGAACTGTCTAGCAGTGATGTGCAACTTTCCCCGTACCCCTTGTGGATGTGTAGTTTTCACTGCTGGCACCCGTCCGAACCACCCCTGCTAGTGAGATGTGGAACTTTAGCGCCCCGTCTATATGAAACTTTTCAGTACCTGCATGCATATGCAATTTTCACTATCGAACTATCAACGCGAGTGAGATGGCTAATTTCGCGTGTTGCTCCAGCCAACTGTACAGTAGAGTATGTGCAACTTAGTTTGTTGCCCCCATCAACTGAAACTACACATCCACAAGTAGGAAGGGAAAGGAATTGCACATCGAGTACTAGACAATTGGCCAGAACAACAAACTAAGTTGCACATATCGCTGGTAGGGTAGGTGGGGCTGGGTGTGACCGTTGTGAAAAATTACACATCCATGAGTTGGGAAGGGGGTTACACATTAATTACTAGGTAGTTGGTCGTGGTAGTAGTCTAGTTATACATCACTAAAAATAGTTGTCATGGTTGTTAGGTTGTAACCTCATAGAAGTTGGATCATGCAGCTCTATTGGTTTTGAGAAAAGTTGCACCATATAGTACTACAATTAAACCATGTAGTAATAATATTGCATTATATAGCACCAAAATTGGCATTAGGAAAAAAATCATCAAAACATGTCTATGCAGGATCTAGTTTCAAAAAAAATATGTGAGGATTCAAATGGTGAAACGAATTTAAATTTTGACGCACGGTTTGAAAGATATGACTTTTTAAAAATTTTAAACCCCAAAATAAATGCACATGTATTTTTTGTAAATGGAGTGACCAGTGTAAACGCATTTAATGCCAACATCCACTGACGCTAGCAGACAAAAAATCAAATGTGAGTGTATGAGAGCCCGCTTGTTTCCTCTAAAAAGTGTGTACACAATTTTTAAAACTTAGGTAACGACTCCAAGGTGCATTACCATAAACATATTGGTGACTTGCGTGAACAAAGTTTGTTATTGTCCCTACACATTTTTCTTAACGGAACAAACATGTTAAAATCTAGGAGCTTGTCGAAGAAATGGATGGAATTAATTGATATAGGCAAGGACACGCCGACGGTTGCGACCTACATAGAAATTATCGTCTTGGATAAGAAATCTCGGAGAGAGCCTATATAACGACCCATGCATGTCCCATACGGAGTCGGTGGACACAAATCTCAAACGCTCTCCGACAAAGCTGAGTTCCTCATTGGAGCGGAATGGCCAAAACACATAGCCACAATTTTTACTGTGCATGACAACACCACCAGAAAAACCTTAGAAGAAAAAGCCATATGGGAAAACAAAATCTTAAATACACCATCCTTCACACTACTAGAACAAGGGCGAGGCGGAATGACTCTATTCTACGCCAACGGCGACGCCATCATCTCACGATAAAATAGGATTTTCCCCCGCTTTGTATTACAAAGCAACCATCACCGATACAACCAACTGTAGGTACTGGGGCGGAAACAGCACAGGCATGCCCAAAAGAAACGAAAGAGAAAGTACAGAAGAAACAAATGCCGACAACGGCGTACCAACAATAACAAAGAAGCCTCGCAACCGCCCACCGGGGATCTATCACCAAGCTCCTAGAATCCGAAGCACTGGTACCAATCAACACCTCCAAGAAGTGACCCCACGATGACGACGCTGCTGCCAAGGGTTTCCCCCGGTACACGGCGAGGAGACACGAAGGGTAGCGCCCGAAGCCCTCCAGGAAGGTCCGGCGGTATCCATAGGCGCCACCGCGTCGGTGTTGGCTAGGCCGACAGGGATTTCTCCTGATCCCAACCTTCACCTGGGCGCTCCGGAGCACGCCACCAAACAGACCACCACCCAACGCGAACACGGGCTTGAAGCCTCCCACGCTGCCTCACCACGGCACTGCGAAGGGGGCTTGCACAATGAAGAAGAGGAGCCGGGACTAGGGACGGCAGCACCGTTGGCACGCGGGAGGGCCCAACCTCCACCATCAACGGCGGTAATCGATCGGACGTGACAGTAGGAGCATACTAGGCCCATGGGCCCACAGGCCCGGCCGGCCCCTCAAATGCCCGCAAAGCTCCCGCCGTCGCACTGCAGAAGGCACGCTATAGGCGCCGCCATCCCCTGTGCAAGCTTCTCCTCCTCCTCGCCGCGCAGAAGACGTCGAGGTCAAGGCCCGGCCGCCCGCTAGGGACCTGGGCCAAGGCCGCCAGCCATCCCATGCCACCCTGCTACCAAGGAGTAGCACCACCACCGCGCCGCCGTCGGGTCACCGTGCCTCTGCCAAGTCGAGCAGCACCGCTGTCCTCCCTTACCCCAGGAAGGGGAGATGCGCAGGGGACAGAGGTTCCGCCACGCCGACACCACCCGGGCCGAGGGTGCCTGCCGCCACCGCTGGGGAAGGGAGGAGAAGGATGGCCGAGAGGGAGGAACGCGCGCCGCCCCGGCCACCTCCTAGGGAGGCGGCGCACGGGCGGACCCAGGCGGGGGGAGAGGTGGGCGGGACTGATCGCTCTCTGACTATAGCGCCAGAAAAGCTCTTGTCTGCTAGGACTACGTCGGTATTTCCCCAAAGAGGAAGGGATGATGCAGCATAGCGACGGTAGGTATTTCCCTTAGTGAAGAAACCAAGGTTATCGAACCAGTAGGAGAATCAAGCAACACAACGTAAACAACACCTGCACACAAACAACAACACCTCGCAACCCGACGTGTTAAAGGGGCTGTCAATCCCTTTCGGGTAACGATGCCAGAAATTTGTAGTAGATTGAAATAATAGATCACAAATAAAATAAAGTGCAGCAAAGTATTTTTGTATTTTTGGTTTAATAGATCTGAATAAAAATGCAAAGGAAAAGTAGATCGCAAGCAAATATATGAGAAAGAAGACCCAGGGGCCGTAGGTTTCACTAGTGGCTTCTCTCGAGAAAGATAGTAAACGGTGGGTAAACAAATTACTGTTGGGCAATTGATAGAACTTCAAATAATTATGAAGATATCCAGGCAATGATCATTACATAGGCATCACGTCCAAGATTAGTAGACTGACTCCTGCCTGCATCTACTACTATTACTCCACACATCAACCGCTATCCAGCGTGCATCTAGTGTATTAAGTTCATGGAAAAACGGAGTAACGCAATAAGAACGATGACATGATGTAGACAAGATCCGTTTATCTATTACGTACATATATATCCCATATTTTTATCCTTAGTAGCAACGGTACATACGTGTCGGTTCCCTTTCTGTCACTGGGATCAAGGACCGTAAGATCGAACCCACTACCGGGCACCTCTTCCCATTGCAAGATAAATAGATCAAGTTGGCCAAACAAAACCCAAATATCGGAGAAGAAATATGAGGCTATAAGATATCATGCATATAAGAGATCAAAGAAACTCAAATAACTTTCATGGATATAAAAGATATAACTGTTCATAAACTCAAGTTCATCAGATCCCAACAAACACACCGCAAAAAGAGTTACATCATATGGATCTCTAAGAGACCATTGTATTGAGAATTCAGCGAGAGAGAGAAAGCCATCGAGCTACTAACTACGGACCCGAAGGTCTACAAAGAACTACTCACGCATCAGGAGAGGCACCAATGGAGGTGGTGAACCCCATCTGAGATGGTGTCTAGATTGGATCTGGTGGTTCTGGACTCTGCGGCAGCTGGATGAATATTCCGTCGACTCCCCTAGGGTTCTAGGATTTTTGGGGTATTTATAGAGCAAAGAGGCGGTCCGGGGGGCATCCGAGGTGGGCACAGCCCACTAGGGCGCGCCTGGGCCTCCTGGCGCGCCCTGGTGGGTTGTCCCCTCCTCGAGACTCCCCCCAGGTGCAACCAGGGCCCAAGGTGTCCCTTCTGGCCCATAAAAAATCATCGTGGAGTTTCGTGGCATTTGGACTTCGTCTGATATTGATTTCCTGTGATGTAAAAAACATGGAAAAAATAGCACCTAGCACTTGGCACTATGTCAATAGGTTAGTACCAAAAAAATATAAAATGATTATAAAACATTCAAGATTGATAATAAAACAACATTGAACAATAAAAAAATATAGATACGTTGGAGACGTATCAGGGACCTGACGCGCGCGACTGGCGTCCGATGGCGCTAGGGCGGCCGACGGCGGCGGGAGGAGGTAAGGGGAGGAACCCTAGCGGGAGGTGGAAAACTTCAGAGGGCCGCAGGGTCCACGCATTCATCTCACCAACATCGAATAGAGGTGGAACACAAATTTATTCCTAACCCTATCATCATCAGACCAAAGCTCGGAGACCCCGCCCCTTCGGTTGTGTTTTGAACCTTGACCATAGAACAATCGTTCTATGGTATTTTCATTAATAGAGGTACAACAAAGTTACAAAAATACAAATAAAATCATGCAAGAGGCTATAAGCACCTCAGCCTATACCAGTTCTGGGAATCATAATTGTAACTATTACAAGAATTGTTCATAGTAGGCTTTGATCTTTTCTGCTTTTCCTTCTTTGATCCTGAGTAGAACAGCCCATAGCCCTTCTTTCAAGTAGAATTTCCATGTACCTAGATGAGGAGGTGCTGATCTGAAGATTTTATCATTTCTTACTGACCAAATGCTCCAACAGCTCATGATGATGATGTCCAGTGCGAAGTCTTTTGGTAAATGATTGGCAATGAGAAGGAATTCATCAAATGTTGATATGCCTCTAGTCCTTCCTGGGGAGATGATATCCCAGCATGAGAGCACAAAAGTCCAATTCCAGAACAGGTGGAGCAGTGTTTCTTCGAAAACATTAGAGCATAAAGTGAAGTGGTAATATGGGAGATGCATACTCCTTCTGTGCAGCATGTTTCTGGTTATGTGTCTATCATGTAATAAAAGCCAACAAAAAATCTTATGTCTGAGTCTGTACGATGTACCCCAGAGGTTTTTCAAGATTACATGAGTTGTGTTGGTTCCCATGATGCGCTTATACATTTTCATTGAAGAGTATTGCCTGGAGGGCCAATGATATTTCTAGATGTCATTATTGTCAGAGTTTTCTCTGCTGGTAATCATATCTTGCACCCTGTTAAATTGCTGGAAAGCTTGTTGTGAAAGGGGTCTCTGAAATTGTATGTTGAAATCATCCTGGTTCATAATACTCCTCAGAGTCATCCTTGTTGATGAAAATGAGAAAAGTTCCGGATATTTTGACTGCAGTGGTTGTCCAGCCCAATTATCTACCAAAAGAGGGTTGTGTCTCCTTTTCCAGCTTGACAAATAGAATGGTTCTTATACAATGGTAGTAGTTTAAGTAAGGCTTTCCACCAGAAAGAACCAACCATTTTATCTCCAGGTAGAGCATCTTGATAGTAGGTTTCCCAGATGATGTGGACCCATGGAGTGTCTGTTTTAATGAGGAACTTGTGGAGAAATTTCATTAAAAGAGCCTTGTTATTAACTGTGATATCCAATATGCCTAATCCTCCCTGAGATTTGGGTCTGCATACTGTGCCCCATGCTATCAAGGTTGTACCAGTTTCTTGGGTGCCATATTTCCACCAAAAACAATTCCTCAAGTAGCCACCAATCTGGTTTACCACAACTTTGGGTAACACCAGTGAGCACATGAAATAAATAGGCATGCTGGAGAAGACTGATTTGATCAAAGTAAGTTTGTCTCTAGTGGATAGTAAGGTGGAGCAGCTTAACAGTCTACTTTCAATTCTCTTCATCATGGGCACAAAGTCCACAATTTTAGGCTTGTTAATGCACAGTGGAAGACCCAGATAGGTCAGAGTGCCAATTTTGCATCCAAGGATGGCAGAGAGGGCATTCATCTTATCAGGAGGAGTGTTGATGGAAATCATGGTGGACTTAGCATAGTTAACCTTGAGTCCAGTATAGGCAGCATAGTGCAGAAGCAAATTCTTAATATGGTTCAACTGACCAAGATCAGCATTAGCCGCAAGAATTGTATCATTAGCATACTGAATGATGGGGTAATATAGGCAGGATGTATGAAAGATAGGGGAGCTTATCATGGAGTGTTGCATGCCCTCATTGAACATGGTTTGAAGAAGATCTGCTGCCAGAACAAAAATGAGGGGTGAAAGTGGATCTCCTTGTCTGACCCCTTTCTTGTAAAGAAACTATTTCCCTGGAATGCCATTCATAAGAATTGAGGAGAAACCAATGCTATAAATCATTTTGATCCAATTAGCTTGCAGAATCTCAATTATTGTATCATGGTTGATCATGTCAAAAACTTTTTCAAAATCCAATTTGAGCAGAATAATCTCTTTCCTGGATTGATGGCATTGATGGATATATTGATAAGACCAAGCTAGACAATCCTGGATACATCTATTATTGAGGAAGCCATATTGATTTCTGTGGACCAGTTTTAGTATCACTTTCTGTAGCCTATTTTCTAGAAGTTTAGTGATGATTTTGGGAGTGCAGTTGAGTAGGGATATGGGTCCGAAATCAACAGGAGTGGATGCTAAGTCTGTTTTGGGGATCAAGGTGATGAAAGATTAGTTGATGCTTTGAAGGTTCACTTTTCCATAGTAAAAATCTTCAATCAATCTGTAGAAATCAGGGGCAATGGTAGGCCAGCAAGCTTTCAAGAATGTGGCATTAAATCCATCAGGTCCAGGTGACTTATCTACAGGCATGTTGTGAACCACTTGATCTATCTCTTTTTTGGTAAATGGTACCTCAAGCTCCTCCAGGTTTCCTATGATGAGAGTATATGTTGTAGCAGTAAAGGGTTTTGAGTGTTGATAGTTGACCCCGGTCTCTCTTTGAAAGCCCTATAAAGTATTGCTGCCTTTTCCTGGTGCTTGTGGTGCTCAAGATCATTTTCATCTCTTAACATAGCAATACAATTGTTCCTGTGTTTGATGGTGGACTTAGCTTGAAAATATTTTGTGTTGGCTTCACCTACCTTAAATTTCCTGATGGTAGCCCTCTGTTTCCAGTATTATCTCTGGTGCTTCAGAATGTTCTCAAGATGAGCTTTCAGAATTCTTCTTTCATTAGCTTCTACAGTGGTAAGGTCTCTGGCCTCTTTAATATAGTCAAAGCATATAATCAAGAAGTTGATGTTTTCAATCATATTCTTGAGGTCTGAGATATTCCTAGCCCAGTTCTTAAGTCTTTTTCTCAATCTTTTGAACTTTGTAGCACTAATTTTGGCACTATCTCCTTCTGTCACATCTTGTGTCCAAAGGTTTTTGGCACTATCTCCTTCCTTCGATTGTCAAAGTAGTAAAGGAAGGGAGAGGGAGCACTCAATCTCCCTGCAGAAGAGGGTAGTTAATCGGCTGCCACTCATGTCACTTGAGAGGGGAAGAAAATGATTCACGGTGTGTGTAGGTAGATCCGTTGACTAGCTCTCAGATTGTAGCGTAAATGCGAGCATATGAGCAGCTTCCCTTGATGTTTCTCTCCCCTCCATTCCATGCACGTGAATCCAAGTGTGTGTCTGGGCTTCATCCATGTGAATATGAGATGTCGTAGCAACGAAGTGTTTTTTCCTTTGACTCGAGGCTAAGCTAGCAATCCGCGCTCCTTTTCCAGCATATAAAAAACTGTTGACTCTTTCGAGCGATCAAATTATGATCCTGCAATCTACCAGGAGATCAGGACGACCAATGGTGGATTATGCTCCAAGAGTCCAAGCATATAAATGAAAGACGAAACGTCACATGCATGAATGCTTACGCTAGCCCGACCTGTAGCTTCTTGCTATGTCGCGGCAATGGCGGCATGGTGATACATCAGGATCATGCATGTGGTCATGTCGCTCCGGTAAGCTACCTTTTATTCCTGGCAGAAGAGTCATCAAATCTATTGATTACAAAGGAGTATTATAAGAAAACTTCAAAGGAGAAATACCTCATAATGGCGTGCCAGAAAAGAAAGAAAATATTGCTCGGTTTATTAAGGTAAATCAGGTGAGAACCTAAATAATGCCTAGCTAGACTAGGACTAAAACACCACAACACATACAAAACGTGAGAAGGCCAACACCCCACAACACACCTGAGCACTCGGCTGTGTTTGCCGCACAAGAGTACATACTAAAAACATTCGTATTATTCTGGACTGCCACAAGCATATTCATGAACCTTAAAGACACCGAAGAGGAACATTATGTCCAATATAGCGAGCATACGCCGCTTCGACCCCCAAGGTTAGCTGATAGAGCTTGCTGGGAATCGTTGCATGGAAAACAAAAAAAATCTACGCACACGCAATGATCTATTCATGGAGATGCATAGAAACGAAGGGGAGAGTGTGTCTACATGCCCTCGTAGACCATAAGCTGAAGCGTTTCACAACGCGGTTGATGTAGTTGAACTTCTTCTCACGTCAATCGATCAAGTACCGAACACACGACACCTCCGTGTTCTGCACAAGTTTAGCTCGGTGCCGTCTCTCGCCTTCTTGATCCAGCAAGACGTCGAGGTAGTAGATGAGTTTCGTCAGCATGACAGCATGGTGACGGTGATGGTGAAGTGATCTCCGCAGGGCTTCGCCTAAGCACTACGAAAATATGACCGGGGTGTAAACGGTGGAGGGGGACGCAGACACGGGCCAGGCAATTGTGCGGTGTGTGCTAGGCGCCCTCCTCATATATAGGTGGGAGGAGAGGGAGAGGCCAAGGGGCACCCAAGTAGGTCTGAATCCTACTTGGGCTCCTGCCATTGGCCACGCCCCCCTGCCATGTTTGTCGGAGTGGGAAGGAAAGAGGGGGGAGGGAAGGAAGTGGGAATCCTAATCCACACTTACCTTTCGCTTCTCCCCTTTCCTTCTCCTCCTTAGGCCAGCCCATATGGGGGCGCACCAGCCCCTTGTGGCTGGTGCGTTTCCCCTCTTGGCCCATAAGGCCCATATCATTTGCCGGGGGTGCCCGGAACCCCTTCCGGTGACCCAATAAGTACCCGGTACCCCCCGAAACACTTTCGGTATCTGAATACCATTGTCCTTCCAGTGCGTGAGTAATACCATCGTAGGCTTGCTGGACCGTGATGGGTTGGATGAGATTTACCATGTAATCGAGTTAGTTTTGTTAGGGTTTGATCTCTAGTATCCACTATGTTCTAAGATTGATGTTGATATGACTTTGCTATGCTTAATGCTTGTCACTAGGGCCCGAGTGCCATGATTTCAGATCTGAACCTATTATGTTTTCATGAATATATTTGTGTTCTTGATCCAATATTGCAATTTATAGTCACCTACTACGTGTTATGATCCGGCAACCCCGGAGTGACAATAGTCGGGACCACTCGCGGTGATGACCGTAGTTTGAGGAGTTCATGTATTCACTAAGTGCTAATGCTTTGGTCCGGTACTCTATTAAAAGGAGGTCTTAATATCCCTTAGTTTCCAATAGGACCCCACTGCCATGGGAGTGTAGGACAAAAGATGTCATGCAAGTTCTTTTCCATAAGCACGTATGACTATATTCGGAATACATGCCTACATTATATTTATGAACTTGAGCTAGTTCTGTGTCACCCTATGTTATAACCTTTGCATGATGAATGCCATCTGACATAATTATCCATCATAGATCCATTGCCTACGAGCTCGTTTCATATTGATCTTTGCTTAGTTACTTTTCTGTTGCTACTGTCACGATTGCTACAAAACTACTAATGTTACTTTTGCCACTGTTACCGTTACTTCCATACTACTTTGCTACTAAATATTTTGCTGCAGATATTAAGTCTTTCAGGTATGGTTGAATTGACAACTCAGCTGCTAATACTTTAGAATATTCTTTGACTTCCCTTGTGTCGAATCAATAAATTTGGGTTGAATACTCTACCCTCAAAAACTGTTGCGATCCCCTATACTTGTGGGTTATCAAGACCTTTTTCTGGCGCCGTTGCCGAGGAGCATAGCTCTATTCTTTGAGTTACTTGGGATTTATATATTTTGGTCACTATGAGGAATCTGAAAGACAACAAAACCAAGATCTATCCCTCAGCTACGAGGGGAGGTAAGGAACTGCCATCTAGCTCTGCACTTGATTCTCCTTCTGTTTTGAGTAAACTTGCGACACCTACACCTGCTATCGATTCTGATATGTCGCATGTTATTGATGATGCCACTTCTGATATGCATGATGCTTATGATGAAACTACTTCTCTGCTTGATAATACTGTGCCACTTGGTGAATTTCTTGATGAACAACTTGCTAGGGTTAGAGAGAATGAAATTACTAAAACTGATGATATTATTGAAACCGATGATTATGATTCTCCCCCAGATATGATGATGAGGACATCAATACCATTGTTACACCCACAACCCCTGTTGATATACATACTGGACCAATAACTAGAGCTCGCGCACGCCAATTAAATTATCAGGTACTTTCGTTTCTTGGTAATGATTCTAATGTTCATGAGAATATGATGCTGCCTCAATTGGATACGTTTGTCTTGCTTACAAATGAAGGGCCTAGCTGGGACAAGAGGGATGAACA
The DNA here is from genome assembly GCA_021605145.1 of Aegilops bicornis. Classification (NCBI taxonomy): domain Eukaryota; kingdom Viridiplantae; phylum Streptophyta; class Magnoliopsida; order Poales; family Poaceae; genus Aegilops; species Aegilops bicornis. Next base: position 297,819,420 of record CM038669.1, read on the forward strand.
TTGGAGCATGATCAAGCACGGAGATGATGGCATGCGCAATGGGAACAAGAGTGGAGTTACAAGTGATGATTTCAGGACTTTGAAGCCGCCATAATGAGTGCATGAAGCATTGGACGAAATATACAAGATGCCACTTCATAAATTCGTCCAGAGACTATTATAGGTGATGCGTCACCTTACTTTTGGGCCAGGCCCATGTAATTTTGAAATACATAAGTATAGGCTGCTTTTAGAGTCCGTATGTGTGGGGAAACAAGAGATAGGGTTCGTTTCGGACCCCTCCCCCAAGGGCCACGAAATTCCCCCCTCTTCCTCCATATATACAGCCCTTAGGGCACCGTTTAGACTTTGGGTTTTGTTTAGATTAAAAGTTCGCCATAGCTGCAACTTCGCGTGCTTCGTTTGTGTTCAACGACCAGACCAAGACATCACAGAACCCCACCTTCATTAATAAAGTTTTCCTCTTTTATTCGCAATATCCAGATTGCAATCTCAGTTTCTTGCTTGTTCTTTGTTTACTCGCAGGAAATAGACCCTCGTGGTCAGGTTGATCGTGCTCCGGCGTGGTAATAACCCCTCGGAAGTTGGTTTAGCGATTGCTAAGGCGCGACGTCTTCGCACGTTCGTAGTCGGATCGTCAAAGTCGACTCCCATAGAAAATGATAGCTATCTCATCAAAACATTGGGACACCTTCGCCTCTTATCAAGTGGTATCAGATTTCTAGGTTGCTCGGTGAGATTTTCCAGTTTTTTATAGTTTAGATCGAGTCTGTTCTTCATACCTACAGTCCACGAAAAAGCCAAAAAAAATTTAGGGTTAGTTCATCATATCCGAACCATCTGAGCCTTTGCATAATCTTTTTAGTGTTTTGCTTTGTTGAATTTGCGATTGCATCGTCGTGTCGAGTTGCTGGTCTTAGCGTGTAGTTACCTTAGAGTTTCGAGTTCTGGTCACAGTTTTTCACGTCGCCGCCACACCATCGTCATCGTCACCGCCATATACCATCACCAAATTTCCGCTGCCAATCCGAGTCCATATACATCCACCGCATATCCGCCACCAATCCGAGTCATATACATCCATCAGGTCACCATCACGCCAATCCGAGTCCACCTCGACCACAGATTCGCCACCAGTCCGTGCTCCACCGCCCATCATATACCATCATCACCAGTCCGAGTTCCACCAGATTCATCTCCACCACTAGTCCTAGTCCGAGTCCAGTATTTGTTCCTTTATTCGAGTTCCCGATCACGCGATACTACGAGTCGTGACCAAGTCGGACTCCCCAACTTCCGTGCTACCCGCAGTAGAAAAATAGTTCTAAACTAAAAAAAAACTAAGTGTGGAAAATTCTGGCTAGGCAGTTTTTAGACCATTTGTAGACTTTTTCGAAAAAAATGTTGCAGAGAAAAAAAGAGGAAAAAAGTGCAAAAAAAGTGAAAAAAAGGTTAAAAAACTCAAAGTGTGCTCCTCCCTTGATTACGTGCCGCGCCGTGATTTTGTTAGTGTTCTAGGCTCGCGTCTCTAGCACGGTCTAGACTAGGACCAACACAGTACCGTCGTTGAGCGTTTATTCAACTTTGCATCTCTGAATTGATTATTGCTGACCCTTTTTGCTACCATATTATAAGCCTTCTCAGCTCCACATACATCTACGTCGTGCGTTTGACTCTACCTAGTAATCGCTCTATCCAAGCTTTGAGAGTTTTGATTACAATGGTTGCTGATCACCACCTGCTGTTGGGTAAGAACCGGTAAGAATTTGGGATTTGCTTGACAGATTTGTGACACCCCACCACCACCACTTTCCAGTAGTCTGTAGGATCATATTCTTGTGTGTTTCTATTACTGCTAACTATGGCAGGACCACAAGCCGACGAGATTGACTGGGAGAACATGACGAACAAGGAGCTTCATGATAAGTTTCAACAAATGTTGGGTCAACAGGTGGAAGACGTGATGGTCAGCTTTGGAAAGGCAATGGAGAAGATGGATGACATTGAGAAGACAATTGACACCAAGTTGGACGCCAAGTTCAATGAAGTACTCAAACATCACCCAGAACCACCTCCAGGCCGCGATACTGTACGGCGAGCATAGCGTGTTCCTCTTGAGCCAGGACAAACATCTGGTGTCGTTGCTGTTGTTGATGCTTCTGTAGCTCCTGCTGCTACCGCAGAGGTGGAGGACTATTACGAGGATGAGGTTGATCAAAATCAGAACTACGTGCAACCACCAACACCACCACCACCAGGTCGTCCTCATGCCTATAATCGCAACAGTAGGGCTGCACCACCACCTCAGGTACGAGATTATGACCATATTCCTAAACTATTCCACCGTTTGAGGGTAGATACATTCCTGATGTATATCTTACTTGGGAATTAGAAACTGAACAACGTTTCACATGCTTACAATATCCTGAAGATAGACGTGTTGTTGCTGCTATTTGTGAATTCACTAGTTTTGCTTCTATTTGGTGGTCTGAACATTGTAGATTATATCCATTCCAGCTACTTGGGCTGCTTTGAAACTGCTATGCGTACTCGTTGGGTTCCACCATATTATCAACGTGAACTGCTTCAAAAAATGCAGCGTTTAAGACAAGGAATTTTTTTTGTAGAGGAATATTATCAGGAATTGCAAACTGGTATGATTAGATGCGGTATTGTTGAGGATAACGAAGCTACGCTTGCATGTTTTATGGGTGGATTAAATAAAGAGATTCAGACCATTTTAGAGTATAAGGAATATAATAATATCACTCGTTTATTCCATCTTGCTTGTAAAGCTGAACGTGAAGTGCAGGATCGATAGGCATTCGCGAACTAACTTTTTTGCAGGTCGATCTTCCTCATGGACATTGCGTGCATCCTCTACTTCCACTGCATCAGCACCTCCATCAGCTGCTACCTCCAGCCATGATACAAGAAAGCAGGCACAACCACCACTATCTGCCAAAAGCACACCTATTGGGCCTGCACAGAGCTCTTCTTCTTCCATGGCATCAACAGGGCACACAAGTGATATTATTTGTCATCGTTGTAAGGGAAGAGGTCATTATGCGAGAGAATGCAAATTTCAGCATGTGATGATTGCTACCGAGGATGGTGGGTATGAGTCTGCTAGTGACTATGATGAGGAGACTTTGGCTCTTATTACACGTGAAGAACACGCTGGAGATGATTCTGAATATTAGACGCAATACATGGCTTCTGAAGACGTTGACAGGTATGAATGTTTAGTTGCTCAACGTGTTTTGAGTGTGCAGGTCACACAAGCTGAGAAAAATCAGAGGCATAATTTGTTTCATACAAAGGGAGTTGTGAAGGAGTGTTATGTTCGCGTCATCATAGATGGAGGGAGTCGCAACAACTTGGCTAGCATGGAGATGGTGGAGAAGCTCTCTCTCACCACAAGAACACATTCACATCCTTACTATATCCAATGGTTCAACAACAGCGGCAAGGTTAAGGTAACACGTCTCGCTCGTGTGCATTTTAGTGCCGCTACATATGCTGAGTCTGTTGATTGTGATGTGGTACCCTTGCAAGCATGTTCCTTATTATTTGGTAGACCATGGCAATTTGATAAAAAAATTGTACACCATGGTAGAAACAATCAGTATACTCTTGTTCATAAGGATAAACATATTATTTTGCTTCCTATGTCTCCTGATTCTATTTTGAAAGATGATATTAATAGAGCTAGTAAAGCAAAATAGGAGCAAAATAAGAGTGAAAATCAGATTGTGGCAAAAGAACTTGAGCAACAAATTAAGCCTAATAATAAACCATCTAGTGTTGCTTCTAAAATTAAATTGAAAAGTACATGCTTACTTGCCACTAAATCTGATATTGATGATCTAGATTTCAAAGAAATCTGTTTGCTATGCTTTTGTGTGCAAAGAGGTATTATTTTCATTCGAGGACGTGCCTTCCTCTTTGCCTCCTGCTGTCACTAACATTTTGCAGGAGTTCACTGACGTCTTTCCACAAGACGAGCCACCGGGATTACCACCTATTCGAGGGATTGAGCATCAAATTGACTTAATTCCCGGTGCATCATTACCCAACCGTGCACCATACCGTACCAATCCAGAGGAGACGAAGGAGATTATGCGTCAAGTACAGGAGCTACTCGACAAAGGTTATATACACGAACCCCTTAGTCCTTGTGTTGTTCCTATCATTTTAGTGCCAAAAAAGGATTGTACGTCGCGTATGTGTGTTGATTGTAGACGCATTAATAATATTACTATTTGTTATCTTCATCCTATTCCTAGGCTAGATGATATGCTTGATGAATTGAGTGGCTCTACAATATTCTCCAAAGTTGATTTGCGTAGTGGATACCATCAGATTCGTATGAAATTGGGAGATGAATGGAAAACAACATCTAAAACTAAGTTTGGATTATATGAGTGGTTAGTCATGCCTTTTGGGTTAATTAATGCACCTAGTACTTTCATGAGATTAATGAATGAAGTTTTGTGTGCTTTCCTTGGATGATTGCTGGTAGTTTACTTTGATGATATATTGATTTATAACAGATCTTTGGAAGAACATTTGGAACATTTACGTGCTGTTTTTATTGCTCTATGTGATGCACGTTTGTTTGGTAACCTTGGGAAGTGCACCTTTTGCACCAGCCGAGTATCTTTTCTTGGTTATGTTGTTACTCCACAGGGAATTGAAGTTGATAAAGCCAAGATTGAAGCTATTGAGAGTTGGCCGCAGCCCAAAACGGTCACACAAGTGAGGAGTTTTCTTGGCCTCCTTTGGATTCTATAGGCGTTTTATGAGACATTTCAAAGACCATTCTGCACCTCTCAATGAGCTTACAAAGAAGGATGTGCCTTTTGTTTGGGGTACCGCAGTGAAGAAGCCGTCACGGTATTAAAAGATAAGTTGACACATGCTCCTTTACTCCAACTTCCTGATTTTAATAAGACTTTTGAGCTTGAATGTGATGCTAGTGGAATTGGATTAGAAGGTGTGTTATTACAGGATGGCAAACCTGTTGCATAGTTTTCTGAAAAATTGAGTGGGCCTAGTCTGAACTATTCTACTTATGATAAAGAATTATATGCTCTTGTTTGGACTTTAGAAACATGGAAACATTATCTATGGCCTAAGGAATTTGTTACATACTGATCATGAATCTTTGAAACATATTAAAAGTCAAGCCAAACTAAATCATAGACATGCTAAATGGGTTGAATTCATAGAGACCTTTCCTTATGTCATTAAACATAAGAAGGGTAAAGAAAATGTTATTGCTGATGCATTATCTCGTCGTTATACTATGCTTTCATAACTTGACTTTAAAATATTTGGTTTGGAGACCATCAAAGATCAATATGTGCATGATGCTGAATTTAAAGATGTATTGCATAATTGTAAGAAGGGAGAACATGGCACAAGTTTGTCGTTAATGATGGATTTGTGTTTCGTGCTAACAAGCTATGCATTCCAGCTAGCTCCGTTCATCTATTGTTGTTGCAGGAGGCGCATGGAGGAGGCACTACACCATGCACCAGAATTCCCTACCGACGTTTGTTGGGAAAAAGTCGGTATTGCCGACTGATAATCTATCAGGAAAATTTCTAACGGACTGTGGGTCGGGAAACCTCTATGCAGTGACCCATTGTTGGTCGGGAATACTACAACATACGGCGTCCAATAGTCGGTCGGGAATTCTTTTATGGCCCACGAACCATCGGTTGGGAAATAACCCCGACCAACAATCGAACGTTAAATGGGCCTTGCGCGCGAACGGCCGAAAGTTTAGCACCAATAACCGGCTCGGCCCGCGAAGATTTACCCCCAAAATCAATAGCTTCTCATTTCGTTCCCCTCACACGCGCAAAGGAGCCAAATCCCTAGCTCTTCGTTCCCCACGCTCGCCGCCTGGGGCTCCGGTGGCCGTTCCCACGCCGTCCCACCGCCGCCACACATCGCCCGGGGCTATCGCCATTCGATCCCGACACCATCCCACCGCCACCCCACCTCGCCTTGCCTCTGCAGCGCCGCCCCATGCCGCCCTCCCTCTGCCGCGCTGCTCCAGCGCCGCCCAACGCCGTCCGGCCTCTCCACCGCCGGCCCTACGCCCTCGTGCTACATCCAGCAAATCTGCCGCCCCCTCCTTGGCCGGACCTCCCACATCTCCACCACGAAGGGACACGCAGCGGCGGCGGCGGCGAGTTGGATCTGGGCAGAGTGCTGCTGGGCAAGGGCATCGATACGGGCATACGACTGAGGTACAGCTCCTCCCTCTCATCCTTGCCTCCTTGGAGGCGTATTGCGACAGTGGGCTGGTGGGGAAAAGAGTGCTCCAGCAGTGGGTAATGGGGAGCTCCGGCGGTGGGGAACGACCGAACGAGTAGATGTTCCAGTGGACAAGGCACCTCATGCTTTTCTTCTTCTCTGGTTCTCCGGTTTGCTGTGTACTGTTGCTAGCTAGTCTAATTGGGATAAGTTGAGCTTTGTGAGAAGCTTTGTGGTTGCAATATGAACCAATTTTAGAAGTTGAGCTGTTGTCGGCAGATTTTGTTTGTTTCCATTGCAATTTTTGTGGTAGCAATATATATTAATCTTCTGTTTGTGCAACAAATGCAGGAACAAATGGACTGGATGGAATTGACGTTAGCTTCAGAAGGAGGCATAATCTAGAAACTCCTAGCTCGCAGCACTGTTCCAATTCTCGACAAGTAATGAACTATTTCCACATCTTTTTATTGTGTATCAATAATCCATCTTGCATGCAATAATTCTATTTTCCATATTGTTGTCTGCTAGAACTCAAGAGTTGAAGCTGAGGAACAAAATGATGGTGAAGACGACGACGATGAAGAGCCCTTTGTTAATAGAAGAGTTGTTGCAAAGCCCCCTCCAAGAAGCTCATGAGCCAATGAAGATGAAAGCCTTGTAGTCTTCTCATCCTTACCTATATGTTTAAATTCTATTTATTTTTCATGTTTCTAAAATAATCATTGATTCCGATTGGTATGGATGTGCTTCTATATGCATGAACTGGTCCTAAAACTCCTGATGCTAAGGAAACAATTATCTCCAGTTGATTCAGACACTATTGTGGGCGAAGAGCCCCTTGGACCAGCGATTTATGAGGTTCTTGTCAATGTTGTGATCAGAAGGGATACTCTGGTGCCTTATGAATATGAAGGCTTACGATCTATCGCTGATGCTGACACATGTCCATTGCATGACCATCTAGCAAGGTAATCACCAATAATGTGTGTTTTGTCCACTTATCTCGAATTGTTTGATGTGTGATACTGACTCATGGTCACTTTGCTAGATGAAAACCTACAAACCAGGGGAATCTTCCTCGTCCCACCGCCAAGGTATTTTTCCAATCACTATTTTTGAGCTGGTATTTATTTGTGTATTGTATAGGAGAAATCTTCTTAGTTTCTGAATACTGAGCTAGTATTCATTTTTGAGCTACGAACCAGGGACTGAAATGAGCTAAGTATTTTTTTGAGCTACAAACCAGGGCTGGTCCATCTTCTCTTATTATCATGTTTGCCTAGCTCACTGCCACTTCTCTTCATCTAAAGTTTGTATTAGATAATGTACAATACATAGTTTCAGTTTGTCTTAAATAACCTCCTCTAGTACTGTTTGTTCATGAATTTAGTCCTTCAGTTTGTTGATGAATAACCTCCTGTTGTACTGTTTGTTCGTGTATCTCGTCCTTCAGTCTGGGAATCTGGTCCTTCAGTTTTGCTGAATAGAGAATACTCATTGTCTTATTTTTGGCTAATTCCATAGTTAATAACCTTTTGTAACTACAAGTCTCACTCGGTACACACACACACATTTATCAGCATTAGGGCACATCCATAGTACAGAACAGAGCATAATACACAACTAGTTGCTTTTAAAGTTGCTATTTCTGAATCTTGTTTCTAGGCTAACCTAGTATTTATAATCTTTATTTCTCTTATGCGTAATATGATGGTTTAGGTTCTGGCTCTTATACCTATGAAGACTAGATGACACCCCGCGCGTTGCTGCGGAAATTTTGAACATACAAAGTTTAAATAAAATTTGATACAACCATGGTGCTCAACTGTTTCAATAGTAATAATCCAAAATAAGTAGTGGAAAGTAATTAATTAAAAGCAAATAGAATTATACCAATTAACCATGGGGCAGTATGGACTAATGGAAATTTGAACATATCTTGAGAAAGGGTACGAAACAAATTGTGTCTATTGAGCTTTTATGCAAAGGAATACTCTACATGACCTTATAAATAAGCAAAGTGGTATCAAACATAAGAAATACTTTTAATGGCACCTAAAAGTACCAGTGAAAATATTTAATGAAATGATACTAACGAAAGTTGGTCCTTATCTAATGTAATTTGTGGCTGAATGGCTTCTCTGTTTTTCAGATCGCCAAGATCTATATACTTGTTGTCATAAGAAATAACCATGGCCAACAATTCGGTAATCACTATGGATTTCTCAACTGGTAAACATCAGCACCATACACAGGGAAATATTCTTTCAAGATGGTAGTACATCCTTAGCCTCTAAGGATGAAAGCTAGAGAGAAGACATTGATTTATTACTCCATGGATTGGTCCATAGATCAAGTTATAATCTCAGTAAGCCAAATATGTGTCTTTGTACATTCCACTTCCGGCTTCAACAACAAATAGAGTGTAATTTTTCTAGTGCTGAAGGTAAACTGAAGGTTTCTTAGTGACAATATAGAAGTCGTTGCTCAATATGGCATCTCGTGAATTTTAATGATCTTAAGTTTTAGAACCATAACACGCCCAGATCAGATTACTCCATAGAATATATCTTGTCTAGTGCTGAAGGCAAACTGAAGTTTTATGAATGACCATAATAAACAGAGTAGACGTTACCTCAAACACATGTTACTCGCCCAAATAAATTCTCCTCTGGTGGTGAGTGTTCTTTTCCCTCTCCTTCTCTCTTTCTACCCCTCCCTTGGAAGATGTATTGTTTCATATCGATTTCTGTGTATGTTCCTCTGATGTGTTATTGTAATCCAATTTTGTTTCAAGCACACCAACTGATTTTTCTGTTGTATTTCCATAGCTGCTAAATGTCTCATGTTGCATTTTCAGCGATGTACTCATATAGCGTGTCTTCTACAAGAGGAAAAATGGCAGAGTATGAACACCAACTGAAAGTAGTAGAGTATGAACTAATGAGAAGTCGAAAGTAAGCCATCCTGCTGAGTTAAAAATGTAGTATATTCATCCACACATTTTCATTTTTAGTGGAAAGTAAATATAGGTAGAACATTCAGCAGTACAAACACAACTAGCTGAAGTCAGTGATATAAGTTCTATTCTGTTCTAAAAATAGAACATCTAAAACACATGTGCTTTATGTGACGGCTTAGTTCCTCCCTGCTTTTCCTTTTTAAATTCATCATAATTTACTAATCCTTCTAGTTCTGTTATCTGGGCTAGACCTCCACATATCTTTTATGTGATGGTTTAGTTCCTCTAGAGATTACCTTGAAATTTGGAATATCAAAGTCTTCCTGTGATTACTAATTACCAAATATCATGTGGTATTATGTGATATTTATAATGGGGCACCATATTATTAACTAACTTTTATTGTCTATACACTGAATGCAAACAAGGTATTTTGTGTTTTTATTCTCTGTTTTGCACAAGTGGCGTGCAACTGTTTCCATGCTTTTTATTATCTGGAAGCAATAGCAAGGATATATCATACATGAGGGTACTTAAAGGCCATCTAGGAAATAGAATAACTTTGAATACCAAACTCGAGAACCTACTTTTGTAAGTAGACTTTTAGTGCTGCCATTATCATGAACTATATGCAGCATGGAGCACTCTAATTATTCTTCTGCTAGATCCACTATGAACTACTAGAAACCTGTACTAAAAGTCTGCACTATCAATTTCAATTATCATGGAAACAGTCACATTTAAATCCACTATCAATTTCAATTATCTAATTGTACTATCAATTTCAATTATCATGGTGTATTAAAGTCAAAGCTAAATCAACTATGAACTACTAGAAATCTGTACATCTACTGAAAGAGTCACAGTTATATATATTTAGTGTTTAGTTGTATGTTTTTTTGGAACAAGTGTTGGAATATGGGGTAATGGTACCTATGTACAGTAACTTAAGTATGTCCCAGTTACACTATATGCCCAGCAATCGTACAAAGTAAATGATGCATTTCCTTTCGAATGGATAGACAAAAAGTGGGCGAAGGGCTTCTATGCCACATCCATGGCTACTGCTGGAAGTTAATTGCCGGTCTTCATGTCCTGAAATGCTACTTCTATACATTAGGCATGAATATTCCTCATTTTGTGCTGTTGTGTGTGCACATTGCACATGTGAATTCTGCCTGCATTCAATTTATTAAATTAATTGAACATTCTAATAATTGAGACTTATTTAACTTCTGTAGGGTGCAGACATAAGGATTGGAATCACAATGAACCATGAAACCAGTGATCCACATCAACTGGATTTTCTAGTTTTCATTTTGTACAACTGATGTCTCATACTACTTTCATCTTTTTGCTTCTGTAAATCTGGTGTATGGTGTCTTGTGCGAACAGACTGAAGTGTATGTATGTGACAATTAGTTAATGGAATAAAAAATGTTTGGTGCACCTGATGTATGTTGTCTTGGTGATTATGCTTTAGAACACATGAACTATATGTACGCAACAAATACGTTAACTACGGTTGTGGTTTGCTAAGAAAAATGTTGATCAACTGTTGGTTGTCAAAAGTAAACATTGTCTGATTGTTGGTCGGCAAAACAAACCCCGTCTAACAGTCGGTCGGGAAAGGCTAACACCAAGCCCAACAAAATGTTGTTCGGGAAAGAATTACCCATCAGATGGTCGGTCGGGAAAGGCCCATGAATGCCCCAACAGACTGTTGGTCGGGAAAGGCCCATGGCAGGCCCAACAAATTGTTGGTTGGGAAAAATACCCCTTAGCCGTCGTGCAATCGGTCGGGAAAGATATGTCGGTCGGGAAAGGGCTTTCCCGTTTGGACTTTCCCCAACAGACGTGATCGGACGACAATAGTTTTTCTCGACCGACTGTTTGTTGGTGGAAGCTGTATTTCCGACCAACCTGGCTGTCGGGAATGTAGTGCTGTGGTGTAGTGAGGATTAATGGGACACTTTGGCGTGAAGAATACGGAGGATATACTTGCTACACATTTCTTTTGGCCAAAGATGAGACGGGATGTTGAGCATTTTGTTGCTCGCTGCACTATATGTCAAAAAGCTAAGTCACGACTCAATCCTCATGGTTTATATATGCCTTTGCTTGTACCTAGTGTTCCTTGGGAGGATATATCTATGGAATTTGTTTTAGGTTTACCTCGAGCAAATAAGGGGAGCGATAGCATATTTGTTGTCATGGATAGATTCTTGAAAATGGCACACTTTATACCATGTCATAAAAGCAATGATGCTGTTAATGTTGCTGATTTGTTCTTTCATGAAATTATTCGCTTGCATGGTGTGCCAAATACTATTGTTTTAGATCGTGATACTAAATTTCTTAGCCACTTTTGGAGATGTTTATGGGCTAAGTTGGGGACTAAACTGCTTTTTAGAACTGGAGTAGTCAATAGAACATTGTCTACTATGCTTAGGGCTGTTTTGAAGAATAATAAAAAAATGTGGGAAGAATGCTTGCCTCATATTGAATTTGCTTATAATCGTTCATTGTATTCTGATGTGCCCTTTTGAGATTGTGTATGGTTTCCTTCCTCGTGCATCCATTGATTTGTTGCCTCTTCCATCTTCAGAGAAGGTTAATTTTGATGCTAAACAACATGCTAAATTGATCTTAAAAATGCATGAGATAACTAAGGAGAACATTGAGCGTATGAATGCTAAATATAAACTTGCTGGAGATAAGGGTAGAAAATGTGTTGTGTTTGCACCTGGCGATATTGTTTGGTTACATTTGCGTAAGGATAGATTTCCGGATTTGCGCAAATCAAAGCTAATGCCACGTGCTTATGGTCCTTTTTAGGTGTTAGAGAAAATAAATGATAATGCACATAAACTTGAGCTGCCTGCAGATTTTGGGGTTAGTCCCACTTTTAACGTTGCAGATTTGAAGCCTTATTTGGGCGAGGAAGATGAGCTCACGAGGATGACTTCATTTCAAGAAGGCGAGGATGATGAGGACATTAATACCATTGTTACACCCACATCCCCTGCTGCTATACATATTGGACCAATTACTAGAGCTCGCGCACGCCAATTAAATTATCAGGTACTTTCATTTCTTGGTAATGATTCTAATGTTCATGAGAATATGATGCTACCTAAATTGGAGATGTTTGTCTTGCTTACAAATGAAGGGCCTAGCTGGGACAAGTGGGATGAACATTGGAGCAAGATCAAACACGGAGATGATGGCATGCGCAATGGGAACAAGAGTGGAATTATGAGTGATGATTTCAGGACTTTGAAGCCACCATAATGAGTGCATGAAGCCTTGGACGAAATATACAAGATGCCACTTCATAAATTCGTCCAGAGGCTATTATAAGTGCTGCGTCACCTTATTTTTGGACAGGCCCATGTAATTTCGAAATGCATAAGTATAGGTTGTATTTAGTGTCGGTATGTGTGGGGAAACAAGAGATAGGGTTCGTTTCGGACCCCTCCCCCAAGGGCCACGAAATTCCCCCCTCTTCCTCCATATATACAGCCCTTAGGGCATCGTTTATTTGGGTTTTGTTTAGATTAAAAGTTCGCCATAGCTGCAACTTCGCGTACTTTGTTTGTGTTCAACGACCAGACCAAGACGTCATAGAACCCCACCTTCATTAATAAAGCTTTCCTCTTTTATTCGCAATATCCAGATTGCAATCTCAGTTTCTTGCTTGTTCTTCATTTGCTCGCAGGAAATAGACCCTCGTGGCCAGGTTGATCGTGCTCCGGCGTGGTCAATAACCCCTCGGAAGTTGGTTTAGCGATTGCTAAGGCGCGACGTCTTTGCACGTTCGTAGTCGGATCGTCAAAGTCGACTCCCACAGAAAATGGTAGCTATCTCACCGAAACATCGGGACACCTTCGGCTTTATCATATGAATTGTTGTTGTACCTGAGGGTTATGTCATGGATGAAGAGACTACTAGAGACTTCTTTGCTTGCAATGATAGAGAGGATCTTAAGAAATTGTTAGCTAAGCTGAAAGAAAATTCCTTGAATGCTAGAATGAAATATGATCCCGCGTTTGCTACTTCACCTATCTTTGTTACTGATAAGGATTATGAATTCTCTATCGATCCTGAGTTAATTACTTTGTTTGAATCTGATCCTTTCTATGGTTATGAATCTGAAACTGTTGTGGCACATCTTACTAAACTGAATGATATAGCCACCCTATTTGCTCATGAGGAAAAAAAATCACTATTACTGTATTCTCAAATTGCTTCCTTTCTTGTTAAAGGGTGATGCTAAGATATGGTTTAATTCTCTTGCTCCTGGTTGTGTGTGTAGTCCCTAGGATATGATATACTACTTTTCTGCAAAATATTCCCCGCTCATAAGAAACAAGCTCCTTTAAGGGAAATATTTAATTTTGTGCAAATTGAAGAAGAGAGTATCCCACAAGCTTGGGGGAGGCTTCTCTGATTACTTAATGCTTTGCCTGATCATCCTCTCAAGAAAAATAAATACTTGATATCTTTTATAATGGACTAACTGATGCTTCCAGAGACCACCTGGATAGTTGTGCTGGTTGTGTTTTCAGGGAAAGAACTGTTGAGCAAGCTGAATTGCTATTGAATAATATATTGAGTAATGATAATGATTGGACACTTCTTGAACCAACTCCGAAGAAATGGGGTATTCTATTTCTTAGTCCAGAAGATATGCAAGAGGCAAAGAAATCTATGAAAGAAAAAGGTATTAAAGTTGAAGATGTTAAGAATTTACTGCCTATTGAAGAAATACATGGTCTTGATAACCCGACACAGGTAGTAGAGGTAAACTCTCTCTGTAGATTTGATGAAGGTGATATTCCTCATAATAAGTCTGCTAGTCAATGCTTGGATGAGTTTGATAATTTTATTGTTAAACAAGAGAATTTCAATGCTTATGTTAGTAGACAATTGAAACGTAATGCTTACATGCTTGACCACTTGGGTGATTATATGAGTAGAACTGTTAATAATCTTTACCTTATTAGTAAACATGCTTCCATAATTACAACTCAAGTAGAACAAGTACTTAAGGCCCAAGATGATTTGCTTAATGAGTTGAATAATAAGAATAATGATAATGTTGTTACGGTTATGACTAGAGGTGGTAAGATGATCCAGGAACCTTTGTATCCCGAGGGTCATCCTAAGAGAGCTGAGAAAGATTCTCAGAGAACTAATGCTGATGCACCTAGTCCTAGTACTAAAAAGAAAAAGAAAACGGGTAGGACTTTGCATGCTAGTGAACCTGCTATAAACACACCTAAGAATCCCAATGATATTTCTATTTCTGATGCTGAGACACAATTTGGTGATGAACATGAACCTAGTGATAATGTTAATAATGATGTTCATGTTGATGCTCAACCTAGCAATGATAATGATGTAGAGATTGAACCTGTTGTTGATCTTGATAACCCACAATCAAATAATCAACATTATGATAAGAGAGACTTCATTGCTAGGAAACATGGTAAAGAAAGAGAACCATGGGTTCAGAAACCCATGCCCTTCCCTCCTAAGCCATCCAAGAAAACGGATGATGAGGATTTTGAGCGCTTTGCTGAAATGATTAGACCTGTCTTTTTGCGTATGCGTTTGACTGATATGCTTAAAATGCCTCCTTATGCTAAATATATGAAATATATTGTTACTAATAAAAGAAAGATACCGGAAGCTAAAATTTCCACCATGCTTGCTAATTATACTTTTAAGGGTGGAATACCAAAGAAACTTGGAGATCCAGAGGTACCAACTATACCATGCTCCATTAAAAGAAGCTATACTAAAATTGGTTTATGTGATCTTGGAGCCGGTGTTAGTGTTATGCCTTTTTATTTTTATCGTAGACTTGAATTGAATAAGTTGACACCTACTGAAATTTCTTCACAAATGGCTGATAAAACAAATGCTATACCCATCGGTATTTGCGAGGATGTGCCTGTTGTGGTTGCAAACGTTACTATCTTGACGGACTTTGTTATTCTTGATATTCCCGAGGACGATAGTATGTCGATCATCCTTGGTAGACCATTTTGAATACTACAGGGGCTGTTATTGATTGCAACAAAGGCAATGTCACTTTTCATGTTAATGGTAATGAGCATATCGTACACTTTCCGAAGAAACAACCTCAAGTTCATAGTATCAATTCTATTGGAAAATTTTCAACTATCACTATTGGAGGTTTTGAATTTCCTCTTCCTACCACCAAAAAGAAATATGATATTCTTATTGTTGGGGACGTGCATATCCCCGTTGAGGTAACCTAGTGTTATTCGAAAATTCTCCGGTTTCATGTCATTCGGAAGAAGTTTGTTAATAAGACTTGATCAATCTTGTTAATGGATTCCTTTTGATGGGCATGAGATGGATGAATTTAGAAAGCACAACTCTCTGTACCCATCTTTTAATTTTTGTTATTTAGATTAAATAAAGAAAAATTAATATTTTCTATCTGTTTTCTGAATTGTCCATGCAATAAAAAAAATCCCCGAAAATAAAAGTTCTCCAAATGCCCTGAAAATTTAGTATGATTTTTTATAGAATTTTTAAGAATTTCTGGCACTTAGAACACACCAGGAGGTCTCACCAGCTGGCCACAAGGGTGGGAAGCACGCCCTACCCCCCTGGGCGCGCCTGTTGTCCTTGTGGGCCCCACGTGGCCCACCTTCACTTATACCAGCACCCATCCTCTCCTTCTTCCTCCAGAAAAAATCACTCCATAGCTCAAACTCGTGTTCTTGCTCATTTTGCTGCCATTTTTGATCTCCTTGCTCAAAGCTCCATTCACAAAACTACTTTGGGGGATTGTTCCTCGGTATGTGACTCCTCCAATGGTCCAATTAGTTTTTGTTCTAGTGCTTTATTCATTGCAAATTTTTGCTGTTGTGGTGACCGTGTTCTTGAGCTTGCATGTCAAATTTGTATGGTCCAAAATAGTTTTAATGCATGATATAGCCTCTAGGCACTTGTAGGAGTAGTTGCTACAAATTTTTTTGAGTTTGGTTCACTTTTATTTTGAGTCACTAAAAGTTTCAGAAACTTTCAGAGGATGAACATGTTGAGGAGATTGTTGAGAGGTTCCTCGAGCCGGGGTTCGAAGGAAAAAGAAAATGAGGAGAAGGAAAAGACCAAGTATAATCTTCCTCACGCAACGGAGATTTGGCCGTGTGAATGACCATGTGATGCATTCTTACAAGCAGCCGAAATTTATGATGATTTCCATTACTTGGCTGGAAATGCAGGCATCACCGACTTCCTCCTCGACTAGTGTGATCAGTATCTCCTACTCACTAATACTTTTGTGCAAAATTTTCATTTTCATACTAGGAGATCACTACCCATGGTAAATTTCACTTATATGATGAGTACAAAGAAATGACGCTCTATGACTTTGTGAGGTTTGTAAGTTACCTTATGAGGGTAGCATCGAGGAACCACGTCCTAGTGACGTGGAAGGTTTTATTCATGAAATTACCGTAGGGGGAAACAGAGGAGTGTCGGGAGCAAGAGTGGCTAGTATACATTTCCCTGTTTTACACTATTACTCATTATTTGCTGGGAGATGTTTAATTGGTTGTGGAGATAGTGGAGGCCTTAGTGGCCCTGACCTCGCCATTTTGCGCCACGCTTTACATAGAGATAGAACTTACAATTTGGGTGCTATGGTCGCTAAACGATTGAGTTTAAACCGTACAAAGTGTCCTATTTTCGGAGGTATCTTTGCCTCCCGCCTTGCTAAACACTTTGAGATACCCATTAGGCACTATGAAAAAGAGGATAAATTGCTACCCACTATACATTTATATTATGACAGCATGGTAGCACATAAGTTTGTTCACCATGATGAGGAAAAGAGACTTATTTATAACCTGGTATTTAGCGAGGTCACCTATCAAATTATTACCTTGCATGCACCTATTTTGTTTGATATTTATTCAGGCAGGTACTTCGTTTTGCCCGCGAACATTCATGCATACTGGGAGGGGACACGATCCCCACCTCCTGAGCCAGAGCCATCACCTGATCCATATCAGGAATCTATTTATCAGTGGGATCCACAGGAGCTAGCTAACCAGTGGAACCCCCAGGATCCTCCTCAGTACGCCGGAGAGGGCTACTTTGATCTATGGGCGTAGACCAACTTAGGCCAAAAGCCTAAGCTTGGGGGAGTATGTATTTCTCACCGACATTACATTCATGTTCACACACTCATTTCAGTTGTCGGTGCTCATACTCTTTCATTGTATTATCCATGTTAGTTTATTTCTTTTTCCGCTTTCTTCTTGTGTGTTTGAAAAACCTTAAGAAAAACAAAAAAATAGTTGTAGTTAGTTTACTTTCCATGCATGCTTAGTAGTAATATTAATAGAAAACCAAAAAAGATTTATCGTTCTTCTTTTTGTTTGTTGGGAGCTTTCCCGTGTAAATAGTTTTTCTCATTCTTGTTTCTCTTTCTTAAGAAAAACAAAAACTCCAAAATATTTCAGTGTGTTTCTTTGAAATTCTTTTCTTTTCTTTGGGGGCCGAGAGGAGAAGACCACGATGAAAATGTTGAGTGGCACGCATATGCATTATCGTTGATCCAACAAAGAGCCCATATTACCTTGTCTTCTCCTCTAAATAAATGTTGCAGATTCCAGCTTAGTCCAATGCACGTGCACTGTTATTCTTATCCACACCGTTCGGTCGTGCAAGTGAAAGGCAATAATGACGATATATGATGAAATGATTGAGATGAGGAAATATATGATGAAATGATTGAGATGAGGAAAAGCTGGTATGAACTCGACCTATCTTGTTTTTTAAATATGATTAGTTCATCGTTCCTGATTCAGCATATTATGAATGAAACATGTTTGAAATGACAATTAGAGATTATAGTTACTCATGCCATGCTTAATTAGCTAGGAGTTTATAATGGTTTACCTTGCGTGCCAACATGAAAATTAAAATGGTTGTGATGTAGTATGATAGGATGGTATCCTCCTTTGAATGATTCGAGTGGCTTGACTTGGCACATGTTCACGCATGTAGTTGGAAAAAAATCAACATAGCCTCCACGATATTTATGTTCATGGTGATTTATATCCTACTCATGCTTGCATTCAATGTTGGTTAATCTCAATGCATGTTTATGACTGTTGTCGCTCTGTAGTTGGTCGTTTCCCAGTCTTTTTCTAGCCTTCACTTGTACTAAGTGGAAATACTGCTTGTGCATCCACTTCCATAAACCCAAAATTGTTCCATATGAGTCCACCATACTTTCCTATATGCGGTATTTACCTGCCGTTCCAAGTAAATTTGCATGTGCCAAACTCTAAACCTTCCAATGATAATCTGTTTTGTATGCTCGAATCGCTCATGTACCAACTAGGGATGTCAATATCTTCCATGCTAGGTGGGTTATTCTCACGATGAGTGGACTCCGCTCATCATTCACGAGAAAATGGCTGGTAACCGGGATGCACGGTCCCATGCTCAAATCAAATCAAAATAATTGCAAACAAAACTCCCCCAGGACTGTTGTTAGTTGGACGGTACCCGTTATTTCGGACCAGCCGTCGAGTGTGCTTGTTGGTGGTGGGAGAGTATAAACTTTACCATTCTGTTTGGGAACCGCCTATAATGTATGTAGCATGGAAGATACATAGATCTCTTGGCTGTTATGTTGATAATGAAAGCATGCCGCTCAAAATATTATTTATCTGTATTTCAAAACTCGAGCTCTGGCACCTCTGCAAATCCCTGCTTCCCTCTATGAAGGGCCTATCTATTTACCTTCAATGTTGAGTCATCATCCTCTTATAAAAAGCCCCAGTTAGAGAGCACCACTTTCAATTGTATGCATTGTTATTAATTTATATTGAGTATGACTATGACTGGATCTCTTTTACCATGAATTACAATGTCTAGTCAGTCCTTGATCTTCAGGGGTGCTTTGCATTTATGTTTTGTGGTCTCAGAAAGGGCTAGCGAGATAGCATCTTGTTATATCATATCATGATTGTTTTGAGAAAGTGTTGTCATCCGAGATTTATTATTATTGCTCGCTAGTTGATTATGCCATTTATATGAGTAAATGTGAGACCTAAAAGTTATTGTGAATATGGTTAGTTCATGGTCTTTGCTGAAAACTTGAGTGTTGGCTTTACATATTTGCAACAACAAGATCAAACAGAGTCTGTAAAAGTTTTTCTTTACCACTTTCAGTTTGTCAACTGAATTGCTTGAGGACAAGCAATGGGTTAAGCTTGGGGGAGTTGATACGTCTCCATCGTATCTACTTTTCCAAACACTTTTGCCCTTGTTTTGGACTCTAACTTGCATGATTTGAATGGAACTAACCCAGACTGTCGTTGTTTTCAGCAGAATTGCCATGGTGTTATATTTGTGCAAAAATAAAAGTTCTCAGAATGACCTGAAACTTCACGGAGATAAGTTTTGGAATTAATAAAAATATTGGTGAAAGAATCAAGTGAAGGGGTCCACACCCTGGCCACAAGGGTGGGGGCGCGCCACCCGACCTTGTGGTCCCCCTGGACCTCCACTGACCTCAACTCCAACTCCATATATTCTCTTTCAGGGAGAAAAAAATCAGAGAGAAGGATTTATCGCATTTTACGATACGGAGCCGCCGCCAAGCCTTGTTCTTCCTCGGGAGGGCAGATCTGGAGTCCGTTCGGGGCTCTGGAGAGGGGAATATGTCGCCATCGTCATCATCAACCATCCTCCATCACCAATTTCATGATGCTCACCGCCGTGCGCGAGTAATCCCATCATAGGCTTGCTGGACCGTGATGGGTTGGATGAGATTTACCATGTAATTAAGTTAGTTTTGTTAGGGTTTGATATCTAGTATCCACTATGTTCTAAGATTGATGTTGCTATGACTTTGCTATGCTTAATGCTTGTCACTAGGGCCCGGGTGCCATGATTTCAGATCTGAACCTATTATATTTTCATGAATATATTTGTGTTCTTGATTCGATATTGCAAGTTATAGTCACCTACTACGTGTTATGATCCGGCAACCCCGGAGTGACAATAGTCAGGACCACTCCCGATGATGGCCTTAGTTTGAGGAGTTCATGTATTCACTAAGTGTTAATGCTTTGGTTCGGTACTCTGTTAAAAGGAGGCCTTAATATCCCTTAGTTTCCAATAGGACCCCGCTGCCACGGGAGGGTACGACAAAAGATGCCATGCAAGTTCTTTTCCATAAGGACGTATGACTATATTTAGAATACATGCCTACATTATATTGATGAACTAGAGCTAGTTCTGTGTCACCCCATGTTATAGCCGTTGCATGATGAATGCCATCCGACATAATTATCCATCATTGATCCATTGCATACGGGCTCGTTTCATATTGATCTTTTCTTAGTTGCTTTTCCGTTGTTACTGTCACGATTGCTACAAAACTACTACTCTTACTTTTTCCACTGTTACTGTTACTTCCATACTACTTTGCTACTAAATATTTTGTTGCAGATATTAAGTCTTTCACGTGTGGTTGAATTGTCAACTCAGCTGCTAATACTTGAGAATATTCTTTGGCTTCCCTTGTGTCGAATCAATAAATTTGGGTTTAATACTCTACCCTCGAAAACTGTTGTGATGCCCTATACTTGTGGGTTATCACTGAGGCATAGGGAATGACTTTCATTTTCTCTCTATCTTCTGCAGTGCTCAGGCTTTGAGTCTGACTCAACTTCACACCTTGTAACAAAGGCAAGAACCCTTTCTTTGACTTATCCATTTTGAACTTCTTCAAAACTTTATAAAGGTATGTGCTTTGTGAAAGTCTTATCAAGCGTCTTGATCTATCCCTATAGATCTTGAAGCCCAATATATAAGCAGCTTCACCGAGGTCTTTCATTGAAAATTCGTATTCAAGTACCCTTTTATGCTATCCAAAAATTCTATATCATTTCCAATCAAAAATATGTCATCCACATATAATATTAGAAATGCTAAAGAGCTCCCACCCAGTTTCTTGTAAATACAGGCTTCACCGAAAGTCTATATAAAATCATATGCTTTGATCACCTCACCAAATCGTATATTCCAACTCTGAGATGCTTGCACCAGTCCATAGATGGATCGCTGGAGCTTGCATACTTTGTTAGCACCTTTAGGATCGACAAAACATTCTGGTTGCATCATATACAACTCTTCTTTAAGAAATCCAATAAGGAATGCAGTTCTGGCGTCCATTTGCCAAATTTCATAATTATAAAATGCGGAAATAGCTAACATGATTCAGACTGACTTAAGCATCGCTACGGGTGAGAAGGTCTCATCGTAGTCGAGCTTTTGCGACAAGTCGAGCTTTATAGACAGTGACATTACCATCAGCATCAGTCTTCTTCTTGAAGATCCATTAATTCTCAATGGCTTGCCGATCATCGGGCAAGTCCTCCAAAGTCCACACTTTGTTCTCATACATGGATCATATCTCAGATTTCATGGCCTCAAGCCATTTACCGGAATCTGGGCTCATCATAGCTTCTTCATAGTTCGTAGGATGGACTTTTGGAATCACTTGAGTATGAATCATTTGAATCTTGCGAACCATGCCTCATGAGCAAGATGACAAACTCCGTTCTCCGGAACAATGGAGCGAGCTACTGACTTATTGGAGATAATACATACTGATGTATGCGCTCCAATGAGTGTTGAGGCTCGCGGCGGGTATCGTTATTTTCTGACCTTCAGAGATGATTTGAGCAGATATGGGTATATCTACTTAATAAAACACAAGTTTGGAACATTTGAAAAGTTCACATTTTAGAGTGAAGTGGAGAATCATCGTAACAAGAAAATAAAGTTTCTACAATCTGATCGCGGAGGCGAGTATTTGAGTTATGAGTTTGGCCTTCATTTAAAACAATGTGGAATAGTTTCACAACACACGCCACCTGGAACACCACGGCATAATGGTGTGTCTGAACATCATAACCGTCCTTTATTAGATATGGTGTGATCTATGATGTCTCTTACCGGTTTACCACTATTGTTTTGGGGTTATGCATTAGAGATAGTTGCATTCACTTTAAATAGGGCACCGTTTAAATCCGTTAAGATGACACCGTATGAACTGTGGTTTGGCAAGAAACCTAAGATGTCATTTCTTAAAGTTTGGGGTTGCCCTGCTTATGTGAAAAAGCTTCAGCCTGATAAGATCGAACCCAAATCGGAGAAGTGCGTCTTCATAGGATACCCAAAAGAGACTGTTGGTACACCTTCTATCACAGATCCGAAGGCAAGAACTTTGTTGCTAAGAATGGATCCTTTCTAGAGAAGGAGTTTCTCTCGAAAGAAGTGAGTGGGAGGAAAGTAGAACTTGATGAGGTAATTGTACCTTCTCTCGAATTGGAAAGTAGCTCATCACAGAAAACCGTTCCCGTGATGCCTACACCAACTCGTGAGGAAGCTAATGATAATGATCATGAAACTTCAAATCAAGTTACTACTGAACCTCGTAGGTCAACTAGAGCACGTTCCGCACCAGAGTGGTACGGTAATCCTGTTCTGGAAGTCATGTTACTAGACCATGACGAACCTACGAACTATGAGGAAGCGATGATGAGCCCAGATTCCGCGAAATGGCTTGAGGCCATGAAATCTGAGATGGGATCCATGTATGAGAACAAAGTATGGACTTTGGTTGACTTGCCCGATGATCAGCAAGCCATAGAGAATAAATGGATCTTCAAGAAGAAGACTGACGCTGATGGTAATGTTACTGTCTACAAAGCTCGACTTGTCGCGAAAGGTTTTTGAAATGTTCAAGGAATTGACTACGATGAGACCTTCTCACCCGTAGCGATGCTTAAGTCTGTCCGAATCATGTTACCAATTGCCGCATTTTATGATTATGAAATCTGGCAAATGGACGTCAAACTGCATTCATTAATGGATTTCTTAAACAAGAGTTGTATATGATGCAACCAGAAGGTTTTGTCGATCCTAAAGGTGCTAACAAAGTGTGCAAGCTCCAGCGATCCATTTATGGACTGGTGCAAGCATCTCGGAGTTGGAATATACGCTTTGATGAGGTGATCAAAGCATATGGTTTTATCTGACTTTTGGAGAAGCTCAGTATTTACAAGAAAGTTAGCAGGAGCTCTGTAGCATTTCTAATATTATATGTGGATGACATATTGTTGATTGGAAATGATATAGAATTTCTGGATAGCATAAAAGGATACTTGAATAAAAGTTTTTCAATGAAAGACCTCAGTGAAGCTGCTTATATATTGGGCATAAAGATCTATAGAGATAGATCAAGACGCTTAATTGGAATTTCACAAAGCACATACCTTGATAAAGCTTTGAAGAAGTTCAAAATAGATCAGTCAAAGAAAGGGTTCTTGCCTGTGTTACAACAGGAAGGAGGCCAAATTGGACCAGGGAAGGGGGCGGTGCCCCCCTTTCCTTCTCCCCCTCTCTCTCTTTCCCCCTTTCCCCTCCGGTAAAAGGAAAGGGGGGGGGGGGGGGGGGGAAACCAACTAGGAGACCAAGTAGGATTCCTCCTACTTGGGCGCGCCTAGGGCCGGCCTCCTTCCCCTCCCTCCTTTATATACGTGGCAGGGGGGCGCCTACAACACACATCAATTGTTTCAAGCCGTGTGCGGTGCCCCCTCCATAGTTTACGCCCCCGGTCATATTCACGTAGTGCTTAGGCGAAGCCCTGCACGGATCACCTCACCATCACCGTCACCACGCCGTCGTGCTGACGGAACTCTCCCTCGACACTTTGTTGGATCAAGAGTTCGAGGGACGTCATCGAGCTGAAAGTGTGCAGAACTCGGAGGTGTCGTACGTTCGGTGCTTGATCGGTCGGAACAAGAAGAAGTTCGACTACATCAACCACGTTGTCAAACACTTCCACTTTCGGCCTACGAGGATATGTGGACACACTATCCCTCTCTTGTTGTTATGCATCTCCTAGATAGATCTTGCGTGAGCATAGGAATTTTTTTGAAATTGCATGCTACGTTTCCCAATAGTGTCATCCGAGCCAGGTCTATGCGTAGATGATATGCACGAGTAGAACACAAAGAGTTGTGGGCAGTGATAGTCATACTGCTTACCACCAACCTCTTATTTTGATTCGACGGTATTGTTGGATGAAGCGACCTAGACCAACCTTACATGACCACATTCATGAGACTGGTTCCACCGACAGACATGCAACTTGTTTTGCATAAAGGTGGCTGGCAGGTGTCTGTTTCTCCAACTTTAGTTGAATCGAATTTGACTACGGTCGACCCTTGTTAAAGTTTAAAACAACAAACTTGACAAAACACCGTTGTGGTTTTGATGCGTAGGTAAGAACGGTTCTTACTAGAAGCCCATAGCAGCCATGTAAAACTTGCAACAACAAAGTAGAGGACGTCTAACTTGTTTTTGCAGGGCATGTTGTGATGTGATGTGGTCAAGACATGATGTGATATACGTTATTGTATGAGATGATCATGTTTTATAAAAGTTATCGGCCTGGCAGGAGCCTTATGGTTGTCGCTTTATTGTATGAAATGCAAACGCCATGTAATTGCTTTACTTTATCACTATGTGTTAGCGATAGTTGTAGAAGCAATAGTTGGTGAGACAACCACGACGCTACGATGGAGATCAAGGTGCCAAGCCGGTGATGATGGAGATCATGACGGTGCTTTGGCGACGGAGATCAAAGGCACAAGATGATGATGGCCATACCATGTCACATATTTTGATTGCATGTGATGTTTATCTTTTATGCATCTTATTTTGCTTAGTACGGCGGTAGCATTATAAGATGATCCTTTAGTAAAATTTCAAGGTATAAATGTTCTCCCTGAGTATGCACCATTGCGACAGTTCGTCGTGCCGAGACACCACGTGATGATGAGCTCTACATTCACATACAATGGGTGCAAGACAGTTTTGCACATGCGGAATACTCGGGTTAAATTTTACGAGCCTAGCATGTACACACATGGCCTCGGAACACTGGAGACCGAAAGGTCGAACGTGAATCATATAGTAGATATGATCAACATAGAGATGTTCACCATTGAAAACGACTCCATCTCACATGATGATCGGACATGGTTTAGTTGATTTGGATCACGTGATCATTTAGATGACTCGAGTGATGTCTATCTAAGTGGGAGTTTTTAAGTAATATGATTAATTGAACTTAATTTATCATGAACTTAGTCTTGATAGTTTTTGCATATCTATGTTGTAGATCAATGGCCCGTGCTACCGTTCCCTTGAATTTTAATGTGTTCCTCGAGAAAGCTAAGTTGAAAGATGATGGTAGCAACTACACGGACTAGTTCTGTAACTTGAGGATTATCCTCATTACTGCACAAAAGAATTATGTCCTTGATGCACCGCTAGGTGAAAGGCCTGCTGGAGGAGCAGATGCTGATGTTATGAACGGCTGGCAAGCTCGATCTGATAATTACTCGATAGTTCAGTGTGCCATGCTTTACGGCTTAGAATCGGGACTTCAAAGACGTTTTGAACGTCATGGAGCATATGATATGTTCCAGGAGTTGAAGTTAATATTTCAAGCAAATGCCCGAGTTGAGAGATATGAAGTCTCCAACAACTTCTATAGCTGCAAGATGGAGGAGAACAGTTATGTCAGTGAACACATACTCAGAATGTCTGGGTATCATAACCACTTGACTCAGCTGGAAGTTAATCTTCCAGATGATAGTGTTATTGACAGAGTTCTTCAATCACTGCCACCAAGCTATAAAGGCTTCGTAGTGAACCATAATATGCAAGGGATGGAGAAGACTATTCCCGAGCTCTTCGCAATGCTCAAAGCCGCAGAAGTAGAAATCAAGAAGGAGCATCAAGTGTTGATAGTTAACAAGACCACTAGTTCCAATAAAAAGGGCAAAGGAAAGAAGGGGAACTTCAATAAGAATGGCAAGCAAGTGGCCACTCCCAGGAAGAAGCCCAAGTCTAGACCTAAGCCTGAAACTGAGTGCTTCTACTGCAAAGGGACTGGTCACTGGAAGCGGAACTGCCCCCAAGTATTTGGCGGATAAGAACGATGGGAAAGTGAACAAAGGTATATTTGATATACATGTTATTGATGTGTACCTTACTAATGCTCGTAGTAGTGCCTGGGTATTTGATACCGGTTCCGTTGCTCATATTTATTATATTTGTGTCGAATATATTATGTACGCAAGGGGTTACATGGACTTGGAGTTGTAATTGGTGTAGTTAGGTACGAGTTGTGTAGGAGTCAGACACTTGTATCCTAGGCCTCTTATATACAGAGGGGCACCACACGTTGTAACCCATGATAACTTGACAGCAACAGGTTCGCGGGGGAGCCGACGGCTTGTGCCGGCGCTCGAGTGGCCGGTGTTCCGGTATCTTGGGGAGGAGCGCCCGTAGTCATGCCCCGGGGATGTAGCCATATCGATGAACCTCGTTAACAAATAACGTGCCTCGGTGTGTCGTCTATGATCTTGCATTAGCGTTTTATTCTAAGAAGTGGTGTCACGAGCAAGGTTGCGAGAAGGCTATGTGAAAGCTCATGCGGAGGTTAGAGGTTCGTGCTCGACGGGTGCCATGGAACGTCCGATTGGTGCAAGGTGGAGCATGGCGGCAATCACGGAGGCGGTCAGTGGTGTCGGACACTTCGGGCAGGAGGCCTGGACCGTTCGATGGGCTGCGATCGGTAAGGATCGGCTAGATGTGGCGATCGGACGAGTGTAGTGGTTGTTGGAGACGTTGCAGAGGCGACAGATTCGAATCACGATCAGACCAGCGACTAGACGTGGGGGACGGCCGGATAGATCAGAGTGTGAGAGCATCGAGATGATGCGCTCGGTGTTGTACAAGGGTGACGGTGCGGCACTGCAGACGGATTGTGTCGGCGAAGCGGGTGGCCAGGGTACGGCACGGCTCGTGCACGGATGATGCGCGAGGTGGCGAGTGTTACAGCAGGGTTGACATGCAGGAGTACGTGTGACAGGGCTGAACGGATTTCTAGCGAAGAACCAAGATCAGAGACAGGAGCTGTCGGCGGCGGCAATCTTTTAGGGGCGAATGGAATCGAGAAGGTCAGGCCTTGGTTGCGGTGCTGCGTACGCGAGATGGCGCAGGGAGCCACAGACGCGTGTGGTATTCAGTCTAGGAAGCAGCGGACGCGCAGGCAAAGGGCAAAGGATCAGCAGGTCTACTCGGATAAGGTGCAGCGCAAGGAACGAAATCATACTGGCGCAAGAGTCCAGGGGATTAACGAGCACACGGCCAGCCGATACAAGGCGTACGTGCGTGTGGATGTTTGGTCCAAGGGACAAGCCTACCGCTGGTTATATTGGAATAATAAAAAAGGAAGGTGACGTGTGCATGCAAACTGGGTCCGTGTGAGACTTGTTTGACAAGGTCCTAGCAAAATTTTGACAGGCCTGGACTTGGGTTTCCGTGTACAAGAAGAAAAGATAGCACCCAGGTGATCAGCGGTAATAAAAGGCTGGCGACACGAGGCAGCGAAGGCACCAAAACAATTGTCTGCAAGTTCGGAAAAAGGTGGAGCGGTTCTGTAGCAGAGAGATTGATATACATTACAGGGAGACACTACTCGACAATTTTTCTGAAGGGCGGACAGGAACGGTGCGAGTCAAGGTTCTTGGTAGGTCATGGACTGCGGCGTGGCATCAGACAAGGAATACAGGATTAGTGATCTTTTTCGTAAGGAAGTCGCAGAGGAAAACAAGGGTGGTCAGACATGCGGCAACATGTCGGTTAGATCGTGGCTCGGCATGGCGCCGGGGTTCACCAAGTTTTATGTGGAGAAATTCGATGGCACGGGTAACTTCGGTCTATGGCAGACAAGAGTCAAGGATATTCTGGCGCAGCAGGGAATCTTGAAGGGTTTGCAGGAGACGTAGCCGGCCAAGGTTGACAACGATGCGTGGGAGGATATGCAAGTGCAGGCGGCCGCTACCATACCGCTTTATCTTGCAGATCAGGTCATGTATCATGTCATGGACGAAGATTCTCCTAAGGGAATTTGGGACAAGTTGGCAAATCGTTATATGTCCAAGTCAACAACTAATAAGCTGTATTTGAAGCAAAATTACTATGGGCTAAAGATGCAGGAGGGGTCGGATCTTGTGGATCATGTGAATGCCTTTAATCAATTGGTCACGGATCTAGCGTGTCTGGATGTGAAGATTGAGGACGAGGATAAGGCACTACTTCTTCTTGTTTCGTTGCCACCGTCCTATGAGCATTTGGTCATTACATTGACACATGGAAAGAAAACCATCAATAATGAGGAAGTCATTGCAGCGTTGCTTGGACATGAGTTAATGAAGCAAAAGAATGCTGCAAAAAGGGAGAGTACTCAAGGGTTGGGGTTGGCAGTTAAAGGTTATCAGCTCAGGAAGGGACAAGAGGCGGAGAAGAAAAAGAAGAAAAAGGTGTAGTGCTACAGGTGCAAGGATTGGGGACATATAAAGAGGGAATGCCCATAACTGAAGGGTGGGGCAAGTGGTAATGCGACTACTCATGGTGATGGCTCGGACAGTGATAGTGATGTTCTCACAGTATCAAACATGCGGTCAACAAAAACTGAAGTCTGGATGTTGGATTCGGCTTGCTCTTTTCATGTGACGCCCAACAAGGAGTGGTTCTCTTCGTACAAGTCTGGTGAGTTTGGTTTAGCCTATGTGGGCGATGACACAGGTTATCGTGTTCTTTGGAAGCGGTGACATCAAAATCAAGATGTTTGATGGAATTGAGCGGATGCTTCGGGGTGTCAGGCATGTGCCAGGGCTAAGGAGGAATCTAATTTCGCTTGGTGTTCTTCATGATGGTGGTATGGGATTCCATTGTGATGGATAAGAAGACCATGAAAATCATGGAAGATGGGGTGACCGTGAAGATAGGAGAGAGGACGGCTTCGCATCTTTACAAGTTGCAAGGGAGCACTATTGCAGGTGGAGCCATGGGGAGTGGAGCTGCAAGAGTAGCAGTGGAGTCTCATGGTGGCGGCGGGTCTGGCCCGTCGGGTAGCTCTTAGTAAGCTACAAAGAAGACAACCCAAGTCCAGATACATGGAGGTTCGAGCATGGACGACTTCTAGGTGGTGGAGAATATTCGCCAAGGTGGAGTTTGTTATATTTGTGTCGAATATATTATGTACGCAAGGGGTTATGTGGACTTGGAGTTGTAATTGGTGTGGTTAGGTACGAGTTGTGTAGGAGTCGGACACTTGTATCCTAGGCCTCTTATATACGGAGGGGCACCACACGTTATAACCCATGACGACTTGATAGCAACACCTACACGGGGGAGCCACGGCTTGTGTAGGCATCCGAGCGGCCGGTGTTGCGGTATCTTGGGGAGGAGCGCCCGCAGTCATGCCCCGGGGATGTAGCCATGTCGGTGAACCTCGTTAACAAATATCGTGCCTCGGTGTGTCGTCTATGATCTTGCATTATCGTTTTATTCTAACAATATTTGTAACTCGGAACAGGGACTACGGATTAAACAAAGATTGGCTAAGGACGAGGTGACTATGCACGTCGGGAATGGTTCCAAGGTCGATGTGATCGTCGTCGGCACGCTACCTCTACATCTACCTTCGGGATTAGTTTTAGACCTGACTAATTGTTATTTGGTGCCAGTGTTATATCTGGATATTGTTTAATGCGAGACGGTTATTCATTTAAATCAAAGAATAATGGTTGTTCTATTTATGTGAGTAATATATTTTATGGTCATGCACCCTGGAAGAGTGGTCTATTGTTGAATCTTAATCGTGGTGATACACATATTCATAGTATTGATGCCAAAAGATGCAAAGTTGATAATAATAGTGCAACATATTTGTGGCACTGCAGTTTAGGTCATATTGGTGTAAAGCGCATGAAGAAATTCTTCGAACTTTTCAAATGTTTCAGACTTGTGTTTCATTAAGTAGATATACCCATATCTGCTCAAATCATCTGTGAAGGTCAGAAAATAACGATACCCGCCGCGAGCCTCAATACTTATTGGACCACATACATCGGTATGTATTATTTCCAATAAGTCAGCAGCTCGCTCCATTGTTCCGGAGAACGGAGTTTTAGTCATCTTGCCCATGAGGCATGGTTCGCAAGCATCAAATATGACCTAAACGGCACTGCCACAAATATGTTGCACTATCATTATCAACTTTGCATCTTTTGGCATCAATATTATGAATATGTGTATCACCATAATCGAGATTCAACAGAAATAGACCACTATTCAAGGGTGCATGACCATAAAAGATATTACTCATATAAATAGAACAACCATTATTCTCTAATTTAAATGAATAACCATCTTGCATCAAACAAGATCCAGGTATAACGTTCATGCTCAACGCTGGCACCAAATAACAATTTTTCAGGTCTAAAACTAATCCCGAAGGTAGATGTAGATGTAGCGTGCCGACGGCGATCACATCGACCTTGGAACCATTCCCGACGTGCATCATCACCTCGTCCTTAGCCAATCTCCGTTTAATTCGTAGCTCCTGTTTTGAGTTACAAATATGAGCAACCGAACCAGTATCGAATACCCAGGCACTACTACGAGCATTATTAAGGTACACATCAATAACATGTATATAAAATATACCTCTTTTCACTTTTCCATCCTTCTTATCCGCCAAATACTTGGGGCAGTTCCGCTTCCAGTGACCAGTCCCTTTGTAGTAGAAGCACTCAGTTTCAGGCTTGGGTCCATCTTTGGGCTTCTTCCCGGGAGTGGCAACTTGCTTGCCATTATTCTTGAAGTTCCCTTTCTTTCCCTTGCCCTTTTTCTAGAAACTAGTGGTCATGTTAACCATCAACACTTGATGCTTCTTCTTGATTTTTACCTCCGCAGCTTTAAGCATTGTGAAGAGATCGGGAATTGTTTTGTTCATCTCTTGCATATTATAGTTCATCACGAAGCCTTTGTAGCTTGGTGGCAGTGATTGAAGAACTCTGTCAATGACACAATCAACTGGAAGATCAACTCCCAACTGAGTCAAGTGATTATAATACCCACACATTTTGAGTATGTGTTCACTGACAAAACTGTTCTCCTCCATCTTGCAGCTATAGAACTTGTTGGAGACTTCATGTCTCTCAACCCCGTCATTTGCTTGAAATATTAACTTCAACTCTTGGAACATCTCATATGCTCCGTGACGTTCAAAACGTATTTGAAGTCCTGATTCTAACCCGTAAAGCATGGCACACTGAACTATCGAGTAGTCATTAGATCGAGCTTGCCAGACATTGAAAACATCAGCTTCTGCTCCTGCAGCAGGCCTTTCACCTAGCGGTGCATCAAGGACATAATTCTTCTGTGCAACAATGAGGATAATCCTCAAGTTAAGGACCCAGTCTGTGTAGTTGCTGCCATCATCTTTCAACTTATCTTTCTAGGAATGCATTAAAATTCAGGGGAACGGTAGCACGGGTCATTGATCTACAACATAGATATGCAAATACTATCAAGACTAAGTTTGTCGGATGTGGGGTTCTAGAAACCCTTAAGGTTCGAACACTGGGGTGCGCGCGAAGTCTTTCCCTCCTACCGATCTATGCTCTTGCTCGCTAAGATCTTGCGGACGAACTCGACGAACTCACAACACAGAAAGACACGGAGTTTATACTGGTTCGGGCCACCGTTGTGGTGTAATACCCTACTCCAGTGTGGTGGTGGTGGATTGCCTCTCGGGCTGATGATGAACAGTACAAGGGAAGAACAGCCTCCTGAGGTTGAGGTGTTCTTGAGTGTTTGTGTGGCTAAGAAAGATCTGAGCCGGTTCCGGATCTCTCCCTCCTACTATGGTGGCTAGTCCTATTTATAGAGGCCCTGGTCCTCTTCCGAAATATCGAGCGGGAAGGGAGCCAACAACGGCGGGCAAATTTGAAGGGGGACAGCTAGTACAAGCTATCCTGACAAAAGCGGTCTTCGCTGCGAAAAGCTACTGGGTGACGCCTGTCTTGGGCTTCACGATGACCTCCGCCTTGCCCTCCCGATCTTGGTCTCGTTGCACCAATATGGCAACCTTTGCACGATGCCTCGGTACTCTTCGCTGCGCTGGCCTCCTTAGCACCAAAGCGGAAACAAGGACGCCAGACGCACCGGGCGCCTTGGCACCCGCTTACGCTGCTCATTATGGCTCACGTCACGAGAGCCTCGTGAGGTTTGCCCCGCCTTGATATCTCTGCTCCTCGTGAGCTTGCCTAGCTAGGCCACTCCAGAGGAGGCCTTGCGTCGCCCGCCTCGCAAGGCTCGGTCCCTCGCGAGGGTCTTGAGTGCCTTGTTGACGAAGATGGGCGTCTGACGGCTCATCGCTTGCCACGCCAGGTCAGCAGTGCAAGTCTGGGACCCCGTTCCCAGAACGCCAACAGTAGCCCCCAGGCCTAAGGTGCGCTCGGGCTTGGCTTCACGGCGAAGCCAAGGGTCAAGTTCTGAGCACCGCGGGCCCCAAAAGCCTGCGGCCTCGATCGACGCGTGGCGGTTGATGTGATGTGGGCGTCTCCGCTTCCCCATGCTGCCTTTGAATCCGCCCGGCTATGCGGCCCCCGGGGCCTACACAGTTATTCCTCCGCGTCCTGCGCGTTGCTTCCCCAATTCCTCTGCTTCCTTGCGGCTCTGCTTCTCTTCTCTAATCTAACTCGCGCTCCGCCTGCTCCATAGCCATGGCACCTAAGCAAGCTGAGAAGGGGAAGAGTCCCTTGCCTCTTTCAGCTGCGCCTCCGTCCTTCGCGCCGGCGCTCGGCCGGTCTCGGGTGCTTAACGACGAAGCCATGGACAAGGTGCGCCCGATGCTTGCCTCCAGCTTCAATGAGTGGGGAGGCGGCTTGGCTCAAGGCTCAGAAGACGGCACCAACGGCCACCAGATCCCAATCTTCATAGATGCCCTCTGGGCCGGCCTGATTCCTCCCTTCTCCGCCTTCTTCAATGTTGTGCTTGAGCATTATCAGATCCACATGCTGCATCTCGACCCTCAGTCTGTGACTCTTCTTGTCGTCCTCGCCTTCGTGTGCGAAGCCATGGTGGGCATCGCTCCTTCGGTGGCTCTCCTCCTCCACTTCTTCTCGCTGCATCTGGCCGACCCTCAGCAGTGCTCGGGGTGCATGAGCTTCCAGGCTGTGGCTGCGACGGCAGGCGAGGGGATCGATTTCGAGCTTTCTCCATCCACGAGCGACTTACGGATACGATGGGTGTTCGTTGATGCCGGGGTGCTCAGTCCTCTGGTTCAGGCTCTGTCGGGGCCTGCTGTTCCTAACCCCGGCTGGGGCCATCAGCGGCTCGCGAGCCCCGGCCTTGCTTGCTTCTGGCTCAGGTTGAAACCGCTGAAGGATCACGACGTAACTGCACCGATGGTGGTGAAGGAATTCGTCCGACGCCGGGTCGCTCCGCTTCAGCGCCATTCTCGCCCAATGTGGACCTTACTCAGCAGCCAGGACCACATGAGGTTTCAGGAGTCCGGGCTCCTCCTTGGGACGCGGGGGACAGTGCTCAAGGTCTTGACGGGTGTCTCTCTACCGGCCGAACTGCACGGGAATAGTTGCCTGTTGTACCGCTGCAAGAATAAGGATGAATTTGTAAAGGACATGCCTCTCTTTGACGAATGGGGGCCACGGCCGATCGGCCTGGAGGGGCCTCGCGAGAACCTCGTCGTCGTGGTTCCCTTCCTTGCTCCTGACGTTGAGCTCGCCCCAAGTGACGGTGCAGGTGGGCGAGCTCAGGCGGAACCGGCGGCTCGAGTCTTTGAGGAGTACGCTACCAGTGGTGACCCCGGGCATCGTCTTGGGAGCTTGCCACTCCCTCACAGGGGTCGGTTGCTGAGGAGACACTGCATGCGGCTCCCGTGGCCAAGGCTCCAGGAGCCTCGGGAGGTCGTGGTGAAACGGTGCCCGACTGTTCGCCGCTATCGGGCACCCCTGAAGATATTCTTCCGAGCCCTTCTTCGACCTCGCTGCGCACCGGCCGTCACGTCCAGCGTTTCAGTCGTCTTTGTGTGGACTTCGTGGAGCTCCGCAAGAGGAAAGGATCTCCCAGCAGTAGCAACATCTTTGGACCGCTGAAGCGGAGGAAGTACATTGCCATTGACGTGTAAGTATCATACCGCTGTGGCTCCCTGTGTGTTGCTTTCTTCTTCTGACATCAGTCTTTCAGGGCTCCTTCCACTGAGGTTGCTGAATCTCCCGAGAAACGGCCTCCTTCTTCTTTAACTCTTCCGCCGGCTCCGAGCGCTCCGAGTTCGCTGGTTGCCCCTGGAGCAAGGTTGGTTGAAGGGGCACTCTTGCCTTCCTGGCACGCTGATCCTGCGGCCTTGTCACCCCTCTCCCTTGGCCTGGCGTGGAGCTTGGCAGGCGTGCCCAAGGCTCCTCCGCTGATCTTTGACGACAACTTGTTGGCTTCGATCCTCGGCTCCCCCTCGAGCAGCAAGCCCCAGCAGGCTTGGGCTTCTCACGAAGACGGGCTGGTGTCGGGTGCGGCGCCAGCCCCTAGCCCCCTGCCGAGGGTGGTGCGCTGCATGGCGCCTTGCCCGCAGCCCCCAAGGTGGAGGACGAAGAAGGCCGGGCGTTCGAGCGGGAGCGCGGGCGGAGCATGGTTCGCCATGAGCTCTTCTAGGAGGCGATGAACGCGATGAGACGGCTTGGTGGAGAGCTCACGAGCGTCGATTCGTGTCTTGAGGCTGAAGGTCTCCGGCTGGTGGAGGAGCGGCGCAAGCTGAAGGTGGCCATCAACCTCGGCCGCTACCAGCGTGACCTTGAGAACGCGAAAGTGAGGCGTCTCTCAAGGTTTCCTACAAAGCCCGCTCACGAGCCTTGGAAGAGGCTTGCGAGGCTGCGGAGAAGCGCGCTTGGGAGCTCCAAGCCTGGAGCGCGTCTCTTGAGCAGCAGGTGGAGGCGCGCAGGGCCGCTCTTGCATCACTGAGGGGGACGCCCGCGGAGGAAGAGGAGGTCCGGAAGCATGAGGAGGCACTGGCCCTGGAGGCCATGGAGCGTAACCGCGAGCTCGAGCAACTGGAGATGAGGGAGCGTCAAGTTGCCCAAGCAGAAGACGCCGTAGGGGCTCACGAGGCTGGAGTTGAGGAGGAGGTGAACCGCCGGGTGGCTGAGGATCGCGCGGACCTGGATGGCAGGCATGACCTGAAGTTGAAGCTCGCGGGCGTGGAGGATGAGGGCAGGGCCGCTGCCCTCAGGCCCAGGTTGGACGAGGCTGAGAGGCGCGCGGAAGCCACGGCTGCTGCCCTGGTCATGGCACAGGCGGACTTGGCCTCCGCCCGTGCCGAGCTGCGTTCCCTCCGAAGGCGGGTTGATGCCGCAGAGGTCGTCGCGAGGCAGAACACGGAAGAGGTGCTCCAACGCCAAACGCTGGAGCGCGAGCATGCCCCCATGCTTCAGGATCTCCGGAACAGGGCCAATATCGCCCTGGGCCATATTTGCGATGCGGAGGCGCCGACTCCTCACTCAAATGATTACGCCAGCCACCTGACCTTCTTCACCGAGGTGGCAACGCGCCTGGAGGCTCGATCTGCCAGAGCTCGCCAACTTGTGGAGGAAAGGGGGCTTGGCTTGCTTGAGCGCACTTTCTCGCATGTCTTCAGCCACCTCCTGAATGCCGACCCCAACTTTGACTTTGACGCCGCCATCGCCCCCGTACCCACGGCTGTTCGGGGCGACCTAGCGCGCTGGGTTGAAAACCATGTGGACGCGTTGGTCAGGGCCTTCGCTTCGGAGGATGACGCGGTGGTGGTCGTCGCAGACGAAGGCGACGGGGGCGTCGCCGATGGCGGCGATGATGCCGATGAAGACGGCGACGACGCGAGTGACGCGTCTGCGAGTGATGCAGCGAGCGACATTTCTGGCTGATCCCTTGTTCTCCTGTCATTTCTTCCTGCGCACAAACTCGGGGCATGGCCCTTGAAAACTTGTAAGAGCATTTTGAGAGGGGGGCCCCTCATGTAAGCAAGTTGCAGTTTTTACTTTTCCATGTGATGTGAGTTTGTGTCCTCGTGAACTTGTGAATCTTGGTGCGAGTTTTCTGTCTTGGTTTACCTTAGTCAGCGCTAGCTTTGGGCTGGGCTGCGTTGGGCCGAGTTCCTGAGAACCTTACGGAGCTCATCGCCCCGTCGGAAGGGGCCCTACGAGAGGTGAGCACCAGTTGCAGCACAAGGCTCGGGCTGCGTGCCAGGTAGTCCCGCTCGCGAGGAGCTCGTGAGGGAAAGGCGACGAATATGAGTCCCAGACAAAACGATATCCAGAAGGCAAGAAATTGCTCAAACGAGAAAAAGGCTCCCCCCGCGCACAACAATAAAATTCAGCTTCAACTCAAATCCAAATCCAGAAGGCAAGGCTACCGAAAGAGAGAGAGATCCAAAGCAAAAGGCCGCGTCCGGCACCTAGTCTAGTCTTATGGTCTTCAAGTCTTCTCACCAGCGCGGAGCTAGGTGCTGCCACTAGGCGTGGGAGGGAGCCCCAGGGCCTGAGGCCGGCACCCCTGGGACTCCTGGGCGTGTACAGCCCCAACTCATTATTACGTAAGAGTGTCACGGACGGCGAGCTTCACAGGCACCGGGCCTTATTCACAGGTACGGGCCTTGCTTCATATCGCCAGTCGAGGGCCCCGCCTTGCGCCACTCTTGACCTCCTCTGAGCCGACCGGTCACCAGGACGAAACAGAGGAGGGAAAGAGGACGCCAGCGGTTCCCTCGGCGACCACATGTCCTCTGCCGGGGGAAAGGTTGGCGAGGCCTCCCCGGCAGAGGGCCTACCTCCGGGTGTCGTCAGGCGTCGCGCGCCGCGGGGAGGGGCCTTGCTCCTGGCTCCCTCTCGGTGGCCCCCAGCGCGTCTTCCTTGTTGGGGCGGGCGCCGCCGTGCCTGGGTCATCGATCGACGCAGCGACCTGGTTCATCTGCAGTCCATGGTTAGCGTAAGCCTGTTCTTGAGAGACTAGATGTACCCTATAATTGCCGCCGCTGGCGCGATCGTTGTGGTTCTCCGTTGGTTCTTGGAAGGCTTCAGCTCCTAGCGCCCCTTCTCCCCAATCTTCTCCAACGAACGAGCCGATGTCGTCCTCTGGTGCGTACCCTTGGCCCATCATGCGGGGCATGTAGGCTTCCAGGGCCATCACCCCGAACACCTCGCCGTGGTGCCCCATGCTCCACGTTGCTCCGCCCATGATGGCGTCCTGGGAATGCGGCATCCGGCCGGGACCATGGGGGTGACGCTTGCCCTCGTGCTTGCTGAGGGCGGCATGGGGGGTTGGAGCCCCATACAGCGCCGGCCGTGCTGATGTTGACGAAGCCCCCGTGCGTAGTTGATGGCGCGTAGATGTGGTGAGGCTCGCCGCGCGACCCTGCAGTGGCCTGGGTGGGAAGTCGATAGCAAAAGTGTGGTGCTCCCAACGCTACTGCGTCCAGCAGCTCAGCGACTCGCTCAAGTAGCATGTCTCGGCCGCTCTCCATCAGCCTCGCGAGGGTCTTGAGTGCCTTGTTGACGAAGATGGGCCGTACGGCCTGCTGCTTGGCCACGCCGTGGGCCGCAGGCAAGCAAGTCTGGGGACCCCCGTTCCCAGAACGCCGACAAAGTTCATGATAAATTAAGTTCAGTTAATCAAATTACT
Organism: Aegilops bicornis; assembly: GCA_021605145.1. Taxonomy (NCBI): domain Eukaryota; kingdom Viridiplantae; phylum Streptophyta; class Magnoliopsida; order Poales; family Poaceae; genus Aegilops; species Aegilops bicornis. The sequence continues at coordinate 297,857,332 of CM038669.1, forward strand.
TAAGAACTCCCACTTAAATAGACATCCCTCAAGTCATCTAAGTGATACGTGATCCAAATCAACTAACCCATGTCCGATCATCACGTGAGATGGGGTAGTCATCAGTGATGAACATCTGTATGTTGATCATATCTACTATATGGTTCACGTTCGCCCTTTCGGTCTCAAGTGTTCCAAGGCCATGTCTGTACATGCTAGGCTCGTCAAGTTTAACCCAAGTATTCCGCATGTGCAAAACTGTCTTGCACCTGTTGTATGTGAACGTAGAGTCTATCACACCCGATCATCACGTGGTGTGTCAACACGACAAACTGTAGCAATGGTGCATACTCAGGGAGAACACCTTTACCTTGAAATTTAGTGAAGGGATCATCTTATAATGCTACCGCCATACTAAGCAAAATAAGATGCATAAAAGATAAACATCACATGCAATCAAAATATGTGACATGATATGGCCATCATCATCTCGTGTTTTTTTATCTCCGTCTCCAAAGCATCGTCATGGTCTCCATTGTCACCGGCTCGACACCTTGATCTACATTGTTGCGTCGTGGTCATCTTGCCAACTATTGCTTCTACAACTATCGCTAACGCATATTGATAGAGTAAAGCAATTACATGGCGTTTGCATTTCATACAATAAAGAGACAACCATAACACTCCTGCCGGTTGCCGATAACTTACAAAACATGATCATCTCATACAATAACGTATATCACATCATGTCTTGACCATATCACATCACAACATACCCTGCAAAAACAAGTTAGACGTCCTCTACTTTGTTGTTGCAAGTTTTATGTGGCTGCTACGGGCTTCTAGCTAGCAAGAACCGTTCTTACCTACGCAAAAACCACAATGCTGTTTCATCAAGTTTGCTGTTTTAACCTTCTTCAAGGACCGGCCGTAGTCAAATTCGATTCAACTAAAGTAGGAAAAACAGACAACCGCCGACCACATTTATGCAAAACTAGTTGCATGTCTGTCGGCGGAACCGGTCTCATGTGTGTGGACATGTAACGTTGGTCTAGGCCGCTTCATCCCACAATACCACCGAATCAAAATAAGATGTTGGTGGTAAGCAGTATGACTATCACTGCCCACAACTCTTTTTGTTCTACTCGTGCATATCATCTACGCATAGACCTAGCTCATGATGCCACTATTGGGAACCGTTGCATGGAAAACAAAAAAAAATCTATGCACATGGAATGATCTATCCATAGAGATGCATAGCAACGAGGGGGAGAGTGTGTCTATGTACCCTCGTAGACCATAAGCGGAAGCATTTCACAACGCGGTAGATGTAGTCAAACTTCTTCTCACGTCAACCGATCAAGTACTGAACGCATGACACCTCCGCATTATGCACATGTTCATCTCGGTGACTTCCCTCGCATTCTTGATCCAGAAAGACGTCGAGGTAGTAGATGAGTTCCGTCATCACGACGGTGTGGTGACGGTGATGGTGAAGTGATCTCCGCAGGGCTTCGCCTAAGCACTACGAAAATATGGCCGGGTTGTAAACGATGGAGGGGGGGGGGGGCGCCGCACACGGCTAGGCAATTGTCTGGTGTGTGCTAGGCGCCCCCCTCCTCATATATATAGGTGGGAGGGAGAGGGGAGATGACAAGGGGCACCCCAAGTATGTCTGAATCCTACTTGGGCTCCTACCCTTGGTCGCGCCCCCCTGCCATCTTTGTCGGAGGGGGAAGGGAAGAGGGGGGAGAGGGAAGGAAGTGGGAATCCTAATCCACACTTACCTTTCCCTTCTCCCCTTTACTTCTCCTCCTTAGGCCGGCCCATATGGAGGGCACACCAGCCCCTTGTGGATGGTGTGTTTCCCCTCTTGGCCCATAAGGCCCGTATCTTTTGCCGGGGGTGCCCGGAACCCATTCCGGTGACCCCATAAGTACCCGGTAACCCCCGAAACACTTCGGGTGTTTGAATACCATCGTCCTATATATCATTCTTTACCTCTCAACCATTTCGAGACTCTTCGTCATGTCCGTGATCTCATCCAGGGCTCCGAACAACATTCGTTCACCAAATCACATAACTCATATAATATTATATCGTCATCGAACATTAAGCTGCGGGCCCTATGGGTTCGAGAACTATGTTGACATGACCGAGACACCTCTTCGGTTAATAACCAATATCAGAACCTGGGTGCCCATATTGGCTCCTACATATACTACGAAGATCTTTATCGGTTGAACCGTTATGACAAAATACGTAATTCCCTTTGTCCATCGGTATGTTACTTGCCCTAGATTCGATCGTGGTATCTTCATACCTAGTTCAATCTCATTACCGGCAAGTCTCTTTACTCATTCCGTAATACATCACCACGTGACTAACCCCTTAGTCATTTGCTTGCAAGCTTATGATGTGTATTACCGAGAGGGCTCAGAGATACCTGATACGTCTCCAATGTATCTATAATTTTTTATTGTTCCATGATAATATATATTCTATTTTGGATGTTTAATAGGCTTTATTATACACTTTTATATTACTTTTTGGACTAACCTATTAACTGGAGGCCCAGCCCAAATTGTTGTTTTTTTGCCTATTTCAGTGTTTCGCAGAAAAAGAATATCAAACGGAGTACAAATGGAATGAAACATTCGGGAACGTGATTTTTGGAACAAACGTGATCCAGAGGATTTGGAGTGGACATCAAGCAACCGACGAGGAAGCCACGAGGCAGGGGGCACGCCTACCCTCCTGGGCCCCTCGTGGCTCCACCAACCTACTTCTTCCTCCTATATATACTTACGTATCCCCAAACCATCAGCAGAGGAGCCAAAACCCTATTTCCACCACCACAACCTTCTGTACCCGTGAGATCCCATCTTGGGGCCTTTTTCGGTGCTCCGCCGGAGGGGGCATTGATCATGGAGGGCTTCTACATCAACACCATAGCCTCTCCGATGATGTGTGAGTAGTTTACCTCAGACCTTCGGGTCCATAGTTATTAGCTAGATGGCTTCTTCTCTCTCTTTGAATCTCAATACAAAGTTCTCCTTGATTCTCTTGGAGATCTATTTGATGTAATCTTATTTTGCGGTGTGTTTGTCGAGATTCGATGAATTGTGGGTTTATGATCCAGATTATCTATGAACAATATTTGAATCTTATCTGAATTCTTTTATGTATGATTGGTTATCTTTGCAAGTCTCTTCGAATTATCAGTTTGGTTTGGCCTACTAGATTGATCTGTCTTGCAATGGGAGAAGTGCTTAGCTTTGGGTTCGAACTTGCGGTGCTCGATCCCAGTGACAATAGGGGAAACAACATGTATTGTATTGTTGCCATCAAGGATAAAAAGAAGGGGTTTATATCATATTGCATGAGTTTATCCCTCTACATCATGTCATCTTACCTAATGCGTTACTCTGTTCTTATGAACTTAATACTCTAGATGCATGCTGGATAGCGGTCGATGTGTGGAGTAATAGTAGTAGATACAGGCAGGAGTCGGTCTACTTGTGACGGACGTGATGCCTATATACATGATAATGCCTAGATATTCTCATAATTATGCACTTTTCTATGAATTGCTCGACATAAATTTGTTCACCCACCGTAATACTTATGCTATCTTGAGAGAAGCCACTAGTGAAACCTATGGCCCCTGGGTCTATTTTCCATCATATTAATCTCCCGTCAACAAGCTATTTTTGGCGCCGTTTATTTTGCTTTCTTTACTATTTATCTTCATCATAAAAATACGAAAAATATTATCTTATCATCTCTATCAGATCTCACTTTTGCAAGTGGCCGTGAAGGGACTGACAACCCCTTTATCGCGTTGGTTGCAAGGTTCTTATTTGTTTGTGTAGGTAAGAGGGACTTGAGCATGGCCTCCTACTGGATTGATACCTTGGTTCTCAAAACTGAGGGAAATACTTACGCAACTTTGCTGCATCACCCTTTCCTCTTCAATGGAAAACCAACGCAGTGCTCAAGAGGTAGTGTCGGTGTCAAAATCGGCGGATATCGGGTAGGGGGTCCCGAGGTGTGCGTCTAAGGCGGATGGTAACAGGAGGCAGGGGACACGATGTTTACCCAGGTTCGGGCCCTCTCGATGGAGGTAATACCCTACTTCCTGCTTGATTGATCTTGATGGTATGAGTAGTATAAGAGTTGATCTACCACGAGATCGTAGAGGCTAAACCCTAGAAGCTAGCCTATAGTATGATTGTTGTTGTCCTACGGACTAAACCCTCCGGTTTATATAGACACCAGAGGGGCTAGGGTTACACAGAGTCGGTTACAAGGGAGGAGATCTTCATATCCGTATCGCCAAGCTTGCCTTCCACGCCAAGGAGAGTTCCATCCGGACGCAAGACGAAGTCTTCAATCTTGTATCTTCATAGTCCAATAGTCCGGCCAAAGGATATAGTCCGGCTGTCCGGATACCCCCTAATCCAGGACTCCCTCAGTAGCTCCTGAACCAGGCTTCAATGACGATGAGTCCGGCGCGCAGATATTTTTCGGCATTGCAAGGCGGGTTTCTCCTCCGAATACTCCATAGAAGATCTTGAACAAGGATAGTGTCCGGCTCTGAAAAACGAGTTCCACATACAACCGTAGAGAGAATAATATTTTCACAAGTCTAATCTCCTGACATACTTGATGTCATGACATCCTACCACGGCCCGGTCATTACTCGAACCATTTTTCTCAACCAACCTCAGCGCATATTGCGAGGCGGTTTCCGTGGCACGTTTTGTCGAAGCAGAGATTGTGTCCCCTTGTCATGGGACTCTCATCAATACGGACGTGGGTAACCCAGCCACGCCTTCAATTACGGCGCTTGGGGAGAAAGAGGATTTACCAGGCAAGTGGGGAGGCGCATCGCCTCTTCTGCCCTTATAAGGGGATAAGGATCTATTCTTATAACCCACGCCTTCCTCCCAGCTCATTCCTTTCTGCTCAAGCTCCAACGCTCAAGCGTTCCTCTTCTCCGTCCACAAGAGGTCCTCCGAAAATGTCCGGATCCGGAGCGGGAGGCAAATGGATGGCCTCTACCGTCCAAGAGAAGGATATTAAAAAACTTCGGAAGGCCGGGTATCTGGCCAAGAAAATCAGCCACCGTCTTCAGACGGTGGGACAAATCGTCCCTACTCCGGAACCCCACGAGAGGGTTGTATTCCTCCCTAATTTCATCCGCGGGCTGGGGTTTCCCCTCCACCCGTTTGTTCACGGCATCATGTATTATTATGGGTTCGATCTTCACGATCTGTCCCCTAATTCCTTCCTCAGCATCTCGACATTCATTGTCGTGTGCGAGGCTTTTCTCCGCATTTCACCGCACTTCGGTTTATGGCTGAAGATTTTCAACGTGAAGCCCAAGGTGGTGGGCGGTGGGCACATTGAATGCGGAGGTGCCATGGTGAGCAAGATGTCCAACGTCACATGGCCAACGGGAACCTTTGATGATTCTGTCAAGGAGTGGCAACAGCAGTGTTTTTATATCACTGAGCCGCGCGGCACAGAATGGGCCGCTTCTCTGAAATTCAGATCCGGTGCTCCTCCGTGGCTTACATCCTGGCTTAAAAAAGGCCTGGATTGCTCCTCTCCCAACGAACTGTCGGTGCTCTAGATGCACGTTGAAGATATGGGAGACAAGAACATTGGGCTTGTCAATGTGGTCCAGGTGATGTTGATTCGCCAGATCCTGCCTTGTCAGCACCGTACTTGCAATTTGTGGGAATTCGATCCGGCCCAGCACCAAACCTTGCGGGAGCTTTTCGGCTCCTCGCACAAGGACATCTGGAAGGTGCTCTTCAAGTCCAGCAAATCATGGCCGGACTCCGCCGAAGACCGTGGGTACCAACTATCCCGCCCGGCAAGTTCGGTGAGTTATCAGGCTTTCTTAACCGTGTAACCCAAAAGAAACGCTTAACACGTTTTATGTAACTCTTCCAGGGCTGGACGAAGAAGGCAGAGCTGATCCATTGTCCGGCCCCGCTGCCCGAAGAACCGGCCATCCCACTTCTGACGAAGATGTTGGTCCCGGTACCTACAGGGTGCCGAAGAAGACGGCCGAGAAGGAGGCCAAAAAGACCCGGGGCGGCCTCCATTGCCGCGGCACTTTGGACTCAACATCCGAAGCCCCAATGCCCATTCCGCCTCCGAAGAGGATGGGGAGGAGGAGGATAAATCCCCTGCGGGGGGAAGAAGGAAGAGGACGGCCTCCGTGCACTTGGAGGCCGAGCTACCCAAAAGGGGAAAGGCTCCACTTCCGGAGGAGTCCACTGCCGCCGCCGACAGCGGCCCGACATGGGATCCCAGGGCCCAGCCCCTGGTGAACTCGTAAGTGTATAAAATCCGAGTACGTTTTAGGCGTCCGGACTCACCGTGGCTTAGTATTTTAACCCAAGCCATATTTTTTGTAGTCCGGCGGGGTCTCGTGCCAAACAATCCTCATCAGAGGACTTGCTGAGCTCAAGTGCCATGGAGAGTGGGACGCCGCCAAAGGCCCTTCCTCCAAACAGGTGTACAACACCGAGGCTTCATCCCAGAAGGACCCCGGCCAAGGAGGAAAGGAAAGAACCGTGAGGGCGGCGCCTGGAGGTCAAACCTCAGGGGCCGGACACATGGGGGAAAAGATTCCCATGGGGGCTATTGACCGGAGCCATACTGAGTTCGGCTCCCAGCCGGATGCGATTGCAGAGACCTGTACGGCTCCAGGATCAAGTAGGCAGCCTCCTTTGGTTGGAGGGGGAGTGCATGTTCCATTAGTGGCCTCTGTCCATCCGGAAGTGTCGGATGCTCTGTTAGTGGCGTTGAAAGACGCCTCCCTTGTTGACGAACACCATGCCCTTATGGGTGTGGTGATTGAGAAAATTCAGTCAACTGAGGGTGGACTGAACGAAGCCTGTATCAGCCTTATAAAAGGCTTTGAGGTATGTTTTATGTCTTGTTGAAGAGTGTCATAGTATGGATAGTAGCCCATGATACACTGTTCGGTGAAGAAACCGGACAGAGGATCAAATATATATTCGCAGGAAGACTCAGTAAATGACAGTTATTTCTCTTTGGTTATAAGCATGCGTCTGTAGCGGCTGCTGCCTCCCATACTATGGAAATCTCCGGACTGAATCAAAGTCTGGAGCGGGCCAAGGAAGAACTTGACCAGTTGAAAATGCAGTTGAGGGATAAACTGGGTATGCACAAGTCTTGTTCGCGTTTATTGCAAATGAATTTACAGTATGAACTGAGCTTTATGACATTGCGCTAGGAATTGTGACCGAGGTCAAAGCCCTCAAGAAGGCTGTGGCCAAAGCCGAGAAAAAGGCGGCCACTGAGCAGGCTCTTCATGAGAAACACGAGGCCAGGGTTATTAAAGCTGAACATGAGCTACAAGAGGCCGTAGAGAAATGCGAGTCCTTGGAGCAGAGTTTAACGGTGAAAGAGTCCGAACTCAACAAGGCTCGTCAGGCCACGAGCGATGTCCAGGGGAAAACCCGAAGCGCCCTGCAGGAGATCCAAGAGGCGATAAAGATCGTGGCTAGTAAGGTGTTTTCCCCGTAGAGTAAGTGTTTGGGGGGGGGGGGACTTATGTTTCTAATTTTTAATCCGGATTCCTCAGGGGTATTTGCCGAGCTACCTCGCAGCATATCAGATGCTGCTCAATTCTACCGAGCCGAAGAAAGGAATACTGCGGATAAGCTCTTCTGGTTGCAGTATTTGGCACCGAATTATCCGGTGCCTTTTGTCGATCAACTGAAACAGCTGATCGAACTACAGAAGGCGGCAAAACTATTTTTAATTATCCGGCTGTGGCCTGCCGAGCCGATCCCAACCAGCTACTTCGGGCTCGTGAATCGGCTTGTGGGTGCCTGTCCTCGACTTGACGTCATCAAGCAGTCGGTTTGTATAGAGGGTGCACGAAAGGCCATCGCCCGTGCAAAGGTGCACTGGGGGAAGATGGATGCTGAAAAGCTAATGACCGAAGGACCGCCGGGGGGGAAGGAGCACCGCAAGCCCGAGTTGTATTATGAGAATGTACTGAAAGGATCCTACCTTGTTGCAGAGTTATGCACCAAGGACTTTATATTTCCATGAGTGTAAATCATGTTGTCCTTTGTAATGTTAAAACAAGGTCGGTTATATCAGTTACCGCCTGTTATATGAAAGTTTACCCTCCTGTGCGGCCGTTTTATATGTTAAATCTGAGAGTTGGCCAGTCGTCGGCTTCTGCCCCCACGTATGAAATCTTTGGGGTGTTCGGGATAAACCCGAGCACTCTTTATCCCAGTTTTGGGTCCTCCAAGGAGGTGCTCAAGACAACGAACCGTGCAATCGGACTATAGGGCTTTATCACTCTCACTTAGCCATAGGAGCTTTAGTATGGTCGGCGCAGCACCTGGTGTTCGGAAGACCGTACTAGGGGCTCTATAAGCGCCTGATCGGAGAAAGAACCGATCTGTCACACGCTGCATTGGTTATGGCATTGTGCGGAAGAAATCCTTAAAGATTTTGCAACCTCTCGAACAGCTGACCAGCTCTCGTTTTATCATGACAGTCAGTTTTAGCTTTCTCTACTGAGGTGTTCGTCCGGAAGAACCGGGACACAATCGCAGTAGTTCTCCCAGTGCTACCTAAGCCGATATAGCGGAACGTAAGGTACCAAAACATGGGATCCGGGCAAACCCAACTATTGACCCAATACATGATTCGGAGCTGATGCATATAATGCTATAAGTTCGGGGTGCCAAACTTCCACGAAGGTGTTCGGACTTTACTGCCGTATTATGGGAAAAACATAGCCCCTGGCATATTTTAAGGCGTATCGCTATTGGCAGATGCCACTTTAATAGAGAAGTTTCGATAAGAAATAATCAGCAGAGAAGCGTCATATAAATCCTCATGTTGTATTTAGGTGGTATGTCTATGCGTATAGGTACAAGTAATGTAATATGTAAAAGAAAGGAATATGACTGCGGAACCTGCTGAAACTAGGTGGAAGAGGCTGAGCGCGGATCCGTAGTATAACCGGATGGTCATTGCGGGGAATGTTCGAGGATTCCCTTACGCATTCGAGCTGCCTTCATATAGTCCATCCTGGTCGGCGCAAAGGTGAACCTGCGAGGGAAATGTAAGAAATATTTATGTGCCGCAGGGCGGTTAAGCCGCCGAGTGCGGCCTGCCATGGCCTTTGCCGGAGTGTTTAATTGAGCCCTGGACGGGCCAGGCTATCCTTTCGTGAAGTAGGTCGGAGTTCCATGACGGTATCCGTAGGCCCAGACGTCTGCTCGAGGTTTGACTGCAAGGTGCTGCTCACCGTCTCTGCTGCTAAGGCAGTGGTGTATATGCTGGCGCCGAGGGAAAGTTCGGCCGTGCCATTAATCGTAATGACGCCGCGTGGACCGGGCATCTTGAGCTTACGGTAGGCATAATGTGGCACCACATTGAATCGAGCGAATGCGGTTCGTCCGAGCAGTGCTTGATAACTATTGCGGAAAGGGACAATTTCGAAAGTTTAACTCTTCGATACGGTAATTTTTTGGTGAACCGAAGACTACCTCAAGGGTAATGGAGCCTGTGCAGCGAGCCTCCTCACCTGGTATAATGCTTCTGAGAGTGGCTTTAGTGGGTTTGATCACCGAATGATCGATGCCCATCTTGCGCACTGTGTCTTGGTAAAGCAGGTTTAAGCTGCTACCGCCGTCCATAAGGACGCGAGTGAGGTGGAACCCGTATATTATTGGGTCCAGGACTAGTGCGGCTGGATTGCCCTGATTGGCGTTGACCGGACGATCCGTGCGGTTGAAGGTGACTGGCCCCAGTTTATATTGTGGGACGACGAGTTCTGTTGAGTCACCATCCCTAAGGATGGATATCCGGTCCGAGTTGGTAATTTGGGTGGTATGTACCACGTTCACCGATTGAATATGCGGGGGAAATTTATGTTGCCCTCCTGTGTTCGGTGGTCTGGGCTCTTTGTCACTATCGTCGCTTTGAGACCCCCCTTTGTTTCTGGCGCCTGCCCTGCCGGCTTGTTTGAAGACCCATCATTCTCTGTTGGTATGGGTGGCTGGCGTTTCTGGGGTGCCATGAATTTGTCATTGGCGATCAAGTATGCGGTCCAGACTGGAAGGACCCGGAGTTTTATTTTTGGTTGGCCCATTCCGCTGATCGGACTTTGAGCCCCTGAACCCGGCATTAACTGCCGTGTTTTCGGCATTTTCGCCATATTTGCGGCGCTTATATTTTTTGCGTCGTGGTTTGCCATTGCCATCCCTGGCTTCTGATGTGCCCGGTTTGCTTGCTGTTTTGGTACCACGAGCCAACCAGCTATCTTCGCCCGCACAAAAGCGGGTCATAAGTGTCGTGAGGGCTGCCATGGATTTTGGCTTCTCTTGACCGAGGTGCCGGGCGAGCCACTCGTCACGGATATTATGTTTAAATGCCGCTAAGGCCTTTGCATCCGGACAATCTACTATTTGGTTCTTCTTAGTTAGGAACCGGTTCCAGAATTTCATGGACGATTCTCCTGGCTGCTGGGTTATATGACTTAAACCGTCAGCACCGGGTGGTCGCACATAAGTGTCCTGGAAGTTGTCAAGGAATGCATCTTCCAAATCCTCCCAACTGCCGACGGAGTCTGCTGGCAAGCTATTCAGCCAATGCCGAGCTGGTCCTTTGAGTTTTAGTGGGATGTACTTGATGGCGTGTAGGTCATCTCCATGGGTCATGTGGATGTGGGGGAGGAAATCCTCAATCCATACCGCGGGGTCTGTTGTGCCATCATACGGTTCGATGTTTACGGGTTTAAAACCCTCCGGGAATTCGTGATCCATAACTTCATTACTGAAGCATAGGGGGTGTGCGACACCTCTATGCCGGGCTGTACGACGCAGTTCATATGAATATTGTCTGCCGTGTTTGGCTCGGCCGGATTTGCTTTTACTGTATCCGGCGTGGTCGTCAGCGTCCCGCGTAGGGGCGTGCCCTCGTGATCCGTAGATCGATCTTGCGTGTTTTGCCCTGTCTTCCAATACGTCTCGCAGGTCTCGTGTGTTTCCCGGTGCCTTGGTGTTTATGTTTGAATGGCGGCGGGGTGCAGGCTGATTTTCAGGCTGGAATGCCTCTCTATCTCGGCCACGGGGTGGCCGATCAGCCGCATCCTACGCTGGTGACGTAGGTTTCAATTCTTCCTCCTCCAGTCAGGGTAGCAACCTGCGCTTCGGGTAACCCTTGGAAGGGCGTTCGAGTTCATATTCCTCGGCCGCAAGGACTTCAGTCCATCTGTCTGCTAGCAAATCCTGATCAGCTCGAAGCTGTTGCTGTTTTTTCTTCATGCTGTTTGCTGTGGCTATAAGCCGACGCTTAAAGCGCTCCTGCTCAACGGGATCCTCAGGAACGACAAGTTCTTCGTCGTCGAGTCTCACTTCGTCTTCGAAGAGAGGCATGTAATTGTCATCCTCTGCTTCTCCCTCTGCCGCTCACTTGGGAGGGCTGGCTTGTTCATCCTCCGGCTCTAGATCATGCTGGAGGTGATTGTCATCATCCTCGGCACTGTCCGGAGTACTGTTATCTCTAGTGCCGGTATCCCTGCTTTTGCTGTGGCGAGACTTAGAGCGGCGCCGCTGACGCCGGCGCTTGGGTTGCTTCTTGGAGGGGTCATCCTCCGCTGTCTTGTCGCCATTGCCTTTTTTGGGTGTATCCACCATATATATATATATATATCATATGATGAGGTGGCGGTCCAGTGCCCCGTGGGCAGTGGTTCCTATTCGTCTCCTTCATCGTTGTCCATACCATCGATGTCTTCGGAGTCGGAGTCGAGCATGTCGGTTAAATCATCGATAGTGGCTACTAAGTGGGTGGTGGGTGGGGAGTGAATTTCTCCGTCATCCGCATCCTATTCTAGCCGGACATAGTTCGGCCAGGGTTCTCCTGACAGGGAGAGAGATCTTAACGAGTTCAGTACATCGCCGAAGGGCGAGTGCTGAAAGATATCCGCGGAGGTGAACTCCATGACCGGCGTCCAATCGGATTCGATAGGCATGGGCGCAGGCGGTTCAGAGTCCGTGGCCGGAGACGAGTCCAGTGGTTCGGCGTCACGGATCTCGTGAGGGGTATGGTTAGTATCCAGCTCTATCGCCACTGAGAGTGCAACCTCCAAGGTGGGGTCTATCCGCCCGTCTTCGGATGGCGCAATTTACCCCGGGTTGAAGGCTAGAGCAGTTGCCGGTGTGATTTCCCGAACACTGTCCGATGGCAGAGCTATATCATGCTTGTCGTGATCGTGCGGCTCACCTGGCATGGGCTCGAATCCGTCAAAGATCAAGTCTCCGCAGATGTCGGCAGTGTAATTCAAGTTTCCGAACCTGACCTGATGGCCAGGGGCGTGGCTCTCGATCTGCTCTAGATGGCCAAACGAGTTGGCCCTTGATGCGGCCGCCGAATACGAAGATCTGTCCGGGGAGGAAGACCTCACCCTGGACCGCATCGTTACCGATGATCGAAGGGGCCATCAAGCCTTACGGCGACGGCACAGTGGAACTCTCAATGAAAGCACCAATGTCGTTATCAAAACCGGCGGATCTCGGGTAAGGGGTCCCGAACTATGCGTCTAAGGCGGATGGTAACAGGAGGCAGGGGACACGATGTTTACCCAGGTTCGGGCCCTCTCGATGGAGGTAATACCCTACTTCCTGGTTGATTGATCTTGATGGTATGAGTAGTACAAGAGTTGATCTACCACGAGATCGTAGAGGCTAAACCCTAGAAGCTAGCCTATAGTATGATTGTTGTTGTCCTACGGACTAAGCCCTCCGGTTTATATAGATACCGGAGGGGGCTAGGGTTACACAGAGTCGGTTACAAGGGAGGAGAATTTCATATCCGTATCGCCAAGCTTGCCTTCGACGCCAAGGAGTGTTCCATCCGGACACGAGATGAAGTCTTCAATCTTGTATCTTCATAGTCCAATAGTCCGGCCAAAGGATATAGTCCGGCTGTCTGGATACCCCCTAATCCAGGACTCCCTCAGGTAGCAAGAAGGATTTCTGGTGCCGTTGTCGGGGAGGCTTACACCAAGTCAAGTCAAGATTTGATTTCCCGACAACGAGCCATTTCTGGCGCCGTTGCCGGGGAGTCTACGCACAAATCAAGACATACCAAGTACCCATCACAAACTCTTATCCCTCCCATTACATTATTTGCCATTTGCCTCTCGTTTTCCTCTCCCCCACTTGACCCTTGCCATTTTATTCGCCCTCTTTTTCCGTTTGCCTCTTTTTCGCTTGCTTTTTCTTTGCTCGTGTGTTGGATTGCTTGCTTGTCACGATGGCTCAAGACAATACTAAATTGTGTGACTTTACAAATACAACAACAATGATTTCCTTAGCACTCCGATTGCTCCTCTTACCGAAGCTGAATCTTGTGAAATTAATGATGCTTTGTGGAATCTTGTCATGAACGATCAATTCGCCTGCCTTCCTAGTGAAGATGCCGCTACCCATCTAAATAGCTTTGTTGATTTGTGCGATATGCAAAAGAAGAAACATGTGGATAATGATATTGTTAAATTGAAGCGATTTCCATTTTCTCTTAGAGATCACGCTAAAACTTGGTTTTCGTCTTTTCCTAAAAATAGTATTGATTCTTAGAATAAGTGCAAAGATGCTTTTATCTCTAAGTATTTTCCTCCCGCTAATATCATCTCTCTTAGAAACGATATTATGAATTTTAAGCAACTTGATCATGAACATGTTGCACAAGCTTGGGAGAGAATGAAATTAATGATACGTAATGGCCCTACTCATGGTTTGAATTTGTGGATGATTATACAAAAAAAATATGTCGGATTGAATTTTGCTTCTGGAAATCTTTTAGATTCGACCGCGGGAGGCACTTTTATGGAAATCACTTTAGGAGAAGCTACTAAACTCCTAGATAATATTATGGTTAATTATTCTCAATGGCACATTGAAAGATCTACTAGTAAAAAGGTTCATGCGATTGAAGAAATTAATGTTTTGAGTGGAAAGATGGATGAACTTATGAAATTGTTTGGTAATAAGAGTATTTCTTCTGATCCTAATGATATGCCTTTGTCTACCTTGATTGAGAATAATAATGAATCTATGGATGTGCATTTCGTTGGTAGGAACAATTTTGGTAACAACGCTTATAGAGGAAATTTTAATCCTAGGCTGTATCCTAGTAATTCCTCTAATAATTATGGTAATTCCTACAACAATCCTTATGGAAATTTTAATAAGTTGCCCTCTGATTTTGAGACTAGTGTTAAAGAGTTTATGATTTCTCAAAAGAATTTCAATGCTTTGCTTGAAGAAAAATTGCCTAAGATTGATGAATTGGCTAGGAACGTGGATAGAATTTCTCTTGATGTTGGTTCTTTGAAACTTAGATCTATTCCAGCTAAGCATGATATCAATGAGTCTCTCAAATCCATGATAATTTCCATTGATGAGTGCAAAGAAAGAACCGCTAGGATGCGTGCTAAGAAAGATTGCTTTGTAAAGGCGTGTTCTTCTAGTTTTTATGAGAATAAAGATGATGATCTAAAAGTTATTGATGTGTCCCCTATTAAATCTTTGTTTTGAAATATGAATCTTGATAATTATGGGACTGGAGATGAGTCAAATTTAGTTAGAAGGCGTCCCAAAAATTCGGATTTTTTAGATCTTGATGCAAAAGTTGGTAAAAGTAGGATTGAAGAGGTTAAAACTTTCGATAGCAATGAACCCACTATTTTGGATTTCAAGGAATTTAACTATGATAATTGATCTTTGATAGATTGTATTTCCTTGTTGCAATCCGTGCTAAATTCTCCTCATGCCTATAGCCAAAATAAAGCTTTTACCAAACATATCGTTGATGCTTTAATGCAATCTTATGAAGAAAAACTTGAGTTGGAAGTTTCTATCCCTATAAAAATTTATGATGAGTGGGAACCTACAATAAAAATAAAAATTAAAGATCATTAATGCTTTGCTTTGTGTGATTTGGGTGCTAGTGTTTCCACGATCCCAAAAACTTTGTGTGATTTGCTAGGTTTCCGTGAATTTGATGATTGCTCTTTAAACTTGCATCTTGCGAATTCCACTATCAAGAAACCTGTGGGAAGAATTAATGATGTTCTTATTGTTGCAAATAGGAATTATGTGCCCGTAGATTTTATTGTTCTTGATATAGATTGCAATCCTTCATGTCCTATTATTCTTGGTAGACCTTTCCTTAGAATGATTGGTGCAATTATTGATATGAAGGAAGGGAATATTAGATTTCAATTTCCGTTAAGGAAATGCATGGAACACTTTCCTAGAAAGAAGATTAAATTACCTTATGAATCTATTATGAGAGCCACTTATGGATTGCCTACCAAAGATGGCCATACCTAGATCTATCCTTGCTTTTATGCCTAGCTAGGGGCGTTAAACGATAGCGCTTGTTGGGAGGCAACCCAATTTTATTTTATTTTCTTGCTTTTTGGTTCTGTTTAGTAATAAATCTTTGATCTAGCCTCTGGTTAGATGTGTTTTTATGTTTTAGTTAGTGTTTGTGCCAAGTTAAACCTTTAGGATCTTCTTGGATGATAGTTATTTGATCTTGCTGAAAATTCCAGAAACTTTCTGTTCACGAAAATGTTGGGGAACGTAGCAGAAATTCAAAATTTTCTACGCATCACCAAGATCAATCTATGGAGATTCTAGCAACAAGAGGGGAAGGAGAGTGCATCTACATACCCTTGTAGATCGCTAAGCGGAAGCGTTCAAGAGAACGGGGTTGAAGGAGTCAGACTGCCGTGATCCAAATCACCGGAGATCCTAGTGCCGAACGGACGGCACCTCCGCGTTCAACACACGTACAGCCCGGTGACGTCTCCCACGCCTTGATCCAGCAAGGAGAGAGGGAGAGGTTGAGGAAGACTCCGTCTAGCAGCAGCACAACGGCGTGGTGGTGATGGAGGAGCATGGCAATCCAGCAGGGCTTCGCCAAGCACCGCGAGAGAGGAGAAGGGAGAGAGGTAGGGCTGCGCCAAGAGGGAGAGAAACTCATGTGTTGGGCAGCCCCAAAACCCCCACTATTTATAGGAGGAGGGGAGGTGGCTGCGCCCCCATCTAGGGTTCCCACCCAAGGGGTGCAGCAGCCCTAGATGGGACTTGAAGGGGGCGGCCAAGAGGGGGAGAGAGGGGGCGCCCCCTAGGGTGGGCCTTTAGGCCCATCTGCGCCTAGGGTTTCCCCTCTCCCCACCTAGATGCGCCTTGGGCCTTGTGGGGGGGCGCACCAGCCCACCTGGGGCTGGTCCCCTCCCACACTTAGCCCATGCAGCCCTCCGGGATGGTGGCCCCACTTGGTGGACCTCGGGACCCTCCGGTGGTCCCAGACGCTACCGATAAAACCCAAACTTTTCCGGTGACCAAAAACTCACTTCCTATATATTATTCTTTACCTCCGGACCATTCCGAACTCCTCGTGACGTCCGGGATCTCATCCGGACTCAACAACATTCGTAACCACATACAAACTTCCTTTATAACCCTAGCGTCATCGAACCTTAAGTGTGTAGACCCTACGGGTTCGGGAACCATGCAGACATGACCGAGACGTTCTCGGTCAATAACCAACAGCGAGATCTGGATACCCATGTTGGCTCCCACATGTTCCACGATGATCTCATCGGACGAACTACGATGACAAGGACTCAATCGATCCCGTATACAATTCCCTTTGTCTAACGGTATTGTACTTGCCCGAGATTCGATCGTCGGTATACCGATACCTTGTTCAATCTCGTTACCGGCAAGTCTCTTTACTCGTTCCGTAACACATCATCCCGTGATCAACCCCTTGGTCACATTGTGCACATTATGATGATGTCCTACCGAGTGGGCCCAGAGATACCTCTCCGTTTACATGGAGTGAAAAATCCCAGTCTCGATTCGTGCCAACCCAACAGACACTTTCGGAGATACCTGTAGTGCACCTTTATAGCCACCCAGTTATGTTGTGACCTTTGGTACACCCAAAGCATTCCTACGGCATCCGGGAGTTACACAATCTCATGGTCTAAGGAAATGATACTTGACATTAGAAAAGCTTTAGCATACGAACCACGATCTTTGTGCTAGGCTTAGGATTGGGTCTTGTCCATCACATCATTCTCCTAATGATGTGATCCCGTTATCAACGACATCCAATGTCCATGGTAAGGAAACTGTAACCATCTGTTGATCAACGAGCTAGTCAACTAGAGGCTTACTAGGGACATGGTGTTGTTTATGTACCCACACATGTATCTGAGTTTCCTACCAATACAATTATAGCATGGATAATAAACGATTATCATGAACAAGGAAATATAATAATAACTAATTTATTATTGCCTCTAGGGCATATTTCCAACAGAAAACAATTGTTAAAAGTCACCAGAACATGATAAAATACTGATTCCAATTGCAGTAGATCAATAAACAAATTATCTAGATCTTCCTATTTTGGTAGAATTTTGGAGTTCCATAAGTTTGCGTTAGTTACAGATTACTACAGACTGTTCTGTTTTTGACAGATTCTGTTTTTCGTGTGTTGTTTGCTTATTTTGATGAGTCTATGGTTAGTAAAAGTGTTTATAAACCATAGAGAAGTTGTAATGCAGTAGGTTTAACAACAATATAAATAAATAATGAGTTCATTACAGTACCTTTAAGTGGTATTTTGTTTTCTTTCAATAACGGAGCTCACGAGATTTTCTGTTAAGTTTTGTGTTCTGAAGTTTTCAAGTTTTGGTAAAGATTTGATGGATTATGGGACAAGGATTGGCAAGAGCCTAAGCTTGGGGATGCCCAAGGAAACCCAAGGTAAAATTCAAGGACAACTAAAGTTTGCTTGGGGATGCCCTGTAAGGCATCCCTCTTTCGCCTTCGCTTCATCGATAACTTTACTTGGAGCTTTATTTTTATTCACCACATGATATGTGTTTTACTTGGAGCGTCTTGTATGATTTGAGTCTTTGCTTTTTGGTTTACCACAATCATCCTTGTTGTACGCACCTTTTGAGAGAGACACACATGATTCGGAATTTATTAGAATACTCTATGTGCTTTGCTTATACCTTTTGAGCTATATAGTTTTTTGCTCTAGTGCTTCACTTATATCTTTTAGAGCACGGTGGTGGTTTCATTTTATAGAAATTATTGTTCTCTCATGCTTCACTTATATCATTTTGAGAGTACTAGAAGGCAGCATGGTAATTTGCTTAAATTATGAAATTAGTCCTAATATGATAGGCGTCCAACATTAGTAAAAACTTTCTTATAAGTGCGTCGAATACTAAGAAAAGTTTGGTGCTTGATGACTGTTTTGAGATATGGAGGTAGTGATATTAAAGTTGTGCTAGTTGAGTAATTGTGAATTTGAGAAATACTTTTGTTGAAGTTTGCAAGACCCGTAGCATGCACGTATGGTAAACATTGTGTGACAAATTTGAAACATGAGGTGTTCTTTGATTGTCCTCCTTATGAGTGGCGGTCGGGGACGAGCGATGGTTTTTGATGACTTGTAGATTTCTGCAATAAGTATGTGAGTTCTTTATGACTAATGTTGAGTCCATGGATTATACGCACTCTCATCCTTCCATCATTGCTAGCCTCTTCGGTACCGTGCATTGCCCTTTCTCACCTTGAGAGTTGGTGCAAACTTCACGGTGCATCCAAACCCCGTGATACGACACGCTCTATCACACATAAACCTCCTTATATCTTCCTCAAAACAGCCACCATACCTACCTATTATGGCATTTCCATAGCCATTCCGAGATATATTGCCATGCAACTTTCCACCGCTTTCGCTTTATCATGACACGCTTCATCATTGTCATATTGCCTTGCATGATCATGTAGTTGACATCGTATTTGTGGCAAAGCCACCATGCATATTATTTCATACATGTCACTCTTGATTCATTGCCCATCCCAGTACACCGCCGGAGGCATTCATATAGAGTCACACTTTGTTCTAGTATCGAGTTGTAATCATTGAATTGTAAATAAATAGAAGTGTGATGATCATCATTCATAGAGCATTGTCCCAAAAAAAGAGAAAGGCCAAAAAAAGAAAAAGAAAGGCCCCAAAAAAAAGAGATTAAAAAAGGGGCAATGCTACTATCCTTTTTTCCATACTTGTGCTTCAAAGTAGCACCATGATCTTCATGATAGAGAGTCTCTTGTTTTGTCACTTTCATATACTAGTGAGAATTTTTCATTATAGAACTTGGCTTGTATATTCCAACAATGGGCTTACTCAAATGCCCTAGGTCTTCATGAGTAAGCAAGTTGGATGCACACCCACTTAGTTTCTTTTGTTGAGCTTTCATACATTTATATCTCTAAGTGCATCCGTTGTATAGCAATCCCTACTCCTTGCATTGACATCAATCGATGGGCATCTCCCCAGCTCATTGATTAGCCGCGTTAATGTGAGACTTTCTCCCTTTTTGTCTTCTCCACATAACCCCCATCATCATATTCAATTCCACCCATAGTGCTATATCCATGGCTCACGCTCATATATTGCGTGAAAGTTGAAAAAGTTTGAGATTACTAAAGTATGAAACAATTTCTTGGCTTGTCATCGGGGTTGTGCATGATGAGAGCATTCCTGTGTGACGAAAATGGAGCATGACCAAACTATATGACTTTGTAGGGATGAACTTTCTTTGGCCATGTTATTTTGAGAAGACATAATTGCTTAGTTAGTATGCCTGAAGTATTATTACTTTTATGTCAATATTAAACTTTTATCTTGAATCTTTCGGATCTGAATATTCATGCCACAAATAAGAGAATTACATTGAAAATTATGCCAAGTAGCATTCCACACCAAAAATTCTGTTTTTATCATTTACCTACTCGAGGACGAGCAGGAATTAAGCTTGGGGATGCTTGATACGTCTCCAATGTATCTATAATTTTTTATTGTTCCATGCTAATATATATTCTGTTTTGGATGTTTAATGGGCTTTATTATACACTTTTATATTATTTTTGGGACTAACCTATTAACCGGAGGCCCAACCCAAATTGCTGTCTTTTTTGCCTATTTCAGTGTTTCGTAGAAAAATAATATCAAACGGAGTCCAAACGGAATGAATCCTTCGGGAACGTGATTTTTGGAACAAACGTGATCCAGAGAACTTGGAGTGGACGTCAAGCAACTCATGAGGAAGCCACGAGGCAGGGGGCGCGCCTACCCCCCTAGACGCGCCCTCCACCCTCATGGGCCCCTCGTGGCTCCACCGACCTACTTCTTCCTCCTATATATACCTACGTACCCCCAAACCATCAGCAGAGGAGCCAAAACCCTATTTCCACCGCCGCAACCTTCTCTACCCGTGAGATCCCATCTTGGGGCCTTTTCCGGCGCTCCGCCGGAGGGGGCATTGATCACGGAGGGCTTCTACATCAACACCATAGCCTCTCCGATGATGTGTGAGTAGTTTACCTCGGACCTTCGGGTCTATAGTTATTAGCTAGATGGCTTGTTCTCTCTCTTTGGATCTCAATACAAAGTTCTCCTTGATTCTCTTGGAGATCTATTTGATGTAATCTTCTTTTGCGGTGTGTTTGTCGAGATCCAATGAATTGGGGGTTTACGATCCAGATTATCTATGAACAATATTTGAATCTTCTCTGAATTCTTTTATGTATGATTGGTTATCTTTGCAAGTCTCTTCGAATTATCAGTTTGGTTTGGCCTACTAGATTGATCTTTCTGGAAATGGGAGAAGTTCTTAGCTTTGGATTCAATCTTGTGGTGCTCGATCCCAGAGACAGTAGGGGAAATGACATGTATTGTATTGTTTCCATCGAGGATAAAAAGAAGGGGTTTATATCATATTGCATGAGTTTATCCCTCTACATCATGTCATCTTACCTAATGCGTTACTCTATTCTTATGAACTTAATACTCTAGATGCATGCTGGATAGCGGTCGATGTGTGGAGTAATAGTAGTAGATGCAGGCAGGAGTCGGTCTACTTGTCACGGACGTGATGCCTATATACATATCATGCCTAGATATTCTCATAATTATGCACTTTTCTATCAATTCCTCGACAGTAATTTGTTCACCCACCGTAATACTTATGCTATCTTGAGAGAAGCCACTAGTGAAACCTATGGCCCCTGGGTCTATTTTCCATCATATTAATCTCCCGTCAACAAGCTATTTCTGGTGTCGTTTATTTTGCTTTCTTTACTTTTTATCTTTATCATAAAAATACCAAAAATATTATTTTTATCATCTCTATCAGATCTCACTTTTGCAAGTGGTCGTGAAGGGATTGGCAACCCCTTTATCGCGTTGGTTGCAAGGTTCTTATTTGTTTGTGTAGGTACGAGGGACTTGAGCGTGGCCTTCTACTGTATTGATACCTTGGTTCTCAAAACTAAGGGAAATACTTACGTTACTTTGATGCATCACCCTTTCCTCTTCAAGGGAAAACCAACGCAGTGCTCAAGAGTTAGCAATACCTCTCCGATACTCGGACTGACAAATCTTAATCTCGATCTATGCCAACTCAACAAACACCTTCAGAGATACCTGTAGAGCATCTTTATATTCACCCAGTTACATTGTGACGTTTGATTGCACACAAGGCATTCCTTCAGTGTCCGGGAATTGCATAATCTCATAGTCGAAGGAATATGTATTTGACATGAAGAAATCAAGAGCAATAAAACTGAACAATCATTATGCTAAGCTAACGGATGGGTCTTGTCCATCACATCATTCTCCTAATGTTGTGATCCCATTATCAAATGACAACTCATGTCCATGGTTAGGAAACCTTAACCATCTTTGATCAAGGGGCTAGTCTAGTAGAGGATCACTAGGGACACGGTGTTTGTTTATGTATTCGCACATGTATTGAGGTTTCCGATCAATACAATTCTAGCATGAATAATAAACCTTCATCATGAATAAGGAAGTATAAAATAACAACTTTATTATTGCCTCTAGGGCATATTTCCTTCAGAGCTCGCTTGACGCTCCTTGTATGTGGAGTATGCTTTAGCCACTCCATGGAGATGCGACGCTAGCTACTGCCGACTAAATCCCTCTAATCGACTCCAACTCCAAAACAATGCCCCATATTGGTGTAATTTCCCTGCTTAATTTCTAAATATACCCAGCCTTATGAGTACTAGGGTCACCCCCTTATCCTAGCAGAATGGTACCAAGAGAAAACACGACGCCAAGCAAAGCCAATAACATCGCCATCGTCCGATACGGAGATCGGATCAAGTGTTTTCCCCATGGAATCTTGGGAATGGGAGGGCATGAATGCAACTTAGATGCCTCCAACAAGGGAACAGTGATAGTAGGCGTCACCAATGACAACTCCGAACGCATCCAAATTATAACTTTCGCTGGTAGCCTCACCCCTCAAACTCATGACCCCTGCTAGTCCATCCGGCCTACAACCTCCCCATCGAACAAGCACCACGCCAGATGCCGCCCTTGTGTAACCTAGCCACACCGAAGCAAGGACCCCCTTCCATAGGCTCGTAGAAACCCATATTAGGCATTGCCGCCTACGGATCTCAAGTCTTCGCCAAACCCAGAGCCTCTGTTCTACCTCCGTCTCCAGCTCCTCGCTGGGTCCGATCGATGGCATGCCAACTGGCCCATATCCGAACACACTGCTGCAATCATCATGGGCCCAAGCAAGCAAGGGTCGGCACCTCACTGTTCTGCGCTAGGGGAGCAACACGATGGAGAGCCCCTCATATTCTTACCACCACGCCACTCACCCTCCACTCTCTCCCGAGTGATCTTGCGTCACAAATCTTGTTCCCGGTGGAAGGCCTCATCGTCCTCCAGCCGCCACTCACTGGTTCTCTTGCCATATCGATCACCATCCTGCTCCCGCTCCATTAGGACCTACCGGAACAAGAGATCCGGCGAGACGTTGCGATGGGAGATGGCTCATCATTGATTCAAGGCTAATTATATTTGCATTTATTACTTCTACCTTTGAAATTCTGACACGATATTGGCGTTAGTACTCCATTTGGGGGTGGGGATAAACTATTATAATTAGATGATACCCCGCACGTTGTTGCGGGAATATTTTGTAACATATCTCAATGTGATTCATTGTATAAAACATGTATAAAAGGATAAAACTGAAACTACATATAATTTATTATGTTTGATCACTATATAGTTGTAAAATGTTTATTAGATATAAATAGAATAATAGAATAGAAATTTGCATGTTGAGATAGGTCTTTTTTCATGCATGTTTCATGATGAAGTGGCATGCTTGCATGTTGCGAGACATATGGTAGTGAGTGTGGGCCTTTTTCTCGTGCATGTTGTCCGATGATGTGGCTAGCTATTTAGATATGGAAGATTTGAGGGCGCCATAAAATATCGTAGGTAGAACCTGTTTGATCCACAAGATTTTAGAATGCAGAAACACAAAAAATGCATAAACCCTATAGGATTTTGGTTTGTTTGTTACATCACAAAAATAGAGGTTAATCATCTTAAGAAAGACACATTCAAAACCATGTCTACGAGGTTTGAATTGACGCTAAATTTTCTACAAAATAAAATACAAAGAAACCATTTGGAAAAAGCCTATGATTTTAATCCTATGAATTAAACAACCAATAGAGAGAGAAAACCAAAGATTTTAATACTCCAAAATTCCTTTAAAAGATCCACTTAATCAAAGGAGCCTAAAGAGAAAGATGAAAACAGCAAAACAAATTGAAGTGATACGACATGAAAGATGTGAATTGAAATTTGAAAGAATTATTTATCAAATGCATGCTCTGGTTAATTCATCCAAAAGTCCAAACTATTGAAGAGGTCGTACATTATACTCCAACACTTCTCCTCATGTTTATGCTTCTCTGGACCTCCCCACTCCCGCAACAGAAAAAACACGCAAAAAATGCCCCTTTGGAGCTCTGGCATGGATAGTGGAAGCGGGGGTCTGTGTAAACAGTAGATTGACATGGGATCTGTGTAAACAACATTACTTTTTCACGTAATTCTGCAATATTCATGTTTATCTAGTCACATGACGGGTCGCTCTCGGGGGACTCAGGAGGCCTCCTCGCCACCGCCCAAACCTCCACACCTCAACCGCACAAACCTCCACACCACCGCCGAAGGTGGTCGTCCAACGGTGGACGACGGCAGTGGGGCACAACTGTCCTCTTCTCACCTCAGCCCCATCCCTCCCACGGCCATCCCCCTGAAGCCAAGGTCCCGTGCCTGATCTATTCATCCTGACCCCTCAACTCCGTCAAGATCCATTCGCGGTGTCTCTAGTTGTGTTGCATGCCCTCGATGTGCCTTGGCACTCTACGACGGCTGTCCTGTGGGCTGGTGTGGCTGGTGGCGCTTCGGGTTAGTTGCAATTGGGTTCCTGCACCAATGGTTCTCTGCGGTTCATGGTGCTGCTGGGGTGCCGTCACGCTGGGTGTTGCCTTGGAGCCCGTTGGCATTGTCATGCTCTGCTCCAGACTTTGGAGTTTTGGATCCAACTTCCCCAACTATAGGGTTGTTGATCTGCACCGACAGCCCTTGCCTGCTACACCTTTACCAGATGGGTGGCCCGAGCTCCTACTCCTGTTGGGCTGCGGTGATCGTGGTCGATGTGGCTGCTACATCCAGATCTAGATGCACCGTTGCGCGACTGCAGACTTCAAGCGATGGCGACAACGTGGTTGTGGTGCGACGGTAGGCGAGCAAGGGGCGGTCATAGTGCCATGGTCGGGAGACGCGACACTGAACTGTAGGTTGTGCGCTCCTGATCTAACGGCGGGCATGCGTCGGTGATATGATTTTCTTGCTCTAGCTTGGGCCATGTCGTGCAATGGACTGACGGGCCTGGACATGGCTCTTTTCGATGAGGTGGTAGTCTCGGTGATGGTGTGCGCTGCCATCGGTGTTGGTGGTGCTTGTGCTGACCACTCCTCCTATGGCGGCAAACTCATTGCGGATTGCAGTGATCATCGAAGGTCTTCGTGATGGTTACTCTCTTCAGATCCGGTGGTTGACTTCAACGGGGAGATGCAAACTATGAACGGTGACTTGACGCAAAGGGATGGTTGTGTAGCGGCGTCGATCGATGTAGCTACTTGGATTGGGGTAAAGTGGGGCGACAACACATAAATGACGTCGATGGTGGTGCTACTCGAGCACCCAGTCTCGAGCTCTGGGGTGAAAACCTAGGTCTGACCCAAATTGGCTATACCTGGCAATGATGATGTTTTTACATTGTTACCTTGTTGAAAGCATTGCTCGGATATCTCAGATCGGTTTCTCAGGGTGAAAATCTAGATTCTGGCCTTCGGTGGTTGGATCCGGTGACAATGACATTTGAGTGTTGCACCTTCCTGAAGGTGTTGCTGTTAAAGAATGTCATCGTCCGTGTGCTATCATGAGATGGTTGGTGTGGATATGGTCATCGTTATAGTTTGCCGATTACGAATCTGATAGCTTTGTTTTTTTTCTTTTTTCTTTGCCTACGGATAGCGTTGGTCTTAAAGAAGCTCCAACACCGACCCTCAAACCACCTGCAACCGTCCAGACCGGACCGCGTGGTCCATACGTGTTTGTCACCCAAAGCGGTCCTGCATCGGTCCGCCGACCGTTTCAGACGTCCTTTTTCCCGTAAATGGGAGACAAACTAGGGGGAGGGTTATGGGAGTCCGGACTACTGTGACGCCCGTGTTGGATTAACTTGGCCCAGCAATAAACCCTCCCCCGCTGACACGCTTTTCCGCCCAAAGCTAGCAGCCCGCATTCACGCTGCTCTAGAGCAGCTGCTCCGTATTGCCGCCGACCCAGAGCGGACGTGGCCGCTTGCTAGTGCTGGCAATGAAGCGACTCACCGGACACTACAAAAAAAATACACTTCCGTGATGATACGTGTTTGTCATAGTAGGTCGAGTTTTCTGTCATGCATGTACATCTATGACAAATTTATGACAGAATCAAGATAGTCATACCTGTGCTGTCATAGAAGTGATCCATGACATTTCCAAAATTATCATCACGGAAGTGTCCACTTCCATGACGATAAATTGCGTGTCACAGAAATACTTTTGTCAAGGGTGACCGACACGTGGCATCCACCGTAACGGAACGCCGTTAAGCTATCGGGTCGGATTTTGGATCCGATAACCCGTTAACTGCCACGAGCAATGCCGATTTTCCACGTGTAAAATTCTCATTGGCTGACGGATCCACGTCGACTCGCATTGGCACAGGTGTCACTCATCCAGCAGTCGAGATGGGCCTATGATATGTTGACACGTGGACCGGCCCAAAAGTGGCCCACAAAGTTTAAATGGGCCGGCCCAACCGAAGGCCCATAATATTTAGCGGACCATAATGGGACGGCCCAGCTAAAGGCCCACAAAATTTAGCGGACCATAATGGGTCGGCCCAGCTAAAGGCCCACACGATTTTGCAGACCATAATGGGCCGGCCCAGCTAAAGGCCCACAAGATTTTGCGAACCACAATGGGCCGGCCCAGCTAAAGGCCCACAAGATTCTACAGACCATAATGGGCCTGCACAACTAAAGGCCCAACATTCTCTATCAAATCGGCCCGTCAACGGCCTGTCCTAAACTTGTCATCAACGCGGCCCATGGTCACTTCTGTCTCGTTAACAGTCTGCTAAGTAATTGGGCCGAATTACAGCCCGATGTATTTTGGCCTGTTAAAGGTCCGGCTTCATTTGGGCCCATTTATAGGCCATCAAAACTTTCGGCCCATAAAGGACCGTGAAGGATTTGGGTCATATTCGGCCATGTCTGACATTCGGCCTGTTAGAGGCCCACTATAGCTTTGGGCCACTTTTGGCCTGTTGTCATTTTCGGCATGTTAACGCCGGACGTAAACCATGGGCCATATGTGGCCCAACGTCATATCGGGCCCATTAACGGCCCATATAAAAATGACGATAATCTAGCCCGATCAAGTTCCTACTGTTAAAGGCCCGTGTATTAGGTCGGCGCATTTATGGCCCGTCCAATTTCGGCTGTCACAAAGATCCGCGTCGTAAATGGGCCACCATTTCGCCTGCTAAGTCCGATGGGTTATTTGGCACAATCAGGGCCCAATCTCACTTTCGCCTATTAAAGGCCTATGTTTTTATGGGCTCGAGATATTTACACCAGAAGCGGCCTATTTTTACTAAGGGCCCAAATTATGTTAGGCCTGTTAAAGGCCCACTATGGGCACATGCCTACCAGAAAAATATGAAAGCTTATGTTGATTTAGGCCCAGATATTTTTAGTGGGCTACATGCCAATTTCGGTCCGTAATCATTTTTAGCCCAATTGGAATGGGCCCGATGAATGTTGGCATGTTGGGCTCCTACGAAGCTTTCGGCCGAATACATTACTAAGATAAACCTACACTATACAAAAATAGCGTCGTAATTACTTTGCGTGAGGCAAAGATCATAAATGTTGTATCAAAACAAAATAAATTCCAACCATACAACTAAAGGCCTGTTGGCATAAAGTTTCTGATCCTTCCAGATAAAAGCACCATCAGATGTATAGAAGCACGAGATCATTTGACCGAGTGCTAATGTTTCAGGCTGTAGAATCTGATGGAGCAGCATGATCTCCACCTTTTTTCCGCCATTGCTCTTGAACAATGAAGCGAATGTCTGATAGTCTGGTTTCAAAACCATTCATATCTTGACGACATTTCTCAACCACTATTGTTGTTTCCGAAACAACGTCCATTAGGGATTGGACTTGTGTCTGGAGCACAAATATATCACTGTCTAGCAGGAAGATTTTGTTCAAGATGGCGATTTGGATGAGGTTACCTTGACAACCAACCCAATTACGCAGAAGGTGCTTTTTGCCTTCGTTAGTGGAGAGATCTTGACGACCGCAGCAAGAGGTGACATTGTGCTGTAGTAGCCTCGTCACCTTCGTGGTGGTTGTGGCTGTTCAATCATTTGTTCCATAGCTTCACGAAAGTTTGAACTTGTAGATTAGTGTACGGATAAGTTACTAATGAGACAAAAACAAACAAAGTAGGTTAAACGTTTATACATAACTTATTTTGGTGAACTACTGTAATACATTAGCATGTATTGTAGTGCCAACTACATAATAAAATCACTTTCAGAACATATGTCCATGTAGCATGCCTACTTTATTGTCTATTTCCTCACATTGGTTAACATCTAAGGATAAAGAGACATGGTTTAAAGTAGGATGAACGTAGTATGACATCATTCATATCATGGGCAAACAGATATAAAACAAACAGGCTATTTTATCATTGTGTGCGCACGTGAACATAACAACTAGATTATAGATCAAGACCAAAAGAATATCCTTCATCTCTTTTAAACCATGTAAGGTGAAATGATATGTTAAGACAACTGTGAATAAAAGTGAATAGAGTAACTGACATTGGTTGCAAACCAAGTAGTTAAATGAACACATCACAGTACCAATCAGTTCAAGGCAGGAGGAGTAAGGACTTACAACAGCGGCTTGAACTGGTGTGCTCATGCCCTTCATCTTGCGGTGTGGCAATCCTTGAAGATTTGCATTGCATTCGGTTCAGGTTCTTTTTGGTCCGCATGTGCTTTCCTACGTATTTGGAACAAGTCAATATAGATACGATAATATGGCACAAAAAAGAAGGAAGTAGCAGCTATTTACAAGAGCCTAGCAGTGTGCAATATAGCTACGAGATCCTGTCGTCTGTTGGAGTTTCACTTTAGAACGGTTGGTTTTGTTCTTCAAACAGTTATCCTAGAAGAAGATACACTTGTAAGGCACATACATAAATACAAGTTCAATATGTGGTCTGATCAAATACATATAGCCTACCTGATACTTTGGATCAGACCAGTGTTTAACGAGGGTTGTCCAGTATTCATCTGTAATATATTCCACCGGAGATGTTTAGGCGATTTTATTGTTAGCCTTGCCTTCAAAGTGAGGTTTTCTAAGGTGGTACCGATCATCGTCATGAGCGTGATCGAAAAACATGAGTGCATGCTTGTTTAGTTGCATCATCTTTCGGATCCAACTTGAACCTCATCCGTTGAAAAAAGAATGTGAGTCTTATTAGGAGGAAGCTAGAAAGTATGGGACAGAGCAAGACAATATTACTAATTGCGATGAATAACATTACTTATGGATAAATGGTCAAGGAAGGTGTTAAACTTGGTATTGTCTTTCTCATTCCTGTCTTTGGATCCACGTTGGGAGGATACGTGCATGACACCTAACAAAGAACGGCTGCCTCTCGATACTAACTTGGCTGACTCAGTAGCATCACGTGGCCTTTTTAAACCTGCCTCAAAATGGATCTCCATTCTTCCTCCTTTAGATTTTGTTAATCATCAAGCATTATCCACGATGTCTGCATTTCGCCTTGCCGTGGTGCTAGTTCAACAATGAATATGGAAAGTGTTAGTGTACATCAAACTGTGAGAGTACATATAAAGGAGCATGCAACTGCAACTTGACTCGGTCAGGTACCGTCTTGGTGTTGATAGTCATGAGGTTCATCTGATCTTGCCAAGTCCTGTTGTGTCAGCAGTGCTTTGGAAGTAGTGTTAGGTGTGAAGGCAGCTTGGGAACTGGCCAGTTCTGGAGCAAACGAACGAGTAACTGGTTGAGATGCTGGTACAGTTGAAGCGGATCCTGCAGCTGGTGGAGCAAGTGATACTGTGTTTGTAGATTTAGCCGGTGGACTTGGACCTTCTACTGCACTAGAAGTACCAGCAGAATCTCGACGGCAGAACCTTTTCCGTTTCACCCGACGAGTAACAACACTCCCTACTATATTATTTTCCTTGCTCTTTTTTGACTTTGCCATGTCAAGCTGTACCCACAACACAAAAGAATAAAATCACTCTTCAGAACTCATTGATGCATGATACAGACAAGCAATACTTTGATGTAAGACAACCGTATGAGGATGAAATATGTAAGAAAAACAGGACGGCACGACATATTCACAGCTACGATGTGGAAACTAAGCAGAAGGATTTTCAAGAAAATGGAAGTAATGCAAGCTAGACACCATATGAAAGCTGCAACCAATATTACTCTGCCAAGTTAAAAGTGTCTTGTCATAAGTAGCAATTCGAAAAATTATAAGCAGTACAACGTAGAAATCAATGCAAGATGCACCCACTATCAAACTGCCATGTTAGATGCGTCCAATCATGAGTGACTGATGCGGGATACACAACAAAGATGCTTTGATGTAAGAACATGGTATGATAGATAGATGCAGTGTATTCTAGACACAAAAAGCCATGTCATATGCACATGTATAACGTATAAACTCAGCAGGTGCAATTTAATTAAAATAGAAGAAATACAGGCTAGACAACATATGCAACATGAAACCAATTATCACACTATCAACTTAGAGCAAGCACCTGCGATGGTGGAGTACGGGAGATGAACTCATCATGTAAACTTGGGACTTCAACTTCATTAGCAGTAGCAGTGGCAAATCTAGAGAGTCTCTATTTGCGTTGGTGTGGAGGACCACCAACATCCCCTAACTTACTCTTTTCCTTCCTATTTTCTGATATTGCCTTATGAAGTCAAAACCACAAGAAGATGAATAAAGTTAGCTCTGCATAACTGGTTGATGCATGATCTGTATTTAACACTACTTTGATGTAAGGCAAGCGAGGATAGGAGGATGGAATATATACAAAAAGAGAGCATTTCATATTCACACGCATTTATAGGAGGATGGAATATGTATGAAAAACAAGAAGCGGAAGGCATTTCAACAAAATTAGAAGAAATGAAAGCTAGGCACCATATGAACATGCAACCAATATCACTCTATCAGGTAAAAAGTGTCTCGTCGTAAGTGCCATTTCAAGAAATTAGAAGCAGTACAAGCTAGAAGACAATGCAAGATGCAACCTACATCACAATCCCAAGTTAAATGTGTCCTATGGGTAAGTGATCGTTGCAGGTATAACTTGTAAGCTACGCAGATGTAATTCAACGTAATCAGAAGCAATACAAACTAGACAACATACGGAAAATGCAACCACGTATAACAGTTCCAAGTAAGAGCAAGCACCTGTGATGGTGGAGTAGGGGAGATGTGCTCATCATGTACACGTATGTTCTAGAAAGCAGGAACACGTGTCATATTCACGGGCATTATGTGTAAAGTAAGCAGATGCAATTCAAGTTAGAAGCAATACAAGCTAGACATCATACGCAACATGCAACCACATATAATAGTGTCAAGTTAGAGCAAGCACCTGTGATGGTGGAGGAGGGAGATGTGCTCATCATCTACACAGCTCGTTGACTATCCAGCCTTGTGTTGTCTTGCGAATCTTGTTGGGAGGATGGCGAAGTAGAATCTGTAGAGACCCCTGTTTGAGTTGCTCCAAAGGACCACCATCATCCTTAGGACTAATTTCCTTCAGTTGTAATGATTTTGCATTGTGAAGTCAAACCGATAAAAAAAGGAATAAAATTCGCTCTTCAGAACTCATTCATGCATGATACTGACGAACACTACTCAGATGAAAGGCAAACACATGATGCGAGGATGGAATATGTATGAAAAACAGGATGGTGTGACATATTCACACCTACGATGTAGTAACTAAGCAGAAGGCATTTCAACAAATTAGAAGCACTGCAAGCTAGACAACATATGAAAGATGCAACCAATATCACTCTGCCAAGTTCAAACTGTATGGCGTTTCAACAAATTAGAAGCAGTACATGCTAGAAATCATATGCAAGACACAACCAATATCACGATGGCGACTTAAAGGTGCCTTATCATAAGTATTTGGTGCGGGATATGCAAGAATAGTAGTCCGATGTAGAAACAGGAACACATGTCATATTCACGGGCATTATGTGTAAAGTAAGCAGATGCAATTCAACAAAGTTAGAAGCAATACAAGCTAGACATCATACGCAACATGCAACCACATATAATAGTGCCAAGTTAGAGCAAGCACTGTGATGGTGGAGTAGGGAGGTGTGCTCATCATCTACACAGCTACGTTGACTGTCTAGCCTTGCGTTGTCTTGCGAATCTTGTTGGGAGTATGGCGGAGTAGAATCTGTAGAGAACCTCCGTTTGATTTGCTCGGAAGGACCACCATCATCCAATGCCTTGCCAATTTCCTTCAGCTTTATTGATTTTGCATTGTGAGGTCATACTGACAAGAAAAAGGAATATCATTCGCTCTTCAGAACTCATTCATGCATGATACTGCTGAACACTACTCTAATGAAAGGCAAAGTCATGATACGAGGATGGAATATGTACGAAAAATGGACGGCTTGACATATTCACACCTATGATGTGGTAACTAAGCGAAGGCACTTCAACAAATTAGAAACACTGCAAGACACCATATGGAAGGTGCAATCAATATCACGTTAAAACTGTCTCGTCATAGGTGGCGTTCATCAAACTAGAAGCAATACATGCTAGAAATCATATTCAAGACGCAAACCAATATCACACTGCCAACTTAAAGGTGTCCCATCATAAGTGACTGATGCAGGATACACAAGAAGAGTAGTTTCATGTAAGAACATGGTGTGATAGATGATATAGTATGTACCAAAAACAGAAGCGTGTCATATTCACATGTATCATGTGTAAGCTAAGCAGATGCAGTTTACACTAATTAGGAGCAATATGAGCTAGACACCATTTGCAACATGCAACCAGATATCACACTGCCAAGTTAGAGCAAGCACCTTGGATGGTGAAGTAGGGGAGCAGAGACTTGGACCTTGTAATGCACTATCAGTACAAGGAGAATCGGTACAGATGCTCCGTTTACGTTGCTGCAGAGGACCACCATCATCGCCTTCCTTACTCTTTTCCTTCCTATTTCTTGATTTTGCCTTGTCAAGTCAAACCCACAAGAAAAAGGAATAAAATTTGCTCTTCAGAACTCATTGATGCATGATCTTGTGAACACTACTTTCATGTAAGGCAGCCGCATGATAGGAGGATGGAATATGTATGAAAAAGCAGACGGCGTGACATATTGACATATATGATGTATAAAGTGTAAAGTAAGCACAAGGTGCTTGAACTTGTTAGAATCGATGCAAGCTAGAAACCATATGAAAGATGAAACCAATATCACTCTGCCAAATTAAAAGGGTGCCCTAACAAATGTATTTGACCAAATTAGAAGCAATACATGGCAACAGGCTAGAAATAATATGCAATATGCAACGAATAAAGGTAACTCATCGTAAGTGATTGATGCAGGATACAGAAGAGAGGTAGTTTCATGTAAGAACAAGGTTAACACATAGATGTAGTGTGCACCAAAAATAGGAAGGCATGTCATATTCACAGGTATAGTGTGTAAACTAAGCAGATGCAATTTACCCTAATTAGAAGCATTACAAGCTAGACAATCATTATGCAACATGCAACCACATATCACACTGCGAAGTTAGAGCAAGCACCTGTGATGGTGGTGTAGGGGAAGTGCGGTCTTCAGGTACAAAGCTACATTCAATATCTTCATTTAGGCTTGCTGTTTCTTGAGAATCATGTGGAGAGGATGAAATTGTATTCTTTATAAGAGTATTGCGTCTCATATTAACCCATGCGCGTGACTGTCTCATCATAAGCGATAGACGCAGGATACACAAGAACAATAGTTTGATGTAAGAACATGGTGTGATAGGCAGATGTAGTATGTAGCAAAAACAGGAAGGCGTGTCATATTCACATGTATAATGTGTAAGCTAAGGAGATGCAATTTAACAAGTTAGGAGCGTTGATGAGGGATACACAAGAAAAGTAGTTTGATGTAAGAACATGGTTAATAGAAAGACGTAGTATGTACCAAAAACAGGAAGGCATGTATTATTCACAGGTATAATGTGTTAACTAAGCAGATGCAATTTACCCTAATTAGAAGCATTACAAGGTAGACACCATATGCAACATGCAACCACATATCACACTGCCAAGTAAGAGCAAGCACCTGCGATGGTGGTGTGGGGAAATTGTGGTGATCAACTAGAGAGCTACGTTGACTATCTTCATTTAGCCTTGCTGTTTCTTGAGAATCATGTGGGGAGGATGACACTGCACTCTTTAAACGAGTAGGGCGTCTCACAGTAACCCACTCGGGTGACTGTCTAATCATAAGTGATTGACGAGGGATACAAAAGAGCATTAGTTTGATGTACGAACATGGTTAATAGACATATGTAGTATGTATCAAAAAGAGGAAGGCATGTCATTATCAAAGGTATAATGTGTAAAGTGGCAGATGCAATTTAACCAAATTGAAAGCAATACAAGCTAGACACCATATGCAACATGCAACCACATTTGACAACACAAGTTAAAGTAAGCACACAGGATGGTTGTGTGTGGCAATTGAGATCATCAAGCTGCAGAGCTACGCCATTGTCTCCAATCACGACATCGCACCCATTAGAGCTTGAAACGCTTAGTGCTTATCTTCGAATTACACTGGAGCGACTTCTATCTTTTCTTTTCTGCATTCATCAACACTACGTCAGAGTCTGAAATACCTATGCATAAAAAAACAATAGTGTGAGTATGAGTGAAGTGTGTGCACAATTAGTACAGTGTAAAGGTAGCAGATAGCAGGTCGGTAAAAAATAAATGACGGGAGACATATGATAGCTCCACAACATGCATGGCACACTAAATTACTACATGATTCTATGAAAATAACAGTCGACTGAAAGGAAATAGGTCAGTCCATTTTTTCTGCACCGTCCAATGTACAAAGAACGGGAAGATCGCCTTCATCTACCTCCAGCCAGTCAGTGTTGACGATCTTCCTCGAACGCCACGACCATCGGCCCAATATTCCTCCCTGCTGCGCCCTCCCTCGACCTCACCGCACCGCCGTGCTTGCTTGCCCCGCCATCCATTCAAGCCCCGCCAACCTCTAGATCGGGCGCAAGTAGCTCCTGCGCCCCACACCCCTATGATAGACACCGATGCGCCGCTTCCCCGGGGAACAAGCGGACTAGGTGCTCCGCGTGCCTAAGCGGGTGCTGCTTCTTTTAATTGCGGTTCGACTAACCCTGAATTGAAATCCAGGCGAGCTACTGACCTCTAGCAAAGGTGAAATAGTAAAAGGGAGGAAACCTTGTGCATTTAGTATCACGAAGAAGATGCGGTAAGAAGCGTTCAACTAGTTTCTTTCGTGGGATGAATACGGTGTGAGCGGAGACGTAAGATTTGCACGAATAAGGGAAGAGGAGTACCTCTTTCTGCTTTGGCGATGTTGTGTCCTCATACATTTTCGGCGATCTTCTTGTTTTTCGCCGGAATCCAGAAGTTGTGGAGGACGGTGCAGCCTTGGACGAACCCATGGCCAAGTTGTTGAGTGTGGTGCGGTGGCCGTCTGTCGGCGGCGGGGAAGCAGATCCGAGGCGGCAAACAACGGTGTAGCAGGAACAGCTCCGGTGCGGTGGATGGTTGCGACAGTGGAGCCGCGGCAGTGAGGCGCAGGACGGCGTGGTCGGAGTGGTTCTGGTACGACGCACGTCGGCGTCGTGGAGGCAGCTCTGCCTCGGCTTCAGCTGCTAAGTCCTTGAGGGCGTTGCGATTGCGGTTGCGTTGGACGACGACGTCGGGGTACCGGCTCCGGCGTGATGGAGAAGGGCGGCGGTGGATTGGCCGCTATGGGGTGGAGGACGGAGGAGGCTGGGGTTTCGCGGCTGGTGGAGAGGGAGTTTTCGCGCCCATGAAGTATGAATGGGGAAACGGAGGGAGGTGGGGAACTAAGGGGGAACAATGTTTCGGTTTGAGACGCGCTTGTTTGAAATTTGGGGAAAGTTACAAACTTTGCCCCCATCTAAAATTTCAGACATATTGCGGGTTGGGGGTAGGACAGTCATGTCAGGTGTCCCAAATGTGGGCGGGATAGATTTCGGCCGAGCGCATGGGTAGGCGCCCACGGTGTATTAATGCTTCTCAGAGGCGGTTGAGACTGGCGTCTTGGTGAAGTTACAAACCTACCCCGGTTTAGACCTTTGGACATCGGGTCGATAGGCTACACGGGCCAGAGTCAGGACAATAATTTCCTACCACCAAAACATTAGTCTCGCGTGGTTTCGGGTGAGCAGAGGCCTATTTGGCGCTTCGTTCAATATTTGGGAGCAGCATTAATGTTTTCGCTTCTCTTGAATTGAACTTTCAGGATTTGTCAAACTTCACAAATCTTTACTCTTGAAAATCCTAAAGCTACGATTATTTTGGAATGG
This sequence comes from Aegilops bicornis, assembly GCA_021605145.1. Taxonomy (NCBI): domain Eukaryota; kingdom Viridiplantae; phylum Streptophyta; class Magnoliopsida; order Poales; family Poaceae; genus Aegilops; species Aegilops bicornis. The sequence goes on from CM038669.1 coordinate 297,893,657, forward strand.
AGGGGGTACATTTGAATATACATTGTACACGAGTATATATTAAAAAGTATGCAACTTACCTCAGTTCATGCATGGTTCCAGATATAATCTCCTTGGTTGCAAAAAAGTTAGATATGCGTATGAATATATATAGCATGTTCAAACTCACAACAAAGATTGATGCCCCCTTTTACATCTGATTTACAAATACCATTATCTCGGGTTCAAATAGATGAATGCACTTCCTATGAATTTGAATCGTCGAAACCCCCTTTATGTTGAATTCGACATGTATTCTATTTCGTAGCTAGCAATTTGGAATGTATCCATGCAAGTGACAAATGTATAAAGTGCTTCACACTAACAACATGGAATGCACTAATTAATGTTTATATATGAATTGCAAAAGCATCCATTGCCTGTATTTTAAACCGCTCTCACTCTATGGATCGATAATATGAAATAAACACATGCACATGCTAGAATTCAATAGAGTATGGGTGTCTGATAGACCGATTTTCGTCCATACGCAATTTGCAAAATTCATGATCTGATCCAAAAATAATAATGCCATTGATATTTTAATTTAATGCGTAGAACCGCCTTTTACACGTAGATGCATTATGCCTCGCCCCGTTCTCACAAACGCGTTATATATCTCTCTATCTAACGCATAAGTGCACACACTTTATATGCATCGACATTTCTCTTTCACACATGCTCACAATCTCTCTCAGGGTGTCGGGGTGTCTCACGCACATGCTCTCTCGGTTTCTCTCTCTCTCTCTTTCTGACTACTATGTGCCACTCTTTTCACTAATCTCAGTTGGAAAACACTATTTCTCTCACATGCATATATACACATGCACGGTCTCTACTAGCCCTCTATACGCACATATATGTGCCTACGTGTCTCCCGCACGCACATTATCTTTAGGCCTCTCTCACACACATTGCCCCCCCCCGACACACCTCTCTCTTAGTAGTTGGTAGATATGATTTCATCATATCATTCGATGAGATATCCTGGCTGTTAGGCTGGATGGTAATACGAGGCAAAGTTTTACCCTAGTTCAGATCGGACCCTTGCAGTTGAAGAAAGAGCCTACTCCTGGTACTGTATATTAGTGATAGGGGTGTGTACAAAGTACACGTGAATACCAGGCATTGTGCATGTGTGTATACTATCGACGAACTAGCCCCCAAGCTTGTATAACATACTAAGGGCCTAGGGTTACAAATCATATATAGTCGGCTTATCACCAGTGGGGATAGAGTCCTCCACGACTCTGGTAGCTTCGTGTTGTACGCCGAGTCCTCCACATGGGTCTTCGTATAACACGTCTCGGTCCAACCTATATGTGGTGCAGGATGGAACCGACCCATGAGTCTTCATGTTGACCCACCACAACTAGAAATGATGTGCCCACCACATCACACACGCAACTGGCCACTAAGAAAATAAGCATATACAATAGTACAACGGTATCTAGCTCACGATACGTCTCCATATTTTGTTGATGACATTGACGGACTTTGCATTTGATGCGTGCTCCGTATTTTGTTGACGACACTTACGGTCATTGTATTTGAAGCGAAAGCACGATATGGTCACTGGACTTCAGAATAAGCTCATCACGGTCACCACATACATTTTGTCGTGCTAACCAACATGTGGTTGGATGGTTAGAGGACAGTGGTTTCTCGAGCCCACCAAGGTTAAAGTCCCGGTGCTCGCATTTATCTTGTGTTAATTTCAGTATTTTCCGGTGATGTACGTTCAGTGAGAGGAGACGTTCCACTCAACTACGAGGCACCTATGGTGACTTCGTAAAATCTCAAGATCATATATGCTGGCCCACTCTCTCGAAGGTGCTCATAGTGGTAGGGTTCGCATGTGTGCGCTTATAGCGGTGAGTGCTTGCGCGTATATATGAGCCCTTGCGACTGTACCGTGTGAAACAAATACATATCATGATTATACGGTCACTGGCTCACCCGTACAAATACATATCTTGCGGCGGGGGCTGGCGGTTCGGCCGGTGGTGGCTGGCGGCTCAGGGGGGTGGAGTTTCATGATAAACTGGAGGCCCTTGATTTCGTATCCAACGGCTGGAAAATCTAATGACCAGAGATGACAAAGTCAGTCGACTGACGTGTAGCCTCACCCCGCATGTACACATGCATGCACGCAAGACACACACGCATGTAGGCGTGCAACACTGATACGTACACATGCACGCATGCTGGCGTGCAGCACTGACACGTACACATGCACTGACGAACACACGCACGTACGCACCCATGCATGCAACGCTAAAACATTCCCTTGCACGCCTGCACGCACACAACACACGACGCAAGACACACGCTCAACCTATACGTGCATTCACCCTTTGTTAAGGACATGGATTGTTACGGGTATTAATCAATCTTATCTGTGATAAGCAGAACATTGATGTTTGCAGCGGTCTTTATGAATCACAACGTATCGAACGGGCTATCAACATAGTAGGCTTATTTACATGAAAAAGACAACGTCACACTCAATGAACAATCATCAGTTTATGAAATGCCCGCTTCTGACCGCCCTGGCCCACCAAAGGTTCCTCTGCTGTGCGCTGCCTGCATTGGGTCACTGACATGCAGGCCATGCACCCAAAGAGCCCACACGTCAGTGGAAGAACGGCGCAGTGTCCTATGTCAGAGTCGAGGGCGACACTCGCGGCACGCCCGGTTGAACACGCCTCCGTGCCGCATTCAAACGCCTCCATGAAACCCGCCCGTGTGGAAGCCGAGAAACCCACTCTGGACACACGTTCGTTCATGACCGGGCTGTTGGGGAACGTTGCAGAAAATAAAAAATTTCTACGCTTCACCAAGATCAATCTATGGAGTCATCTAGCAACGAGAGAGAGGAGTGCATCTACATACCCTTGTAGATCGCGAGCGGAAGCGTTCAAGTGAACGGGGTTGATGGAGTCGTACTCGTCGTGATCCAAATCACCGATGACCGAGTGCCGAACGGACGGCACCTCCGCGTTCAACACACGTACGGTTGGCAAGACGTCTCCTCCTTATTGATCCAGCAAGGGGGAAGCAGAGGTTGATGGAGATCCAGCAGCACGACGGCGTGGTGGTGGATGCAGCGGGGATCTCGGCAGGGCTTCGCCAAGCTCTAAGGAGAGGAGGAGGTGTTGGAGAGGGAGAGGGGGCGCCAGGGGCTAGGGTGCGGCTGCCCACCCTCCCCCCCACTATATATAGGGCCCTTGGGGGGCGCCGGCCCTAGGAGATGGGATCTCCAAGGGGGCCAAGGGGTGGCTTGCCCCCAAGCCAGGCGCCCCACCCCTAGGGTTTCCTACCCTAGGCGCAGGGGGAGGCCCAAGGGGGGCGCACCAGCCCACCAGGGGCCGGTTATCCTCCCCACTTCAGCCCATGGGGCCCTCCGAGATAGGTGGCCCCACCCGGTGGACCCCCGGGACCCTTCCGGTGGTTCCGGTACGATACCGGTGACCCCCGAAACTTTCCCAATGGCCGAAACTTGACTTCCTATATATAAATCTTTACCTCCGGACCATTCCGGAACTCCTCATGACGTCCGGGATCTCATCTGGGACTCCGAACAACTTTCGGGTTACTGCATACTAATATCTCTACAACCCTAGCTTCACCGAACCTTAAGTGTGCAGACCCTACGGGTTCGGGAGACATGCAGACATGACCGAGACGACTCTCCGGTCAATAACCAACATCAGGATCTGGATACCCATGTTGGCTCCCACATGCTCCTCGATGATCTCATCGGATGAACCATGATGTCGAGGATTCAGTCAATCCCGTATACAATTCCCTTTGTCAATCGGTACGTTACTTGCCCGAGATTCGATCGTCGGTATCCCAATACCTCGTTCAATGTCGTTACCGGCAAGTCACTTTACTAAATGCCGTAATGCATGATCCCGTGACGGACACTTGGTCACATTGAGCTCATTATGATGATGCATTACCGAGTGGGCCCAGAGATACCTCTCCGTCATACGGAGTGACAAATCCCAGTCTCGATTCGTGCCAACCCAACAGACACTTTCAGAGATACCCGTAGTGCACCTTTATAGCCACCCAAAGCACTCCTACGGTATCCGGGAGTTGCACAATCTCATGGTCTAAGGAAATGATACTTGACATTTGGAAAAGCTCTAGCAAACGAACTACACGATCTTTGTGCTATGCTTAGTATTGGGTCTTGTCCATCACATCATTCTCCTAATGATGTGATCCCGTTATCAATGACATCCAATGTCCATAGTCAGGAAACCATGACTATTTGTTGATCAACGAGCTAGTCAACTAGAGGCTCACTAGGGACACGTTGTGGTCTATGTATTCACACATGTATTACGATTTCCGGATAACACAATTATAGCATGAATAATAGACAATTATCATGAACAAAGAAATATAATAATAACCATTTTATTATTGCCTCTAGGGCATATTTCCAACAGTCTCCCACTTGCACTAGAGTCACCAATCTAGTTACATTGTGATGAATCGAACACCCATAGAGTTCTGGTGTTGATCATGATTTGCTCTAGGGAGAGGTTTAGTCAACGGATCTACTACATTCAGGTCCGTATGTACTTTACAAATATCTATGTCTCCATCTTGAACATTTTCATGAATGGAGTTGGAGCGACGCTTGATGTGCCTGGTCTTCTTGTGAAACCTGGACTCCTTGGCAAGTGCAATAGCTCCAGTGTTGTCATAGAAGAGTGTGATCGGCCCCGATGCATTGGGTATGACTCCTAGGTCGGTGATGAACTCCTTCACCCAGATTGCTTCATGCGCTGCATCCGAGGCTGCCATGTACTCCGCTTCACATGTAGATCCCGCCACGATGCTTTGCTTGCAACTGCACCAGCTTACTGCCCCACCATTCAAAATATACACGTATCCGGTTTGTGACTTATAGTCATCCAGATCTGTGTCGAAGCTAGCGTCGACGTAACCCTTTACTACGAGCTCTTCGTCACCTCCATATATGAGAAACATATCCTTAGTCCTTTTCAGGTACTTTAGGATGTTCTTGGCTCATCCGGTGTTCCATGCCCGGATTACTTTGGTACCTTCCTACCAAACTTACGACAAGGTTTACATCAGGTGCGGTACACAAAGCATGGCATACATGATAGACCCTATGGCGAGGCATCGGGACGACACTCATCTTTTCTCTATCTTACGCCATGGTCGGACATTGAGCTGAGCTCAATTTCACACCTTGCAAAACAGGCAAGAACCCCTTCTTGGACTGATCCATATTGAACTTCTTCAATATCTTATCAAGGTATGTGCTTTGTGAAAGACCTATGAGGCGTATCGATCTATCTCTATATATCTTGATGCCTAATATGTAAGCAACTTCTCCAAGGTCCTTCATTAAAAACACTTATTCAAGTAGCCTTAATGATGTCCAAAAGTTCTATATCATTTCCCATCAAAAGTATGTCATCCACATATAATATGAGAAATGCTACAGAGCTCCCACTCACTTTCTTGTAAACGCAGGCTTCTCCATAAGTCTCAAGATAAACCCAAACGCTTTGATCATCTCATCAAAGCGAATGTTCCAACTCCGAGATGCTTGCACCAGCCCATAAATGGATCGCTGGAGTTTGCATACCTTGTTAGCATTCTCAGGATCGGCAAAACCTTCCGGCTGCATCATATACAGTTCTTCCTTAAGATAGCCGTTAAGGAATGCCGTTTTGACGTCCATTTGCCATATCTCATAATCATAGTATGCGGCAATTGCTAACATGATTCGGACGGACTTCAGCTTCGCTACGGTAGAGAAAGTCTCATCGTAGTCAACCCCTTGAAATTGTCGATAACCCTTAGCGACAAGTCGAGCTTTATAGATGGTAACATTACCATCCGCGTCCGTCTTCTTCTTAAAGATCCATTTGTTTTCTATCGCTCGCCGATTATCGCGCAAGTCTGTCAAAGTCCATACTTTGTTTTCATACATGGATCCTATCTCAGATTGCATGGCTTCAAGCCATTTGTTGGAATCTGGGCCCGCCATTGCTTCTTCATAGTTCGAAGGTTCACCATTGTCTAACAACATGATTTCCAGGACAGGGTTGCCATACCACTCTGGTGTGGAACGTATCCTCGTGGAACTACGAAGTCCAGTGGTAACTTGATCCGAAGTACCTTGATCATCATCATTAGTTTCCTCTCTAGTCAGTGCAGGCACCACAGGAACATCTTCCTAAGTTGCGCTACTTTCTAGAGGTAGTACTTCATCAAGTTCCACTTTCCTCCCACTTACTTCTTTCGAGAGAAACTCTTTCTCTAGAAAGGACCCGTTCTAGGAAACAAAGATCTTGCCCTCAGATCTAAGGTAGAACGTATACCCAATGGTTTCCTTAGGGTATCCTATGAAGATGCATTTTTCCGACTTGGGTTCGAGCTTTTCAGGTTGAAGTTTCTTGACATAAGCATCGCATCCCCAAACTTTTAGAAACGACGGCTTAGGTTTCTTCCCAAACCACAATTCATACGGTGTCATCTCAACGGATTTAGACGGTGCCCTATTTAAAGTGAATGTAGCTGTCTCTAGAGCGTATCCCCAAAATGATAGCGGTAAATTGGTGAGTGACATCATAGATCACACCATATCCAATAGAGTGCGATTACGATGTTCGGACACACCGTTACGCTGAGGTGTTCCAGGCGGTGAGTTGTGAAACGATTCCACATTTCCTTAAGTGTGTACCAAATTCGTGACTTAAGTATTCTCCCTCACGATCTGATCGTAAGAACTTTATCTTTCGGTCACGTTGATTCTCTACCTCATTCTGAAATTCCTTGAACTTTTCAAAGGTTTTAGACTTGTGTTTCATTAAGTAGACATACCCATATCTACTCAAGTCGTCAGTGAGAGTGAGAACACAACGATATCCTCCGCGAGCCTCAACACTCATTGGACCGCACACATCAGTATGTATGATCTCCAATAAGTTGGTTGCTCGCTCCATTGTCCCGGAGAACGAAGTCTTGGTCATTTTGCCCATGAGGCATGGTTCGCATGTGTCAAATGATTCATAATCGAGAGACTCTAAAAGTCCATCAGCATGGAGCTTCTTCATGCGCTTGACACCAATGTGACCAAGGCGGCGATTACCACAAGTATGTGGGACTATCGTTATCAACTTTACATCTTTTGGTATTCACACTATGAATATGTGTAACATCACGTTTGAGATTCATTAAGGATAAACCATTGACCATCGGGGCATGACCATAAAACATATCTCTCATATAAATAGAACAACCATTATTCTCGGATTTAAATGAGTAGTCATCTCGCATTAAACGAGATCCAGATACAATGTTCATGCTCAAAGCTGGCACTAAATAACAATAATTGAGGTTTAAAACTAATCCCGTAGGTAAATGTAGAGGTAGCGTGCCGACGGCGACCACATCGACCTTGGAACCATTCCCGACGCGCATCGTCACCTCGTCCTTCGCCAGTCTCCGCTTATTCCGCAGCTCCTGCTTTGAGTTACAAATATGAGCAACCGCACCGGTATCAAATACCCAGGAGCTACAACGAGTGCTGGTAAGGTACACGTCAATAACATGTATATCACATATACCTTTGGTTTTGCCGGCCTTCTTGTCCGCTAAGTACTTGGGGCAGTTCCAATTCCAGTGACCACTTCCCTTGCAATAAAAGCACTCAGTCTCAGGCTTGGGTCCATTCTTTGACTTCTTCCCGGCAACTGGCTTACCAGGCGCGGCAACTTCCTTGCCATCCTTCTTGAAGTTCTTCTTACCCTTGCCTTTCTTGAAATTAGTGGTTTTATTCACCATCAACACTTGATGTTCCTTTTTGATCTCAACCTACGCTGATTTCAGCATTGAATATACCTCGGGAATGGTCTTTTCCATCCCCTGCATATTAAAGTTCATCACAAAGCTCTTGTAGCTCGGTGGAAGCGACTGAAGGATTCTGCCAATAACCGCGTCATCCGGGAGATTAACGCCCAGCTGAGTCAAGAGGTTGTGCAACTCAGACATTCTGAGAATGTGCTCACTGACAGAACTATTTTCCTCCATCTTACAACTGAAGAACTTGTTGGAGACTTCATATCTCTTGACCCGGGCATGAGCTTGGAAAACCATTTTCAGCTCTTCGAACATCTCATATGCTCTGTGTTGCTCAAAACGCTTTTGGAGCCCCGGTTCTAAGCTATAAAGCATGCCACACTGAACGAGGGAGTAATCATCAGCACGAGACTGCCAAGCGTTCATAACGTCTTGGTTCTGCAGGATGGGTGCTTCACCTAGCGGTGCTTCTAGGACATAATCTTTCTTGGCAGCTATGAGGATGATCCTCGTGTTAGGACCCAATCCGTATAGTTGCTGCCATCATCTTTCAGCTTGGTTTTCTCTAGGAACGCGTTGAAGTTGAGGTTGACATGAGCGTGGGCCATTTGATCTACAAGACATGTTGAAAAGATTTTAGACTAAGTTCATGATAATTAAGTTCATCTAATCAAATTATTCAATGAACTCCCACTCAGATAGACATCCCTCTAGTCATCTAAGTGAAACATGATCCGAGTCAACTAGGCCGTGTCCGATCATCACGTGAGACGGACTAGTAAACATCGGTGAACATCTTCATGTTGATCGTATCTTCTATACGACTCATGCTCGACCTTTTGGTCTTCCGTGTTCCGAGGCCATGTCTATACATGCTAGGCTCGTCAAGTCAACCTAAGTGTATTGCGTGTGTAAATCTGGCTTACACCCGTTGTATTCCAACGTTAGGATCTATCACACCCGATCATCACGTGGTGCTTCGAAACAACGAACCTTCGCAGAACGGTGCACGATTAGGGGAACACTTTCTTGAAATTATTGTGAGGATCATCTTATTTAAGCTACCGTCGTTCTAAGCAAATAAGATGTAAAACATGATAAACATCACAAGCAATCAAATAGTGACATGATATGGCCAATATCATATTGCTCCTTTGATCTCCAACTTCGGGGCGCCATGATCATCTTCGTCACCGGCATGACACCATGATCTCCATCATCATGATCTCCATCATCGTGTCTTCATGAAGTTGTCACGCCAACGATTACTTCTACTTCTATGGCTAACGCATTTAGCAATAAAGTAAAGTAATTTACATGGCGTTATTCAATGACACGCAGGTCATACAAAAATAAAGACAACTCCTATGGCTCCTGCCGGTTGTCATACTCATCGACATGCAAGTCGTGATTCCTGTTACAAGACCATGATCTCATACATCACATATATCATTCATCACATCTTTTTGCCATATCACATCACAAAGGCATATGTTGCAAAAACAAGTTGGACGTCCTCTAATTGTTGTTGCAAGTTTTTACGTGGCTTCTATAGGTTTCTAGCAAGAACGCTTCTTACCTACGTAAAACCACAACGTGATATGCCAATTCCTATTTACCCTTCATAAGGACCCTTTTCAGCGAATCCGCTCCAACTAAAGTGGGATAGACAGACACCCGCTAGCCACCTTATGCAACTAGTGCATGTCAGTCGGTGGAACCTGTCTCACGTAAGCGTACGTGTAAGGTCGGTCCGGGCCGCTTCATCCTACGATGTTGTCGAAGCAAGATAAGACTAGTAGCAGCAAGAAAATTGACAACATCTACGCCCACAACAAGTTTGTGTTCTACTCGTGCATAGAAACTACGCATAGACCTAGCTCTGATAACACTGTTGGGGAATGTTGCAGAAAATAAAAAAATTCTACGCTTCACCAAGATCAATCTATGGAGTCATCTAGCAACGAGAGAGAGGAGTGCATCTACATACCCTTGTAGATCACGAGCGGAAGCGTTCAAGTGAACGGGGTTGATGGAGTCGTACTCGTCGTGATCCAAATCACCGATGACCGAAAGTGCCGAAGCGGACGGCACCTCCGCGTTTAACACACGCACAGTTGGGAAGACGTCTCCTCCTTCTTGATCCAGCAAGGGGAAGGAGAGGTTAATGGAGATCTAGCGACGACGGCGTGGTGGTGGATGCTGAGGATCTCGGCAGGGCTTCGCCAAGCTCTACGGAGAGGAGGAGGTGTTGGAGAGGGAGAGGGAGGCGCCAGGGGCTAGGGTGCGGCTTCCCTCCCCCCCACTATATATAGGACCCCTGGGGGGGCACCGTCCCTAGGAGATGGGATCTCCAAGGTGGGGCGGCGGCCAAGGGGGTGGCTTGCCCCCCAAGCCAAGGGGGCGCCCCCCACCCCTAGGGTTTCCTGCCCTAGGCGCAGGGGGAGGCCCAAGGGGGCGCACCAGCCCACCAGGGGCTGGTTCCCCTCCCCACTTCAGCCCATGGGGCCCTCCGGGATAGGTGGCCCCACCCGGTGGACCCCCGGGACCCTTCCGGTGATCTCGTTACAATACCGGTGACCCCCGAAACTTTCCTGATGGCCGAAACTTGAATTCCTATATATAAATCTTTACCTCCGGACCATTCCGGAACTCCTCGTGATGTCCGGGATCTCATCCGGGACTCCGAACAACTTTTGGGTTACTGCATACTAATATCTCTACAACCCTAGCGTCACCGAACCTTAAGTGTGTAGACCCTACGGGTTCGGGAGACATGCAGACATGAACGAGACGACTCTCCGATCAATAACCAATAGCGGGATCTGGATACCCATGTTGGCTCCCACATGCTCCTCGATGATCTCATCGGATGAACCCACGATGTCGAGGATTCAATCAATCCCATATACAATTCCCTTTGTCAATCGATACGTTACTTGCCCGAGACTCGATCATCGGTATCCCAATACCTCGTTCAATCTCGTTACCGGCAAGTCACTTTACTCGTACCGTAATGCATGATCCTGTGACCAGAAACTTGGTCACATTGAGCTCATTATGATGATGCATTACCGAGTGGGCCCAGAGATACCTCTCCGTCATACGGAGTGACAAATCCCAGTCTCGATTCGTGCCAACCCAACAGACACTTTCGGAGATACCCGTAGTGCACCTTTATAGCCACCCAATTACGTTGTGACGTTTGGCACACCCAAAGCACTCCTACGGTATCCGGGAGTTGCACAATCTCATGGTCTAAGGAAATGATACTTGACATTTGGAAAAGCTCTAGCAAACGAACTACATGATCTTTGTGCTATGCTTAGGATTGGGTCTTGTCCATCACATCATTCTCCTAATGATGTGATCCCGTTATCAATGGTATCCAATCTCCATAGTCAAGAAACCATGACTATCTGTTGATCAACGAGCTAGTCAACTAGAGGCTCACTAGGGACACGTTGTGGTCTATGTATTCACACATGTATTACGATTTCCGGATAACACAATTATAGCATGAATAATAGACAATTATCATGAACAAAGAAATATAATAATAACCATTTTATTATTGCCTCTAGGGCATATTTCCAACACGGGCTGGCGTTAAACGCAACGCCGGCCGAGCTCCTCCCGTCCGCCATCTATTTAATCTCCTATTTAAATGAGGCCAAACACTGGCCAAGAATCTCACACCTCCGCCGCTCCCCTATCTCCTCCACCATTTTGTCCACTCTTACAATGGCTTACGAAGAGTAGTTATTCCGCATCCAAGCCGGCTGGGTAGCCCGCCGGATACGAGCTATGCAGCTCACTGATCCACCTCCCTCCCCTCGCCCGACGGAGCCAGTTGCTGCCCCAAGCCGGCGCGCGGTTCAACAACTCGCCGCTCCAGGCCAGCTCGACGAGGAGCGGTGCACGGGCGTCGTTGCTGCCGTCCATGCCGCCGCCTCGTACCGCGTCTCCCGTTTCTGTGGCCGAGACTCCCATGCCGGCGGCCGCGCCATGCAAGCAGCGACAGAAGCCGGGTGCACGGAGAGCGACGAGTCGGTGGCCAACGCCTCCGCGTCCGCCGCCATCATCGAGGAGAAGTAGAACACGGGAGGCGGTCGCCGCTTGGGTCACATGAAGGCCACCGCGGAGGCGACGCCGCCGTACACAGCAGGTGTCTTGTCGGATCCTTTTGTTGCGAGGACCTTCGTCGACCCCGCATGGGCTCCACGGAAGAGGGGAATGTTAGGATGAACTTGAGCCGGTGCCGGCCATGGTGAAATAGTGGCCGGTGATGAACTCGAACCGGTGCCGGCCACCATCATGTTCGGCACTAGCCAATGATATCAGTTGGGCAGTGGGGAAGCGAGCCGTCCTTTGCACTGAAGCATATACCTCCGGGGCTCTCGGCAGTCCGGTGATCGTGCTGCTGGACATGAGGAACACAAATCGATCGATGGGCGACCATTTAGGCCAGGTATTATATACCTGTGTTGTCCAGAACTAGCACCGCGTAGTTCATTTGAATCTAATGAAATCCGTCATGTTTGTATGAAAATCTGGTATTTTATATGATTTCCGTCGTTGTTTATATGAAATATCAGTTTGTCTACGTGTTTGCGTGAATTTCATCTGGTTGGTTGAGTTCTTTGTCATAATGTGTGCGGCTACGGTTGGATGGCGTAATTCTTGGTCGCTGGTCGGTCTGCCGGGCGGCTCGGCGGCGTTGTGGGACAAAAACACAGCTCATGCGAGCTCGTCTCCAACGTCTTGTATTTGGAGGATGCATGACAGCATGAGCACCCGAGCCATTCCTCGTTCATTGGTGGCAAAGGCACCGGTGGACAAAAGGGTCGCCAATATTTTGGCTACCCTGGGAAAGATCCAAACAGCCCCTCCCAACAGATTCAAATCCCTCGTTCGCCGTGGAATTTTGCCATGTGTTGTTTTCATGGACTAGCAAGATGCTCGTGCGTTGCACGGAACAGGAAGATGCATTTTTTTACAAACTTTCGCATGCATGCAAGGGATAATTGATGTCCTCCTTTGCTAGTACCGCGAGGCAAACACCATTAATATTGCATCGATTAGTGTTAGTGGCCTTGTATATCTGCAAATTGTAATTTTGATAGTGGCCCCTTGTATATAAAAATGGAGGGAGAAAGATGAGAGATAAGGTGAGGAGGAGTGGGGCGTGGTGGTGACTGGTGGTCGAACTGGGCGGAGGCATGGGGATGGACGGCACATTTTGTCTAGGTTTGTATCTCTCTCACACACACCCACGTAGGTGGGGGACGTGCACGAAGAGAAGAGGTGCACGCACGGCGCAGGTACTCCCGTCTCTTTCCCAACCACACTGCACGGGTACACGGTGGAGCTCATTTCTGTACGAAAAAGGCAGCCCACGTGGTAATTTGGCACGTGTACTGGTTGTCCACTTGGTGGAGGGAGGATCGTCTACCACGGGTGAACAAACAAATTGCGACTCGACACATTATGTTAAATTAAAAAAAGAGGCAAACCATGTGGGGCCTACCTTAGAGGCAAGGCTCTATACACTGGAGTACTTTTGATGTGTCCCGTCAACTCGCAGAACGAGGAGAAGCTTGCTTAGTATGCCGTCTCCCCCACCCACGGGCGCAGTGGCTCGCAGGATGAGGTGAGGCTTGCTTACGAGTAGTAGTAATACTACTACTACTACTACTACTACTACTACTACTACTACTACTGTACGCCTTTACGCCCGCTCCCTCGCCCACGCGCGCGGTGGCTTGCAGCACGAGGAGAAAATTTACTACTCCCTCTGTTTACTCCTCGTCCCTACTACGTACTTTGGTTAGTACTCCCTCCATTTACTTATACAAGGCCACTATAAAAAATTACATTTTGCATCTATACAAGGCCACAAATTGTAGTCGAGACAAAAGTTACTACTCCCTCCTTTCCAGTTTATGGCTCAATTTCAAAATCTCTCCAACCAAGGTAGACGGTGAGTGGTCGAATTAATTTCGTAGTTTGCATAAGTAATTAGTACGCTCGTTTTTCTCAAGAAGTTATGTTTACCGAGGCATTAATTAGAACGAATGCATGAATGACCACTAAATTTCCATGAACTTGTACATGCAATGGTTAGTTTCCTCTTGACATCGCTATGCGTCGGGTGATCTAACGCACCTCGAAATCCAACATGTAATGGTACTACTACTAGTATAGTAGAATTGAGACTTATCAAACGGAAAAACGAATGTTTTTAGATGAGCCCTATAAACCCTAGTGGGTATGTACTCCGTAAAAACAGATTTTTCCAAAACTAAGTCGCTCCCTTTCATGAATTACAGTAGTATACTCCTCCGTCGACGCTCCCTTTCATGAATTTCGTACTTTCGTCACGACATGTGGGACATATAGCAACCGGGTCGACGTGTCAAGCACCAAATAACAGTGCAGAACAGCAGGGGGACGCACCCCAGTCGTACCGCCCCAGTAGTAGTAATGAGCAATGAGACGTCAAATCACAATGCCGCACCTTCCCAGACGGACGAAGCAACCATTATTTCACACTTCAGTTCGCCATCATCTCAAACCACATAGTATTGCTTCTGCCTCAAGAGGGGCACACGCACCGCCTTGGTACATCATGACACGTGGGACCGCATGACAGGCCATGCTCCCCCGCCGATCGCTCGGTAAAATCACCTCATTTTTACTTTACTTCCTCTGTATCGGTTTACTACATGGCATGCACGCGTCGTTCTAGGTTGAGAATTTAGCGGCTATATATGTGATGAACAATACTCTAGCCTTTTAAAAAATGTATACTTTTGTACAAGAGTAGTACTATCGATGGATTGCACCATGGAGCAAAAATTGAAATTAAAAAAGGTGGTACATATAGAGAGCGCTCGTCAGCCAAATTATGCATATAGTACTATTAAAAAAGCTAGTAATGCATTGCTTAATTGGGGTGCTAAATTCTATTAAAGAAATACTTGTAGTATGTACATCTTGAAGAGTTAAAGTAACGAGAAGAAACATAACATAGTTCTGCTGGGGCTCGGCACCACACACCCCTCAAATTAAACTAAGCACACCTGAAATTAAACTATGCAACTAATCCGGTGACACCTTTGCATTAGAAGTTTAGAACCACCATGAGCAATGACACTGCCACCTTACTCGGAGTCCTCGTCCACGTCCTCGACTTTGTCCTTGTCCCTCTTCCTCTTGGCCGATACTTCTTTCCTTGAATCGCACACTTGGCTGTTGCTCTTCATCCAACCCTTGTAGATATTGAAACAAAGGTAGCCATCCATTACAGTGTAGTGGATGTGGTCTATATATAGTACATTCCGCTGCCATGCATGACGATGAAACGTGTAATGAGGTTTCTCCAATTTACAGTACGAAGGATGAACCATGGCTCCTGCCAGGTCAAGATCAAGGTCGATGAGAGGGCACCACCGATTCTTACGGAGTTCAAGGGGTTGCCTACAACGAGGCCTATCCGACCCAAGACTTCTTTGTCGTTCTTAAAGTCTACAGTAACGAATTTCACAGTTTTGTCCTTGAGGAAGTTCTTAAAATCCTGGCACTCAACGTCGGCATGGCATATGTGGTAGACCAAGCAAACGTTATGTACGCAAACCTGGATCACGGCGGGCTTCTTCCTATCTTCGTCCTTTAGACCCTTCTCTCGTCCCAGGACTGTGGTGTACTCAACATCTAGCCCCGTGACCCACTCATCATCTGAGTTTTCGAACATGCGTCTGAAGCAAGAAAGGCATCCTTTCACCGTCGCGGAAGAACGGGTGTAGATGACGTCGAACTCATCGCCGGTGATGGTTCTAACCTTGTACTCACCGCCGATCATGGAGATTTGGGACGCCATGGATTTGGGAGGAGGGTTAGGATTAGTGGAACTGCCGTAATGTGAATGGACGGGACGACTAGGAGCGAACTGCCGTAGTATTGAAGGACGTGCGGGGACGAGTAGGAGCGAATTGTCAGTGTGCGAACGGCAGGGTAGTGGCTTTCCATTCTCCCATGATACGTGCTTCCGAGGGCCCTTGGATCTGAGATCAAACGGTTGCATGGCATGATTCTAGACCTGTGGGTGAATATCCTATCTGGAGGGTTATTCTGCAAATTTTCAGCAACTTAGCATGCGATTGTTTGATCTCAGATCCAAGGGCTGCGAGCAACCCGTATCATGGTCGCGCCTACCACGACCGTCGCGTCGCTCGCGCGGTCGCGCCCTTGGAGATTTAACACGGTGCATTAGGCTATCTGATGTTGGCATGTCATACATAGTCATCACTTAGTCACTCATACTACAACAAGGTTGGCTATAAGGTTGGCTATAAGTGTATTTTTTACTCCTCTCTATCTCTTTCTTCGTACTCCCTCCGTCCCATAATATAAGAACGTTTTTGACACTAGTGTAGTGCCCAAAACATTCTTATATTATGGGACACAGGGAGTACTAGTATTTATTGCATTTGCCAAGGAGTGACCTCTTCCAATGAAATGGTGTTGCTAAGTTTGCTTCATTTAATTAGCTATAGACTCAAAATTGTCTTTTCACCTAGGTACACGCGCTTAGCACCGTTTCTTCCTTGGGTCACCAAACTAGTGTCTCTCTTCTTGATTAACTTGCCACATCAGACTTTATGCCTATGTGGCAAGCTTAAGCACCTGTAGATGCAAGTAAAAGTAAGTACAATAGTGCGCTTTACATGGCATTTTTGCATATGTGGAGGAAAGAGAGGCAAGGAAAAAGTGGAGAAGTGGGCTCTCATGCAAGAGCCAACCTCTACTATATGGTGGAGCATTGGGAGAGGCACCTGTATGGAGGTGGTTAGGAATCGGGAGACTCACGCCGGTCGTAGCACCGCAGTTAAAATGATAATGGCAAGTGAGGGAGTCCTAGATTAGGGGGTGTCCGGATAGCCGAACTACGACCTTTGGCCGGACTCCTGGACTGTGAAGATACAATATTGAAGACTTCGTCCCGTGTCCGGATGGGACTTTCCTTGGCGTGGAAGGCAAGCTTGGCGATATGATATGAAGATCTCCTCCCATTGTAACCGACTCTGTGTAACCCTAACCCTCTCTGGTGTCTATATAAACCAGAGGGTTTTAGTCCGTAGGACGAACCCATAGGCTAGCTTCTAGGGTTTAGCCTCTCTGATCTCGTGGTAGATCTACTCTTGTACTACCCATATCATCAATATTAATAAAGCAGGAGTAGGGTTTTACCTCCATCGAGAGGGCCCAAACCTGGGTAAAAACATCGTGTCCCTTGTCTCCTGTTACCATCCGCCTAGACGCACAGTTCGAGACCCCCTACCCGAGATCCACTGGTTTTGACACCGACATTGGTGCTTTCATTGAGAGTTCCTCTGTGTCGTCATCCTTAGGCCCGATGGCTCCTTCTATCATCAACAACGATGCGGTCCAGGGTGAGACTTTTCTCCCCGGACTGATCTTCGTATTCGACGGCTTTGCACTGCGAGCCTATTCGCTTGGCCATCTGGAGCAGATCGAAAGCTACGCCCCTGGCCATCAGGTCAGATTTGGAAATCTGAACTACATGGCTGACGTCCGCAGAGACTTGATCTTTGACGGGTTCGAGCCACAGCCAAGCGCGCCGCACTGTCACGATAGGCATGATTTAGCTCTGCCGCCACGGACGGTGCCTCGAGGTCACCGATGTCCGCTCCGACCCTTAGCTCGAGCCGACGGCGCCTAACGAGGACGGGTGGCTGGAACGCCTCGGGGCTACAATCTCACGGCGATCGAGCCAAACACCATACATGTCCTGTCTGGCTCAGAACTCCAAGGTGCGGACTCCTCTCCGGACTCCGAACCTTCAGCGCCCCGCCAATCGAATCCGATTGGGCGCCCGATCATGGAGTTCACCGCGCGGACATCTTTCGGCACTTCGCCCTTGGCGACATCCTAAATTCACTAAAGTCTCTCTCTTTATCAGCCGAGCCTGGCGGACTATGGTCGACAAGGTTGGGATGCGACGACGAAGAAATTCAAAGCCCACCCACCACCCACTTCGTAGCCACTGTCGATGATTTAACCGACATGCTCGACTTCGACTCCGAAGACATCGACGGTACGGACGACGATGCAGGAGATGATCTAGAACCAGCACCTACAGGGCACTGGAAGGCCACCTCGTCATACGACATATATATGGTGGACATCCCCAAAGAAGGGAATGGCGATGGAACAACGGAGGATGACCCCTCCAAGAAGCAGCCTAAGCGCCGGCGTCAGCGGCGCCGCTCTAAATCCCGCCAAGGCAAAAACGGTGATTCCGGCACGGGAGATAATAGCACCTCGGACAGTGCTGAAGACAACCCCCTCCAGCAGGATTCAGCGCAGGAGGAGGGAGAAGCCAGCCCTCATGAGAGAGCAGCAGACAGAGAGGTAGAGGACGATAATTACATGCCTCCCTCCGAAGACGAGGCAAGCCTCGACGACGGCATTTAATTTGTCGTGCCTGAGGATCCCGTCGAACAAGAGCGTTTCAAACACAGGCTTATGGCCACGGCAAGCAGCCTCAAGAAAAAGCAGCAACAGCTTAGAGCTGATCAAGACCTGCTAGCTGACAGATGGACTGAAGTCCTTGCGCCGAAGAGTACGAACTCGAACGCCCCTCCAACAGCTACCCAAAACGCAGGCTGCTACCCCAATTAGAGGAGGAAGCGCATGATACGGCCGACCGGCCACCTCGTGGCCGCGTCCAGAGAGGCCTCATGGCCCTCCACTCAAGCCGCACCCCGGCGTCGCCCCAAGAATACCAAGGCGCGGGAAAATGCGCCTGACCTGCGAAACATATTGGAGGACAAGGCAAGGCAAGCAAGATCGATCTACGGATCGCGTGGGCGCCCCACGACACGTGACGATAACCGTCACGCCGGATATGGCAAATCCGGCCGGGCCGAACACAGTAGACAAAGCTCATTTGAGATGCGTCGAGATATAGCCCAGTACAGAGGCACCGCACACCCACTATGCTTCACAGATGAAGTAATGGATCATCAAATCCCCGAGGGTTTCAAACCCGTAAACATCGAATCATACGACGACACAACAGATCCTGCGGTTTGGATCGAGGATTATCTCCTTCATATCCACATGGCCCGCGGCGATGATCTACACGCCATCAAATATCTCCCACTCAAGCTTAAAGGGCCAGCTCGGCATTGGCTTAACAGCTTGCCAGCAGAATCAATTGGTTGTTGGGAAGACCTGGAAGCCGCATTCCTCGACAATTTCCAGGGCACCTATGTGCGACCACCAGATGCCGACGACCTAAGCTACATAACTCAGCAGCCAGAGGAATCGACTAGACAATTCTGGAAACGGTTCCTAACCAAGAAAAATCAAATCGTCGACTGTCCGGATGCAGAGGCCCTCGTTGCCTTCAAACATAACATCCGCGACGAGTGGCTTGCCCGGCACCTAGGACAGGAAAAGCCGAAATCCATGGCAGCCCTCACGATGCTCATGACCCGCTTTTGCACGGGCGAAGACAGCTGGCTAGCTCGTAGTAATAACATGACCAAGAGCCCTGGTAATTCGGATACCAAGGAAAACAACGGCAGGTCGCGTCGCAACAAGCACAAGCGCCGCATTAACGGCGATAACGTTGAGGATACGACAGTCAATGCCGGGCTCAGAGGCTTTAAACCCGGTCAGCGAAAAAAGCCATTCAAAAGAAATACTCCGGGCCCGTCCAATTTGGACCGAATACTCGATCGCTCGTGCCAGATACACGGCACCCCCGAAAAACCAGCCAACCACACCAACAGGGATTGTTGGGTGTTGAAGCAGGCAAGCAAGTTAAATGCCGAAAACAATGACAAGGGGATGCATAGCGATGACGAGGAGGAGCCCCGGCCGCCCGAACAATAGGGGATGAAGGGCTTCCCCCCACAAGTGCGGACGGTGAACATGATATACGCAACCCACATCCCCAAAAGGGAGTGGAAGCGTGCACTCAGGGACGTATATGCGTTGGAGCCAGTCGCCCCAAAGTTCAACCCATGGTCCTCCTGACCGATTACTTTTGATCGAAGGGACCACCCCACTAGCATCCGCCCTGGCGGATTCGCCGCATTGGTTCTAGACCCAATCATTGATGGATTTCACCTCACTCGAGTCCTTATGGACGGCGGCAGCAGCCTGAACCTGCTTTACCAGGATACAATGCGAAAAATGGGCATAGATCCTTCAAGGATCAAACCCACAAAGACGACCTTTAAAGGCATCATACCAGGTGTAGAGGCCAACTGCGAGCTCGATTACACTTGAAGTGGTCTTGGATCCCGGATAATTTCCGGCGAGGAGTTAATCTTCGACATAGTCCCGTTCTGCGGTGGCTATCACGCGATCGCCGGACGAACCGCATTTGCAAAATTCAATGCGGTGCCGCACTACGCATACCTCAAGCTCAAGATGCCAGGCCCTCGAGGAGTCATTACGGTCAACGGAAACACCGAACGCTCCCTCCGAACGGAGGAGCATACGGCGGCCCTCGTGGCGGAAGTACAAAGCAGCCTCTCAAGACAATTCTCCAGTCCGTCTATTAAACGGCCAGACACCGTCAAGCGCGCCCGGAGTAACCTACAACAGGACCGCCTGGCACGTTCCGAGCATGCGTAGCAATGCGGACGCAACCCCAGCCCTCCCAAAAATGCGAAACCAGTACTACGTGCACATAACTACGCTCTGGAAATACCATGGGCATAGGGGGAGGGGCACGACCACGGCATGCCCAAAATGCGGCTCAACCGCACTAGGGGCTCCCGATTTGGTCATTCCTTTTTCTCACTTTCAGGACTCCGCCTTTCGGAAGCCCTCAACGGCAGTACAATCGCCAAACACACGATGCAACAGCCAGGGAGGCAGAAAAGCTACGTCGAGTGTCCAGGTGGTCTCTATAACGAGCAGTATACTTGTTTCACGTATAATCCCGCAGCTTGCCCCTGGAGGGGGACATGTCAAATAGTCCCATCCCTTGCTTATCGCACTTTTTGTATCGTTTCTGCTTTTACCGCAGCCTATTCTAATAAACAATACATAGCTTTTTTCTATTATTACATTCCTTTATTTATTTATTTATTTATTTATTTATCTGTATATGTTCATTAATGACATGTTGCACCCGTACACGTTGGTACGACCAAATACACCAGGGGCTTAAGTACCCCAAAATACGGTGTGATAAGTCCGATCACTTTCACAAGTGCGGCACCCCGAACTTATAGCATTATATGCATCGGCTCCGAATCATGTCTTGGGTCAATAGTTGGGTTTGCCCGGCTCCCATGTTTTGGTACCTTACGTTCCATTATATCGGCTAAGGTAGCGCTGGGAGAAGCACTGCGCTTGTGCCGCGGTTGAGCTGGGTTAAGCACCTCAGTGGAGAAAGCTAAAACTGACCGTCATGATAGGGCGAGAGTTGGTCGCTGTTCGAGAGGTTTTTCGAGTCCCTAAAGACTTATGCCGCTTAGAGCGAGGAGTCGGCTTTGTCCGGCCTAGGCGTGGATAGCGCCCCGAACTCGGTCTTCTGAATACTAGGGGCTTCGCCAAAATTTAAAATTATAGAATTCTATGGCTAAGTGAAAATGTTCAAGCATTATAGTCCGGTTGCCTTGTTCGTTGTGTTGAGCGCCTCCCTCGACGGACCCAAGAATGGGAAAAAGAGCGCTCAAGTTTATCCCGAACACCCCAGCACTCGTGGCATGGGGGCAGAAGCCGACGACTCGCCATCTCTCAAATTTAATAAACGGCCGCACAGAAGGTAACATTTTAAATTCAACAGTGTTGCTAAGCGCATATGAACAAGTTTTCAGCATACAGGACCACAAATGCGAGTTTACTCAAAAATTACATCTTTGGAGCATTCACCCGCGATAAGGCGGGCACCCTTCAGGACGCCCTCATAATACATCTTGGGCTTGCGATGCCCCTTGCCCGGCGGTTGTCCGTCCGTCACAAGCTTCTCGGCGTCCATCTTGCCTCAGTGCACTTTAGCACGGGCAAGGGCCCTACGGGCACCTTCGATGCATACGGAGCGCTTGATGACTTCAATCCACGGACAGGCGTCCACCAGCTGCCTTACCAGCCCGAAGTAGCTCCCAGGCATGGCTTCTCCAGGCCACAACTGGACTATGAGACCCTTCATGGCCTGTTCGGCCACCTTATGGAGCTCGACCAATTGTTTCAGCTGGTCGCTTAAGGGCACCGGGTGTCCGGCCTCAGCATATTGAGACCAGAACACCTTCTCCGTTGAGCTCCCCTCCTCGGTTCGGTAGAATGCGGCAGCATCGGACACACTGCTGGGAAGATCTGCGAATGCTCCTGGAGAGCTCCGGACTCGGGTAAGTAACAGGTAATTCACCTTCACGTGCTTGCTTTGCATAAAGAATGCCTTACCCGCCGCTATCTTCTTCATCGCCTCAATTTCCTGGAGGGCTTTTTGGGCTTCGGCCTTAGCAGATTTGGCGCTCTCAAGGGCCGAGGAGAGCTCGGACTCTCGAGTCCTTGAGTCAAGCTCCAACCTCTCGTGTTTTTCCACGAGAGCCAGGAGCTCTTGCCGCACCTCCGCCACCCGCGCCTCCTGCTTCTCTCGCTCGATGCGCTCCGCGGCCGCATTGTTTTCGGCCTTGGACAACGCTTCCTCCAGGGTTGCCACCTCGGTTGTGGCCCCTGCAATACTCACGATGGTCCTGTCATTTTTTGCAAACACATCTTTTTTACATACACTTAAATAAGGTATTACTTACCTCCCTTGTCCTCGAGCTGCTTCTTGGCAAGGCCGAGCTCGTTCTCGGACCGCTCGAGGCTCTGCTTCAATGCATCGACCTCCGGAGTCAGTGCGGCAGAGGTCAGCAGCGCAACCTGCATTCCCATATTGACATATTTATGTTAGACTCCTGCGTATATCTTTTTGATCCTCAGTTTAGCTTTTCATTACGAACACCAAACTAAGCATCAGGGGCTACTGTCTATGCGATAATATTTTTACATACTTTCAATATATACCTCAAAGCCTGTTAGAAGGCTAGCACAGGCTTCGGTCAGCCCGCTCTTGGCGGACTGAACCTTCTGGATCACCACACTCATCATAGTGTGGTGCTCCTCGTCGATGAAGGCGCCGTTAAGCACCTCCAGCAAATTATCCGGTGCCTCCAGTTGGACAGAGGTCACCGGCGTCGTAGGTTTGCCCCTCTTACGTGGGGGTCGCCTGCCGGACTACGGAACCACTGAAGGTTCCGGTGCGGAGTCCGGCCCAGGGCCAGACTTAGAGCCCTTTGGAGTTTTATCCCCTTTGCGCCTGGAGTCCGGGAGGTCGCCTTGCGGCGCCTCCAGGACCACCTTTCCTGGCTGGGCCCCTTTTGGGACTCCACCTCGGCATCATCCGCAGCGCGAGGAGAGGAGGCGGCCGGAACTGAAGTGCTATTCACATCCGACGAACCCAGGGAGCCGCTCGATGAAGCATCGAGCCCGGCCTTGGGCAGACTGCATGGTTATATTCACTGTTAGAAGGTATTGTGCGAAAATGGAATGCCATGAGTTATTCTGGTATCCGGACACTTACGATTTTGCCAAGGGCTTGGCCCTCTGTGGCCACTCTTCTTCGCCGTCGTCGGCGTTGGTGGAGTAGTCTGGAGGAAGGGTCCTTCCCTTCTTGGACCCTCCGGCCTCCCCAGTCGGGGCGGCCTTCCTTTTCTTCTCTCCCCCTCTGGGGAAGAGGCCTCTCTTTCCTCCTCCTCGTTTTCATGGGAGGCGTCCGCCTCGGAGTCATCGGGCGATGAGCCAGGCTCCACCTGGCGCCGGGAACTCCTTCGAGTTACCGTGGCCTTCTTCTCCGGCACCACGTGAGGTGCCGGGACCAGCAGCCCCATCAGGCGGGCGTTCGCTGGGTCTTCTGGCAAGGGAGCCGGACAGTCAATCTGCCCGGACGTCTTCAGCCAATCCTTGAACAGCGCTATCTAGTCCTCTTCATACATAGTGTCGAAGAGCCTTCCCAGGGTTTGGTGATGTGCCGGATCAAACTCCCACAAGCTGAAGGCCCGTTGTTGGCACGGGAGGATCCGGCGGATGAGCATGACCTGGACTACATTAACAAGCTTGAGATTCTTGTTCACCAGGTTCCGGATGCAATTTTGGAGTCCGGTCAGCTCTTCCGAATTACCCCACGTCAGGCCCGTCTCCTTCCAGGAGGTGAGCCGTGTAGGGAAGCCAGATCGGAATTCGGGGGCCGCTGCCCATTTAGGGTCACGCGGCTCGGTGATGTAGAACCACCCCGATTGCCACCCCTTTATGGTCTTCATGAAGGAGCCCTCGAGCCATAGGACGTTGGCCATCTTGCCCACCATGGCACCTCTGCACTCCGCTTGGCGGCCGCCCACTACCTTCGGCTTGACATTGAAGGTCTTCAGCCATAAGCGAAGTGGGGCTGCATGCAGAGGAAGGCCTCGCACACGACGATGAATGCCGAGATGTTGAGGATGAAATTCAGGGCCAGATCATGGAAATCCAGGCCGTAGTAACCCCCAGACAAATGGGTGAAGTGGAAAACCTAGTCCGCGGAAGAAGTGGGTGAGGAACACCACCCTCTCATGGGGCCTGGGGGTGGGATGAGCTGCTCCTTGTCGGGGAGCCGGTGCGCGATGTCGTTTGACAAGTATCCGGCCTTCCTCAGCTTTTTGATGTTCCCCTCCGTGACGGTGGAGGCCATCCACTTGCCTCCCGCTCCGGACATGGCTGGAGAAGGTTAAGGCGAGAAGTGCGGACTTGGGCATTGGAGCTCGGTTGCGCGAAAATGGATAAGCAAAGGAGGAAGAAGGGGTAGATGGAAAAGGTGGATCCTTATCCCCTTATATGGGAGGACGAAACTATGTGCCCCACCAGCCTGGTAAAACTCGCTTATCTCCCAAGCGCCGCAATCAATGGTGCGGTTGGGTTACCCACGCCCGTGT
Organism: Aegilops bicornis; assembly: GCA_021605145.1. Classification (NCBI taxonomy): domain Eukaryota; kingdom Viridiplantae; phylum Streptophyta; class Magnoliopsida; order Poales; family Poaceae; genus Aegilops; species Aegilops bicornis. The sequence goes on from CM038669.1 coordinate 297,918,538, forward strand.
TGATGGGAATCCCGAAATAAGGGGACATGATCTCTGCTTCAACAAGACGTGCCAAGGAAACCGCCTCGCTAAACGCGCTGAGGTGGGACAATAAAAACGATTCGAATAAAGACTTGGCTGTGGTGTGATGTCACGCCACAGAATACGTCAGCAGATTGAGTTTGTGTAAATATTATTCTCTCTACGGTGGTATGTGGAACTTGTTTTACAGAGCATGACACTATCCTTGTGTTCACAATCTTTTATGAAGAATTTGGAGGAGGGACCCGCCTTGCAATGCCGAAGACAATCTGCGGGCCGGACTCGTTGTCATTGAAGCCTGATTCAGGGGCTACTGAGGGAGTCCTGGATTAGTTGGTGTCCGGATAGCCGAACTACGACCTTATGCCGGACTCCTGGACTATGAAGATACAAGATTGAAGACTCCGTCCCGTGTCCGGATGGGACTTTCCTTGGCGTGGAAGGCAAGCTTGGCGATACGATATGAAGATCTCCTCCCATTGTAACCGACTCTGTGTAACCCAAACCATCTCCGGTGTCTATATAAACCGGAGGGTTTTAGTCCATAGGACGAACAACAATCATACCATAGGCTAGCTTCTAGGGTTTAGCCTCTCGAATCTCGTGGTAGATCTACTCTTGTACTACCCATATCATCAATATTAATCAAGAAGGAGTAGGGTTTTACCTCCATCGAGAGGGCCCGAACCTGGGTAAAAACATCGTGTCCCTTGTCTCCTGTTACCATCCGCCTAGACGCACAGTTCGGGACCCCCTACCCGAGATCCGCCGGTTTTGACACCGACAGCAAGTCAAATCACGGGGCCCCACCTGTCCAGCAGTAACTCGCTTTCAAATCACATAGCCCTACGTTTGCAACAACCTACTCCCTCGTCTTCTCGCGTCTCTGTCGAACCGACTAGGCGGAATTGCCCCGCCTACCGCGCAGGAAAAGCCCCACCCTCGACTTTTAAATACAACTACATTCGCTTAAGAATCCAATGATATACTTTTTGTGACATAGTAACTCATATTTAGTTAGTCAAATGGATGACCTAGAACTATGTGCAGGCCCTATAAACCGAAACGCCTAAAAATAAAAAACCGAGACGGAGAGGGTAGTTCAGCACGTATCTTTTTAGATCAATATAGTCGGGATTCACCAAGGAGCAAAACCAAGTGGTAGGTTGTTCATGTCGTGTTGGCGTAGCAACTCAAGCAGGTTCAGTCCGCACATGAAATGGCGACACACTTAAAAGGACCCCTTTGGCCGACATGTGGCTCATCCACCATCTTGTTCCACGTGCGATGCACCAAATTACAGTTCGGAGCAGCGGTTGGAATTGGAGGCACCCCGATCGTAGCACCACAGTAGTAGAAAATGAGCGATGAGGGGTCAAATCACAAAGCCCCACCTTTCCCGCGTTAAGTTGGACGGACGAAGCAACCATCATTTTACTCCAGGGCGCAAGAGCATAAAGAAAAGAGAAAACAATGATGCGTGCGGCATCTACCTAGGGCACCCTAGGGTAGGGGTCTCCACTCTGCATCCTTTTTTTGAAAGCGCCTCCACTACAAATCGGCTTCTCCCTCGTCCTCTTGAAGAAAACCGATGATGAGTGCGGCGGTAGGGTTTGTAGGAGTACTACGGCGTGCAGGGCCACATCGTAGTAAACGGGTTCGAGTCGATGCCTTAAATATGTGTGGGCCGCTTGGTTTTACGGGAACGAGGCAACATTTTGGGTTCGGGGACCAGTGGAGATATAAATGCATTACAAAAAATTGTGGACGAAGGATTCGACCGAAGGCAATGATGCATGGGCCCTGCATTTTGATATACCCGGGGCCGCGTGAAATTTGCTACTCTACTCAAAACTAGTAAGGTACACATGTATTGAACGCATGAGATTTCGAAACCAAATTATGAATAAATACACAATATAGCATGTAAAGCTTTGAGTCATATATGCATGATGTAGATGTTCGTTTAGTTCTTATAGTTCATCTCATTCAAAATCAATTAGTTTTATAAAAATGTTAAGGTTCATGGGGTTGTGCATTGTAAATCATAAAGTAAAAAACAAATAATGTCAATTCATTTAGAAAAAATAATCAATTATGATACAGAAGATTCTAGAACAAAGGAGAAGTGCTTGTGTTTTGAGGTTTGTGCATTATGCTTAAGTTCAACCATGGAGTCTTCTAAATTGTACATGTGGCAGATCTGGTGGAATGTTGATGATATCCAACGGCCAAGAGTGCTCGGATTTGCCAATCAGACCTGTCGGGTTAGCTTCATCCAAATGACCATCTTTCAATGTTATTGGCACACTATATAGTTCTTGTGCCATAGTTGCATGTTTTGGAAAAAGCTACTAGTGGGTTGTACTATCTATTTAGGAATAGAAGATGTATACATGAAAGTTGTAGGGAAAGAGATGACATGGAGCATCTCAATTCCTATGAGTAGGGATTGGAAAAGAGATGTCATTTGGTTCACATCATAGGAACTTTTCTATTGAATCTAGAGATGACATGTATCTCAATTCCTATGAGGAGGGATTAGAAAAGAGATGTAATTTGGTTCATATCATAGGAACTTTTCTATTGAATATACGCTAATGTTTATTTTCCTTTGAAATTAAGGGAGTATAGGAATCCATTCATATGAAGCAAGTGGCTCTAAAGCTATAGAAATGATATCATGTTTATTTCCTTTGAAATGTGGAGTATATGAATCTATTCCTATGAACCAATTGGCTCTAAAGAAAAAATCCTATAAAAATCAAATCATATAGAGTTCCTATGATATTCCTTGACACTAAAGGATGCTTGAAATTGATGCGGGTGATACGATGGTCTTTCTTTGTAGACTCCTCACCCATCTTTATAGTTACCTCTTGAAGATGAATGAAATCATATATACATTGTATTCTACATGTGCAATTTGGTACACGAAAACTCGGTAAAAGTTTGCGAGGTTCGAATTTTCAATAAAGCTATATGCACCGCATTTCGGAACGGAGGGAGCATACGGCAGTTGCTAACACTCACGTGGAAGATTTGTGTGTAGGAGGAGTGGCTGTTTTGTTAAATGACATGGCAAAACTGACATTGTCGGATGGCGATCTAACGGTTCTTACGGCGTTCGTCAGGAAAAGGCTTGTGGCGAACGTTTGTCGGATAATGATTTACGGACACATGCATTGCATTGATACGTGCCCCTCTCTCTCACGCACACGCACCCTCACGAGTCACGACTCTCCCGAGTCCTCTCGCAGACTCGCACGTCGCACCTACCGTCTATCTGCAGGTAGACGTCACGCACATATGTGCTCTTCACACCCTACCCTCGTAACTTCTAAAAACAAAAGACGGCGCACACATTATATTTTAGCTCACACGTCACACACATATACTATTACTCTTGCGGCGAACATTCTTTGGGCATAGTATATTGTACTCTCACGAAGAGAAGCGGTGCATGCACGCACTAGTTCTCTCACACCCACTCGCGGGTACATGTAGGAGCACATTTTTTTGAAGCTGGTACAACAAAATCACTCCACTATATACAAAAGCAAGAGCCTTAGCGCTTGCTTTACTAGGGTTCCTCTCGTTCACTCTCTCATGCTCTCCAGATCTAAGCAACACATAGGTGGCCACACTCTCTCTCAGCTCACGGCTGGTCACAAATCCGGCGGACAACCTCGACCGGGCAGGGATGTAGGTGCATCGTTCACGCCTGTTGTCGGGCCGGGCGAGGGAGGAGACCAACGGCTTCCAGCAGCGTCCCGATCGGCCGTGCCGTTCTCTCCGAGAGAGCGCCCGGCTCGGGAGGGCCTCCGACCCTTCTTCCTCCCTGCGGTATTGTGGCCAAGATGCGGCCTCCCAACGCCCGTCTTTGCCACATGCCGACGAACCTCAGTATATATTCCTTGAAACCTGCCTTGCTCTCATCGCCCCAGCTCCCTTCGTGTGGATCCTTTTCTACTTCCGTCCGTTGTTCCAAAGCCACCTATACTTCTACTATTATTAGAAGTAAAGCTAGTTCATACAGTCGACTCAAAGCATTGGTTCAAACAGGGAAGAAAGTGGGAAAGCTGTAGCATGAATCTAGGACATGGTTCTAAGAGGAAATGGGGGAAAGTAGTAATATCTGTCACTGTTTAAATAATCGTATTTCGTATTTGCGCAAACAGGGATGTCTGTCTCCATATCGTTTCGGGATGTCTGTCTCCGTATCGTTTCTATCCGCGCAATCAAAAGCACACACCTCAGTTTTAGTACAACTGCGCAAAATGAGATGGCTATCCCTCATTGTCGTCATCTAACCTCCCGTCTTCAAGGTATCCCTACATTGGTAGTAACTAAGGTAGAATGACCAACGCAATCTAAAATAAGCTGATTCGTATGTTTTACTTCCTGATTGCAGTGCAGGGACGAGCGGAAACAACTGCATCCTAGTCCGGATGCACTTTCTACCAGTTCATCCATGGACCGAGGACTAGCTGGCACGACTGCACGGCGGTTTTTTTGATAGGTGCGCGGACAAGAGGCATTGTGGTTTGCTTATTTCTGCAAATAGCAGTGCATAAATTTAGTGGAATGCACAAGCATTTCAGCTGGTCAAGATAATCGCATGCATGGTTCAGTTCAGCATTCCAAATTTGAGACCACAATTATAATTGGTTATTCTGGAATGAAAGAACCTAACCCTGGATGGTGGCAACAAGAAAAAACCAGAGTGAACTCCAGGAAATTTAAGCCTGCCGGGAGGCCCGTTGCTCAGAGAAGCCTTGCTTGTTTTTTCCTGATTTGTAAACCTTTTCACAACTTTGTCTTTTGCTGTGAACTAGTATATGTTTGCTATGTTCTATGAATCATTGAGATTTATAAAATTGCTTAACTTTAGCTTTTCAAGTTTTTTTTTGAAGACGAGTTTAATGTGAGTGTTCCACATGAGCGCTGGACTAGCGTGTGAACGTTTGGAATTTATTACATTGTGGCCTCAATTAACTGCATGAACCACTGTAACAACATACATAGTTGCTTATATGTCGATGCAGATTGTTGATTGTTAGCTGGTCGATAGCCTAGTGTTGAAGCGAGCTGAGCCAATGTGCCGTGTTTTGCACAACTGCTTACAAGTGGGGTAGCACCAACAGTGTTTACAAGTACTTATGTATACGTCGGCGCACGGTTCTCGAATGAGTGCTCTATTTCATCAAAACACACACTGCTCGTATGATAAACCGTGATAACTTATGTCTTACCATGCCATATTCATGAAAAAACAAGTGAGGACGCATCTGTTTCGGCAACAATTACGATGGTTCTCACATGATTCACGGCGGAGACAAAAGTAGCAGCGGTTCCCATAGACGGATTCAAATAGAGTACTAGCCCGGAGGGGTCGAGAAACGAGCAAGGTTCGGATAATTAGACACAATCCAAACTACTATTAAACACTAGCTGGGGCAACTATTTCATGCCTCGATCTAATTTGGGCTGGACACAAGACGGACCTTGCCATGAAAATCATCGAGGACGTCCCGCAACAGCTCAATCCTGTGAACCTTCATGAAGACAACCTTGTGGCATTGCCACTGATAAACTTGTTTGTGGAGGCATGCCACATCATCTTCCTGCGTAAGCTTGACAAGAACAGTATGCCTCACAAACGAAGGAGTAGCTTTGAACTTCTTGTGCTTAAGTACACCCTGGACAACACGCCTGACAACAGTGAGGCTGGAATACAACTCTTTATTGGTATAACCGCAAATGGCTTCCAGGATCCAACAGCCTAAGAACTCTGTTTTCCCAGTGCGTATATTCAGGTCGTCCGCCTCATAGCGAGTGACATGTACAACCACACAATCCTTGTGTGCATCATTTCTCTAATTGAAACAGAAACAAATTCTGAATTACTTTTCAAAGATAAGAAACACAAGTTATTTAAACCACTATGTATAGCATGGCGAAGCTAATAAAATTTTGCATTATTAATCACCACATACTTCCTTTTCTAAAAAAAATCACCACATACTTAGATGAAAAACCACAATCGAGATCGGCAAAGAAGGAAATCACCTTGGGCAGCTCAGCGGGGGGGGGGGGGGGGGGACACATCCACGAAGGGGGAAAACTGCACCTGCAGTGCCCCGGGGGCTGTAACCTCAACGGGCGTTGGCCATCTCAAGAGTGGCCGTGGAGCGATTTGGGTTCCGCTTGGTGGTTGCCTCCATCTTCTTGGAGCTCTCTGTCTCGTGGGGATCAGCCTCCGCTCTGCTCCAATATCGGCAGATCTTTGCCTGGTTCTCCTTGGTCCATCATGAAACCGACGAATACTAGGAGACCACTAAAAGGAAAACACAATCGCAATGACAATGAAACAAAAAGAGAGTGAGGATCGGTTATCGCTTTGCGTAAGTTCTTTTTTCTGAACGAAAATATACCAACATCACGGATCCGCTTACCTTCCCTTCGTTGGGAGAGAAGAACAGTGGCAGATGCGAGTGTTGCCTTTCTTGAAGACGGTGAGGGAGAAGAGGATTCAGCGAAGAGTGAAATGATGGTTGCTTCGTCCGTCAAACTTAGACTGCGGGGAGGTGGGGTTTTGTGATACGACGGCTTGTTGCTGCCGCGCTACAACCGGGGTGACTCTCCGCCTGCATACTGGCTTCTAATTTGGTGGATGGCATTTGGGCCCACGCGCTGCATGGCCCGCATGTCGGTGAACAAAAGTATAACGACATTCAGTAGAGGGAGACGTTTCAATGACCTAGGGGGAGCCAGAAGCGGTAGAGTGTCTCCAATGTACTAGTACTAATTGTTTTTCTGGGTAGCTGTAGAGTGTCTCCATTGTACAAGTAGTAATTGTTTCTCTGGGCCCAAGACAAAACAGCCCATCCACACTAGTAAATAGTAAAATCAATTCAAAAGCCCATATATTTACTGAATGAGAGGCGCTACCCACACCCAGCACCCCCCCCCCCCCAAAACCTGGGTGCTCTTCTTCCTCCTCGCTCCCACCCACCTCACGCCATTTCGCTGCACTCAGACTCAAATTCGTCCACCTCACTCCTCTGAAAACCCCAGCTCCCCTTCTTCCTCACTCCTCTGAAAACCCCAGCTCCCCTTCTTCTTTGCTCGCACTACAACTAGGCTCGTCATTCGTTACTCTGCTCAAATCCGGAGCGACGCCACGCCTCGAGGAAAATGGAGTCGGCTGACCCAGTAAGAAGATGAGGCTCCCGCCAGCCGGGACGTCATAGATCCTGCACTGGGCGGCGCTGGGAGAAGCGGGCGACCCGCCCCCACCGGATCCCGTGAACCCGTAGAATCTCGGGTGGACCGTGATCAGCGATCTCCCGGGGCCATTCCTTGGGGAGATCATCTCGCTTCTCCCCACCAAGGATTGCTGCCGCACCCAAGTCCTCTCAATTCGGCGGCGCCCTCTATGGTGCGTCGTGCCCCTTAATCTCGACTGTCGTCAGCTATCTCTCTTCAATGATTTTGAAATCCCCAGAGCCATCATCTCCTCCCACCAGGGCTCCATTCAATGCCTCTGCATCCCGTCATGCTACCTAAGCAAGCATACCATGCCCTGCACGGTGGAGGCGTGGCTGAAATCCCCTGAATTCTACGATTCCCCTGGAAATCACATACCACATACCGAACGCCATGAACTTGTGCCCTCAGCACCGATGTCCTTCTCGCGGTTTTCCTCCTCTCTCCACACCGCCACCTTTATACCATGCTACCTACTGCATAACTGCACTGAACCTTCGACTCCCATTTCTCAAGAAACTTTCACTTGTGCGGGTTCGTATATCGGAGGCCTCATTGCACAACATCATCCACTCCAGTTGCCTTGCGCTGGAGTGCTTGGTGGTTGTTTTCACAGTTAGAATCGGTTGTCTCCAAATAAAGTCGCCTAACCTTGTAAGAATTGGAATTTCTTTTGACGGAAGTCAGCTCATCATCCAAGATGCCCCTTCACTTCAAAGGTTGATCCTTGATTCTAGTTATTCACTGTTGCAAATAACCGTCCTCTCTGCGCCTAAACTGGAAACCTTGGGTGGAATACATGATCTCTGTGCTCATTTCAATATGGTGTTTGGCTCCACAGTTCTTCAGGTACTTTATATTATCATCTACACTTGTAACCATAAGCTGCATTTTAAATTTCTCAAGCATAATTTATATATCATCTTGGAGTACACATTTTGTACTAATATTATGTTCTATGCTCAATGAAGAGTTTCTCCATGGATGGCCTATCAATGGTGCTGGATTCTGTCAAGATCTTATATATCCAAATCAATAGTTTTGATCTGAACAAGATTATTGGCTTGCTGCAATGCTTTCCATGTCTGGAGAAGTTGTATATAAAGGTGATAGTTTCACGCACATTGGAAGCCCGCACATAGTGTACTAGAATTAACCGTTCAGTTGTTTCTCTTTCTACACTCTTCTTTTAGACCTTAACTGTTTTCAATCTTCATGTCTATTTAGGCAACAGGACGGGATAACAAAGTTATAACCAATCGGTGGATTCGTAAGCATCGGGATTTTCTCACTTCTCATGAGATTCGATTGAAGACAATAACGCTAGAACGATATGTAGCCAACCGTGCAAACACAAGATTTTTCACATTCTTCCTGCTGAATGCGAGGTTACTATTGTCCATCGTGCTTAAGTTTATCAAAGAGCATGGTTTTGACGGATGGGTATGTCGAAGAACAAAAAAAGGAGTTTCAGGTGGGCAAAAGAGCTTCCGAACGTGCCGGGCTTCTATTTACAACATATTGTGGTCATAATCCAGTAAATTTTATGACCCATGATGTTCATTCTATGGACCTGACCGATCCATTTGACCGTGGATCGCCAAAACAAAGGCCGGAGTTAGATTTTGTTGCCCTTTTCAATCTGGTTTTTTTTGTAAACCTGATGAACAATTAACCCTCGTGCTTTTGTACAGTTTGTAAGTTGGAGTTAGATGTTCCTGCCCTTTTCAACTTGGCTGTGACTGTCATATTTTCTTTGAAACAAGGCAAATGGCTTGTCATTCGTTTAATTTAGAGTGAAATATTGTAACAAATCCCAACCAAGGGAAATAACATCACTCTCGCAGGCTGCTTGAGCTCACTCGCATTCTGAAGCCAAGTGATTAGCCCCCACCAAAGACCCACAAACTTATTCCGAACTAGCACATCAAATGGGCTGTAAATTTTCATAGGAAAGGTTGCATGACCGTGACAGATTTGGATTCTGACATTTGGGACCCGCGAGGAAATAGCCTATCCAAGGTGGTGTCGACTTACTAGCCACCAACAAACGATTTCGCTTACCAGCCGTTGGATTGACATCCAACATCCGTCGTATCTTCTATCTCTTGTCTTCTTCTTCCTCCACCGCCCAAACCAAACCACCCCTCGGCTCCGCCGCTCCCGCCTCCCATGGTCGGTTGCGCCCACCGCCTCTACCAGACGTACCCTCCGACGCTGGCTGGCCCCTCCTCTATTCCCCACACGCCCTGTTATTCTCCGCGACATCAGCCCCAACACTCACCCGCGCTTGAACCAGTCCAACCTCAGTACTCCCCTCCGCGATCTGGACCGGTGCATCTCCAATGGCTCCTGCTCGTTGGCCCGAGGCCTCGCCGTCGCCCTCCGCCTTGTGGCCTTGGTTCGCTCGCCAGGCGCTGTGCGCCGCCCTCTTCATGTTGTCAACATCACAACAACCGAGAGGAACAAGGAGATGGTTGTGCGTGGAGAGGATGACAGTAGGGACCCACCAGCGTCATGGCAGTACGCAAGCAAGTGCCTTTATAGTACAAGCCCAAAAATATGGTTCCTCCCAATGGTTGGACATCTGGGGCTCACGCCATCGTCAACGTAATCAATAAATGAGAGAATTACACTACGAGCGGCTGACACTAGGGACCCAGCAAGTCGCGCAGTTTTTTTGAGGAACAAGCAGTTGTTATTTATACTAGTTTTAGCGACGGATCAGGGTAACAATGTATTGTATGGGGGTCAGGGGCCTGCCTAGCTGTGGTTTTATTTATGTTTACCACATCATGAGCCCAGTTGTGTTTTTTTCTTGCTGAAAATGGCTAGCCCAGTTCTATTTTTTTAAGAAATACCCAAACAAGGCCTGCTTGCTTTATCGGCCCTGTAGGGCTGCAAATCTTTCAAGACGAGGAGAGTTTCATTCGGTTTGCCCAAAAATGGCTGTACATTTTTAAAACACATCAAACCGGGAATTAGTTTCAATTTTTTTCATTACAAGATCTTAAATTCCATTGATTTTTATGCGTGGACAATTATTTGGATTTTATATTTATATAAATTATTTTTCAAAATAGTTTGAATGTGAATCGTTATTTCTGGATTAAAAACAGTTGACCGCACCGAAATATGCAAAATTTCATATACTTTTCAACCGTGGCCACAATATGGGGTGTAATGCTAACAAAAAGAAGATGGGCTCCAAAAAATTCTTAAGAATTAGCAAATGGGTTGTACATTATTAGAAATAATGGCAGATGGGCTGTATGTTGTTTTCCACAGATTTGAGGCTGACTTGTGCGCCTACTACAGGTTGACGCGTATGCTTTCATAAAAAAAGGTTGATGCACACGCAACGCCCTGTCAACTTAGTCAACACACGAGAGCAGTGACTGTTGGATGTCCATCCAACGGCTGTCGTGCTTCTTCAATCTCTGCTCTTCATGCTCCAGCCGCTCAAACAAGTGCCGGCGGGACTGCCTGCTCCCTCCTCCCGCGGCCGGCTATGCTGCCACGCAGGCCTCACTGCCCCACCGCACTCCCATCGCTGGCCTAGCCATCCCTCTACTCACCCACACATGCTGTTATTATCCGGCGACGGCAGACGAACCAGTAAACCCTCATACTCCTCCGTGTGGGAAACAACTGTCAAGTATTCCCTGGCTCTGTGTCGTTCCCTTCCTAGGCCTCGCCGTCGTCCACCGCCCTAGTGCTCTCGGCGCGGCCTGGTCAACATGGTCAATGAATGACATCCATCAGAAGTGGATCAGACGTGGAGAGGCCGATAGTGGGTCCACGGCCGCACAAGGAAATGCCTCCTTATTACACGCAAAATAATGATTCCTCCACCGACAGCTGGGACCCACATGAAGGGCCTCTCAGATTTCGAAAAAAACGTTCCCCAATGTGTCGGACTCCACCAGCTATATCTTCGCACGCAAGGAAGTGCCTCCTTATTACGCCCAAAAAAATGAATACCCCCTGCTAGCTGGGACCCACCATATTGTGGGCTAACTTTTGGGCCTACTAAGTTGACGGGAACGGAGGGCTTTGTCAACTTAGTCAATACTCCAGTGACCGTATGATGTCCATCCAACGACCATAGTGCTTCTTCAACCTATGGTCTTCTTGCTCCAACCAAAGCAACAATGGCCGGTCGTCACCGCTTCCTCGCCTCCCATGGCCGGGTCAGGCTACCGGAGGCCTCACCGCCCCCATACTACTCCCACCACTGGCCAGGCCATCTCTCCACTCACCCACACCCCCTGTTATTCTGCGGCGACGGTAGCCTCACACCGCAGCCGAACCAGTGAATGCTCGTACTCCACTTCGCGTGGGCATCCACTGCCACGTCTTGGCCGGCTCCGCGTCGTCCCCTACCTAGGCCTCGTCGTCGTCCACCGCCATGGTGCTCTCGGTGCGGCGTGGTCAATGTGGTCAACGACCGACTTCCGTCGGAAGAATACTGTACGTGGAGAGGCTAACAGCTGGGTCCATGGCAGCCGCAAGAAAGTGCCTCCTTATTACGCGGAAAATAATTATTCCTCCACCTGACAGCGGGGACCCACCGGACGGGCCAACAGTATTTTGCGAAAAAAATCATTTCCCCCTGACTGTTGGGACCCACCAGACGGGCCACCGTATTTCGTGAAAAAAAACGTTCCCCCCACTGTCAGCTCGGACCCACCAGAAGTGCCTCCTTATTACGCACAAAAAATGAATACTCCCCCGGCTAGCTGGGACCAACCTTGGTGGGAGGCTGACTTGTGGGCTTACTAAGTTGACGGACGAAGGGCTTTGTCAACTTAGTCAATATGAAAGATTCTAGCTCCAAAGGACCGTGACGATGTCCATCCAACGGCCGTAGTGCTTCTTCAACCTCTGGTCTTCTTGCTCTAGCCGCCCAAAGCAGCGCCGGTCGTGCCGCATGCTCCTGCCTCCCATGGCCGGCTGTGCTACCGCAGAGGCCTCACCGCCCCTACTATTCCCACCGCTGGCCAGGCCCTGCAGCGACGGCAGCCTCACACCACAGCCAAACCAGTGAACCCTCAGATTCTCTCACGCTGGCTTCCACCGCCGCTGCCTTCCCAGCTCCGCGTCGTCCCTTCCTAGGCCTGCGCCGCCCACCGGGCCGTGGTGCTCTCCAAGGCGTGGTCAACGTGGTCAAGGAACGACATCCATCGAACGATCGTATGTGGAGAGGCCGATACCGGGTCCACGGCCACGACCAGCTTTTTGTGTGATTTGGCAAGTAAGTCGCTTTGTCGTGCCTGTTGGGCTGCAAATCTTTCAAGACGAGGAGAGCTTTCATTCGGCTGGCCGAGAAAATGGCCCATCAGTAATGAGAAATGGGATGTACATTTTTAAAACACATCAAACCGGCAATTAGTATCAAATATCTTTTTTTTCATTTCAAGATTTTAAATTACATTAATTTTTATGCGTGGATAATTTGTTGGATTTTATATTGATTTACATTTATTTTTTAAATCAGTTTGAATGTGAGTCAAAATTTCGGGATCAAAAACAGTTCGGACCGCACCGAAATATGCAAAAATTCGTATAATTTTTAAACCGTGGCCACAATATGGGCTATAATGCTAACAAAAAGAATATGGGCTCCAAAAAAACCTTAAGAATTAGCAAATGGGCTGTAAATTATTAGAAATAATGGCAGATGGGTTGTATGCTATTTTCCACAGATTTGAGGCTTTCCTAAAAAAAGGTTGACGCACAAGAACTGATTGTTGGATGTCCATCCAACAACCGTCGTGCTTCTTCAATCTCTGCTCTTCTGCTCGGCCCGCTCAAACAAGCGCCAGTGGACTGCTCGCTTCCTCCTCCCGTGGTCGGCTGTCTTGCCAAGCAGTGCCTCACTGCCCCACCGTACTCCCATCGCTGGCCTAGCCATCCCTCTACTCACCCACCACTTGCTGTTATTCTCCAGCGATGGCAGACGAACCAGTAAACCCTCATACAGTCGTACTCCCCTCCGCGTGGGAAACAACTGTCGAGTCTTCCCTACCTCTGTGTCGTCCACCGCCGTGGTGCTCTCAGCGCGGCGTGGTCAATGTGGTCAACGACCGACTTCCATCGGAAGAGTATTGTGCGTGGAGACGCTGACAGCTGGGTCCACGGCCGCAGCAAGGAAGTGCCTCCTTATTACGCGCAAAAAAATTATTCCTCCACCTGACAGCGGGGACCCACCAAACGGGCCACCGTATTTCGTGAAAAAACGCTTTCCTCGATCGCTGGGACCCACCAGCTACACCTTCGCACGCAAGGAAGTGCATTCGGGCAAAAAAAACAAAATGATTCGCCCCCCTGACTGCTGGGTCCCACCAGCTACATCTTCGCACGCAAGGAAGTGCCTGACAGTCGGGACAAACCTGGTCGAACCGTACGTAGCGTTGTCATTCTGGTCGCGAACGTGTATGTACATATATACTGGTGGATGTAGAGGCGTGCACGTGTCATAGTAGAGGCGCGCACGTAGCATGTACACGTACGTACAGCGGCCAGGGTGCAAGAAATAAAATACAGCCATGTATGTGTACATACAGGCGGGGTCTCGAATGCCTACTCGCGCATACGTACGGCAAGGGCTCGTTGACATGGCTGGGTCGGAACGGAGAAACATCGTCGTTGTCGTGTTCATGGGGAGGCAACGAAATGCATCGTGTTCATGGGGAGGCAACGGAATGCGTCGTGTTCATCGGGAGGCAACGGAAGCGTGGGAGCCAACCGGCTGGGTCGGAACAGAATGCGTGGTCGTGTTCATCGGGAGGGCTTGGATGGAACAGGCAATGGAAATGAGGCCTGGCGTACCGCAGAACGGAGGAAACGGCCTTGTGTTCGATCGCCACGCTCAAACGGGATCCTGTTCATCGGGAGGGTCTCGCATACCGCAAAACGGATTTAAACGGACCTCCTACGGCCGAAACGGGGTCCTGTTGATCGAGAGGTGTGGCGCATCGCAAAACGGATGAAACGGACCTCCTACGGTCGAAACGGGGACCCGTTGATCGGGAGGTGTGGCGCATCGCAAAACGGACAAAACGGATCTCCTACTTGGCCGAAACGGGGTCCTGTTCATCGGGAGGTGTGGCGCATCGCAAAATGGGACTCCACGGGATACTGTTCATCTCCACCGTCGACCTACTCCAGCCTCCACGGGCTACCGTCGACCTCCTCCAGCCTCCACAGGCTCCTGTTCATCTAGCCTCCACCGTGCGCTACTCCACCGGCTACTGTTCAACCACCCCTCCACGAGCACCCCTCCACCGCCTACTCGCTCATCCAGCCCTCCACACCATGGGGTCCTGTTCAACCACCCTCCACGGGCACCCCTCCACCGCTCATCGCTCATCCAGCCCTCCACACCACGGGGTCCTGTTCATCTAGAGGCAACGCCACCGCTCACTGTTCATCCAACCCCCCCCCCCACCCCCACCCCCCACCCGCAACGCTCACTATTCATCCCACAGGCAGCATCGATCGGCTTCAGTTAACAGCAGTAGTGAAGGAATCGCTCGATCGGGTTCAGTAACGCGTAGCCTGCAGTGCAATCGCTCGGGTTCAGTTAGAGCCCAACGCCTCGCTCAGGTTCAGTTAGAGCCAATGCCTCGCACACACGCGCGTACGTGTACGAGAGAAACACGCATCGCTCGGCCCCCGACCTCCCACCGTAACCGGGAACTCCCCGAAATTTTCCTCGCCCTCGCTTCTACCATGGTTTTTTCCGTCGTGGACGGCTCAAAGAATGTCATGCAGTTGCGTCTCCGGCCCGCCCAGGACGAAAAGCCCATTTTATGTCATTATTTTTTGTCATAGAAGTAGGAACCCACCACATCTATGATGATACCGGGTTTTGTCACAATTATCGTCATAGAAGTGTCATATGTATGACAGAAAATTTCTTTCGGCCCAAAATGTCACGGATGTGTCTTTTTTGTAGTGGGATGAGGGCGCTGCCCATGCCGCGTCCCCGGTCTCCGCACCTGTACAATGTCGGAGAGACATTTACTGGAGGGGACTGATATCTACCACACTCGTTCAATGCTCGTCCGTTCATCTGTCACCATTATACAGGCTCGCCAGAAGAGAAACCAACTCTGGTGCCCGTGCATTGACGAACCCGGACGTTTGGCCTCACTGACATCCACTATTTAAGGGCGGACACACCCAACGAACGGCACACACAACCCCACCCTCTCCGGTCATCTTACCAAGCACCATATCCGCCATGACCGCTAACGGGAACGCTATGTGGGAGAGCCAGTCGGCGGAGATGAAGCACGAGGTCGCAGCCCTTGCGGCCGCCTAGCAGAGCTTCCGTGCTAGGCGGATCGAGACCGGCATGCTGGCTAACTCCCCCGATCTTGCAATGATGAATCATTGACAGAGCGTGCGTTTGTGCATGTCGTCTTGACCATGGAGCAGGCACATGCGCACTTCAACGCCACCATGGCGCAGGAGCAACCTTTGTCGGCGCCTATGTTGTTGTTTCGACAGGCGGATGAGGAGAAGTGGTACAACCTGATCCTCCTCGAGCAACTCCGGCTGGTGGAGGGCCAGATCTACAGCGAGCGACTGAGGAAGTCGTGGCCCCATGGCTGCGGCAAACTCCAACTTCGTCGCCGAGCAGCAGGCGCTCTACGAGGCCGCTCGCCCTCAAGCCGTCACTCCCACGCACAGGCGACGCTGGCTCCGTAGGCAATCGCGGACCAGAATGCCGCCAGCTGCGTGTCCGACGTGCCACCAAACATTGTTTGGCCGCGCCGGTGGGACAATGAGAGTGCTGACAGGTCGTGGACTCCTCCGAGGCTGAGCGTCAGGGCATTGTGTCCCAAGTGGGCCAGTCCGTTTCCCATGTTCTACTTTTCCTCACCAGAGACCAAACCTTTACTTCACGGGTCTTGCCGCCGCCGCTCATCAAGACATCAGATGGAGGACGCAGTCGCCGGAAGGGAACAACAAGGATTTGGACGGCGGACACCGCCACAGTCTAGGTTTAGGTCCAGTCCCCCCCCCCCAATGAAAAATGTCTAAAATATAACAGATGTGCTTCAGTTTGTATGAATATCATCCGGTTTGCATGAATTTTGTCCGATTAGTTGAAATATTGTTTGAAATGTATGCGGATAGACGGATAGCGTTGGATGACCGGCTTCCGCATCCGTATTCGTGGACAGTTTCCCTGTCCGCGAACGGATGCGTTGCAGATGCCTTATGTATCTTTGCTATTTGTCGGCGACTCGACGTATTATTTAGGTGCCTGTGTTGATATTGCATGTGCAGATGTGCTCTTTGGGCGTTTTTGGTTGCCGCTGTGAACAGTTCCTGCATCGCATACACTTCTCAACCCAGTCTGGTTGAGCAAAAATAGGCCCTAATACGCCATCTGCAAGTTGTTTGGTTGCCTGCACTACAAAAAAAAGACACATCCGTGACATTTTGGGCCGAACGAAAAAAAATTATGTCATACTTATGACACTTCTATGATGATAATTGTGACAAAACCCAGCATCATCATAGATGTGGTGGGGTCCGACTTCTATGACAAAAAATCATGATAGAAAATGGGCTTTTCATCCTGGGCGGGCCGGAGACGCAGCTGCATGACATTCTTTGGGCCGTCCATGACGGAAAAAACCGTGGTAGAAGCGAGGGCGAGGAAAATATCGGTGTGTTCCCGGTTACAGTGGGTGGTCGGGGCCGAGCGATGCGCGTTTCTCTCGTACACGCACGCGCGTGGGTGCGAGGCGTTGGGCTCTAACTGAACCCGAGCGGGCGTTGGGCTCTAACTGAACCCGAGCGATTGCACTGCAGGCTACGCGTTCGAACCCGAGCGATCGATCGATGGTCGTTAATCGAACCCGATCGAGCGATTCCTTCACTACTGCTGCGCTAATCAAGCCGATCGATGCCGCCAATGGATGAACAAAGTGAGTGTTGCCGGGGTTTTGGATGAACAGCTTCGGTGGGGGTGGATGAACAGGACCCGTGGTGTTGCCTTCTGGATGAACAGGACCCCGATCAATCGAGCCTTGGGGCTGGATGAACAGGACCCGTGGAGGGCTGGATGAATAGGATCACCCGTGGAGGGTTGGATGAACGATGAGACGGTGGAGGGCTGGATGAACAGTAGCCCGTGGAGGGGTGGTTGAACAGGAGCCCGTGGAGAGGGCTGGTTGAACAATAGCCGGTGGAGTAGCGCGCGATGGAGGCTGGATGAACAGGAACCCGTGGATGAACAGTCATAGGTGGAGGCTGGAGGAGGTCGACGGTGGATGAACAGTAGCCTGTGGAGGTTGGAGGAGGTCAACGGTGGAGATGAACAGTATCCCGTGGAGTCCCGTTTTGCGGTACGCCACACCCCTCCCGATGAACAGGACCCCCATTTCGACCGTAGCGCTCCAACACAAGTCTGTTTCCTCCGTTTTGCAGACGCCACACCCCCGATCAACAGGACACCGTTTCACCGTAGGGAGGTTCAAGCTTCCTCCATTTTGCGATGCGCGAGCCCTCCCGATGTGGCTGGGGTCCTGCTGACCGTGGCCGGTCGAACACAAGGCCGTTTCCTCCGTTCTGCGGTACGCGAGGCCTCGTTTTCATTGGTTGTTCCGTCCAAGCCCTCCCAATGAACACGGTGACGCATTCCGTTCTGACCCAGCCGGTTGGATCCCCATGAACACGACGGCGACGCAGTTTCTCCGTTTCGACCCAGCCATGTACACGAGCTCTGGCCGTACGTATGGGCGAGTAGGCGTTCGAGACCCCGCCCGTATGCGTGTAATGTATGTGGTCAGATTTTCTTTTTTGCACACCGGCCGCAGACGTGCGTACATGCTACGTGCGCGCCTCTACATCGACCAGTATGTACGTACACGTTCGTGACCAGAACGACAATGCTACGTACGCTTCGACCAGGTGGGTTCCGACTGTCAGGCACGTCCTTGCGTGCGATGATGTAGCTGGTGGGCCCTAGCAGTCAGGGGGGTAAATCTTTTTTTTTGCCCGGGCGCACTTCCTTGTGTGCGAAGATGTAACTGGTGGGTTCCAGCAGTCAGGGGGAAACATTTTTTTCGCGAAATATGGTGGCCCGTCCGGTGGGTCCCCGCTGTCAGGTGGAGGAATAATTATTTTGCGCTTAATAAGGAGGCACTTCCTTGCGGCTGCCGTGGACCCAGCTGTCAGCCTCTCCACGTACATTACTCTTCCGATGGAAGTCGGTCATTGACCACATTGACCACGCCGCGCCAAGAGCACCACGGAGCGGAGTACGAGGGTTCACTGGTTCGACTGCGGTGTGAGGCTGCCGTCGCCGTAGAATAACAGGGTGTGTGGGAGTAGTAGGGGGCGGTGAGGCCTCCGCGGCATCACAGCCGGCCACGGGAGGCAGGAGCACGCGACACGACCGGCGCTGCTTTGGGCGGCTGGAGCTAGAAGACCAGAGGTTGAAGAAGCACTGCGGCCATTGGATGGACATCGTACGGTCACTGCAGCTAGAATTGTTTATATTGACTAAGTTGACAAAGCCCTTGGTATGTACGTACGTGGCCGTATTTTCTTTCTTGCACACTGGCCGTTGTACATACGTGTACATGCTACGTGCTCGCATCTACTACGACACGTGCGCCTCTACATCGACCAGTATCTACGTACACGTTCGCGACCAGAATAACAATGCAACATACGCTTCGACCAGGTGGGTCCCGACTGTCAGGCACTTCCTTGCCTGCGAAGATGTAGCTGGTGGGTCCCAGCAGTCAGGGGGTGAATCGCCTTTTTTTGCCCGGACGCACTTCCTTGCGTGCGAAGATGTAGCTGGTGGGTCCCAGCAGTCAGGGGGAAATGTTTTTTTCGCGAAATACGGTGGCCCGGACGGTGGGTCCCTGCTGTCAGATGGAGGAATATTTATTTCACGCTTAATAAGGAGGTACTCCTTGTCGCCGGTCAGGACCCAATCTGTCACCTCTCCACGCATGTACCCACGTCCCCAGAGGAAGCTGTTCCTTGACCACGTTGACCACGCCGCGCCGAGAGCACCAGGGCGGTGGACGATGGCGAGGCCTAGGAAGGGGACGACGCTGAGCCGGGGAAGACGCGACAGTGGAAGCTCGCGCGGAGAGGAGTACGATGGTTCACTGGTTCGGCTCCGGTGTGAGAGGTTGCCGCCACAGGCCTAGCCAGCCGTGGGAATAGTAGAGGGCGGTGAGGCCTCCATGCGGCAAAGACCCTGGCCCACGGGAGGCAGGAGCATGCGGCACGACCGGCACTGCTTTATGTGGCTGGAGCAAGAGGAACAGAGGTTAAGAAGCACTACGGCCGTTGGATGGACATTGATAACCCACAACTATAGGGGATCGCAACAGTTTTCGAGGGTAGAGTATTCAACCCAAATTTATTGATTCGACACAAGGGGAGCCAAAGAATATTCTCAAGTATTAGCAGTTGAGTTGTCAGTTCAACCACACCTGGATAACTTAGTATCTGCAGCAAAGTAATTAGTAGTAAAGTAATATGGAAGTAACGGTAACGGTAGCAAAGTAATATTTTTGGGTTTTGTAGTGATTGTGACAGTAGCAACGGAAAAGTAAATAAGCGAAGAACAATATGTGAAAAGCTTGTAGGCATTGGATCGGTGATGGAGAATTATGCCGGATGCGGTTCATCATGTAACAATCATAACATAGGGTGACACAGAACTAGCTCCAATTCATCAATGTAATGTTGGCATGTATTCCGAATATAGTCATACGTGCTTATGGAAAAGAACTTGCATGACATCTTCTATCCTACCCTCCCATGGCAGCGGGGTCCTAATGGAAACTAAGGGATGTTAAGGCCTCCTTTTAATAGAGTACCGGACCAAAGCATTAACACATAGTGAATACATGAACTCCTCAAACTATGGTCATCACCGGGAGTGGTCCTGATTATTTTCACTTCGGGGTTGCCGGATCATAACACATAGTAGGTGACAATAGACTTGCAAGATAGGATCAAGAACTCACATATATTCATGAAAACATAATAGGTTCAGATCTGAAATCATGGCACTCGGGCCCTAGTGACAAGCATTAAGCATAGCAAAGTCATAGCAACATCAATCTCAGAACATAGTGGATACTAGGGATCAAACCCTAACAAAATTAACTCGATTACATCGTAAATCTCATCCAACCCATCACCGTCTAGCAAGCCTACGATGGAATTACTCACGCATGGCGGTGAGCATCATGAAATTGGTGATGGAGGATGGTTGATGATTCCCCTCTCCGGAGCCCCGAACGGACTCCAGATCAGCCCTCCCGAGAGAGTTTAGGGCTTGGCGGCGGCTCCATATCGTAAAACGCGATGAATCTTTCTCTCTGATTTTTTTCTCCCCGAACACGAATATATGGAGTTGGAGTTGAGGTCGATGGAGCGTCAGGGGGCCCACTTGGCAGGGGGCGCGCCCAGGCGGCAGGCGCGCCCCCGACCCTCGTGGACAGGGTGTGGGCCCCTGGTCTTGATTATTTTGCCAATATTTTTTATATTTTCCAAAAATAAGTTCTGTGGAGTTTCAGGTCATTCCGAGAACTTTTGTTTCTGCACATAAGTAACACCATGGAAAGTCTGCTGAAAACAGCGTCAGCCCGGGTTAGTTCCATTCAAATCATGCAAGTTAGAGTCCAAAATAAGGGCAAAAGTGTTTGGAAAAGTAGATACGACGGAGACGTATCAACTCCCCAAGCTTAAACCTTTGCTTGTCCTCAAGCAATTCAGTTGATAAACTGAAAGTGATAAAGAAAAACTTTTACAAACTCTGTTTGCTCTTGTTGTTGTAAATATGTAAAGCCAGCATTCAAGTTTTCAAAGCAAAGATTATGACTAACCATATTCACAATAACATTTAGGTCTCATGTTTACTCATGTCAATGGCATAATCAACTAGCGAGCAATAATAATAAATCTCGGATGACAACACTTTCTCAAAACAATCATGATATGATATAACAAGATGGTATCTCGCTAGCCCTTTCTGAGACCGTAAAATATAAATGCAGAGCACCTTTAAAGATCAAGGACTGACTAAACATTGTAATTCATGGTAAAAGAGATCCAGTCATAGTCATACCCAATATAAACTAATAGTAATGGATGCAAATGACAACGGTGCTCTCTAGCTGGTGCTTTTAATAAGAGGGAGATGACTCAACATAAAAGTAAATAGATAGGCCCTTCGCAGAGGGAAGCAGGGATTTGTAGAGGTGCCAGAGCTCGACTTTAAAGCAGAGATAAATAATATTTTGAGCGGCATACTTCCATTGTCAACATAACAACCAAGAGATGGAGATATCTTCCATGCTACACACATTATAGTCGGTTCCCAAACAGAATGGTAAAGTTTATACTCCCCCTCCACCAACAAGCATCAATCCATGGCTTGCTCGAGACAACGAGTGCCTCCAACTAACAACAGTCCCAGGGGAGTTTTGTTTGCAATTAATTTGATTTAATTGGCATAAAGCATGGGACTGGGCATCCCGGTGACCAGCCATTTTCTCGTGAGTGAGGAGCGGAGTCCACTCCTCTTGAGAATAACCCGCCTAGCATGGAAGATACAGACAACCTTAGTTGATACATGAGCTATTCGAGCATACAAAACAGAATTTCATTTGAAAGTTTAGAGTTTGGCACATACAAATTTTCTTGGAACGGCAGGTAGATACCGCATATAGGAAGGTATAGTGGACTCATATGGAATAACTTTGGGGTTTAAGGGATTGGATGCACAATCAGTATTCCCGCTTAGTACAAGTGAAGGCTAGCAAAAGACTGGGAAGCGACCAACTAGAGAGCGACAACAGTCATGAACATGCATTAAAATTAATATACACTGAGTGAAAGCTTGAGTAGGATATAATCCACCATGAACATAAATATCGTGAAGGCTATGTTGATTTGTTTCAACTACATGTGTGAACATGTGCCAAGTCAAGTCACATAAATCATTCAAAGGAGGATACCACCCCACTATACCACATCACAACCATTTTAATAGCATGTTGGCACGCAAGGTAAACCATTATAACTCATAGCTAATTAAGCATGGCATAAGCAACTATAATCTCTAATTGTCATTGCAAACATGTTTATTCATAATAGGCTGAATCAGGAATGATGAACTAATCATATTTACAAAAACAAGAGAGGTCGACTGCATACCAGCTTTCCTCATCTCAGTCAGTCCATCATATATCGTCATAATTACCTTTCACTTGCACGACCGAAGGATGTGAATAATAATAATAGTGCACGTGCATTGGACTAAGCTGGAATCTGCAAGCATTCAATAAATAGGAGAAGACAAGGTAATATAGGCTCTTGGTTAAATCAACAATAATGCATATAAGAGCCACCTCAACAATTTCATCATGGTCTTCTTCTATCGACCCCCAAAGAAAAGAAAAGAAATAAAACTATGTACACGGGAAAGCTCCCAACAAGCAAAAGAAGAACGGGAAATATTTTTGGGTTTTCTTTTGATTATTACTACTACAGCAAAGAAAATAAACTAGCTAAAAGCTATTACTATTTTCTTGTTTTTCTTAAGGTTTATCAAACACACCAGAAGAAAGCAAGAAAAATAAACTAGCATGGATATTACAGTGAAAAAGTATGAGCACCGACATCTAGCAATCAGTGTGAAAACATGAATGTAATGTCGGTGAGAAATACGTACTCCCCCAAGCTTAGGCTTTTGGCCTAAGTTGGTTTAATGCCACGGATGGCCTGGCGGATATCCACAGTTGTAGTTGGGGTCGTACTGAGATGCAACGGTCATTGCATCGTGTGCTGCAACTTGGAGGCGAGCTATCTCAGCCCTCCTCTTATACTCCTCCACCTCCTCTCTGGTTATGTAATATCTCCCCTTCGCCTGAAAGTCAAAGAAAGTAGAAGCAGGGAGAGCGACGTGATAGGTGCGTCGTCTTTGACAGATTAGTCGGTACTGGAGGAACTGATCGTTCCTCTCAACAAAATGATGACGAACCATAGCCTCATAATCCAAATAAGTAGGAGGAAACTCAATATCATCCTCACGTATCGCTATACCCAGAAAATTAGCTATACGGGTTGCATAAATTCCACCAAAGAAATCTCCATTAAATCTATTATTATGCAACCTACGTGCAACAATGGCTCCCAAATTATAATGTTTATCTCCTAACACAGCGCTCCTGAGAACACTGAGGTCAGGGACACACACATGACATGCTTCATCCTTACCATTTACGCACCTACCTATGAAGAGAGCAAAATAATGTATAGCAGGAAAATGAATGCTCCCTATGGTACCTTGTGCAATGTCTCTAGATTCCCCTACAGTTATACTAGCAAGAAAATCTCTAAATTCACATTTGTAGGGTTCACTAGCACTGCCCCATTGTGGAAGTTTGCAAGCAGTGGTAAAATCCTCTAAATCCATAGTATAAGAATTTTCATAAAGATCAAACAGGACAGTTTGAGAATTGCGTGAAGATGAAAATATAAACCTCCTCACAAAGGAACTAGTGAGATAGTGCTACTGGGGGCACTTTTCTACCTTGAAGCTCACAAGATCAGCGTTACGCAATTATGTGTTAAATTCTTCCTTAATTCCAGCTTGATCCATGAAGTCCTCTGAAGGCCATTCACAAGGCCGCACGGGAGCGTCCCTTGGTGGCTCATCATCAGCATCACGCATTGCAAGCCTGGGTCCTTGTTTCCTTGAAGAACCACCTTGGTACATTTTCCTAAGCATATTTCTTCCTCTGCAAAATTTCTCAAATTTTTAGTAACTTCAAATAAAAGTGAACCAAGCTCAACAAAATTGATAGCAACTACTCCCACAAGTGCCTAGAGCCTATATCATGCATTAGAACTACTTAGAACCATATCAATTTGACATGCAAGCTCAAGAACATGGTCACCTAGGCAGCACAAATTTGCAATGAATAAAGCACTAGAACAAAAACTAGTTGGACCAACGGAGGAGTCACATACCAAGGAACAATCCCCTAAAGCAGTTTTGTGAGAGGTGCTTTGAGCAAGGAGATCAAAAATCGCAGCAAAATGAGCTAGAACTCGTGCTTGAGCTGGATGGTGATTTTTTTGGGAGTAATAAGAAGTGTGTGGGTGTAGGAATAAGTGGAGGGGAGCCACCATGGGCCCACGAAGCAGGGGGCACGCCCAGGGGGGTGGGCGCGCCCTGGACCCTCATGGCCAGGTGCCAGCTCCCCCTGATGTGTACTCAGTGCCAGATATTCTCAAATAATCCAGAAAAAATCATATTAAATTGGCAGGGCATTTGGAGAACTTTTATTTTCGGGGTATTTTTATATTGCACGGATAATTCAGAAAATGCATGTAAAAATACTATTTTTACTTTATTTCAACTAAATAACAGAAAGTAGAGAGAGGGTACAGAAGTTTGTGCTTCTAATTTCATCCATCTCATGCTCATCAAAAGGAATCCACTAACAAGGTTGATCAGGTCTTGTTAACAAACTCATTCCGAATTGCATGAACCCGGAGAAATTTCGAATAACACTATGTTACCTCAACGGGGATATGCACATCCCCAATAATAAGAATATCATATCTGTTTTTGAAAGTAGGTAGAGGAAATTCAAAACCTCCAATAATAATCGATGGAACTTTTCCAGTAGAATTTATACTGTGAACTTCAGGTTGTTTCCTCGGAAAGTGTACCGTATGCTCATTACCATTAACATCAAAAGTGACATTGCCTTTGTTGCAATCAATAACAGCCCCTGCAGTATTCAAAAAGGGTCTTACAAGAATAATATACATACTATCGTCCTCGGGAATATCAATAATAACAAAGTCCGTTAAAATAGTAACGTTTGCAACTACAACAGGCACATCCTCACAAATACCAACAGGTACAGTAGTTGATTTATCGGCCATTTGCAAAGATATTTCAGTAGGTGTCAACTTATTCAAATCAAGTCTACGATATAAAGAGAGAGGCATAACACTAACAGCGGCTCCAAGATCACATAAAGCAGTTCCAACATAATTTCTTTTAATGGAGCATTGTATAGTGGGTACTCCTGGATCTCCTAGTTTCTTAGGTATTCCACCCTTAAAAGTGTAATTAGCAAGCATGGTGGAAATTTCAGCTTCCGGTATATTTCTTTTATTAGTAACAATATCTTTCATATACTTAGCATAAGGATTCATTTTGAGCATATCACCAAACGACACGTAAAAAGATAGGTCAAATCATTTCGGCAAAGCGCTCAAAATCCTCATCATCCTTTTTCTTGGATGGTTTAGGGGGGAAAGGCATGGGTTTCTGAACCCATGGTTCTCTTTCTTTACTGCGTTTTCTAGCAACAAAGTCTCTCTTATCATAAAGTTGATTCTTTGATTGTGGGTTATCAAGATCAACAACAGGTTCAATTTCTACATCATTATCATTGCTAGGTTGAGCATCATCATGAACATCATCATTAACATTATCACTAGGTTCATGTTCATTACCAGATTGTGTTTCAGCATCAGAAATAGAAATATCATTTGGATTCTCAGGTATGTCAACAACAGGTTCACTGGAAGCATGCACAGTCCTATCATTTTTCTTTTTCTTCCTTTTAGAAGGACTAGGTGCATCAATATTATTTCTCTGAGAATCTTGTTCAATTCTCTTAGGGTGGCCTTCAGGATACAAAGGTTCCTGAGTCATTTTACCAGTTCTAGTAGCCACTCTAACAGCATAATCATTATTATTACTATTTAGTTCATTGAGCAAATCATTTTGAGCTTTAAGTACTTGTTCTACTTGAGTGGTAACCATAGAAGCATGTTTACTAATGAGTTTAAGTTCACCTTTAAATCTAGACATACAATCACTCAAGTGTTCAATCATATAAGCATTTTGTTTCAACTGTCTACCAAAATAAGCATTAAAATATTCTTTCTTAACCATAAAGTTATCAAACTCATCCAAACATTGGCAAGCAAACTTAGTAGGAGGGATTTCGGCTTTATCATATCTATAGAGATAATTTACCTTTACTACCTGTGTCGAGTTATCAAGACCATGAGTTTTTCGATAGGTAATGAATTAAGATCATATGTTTCTTCAACAGGCAGTAAATTAAGACCTTGTATTTCTTCAATAGGAGGTAAATTCTTAACATCTTCAGCTTTAATACCCTTTTCTTTCACAGATTTCTTTGCCTCTTGCATATCTTCAGGACTGAGAAATAGAACACCTCTCTTCTTCGGACTTGGTTTAGGAATAGGCTCAGGAATTGGCTCAGGAAGTGTCCAATTATTTTCATTTGTCAACATATTATTCAATAGAATTTTAGCTTCATCCGGTGTTCTTTCCCAAAATGTAACCAAAGACAACTATCCGTAATCTCTGGAAGCATCGGTTAGTCCATTATAAAAGATATCAAGTATTTCATTTTTCTTGAGAGGATGATCAGCAAAGCATTATAATCGGAGAAGCCTCCCCAAGCTTGTGGGAGACTCTCTTCTTCAATTTGCACAAAATTATATATATCCCTTAAGGCAGCTTGTTTCTTATGAGCAGGGAAATATTTAGCGGAGAAGTAATAAATCATATCCTGGGGACTACGCACACAACCAGGATCAAGAGAATTAAACCATATCTTAGCATCACCCTTAATGAGAACAGAAATATTTTAAGGATATAAAAGTAGCGAGTTCTCTCATCATTAGTGAACAGGGTGGCTATATCATTTAATTTAGTAAGATGTGCCACAACAGTTTGATTCATAGCCATAAAAGGGTCGATTCAACCAAAGTAATTATATCAGGATCAATAGAGAATTCATAATCCTTATCAAGAATAAAGATAGGTGAAGTAGCATAAGCAGGATCATATTTCATTCTAGCATTCGTAGTTTTTGTTTAAGCTTAGCTAACAATTTCTTAAGATCACTTCTATCATTGCAAGCAAGAAAGTCTCTTTTAGTTTCTTCATCCATAACATAGCCCTCAGGCACAACAGGCAATTCATATTTATTGGGAGAGCCTTCATCATCACTATCATGAACATTATCAGTTTCAATAATTTCATTCTCTCTAGCCCTAGCAAGTTGTTCATCAAGAAATTCACCAAGTGGCATAGTAGTATCAAGCATAGAAGTAGTTTCATCATAAGTATCATGCATAGCAGAAGTGGCATCATCAATAACATGCGACATATAAGAATGAATAGCGGAAGCAGGTTTAGGTGTCGCAAGCTTACTCAAAACAGAAGGTGAATCAAGTGCAGAGCTAGATGGCAGTTCCTTACCTCCCCTCGTAGTTGAGGGGAAAATCTTAGTTCTTTCGTCTTTCAAGTTCTTCATAGTGACCAGCAGATACAAATCCCAAGTGACTCAAAGAATAGAGCTATGCTCCCAAGAACGGCGCTTGTAAAATAGTCTAGATAACCCACAAGTATAGGGGATCGCAATAGTTTTCGAGGGTAGAGTATTCAACCCAAATTTATTGATTCGACACAAGGGGAGCCAAATAATATTCTCAAGTATTAGCAGTTGAGTTGTCAATTCAACCACACCGGATAACTTAGTATCCGCAAAGCAAAGTATTTAGTAGCAAAGTAATATGGAAGTAACGGTAACGGTAGCAAAGTAATATTTTTGGGTTTTGTAGTGATTATAACAAAGAGTAACGGAAAAGTAAATAAGCGAAGAACAATATGTGAAAAGCTCAGAGGCATTGGATCGGTGATGGAGAATTATGCCGATGCGGTTCATCATGTAACAATCATAACATAGGGTGACACAGAACTAGCTCAAATTCATCAATGTAATGTAGGCATGTATTCCGAATATAGTCATACGTGCTTATGGAAAAGAACTTGCATGACATCTTTTGTCCTACCCTCCCGTGGTAGCGGGGTCCTAATAGAAACTAAGGGATATTAAGGGCTCCTTTTAATAGAGTACCGGACCAAAGCATTAACACATAGTGAATACATGAACTCCTCAAACAGTGGTCATCACCGGGAGTGGTCCCGATTATTGTCACTTCGGGGTTGCCGGATCATAACACATAGTAGGTGACTATAGACTTGCAAGATAGGATCAAGAACTCACATATATTCATGAAAACATAATAGGTTCAGATCTGAAATCATGGCACTCGGGCCCTAGTGACAAGCATTAAGCATAGCAAAGTCATAGCAACATCAATCTCGTAACATAGTGGATACTAGGGATCAAACCCTAACAAAACTAACTCGATTACATGATAAATCTCATCCAACCCATCAACGCCCAAAGAAGTTTACGATGGAATTACTCACGCATGGCGGTGAGCATCATGAAATTGGTGATGGAGGATGGTTGATGATGACGATGGCGACGGATTCCCTCTCCGGAGCCCCGAACGGACTCCAAATCAGCCCTCCGAGAGAGTTTTGGGCTTGGCGGCGGCTCCAGATCGTAAAACGCGATGAATCTTTCTCTCGATTTTTTCCCCGAACACCTAATATATGGAGTTGGAGTTGAGGTCGGTGGAGCGTCAGGGGGCCACGAGGCAGGGGCACGCCCACCCTCGTGGATAGGGTATGGGCCCTCGGTCTTGATTCTTTCGCCAATATTTTTATATTTTCCAAAAATAAGTTCCGTGGAGTTTCGTGTCATTCCGAGAACTTTTGTTTCGCACATAAATAACACCATGGAAAGTCTATCAAAACAGCGTCAATCCGGGTTAGTTCCATTCAAATCATGCAAGTTAGAGTCCAAAACAAGGGCAAAAGTGTTTGGAAAAGTAGATACGGCGGAGGCTAGATTCGTTCATATTGACTAAGTTGACAAAGCACTACGTCCCCGTCAACTTAGTAGGCCCACCAGTCAGCCTCCAACCAAGGTGGGTCCCAACTAGCAGGGGGAGTATTCATTTTTTTTGTGCGTAATAAGGAGGCACTTCCTTGTGTACGAAGATATAGCTGGTGGGTCCGACCTGTCAGCGGTGGGAACGTTTTTTTTTTTGCGAAATACAGAGGCCCTTCCGGTGGGTCCCAGCTATCAGGTGGAGGAATCATTATTTTGCGCGTAATAAGGAGGCATTTCCTTGCGTGCGGCCGTGGACCCAGCTGTCAGCCTCTCCATGCACAGTCTACTTCCGATGGTGTCGTTCATTGACCACGTTGACCACTCCGCCCCGAGCGCACCCAAGGGGGTGGACGACGGCGAGGCCCCGGACAGCAACGAGCCGGAGATGGGAAGACGCGGGAGTAGAGTCGCAGACGGAGAGGTGTACGAGGGTTAACTGGTTCTGGTGCGGTGTGGTTCGGCAGTCGGTGGAGAAGAACAGGAGGTGTGGAGGGGTGGAGGGATGGCCTGGCCAATGGTGGAGTAGCGCTTCACAGCGAAACGTATAAGCAGAGCTAGCAAAGATGAGGCGGAGCAGGTGGTCGGCATACCGGAGGAAGAAGACGAAAGATTGAAGATGGATGCCGGTCGTTGGATGTAAATCAAACGGCTAACGATGTCAGAATCATTTGTTGACTAAGTTTACAACGACTTGCATTGGCTTCGGCCTATTGGCCCACATTTCAGCCTCCAAAAATGTGGCACGTATTCAACCCATTTTTTCAGAATTTATAGTCTTTTTTTGCGGGGTAGAATTTACAGTCCACTTGATCTCTCTTTTTTGAATTACAGTCCATTAGCTAGGCTGGGTGAACAAATAATGTAGCGTCCATGCGGCCCATTTATGTTTTTCCTAACAAATTACAGGCCATTAGCACTTTCTCGAAATACACGATTTTGCTGGGCTGATTCTAATTATAATTTTGGGGTGGGCACAGCAATGTTATCAAAAAATAAACAAGGGATGAGCATTTTATTTTATATATATATTTATTTATTTAAATAATAAGTGATTTATTATTACATTTGTCCTTAAATCTTACCAAGCTTTTGTACACAATCACCAGGATTTTCGTTGCCAAAAAAAATCCATGATTTTATTTTTAAGAAATTATTTTTATAAGTTAACAAGATGTGGGATATTATTTTCTTACATATGTAAGTATCTGTTAAATATATGATGACAATAACAATATTATATAATAACATATAAAATAATTTAAATATATATAATATAGTTAGAAGGGAAACATAAGTTGGACCAGGCGTTCCTATTCTTGTATAGAAAAATAGAACAGACCTCTGCGTTTTCTTCAAAAAAAACATAAATTGGGCTGCCGATGTTTCAGGAAAAATAAAACCTCAGATGGAAGGTCCATCGGCCAGTCGATGCATGACGGCCCTCAAGAAAATACAAACAGGCCTATGGACCTCCCATCCGAGGTCGTGGGCTGCGCATGTTAAAAAAGAAAGTCTATACGGGGCAGCCCAAAACCTAGCTGATACTTGTTGCGCCAGTGATAATAAATGATACATGCCAGCTCCCCGACTTCGTTGTGAATTTATCTCCTATAGTAATTGTCGGTGTACAAAAGAAGGGGCGCACCTTTTTGTACCCCTTTACCTGTGCACGGACAGTCGGAGCCGCGCCCAAGGCCACACCAAGCAGAACAAGGGAGGTGAACCGAGGTAAAACCGAAGCCCAAGGCAGCCAGAGCAATGCCAAGGCCGACATCACAAAAGAGCAGAGGGACGAAGCAGGTTCCCCCGGCAAGACCCTTGTCGGGGCAGCCTCCGCGGCCCCGGCAAGGCCCTTGCCGGGGCGGCTCGTCCAAACACCAGTGGAGCGCACCACCCTTGAGCCCACGGTCTCCAACACCATCAACCATGTTGGGCCAGGGCTCGGGAGGCACCTCCATGGTGGCATGCAAATCTTTGTGAGGACAAGGAATATTCAAGATCAGATGAGGATTAAAAGACAATGATCCTCGGCAAGATCCTTGCCGAGGAGAGCCACAAGATCCCTGGCAAGATCCTTGCTGGGGACGACGGCACGCCACGGCAAGGCCCTCACCAAGGCCGCCAGCAGGGCCACTTCCAGGCCCGCACCAGCCAAGTCTCCACCGCCGTTCGCATGCAGCTGCCAGCCCAACCAGCTATGCAGGCACCTGTGTGGCAACATGCAGCTTCCAGGCCAACTCAGCAAGCGCCTGCGTGGCGGCATGCAGATCTTCGTGAAGACTTTACCACCGCGCCACCTCAGCTGCCTACCTGCCTACATGGCGCCGCATGCATCGCTGGCAGGCACGGTCGGGCAAGGAGGAGCAAAGGATTTGACGGGACATGCCTCGTTCCCGTCCCCAATAAAGTAAGGGGACACCTAACCGATGCATTAAATGTGTCTTGTCCTGTAATACGAGCAATAAGATCGTAGCACTGTACGCCTTTCCACCTCCTGTGTGCCACTGTGGCAGCCCCTTTCGACTGTAAAAGGAGGCCCATGGCATGCTGGAGAAGGATTCGGCTCTCTGGAACGGCTCGGCCATAATAGCTAGTTGGAGGGCTTAAGAACACTCAATACATCCACCAAAGCAGGACTAAGGTTTTATGCATCCTCGCGGCCCGAACCTGGGTAAACGATCCTTGTGTTGATTACTAATCCTGCTCTTCTTGCAACCCTGCGCCCCGGCAACCGTAGTAGGGATTCTTGTGATCCCATAGGTGTCGTTTCCCACTGACATCTTTGGCGCGCCAGGTAGGGGGCTCAATTGTGAGAATCTGGCCTAGTAGTTAGCCTAGCGTTTCTTCATCGCCATGGCTCCCAAGAAGAAGACGGCCAAAAGGACAGCGCTGCCTACCAGCGCGAAGGGTGCCAGAGCGGCGACGAGAAAGCTAAGTCATGCCGAAGTTTTAAATATTTCCTTTTTACATAAGGTTATCGTCCTCAGAGATCCTGCCTATGTATGGAAAACCTGTACGCAAAGGGGCCCTCCCGCGATTGGCAACGCCCTTGTTCTATTTTGAGTCCGCTCAACAGCTCAAGCGGCCGCGTCGAGAGTGGCAGGGTAGCCTTCCGCACCTGGCAACGCTCTCGATTCTGACTCGAGTTAAGCTCGACAGTTCGGGCGGCCGCGTTAAGGGCGGTAAGGTGGTTCACCGGGCAGCAAGCACACCCGGCAGGCCAATGGGGATCCGTCCCCAAGACGCCGCCTGGGTTTACGCGCCGACAGGCCTACCCAGTTATGTAGGATGGGCATACAAAGGAAAATCGAACAGGAAAATAACGTGCATAACATCAAAAGTACTGTAGAGTGATATTACATCAATTGTCGCAGCGGTTCAACTAAAGATAGAAATTGTCTTGGCGATGAACCTGCAGCGACGATATGAAATGGGGAACCTAATCCCGGCGCTGGCCCTCCACCCTCAGATTTCTGCCGACACCACTGATGATGGGCTTGATGCGCTCCCTGAGTGGTGCGAGGTCAGTATCCTTCGGCAAGCTCTCCAGCGCGGCGGCGGAGTCGAGGTCGGGGTACCAGTACGCCACCTTGGTGAGAACCTTGGTCATGGCGCCCTGGCAAAGCCTTCGGGCCTCGTCGGCCAGTGAGGCCGCCCGATTGGCATGAAGCCACTCCAAAGCACCGACGACCTTCTCAAAGAACAGGGTCAGGCTGCAGTTGGCGCTCACACTCCGCTCCGGGGCGTACCTTACGTCCGGCATCCCCATGGTGGACGGCTGCGCGGCGGCCTGGTTGGCGACGGTGGCGAGGCGATCGAGCCAGCGGTTCTCGCCCTCCACGTGCTCCTTGAAGTTGAGCGCCTCGTTCTTCTGCAGCTGCTTCTCGATCTCCAGGTTTTTGGTCAGGGTCCCCTCCCAGGCCCTGGCCTCCGACAGCATCTTCTCGAGACCCTCCAGCTTCAGGTTGAGGTCTCTGATGGAGTTGTCAGCCTCGGAGAGCTCCCCGGCCCTGCTGACAGTCGCGCCCTGCGCCTCCGTCAGGGCGCCGTTAAGCGTGTCCCTCTCCTAGGATAACTTCAGGGCCTGCTCCTTCAGCCCGTCCCGCTCCACCTCCAGCTCCTTCACCTTGCCGGCGTGAACCAGGGCCTGGGCATCGAGCGCCTTTCTGTGCCTCTGCTCCAGCTCACGGGTCTGCTGCAAGACAAGCTTCCCCACCTCTTCATCCTTGCCGCGAAGCGTGGCGGCAAGCTTCTCCTCACGCGCGGCAAGGTCCTCCTCCTGGGAGTTCAGTGCGGCCTCGTGCAGGATCCGGGCGGCCTCGGCGGCGGCGGCCAAGTTCTTCTCCATCTCTTGGGCCTTCTCGACGTTAGCCAGCTCAATGGTGAGCTCCACATCACGCTTGGCCAGCTCACCCTAGGCAGCCTTCAGCTCGTCGCGAGCCTGGCGGAACCAGTCCTGCGTGTCGGCGACGCGCTTCCGGAGGTCCGCCTCCGCCTTCTCTGCCACCGCCGTCCTGGACCTAGCCTTGTCCAGGTGGGCACGGTGGAGCGCCTGGAGCCTACGGAAGTTGGCACTCATGGCCTGGAGCATCCGCTCCTTCTGGGAGACGTCACCACCAACGCTCGGCTCATCGACGACCTCGAGTCCGGCGGAGGCGAGCACTTCGTCGTCGAACACCTCTCCCTCGACGGGGGCCATGTTGCTCAACGCGCCGGGGAGGTGCACGAAGAGGTTGTCACTCACCTTCAGGTATGTGCTAGAGCTAGAGGCAGCAAAGGAGGAAGGCTGGTCATCAACCACCTCCTCCTCGGCGCTGGCCTTGCCGGGCTCCCCGGCAAGCCCCTTGTCGGCCTCCTCGGCGGTAGCCTTGCCGGGCTCCCCGGCAGGCCCTTTGGCGGCATCTTCCGCGGCGCCCTTGGCGGCATCCTCCGCGGCGATCTTCTCTGCCTCCGCCGCGGCGTCCTTGGCCAGGTCCTCGATGACGGTGTCCAGGTCCTCCCGGTCCACCGAGAGAGGATCTGGATATCAAGAAGAGGGTGGGGTAGAACCAAGACCAAAGATTCAAAAAGAAGAGAAAGAGCAAGGACGAAAGGCCAGAGGCTTACCAGTGCCAGGCTGCGAAGCAGAAGTCCCCTCCCCGCCAACATCTGGCGCCGAGGCGAAGCCACCAGCACCCAAGTTCTCCTTCTCCATGTGCGTGGGCTCGGTGCTTGGCGCCCTTGCCGGGGACGCCCCTCGGGGCGGTGTGGTTGATGGGGGCGGCGTGGTGGGAGTAGCCCTCTGTGGCTCCTCCTGTTGCTGCTCTCCTCCTACATACGCGGCAAGGTCAGCGCCAAAGTATCATACCCCTGACACATGTCGACGAGGAGTGAACGGTGAACTTACTTTGGGGGCTGCGCCGGGGGCTGCTGTCCGGGCTGCTCAACACCACCAGCGGCGCCCTTGAAGCACCAGCTGGGGGCTGGCCGCTTGCCGAGGCCTTTGCCCTCTTTACCCTTTGGGCCAGCATCTCCGCGTCCCTGCAAGGATGAAAATAAGTCAAGACATGCGGCA
Organism: Aegilops bicornis; assembly: GCA_021605145.1. Lineage (NCBI taxonomy): Eukaryota > Viridiplantae > Streptophyta > Magnoliopsida > Poales > Poaceae > Aegilops > Aegilops bicornis. Next base: position 297,953,269 of record CM038669.1, read on the forward strand.
CGGATTGAGGAAACAGAGATGACAAAGAGGGGCAAGTTTCTTACTCGACATTCATCTCCTCCTCTGTTGCTTTCCTCTTCCTCCTTGGGCTGAGGGACCCAAACTCAAAAGTGACCCCCGCGTCAACGTCTGCCAGGGGAGGGGAAGGAGGTGGTGTCCGAACACGCTTTGCCGAAGAAGAAGCAGATGCCCTCTCCTTTGCCGCCGCGGCCGTTGCCACTTTCTTCTTCGCCGCCGCGGCCCTCGTCTGGCGTGCGGACATCTCCTGAGCCTGTCGTAGCTGCGCCACCCTGCCAGGTCGGACCGACTCGCTGGAGGTGGCCCGCTGCAGGACCCGGTCCTCTCCCTGTGGCTGGAGGATCGACGGCCACGACTTCCTCCTCCTCCTCGGCCTCTTCCTCCGACGACTCGTCGGCCACGTCTTCGACAAGAGGAGCCCCGGTGCCGGCGAGCTCCTCCTCCTCCGCGGCCGCCGCGGCCTTGTCCTCCACACCACCAGTGCTGCCGGCTTCCTCGGCAAGTTGTGCCTCCATCGCCCTGGCAGCGATGTAGTCCAACTCCGCCTGGGTGGTGTCCTGGATGAGCTGCGGCTCATTAGTGACATACCCCTCATGCAGGGTGTCGAAGAATTGTTGCACCAGGATGTCCTCCGGCTCGACCCAGCTTGGGTCAGGGCCGTGTGCGTTGCAATCCGGCATCATGGCAATGATGTCATTCCGGCGTGAGTTATTTCTCAGCGGGACCACTCCTGCCGGCAATTTGAATAAGGGCCCCTTGACGACTTTGCCGGCCTTCGCGACGGCCCTCACGACCTTGTCGGTCCGCTCGACCTCGCCGACTTGGCCCACATCGATCTGGACAAACCACTGGTAGAAGTGGACATGCCCCATCACTGTGAAGTTGTGGTCGAGGCCGGGGCGAAGCCGCATGATGTCGGCGGCGTTCATGAAGAGCTAGGCCGGCCTCCCCTTGTTGTGCAGTGGAGCGATCCGACGGCGGATGAAGTCCACCCCGATCATCTCAACGGTGAGCCCGGCCTCGGTGAGCCGAAGGATCCTGGTGGTGGCGATCGTGAGCTTCTCGTCGTCGACATCGACGTCGCTCCAATCGCTAATGCGGACCGGAGGCGCCCGGTGAACTTCACAGAACGCCAGCGGGTCCTTCTCTTTGATCCAGCACCACCGGCCCCGTCACTCTTCCCACCTCTCCATCATGGCTTCGTCCGGGTACGCTCCCTTGGACCTTGGGATCCAGGTGACGCAACCGGAGATGGCGCCCCCCGTTTGGATTCAAGGGAAGAAGTAGTGGCCCAAAAGCGCCGTGTTGGGGAGCACCCCGGCGAAACCTTCAAAGAGGTGCGCGAAAAGGGCCATGCACACCACATCATTTGGGGTAAAATCCAAGAGGACGAAGCCAAAGGTGTGCATGATGTCGCCAAAGAAATCGGAGAAGGGAGGACAAAGCCCGCAGGATAAATAGTCGACAAAGAAGGGGTACCGATTCGGGGCAGCCTCGGCGCAGTTGGCGGGGATGATGCGCGTGGCTGGGTGCCCCGTCTTCTCTCCCCCCGTCTTCACCCCCCACATGGGCTTGAAGGCTTCCCGGAGCTCGAACACATCAACTGTCGAGGGGAAGTAGGCAGATTATGGCTGCACCGCCAAAGATACTCTCCGCGGCTGGCTGCCTCCGCATCCTTGGCCACTCCCTTGCCCTTGGTGGATTTAGGCGCCATGGCGGCTGGGGGAAGGGGCAAGAGGCAGAGGAGGGTGGGAACGCGGCGACGGCGAACAAGAGCGAAGCTTAGGGAATAAGCTGAAGACGAACGGAGGCTTCCGAGATTGGGATTGCGCGGAGGGTAAAGGAACAGTGCGCTTGCGGTTATCCCTTTTTATGGGGAAGGTGCGGGCCGCGCTGGCCATTTACTGCGATGTGACGCATGCGTGCGGGAACCGCCCCACGCATGACCCCCACATCACGCATGACCCTCCACGTCGCGCGCGGGTCATGGGAAGCATAACAAGACGAAAAGTTTTATCACAAAACCGCCTACCGCCTCACAAGACCGCTTTTGGGCTGGACCAACAACGACGCGCTTATGTGTGACCCAGGCCCGGGCTCTGCTGATGTACAAAAGAAGGGCGCACCTTTTGTACCCCTTTACCTGCACGTACATGACGGAGTCATGCGCCCACGGCCACACCAAGCAGAACAGGGGAGGTGAACCGAGGTAAAACCGAAGCCCAAGGCAGCCAGAGCAATGCCAAGGCCGACACCACAAAAGAGCAGAGGGACGAAGCAGGTTCCCCCGGCAAGACCCTTGCCGGGGCAGCCTCCGCGGCCCCGGCAAGGCCCTTGCCGGGGCGGCTCGTCCAAACACCAGCGGAGCGCACCACCCTTGAGCCCACGGTCTCCAACACCATCAACCACGTTGGGCCAGGGCTCGGGAGGCACCTCCATGGTGGCATGCAAATCTTTGTGAAGACAAGGAATATTCAAGATCAGATGAGGATTAAAAGACAACGATCCTCGGCAAGATCCTTGCCGAGGAGAGCCACAAGACCCCCGGCAAGATCCTTGCCGGGGACAACAGCACGCCACGGCAAGGCCCTTGTCGGGCCACCCGGCAAGGCCCTCACCAAGGGCGCCAGCAGGGCCACTTCCAGGCCCGAATCAGCCAAGTCTTCACCGTCGTTTGCATGCAGCTGCCAGCCCAACCAGCTGGGCAGGCACCTGCGTGGCAACATGCAGCTTCTAGGCCAACTCAGGAAGCGCCTGCGTGGCGGCATGCAGATCTTCGTGAAGACTTTACCACCGTGCCACCTCGGCTGCCGGCCAGCCTACATGGCGCCGCATGCATCGCTGGCCAGGGCACGTGTCGAAGCAAGGAGGAGCGGCGACGGACTCGTTCCCGTCCCCAATAAAGCAAGGGGACACCTAAGCGATGCATTAAATGCGTCTTGTCCTGTAATATGAGCGATAAGCTCAGAGCATCAGACGCCTTTTCACCTCCATGTGCTCGTGGCAGCCCCTTTCGACTATAAAAGGAGGCCCATGGCGATCGGAGATGGATTCGGCTCTCGGAACGGCTCAGCCACCATAGCTAGTTGGAGGGCTCAAGAACACTCAATACATCCACCAAAGCAGGACTAGGGTTTTACGCATCCTCGCGGCCCGAACCTGGGTAAACGATCCTTGTGCTGATTACTAATCCTCCTCTTCTTGCAACCCTGTGCCCCGGCAACCGGAGTAGGGATTCTTGTGATCACATAGGTGTCGTTTCCCACCGACAGTAACTACGTTGAAGCACCTAAAAAATGTAACTATGTTGACAAACCGGTGGGCCCCAACGTCAGTATAGCATTAGGAGGAAGTATTTTTTCGATGAGGCACTTGCTTGCGTACGGCCATAGACCTGGTGGGTCCCGACTGTCCGCCTCTCCACGTACAGTCCTCTCCAGATTCCTCTCGTTTGTTCAGCATGTTCACAATGGCAGACAGCGGCGCCGCGGCGAGCGCACAAAGGCGCAGGAGGAGATCCGACCACCTGAGGAAGTGCCTTATTGGAGGGGATGCAGCAGCGAATCAGGCAGGTTGCCGGTGGCGACCAGGCAAAGTTAGCCAGGTTGAAGGAGATCGTTACTTGGTTTGACAATGAGTGGGAGATTTCGAGGACGGTGAGGGCCATGTGGAAATGTATGCGAAAGAGCGAGACGACGGCGATGAGGGCGGCGACGTACTCCTCGGCGGCAGTCACGCCGCAGTCCTTCGAGTTCATCGAGTATCTCCTGTGGGCGATGGAGCAGACAGATCCGCCCGAGGCGAAAGTCAGGTGGAGGTGGTGGGCGTACAGGTCGAAGGTCGAGCACCCAGAGGATAACGAATTGATCGAGTACGGTGTGCCGTTCGTGAGGGTGCAGAGCCAGCCGGAGCCACAAGAGTATTCGTTCTCCCACCGCAAGAGGAGGCCGGATGGCGCGATGTTGCTTCCCCGCCGTTCTCCATGGTTCTCTCGACGCTCGCCTCATTTCAATGGCATCGATAGGGTTTAAGGTAAGCTTCGCACTAACCTAATCTTCCATCTGCTCATGCTTACAATCAGTGTGACAACTAATAAAAATCATGCTTACAATCAGTCTCCGAGTACTGCGCCAATCACCCTAAAATAGCTCTGGACCTTTGGGTCAAAGTTGTGACACTGTGTACAAATAAAGAAAAATAGATTGGTGCTTCTTTCAGAAAAGAGTACACCCCTAGAAAACTGCCAATATAAGCTACTAGTATTTTTTTAAGTCTAAGCTACTAGTATTTGGTTAGAGGATTTGCTGCCGAGAAAGATCCGTCCACAGTGAGCGCCACACATCCCACTGATGGTGGTGGATGCCAATGCTTAGATGGAGCAGGGTTGGTGTCGGTAATTTTTACTTGGCACCTCGCACTCTGCATATATGCCGGTTCCATCCGTACATTTGTGCAATTCCACCAAAATGCAGCTGAATAACCATGTTTGCATAGATAATGAAAAGGCGTGATTAGATTATAGTGGCACTAGTTGATGAAACATACACTAATAAATGTAAGAAAATATTACATCACATCGAAATCGACCCCAAGTCTCCCCGATACACCTTTCCGCCATCGATGAACATCGGTGTACAGCGGTAGTACAAGGAGGGCCTTGAGACATTCAAATCTCTATTTTTGTGCAGATCAACTAAAATTAAGCACCCGGTTTGCGTAAACGCTTAAACATTAACAATGGGACTAGTTGATGAAACATACATTAACAAAGAGAAGCACTTTCTTTATCTACATTGGAAATGAAATGATAGAGAGGACACTCGCTGTATTTTAATCAGTATTATTACTTCATTTTATCGGTGATACTAGGGTCGAGCGGTGTAGCAAACGAGGTGTACCGCAAGGCCGCAAGGATGAGGCCGGGGGTGCTTAGATCGATGTCAAGTCGGCTCTTTCAAATTCCCTATCTTCCCCGATGTTTCTGTGGTAGCATTTGGGTTGTAATCCAAACTTGGTCGAGCTGGTGCTGCGTCGCCCTACCTGCCTAGCTTATGTGGCGAACTTGTCTCCTGCTAGTACTCAGTCCGTTCTAGTAGTAGTTGCATAACTACCCATTACACTGATATGTTGTCGGATAATGGTTCTCTATGGTTGGGTTTCTTTAATGAAATCGGAGGGAACCCCCTCTTTCGGTATATACAAAAAAACAGTGGCACTAGCAGTGCCAAAACATTGCCTCAAATTAATAGTGCCACTAGATTAAGGTGCAAAATAATAACATTACTGCTTTATCATGGCATAAAGCAAAACAAAGAGCACAAGAGCAGGATCAACATGCAGGATCTTTGGAAAACAGTCAGACCAAAAAGGAACATACCTCGTGATGGGAACCATATCTGCAGTCAACGCCATCATAGAAGGGATGACACCAGTCACCAACATGGATGATTCAATTCATGGGACCTTTTGGTTCAGTTCACCTAAAATGAAGCAATGTCCCATGAGCTAGCAGCTTCTTCTTCTTCTTTTTTTTAAGAAAAGGGCTCCAGCCCCGGTTCCATTTCCATCAGAAAACGAAACCCACAGAGCTTCTTCTTCATTAGTTGCAATAAAATTGAGCAACATCAAGGTTGGTCGTGAAGCTCCTGGAGAGTAGGCGGACCAGGATAGTTGCATCTCTAACGAAAAGAAGCAACTTATCTTAATGGGAAATTTAGCAGGACATGAAAAAAGTGCCATTGATTCATATTACTGGAGGCATTACATTGAAAACAACATTGGTTTAACGTGTCCTTACTTTTAACAAAGGCGATTGCTACATTTTACCAAAGTGGCATTACATAAGAGCGGCTCGGGGCAACAAACATCAGAAGAGGATATCTGGGTTGGTCCCATTTTTGTTCGGTATATAGCCACCTTATACTGTGTGAGACTAGCAAATCTAGTGATGGACTTACTCTGTTGACTTGTCCCCCAGTCCCCACTTTCTTTCCTTTTTCAACCAATAGATCGGGTTTATATTGAGTTCAGATCATGCGTTCCCTTTATTTCCCTAGACCTAGAGACCGGTTGGATAGCAGTCTACGCTACTTTTTGCCCCCATTATTTCCTCTTCGACCAAGTCCTAGATTCAGTAACAAATCTTCCCCCACCCCCCACCCCCTTTCTTCCTTGTTTGAACCAAGTACTACTATATTCGAGTGCATGAACTAGTTTTACCTCTTAACAGTAAAAAAAATTGGTGGTTTTCGAACAGCCGATCGATCCTATCTACACGAGGGGCCTGAGAAATAGTAAAGATACAAATGCAGCGACGTCAGGAGCTCGGGAAGTAGAGCAAGGCCAGTTTCGAAGGAAGTTATACCTGAGGGTCACCAGGATGTCACTAGGTGGGCGGCAGGAGGCCGGATCTGCCCACACTACGGCAGGAAAGAAGAAGGGATGGGAGGCCCTCCCTCGCCAGCGATGCTTGCGAGAGAACGGCAAGGCACGCTGATCGGGACACGCCGGCAGTGGGTAAGAGCCGTCGTCGAGGACAACCGCGTGAACGTTGCACCTTCTCACCTTCCCCGGCGGAGAGGATCCGGCTGGATCTGTGTCCAGCGGTGAGTAGAGAGAGAGTGTGTGGCCATCGCTGTCGTGTTTAGATCTGGAGAAGACAAGACAGTGTGAAGAGGGAAACACTAGCAAGCAAGCGCGGAGGCTCCTGCCTATATAGTGGAGTACTAGTTTTCTTTTGTCTACCGGCCGGAGCTGGCTTGACCTCGACAATGATTGTCGAGAAGTCTTCATGCACGTGCCTCGGAGGCGTAGTTGTCGTCATTTTGATCTGAAGCACCGAATTATAACATATAACACGAAAAAATGCCACATGACAAGAAATCATAACCTCACTCCCCAAAGGAGACAAGATGAATCCCAACGGGCAATAGACGAGGATCAAAGCTCAAATTAAAAATAAACTCGTTGAAAAGGGGTCCGTCGATAGATGTCCTAATTAACATAGCCGCCTTGACCTAGATGGCAGCCGAGTAGTCTTCGTGCATGTGCCCCCAATGACTAGCCCAACTCAGTTTTCGCTGTTTAACCCTCGCAGTGATACGAAGCACATGACACCTAATTTTGCAAGATGACAAGAATCTTTTTTTAGATTTCTCACCAGAACTACAGCCTGCACGATATGTAGACGATAGCCAATCCAGGTGTGTCTGATGGAGTCTGGTCACATGCATGGATGAACTGATCTTCTGTGTCTTGCAGGGATCGTCCAGGTACCAACGTATGAACTTCTATTAACTCACCCGACTTGCGGGGCCGGGGAGTGTGCTTATGGTCCGTTCTCAATTGCGGTCCCACATGTGTGTGCAAACGCAATATGATGCGTGTTCCATTCGAAGAGCTGCGTGCCAGACCGACCGACCGTCTGGGGTGCGACGCGAAAGCGACGGGCATGTTGTATACTCCGTACATGTGTACCGCCATTTTCTTGAGGCTTTGCTCCATGGCGCAATCCATGGATACAAAATTAGTATACTGTACTATTTAAAAGTCAAGAGCGGGGCTTTTCCCGCGCGGTAGGCGGGGCAGTTCCGCCCAGTCGGTTCGACAGAGACGCGAGAAGATGAGGGAGTAGGCTACTGGTAACGTAGGGCTGTGTGATTTGACAGTGAGTTACTGCTGGATAGGTGGGGCCCGGTGATTTGACTTGCCATTATCATTTTAACTGCGGCGCTACGACCGGCTTGAGTCTCCCGATTCCTGACCACCTCCATACAGGTGCTTCTCCCGATGCTCCACCATGTAGAGGTTGGCTCTTGCTTGAGAGCCAACTCCTCCACTTTTTCCTTGCCTCTTTCCCCCACATATGCAAAAATGCCATGTAAAGTGGGCTTATAGCCCACTATTGTACTTGATCCTATAGGTGCTAAGCCTGCCACATAGGCATAAAATCTGATGTGGCAAGTTAATTAAGAAGAGAGAAACTAGTTTGGTGACCCCAGGAAGAAACGGTGATAAGCGCGTGTACCTAGATGAAGCAAACTTAGCAACAAAAAACTAAGCACCTATGCATTGGGGACTTGAGTTGCTAAGCCATTTAATGCCCATAGCACCTCATCTAAGCAGCATTTCATTGGAAGAGGTCCCTCCTTGGCAAATGCAATAAATACTACAAAGAAAGAGATAGAGAGAAGTAAACAAAAAATACTCTTATAGCCAACCTTATAGCTAACCTTGTTGTATGAGTGACTAAGTGATGACTATGTATAACATGCCAACATCAGATAGCCTAACGCACCGTGTTAAATCTCCAAGGGCGCGACCACGTGAGGAGGCGACGGTCGTGGTAGGCGCGACCATGATACGGGCTGCTGGCAGCCCTTGGATCTGAGATCAAACGGTCGCATGCTAAGTTGCTCAAAATTTGCATAATAACCCTCCAGGATAGGATATTCACCCATAGATCTACAATCAGACCATGCAACCGTTCGATCTCAGATCCAAGGGCTCTCGGAAGCCGGTATCATGGGAGAATGGAAAGCTTCGTATCACCTGTAATTTTCCCGACGCTTGACATGACATCGAAAGCCATTTAATTGGGCATCGAGTAGACATGACATCTAATTGGGCCCCCATAGTACTGTGCATGAATCCATTTATCCACCAGGCAAGCCACTACCCTGCCATTCGCACGCCCCCCCCCCACTCAACATTTTTACAATCGATAAATCGCTCCTAGTCGTCATGTCCTTTCACATTACGGCAGTTCCACTAATCCTAACCCTCCTCCCAAATCCATGGCGTCCCAAATCTCCATGATCGGCGGTGAGTACAAGGTTAGAACCATCACCGGCGATGATTTCGACGTCATCTACACCCGTTCTACCACAACGGTGAAAGAATGCCTTGCTCGCTTCAAACGCACGTTCAAAAACTCAAATGATGAGTGGGTCGCTGGGCTAGATGTTGAGTACACCACAGTCCTGGGAAGCGAGAAGAAACTAAAGGAGGCGGAGAAGAACAAGCCCGCCGTGATCCAGGTTTGCGTGCATGACTTATGCTTGGTCTACCACATATGCCATGCCGATGTTGAGTGCGAGGAATTTAAGAACTTCCTCAAGGGCGGCCGAGTCAAATTCGTTACTGTAGACTTTAGGAACGACAAGGAAATCCTGGGTCGGATAGGCCTCATTGTAGGCAACCCCTTCGACCTCCAGAAGGAAGGGTTGGTGCCCTACCTTGATCAGCCTTCAATGCTGACCCTAGCAGGAGCCATGGTTCATCCTATGTACGGTGAACTGAAGAAAGCTCCGCACACGTTTCACCATGCATGGAAATGGACTGTACTAGATATAGACCACATCCACTACGCTTCAATGGATGGCTACCTTTGTTTCAATATCTACAAGGGTTGGATGAAGAGCAAGAGCCAAGTGTGTGGTTCAAGCAAAGAAGTATCACCCAAGAGGAAGAGGGACAAGGACGAAGTCGAGGATATGGACGAGGACTCCGAGTAAGGTGGCAGTGTCGTTGCTCATGGTGGTTCTAACGCAGTGTATACCGGATTAGTTGCTTAGTTTAATTTCTGGTGTGCTTAGTTTTATTTGAGGGGTGTGTTGTGCTGAGCCCCCAGCAGAACTATGTTATGTTTCTTCTCGTTATATTTCGTACATTTCATCTTTTAGTTGGTATAGTACTACCACTCGTTTCTTGACATTATATACGTACAATATATATGGCCAACATCATATAGCCAGCAGTTTAGTTGTCAAAGAATTTCAAGGTGCTTAGTTTTGTCAAAGAATTCCGTGGTGCTTAGTTTTATTTGAGGGGTGTGTTGTGCTGGACACCATTAACTTATCATTGTGAGAATCGGCTTATTTTTGTCATGTAACATGGTCAACGGGGTTTGACATGAAAATAACAATGTCTAATGGCATTTCTGAGCAAACATCTAACTTAACAATGGCATTTTTTAGATATCTAATTGCATTTTTGAGCAGGCATCTCACGGATCGATGGCATTTTTTGAGTAGTTGTAAATTCTAATGGCAAAACTGAGTAGTGATACACAACTAGTGGCATAAATAATAAGAACCCAAGAATTAAATAGGGCTAATTTCTTTATTTCTTTATTTCTTTATACCTTTGTGTGCGAAACAATATATGCTGCCTCCTGCCAGATTTTCTTTACAGAGGCAACATAGAACTATATGAGTGCCCTGTTAGATTTTGGAATTATTCCGGGTACGTTTGGCCTTTTTTATACATTAATTGAGTTTCTGGTCATTTAATGTGTATAATTCAAATTTGAACTACAAGCACAGTCTCCCGTGCATCAAAGTTGACTGAAAAATCACATGTGTGTCCTCGGGTGAATTTCTAGGTCCCATGCAAGAAATGGGAATGAAATTCAAACATCTGGGCATCGTGGTTCAGCCGAGAACATTGAGAAGCTTGGTTTTAAAATTCTTGTAAATCCAAAACACGCCTGAAAATCATGAAACATGTCATGGTGTCATGTCATGGTACTACCATGCTGTGGTAAAAAGATTGCAGAATAGGAACAAGTTTTGGTATAAGTTTCTTGCAAACCGGAGCTTCTCTCAAGAAGGCTCGTGGTTCTGAGAGGGAACGTGTCACCTTTGTGTGCATAATTCAAATTTTAAATACAAGCACATGCTCCAGTGCACCAAAGCTGGTTGAAAAATCACATGTGTGTCCTCGGGTAAATTTCTAGGTCCCATGCCAGAAATGGGAATGAAATTCAAACATCTGGGCGTCATGGCTTGGCTGGAAACATTGAGAAACTTGGTTTTTTAATTCCTGTAAATCCAAAACACGCATGGAAATCATGAAACTTGGCTTGGTGCCATGACATGGCACCAACATGTTGTGGTAATTTTGCTGTCGGATTTGCGAAGGCGCACACATTAACAATCAACAAAGTCATTTTGGAACAAGTGATGTCACGTTACAATCGGAAACACAAGTATTATTGAAACCGTGGGCATTTTATTTACCATTTACGTGCCGCCACGCGTCCCCTTTTTTTATTAGCTAGGAGGCGCCATGCAGGGTAGCTATTTGAGTACCGGAGGCGTGCGATCAGACCCCTGCGCATGCTTATCGGGAGGAGAGCCCTTTGACCTCCATCTGTTGTCCACCTCTCTCCCAAGATCTCCATTAATAGCGCCCAAGCCTCTGTTTAATGGCATGGCAATGTCTCACTCGACTGAGATTTAAGACAGAAAAAAGAAAATCTGAAAAGAAAATTTTGCATGGATCTTGATGTAAGATCCGACGAACCTATATAGCATCTACTGCGACTTATAGCAAGACTGATGAATATATATAAGGACGAGGAGAGTGGATAATAATTGTCTTACATAATTAGGAAGATAATTAAAAAAGCCACATGCGGCTACGCCCAAAATACACAAGGGCAAAAGAAGAAGGAAGACGCATACAACGATCTGGCTTGCTGATCTCTACTTTCTTTATGCGCTGCAGGTCACGGAGAATAGTTCTCGCGGCGGGCGATGATCTCTTTCATCAGTTTCATGTCCTTAATACGCTGCTTGGCAGCATCCATGGATTCCTCCACCAGCCTGTTGCGCTTGATGCGGAGCATGGCATTCTCGTCCATAAGTTTCTTGATGATGACGCCCGTCCTCTGCAACACGGCAGCGGTATCCTCCTCCTGCTCCGCCCTTCCGGCGATCTTCGCCCTCAGCAGGTCGCGCTCTCCCTGGAGCTTCGCATTGCCCTCCCCTAGTTGTCAGATGACGCCGGTAGCCTCGTCCTGCATCCTCGCCCAGCCGGAGATCTGATCTATCTGGCTATGGACTATCGCATGCTTGCGCAGAAGAGTCCTCGCCGCCCGCGAGAATTTTCCCTAGGCCGCGGCGGGACCTTCTCGCTGCTTCTGCGGCGCGGCGGGACATCTCTGCTGCTTCCGCGGTGTGGTCGGACCAGTCTGCTACATCGACGGCGCGGCGGGACCTCCGTGCTGCTTCGGTGGCGCGGCGGGACCTCTGTGTTGCTACTGCTGCACGGCTAGACATGTCGGCTGCTTTCGCGGCGAGGTGGGACATCTCTCGTGCTTCCTCTTCCATGCTCACCTCTCCCTGGTGGAAATCTCTCGACCCAGAACTTGGTTATGGCTTGATTGACTTGATTGTTTTTTGTGGATGAGGAGTTGAGGAGGAATGTGTAGTCATCTTAGCATAGTAGTATTTATAACCGAGCACTACTAATACGCTCCTAAGTGGGAAACCGTTTAGGTTGTGATTGGTGTGAATAGGTTTGCAATTAAATATAGCATGGTAGTAGTAGTAATTTGGAATGTGACGAGACGCGCTCAATTTTTTTTGACGGTTCTAGTTTTGAAGTGCGGCACTATTCCCGGATGGCGTAACGTCGGCACATTTTCTCGGTCGTGGTGTAGCATATGCCATGGTACTAGTTCTTTTTCTACTGCTGTGTACATGCAAAAACTGGCACCGTCGGATACATATCTTACGCCATGCGTTCGACAGAATAGCCTCGTGGCGAGCTATAGACTAGTCTTTTTTTCAGATGCATTACACCTATCTCCCGGGACTTCTTGCACGCACCATCACTGCTCCCTAGGTCGATGCCACCCACATACAGTTGTACTTTGAGAAGAGGTGCACGCACGCACTCGTCCTCTCTCTCATACGCATTTGTAGCTATGAATTGTAGTGTTCTCAACCATCTGATTGGCTCTATCATAGGTTTCACGTTGCTCCTTGGCCTTGAGATTGAGATGTTTTAAACGCGGAGGCTAAGATGGAGGCACGAGGTTTTGGTTAATGTGCAGGCCGCACACGGCACCAACACGACACGAGCTTCGTCTGCCTGGTGCGCATGCCGTCGGGTGAGTTGTCCAAGTATAGACACAACCAGGCCCTTGTTGGTATCCGCACCTCGACTTTGGCTGGTCATAGTGGAGAGTAACATAGACCAGTTACTAGTCTATGTTACTAGTACCTTCATAGCGGGTAGTGTCATATAGTATATGCATAATTTGGCGACGAGCGCTCTCTATATGTACCACCTTTTTTCTTTAATTACATCTTGTTAGTTTTGCTCCATGGCGCAATCCATCGATACTACTATTGTACAAATGTATACATTTTTAAAAGGCTAGAGGGCGGAGCAGTCTAGCTTGGTCCTTTTCACGAGAGCCGAGGGCCTTTGTGATTTGACGGCTCATTACTGCTGGAAGGCGGGGCCTTGTGATTTGACTGCACATATAAATGTGCCGACGACCTGAGGAGGAGCAAAGAACCGTGCGGTATACTCAAGTTTTCCTTTGGAGTCTGACGGAGGAGCACAAAACACGGCAGCCCAAAGTGCCATATCCTCTACTCTCTACTCTTATTATATATTACTAGCAAGAGGCATTGTTCTATTGGCGATAAAGAATGATCTAATTTGCTAGTCATCTCATTTTTAGCATTGTTCTATTCATGCCTCGCAGAGAAGGTGACACGTCTTGTAAACACCAAGCAAAATAAGAAACACAAGAGCAAAAGAAGAAGGAGGATTATCACCCCCAAAAAAGAAGGAAGACGCACACACAAGTCTAGGGCGCTGCTCTCACTACATGAAGGGTTGCTGGCATGAGTCGAATCGCTTCTTCATCGCCTCCACGACCTCCATCTCCTTGGCGCTGCCTCCTCCGCCATCTTCATCATTGTGTCCATGACGCGGGATTTCTCGACGCGAGCCTTCATCTGCTCCACAGCCGCATTACGCACCTTTGACAAAGAGCCGGGTGCTCGATGCGGAGCTTCGCCAACTCCTCCTTCTGTTCCATGACGAGGGCCTGCAACATCTTCATCGAGGAACTACTATTCTCATCTAGCTTCTTTATCCGGTGTTCTCCTCCTTCAGCAGGTCGAGCTCGTGGCAGAGCTTTGCCATGTCCTCCTGAAGTTGCAGGATTTTGCCGGTCGCCTTCTTCTCTGAGGCAATGCTCTTCTTTAGCAGCATCACGAAGCCGGTGGTCAACTCCCCCTGCTCATTGAGCTCAGCGGGCATGTCGTCGAGGCTCTCCTTCAACAGCTCCACCAAGCTGTGGATGAACTCCTTCTGCTTATTGAGGTGCTTATTGAGCTGATCGGGCATTGCCGTCGAGGGATAACGACTCTAGCGCCGCCAACTCGACATGTTCGCCTCCGCGTCTAGGGCGCTCCTGGGAGCCATCGCCTGCCCGTGACAGATCTTCCGAGGTCTCTGCGTGGCGGTGAGCCATCTCTTTTTTTGCGCAGCCTTGGTTGCCGCTCCCTTGTTACGAGTAGTTCTCGACCTAGAGCTCTGCACACCGGCCATGGCAAGGACGGACGAAGAAGGAGGACTTATGACGAGGAAGGCAGAGTAATTTTCGTTAGGTAGTTCCCCTTTTTATAACCTAAGTACTAGCACTAGTACTAAAACCTGCATAGTGGGAACACGTTCAGGTTTGGTATGTACTGGTAGGTGTGAGCAGGCTTGCACTTAATTGTAGCACTAGTACTTTCGAATGTGATGGGAACAAGGTAAAGATTAATTGATGGTTTTTTGTTTCGAGACCCGAAACGGCTCCTGATGAGTTTAGTGGAACGTAAATTTCAAGTAGACTACACTGCTCAGATGCGTAAATATTATGTTACTGTCAAAAATTGGCACAAAATACGAAGGAGACCAATGGAAGTACTACTAGCAACCCATGATTTAACTACTCGCATGCGCGCAGTGGAGTAGTAATGTCTTTCATCCGCCCTCACGTCCAGCGGCGAATCCAAGGGGCAGGCTTGGATGGGCTCAAGCCTGATACGTCCATTTTGCATCATGCTTTTATATTGATATTTATTGCATTATGGGTTGTTATTACATGTTATGTCACAATACTTATGCCTATTCTCTCTTATTTCGCAAGGTTTACATAAGGAGGGAGAATGCCGGCAGCTGGAATTCTGGGCTGGAAAAGAAGCAAATATTAAAGACCTATTCTCACAAGAACTCCAAAAGTCCCGAAACTCCACGAAAGTCATTTTGGAAATAAAAATATCCAGCAGAAGAAGTTCACGGAGGGGGCCCACCTGTCCATGAGGGTGGGGGCGCGCCCTACCCCCCAGGGCGCGCCCCCTACCTCGTGGGCCCCCTGCTGGCTCTCCGATGCCCATCTTTTGCTATATGAGGTCTTTCGATGAGAAAAAAATCATAAGCAACCTTTCGGGATGAAACTCCGCCGCCACGAGGCGAAACCTTGGCGGAACCAATCTAGGGCTCCAGCAGAGCTGTTCTGCCGGGGATACTTCCCTCCGGGAGGGGGAAATCATCGCCATCGTCATCACCAACGCTCCTCTCATCAGGAGAGGGCAATCTCCATCAACATCTTCACCAGCACCATCTCATCTCAAAACCCTAGTACATCTTTTGTATCCAATTCTTGTCTCCAAGTCCGGGATTGGTACTAGTAGGTTGCTAGTAGTGTTGATTACTCCTTGTAGTTGATGCTAGTTGGTTTATTTGGTGGAAGATCATATGTTCAGATCCTATATGCATATTATTACTCCTCTGATTATGAACATGAATATGCTTTGTAAGTAGTTACGTTTGTTCCTGAGGACATGGGAGAAGTCTTGCTATTAGTAGTCATGTGAATTTGGTATTCGTTCAATATTTTGATGAGATGTATGTTGTCTAGCCTCTAGTGGTGTTATGTGAATGTTGACTACATAACACTTCACCATTATTTGGGCCTAGTGGAAGGACTTGGGAAGTAATAAGTAGATGATGGGTTGCTAGAGTGACAGAAGCTTAAACCCTAGTTTATGCGTTGCTTCGTAAGGGGCTGATTTGGATCCACATGTTTCATGCTATGGTTAGGTTTACCTTAATACTTTTGTTGTAGTTGCGGATGCTTGCAATAGAGATTAATCATAAGTGGGATGCTTGTTCAAGTAAGAACAGCACCCAAGCACCGTCCACCCACATATTAAATTATCAAAGTACCGAACGCGAATCATATGAACGTGATGAAAACTAGCTTGATGATATTCCCATGTGACCTCGGGAGCGCTTTTTCCTTATATAAGAGTTTGTCCAGGCTTGTCCTTTGCTACAAAAAGGATTCGGCCACCTTGCTGCACTTTATTTACTTTTGTTACTTGTTTCTCGTTACAAATTATCTTATCACAAAACTATCTGTTACCACTTATTTCAAAGATTTGAAGAGAATACTTGCTGAAAACCGCTTATCATTTCCTTCCGCTCCTTGTTGGGTTCGACACTCTTACTTATCGAAAAGGACTACGATAGATCCCCTATACTTATGGGTCATCAAGACTCTTTTCCGGCGCTGCTGTTGTGGAGTGAAGCGCCTTTGGTAGGTGGAATTTGGTAAGGAAAAATTTATATAGTGTGCTGAAATTTACTGTCACTTGTACTATGGAAAGTAATCCTCTGAGGTGCTTGTTCGGGGTATCTTCACCCCGACCAGTAGAGCAAAGAGTTGCTCCTCAACCTACTGAACCTATTGAAAATGAAATTATTACCTTTGAAGTCCTTCGGGTATGATGGAAAAACTGCTAGCTAATGCTTTTACAGGAGATGGAACAAAGCATCCTGATAAACATCTACTCTATGTGGATGAAGTTTGTGGATTATTTAAGCTTGTAGGTATACCCGATGATGTTGTTAAGAAGAAGGTCTTCCATTTATCTTTGAAGGGAGACGCATCGACCTGGTATAGGCTATGTGATGATACGGGATCATGGAACTATAAACAAATGAAGCTGTAATTTCATCAAAAATATTATCCTATGCATCTTGTTCATCGTGATCGCAATTATATATATATATATATATATATATATATATATATATAATTTTTGGCCTCGGGAAGGAGAAAGCATCGCTCAAGCCTGGGTGAGGATTAAATCAATGTTATATTCATGCCCCAATCATGAGCTCCCAAGAGAAATAATTCTTCAAAGTTTTTATGCTCGGCTTTCTCATAATAATCAAACCATGCTCGATACTTCTTGTCCTGGCTCTTTTATGATGAAGACTATTGAATTCAGATGGAATTTATTGGATAGAATTAAACGCAACTCTGAAGATTGGGATCTCGACGAAGCTAAGGAGTCAGGTATGATACCCAAGTTTGATTGTGTTAAATCTTTTATGGATACCGATATTTTCCGTAAGTTTAGCACTAAATATGGACTTGACTCTGAGATAGTAGCTTCTTTCTGTGAATCTTTAGCTACTTATGTTGATCTCCCCAAGGAGAAGTGGTTTAAATATCATCCTCCCATAGAAGTAAAAGTAGCTGCACCTATTAAAGTTGAAGAAAAGACTGTCACTTATAATGATCCTATTGTTCCTACTTCTTATGTTGAGAAACCACCTTTCCCTGTTAGAATAAAGGATCGTGCTAAAGCTTCAACTGTGGTTCGTAAAAGCAATATTAGAACTTACACACCTCCTGAGCAAGTTAAAGTTGAACCTAATATTGCTATTGTTAAAGATCTCTTGGCTGATAATATTGATGGCCATGTTATTCAATTTTGCGGTGAAACTGCTAGAATTGCCAAACCTTGTGCTAAAGATAAACATAGACCTGTTGTAGGCGTGCCTGTTATTTCTGTTAAAATAGGAGATCATTGTTATCATGGCTTATGTGATATGGGTGCTAGTGCTAGTGTTATACCCTATGACTTGTATAAGGAAATTATGCATGATATTGCACCCGCTGAGATAGAAAGTATTGATGTTACAATTAAACTTGCCAATAGAGATACTATATCAAAGTGGGAATTGTTAGAGATGTTGAAGTCTTGTGTGGGAAAACTAAATATCCTGCTGATTTTCATGTTCTCAGTTCCCCCACAAGACAGCTTTTGTCCCATTATATTTGGTAGACCCTTCTTGAATAATCTGTCAATGCTAAGATAGATCATGCGAAAAGAATGTTGTTACTATTGGCTTGGATGATATGATTCATGAGTTTAATTTCTCTAAATTTAGTAAACAACACCGTGAAGAAGAATTGCCTAGTAAGGATGAAATTATTGGTCTTGCTTCTATTGCGGTACCTCCTAGTGATCCTTTAGAACATTATTTGCTAGACCCTGAAAACGATATGTTTATGAATGAAAGAAGGGAAATAGACGAAGTATTCTTTAAACAGGAACCTATTCTGAAACACAATTTGCCTGTTGAAATCCTAGGGGATCCTCCTCCACCCAAGGGTGATCCCGTGTTTGAACTTAAACCATTGCCTGATAATCTTAAATATGCTTATCTAGATGAAAAAAAGATATATCCTGTTATTATTAGTGCTAATCTTTCAGAGCATGAAGATGAAAGATTATTGAAAACTCTGAAGAAGCACCGTGCTGCTATTGGATATACTCTTGATGATCTTAAGGGCATTAGTCCCACTCTATGTCAACATAAAATAAATTTGGAAGAAGATGCCAAACCATTTCGTGATCCTCAACGCCGTCTGAATCCTAAAATGAAAGAAGTGGTAAGAAAAGAAATACTAAAGCTTCTGGAGGCAGGTATAATTTATCCCGTTGCTGATAGTCAGTGGGTAAGTCCCGTTCATTGTGTCCCTAAGAAGGGACGACATCGTTGTTCCTAATGATAAAGATGAATTGATTCCACAAAGAATTATTACAGGTTATAGGATGGTAATTGATCTCCGCAAATTAAATAAGGCTACTAAAAAGGATCATTACCCCTTACCTTTTATTGATCAAATGCTAGAAAGATTATGCAAACATACACATTACTGCTTTCTAGATGGTTATTCTGGTTTCTCTCAAATACCTGTGTCGGCTAAAGATCAATCAAAGACTACTTTTACATGCCCTTTTGGTACTTTTGCTTATAGACGTATGCCTTTTGGTTTATGTAATGCACCTGCTACCTTTCAAAGATGCATGATGGCTATATTCTCTGACTTTTGTGAAAAGATTTGTGAGGTTTTCATGGATGACTTTTCCGTCTATGGTTCCTCTTTTGATGATTGCTTGAGCAATCTTGATCGAGTTTTGCAGAGATGTGAAGAAACTAATCTTATCTTGAATTGGGAAAAGTGCCACTTTATGGTTAATGAAGGTATTGTCTTCGAGCATAAAGTTTCTGAAAGAGGTATTGAAGTTGATAAAACCAAGGTTGATGCTATTGGAAAGATGCCATGTCCCAAGGACATCAAAGGTATAAGAACTTTCCTTGGTCACGCCGGATTTTATAGGAGGTTCATTAAGGACTTCTCAAAAATTTCCTGCCTCGACTAATTTATTACAAAAAGATGTACCATTTGTCTTTGATGATGATTGTGTAGAAGCATTTGAAATACTTAAGAAATCATTGGTCTACCTTTTTGTTGTTCACCCACCGATTGGAATTTACCCTTTGAAATTATGTGTGATGCTAGTGATTATGTCGTAGGTGATGTTGTAGGGCAAAGAGTTGATAAGAAATTAAATGTTATCCATTATGCTAGTAAGACTCTAGACAATGCTCAAAGAAATTATGCTACTCTTGAAAAAAGAATTCTTAGCAGTTGTATTTGCTTGTGATAAGTATGAGACCTTATATTGTTGATTCTAAAGTAACTATTCACACCGATCAAAGCTGCTATTAAATATCTTATGGAAAAGAAAGATGCTAAACCTAGACTTATTAGATGGGTTCTCTTGCTACAAGAATTTGATTTGCATATTGTTGATAGAAAAGGAACTGAGAACCCCGTTGCAGACAACTTGTCTAGTTTAGAAAATGTTCTTGATGACCCACTACCTATTGATGATAGCTTTCCTGATGAACAATTAAATGTTATAAGTACTTCTCGTAGTACTCCATGGTATGCTGATTATGCTAATTATATTGTTGCTAAATTTATACCACCTAGCTTCACATACCAGCAAAAGAAAAAGTTTTTCTACGATTTGAGACATTACTTTTGGGATGACCCACATCTTTATAAAGAAGGAGTAGATGGTGTTATTAGACGTTGTGTACCTGAGCATGAACAAGAACAGATCCTACGCAAGTGCCACTCCGAAGCTTATGGAGGACACCATGCTATAGATAGAACTGCACATAAGGTATTGCAATCCGGTTTTTATTGGCCTACTCTCTTCAAGGATGCCCGTAAGTTTGTTTTGTCTTGTGACGAATGTCAAAGAATTGGTAATATTAGTAAACGTCAAGAAATGCCTATGAATTATTCACTCGTTATTGAACCATTTGATGTTTGGGGCTTTGATTATATGGGACCTTTTCCTGCCTCTAATGGATATACACATATTTTAGTTGCTATTGATTACGTTACTAAGTGGGTAGAAGCTATTCCAACTAGTAGTGCTGATCATAACACTTCTATTAAAATGCTTAAAGAAGTTATTTTTCCGAGGTTTGGAGTCCCTGGATACTTAATGACTGATGGTGGTTCACATTTTATTCATGGTGCTTTCCGTAAAATGCTTGCTAAGTATGACGTTAATCATAGAATTGCATCTCCTTATCACCCACAGTCTAGCGGTCAAGTAGAGTTGAGTAATAGAGAGCTCAAATTAATTTTGCAAAAGACCGTCAATAGGTCTAGAAAGAATTGGTCCAAGAAACTTGATGATGCATTATGGGCCTATAGAAGGGCATATAAAAATCCTATGGGTATGTCTCCATATAAAATGGTTTATGGAAAAGCATGTCACTTACCTCTCGAACTAGAACATAAGGCTTATTGGGCTATTAAAGAGCTCAACTATGATTTCAAACTTGCCGGTGAGAAGAGGTTATTTGATATTAGCTCGCTTGATGAATGGAGAACCCAAGCTTATGAAAATTCCAAGTTGTTTAAAGAAAAAGGTAAAAGATGGCATGACAAAAGGATACAAAAGCGTGAGTTTAATGTAGGTGATTATGTATTGCTATACAACTCTCGTTTAAGATCTTTTGCAGGAAAACTTCTCTCCAAATGGGAAGGCCCTTACGTTATCGAGGGGGTCTATCGCCCGGTGCCATAAAAATCAACAATTTCAAGGCACAAATCCAAGGTGGTAAACGGTCAAAGAATCAAACATTATATCTCAGGTAATCCCATAAATGTTGAAACCAATGTTATTGAAATCAGAACCCGAGGAATACATAAAGGACACTTTCCGTAACGTTTAGGACTCGAAAAGGAATAGGTATGTGGTACGGCAAGTAAACCAACTCCAAAACAATTTTTAAGGCAATATTTCTCCGTTTTGGAATATTTAGAAAAATAGAAAAATAAGTAGCAGTCAGGGAAGGACACGAGGGCTCCACGAGGGTGGAGGGCGCGCCCTACCCCCCTGGGCGCGCCCCCCTACCTCGTGAGCACCTTGTGTGCCTTTCGGACTCCGTTTTCTTGCAAGATACGTGTTTTGGTCGGTAAAAATTCATTATATATTCTCCCGAAGGTTTTCACTCCTGTATCACACAAATATCCTCTGTTCTTGTTTCGAGTTGTTTTCTGTCAGGGTTTTCAAGGCTAGGCATCATGTCGTCCCCCTCCTCCAACAATGGTGACGACGATGCTTGGCTAATGAAGATAGATCTAAAGAGGGAAGAACCCATGAAGATCAACAAGGATGAAAGGATCAAGAAGGCCACGGAGGATCAAGCTCCGGTAGCAGAAGACATCCTTCAACTTGATCATAATCTTCTTACCCCAACTGAGATCGAAGCTTTCAAGATGATTGAGTTAGCTCGTATACAGAACAAGTATCTCACAAGTGAAAATATTTTGTTGAAGGAGCATATTTTTGCACTCACGGGCATTATCCGCAAGCTGGAGGACCTCTTACGCTCGATGTGTGACTATCCATCATCACCACCATCTTCTTCACCGACAAAGGAGACATAATCACATGGGTATGGGCACTCCCCTTGGCAACTGCCAAGCTTGGGGAGGTGCCCCGGTATTGTATCACCATCACACTCTTATCTTTACCGTTTTCTTAGTTCGATCCTATTAGTAGTATCTTGATCTAGTAGAATAAAGTTTATGGCATGATCTAGTTTTGAGTTTTGCTTTATGATCTCTCTATGTAATCGAGTCCGTGAGCTATATATAATAAAGATTAGTGTTGAGTCAAGGGCTTGATTATTTTGCCGTGATCTTGAGTGAATAAAAGAAAAGAGAAAAGAATAAAAAGAAACAAAGAGTTCATATTGATCTTATTGAAAGTAATGACCTCACATAGAAAGAGTATGATGATTAAAAGTTGTTGGGAGTTGGCAGACATAGCTTTGGTCATCGTTGCAATTAATAGGAAGTAATAAGGAAAGAGAGGTTTCACATATAAATATACTATTATTGACATCTTTTATGATTGGGAGCACTCATTAAAATATGACATGCTAAATAGTTGATGTTGGACAAGGAAGACAACGTAATGAGTTATGTTTTCTTATATCCGAGATAAAGTATGTTGTCATGGATCATCCAACATGTTGAGCTTGCCTTTCCCCTCGTGCTAGCTAAATTCTCGGCACCAAGTAGAGATACTACTTGTGCTTCCAAAATCCCTTAAACCAGTTTTGCCATGAGAGTCCACCATATCTACCTATGGATTGAGTAAGATCCTTCAAGTAAGTTGTCATCGGTGCAAAGCAATAAAAATTGCTCTAAATATGTATGATTGATTGGTGTGGGAGAAATAAGCTTTATACGATCTTGTGATGTGGAAGTAATAAAAGCGACGGACTGCATAATAAAGGTTCATATCACAAGAGGCAATATAAAGTGACGTTCTTTCGCATTAAGATTTTATGCATCCAACCATAAAAGCGCATGGAAACCTCTGCTTCCCTCTGCGAAGGGCCTATCTTTTACTATTATCTTCTACCTTATGCAAGAGTCATGGTGATCTTCACCTTTCCTTTTTCATTTTATCCTTTGGCAAACACAGTATGTTGGAAAGATCCTGATAGATATATCTAATTGGATGTAGGGGAGCATGAGTTATTATTGTTGACATTACCTGTCGGTGTCAAAACCGGCGAATCTCGGGTAGGGGGTCCCGAACTGTGCATCTAGGTGGATGGTAACAGGATACAAGGGACACGATGTTTTTACCCAGGTTCGGGCCCTCTCGATGGAGGTAAAACCCTACTCCTGCTTGATTGATCTTGATGATATGAGTATTACAAGACTTGATCTACCAAGAGATCGGAGAGGCTAAAACCTAGAAGCTAGCCTATGGTATGATTGTTGTTCTTGGTCCTACAGACTAAACCCTCCGGTTTATATAGACACCGGAGGGGGCTAGGGTTACACAGAGTCGGTTACAAGGAAGGAGATCTACATATCCGTATTGCCAAGCTTGCCTTCCACGCCAAGGAGAGTCCCATCCGGACACGGGACGAAGTCTTCAATCTTGTATCTTCATAGTCCAACAGTCCGGCCAAAGGATATAGTCTAGCTATCCGGATACCCCCTAATCCAGGACTCCCTCAGTAGCCCCTGAACCAGGCTTCAATGATGATGAGTCCGGCGCGCAAATTGTCTTCGGCATTGCAAGGCGGGTTCCTGCTCCGAATACTTCCTAGAAGATTTTGAACACGAGGATCATGTCCGGCTCTGCAAAACAAGTTCCACATACCACCGTAGAGAGAATAATATTTCCACAAATCTAATCTGCTGACGTACCCCGCAGTGTGACAACACACCACGACCAAGCCTTTATTCGAATCGTTTTCCATAACCAATCTCAGCGTGTTTCGCGAGGCGGTTTCCTTGGCACGTCTTGTCGAAGCAGAGATCGTGTCCCCTTTATTACGGGATTCTCATCAACACGGACATGGGTAACCCAATCGCGCCCGTTGGTATGACCCCTCGATCGGAGGTAAGTCCCAAACGGTCACGAGGAGGGCACTTGGTATTCAATCTCTTTATAAAGAGACCAAGGCCTATTCTTTTCTTTCGATCTCAATCGAATCCACCTCCCGCCTCGAGTTCCAACACCCAAAGCTCAGGTTTAGGCACTTCAGACATCCGATTATGTCCGGATCCAACCTTCAAGGTCGGTGGATGCCTTCCTCCGTCACGGAGGAAGACGTAATAAAGCTAAGGGAGGCCAGGTACCTGACCGGCGAAATCCCGCATAGGCTGCTTGCTCAAGGGCAGGTCATTCCCACTCACAAGCCCGGTGAGAGCGTCTGTTCGTATCTCACTTCCTCCGAGGGCTAGGCTTCGCGCCAGATCCCTTCGTGAGGGGGCTTATGTTCTATTATGGGCTGGACTTTCACGATTTAGCTCCGGAGTCTATCCTCCACATCTTGTCGTTCATCGTCGTGTGCGAAGCTTTCCTCCGTATTACCCCTCACTTCGGACTGTGGCTCAAGACCTTCAAAGTGGAGCCGAAGATGATCGAGGGGCGGCACGCAGAGTGCGAAGGCGCCATAATAAGCAAAAATGCCGACGCCCCATGGCCTGAGGGCTCTTTCCAGGAGGTGTCCAGTTTATGGCAACGAGAGTGGTTTTATATCACAGCTCACAAGGGTACCAAGTGGGTGGCCCCACCTGTCTTTTGCTTGGGTTCCCCGCCACGACTAACGTCATGGGTCAACAAGGGGCTGGACTGGGGGCCAGTAAAGGATGTGCCCATATTGCAGAGCCGCATCCGAGATCTCCTTGAGAGAGATGTCCGGTCATGGTGATGCAAGTCATGTTAATTCGCCGAGTCCTGCCCTGCAAACGTCATCCCGTCCGCCTGTGGGAGTTCAATCTGGAGGGACCGCGATCTCTTCAACACTTCCTCGGCATGACGCCCGAGGAGATGTACAAATTGTTCTTCGGGCCACAAATAATGTGTCCGGACACCACTGAGGATGCAGGTCTGAGATGCAATCGCCCGGATACCCAAGTAAGTAGCCCCGCATCCAAACACACTGTCTGTTTATTTATCGCAATGTCGCCCTAAAAAAGCCGCTCTTTGACCATGATTGGATAGCGAAGGCAAAGTTGATCAGGTGTTCGGCCCCCTCCCTGGGACCTCACCAGATCCCGTGGTTAACCTGGATGCTGGAGATCGCGCCTCATCAAGCACCTTCAGGAGAAGATAAAGGGGGGAACAAGGAGGCTAACGCCTCCGCGAAGGAGGTTAGCCGGGAAGGAGGAACTAAAACTTCCTCTCCCCAGGGAAGAAAGAGGACCGCCTCCGAGGACTCGGAGACAATGGTCTCCAAACGGGGAAAGAAATCTTCGCCGGAGGGTCCTGCCCCGGGGGATACCCCGGCCGCACTATGCCCTCAAGGGGATCAGACCTCCACCGAGTTGTAAGAAAAAGGGTACTTCATAATAAAAATATCTTGCCTTACTTCTGAGGAAGATAACCGAAGCATTTATCTTGCAGTTCAGATCTTAGCCCTTCTCAGCAGAGCTCGTCTTCAGGGGATCTTCTTCCAGAGATGATGGAGAGGGAAACGCCTTCCCCTGCCATACCGCCTCGTGAGGCGGGCGACCCTGAGGTATCGTCACGGAGGGTTTCTCCTGATCCGGCAAGGCCAGAGGGCAATCCTATGGCCACCCGAAGTCCCCAGTGTCCGGCTCTTGAAGAGAGCAATCGAAAGAGTCCGGCACCGTCTGGTGTGCGGTCGGACATACTGAGGGATCTGCTAGAGCGAGCAACTGTCTTAGAAGAGCACCGTAGTTGATGAGTACGGTGATTGAAAGGATTTCATCCGCCGAAAGCGGGTTGCATGAAGCATTTACGAGTCTACTGACGGGTTTTCAGGTACGCGAAATGATGTACATTTTTACTGATGCAGCGCATTTTTAGATGCGCCTGTGTAGATAGTAGCCCCGAGACTACGGGTGTTGTCGAAGACGACGGCGCCTGAGAGGATCATAGTCCTGTGAATAATCTTGCTGCCTTAATATGCAGGTGGCGAAGTGTCCGGTGGCGGTAGGATGATGATTTTGCCGAGTTAAAGCGGCGACAGCGTGGCGAATGCCGACATCGTACTTGTCAACAAGCGGCTTGACGAGGCACAAGGTATGTGATTCCCCCGGTGACACATGGGAAGAGGAGCATGATGCCAGTATCTATAACGTGTGTGTGAATGCAGACGGAACTGCGGCCGTGGAGAACCTTCGGGCAGAACTTGCCCGAGCCAAAGAACAAGCCAGAAAAAGCGATGCGGCTGCCCTAAAGGCAATCGAGGAACTGAAAGCCAAACAGGCTGCTCACTGCCAAAGCAAGGAGAAAATAGCCAGGATGGCTGTGGAATTGAAGAATGTCGTTGACCGTTGCAAGCTTCTTGAAAAGGAAGATCAAGCGAAGAGGACAGACCTGGAGAAGGCCACGATGGCGGCCAAAGACACCCGCTCTGCCATGAGAGCGATGAAGGAGGAGCTGCATCAAGCTGGAGATATCGCGGCTGGGAAGCCCTTTATGTTGCGGATGAAGTTCGGAGATCCTAAGTATGCTCCTTTGGACCGGCTGTGGAGTTCTCCGCGTGCATATCTGGATTTAGAGGCGAGTGCTGCCGATGCGGCCGAATACTTCCGAGATGAAAAAGATCGCGAAGTGGAAAAGCTGTTCTGGTCACAATTTAACGTTCCAGAGCGTCCGCTTCCATTGACTGTTCGGTTGGCCGAATGGGCCGAGCTGAATAGATTGTCCGGTCTCGCCATGAGGTCTGTTGTGGATCATCTGTGGCCGGAAAGGCCAAAGCCGAATAGTTATTTTAGTTTAGTGCAGCAGTTCCTTGGTGCAGTGGCGCATATCGACGCGATGAAGAGGTCGGCGTGCGTAGAGGGTGCGCAGATGGCCCTTGCCCGTGTGAAGACATACTGGGTGGAGATGGAGGCCACTGCTATTGCAACCCAAGATTCGGACGAGAGCCGAGTACCTGCCGAGCACTACTTTCGAGAAGTTCTTGAGGGCGCTCGTTCAATAGAAGCGCAGTGCTCGAAGAATATTATATTTTAAGGACATGTATTCCCATTGATAAACAATGTTTTGCTGAATTGTAAAGGCTATTTTATACTTTTGCCTGAAAGAATTATAATACCTCCTGTGCGGTCGTTCATGTATATATGTATATAACCTGAAAGATGGCAGTCGTCGGCTTCAGCCCCCACGCATATAATGCCGGGGTGTTCGCAGAAGACGCATGTTCACACTTGATCCAACGTCTTGGTCCATTAAGGAGGTGATAGCGCAACGAACTAGGCAATAGGACTATAATGCTTTCACACTTTCACTTAACCATATGAGTTTGACAGTGGGGCTACTATATAGCCCCTCGTGGCTCCGCGCTCATCCGAATTCGGGGCGCGTACATGCATGACAAGGAAACGGCCCTTCATTAAAGTGGAGGAATCCCGAAGATTCCGCTGGGTCATCGGGTGGTTGACCAGTCTCACGCTATATCATGACAGTCAGTTTTCGCCTTTCTCTACTGAGGTGCTCGTCCGGATGAACCAGGGCACAATCGCGATGAAGTTCTCCGGTGCCGCCTTAGCCGATAGAGCGGAACGTAAGGTAGCAAAACGCAGGAGCCGGGTAAACCCAACATTTGACCAAAGACATGATTCGGAGCTGATGCATATAAGGCCAAACTTGCGACGCCGAACACTCCCTAAGGTATTCGGTCTTTATTATGTAAACCGGGCTAAGCAGTGCCCTTTGTAATAAGCCCCTGGTGTCCAGGTACGTGCAATAATCTGACGTGGCCACATGCCAATACGTCAGCATCCATCTCAGTTGTACTGAGAATCCAGGGGATGTGTATCAACAAGAGACAGTAAAAAAGGTTTACGCAGGGTCTTAATCTAAAGAGAATCCTTGGAACGGGTCCCTGCTGCACGTCTGCGCCTGTATCTTCGTTGTGCCGTATCCTGGACGGGTGTAGCATGATGGTCATCTGTAAAAGAGAGGAACTTAACTGAAAAGTTGTCGTGCAAAAGGTAGGTTATACTAAATAAACCAAGTACAGTTCAAGATGAGTAAAGTTGAGCCTAATTGTCACTTGTTTACACGCGTTGAGCCCCTTGTATTGTTATAGGGGTATAGCCATCAAACATGTATCAATTATATAGTTGCGCCGGACTCGTCTAACCGTGTCCGTGGTCTTAACAACCAGTCAGATGTTCTAGCTGGTGAGGCCGTTTAGTGTGCAACTGCCAAAGCAGCCGCACGGTCTTCCGCGCGCAAGGAGCGCTCAATACTTCCATTTACTATAATGATGCCACATGGACCGGGCATCTTAAGCGTGAGAGAAGCGTAATGCGGTATTGCGTTAAAGCGAGCGAAAGCTTCGCGTCCGAGTAGTGCTTGATAGCCACTTTGGAACGGAGCGATGTGAAAGGTTAACTTTTCACTTCGGAAGTTATCGGGAAAGCCGAATATAACCTCTAGTAGCAGGGAGCCCGTGCAATGGGCTTCTGGGCCTGGCGTTACTCCTTTAAAGGTAGCATTGCTATGACCGATTTTTGTTGGGTCTATCCCCATTTTGCGGACTGTGTCCTGATATATCAGGTTTAAACTCATCGCCGCCGTCCATCGAGACTCGTGTAAAGTGGTATCCGTCAATTATTGGGTCTAACACCAAGGCAGCCCATCACACTTTTGCCGATTCTTGGCGAGTAATCCCAATGGTCGAAGGTGATCGGTTGGGACGACCAGTGGCAGAACTCCGTGGTGACGGGCCCTGGGGCATGTGTCTCTAGGAGCGCCGCTTTGTTTCTCCCCTTCGTTACGTGTAACACATTTACTGTTTTGACTTATGGTGGGAATTTCTTCTGTTCCCCAGTGCTTTGTTTGCGAGGCTCGTCCTCGTCTTCACTTGGTGTATCCAGCCCCTTGTGTTCGGCGTTGAGTATGCCGGACTTCTTGAAGACCCAACATTCTCTATGGGTATGATTTGCAGGTTTATCAGGGGTGCTGTGGATCTGACATAGTTTGTACAAAATCTTGTTTAGGCTGGACAGTTCGTCTCTGTTGCCTTTGGGGGGCAGCTTTTGCTGACCCGGCCGAGAGCTTTTGAATCCGGCGTTTACCGCCGTGCTCTTCGGGATGTCTTATTTATTCTGGCGCTTGTTTTTGCTGCGTCGTGGCTTCCCGTTTCCGTCCCTGACTTCGGATGTACTTGGGTCACTGGTGCTACATCGAGCTAACCAACTGTCCTCGCCCGCGCAAAAGCGGTTCATGAGGCTTGTTAATGCTGCCATTGTTCTCGGCTTTTCTTGGCCAAGGTGTCTGGCAAGCCATTCGTCTCGGACGCTGTGCTTGAAAGCTGCTAAGGCTTCGGCATCCGGACAGTCGACTATTTTGTTCTTTTTAGTGAGGAACATGTTCCAAAGCTTTCGGGCTAACTCTCCGGGTTGTTGAGTTATATGACTTAAATCGTCTGCATCCGGTGGTCGGACATAGTTCCCTTGAAAATTTGCCCGAAAAGCATCTTCGAGCTCTTCCCAACTTCCAATGGTGTTTTCGGGGAGGCTTTTAAGCCAGTGTCGGGCTGGCCCTTTGAGCTTGAGGGGTAAGTACTTGATGGCATGGAGATCGTCTCCTCGAGCCATGTGGATATGGAGGATGTAGTCCTCGATCCGCACCCTGTGGTCTGTCGTTTCGTCGTATGCCTCTATGTTTACGGGTTTGAATCCCTCTGGAAATTCATGGTCCAGCACCTCATCGGTGAAACATAGGGGGTGTGCGGCACCCCTGTATTTGGGTGTACCGAGGTGTTCGGATTTTTGTTGTGTTGCATTGCGTGTTGGAGGGCGCTTTCTTGGCCCGTAGATGGATCTGGTTGGGCCTTCGTTTTGATGCGAGTCCTCATGTGGATCGCGTACTGGCTTGTGTGCGGCGTCGTTTGCCGCTCTATGTTGGCCACGAGGTCGTCTATCCGACCGGATGGCTGTTTTGTTTTTTGATTGCGGGGGCTCTAAGGCCTCATCATCGAATTCAGGTAGTAGCTTTCGCTTCGGGTAGCTCTTTGTGTGGCGACTGCCGCCATACTTTTCTGTGGTGTTGAGTACTTTACTCCATCTAATTCTGAGTGTATCTTGCGCAGCCTTGAGCTTTCATACGCTTTTTCAGACTCCATGATGGCGACAAGCCTTTGGTGGAGATTCTGTTGCTCCAACTGTTTGTCAGGTGTGATATCATCCGGACTGTTATCTTCGCCGGAGATGCGTTGTTCGGTTTGATTCTCCGTGTTGTCGTGGTCGGACGGTGGTTCAATGCCGTGTTCGTCGTCCGCTGGCTCACCCTGCTCTATCGCTAGGTCTGTATGATCGTTGCTTCTGTCGAGGCGGGATTTGGAGTGGCGCTTACGCTGCCGCCTTGACTGCTTCTTGAGGGAACGATCCTTCGCTGCGTCCTTCCGTGCCTCGTTGTCGTTTTCTTTGGGTGTGTCCATCATGTATACATCATATGATGAAGTGGGCGTCTAGTGCCCTGTGGGTAGTGGCTCCTGTTCGTCTCCTGCATCGTCGTCCATACCATCGATGTCTTTGGAGTCGAAGTTGAGCATGTCGGTCAATTCATTGATAGTGGCTACTAAGTGGGTGGTGGGTGGGCGGCGATTTTCTTCGTCATCCGCATCCCAATCCTGCCGGACATAGTCCGGCCAGGACTCTCCTGACAAGGAGAGAGATCTTAATGAGTTCAAGATGTCGTCAAGGGCGAGGCCGAAGATATCCGCGGAGGTGAACTCCATGATCAGCGCCCAGTCGGAGTCGATAGGCACGGGCGCAGGCGGTTCGGAGTCCGTGGCCGGAGAAGAATCCGACAGTTTGGAGTCACGGCTCTCGTGAAGGATAGGGTTGATATTTGGCTTGATCGCCGTTGAGACTGCAGCCTCCGGGGCGGGGTCTAGCCATCCGTCCATGGATGGCGCAATTGGCTCCGAATAGAGGGTCGGGGCGGTTGCAGGTGCGATCTCCTGAACACTGTCCGACGGCAAAGCTAAATCATGCTCATCGTGACCGTGCGGCGCACTCGGCAGGGGCTCGAATCCGTCAAAAATCAAGTCTCCGTGGATGTCGGTCGTGTAGTTTAAGCTTCCAAACCTGACCTGATGGCCAGGGGCGTAGCTCTCGATCTGCTCCAGGTGGCCAAGCGAGTTGGCCCGCAGTGCGAAGCCGCCGAATACAAATATCTGTCCAGGGAGAAAAGTCTCACCCTGGACAGCATCTCTATCGATGATTGAAGGAGCCATCAAGCCTAACGATGATGACACAGAGGAACTCTCAATGAAAGCACCAATGTTGGTGTCAAAACCGGCGGATCTCGGGTAGGGGGTCCCGAACTGTGCATCTAGGCGGATGGTAACAGGAGACAAGGGACACGATGTTTTTACCCAGGTTCGGGCCCTCTCGATGGAGGTAAAACCCTACTCTGCTTGATTGATCTTGATGATATGAGTATTACAAGAGTTGATCGACCACGAGATCGGAGGCTAAACCCTAGAAGCTAGCCTATGGTATGATTGTTGTTCTTGGTCCTCTTAGACTAAACCCTCCGGTTTATATAGACACCGGAGGGGCTAGGGTTACACAGATTCGGTTACAAGGAAGGAGATCTACATATCCGTATTGCCAAGCTTGCCTTCCACGCCAAGGAGAGTCCCATCCGGACACGGGACGAAGTCTTCAATCTTGTATCTTCATAGTCCAACAGTCCGGCCAAAGGATATAGTCCGGCTGTCCGGATACCCCCTAATCCAGGACTCCCTCATTACCCTTGAGGTAAAAGGTTGTGGGGTGAAACTATAAGCCCCTATCTTTCTCTGTGTCCGAATAAAACTTCGTAACCACAAGTATTGCGTGAGTGTTAGCAATTATGAAGGACTAGATGATAGTTGAGTATATGGGCTTGCTTTTAAGCTCTGACATAGACTCTTTCTGATGTTATGATAAATTGCAATTGCTTCAATGACTGAGATTATAGTTTGTTGGTTTTCAATAAAGTTTATGATTCGTACTTTTGCATTGTGAATGGATTATTACTTGAGCATAAGAAATCATATGACAATATCTACATAAGTTGCTGTTATGAGAATAATCGTGATGCCTTCATGTCTGTATTTTATTTTTATCGACACCTCTACCTCTAAACATGGGGACATATGTATCGTTATCGGCTTTCGCTTGAGGACAAGGGAGGTCTAAGCTTGGGGGAGTTGATACGTCCATTTTGCATCATGCTTTTATATCAATATTTATTGCATTATGGGCCGTTATTACATGTTATGTCACAATACTTCTGCCTGTTCTCTCTTATTTTGCAAGGTTTACATAAGGAGGGAGAATGCCGGCAGCTGGAGTTCTGGGCTGGAAAATGAGTAAATATTAGACACCTATTCTGCACAACTCCAAAAGTCCTGAAACTCCACGAAAGTCATTTTTGGAAATAATAAAAGATATCCAGCAGAAGAAGTTCACCAGAGGGGGCCCCACCTGTCCACGAGGGTGGGGGCGCGCCCTACCCCCTAGGGCGCGCCCCCCTACCTCGTGGGCCCCCTGCTGGCTCTCTGATGCCCATCTTCTACTATATGAGGTCTTTCGATGAGAAAAAAATCATAAGCAACCTTTCGGGACGAAACTCCGCCGCCATGAGGTGGAACCTTGGCGGAACCAATCTAGGGCTTCGGCAGAGCTGTTCTGTCGGGGATACTTCCCTCCGGGAGGGGGAAATCATCGCCATCGTCATCACCAACGCTCCTCTCATCGAGAGAGGGCAATCTCCATCAACATCTTCACCAGCACCATCTCATCTCAAAACCTTAGTTCATCTCTTGTATCCAATTCTTGTCTCCAAGTCTGGGATTGGTACTAGTAGGTTGCTAATAGTGTTGATTACTCCTTGTAGTTGATGCTAGTTGGTTTATTTGGTGGATGATCATATGTTCAGATCCTATATACATATTATTACTCCTCTGATTATGAACATGAATATGCTTTGTGAGTAGTTACGTTTGTTCCTGAGGACATGGGAGAAGTCTTGCTATTAGTAGTCATGTGAATTTGGTATTAGATTCGATATTTTGATGAGATGTATGTTTTCTAGCCTTTAGTGGTGTTATGTGAACGTCGACTACATAACACTTCACCATTATTTGGGCCTAGAGGAAGGCATTGGGAAGTAATAAGTACATGATGGGTTGCTAGAGTGACAGAAGCTTAAACCCTAGTTTATGTGTTGCTTCGTAAGGGGCTGATTTGGATCCACATGCTTCATGCTATGGTTAGGTTTACCTTAATACTTTTGTTGTAGTTGCGGATGCTTGCAATAGAGGTTAATCATAAGTGGGATGCTTGTTCAAGTAAGAACAGCACCCAAGCACCGGTCCACCCACATATCAAATTATCAAAGTACCGAGCGCGAATCATATGAACGTGATGAAAACTAGCTTGACGATATTCCCATGTGTCCTCGGGAGTGCTTTTCCTTATATAAGAGTTTGTCCAGGCTTGTCCTTTGCTACAAAAAGGTTTGGGCCACCTTGATGCACTTTATTTACTTTTGTTACTTGTTGCTCATTACAGATTATCTTATCACAAAACTATCTGTTACCACTTATTTCAGTACTTGCAGAGAATACCTTGCTGAAAACCGCTTATCATTTCCTTCTGCTCCTCGTTGGGTTCGACACTCTTACTTATCGAAAGGACTACGATAGATCACCTATACTTGTGGGTCATCAAAGCCTGCCCTCCAAAATCGAACAATTTTTTTTACTACTACTCATCAGTGCAGCCCAGCCCAGCCCAAAAAACACAGGCCCATATCTCGTCCTGGTCATCAGCTCTCGCCCACCAATTCCAGCGTGCGTGCAACACATATCGATGCCTCACCCATCCCAGCCGCATCGAACCCTAGCCGCCACCAGAGCAGGCCGCGACGCCGCCCACGGAGAGCAGGACGACACGTCGCGACGCCGCCCACGGACGCCGCCGGAGCCCTGCGTCAGGGGCTCGGCTGCTCGGGGCATCCAGAAGGCAGAGGAGGCTAGGGGCGCGCCGGCTCATCAGGTCCCCAAGACCCCAACCCCAACGCATTTGACTAACGGAGCCCAGAGGTTGTTTTTCCTCTTAAGTCTTAACCAATGTTGGCTCCTACTATTGGCTTTTTTTGCAGAATTCCAGTAGCATATTTAGCTTGCCCAGTTTAGTTCTAGACTTCTATTTATAATCATTGAATTATTTCAATGTTTGTTTGTCGAAATGAAAAGGAAGACTTTGCACAGTTGGTTTACAAGTAGTTCGAACACCCCAATGTTGTTGTTCCTGAACCTGAAGCAACCCGAATTCCAAACTTGGACCCCCTTATTCGAACAAATTAGAGCAGTAATCCCCCAATCGATGAGAATACTACCCCCCTTCAAACAAGAGCAGCAACCCCCCAATTGATGAGAGCATAAACCAACCACAAACAACAAGGCTTCTTATCCAAGAACTTCACCCAAGTCAAAATTTTGGTGATCCGGCAGATCGAATGCCAATAGAAGATTATGCCCCTGAAATTCGAAGTGAAGTTAGAAGAGCTTATTTGTTGAAAGGAAGAAACAAAGCTAAAGGGCATAATTTTGAAATCACATTGGATGGTACAATCCGGAGATCTTTTCAACCACAATGGCTAGATAGGTTTTGAAATTGATCCTTCCCATGGTATCCTTTCAAACATGCAACTTTCCCGTTGGTATATCGCCTCATCGAGTTGACATTGATCCTTCCCGTGGCAACTTCATCCGTTGATCGAATATTTTCAGCAATGAAGATCATCAAAACAGAGTTGCGCAATAAGATCTCGGATGATTGGCTCAATGACTTAATGGTATGCTATTGTGAGAAAAGGATATTCAAAAGTATTCATGATGATCAGATCATGATACAATTCCAGAAAAAAAGTGATAGGAAAGCTCACTTGCCTCGTGAGTATAATGTGATTGCTTAAGAGGTACATCTCATTTCTTTTCTAGTACTAATAGTCAACTTTGTATACACCTGTTTTGTCACTAATAAACTAGCTACTTTTGGACAGATGGCGCTTGGAATCTTAAGCATATAATCTATATAGTTCCATAGCAGCATTGGTCAGAAGCAAAACCGACATCATTGGTTTCGTCTTCTTTCTTTGTTGCTTCTCTAGTACTTTATGTATCGGTGTGTGAATTGTATGCTTTTGACTCGAAACTTTGTGGTATGACCAAACATGTTACTACTTACTAGTATTGGTGTTGTACAATATCATGTTGTTTTGAGCTCATGTTGGCACGTATTGGCTGTTTAAATTGACAATACCAAGTTTTGCCTCAAAATTTGACTACTTACAAAGAATCTGAGAAAACTCTTGTAAATAGTACATGTGACTAGTGTGAATCTGGGAAGTTTTGAGCATCTTTGGACAAAGGGATTGGTATATAATAACTTATTTTGCTCAACTGATCCTATTTTTGGTTCAAAATTTGATAGTTTTAAAAAATTCTAACAAAACTCTAGTAAATAATACATATGACCAGTAGCAATCTGGTAAAGTTTGAGCTTATTTGCACAAACAGATTAGGATAAAATTGCCTTTTTTTCTTCTAAAAGGCGTTTAATTTACTCGTCTTTAACTTTGAGCCTCCCCTCCATTTTCTTTCTGGATTCGTCGCTGCTCACGTCCACTCAATTTGCATGCGCTGTATTAATTGACCATCAATGAAGTGAAGGACTTTACACGCGTCAAATTATCACATGGGGTGGATCTTGGTACAAAATTGCGTCCACCCGTGTACCCGAGTGTGCGTGCGAGGGAATGAGTGCGTGTGGGCGTGCGTGCACATCTTAAACCGTGCGTGTACCGCTTGATGCGGCTCGGTGAGGACGAGTACATTCTTACGGAACCAGAAAGATGTCATCGTGATCAATCCACACAAGGATGTCGCGTCAACGCCTCCACATGTGCCACGTGGCTTCATGAACTGTAAGAGAGACACTGTGTAGCGTGCCATTGTGTTTTGCACAAACCCGAAGTACTAGTAAGGTACACGTGCATTGCACGCGTCATTTACAACCAAATTACGAATAAATACCACCGTAGCATGTAAGCTCTGAGTCATATATGCCTGATGTAGACCTTCGTTTAATTCTTATATTTCATCTCATTCAAAATCAATTAGTTTTTTATAAAAAACCTAGGGCCTCCTTGATTCGTGGGATTTCCAAAACGCGGGAATAGGAAGAACATGGGATTAGAGTGGAATGTCGTCTTGAATCCTACTGGATGGTACGAGTGTTTGATTGTGCATAGAAAAAACGCAGAATTCTTTCAAAGAGGTTTGAGTGGATGAGATGTTTCCTACGAAATCTAGTGCAAATGAATCATATGGAAAAATTCCTATGGTTTACAATCCTACGAATCAAACAACCAAGATAGGAAAAAATCCTAAGGATTAGAATCCTCCAAAATTCCTTCGAGAATCCTTTGAATCAAAGAAGCCCTTAATCTATTTTATGATTCATGGAATTGTGCGTTGTAAAGCATAAAGTAAAAACAAATAATGGCAATTCAACTAGAAAAAAGTTTGGGCAGTTATGATACGGAAGATTCTAGAACAAAGGAGAACCACTGTTGTTTTGAGATTTGTGCATTATGCTTAAGTTCAACCATGGAGTCTGCTAGATTGTACATGTGGAAAAATCCGGTGGGGGCTAGAAGATGGTGCGAGGGGCCGAGTGGAGGAAGACTATGAAGGAGTGCACAACTGCGAGATCAATATTTAGAGAGAGGGGGCGAGAACGTGCGCTGTTGCGCGCAGTGGTGGAGCCATGAAAAATGTCCCATGAGCTAGGGGGCCAAGCATTGCTAATCCTTTACCAGGAGGGCCACTTCATCAACTTAAACCATTTTTACCAGCAATTGTCTAATGATCACATTCATATTAGCCTTGATATATAGTGATGTTAGGGGGGCAGGGCCCTTGCTGCCCCCTGTTTTTGCCATTGTGCGCGCGTCTGAGAGATGAAGCGGAAAGCATGGATGATGAGAGGGGGGCGTTGGATATATAATTAATGTGGGTGTATTAGCTATATATGTAATCCTATATAGAGAGGTATAAATTGATAGATGTCGACGTGGGAAAGAGGGCGACACCTCACTAGATATATAGATTGATCGGTTTATGTGGAAAACTATGAAAGACCTAGCTATACACACACACACACACACATAGAGGAACACCGATCATTGTGCATGCACGTGAGAGATAAAGAATGCCTGATATGATGGAGAGGGGGATGTGTGTGTGTGTGTGTGCCTTCATGGGAGACCGACCTGAAGAAAAAGATTGCATGTGTGCGATGGATAATGCCGACTGGTAGTGTGTGTGCATGCATGCACGAGAGAAAGTTAGTGGTACAATTATAAAGAGAAGATCAATGTGTGGTTGTAAAAGACTAGGTGAGGTCATAATAAATGTAAAGTTGAATTCAAATATTTGAATAAGAGATCATGATGTTTGAAACCCATGCATGCATGAATATAACGGAGATCTGCGCGGTGTGGTTTGGAAACGAGCATGTTGCAATGTATACACATTGAACAAGGTCAGATTGGTTTGAATTTGAGATACCGATGGCAGACATCGTTTGGCCACATTGCATCCGTGCATGGACACACTATTCTAATTGGAGATGATGGGTGGCTTTCGCGTCACATATCTATATCTATACCCCTATATATATACTATATTTTATATTTTTTATATAGTGTGCGGATAACTTTAACTTTGAAAGATGGTCGTTGGATGAGGCCAATCCGATGGTGCAGAGCTGGCAAATTTGAGCACTACTGGCCGTTGGATATCATCTAGATTCCACCAGATTTTGCCACATGTACAATCTAGAAGACTCTATGGTTGAACTTAAGCATAATGCACAAACCTCAAAACACAAGCACTTCTTCTTTGTTCTATAATCTTCCGTATCAGAATTGCCCAAATATTTTTCTACATGATTTGTTTTTACTATATGCCTTACAACGCACAATTCCATGAATCTTAAAATAGATTAGCTTTCTTATAAAAACTAGATCATTTTGAATGAAATGAACTATAAGAATTAAACGAACATCTACATCATGCATATATGACTCAAAGCTTACATGCTATAATGTGGTACTTATTCATAATTTGGTTGCCAAATCGCATGCGTGCAATGCACGTGTACCTTACTAGTCTAAATGGTGTATGTGTGTGTGTTGTGCGTGTTAAACACATTGTACGTAGTATATCATACTAGTCTAAATTGTCTTTTTTTGGGTACACGTTAAGCTTGTTCTCCCGAAATTTCAAGCCGCGCCTTGTTATGCCGAAATTTCAAACTAGCGTCTCTGTCTACCGTGCTGCGAAACTCCTGCCTCTTCAACCCGCGCCTTGTTAGCCCGAAATATTTAAGATATATCTTTGTCTCGTTGTATTCCGACAACTCCCTCCATCTCAACCCGCGCCTTGCTATTCCAAAATTACAACGCGCGCAAAAACTCCCACCTCCTGTGAAATTCGGACACGCGAAATGCCCGTGATACCCCTGAACCGAAAGAACCGCCTCAAATCGGTGGGGGTACTTTCATAACTTACCCCACATTTCGGACAAGCGCGTCCCTAAGCCATGGTTCCCCACTCCCATCCCATCCGCCCACCCATTCATACACCGAGGCCGGCAAAACCCGTGAAGCCCCACACCCTCCTCCGTCCGCCACCCAGCCGGAGCCTCTTCCCTGACAACGTCGTCCACAGCAACACCTCGACGTCCCTCATCCCCCGTACCGGATGAGGATCTATCGTCGATCTGGTCGTCCCGCCGGTTCAGCCACCCCA
This sequence comes from Aegilops bicornis, assembly GCA_021605145.1. Taxonomy (NCBI): domain Eukaryota; kingdom Viridiplantae; phylum Streptophyta; class Magnoliopsida; order Poales; family Poaceae; genus Aegilops; species Aegilops bicornis. The sequence continues at coordinate 297,992,164 of CM038669.1, forward strand.
TCCTCCACCTCCAAGGGCTGCCCCGACGTTTCCCTCGTCTTTCGTGCCACCTCCATTCCCACACCGCTGTCTTCACCTGCATCACCGGAAGAGCATCATCATCACCGTTTCCTCGGATGAAGTTGTGGCCTAATCGGCGCCACCAAAGAGGTTGTACACTAATCGCCGCATTTTCTTCTTGATTTGATCTCACGGTGATGTCAGCGCTCGGTCCTGAGATGACACGGCGCGGCTCCATCCACGGCGGTGTCGCCGGCCACTTCCTCCACGGCATCGCTCCCTCGGCGGCGATGTCCACATCAGTAGGAGCTGTTGTTGCTTTAGCTCTCGCTCGTGCTGCTACTCTGCTCTTGCTCTCGATCCCCTGCCTGGTCTGCTCTTTCTCTTGCTCTTGCTCGTGCTGCTGCTCTCGCTCTTGCTCGTGCTTGCAATGCTGCTCGATTTAGCTACACTTGATCGTGAATCGACTTTTGGGTCGATCGATTTTTCGGGGTTGGGGGCTCGCCGAGTTAAGGAAGAACCAGCCTTGGCGAGGGGGGCTCACGGAGAGGTACCCCACTATCTATCTTAGGGTTCGAGGTGGGGCGGTGGTGGCAGCGATGGTGTGGGGATCACGGAGAAAAGCTTCGGCACGGGGTCTATAGGGATGCCGGGCGGCGGCGTGACGGCGGTGGGGAGTGTTTTCTGGCGAGGCGGCGCACCGCGACATGGCGGCGAGGGGCAGCTGTGTGGCCGGGGGCGGCGGGCGGCTGCGGGGGGGGGAGGTTGAAGATGAACTGTAGGCCCTTGATTTTGTATCCAACGGCTGCAAAATCGACCACGAAGATGAAAAAGTCGATCGTGACTTGTAGCCTCACCTCTAGTGTGTTCGATTTCGACAATAAAATTTAGTTTCGACAAAGAAAATTCAGTTTGACGATTAAGTTCAGTTTCGACAGTTAAATTCAGTTTCGACAGTTAAGTTCAGAGATGAGCGGCTGATGTATACATCTAGCACTTTGTGGTTATGTATTTTACGTCATCTATTGGAGATCCCATTAGAATTCCACTCAGGTTAACATTGTCTCTCTTGTCCTGCTTCAGCCTCGGCGTCGTACAACTCACTGGAGCTGCTCCAACGACGAAACCCTCCATCACAATGGAGCAGTACCTCGGGCTCCATCTCCAGACACCTAAGATCTTCTTCCCCTCCTCTGACAGCCAAGTCATCCGGAGCATCCTCACCGGCCAACCCAATCACGCTGAGATCGACATGGCTTCGCCAAAGAGGTTGTACACTTCTTGTGGTTTGACTTAATCTCACCATGCTTCTTTGCATCATGTGATCTTCCAATTCTTGTGAACCAAACACAGTTAGCAGAAATCCTGTGTTTTTAAATTCTCTGTTTTGCACGTGCATTCCTATCCTATTCCTGTCTATTTCCTATCCCTGCATTGTTAGAATTCTCAAATTCAAACAAGCCCTTACACAATTACTTCTGTTACAGATATGTGTCAAAGAAAACATTGTGTGGTTTGTCCTGCTCCTGTGGTGCTGTGTTCCACCCCAGCTCAGTTGCTCCAACGATGGAAGGGTTCACCACAGCAGGGATCCGCTCTCCAGACTGTCTTTCGCCGCCTCAGATCTTCTTCCCCGCCGCCGGCAGCCACGACAACGGCATTACCATCATCAACTAAGCAGATGACCTTGAGGACTACACGGGTCCGCAAGAAAGGTCGCATTCTTCCGTGTCTGTTTACGTTATGCATCGCTTAACATGATGACATGCTACTTTATCGTCGTGTTCACCTATTAGACTCCAACTCAGGTTTAAACTTATGCTGAAACTTGAGTTTTTAAATGGTTGTGGGGTACATATTGGGGCAGTAATCAGTACTATCTGTCTACTATCTAGTTAATCCCGGGTGTCTACTATGAGTTTCATGTTGGGTGCAAACAAACATTAAAGGAGCCATTATCTGTATTTTTAACTAAAGCTATTATCTGCCTGTTGTCATTGGTTTTGGGTCTATCCGCAGTTTGCTACCATCACTCTGGATTTGTGCATGCATTCCTTACATAATCTCACTATGTTTTATTCCTATGCATGTCAGTTATTGTACACAATGGAACTGAACGTGTGGAGCAAAAGAGACGAGCCTTGCGTGACAATAAAATTTCATGCAGACGTCGCTCCATGGTGGGCGCAAAGGCAGCCCCCCTCCACCCATTTTGGATCGTAATCAAGAGGAAGATAACTGCTCGAGGGGATTCAGAAGCAGAAGACCACTTCTATTTACCCCATGAGGTCTTCGCTCTAACTTGGCATGTTGATGTTGGTAATATCATGCATATGGTGCCTTACATTGCTTACTGTATACATTAAAGATGTCATCTGCTTAGTTTAGACATGCTTTGTGTCAATGCCATATGTTTAGTTTCTTTATCGTGTATATGTGAATCATGCAATGCCATCTTGTTTAGCCAGGCATCATATATGTGAATTTTGCAATGCCACCCTGGTTAGTCAGTCATCTTATATGTGAATTATATCATGACATCATTTTTTATTACGTGTTAAATTTGTCAACAATTTTAGTATATTCAATTACTCTTCATGTGCATCAGCCATTCGGCACGGTCATGGAAAAATCTGGAGTGGAAACAAGGTCTTCAGAGCAGACAATACTATCTAACGAAGCGCATGTCTTGTTGGTTACAGTTAGCTCCTCAGAGGAGGATTCAGAGACAGATGACCAGTCCTATCCCCCCCCCCCCCGCCCCCGAGGTGCATGCTCTAACTTGGCAGGGTTATGATGCTCATATCGTGTGTATGGTATCTTGCATTGCTATGTCATTTGCTTAGTTTAGACATGCTTTGCGTGAATGCCACCTGTTTAGTGTCTAATTACCATATATGTGAATTATGCAATGCCATCTTGTTGCAAGACATTATATATGTGAATTATGCAATGCTATCTTGTTGAAAGGCATTATATATGTGAATTATGCAATGCCATGTTGTTTAGCCAAGCGTCATATATGTGAATTATATCATGCCGTCCTTTTTTTGTATTTCTCATTGCTTTTGTCGACAATGTTTGTATATTCAACTCGCTCTTCCCTGTGCATCAGCCATTTGAATTGGTGATGGAGAAATTTGGAGTGAAAACAAGGTCTTGAGAGGAGACAATGCTACTGGTGAAGCAGATATCTTCTTTGATTCTGGTAGCTCTTCGTAGGAAGGATTCAGAGGCGTATGACCAGTCCTATTATCCCCGAGGTGTATGCTCAAACTTGGCAGGGTTATATTACTCATATCATGCATATGTTGTATTGCATTGCTTAGTTTTTACATCATATACACGATATTGAATGGCATCTCCTTAGTTGACACATCATATATGCGATTGCCCTCTGCTCACTTCCTTAGTATATAAATCATATATTTGAATTATATCATGCCATGATGTTTACATAGACAACATGTATCTGAATTATGGCATGCCAACCCATTTTCTAAAGACATAATATAGTTATATCATCTCATCCTGTTCACATAGTCATCATATTTTGAATTATGTCATTCTATCTGTGAATTATATCATGCCATCATGTTTCCATCGACGGCATGTTTGTGATTTATGGCATGCCAACCACTTTAATAGACACATCATATAGTTATATCATGTCATCCTGTTTACATAGTCATTCTGTTTAGTTAGCCATCATACATGTGAAATTGTGTCATGCTATCCTGTTTAATTAGCCATCATGCATGTGAAATTATGTCTTGCTATTCTGTTTGGTTAGACAACATAAATGTGAATTATTTCATGCCCTGGTTTCTTCCCTACTATCCATTGCACCTGTCTATCTTACAATGTATGTACATTCAATTACTTTTCTTGTTTATCAGCCATTTCAATTGGAGGGGTGATGGCGATATCTGTGGGAGTAAAAACACGGTCTTCGTAAAAGATCGTGCTACCTGTCGATGGAGATAGAACCACGGTTGTACTTGCCCAAGAACCAGCCCCACCACACATAACCCAGACTCACGCAGATTGTACCCCTACCCAGTTGAACAGAGAACCAGCTACACCCCTTCTAACCCCAACCCTAGCAGATAGTAACCTAGTTCCCATTGACACAACGCCGTCTCCACCACAGAGCACCCAAACACGAGCAGTTAGTAAGGCAACTGCAGTGCCCAAAGGCACGAGGATCACCACTCTGAACTCCAAGTCAACGCTTAAAGCAGAAGAAGAATTGTTCTCATGTCAGGTTCCGTAGCTATGGTTCATACTACTTTGCTCTTGCATCACTGTATTTACTCATACCAACTAATTTCAAATTTCAAGGATGCAATTGAAACTCCAACGGCACAAAAGGTATGTTTTAAACCTGTTTCTTTAACGTGTAACTTGCTCTATGTTGATTTCAGTTTCAATTGAATAAACAGTTATATTCTCATGCCATGCACCTTACAAGTGTTGTTATTGCTATGTAGTTTCCCACACTTATATTCTGTCTAAGCTGCTTTGTCTTAAATAGATATGATTTGAACTGTATCTATCTTGATTTGGCAACATAAACTAGAATGATATAGACCATACAGTGACCATACTACATAGATATATGTTTGTTTCATGTTGTTATCCTGTCCACCTTACTACTGAACTGGTTTACCAAAATGAGTTTCATATACTACATTGTAAACCTGTGATGTGTTTGTTTGTTTCTCTTTTAGAATGCGGATAAAATATTGGAGAAGAGTATCCCGTCATGCAATGGTACAGTAAGTAATGCAGATAAGGTTCAAGATAGTGAGACATCCTGTTGGTCTCCAAGAAAGCCGATAAAAACTATATTGAAGACACCGAGACAACCCCAAAGTCTGTCTTGATGTAGTGTTCGAGTTCTTGGCTACTCCGGCACCAACTCTTGAACTTCATTTGCTGAATCAGTTCGATTCTTGAGTCTCAACTTCAAGTTGAAAGACATTGATCGGATGTTATGCAACAGAAGTCAAGGACCGAGGAAGTCCCTCAGAATCTCAGATGCATACTTTACGGTGCAACAACAAGTCTTTGGAGGATTTAAGCGCCAAACAAGAGAAAATTAATAAGCTTGCTAAGCATCTTGCCACATTATGGGTACCCGTGATATTGTTTCTTGAGCTCTTCCAAGTGGTTTCGATTACGGACTTGTTTTGTCTTGGCGTTTATATGTCGCTTTGTTCCCTATATTTGCACTGGTGGCGAACTTTGATGCCCAGTGGATGTAATATGTGTAATAGCCGTGATAGCCTAGTGTAAGTTGCTTGCCTATTTATTTCCTTATTGTCTTGTTTATTTGTTTTCTTGTAGTCAGTGCAGTTCTTTTTCCGCGGTTTGCTAGTGGCCGCAATAGCCTATTTTTTAAAACTAGGCCACATTAACCATGGGCTACATATTTACTATAGTTAACATGGGCCTCCTACGGGCGGTAGAAACAATGGGCCTTCTAAGGGTCGTAGAAACAATGGGCCTTCTATGGGGCGTAGAAGCAATGGGCCTTATATGGGCCGTAGACACAATGGGCCTTCTACGGGCCGTATCATCAATGGGCCTTCTACGGGCCGTATGATCGGTTGGCCAAACATGGGCCAATAACAGACCACATTATGGCCGTAAATGGGCTAGAGTTGAAATCGTCTGTTCATGGGCCGACCATAACGGGCCGACCATAACGGGTCATCGTTAATCGGCCGTATTTGATGACGCTATGGAAACGGCCCAATGTATTAAAGGGCCACAAATGGGTCGACTGTAACCACGGGCTGAATTTGGCCCACAAGCAGAAAATGACAGTAAAGGGCCGAGAGTAAACGAATGCTGGAAATGAGCCCAAGAATAAATGGGCCCCGACAAGGCCGAAAGATAACATGGGCTGAAGCATTATGAAATAATGGGCCGTTAATGGGTATAAAGTGATACACTTTGTTCATTACGGGCCGCTTTTACCACGGGCCGTTAATGGGCCGAGGGTTACTAAGGGCCTCATATGGGCGAAAGGCGTCATGGTCCATACATGGGCGGAAGTTAAACGGGCTGGAATTATACTAGACGGCCCGGATGACGCCATCGGGCCTAATTCGGATAAGGTAAACGGGCCCTCGGGTTAGCGGGTCACGTAAATGGGCTATATGCGAGCAGTAGTTAACGGGCTTCTTGGTGGCTGGCCCGCCACCTTTTGACCAAGTCAAACGGGCCGGCCTTTTCACAAGAATGGGCCTTTGTTGGGCCATGCCACGTGTCGACGTATCATAGGCGCTTTGGGTCCAATGAATGGATGACATCTGTCCCAACGGCGAGCCGACACGTGTTCCCTCCAGCTAATGATGATTTTACACGTGGAAAATCCCCATTGGTCGGGGCTGTTAACGGGTTATTGGATCCAAAACCGGACCCGATAGCTTAACAAAGGTTCCGATTACGGTGGATGCCATGTGTCGGTCACCCTTGACGAAAGCACTTACGTGACGCGCGATTTATCGTCATGGAAGTGGACACTTCCGTGATGATAATTTTGGTAATGTCATGGAACACTTCTCTGACAAAGACCTGAGATATGACTATCTTGATTCTGTCATAAATTTGTCATGGATGTACATGCATGACAGAAAACATGACCTATTGTGACAAACACGTATCATCACGGAAGTGTATTTTTTTTGTAGTGCTGCATCTAGTGTCCCTACATTAGGTAATACGCAAGTGCACTTTGTTTGGTTGCCTTCATTGGCCCGAGCGGCACATGTACACGGCGTTTGTTGCATATGGCGTACATGTTGTGCTTACCTTGTACCCTAGTTGGTGAGCTTAACCACAATGATCACACCTAGCACACCAACGCCACAACACAGCAATGGCGATGAACTGGGTGAAGATGATGAAGTTCTTCAGCTTCAGCCCAAACTGACAATCCACCTTGACACCTCCGACCTTGCCACTATCAATATTGTTGCCTTCGTGCTTTCGCACACAGTCGGAGTAAGCTTGTTCTGTTGCCTGCCTAGTCTTGAACCCTCTATGGCTGCTATTGCTATACGATGCCACTTGTGCACTGGCTTCTTCCCATGAACTGTAAACCCCTGGAGCCTTACCGATGAACACGGCATACCACTTGCCCTAGCAATGCACAAGAGCAAGAGTTGAAGCAGCAAATCAATGGAGCAGACAAGTAGCAATCAAAGAAGCACACAAACAACAATGGAGCAGAAGAGAAGAAGTAAAGCATGCATGATCATACGGCATAGCAAGTTCTACCTAGCACTACCTTGGTGTTAACCTACCACCACATCCAAAAGAGGGTGTCGTCCTACCACCGCAAGTTCACCATCAACGTGAGGGATTAGTATATACCACCTCACCAAAATATATAGACCATCAAATAGTTTTTGAGCCCTAGCTACACAAAATGTGCGTCGTCATCGTCATCGTCGTCGTTGTCGCCACCTCCATCACCGTCGGGGATCATGCACGCTCACAGGCAGCACTACTCTAGCAGTAGCGCTTGCCCAGCCAGCTCCTCAGCCGCAGCACCCTGTGAGCATCTGCCATGGCAACGAACCCAACACCCTGGGCCTTGTTGTCAAGCAGGTGGCTGAGAGCTGCCATGAGAGCCTCGTCATTTGAAGCCACCACAGGTCATGATTGCCATACAGGTCAGGGTGGACGTCGAGGGGCTTGCAGTCCCTGATGGTTGTTGCCACCTCCTTCACTGCCACAGTCATGCTGCAAAAGACATTGATCTGCTCCTCCATCATGCCTCCTCTCTTCCTCTTCCTATCATGGACGGGGTCAAAAGGCTTGTCGAAGGGCTTCACGAAGGGCTTGTCAGGGCCATCAAGGACCTCGACGTCTGGGGTCCCGGGGAAGTCTGGCATGGGAGAACCAAGAGGCTCCCCCGAGCCCATGGCATGCTTCCCAATTGTCAGCCCAAAGGAGAAGATGTGCTGCATTTGGTTGTAGTTTTGTATGGGTGTGCTGAGGAACTCAGCGTCCCTTGGGTGGTCCTAAGAATGAAACACAAGTGTTGTTAGTTGCGATTAGGAGTAGGCAATGGTGGACAGTATGAAAAGGAAGAGGGCTGTGAGCTAACCGCGACATGGTCGACGTAGTGCTCTGCCTCCAGAACTATGGAGCAAGTGTTCTCATCCCATGAGGCGCCGCTAAGGTCTCTCAATTTGGACACTTGGATCTATCGACCTATCCACTTCCTTAGGTGGTTGTACACCTGGGTGGCAGACACCTCCTGCCCACAGAACTCGAACACCTACTTCGCAACGGTGTTCAAGTGCACCTCCTTGAAGCCCTTGTCATTCCTAACTCCACTAGAGATGAGCTCACACATCTTGTTCAGCACGAACGTGGACATGAACGGCTGCCACTTCATGTTGTTCGACCTAGCATCCTTCTTTGCCTTTGCTATTGCTACCTTGAGTGCAGCGGCAGCAGCAGGAGTTGGCTCAACGAGCACTGCTGGCACATAGAGGGAATCAGACGCGAACACCTCTGAATCAGGTGCCATCTGGGACATAGGCTGCGAGTCCTCGACAAACGATGGAGCAAACTGGCTGTCGGACAGGACAAGGGCCTGACTAAGATCTTGCGTCTGCGTGGTCATGTCCTACAATCGTAGCACGCATTGACAATAAGCATAGCACACAACATACCGGACAATCCATGAAAGCAGAAGCATACATGTACATGGTTCATCACTATCATAGCAAGCACATGATTCATCAGTATCATGCTAAGCACATATGGTTTATCGCTATCATACTAAGCATACCGAACAATCTATGAGTGCATCGCATACATCTACAACAAACAACATGCTATAAATGGACCATCAATAGCTACAAATCATAGATCTAAGCACGAATCAACACAAGCACAAGGTTCAACTTCAAACTCTACTACTAATCTAGCCTACCACATGCTTGAACATCTAGCCCTACCACAAATTGCAACCGCAGCATAGCAATCAACCATATGAGCTCACATATCAGACCACTAATCAACCATGCATCTAGATCAAACCGTAGCTGCAGCTCAGATCTAGCTAGAAGGAACAGAGAGAAAGGAGATTGAACTCACAGAGGCCATGGCTGCAGCTCGAGGACGAGGGGGGCGGTCGTAGAAGAGCAACGCCGGCCGGTGAAGGAGCGCCGACGCCGTCGACCGCCAGTCGATGAAGATGCGCCGCTTACCTGCTCATCGGTGCCGATGCGGGTCGGCGGGAAAGTTTAAACGGAGGGAAATGGTGGTGGGAGTTGGGGCGATGAGGGAGGGGGCTAAATAGGGGTGGACTCGGCGGGAGATGAGCCAAAATCCTCCCGCCGATTTTTCGGCGACGCGAGTGAGCTCGCGCCATCTCCCTTGTCGCACCAGGAGAGAAGCGCGTCGCCCTTCCCTGTCTCGCCCGAGCCAGGCTCGCGAGCTACTGTCGATTCGGGCGTTTTTCTTGGGTCTGGCCTGAACGTGCTTTAAGTTCCTTGCGATGCGGGTTGCACAATAAACTCAGGCAACTAAACGGGCCAAGTTCTTTCCGCGCGGATCAGGCTGGGTTATATGCAGGCAATCAAACATGCCCTTTGTGTATTCTCTTGCTGCTTCAGACCGGCAGTGCGGCATTACCCTGTACGATGGGGACCCCGGGCGCAAAGCCGGTGGTAGTCGTCGCTCTTCTCGTTGACTGACTTTGTATGTGCATGCCAACGCTGCACGCATGCATGTAGTGTGAGCACGTTCCTGCAAGTAAAGAAAAAAAAGAGAGGGTGGGCACGTTTCAAGGCTTTGAACGCAAGAGTTCTACTGAAGGCCGTGCAGATGAAGCGAGACTTGGATTGCTTGATGTGACTGCACAGGAATTCATGAACCGATTCCCAATACGATCGTGACTTGATGTAATTGACTTGGTAGTGGATTTCGCACTTCTGCATTATTCGATTTGGTTACCGTATTATATAGCCACTCCAGGTGTAGCAGATGCGCGTACTTGTTCTTAGTGCAGCAGTGCTGTCAAATTAATAAACATTTCGAAACTACAATCAAACTTTATTAAAGTAATTGATATGCACAGATAGTATCCCAGGCCTCCATCTCAAAAAGGCAGTGTATATTTGCTTTTTCAAAAGTCAAATTTTATATAGTTTGATTAATTTTACGAGGAAAATTATCAGCACCGAGGATACTAAACGCAGTGCATGGTTGATTTACTAGCGCAAAAACTGCCGAGAGGTGCCTCTTTCCAAAGAGCAACATGCTATTGTTGGTGAAATTGGTGCCATGCGCAATGCCGATTCATGCGATGCTTGCTCTCGACATTCCTCCAAAGATGGTCGGCGAAGAACATGATTTGTCGTGGGTTCTTGTGGTGCGCCAAATCAGAGGCTCGAGGTGGCTTGGGATGCGATCTGTATGCCGAGATGGATTGATGGTTTGGGAATCCCCAACCTGGGTTTGCTTAGTATTGCTGCTCACACGAGGTGGTTGTGGCGCCGGAGAACCGACCACGCCAGAGCATGGTTGGAGTTCATGTAGGCTATTCCAAAAGATGCTAACTTTTAAGCGGCCACGAGATAAGATGTTGATGAAGAAAATAACACGTTATTTTGGGAGGATAGATGGTTGGATGGGATGCGTATATAGGAGCTGGCACCATCGTTGTATGACCGAGTACCAAATATAATCAGGTCGACTAAGATGATTTCTTCGACTCTTGTGGAGGCTATATGGGCTCGCGATTTTGGGCCCAATCTGAATGGGGAGTCACTTCATGAATTCCTAGAGCTACGGCCAGAAATACAACAGGTTCAACTGATTCCTGGAGTGGAGGACACAATCAGATGGTCTTGGGAACGTGATGGTGTGTTCTCGGTCAGATCGGCCTATGCGGCTAACTTTGTTGGCCATGAGGTTGCCCCGGCGACGGATTTCACGTGGAGTTCGAGAGCACCCATGCAGTGTTAGTTCTTCGGTTGTCTGGCCCTAACAAACCGATGTTTGACTTTCGACAAACTAACGCATCATGGCCTTCCCCACCAGGCGGCTTGCCCGTTTTGTGACCAACAGGAGGACACGATCTTGCACATCCTTCTTACATGCGTCTTCGCTCGAACCGTTTGGACGCAGATTTTGCAGGCGATGGGTAAGGCAGATTGAACGCCTACTATCGATGATTCCCTCGTCCAGTGGTGTTCTAGCAGGAGCACTGACCAACAGCGCCAAAAGGACACCCTGACACTACTCTTGTTGACTATTTGTGAGATTTGGAAGAATAAAAATGTAGTGATCTTTGATAACGTGTCAGCACCGACAGTTCGAGTTCTCCACAGGATCACCTCCAAAGTGCGGATATAGAAGAATACAAGGCTTCTAGAGTTGGAACGGGATTCCTTCTTTGTGGGCATGGCTAGGTGGGCAAACCATGTGTACTTAGTTGCTAGCTTAGGTGGATCTCGGGTGGCCGGAGTGTGTACCAGAGTTGTAACACTTCAAGTGGATGGGCTTTAATGCCCTTTCTTCTATAATATATGACACACATGCTTGTGCGTATTCTAGAGAAAAAAGATATTAAATCATCAAGAAATATATTCTAATATGGTATATGTATATTTTGTCCCTAGCTCTAGCTTCCGATCCCTCCTAAAATGGAACATACATGTAGATAGTTTTCTATAAATTTGGTCATAGTTTCTGAAATTTGACTTTTGAGAAAATAGATGTAAATTATATTATCATATTATGAAACAAAGCGAGTACGACAACACATCCAAGAAACTGAATACCTAGCACCAACAATCAGGACGTGCACTTCAAGTGGCGATCGACGTGCCTTCGCGGCGACACAGATGGAGGGAAAGAAGCTTTGATGTGTGGTGGCGTCGGTGGATAGGGTGGGTGGGGGCATAATCGAGATGTTGGAGGATGTAGGTGCGGAAGTTACTCCTAAGGGCGGTGGTCTTTGCATGCCATCGGTACTAGTGTTGGAGGGTCTCAAAAGATGCGGAGGTGGTTTCCTTGGTGGCCAGGAGATCAACGGTGGCGACATAAGTGGGGAAACGGCTACGACGGCCAAGGTGGTGGATTCAACGGAGTTATCGTGACGTCTGTCTACGCCGGATGCCCCAATTTTGATGAATACGGTGCTGATACCATCGCGAACGCATGATTGTTACCACGTCACTGTGGTTACTCGAACTAGTGCCACTTGGTGGTCGTGACCGTGTGCATGTACCACCTCCTCAAGCTCCATCGCTGGTGGCTATTGTTGGCAGCAGTGCTATTTCTAGGGTTGTTATCCACATTGAGCGCTTGAACCTAGGTAAATCATTTTTTATCATCTACTTCTTCATCTGAGTATCATCGACAAGATCCTTGTATTGCACCCACTGATGAAGTCATGTACCTGGGGTAGGGTCATGGACCTGCCCAAGGGTACCCTCCACAAGGACATTCACAAGAGAAGCAGCCTTCCAGTCGACCTAGTAGGCTTCCACTCGACAGATTCAAAGGCACTCGACTATGAAGACCCACTCGACCACCAAGAGTCCAAGAGCCACTCGGTGTCCAAACGGTCTGTAGTTAAATAGTCTTTATGACCTTAATGACACTTTATGTAAGGCGTTACGATGAACGCCTAGCTTTAATGTACCTTAAACCCTCTACCATTGGGCTGGCTGGGGTCTGGCGCACTCTATATAAGCCACCCCTCCACGGTAGAAGGGTTCGCACCTCGTAACACATACGCATATAATCCGATCGACCGCCTCCGGGCTCGAGGGCGTAGGGGCTGTTACTTCCTCCGAGAAGGGCCTGGACTCGTAAATCCCTCGCGTATACAACTACTCCATATCTAGGATCTTGCCTCTCCATACCTACCCCCCATTCTACTGTCAGACTTAGAACCACGACAGTTGGCGCCCACCGTGGGGCAGGTGTTCTAGCGCATTGTTGGAGAAGTTGGGATTCTCTCGATCTCCGGCATCATGGTTTCAGGTGGAGTTCTGGTCGACGGCCACGAGATCCGTCTCGATGCGCTCCACGTTCGTCGCCGACGACTCCGGGCTTCCGGAGGCTCCACTCGACGTGGACGCGCTCCCCCACCATGGGCGACGCACTTTGCCAGCGTGTGTCGCGGCGTCCTCCTGCGGCAACCGTCGACCCGGTATGGGTCGGCTCGCCGCCGTCTTCACTCCCAGACTCCCACCGGCGCAAGTGTTCCGGTCGGTCGAGGCTTCAGCGATGGGTGAGGCACGCGGTGGCCCGCCAGTCGGCCATCCCCCAAGTCGCGACGATCGAGCCCGACGAATCTCTCTACGGCCTGTTCGACCTATCGACTGGCTCCATAGAGACCACGTCCGAAAAGCGATAGCGATGACCGGCGGCAGAGGTTACGATGGTCGATGGACCATGCAGTCCCCTCGATTCACCGCACCAATGAAGGTGGCGGTGGAGGCGATCCGCGCAAGCCCACGAAGAGTACTTGCCCAAGCCCCTCACGCCGCCTCCAGAGGGAGGAGCTTCGTCGTCGGAACATGGATGCACTTCACACTCCTATCGTTGGAGAAACCCCGAGGCCCGCGCCTTTGAGGATGCACGCCAATAACCCGGTGAGCGCACTCGACCGAGAATCTTCAAATAGTAATCGGATGAGCGACGCTGACCGAGGGTTCGAGAATCGATCGATGCCGGCTCTTTCAAACGCCAACCGGTATATCGAACTCCGATTCATAATTTAGCGCTGCCGCTTTGTATAGCGTAATCAATTCAGCCTTCGATCGGGAGGCGTAGAGGTTTGCGCAAATCGAGGATTTGCTCGGGCGGCAGGAGATCAAAACTGATGGTATCGATCGGCGGGACAGGGATTCACAGCGATCCGTCGCTGCGAATTCATTCGATCGGCCCATAGTCCAAGATCGCCCCGAGGCGTGAGGAACGTGGAGGCCGGCGTGATGATCAATACAAGGGCGCGGCAAAGTATGAGCACCGATTCGATCGCAACGATCGACGCCGAGTGCCCACCCTCCCCCAAGGGGTGGATCATACGCCTCGGCAGCAGGGATGATAGACGCCAAAAAAGAAGTCTTTGGACGAAGAGTTCCAATCGACCCTGTGGGAACCGTGCTTTGATGCGAGATCCATTATCGTTCAAGGTTTGGTCGACAGAACGAGCTCACCGAGACGGCCATGATAGAGATGTTTGTTCCTTAGTAGAGTCCATGTCTCGGGACCGAGTGTTTCAGCAGAGCCATCGTGGCTGCGGTGATTCCCCCAACCCGGTTGGCGGCTGAGTCGGCAAGTTCATCGGAGAATCCAAGCGACACTGGCTTGAAAGATTACCGAGTGGCGGTTCAGATCGGCGGTGGCAACGATGAGGTAGCCATGAAGCATTTACCTCTTATGTTGGAGGGTTCAGCCCGGCGTGGTTGAATCGATTAGCACCCAGTGATATTTACACTTGGGAAGATCTTGCCCGAGTGTTTGTCAGACATTTGAAGGAACTTATGAGCGACCGGCGGGTTTGATGAGTTGCGATGCGTATGCGTGCAAAAGTCGAGTGAAACCTTGAGAGATTATATCCAGAGATGGATCACTTTGCACCACACAGTGGAGAATGTGTCTGATCACCAGGCAGTCTATGCCTTCAAGGAAGGCGTCAAGACGAGTTTGAAATTTGGTCGAACCGGAGATATGACCCTGGGTCAGATGATGGAGATTGCCACCAAATATGCAAATGGTGAAGAAGAGGACCGGCTTCGGAGTGGCAAATATAAATCTACCGCCAATGAGACCAAGTGAGGAAATTCCAAATGGAAGGTAAGCGCAAAGTCGAGCCAAGTGGCTCCGGAGAGGCCTTGGCAAGTGACCCAGTGAAAGTTCAAGGGAAAACCCAAGGGTCCTTGGAACCCTAAGAAGGTGAAAGATCAGGATGGGAACGACGTGTTGGATTTACCATGTCATATTCATACTAAGAAAGATGAAGAGGGTAAACTCATTTACCCGAAACATACCACTCGACGGTGTCGGCTCTTGATTCAGCAGTTCCAAGGGAAACAGCCCAAGGACAAGGATAAGGAGACACACAAAGTTGAGGATAGAGATGACAGTGATGGTGGATATCCCGTGTCAATTCCACCACGATGATTTTCTTGACGTCAAAAGCAAAAGTCGATTGAAGGTTATCAATCGGGAAGTAAACTTGGTTGCTCCGGCGACTCCCAATTATCTGAAATGGTCCTGCACCGCCATCACATTCGACCACCGATCACCCGACGACATTGCCACCCACGGGAGGCAAGCATTGGTGGTCGACCCAGTTTGTCGAAGGCACTCGGTGACCAAAGTCCCGATGGATGGTGGTAGTGGTTTGAATATATTATACGCGGAGACGTTGAAAGGGATGGGCATTCCGATGTCCGGACTCGCATCAAAGAACATGAGCTTCCATGGAGTCATTCACGGAAAGAAGGTTGAGTCACTCGGCCAAATTGCTCTTGATGTAGTTTTGGTGATTCAAAGCATTTCCGGAAAGAAAAGTTGACCTTCGAGGTCGTGGACTTCCAGAGCGCTTATCACGCTATTCTAGGGAGACCAGCTTATGCACGTTTCATGGCCCGACCATGTTATGTGTATCTTAAACTGAAGATGCCTGGTCCCAAGGGCGTGATCACTGTCATGGGCAATCGGAAGAAGGCTGAAGAGTGCTTCCAGAAAGGCTCTAAGATTGCCGATGCTCAGTTGGCAGTGGTAGAGCTACAAGAGTATCAGAAAACTGCAGATCCGAGTGATTTGTTGCGAGCTAAGAAGCCCGCCACGAGTCGACATTCCATCGATGGCGAGACGAAATAGGTTCACATTCACCCGATCGATCCCGACGCGGCTCCGACCAACATCTCAACAACACTCGACTCAAAATAGGAAGAAGCGCTCATCCGGTTCCTCCGTGAGAATCTGGGACATCTTTTGCATGGAAGCCTCACGACATGCCGGTGTTCCTGTGGGGCTGGCTGAGCATCGCCTCTGAGTCGACCCAAAATTCAAACCAGTTAAAGAGTATCTTGGCGGTCCGCCGTCCGGAAGAGAAAAGCCATTGGCGAGGAGGTGGCTCGGCTCTTAGCAGCAGAAGTTCATCCGAGATCTACTACTCCGAGTGGCTCGCCAACGTTGTCATGGTCCCCAAAAAGACAAGTCGTTGCGCATGTGCATCGATTTCAAGCATATCAATCGGGCCTGCCCGAAAGATCATTCCCTCTTCCTCGCATCGACCAAATAGTCGACTCAAGCTGCGGGATGCGAGAGGTTGTCTTTTTAGACGCCTATTCCGGGTACCATCAGATCCGTCTGTATGGACCCGATGAGAGATTAAAACAGCGTTCATCACTCCATTCGGGTGCTTCTATTATGTCACCATGCCATTCGGTCTCAAGAATGCCGGAGCCACATTCATGAGGATGATTCAAAAGTGTTTGCTCACTCAAATCAGTCGGAATGTGGAATCGTACATGGATGATATAGTGGTCAAGTCACGAAAGGGTTCCGACCTGTTGGTGACCTTGCTGAAACATTTGCCAATCTCGGGAGGTATGATATCAAGCTTAACCCATCAAAGTGTACATTCGAGTCCACGGTGGAAAGTTACTCGGTTTTCGCTTTCTTAGCGAGGAATCGATGCTAACCCGAAAAGGTTGGCACCATACTCCGAATGAAGCGCCTGCATGCGTGCAACGATGTCCGTAAACTTACTTGGATGCTTGGCCGCTTTAAGTCGATTCATCTCTCGCCTCGGTGAAAAGGCATTGCCTCTGCATCGATTGATGAAGAAGTCGACAAGTTCGAGTGGACTCTAGAAGGCGATGCAGCGTTCGCAGAGCTCAAAGCTCGCTCTCCACCCAGCCAACGCTTGCTGCTCCAATCAGCAAGGAGCCTTTGCTTCTTTACATTGCAGCCAATCGGACAAGTCGTCGATCTGCATTTACGGTCGAGAGGGAAGAAGAAGGAAAAGCCTTCAAAGTTCAACGCCCGATTTATTATCTTTAAGTAATCGACCCGTCAAAGCAAAGATACCCTCACTATCAGAAGCTTGTTTATGGGATCTATATGACCACAAAGAAGGTTGCTCATTATTTCTCTGATCATTCCATTACAGTCGTTAGCGACGCCCCTTTGTCGGAAATTCTTCATAACAGAGATGCAACTGGTCGAGTGGCAAAATGGGCGATTGAACTCCTTCCCCTTGATATCAAATTCGAGGCAAAGAAAGCCATCAAGTCCCAAGCAATAGCAGATTTCCTCGCCGAAAGTGGATCGAACAGCAGCTTCCCACCCAAGTTCACTTTGAACCTTTGGACTATGTTTTTCGACGGTTCCAAGATGCTTTGAACGGTTACAGTGCGGGGTTGTATTGGTTTCCCCCAGAGGAGATAGGCTCAAGTATGTTCCCCAGATTCACTTTGATTCTTCCAACAACGAAGCAGAATATGAAGCACTCCTGTATGGGTTGCGCATGGCCATTTCACTCGGCGTCCGTCGCCTTATGGTTTATGGCGACTCAGATCTGGTTGTTAATCAAGTGATGAAGGAGTGGGATGTCAGAAGCCCAGCTATGACAGGTTATTGCAATGCAGTGAGAAAGCTAGAGAAGAAATTCGAGGGGTTAGAGCTTCATCATATACCTCGACTGAAAAATCAAGCTGCGGATGATTTGGCGAAGATAGGGTCCAAGAGGGAAGCCATTCCGTGATGTATTTTGGAACACATTCATGCTCCATCGCTGCAGGAGGATCCTTTCACGAAGAAGCCCCGCAGCAAAGAGTGCTAATGATCCGATTGTAATTGAGGTCCCAGCCGTGGTCGACCTAATTATGGAAGTTGTGGTCATCACTCCCGATCGACAAAGGCTGCACATCGCATATATCCTTAGGAAAGAGCTCCCGAGAGAATGAAGAAGAGGCTCGACAGATCGTCCGTCGATCCAAGGCCTTTACAATAATCAAGGGACAATTGTACAGAGAAAGCGCGACTGGAGTCGGCCAGAAGTGTATCACGCCAGAAGAAGGTCAGATAATTCTTGAGGATATCCACTCGGGGACCTGTGGCCATCATGCGTCCTCTCGGACCATTGTGGCTAAAGCATGCCGGCGGGATTTTCTTGGCGAAGGCAAATGAAATGGCAAAAGAAATAGTCGACAAGTGTGAAGGATGTCGGTTCTATTCCAACATGTCGCACAAGCCAGCCTCGACCTTTGAAGACCATTCCACTCGTTTGGCCCTTCATTTGTTTGGGGATTGGACATGATTGGACCTTTGAGAACTGGTAGAAGCGGCTTCACTCATTTGCTAGTAGCGATCGACAAGTTCACCAAGTGGATCGAAGCCAAGCCCATCAAGAACCTCGATGCATGCACTGCTATCAGTTTCATCAGAGAGTTAATATTCAGATATGGATTTCCGCATAGCATCATCACCGACAATGGGTCAAACTTCGATAATGACAAGTTCAAAGCCTTCTGCGCCTCTCAAGGCACGCGGGTCGACTATGCTTGATGGCTCATCCTCACCGAATGGACAAGCGTAACGTGCAAACGGCCTCATTCTCAAAGGGCTGAAACCTCGGCTGATGCGTGATCTCAAACACGCAGCAGAGCTTGGGTAAACGAACTTCCATCAGTTCTCACGGGGATTGAGGACCACTCCTAATCGGTCGACCGGGAGAACTCCATTCTTCTGGTCTATGGAGCTGAAGCAGTTCGCCGAGTGACTCGCTTCACAATGCGCCTCGATTCGAGCTATACTCAAGAAGAAGCGAACAAGCCCGGCAAGATGCGATCGACCTCTTGGAAGAGGAGAGAGATGGCCTTAATCCGCTCGACTATCTATCAAAGAAGACTTGCGTCGATTCCATGCCAGAAATGTGAAGAGTCGAGCCATCCAAGAGGGAGATTTGGTCCTCCGAGTGGATCAACAGAAACCACACAAGCTTGCTCCCACTTGGGAAGGTCCCTTCATCGTCACGAGGGTCGTCCACAACGGAGCGTATCATCTCTACAACGTTGATCGCCAGATCGACGAGCCTCGAGCTTGAACGCGGAGCTGCTCCGCCTTTTACACTTAAAACTCACTCGGTTGAGATGTAATAAAAGTACTTTTGTAGTTTGTTTATCTAAGACAAGAATGTTATAATTCTCCCAGTGATTAATATTGCTTTTGTTGGAGTTTCCCCCAGTGGGTGGCTTAGCTGCGAATCCGATTCGCCTAAGTTTGAAAAAAAATCCTTTCCAGTGCAGCAGGTCTCTCACTAGGGGCTTAGCTGTGAATCCGCTTAGCCTAAGTATCCAAAATCCTACCGAGTGGCGAGCCAGCCTCCCACTCGGAGGCTTAGCTGCAGTCCAAGTACTCGCCTAAGTATCCAAAATCCTCCCGAGTGGCGAGCCAGCCTCCCACTCGGAGGCTTAGCTGCTGATCCAAGTACTCGCCTATGTATACAAAATCCCCCCGAGTGGCGAGCCCCCCTCCCACTCAGCGGCTGAGCTGCCGTCCACGTACTCGCCTAAGTATCCAAAATCCTACCGAGTGGCGAGCCAGCCTCCCACTCGGAGGCTTAGGCTGCAGTCAAGTACTCGCCTAAGTATCCAAAATCCCACCGAGTGGCGAGCCAGCCTGCCACTCGGAGGCTTAGCTGCAGTCCAAGGACTCGCCTAAGTATCCAAAATCCTATCGAGTGGCGAGCCAGCCTCCCACTCGGAGGCTTAGCTGCAGTCCAAGTACTCGCCTAAGTATCCAAAATCCTCACCGAGTGGCGAGCCAGCCTCCCACTCGGAGGCTTAGCTGCAGTCCAAGTACTCGCCTAAGTATCCAAAATCCCACCGAGTGGAGAGCAAACCTCCCACTCGGAGGCTTATCTGCAGCCCAAAGTGCTCGCCTAAGTAATAGAAATCCCACCGAGAGTAGAGCAAACCTCTCACTCGGGGCTTAGCTGCAGCCAGTGCTGCGCCTAAGTAATAGAAATCCTACCGAGTGGAGAGCAAACCTCCCACTCGGAGGCTTATCTGCAGCCCAGTGCTCGCCTAAGTAATAGAAATCCTACCGAGAGTAGAGCAAACCTCTCACTCAGAGGCTTAGCTGCAGCCCAGTGCTCGCCTAAGTAATAGAAATCCTACCGAGAGTAGAGCAAACCTCTCACTCGGGGCTTAGCTGCAGCCCAGTGCTCGCCTAAGTAATAGAAATCCTACCGAGTGGAGAGCAAACCTCCCACTCGGAGGCTTAGCTGCAGCCCAGTGCTCGCCTAAGTAATAGAAATCCTACCGAGAGTAGAGAAAACCTCTCACTCGGGGGCTTAGCTGCAGCCCAGTGCTCGCCTAAGTAATAAAATCCTACCGAGTGGAGAGCAAACCTCCCACTCGGGGGCTCAGCTGCAGCACAATACTCGCCTAAGTAAGGAATTCATCCGGATCCGCAAGGACGATGAGGTGCAGGTCGACTGCTACCTTCTCCTTCGGAGCTTCGCCACAAGTACAACGTGCGGCCCATCCCAATCCATAAGGACGACGAGGCATGTGTCGATCGCTACCTCCTCCTTCGAACTTCAACGGAATATCTTCGAAATGAAGAATAAAGTTCTCCGAAGGCAAGCAAAGCATGTTAAAGGAAAAATCAAGTTCGGATAAATGTCCTCACGGATCCAAAGGTGCTCAGCGTTAACCTGTTAAAGTTTATCGATTCTGAAACCACTTTCGGCATTCGAGGCAAATTTAAAGTGGGACTTAGAAGTTTTTACTCCTCCGTGAGGACTTGAAGGCGCAACAAACTGGTCGAGGTCGATTATTCGGCAATACGGGTAGCAGCAGCGATGAAAGTCTCCATGAAAGATCTGAAGTCGTGCTTCCTGGTATTGGCAACCTTGAGAGACACCAGCTTGTCCTCTTGGCGCTTCTTTGCGGTGGACACGAACCGGAGATAGAGCAACATCGGCACCACACCGGCGGATGACTTCTTCCATTCTTGCACTCGACTTGGAATCTCATTCAGTCGAGTCATCAAAGATTCAAGATCATTATGGAGAGTCTGTTCTGGCCAGAGAGTCGAGTCGATCCGCGACACTGCAACTTTCAGTCGAGCAAGATAATCGACTGCTCAAGCAACACAAGACTCCAGTCGGAGCACATTCATAGCAGCTTCGTCCTTCACAGGAGAGTTGACGGGGTCCAAACTGGTTTCCACTCGACTGGTTTCTTCTTCAAAGTTTTGGCAGAATTCTGAAAACACAACTCAGATTCAAAATGAAGATCATATGATGAGCAGGTGAGAGCAAGGCAGTTGGATAAAAGAGATTACCTTCAAGCATGAGAAGCGACTTCTTGGCGAACCCTCCAAGATAAATCTCGTGTCGTTTCGCTTCCCCGGTGGCCAACCTTGTCGACGAGAACATTCTTGTCGTTCTTGATCCGACCGACTTCCTTGTTAGCCGCGTCAAGAGAGGCTTTCGACTTGGTATTTTCGTCTTCAAGTTTGTCGATCGAGGCAAGCTTCTCTTCAGCGAGCTTTGTTTTCTCCAAAGCCGCCTTCTGTGCCTCTGCAAGGTCAAGGTCCTTCTTCTTCAAAGTCTCTTCCAGTTTATCTGCGAAGCAACAATGGGAACGGAGTTGAGAATGAGCAGAAAAACAGAGGTAGTCATAAAAAATTCTCACCAGCCATACCTTTTGCTTCATCCTGTGCCTTCTGCAAATTCTCCTGAGCAAGCTTCAAATCGAGGTTGAGCTGAATCTGCTTTTTCTCTAATCTCAAGATAGCGAGCCACAAGCTCGCAAGATTTCTACAAAGAGTCAACCAACGAAAGACATCAAAGACAGATCACTTCCGAGTGACTAAGGAAAAATAGTAGCATTTCTAAGACTACGGTCCGAATAAAAACATTCGACAAGAGTCTGGATTACACCCAGCCGGGTGCACTCGGCGATGCCCCCAGCGGTTTACCAATCTAGTTCGATCGATCGACCAAAAGAGGCAAAGAGGCTATGATTCTAAAAACATGGCTAATTGTCGGGTCACCGCGAAAAAAACAGTTCTTTAGACTATAGTCAACTGCACGCAGACGACCATAGTCTCGGAGACTACACCCAGTGGGTGAACTTAGCGTGCCCCCACCTTTTTTTCAGTTCCATTCGACTTGGTCCGTCCAAGTCGAGTGAAGAAGATCACAGCATAAAGACCATAGACGATCGCACGGTCGACCATAGTCTCGGGGACTACACCCGGTGGGTGCACTCGGCGTGCCCCACAAAAGTTCAACGACACACACACCGGTGGGTGTCTGGATATGGAAATTTCCGTAAGAAAGCAGTTTCAGATAGTATATCCTAACAAAGCAAGCGACGATCGACTTACTTGGACATTGCTGCGAGAGCTGAACTAGCATCATAGGCCGCTGACTTGCCTCTCGAGCCGCTTTCACCTGCTCCATCATGATCCCTGCTGGCGTATGGCCTCCTTAGCGACACTTACTTGGTCTTCCGGACGTGGTGTGTAGCAAAGAGAGATGGTGGATCAGCGATCGGCGAAGTGGGTCGGGCACTTGTCAGCAATGAAAGATCTGAGAAGTCCGAGTGGGGTTGCCTCCTCGAAATCAACGTCTCAGAGTCGCCATGACTTGAGCAGCCTTGCCAACAGCACTTTCTTGTTCCTCCTTTTCCTCAATGGCGCTTCCTCGTCATCATCGGGAAGATCAATGACGTGAGGCGGAACTACAAGAGAGATCCGTATAAACATAGAAGCCCAATCGACTAAAAAGCCCCGATCGGCTAAAAGTGAAATCTCGAGATCCTACCAAGATTGGAAGTAGCTGCATCCTCCATTTCACGATCATCGTGCTTGGTTTGAAGTCTCGGAGGTAGCGGCTGTAGATTTCAGGAGTCGGTGATCGATCATCAAGTCGACTAAAAGTTCACTCATGTTGAAAAAGGAAATACAAGGTTCTGTTGGTTACCCGGAGATGGTGGGAATGACCATTCGCATCTTGGCGGAACCTTCGCCCGGCTTCGACGACGTCGCTCGAGGTTGCTACGGCGGCTTCTCAGTCGGCGCGGGAGAAGTTGTCCTAGGTCGCTTCATCGACTGACCGGTGGGCACAACAGCTTTACCGCGTCCGGCCCGCCACGGGTCGTAAGGCCGACTTGGACCTTCCCTCCAAGCGAGGAGGGTCGACGCCTTCCTCCTCTTCTTCCTCCTCCTCCTCATCATCGAGCCATCATCCTCCTCATCCTCTTCGCCGTTGGACTCCCATTCCTCCGGACTCTCACCTCCACTTCCTTCTTCTTCTTGGCTGCTTCCTGCGCCCGTTGGGCATCGAGTACATCTCGGTGGTGACCTAGAAGACAACAAAACAAGGTTAAAGTCGATCGACGAAATTGACATCAAAACAGGAGGTATGCGGCAGAATCACGATCGGAGATAAGTAATGATACCTTATGCGGTTCGTAACTCCGGTCGAGTGGTGGAATCCTCCTAGCTCCGTGAGGGTTATCTTTATTTCCTGTGATGGCAGTCATCCACTTCTCCAGTATGGCGTCATCAACCTCCTCCAGATGGACCCGAGTGGTATCATCCGTACCGGAGTACATCCACATCGGATGACCTCGGTATTGGAGTGGCTGAATACGCCGTCGGAGAAAAACCTCCAAGAGATCCATGCCGGTCACCCCTTCGCGAATAAGCTGGACTACACGCTCCATCAGAAGCTTTACTTGGGCCTTCTCCTCCGCAACACCTTCAGGGAAGATGGCTTCTTCACTCGACTCATGGAGAAAGGAGGGAGCCCGGTCGATCGCCGGCGTCGGCTGGTCTTAACAATAAAACCAGGCCCATTGCCGACCTCTAACCGAAGTCGGGGAGAGTGATAGCTGGAAAGGCGCTCTTCCCCTCATCTGGACTCCGAGTCCCCCACACATTTGGATTACTTGGGTCCTCTCGTCATTCGGGCTCGTTTTCTTCACGGTCACGAGAGCTGACGGTGAATATGTGCTTGAAAAGACCCCAATGCGGTCGACAACCCAAGAAATTCTCGCAGAGCGAAGCAAGCAACAAGATACACAATGGAGTTTGGGTGAAATGGTGGAGTTGCGCTCCAAAAAGTTCAGAAACCCCGGAAAAAAGGATTTGGCGGCAGAGAAAACCCCCTATCTACGTGGGTGGCGGGAGGACGCACTCACCCTCTTCATGCGGTTGCCACTCCGTGCGGAAGCCTCGCCGACCCATGGGGGATCAATCGCCGTTGGCGGATCGGTGAGGTCTTTGTCGGTGATGGTCGGCCGGATCGATCTCCTTGGACCCAGCCTGCGGCGGCTTGGACCGCTTGAAGAGGAGCCGCCTGATCGCTGCGCTCTCCCTTGGCCTTCGCCGCCCGTCTTCTTCACCCGTTCAAGGCGGCAGTCTTGTCCTTCACCATGGTCACCGGCGAGAGGTACCGAGCTTGATCTTTGACGAACGGAGGGCGTGGCGAGAAAGTTTTGGAGGCGGAGAGAAGAGAAATCTGAGGGCGCCTTGTTCAAAATGCCGGTCCAACGCCTTTATATGGGGTCGCTCCGAGTGGCTGACCGGTAGGCCCGAGCAATCCCGCCACGATCCCGAATAAAGCGCCGCCGCATACGATACGTGGCGAAAAAGGCGGCGCTGAGGATCGAGGCGTCATCGTCTTATCCCATCCGAAAGTGCCGCGGTTTTCTCCGCTTGGCGCTTCCCAAAATTCGGATCCCACGAAATCCGCTAACCGTAGAGCAACTCGTCGATAACAGATTTCCTCCGATCCGTCGCTCGAAATCCTCGTGTTCACAAAGTTCACTCGACAAACATGAAGAATGGATCAAGGCGATGAAAGAAAGGTTGACGTCATCACCAAAAGGTCGTTGATCCGAGTAAGACGCACTCACAACACGAAGAACAGTCGGAAAGATTCTCAACTCCTTCCTCACTCAAACCTCGATCCATTCGGGGCTAATGATGAAGTCATGTACAGGGTAGGGTCATGGACCTGCCCAAGGGTACCCTCCACAAGGACATTCACAAGAGAAGCAGCCTTCTAGTCGACTGGTAGGCTTCCACTCGACAGATTCAAAGGCACTCGACTATGAAGACCCACTCGACCACCAAGAGTCCAAGAGCCACTCGGTGTCCAAACGGTGCAGTAGTTAAATAGTCTTTATGACCTTAATGACACTTTATGTAAGGCGTTACCAAGAACGCCTAGCTTTAATGTACCTTAAACCCTCTACTACGTGGGCTGGCTGGGGTCTGGCGCACTCTATATAAGCCACCCCCTCCACGGTAGAAGGGTTCGCACCCTCGTAACACATACGCATATAATCCAATGACCGCCTCCGGGCTCAGGGCGTGGGGCTGTTACTTCCTCCGAGAAGGGTCTGAACTCGTAAATCCCTTGCGTATACAACTACTCCATAGCTAGGATCTTGCCTCTCCATACCTACCCCCCATTCTACTGTCAGACTTAGAACCACGACACCCACTTTCATGTTTTGTGTACTATGTATTCCCATATACACAGATCTTTAATCTCATGCAATGACACACCCGACTCAGGCTCCTCGTTTTCCGGGCACTCGAATATTTCCCATGCCTCACCGCCAACATCCCTGAATACATTCTCGTTGGGGTCTCCGTTGATTGATACATCCAAAACGATAGCTAACTTTAGAAGTTTCCATAAATGTTTCTTGTCATTTTGTGCAACAATTTATATCTTCTTCGAATAACCTACTAATAAATTGCTAGATTATGGGTATAGTTTTGATATCACACAAGTGTAGGAGACCAATTGTGTACCGCTTCGATAGATAAAAATGTCAAACCCAATGAGGAGTAGAAGAAATTAGTGTGTGTAAAATAACAAGAGATTATTGAAAGTCCTAAAAGGCATAACCGTGTTGTATTTTGTTACCGGAGAGTTACAAAAAATGTAAATAGCAAGAAATGTAAAAGTGTGCAACTACTGGTCCATTCCTTAATTGTGCTAGGGACAAACCAATTGTGTTTCTTATGTGAATTTAAGACATAAGTGCAACCATAACATTATCCTCTAGGGTCCCTATTCGCCCATCATGTTATAACTCATAAACCCAGGGAATAGTTATTCTATCACTCTGGCCTCCCCTTCTAAACTTATTATTAACACAATGCTTCCACGTGCATGTGTCACGTCTCCAAAAGAAGAATCGTATCTTCGAGCTTAAGGTCGATGATTGTGTCATCTCCAAACCTGAGGCCCTCAGTGGTGTTGCCTATGACCACTTCATCGACATCCTCGGGACTTTCGAGGACTATGACTTCTCCATCTCTCTGCATGATCTGCATGCTAGCGCTTTTGACCTTGCCGTCCTAGATGAGCCCTTCTCTGAGGTTGAGATCTGGCACTCGGTCAAGGCCTTGCCCTCTGGCAAAGACCCATGGCCGGACGGCTTCACCTCAGAGTTCCTCATTAGCTGTTGGAACATTTACAAGGAGGATTATCCTCGAGCCTTTGGCAAATTCTACTCCCTCAACGCGCGAGGCTTTCAAAAGCTCAATGAGGCGTTCATTACACTGCTCCCGAAGCGTCCCGACGCTGACACACTCTTCGCCTTCTGGCCAATTACCCTTATGCATTTGATGTCGCACCTTGGCTAGATGGTCTCTACTAATCAGAGTGCTTTCATCTTCGGCTGTAGAATTCATGACAACTTCCTATTAGTCCAGCAAACGGCACGCCTCCTCCACAACCTCAAGGTTCCTCGCGTCGTGCTCAAGCTTGACATCGATAGGGCCTTTGACTCGGTACCCTGGCCCTCTCTCCTCGAAACACTGCGGCATCTGAGGTTTGGACCGCGCTCGAGATAGTGGGTTTCCATCTTGCTCGCCACGGCCTCCACTCGCGTGCTCGTCAACAGCCTTCCCGGGCACCCCATCTCGCATACGCGCGGACTTCGCCAGGAGGACCCGCTCTCCCCTGATGATCTTCACCCTGGTCATCAATGTCCTCAGCTCCCTGATCCAGCGCGTTGTGGAGGTCGGTCTGCTTCACCGCCTCACCTCTTCACACGTTGCCTCGAGTGTGTCCTCTACGTCGACGATATTGTCATCTTCCGCCACCTTCATAAGCACGACATCGAGACAATTATTGAGCTCCTTTGTGTCCTCGGCAGCGCATCTGGGCTGCATACAAACATCGCCAATTGCACAGCCCCCAATCCTCTGCGAGGAAGAGCATGTAAAGGTCGCCCCCAACGACATTTCTTGCCCCGTCTTTGTGTTTCCGGTGCAATACCACGGCTTCCCTATGTCGATATGTAAGCTGCACTCCTCAGCCTTGACACCGCTTGTCGACAAGCTTGAGAAGAAGCTTTTCGCCTTGTGCGCCTCGATGATTCCCCTTGCTGACCTGCTCTCCCCTGTCCGTCACGTGCTCTCGCCATCCCCACCCACATATTGACCACCATCGCCCTCAAACGGTGGCTCACATCAACTAGGTGTTATGCGACTTCCTTTGGGTTGGCCGCATGGATGCACATGGTTGGTAGTGCAAGGTTAACTGAGCGTGGGTCTGCCACCCTATCTAGCTTGGAGGACTTGGTGTCCGAGACCTCCATCACGTTGACACTGTGCTTCATGCCAAGTGGATGTGGTTACAACGGACTAATGATGTCCGCCCCTGGGCTCATTCATCAATTCCGCACGACCCAAATACACTGACAATCGTGCGTGCTTCCATTGCTTGACATCTTGGCGATGACTCAAGTTGACATTTCTAGTCTGACCACTGGCCGAATGGGCTCTGCATCACTGACATTGTCTCGCTCGTCCATGTCTTGGTCTCCCGCAAGCGCCGCGCGTTGAGAACTATCCAGGAGGGGTGTAACTAAAACACACGCGTGATAAGCTGCAAGACTGTGGGTGTGATATACTCTATCATGGTCTATATGCAACAAAAGAAAGAACATGTAGCAACTAATGATGATATAAATCTCAAGGCCATGAGATAGGTAGTGACAAGAGAAAATGAATTCGCATGCGCTCCACGCCACTATACAATTACTCTATTACTCTACTCTAGGAAAAGAGAAATCCAAAATAAGGCTGGCAACACGGTTTTCATGGCTGAACGTATAACTGAAATTTAATTAATGAGTTCATTTATTAATAGATAGAGTGCATCATGTAGATAGACACTGTGGAACCTACCCATCGTCCAAGTTTGGAGCGCAGTTACTGAAAACTGAACCCACTGGCCACGGCATGGATGAGGCACGGGCGGACAGGGTGGCGAAAGGAGCTAGGAACCCCCGGCGGTTGTCACCGTCCGGCAGCAGCTCACGGTCCAACTTCTAAATTTGCGGCTAATGAATCCAGACCGGCTTGGAATGGACCGCGATCACGATGGATCAATCAACGATTATAGTAAGAGGAATGGAATCGTCCACCATGATATGCCGGGCCATCTTATTCAAGTCAAAGCACTGCATTTTTACATCGAACAAAAAAAAGAGGTCAAAGCACGGCAAGCCGCCGGTATCACGGGCAAGCAAAGCACAGGCTGTCGGCCCTGAAACCCTCCTTTCTCGCCGCTGGAATTCCGGTACGCGACGACGATGCCTCCAAGTCGCCGTTACTCCGCTTCCCCACACACACTCACACGGTCACACCGCACCGCACCACCCAACCACACACATGGACGCCGTACTAGTAGTACTACTTGTGTACTCGAGTCAACCCGCGTCCCACTGAGCAGCCGCGCCGCGAGCTCAAATCCCCCCTCCTCTCGCCGCCCCTCCTCCTCCCCGTCTGCCGTCCCGACGGCGCGCCAGCCAATGCCGACGCCGGGCGCACGAGCCCTCATCCTCCTCCCGCTCCTCGTCGTCCTCCTGCTCTCCGCCGGCGCCGCCAATGCCGCGACGGAGGCCGAGGCGCTGCTGGCCTGGAAGGCCAGTCTCGACCGCCCGCTCCCGGACGCGCTCGCCACCTGGGCCAAGCCCGCGGGCCTCTGCTCCTCCTGGAAGGGCGTGTCCTGCGACGCCGCCGGCCGCGTCGACTCGCTCGCGCTCCCGGGGCTCGGCCTCGCCGGCACGCTCGACAAGCTCGACGCCGCGGCGCTCCCGGCGCTCGCCGCGCTCGACCTCAACGGGAACAACTTCTTCGGCGCCATCCCGCCGGGCCTCTCGCGCCTGCGCTCCCTCACCAGGCTCGACCTCGGCAGCAACAGCTTCAACGGCTCCATCCCGCCGCAGCTCGCCGACCTCTCCGGCCTCGTCGAGCTCCGCCTCTACAACAACAACCTCGCCGACGCCATCCCCCACCAGCTCAGCAGGCTCCCCAGGATCCAGCATTTCGATCTGGGTGCCAACTTCCTCACCGATCCGGACTACCGCAAGTTATCGCCGATGCCCACCGTCAGGTTCATGTCGCTCTACCTCAACTACCTCACCGGAGGCTTCCCAGAGTTCATCCTCAAGAGCGCCAACGTCACCTACCTCGACCTGTCGCAGAACAATTTCTCGGGGCCAATACCGGACTCCCTGGCGGAGAAGCTCCCCAACCTCATGTACCTCAACCTGTCCGTCAATGCTTTCTCCGGGCGGATACCGCCGTCGCTGTCGAAGCTGAGGAATCTCCGGGACCTGCGGGTTTTATCCAATAATCTGACCGGAGGAGTCCCCGATTTCCTTGGGTCCATGTCTCAGCTGAGAGTTCTTGAACTCGGCGCCAACCTGCTCGGCGGGACGATCCCGCCGGTACTTGGCCGGCTCCAAATGCTGCAACGCCTTGACCTCAAGAGCGCCGGGTTGAATTCCACTATTCCACCGGAGCTGGGCAACCTTGGCAATCTCAGTTTCATGGACCTGTCCATGAACCAGCTCACGGGTGTCCTGCCCCGGCAGTTGGCCGGGATGCGCAAAATGCGGGAGTTTGGCATATCGTCAAACAAACTCGCCGGCCAGGTTCCGCCAGATTTGTTCACGAACTGGCCAGAGCTCATATCGTTCCAAGTGCAGAACAACTCGTTTACTGGGAAGATTCCGCCGGAGCTTGGGAAGGCAACCAAGCTGGAATTCCTGTATCTTTTCAGCAACAACCTTACAGGCTCTATCCCAGCAGAGCTCGGCGAGCTGGTGAGCCTGAGTCAGTTGGATTTGTCGGTGAACTCTCTCACGGGGCCGATACCCAGCTCGTTCGGTAATCTCACGCTGCTCACGAGGCTCGCACTTTTCTTCAACAATCTCACTGGCACTATCCCGCCGGAGATTGGCAACATGACATCGTTGCAAGTCTTCGATGTCAACACCAACAATTTGGAAGGTGAGCTGCCCGCCACCATCACATTGCTCAGAAATCTTCAATACCTCGCCCTGTTCGACAACAACTTCAGTGGTACCGTGCCGCCGGACCTCGGGAAGGGGCTGAACTTGACCGACGTGAGCTTCGCGAACAACAGCTTCTCTGGCGAACTGCCGCAGAGACTGTGCGACGGCCACGCGCTGCAGAACTTCACAGCAAACCACAACAACTTCAGCGGCACGCTGCCGCCGTGCCTCAAGAACTGCACGGGGCTGTTCCGGGTGCGGTTGGAAGGGAACCACTTCACCGGAGACATCTCGGAGGCGTTCGGTGTCCACCCCACCTTGGACTACCTGGACGTGTCTGGGAGCGAACTGACCGGCCGGCTATCTTCCGATTGGGGAAAATGCACCAATATCACCCGCCTACTCATGGACGGCAATGGTTTATCAGGTGGCATTCCAGCGGCGTTTGGGAGCATGGCAAGCTTACAGGACCTCAGCTTGGCTGAGAATAATCTCACAGGAAGTGTTCCACCTGAGCTGGGCCACCTCAGCCTCTTGTTCAGTCTCAACCTGAGCCACAACGCCCTCTCGGGATCAATTCCAGCAAATTTGGGCAACAATTCCAAGTTACAGAAAGTCGATTTGTCTGGGAACTCTTTTACCGGGACAATCCCAGCTGGCATTGGCAAGCTCGGTTATCTAACTTCTCTAGATATAAGCAAGAACAAGTTGTCGGGGCAGATACCAAGTGAGCTTGGCAATCTGTTTCAGCTGCAGATCCTTCTTGATCTGAGCAGTAACTCATTGTCAGGTGCGATCCCCTCGAATCTTCAGAAGCTGACGAATTTGCAGAAACTGAACCTGTCACACAACGATCTCAGTGGTTCAATACCAGCAGGGTTTTCTGGCATGTCAAGCCTTGATACAGTTGATTTCTCTTACAATCAACTCACCGGTAAGATACCATCAGGGAATGCTTTCCAGAACACATCAGCTGATGCCTACATTGGGAATTTGGGGCTCTGTGGTAATGTGCAAGGTATAACTTCTTGTGACCTCGGTTCTGGCGGTGCATCTTCAAGGCATCACAAGAGAATAGTCATCGCAACAGTTGTGTCAGTTGTTGGGGTTGTGTTACTTGCAGCTCTTGCTGCTTGCCTCATACTGATATGCAGAAGGAGGCCTCGTGAGCAGAAAGTGCTGGAGGCTAACACCGATGATGCTTTTGAGTCCATGATCTGGGAAAAGGAGGGAAAGTTCACATTCTTCGATATCGTGAATGCCACAGACAACTTCAACGAAACCTTCTGCATTGGTAAAGGAGGGTTCGGGACCGTGTACAGGGCCGAGCTTGCAAGTGGGCAGGTTGTGGCTGTGAAGCGATTCCATGTCGCCGAAACAGGCGACATATCGGATGTTAGCAAAAAGAGCTTTGAGAATGAGATTAAGGCACTGACTGAGGTCCGCCACCGGAATATCGTCAAGCTCCATGGCTTCTGCACTAGTGGTGACTACATGTACCTGGTGTACGAGTACCTGGAAAGGGGCAGCTTGGCGAAGACATTGTACGGGGAGGAAGGGAAGAAGAAGCTGGACTGGGACGTGAGGATGAAAGTGATACAGGGGGTTGCTCATGCCTTGGCCTACTTGCATCATGACTGCAACCCACCCATTGTTCATCGCGACATCACTTTGAATAACATCCTGCTTGAATCTGACTTTGAGCCACGGTTGTGTGATTTTGGCACCGCAAAGTTGCTCGGGTCTGCTTCGACGAACTGGACTTCTGTGGCAGGATCGTATGGCTACATGGCTCCAGGTACACATCTTACGCATACAATATACTGTATGACTTTGCAATGAGACATATAAATAGACTGTTTATTAATTACTCGGTAACAGTAAGCTTTGTAAAAGAAAAATTTGAATAATACTAAGATCCCTACTGGTGCTGGAGAGTATTATGAAACATTATTTTAGATATTTCTATTCACTCGTCGTGAGAACCTAGTGAATCAAAGGCACTTCTATCCTAGTTGAAAAATTGCCGTGAAAGCGTTAAGTACTCAGAAATAGTTGCCGCAGCCTTGCTAATATATGTGTATTTGGATCAGCGTCATTCCATATGCTCAGATTCCACAAAATTTAGATTGCCTACTTAGTAATGTCATATGGGAGCAGCACACTAATATATGGCGCTGGTCTTGTTGTTTTCTTGCAGAATTTGCATACACAATGAGGGTGACAGAGAAGTGTGATGTTTACAGCTTCGGAGTTGTTGCACTGGAGGTCCTGATGGGGAAGCACCCAGGTGACTTGCTAACCTCTCTGCCGGCGATATCCTCATCACAGGAAGACGATTTACTCCTCAAGGACATACTGGACCAGCGGCTGGATCCTCCAACGGAACAGCTTGCAGAAGAGGTTGTGTTCATCGTCAGGATAGCGCTTGCCTGCACCAGGGCAAAACCTGAATCCAGGCCTGCAATGCGATCCGTAGCACAAGAGATAGCAGCACATACCCAGGCCTACCTCTCCGAAGCATTCCGACTTATCACAATAAGCAAGCTAACAGACTACCAGAAGTGACGTACCTCTGCGCAGAAATTGTGAACCTACACAGGAAGGTGAAAATTGCAGACCTATTAATTCTGTAAAATGCAGTTTCAGATCCTCAAGTACTTTGTATGCCAGTTTAACTGCCAAAGACCAGCATTAGGAGAGCATATTGCGATAACTCTGTGATAAAATAGTTAGCCAAACTATCCTGAAGATTGTATGACTGAAACAATGTCGCCGGTGATGTTTGTATTTCTCTTTGTAGTTTGTACTATCATTATGCTATTTCCCGTGAAGGGCTAAGCAGTAAGGTGTAACTGTAAGATATAGACAATAAAAAGGCAACAAGTATTATGTCTCTGAAAATGGATAAAATGATCTTGTCCAAATAGATAATGGATATACTTATGTGATAAATCTTCTTATAGCTTCCTAAAGAAGAGAAATCGTTTAATGTGCTATTGCATTAAGAAAACCACTGGCAAAAAAGTGTTGTGGAAAGTGATTCCATGCCACAACTTGAGTTACCTAGATTCAGGAAAACAATTTCCTCGCAAGGGTGGTCGTGGTACCCCAAGAAATCCACACCATAGTAGTAGCAATTTCTGTAACCCTCGCTGTTGCTGATCAATCATTCGTCTCCATCAACGACACTATCATCGCGAAAATTATCGTGAAGGTGCTCTCCATGAGGCTCGGCCCACACATGACAAACCTCGTCTCCAACGCCCAAAATGCCTTCATCAAAACAAGAAGTATCCACAACAATTTTTTGTATGTTCGCAATCTCGCTCGGCGCCTCCACAAGAGGAAGACACCTTCCCTCCTTTTCAAGCTTGATATTCGCAAGGCCTTCGACTCTGTTAAGTGGGAGTATTTGCTTGATCTTCTCCAACGGCGAGGCTTCCCAAGTAAATTCCGGACTTTGGATCGCGCCCTCCTTAGCTATTCATACTAGAGGATCGTTCTCAATGGTATTGCAGTTGGTCCCATCAAGCATGGGAAAGGTCTTCGGAAGTTAGATCCCATCTCCCCGTTTCTCTTCATCATCGCCATTGATCCGCTCCAAAGAATTCTAGATGTAGCTACGAGAAAGGGCTCCTCCATAAAATCCGGGGTAGGGGAGCCGTGATGAGGACCTCTCTGTACGCGGATGACGCAGCCGTCTTCTTGGCCCCGGTCAAAAAGGACGTGGACAACCTTGCAAGCATTTTGAGGGGTTTCGAAGAGGTTACGGGCCTTTGCACCAATTTCCAGAAGAGTTCTATGGTGCCCATTCGCTGCAACCATCTTGATTTGGGCCGCCTAACCCAAAGTTTGCCGGCAACACGGGCTTCGTTCCCCTTGCGATACTTGGGGCTGCCCCTCTCCGTTTGGAAGCTCAAGTTGATGGACCTCCAATTTCTCGTGGACAAAGTTGCGAGCAAGTTATCAACTTATGATGGTCAAAACATCACCACCATCGGGCGAACGACCCTTGTCAAGTCCGTGATCACATCCCAAGTGGTCTACCCGCCACCCCGCTGGTCATTCCACCAACCATCCTTCTCAATGTGAACAAGCTCGAGAGAGCTTTCTTATGGTCTGGTTCGGACAAGACGACGGGGGCAAAATGCAAGGTGAATTGGGAGATTGTTTGTCGGCCTCTTGAGTATGGGGTGCTTGGGGTTCTCAACACCGACAAGTTCACTCGGGCTCTCAGGTTGCGGTGGCCGTGGTATGAATGGAAGGATGCCACCAAGATGTGAGTGGGGATGAGAAACCCATGCAACGAGGAGGACCTCAACTTTTTCTCTTCCACCACCATCATCGTTGGTAACGGCGCGAAGACCCCCTTCTGGGACTCTCCTTGGCTCCTTGGACGCAAGCCTAAGGACATTGCTCCGCTCATTTATGAGGCCTCCAAGAGAAAAAATTGGAAGGTGCGGGAGGCGCTCAAGCACAATGCGTGGATACTCAAGATCAACCCCCCCACCGTTGTTTCTGTTGAGCACGTCACACAATTCTTCGCTCTTTGGATGCTCCTCCTTGAGGTCCATCTCGACGATCTCACCGAGGACGACATCCTTTGGAAACATACGACAAGTGGGCAATACTCGGTGGCCTCTGCATACAAGGCGCAATACCTAGGGATGGTCCTCTCACCCATGGATAAGATGGTTTGGAAGGCTTGGGCACCTTCAAAAATCAAATTCTTTGCTTGGTTGGCACTCCAAGATAGAATTTGGACCGCTGATAGGTTGGCAAAGCGTGGGTGGCCAAATTGTGATCTTTGCCCTTTTTGCAAGAGGGTGCAAGAATGCGGACCTACCTCTTCTACAAATGCCGCTATACTCGAAGGCTTTGGTCATTGGTCATCGAGAAATTCCTCATTCTCGGGCTAACACTTCCGCTTGGCCCTTCTTTGACTCGGTTAAAGATTGGTGGGCGAGTACTTGCGCCGACGGCACGCCAAACCGACAAGCCAAGGCATCCCTCACCATGCTCGTGTCATGGACAATTTGGAACGAGCGTAACGCAAGAGTTTTCAAACATAAGAGTGCTCCACCGACAATCTTGCTCTCCTCCATCTCTACTGAGGCCAACCTTTGGATCGTCGCCGGTGCAAAAAAGCTAGGGTCTTTAATTTTGCAAGAATAATCTGCATGCTGTGTAATTGGATGACTTGGAACAAACTCTTTTCTCTCTTATTTAATGGATAAGGCAAATTTTTTGCCTCCGTTTCAAAAAAACAAGAGTCCCATCCATGATCCATGGTCTCGTCGATCGTTTGATTGACAAATCAGAAGGGGCCTGACATCCAGGGTTTGTCAATCTCTCGTGATTTTGTGGCACCGGACTGGAACTCGTCTGTAGAGTTAACCGAATCGTACTCCCTAGTGAGATGTGCCTTGGGCTTTTGTTCTAGTATTGCATTGGCAGTGGGCCAGGATGGAATCATCAGCGACAGTGCGTTTCTCCCTAAAAAAAGAAGCAGCGATCGTGCCGATTGGCTGCATCTCGAAACGACGCCGCAGCGGCTCCCTCAACCCTAGGCCCTAGCAGACGAAGCGGCAAAAACCTACTACATCCGTCCGGGTTTTTAGGTTCCCTCAGCACCCAATGCCTGTACCATATTTACAAGGCCGCTACCTCGAGCTACGCTGCATGCAAAGGAGAGAGAGAGGGAGTAATCATGCGCTGCATGCATGCAAGGGAGAGAGAGAGCGAGTAATCAAGGGAGAGAGAAATAGTACTACTTCCTCCGTCTAGGTGTGTAAGTCATCTTACGTTGCGCACCGTGACCAAGGTGGAGGGGAAAACGAGAGAACTTAATGTGTTTTTGCTAATTAATAACAATGCATGCAACGAACTAACCAATGCATGTCGTGTTTGGTAGTCTCAAATCATTTAAAGCATGCATGACCCACATCTCTTATTGGTTGATATGTCATGAAACAAGAAACGAGATGAGAGTTAATGTACCGCGCCTAAGTGTTTTGGGATTATTTGATTTTCGTAAGATGACTTACACACCTAGACGGAGGGAGTAGTACTAGGCATGCACGCGTGTGAAGGAATTCGATGCATGCAGTGACTACTGCATGAAGCTCATTGGCCGTTCCATATCTCAGCGCAGCTGCGCAGGTACAGCAGAGAGCGCCTTTAGTCCATGCGTTTTGGTCTGTGGGACTTAAAAACCCGGATGGAGGTAGTAGTAGCCAAGACCCAGAGCGGCACACACTGAGGCTGGTCATAGTGGGAGTAACATAGGTAGTAACATAGATGCCACATAAGCAAAAATGTTGATGTTGCAAGTAGTTAATGAGGAGAGAGGCAAATAGAGTAACCTAATATGTTACCATCACATAGCGCTTTCCAATGCAAAATGAGTCTACAAGACAATAAATGAGCATGTGTATGTTACTACACCTATGACACTTCCCACTATAAGGGTAGTAACATAGAGTAGTAACGTATGCATGTTACTACTCTAAGTTACTCCCCATTATGACCAGCCTGACACACATACACGGCCGGCGGTAAGCAGACGAACGCAGGGCGGCGAGTGCATAGGCGGACGCAGACGGCGAGATTTCGGATTGGAAGAACTAAAGTTCATCATATGGCGTCTACAAAAAAAACAAAGATTGCAAATCAATTGCCAACTCAAAAGGTATGACGTACCGTGCATTGTGTATGTGTTTGATTTGTGTATACATGACTACATGTCCTATAGGAGATCAACAACGAAATGACCAGACGAATCAATTCATCTTTGTTTAACAGGTTGGTTCCATAATTTTGATAAATTGGTATTAGTGACTTTTCCCCGAAAAAAAGTTAGGTCGTGAATAATACTATAAGCAGTATCTCTTGACATCCTACGCTAGTTTTGTGATGTTCGTATGAGCTGATTATAGTTAGTTATGTTGATTACATATTATATATGTTCCCTTTTTATGAGCATATATTTGAAAAAAAATTGATGCTATCTATTTTGCCACACTAAAGAACATTTTCCGTCCACCACTATTTTTATGAGTGGCCGTCCATCGCTATTTAGGAGGCTACGACACATGCCATTTTTGAATTTTAGGGCCCCATCTTGGAATTTGCATAGGGGTCTCAAATTTCTGAAAACGGTTCCGGCGGGACAAAAAACCTAACAAAACTCAAAAAAGTATCTAAAAACGGAGTCCTTTCGCCGGCAAGGGCCGTGTCCACCACGCCCCCATGGTCGTAAGGTCATAAGAGACGAGGCAGATCGGCGGCATCGCCAATGGGAGGCAGAAACCCTAGCCGCATTTTTTCCTTGAAGGAGAGACGAAAGGAGAGTTATGTTATCTATTTCCTTTTTCTTTTATTTATCCTGTTTGTTTTTATTTTTATCCTTTTTTAAGAAAATTTTGAGATTCCAAAATAAAATTCATGATTTCAAAAATTGTTCACAGTTTCTAAATTTGTTTGCAATTTTCCAAAAAAAATCACATTTCCTAAAAAGGTTCCCGTTTTCTGATTTTGTTCACCTTGTTAAAATTTGTTCACAATTCAGAAAACTTACTCAGAATTCAAAATTTGTTCACAAGTTCAAAAAATATTCACATTTTTTAAGAAAATTGTTCACGTTTTCAAATTTTGTTCACATTTTAAAAAATTGCTCTGAATTAGAATTTTTTATAGTTTAAAAAAATCATGTTTTTTGAAATTTTTTGTTCATGTTTTCAATATTTGTTGATTTTAATTTTTTCCACAATGCAAAAAAATGTTCGGAAATCAAAATTTGTTTGCAATTTCCAAAAATGTTCACATTTTTGAATATTTTTGTTCACTTTTCCAAAAGTTGTTCATGTTCTAATATTTTGTTCAAATTTCAAAATTAGTTCACTATTCCAAACATTATTTGCATTTTTGTTAAAATTTTTCCAACGAATGGTTGAAGAAATTCAAAAAAAATATGAATCTGCCGCTGTATTTAGTTCTTAATTTTTCACACTACATTTTGTTCCCTCTCAAAGAATTTTCACTTTCAAATAGGACCAATTCCTCTGATAGAATCTCGATGGGAAGCGGGATCAAGAGCTTTGAAATGTCCTATTGGAAACAAAGCATGTGATATTTGCTCATCTGAGCAGGGAGCATTCGACCTTTCATTCATAGCAGCCTTCACTTGTGGAACAATCGTTCCAAAACATCATTAGCCACTAAGGTGGGGTCCTTGGTATATACTTTCTAGAAATATGATTGGGCCATCCGCTCCATCTCAGACGATACATCATAGGTTGCAGCAACCATCAACCTTTTGCAACCTCCTTATACTGTTCTTTCGTGCACGCACACATGAAAGTATTGTGTTATTGTCCCCCTCTTTTAACCACATAATTCTGCTCCGTTGCAGCCACATCATCTTCTCCCTGTACATGAGAGTTCACAAGCCTCTCCATCTTCTGTCGAATTAATAGTCGGTCACTATTGTTTTGCCGGGGAATGTTAAGCTCCTGCCGAAGGGAAGAAATTTCTCGCTCCACTTGACCAAAGTTTTCCTTGCTCCATTCCCGAAGCTCCGTCATAACCGATTTAAGAGAATCTTCAACGTTTCCTAGGTCACCAGACGGGAGGGATCGGGCCCGAGCGTTGCTTATAACAGCGGGAGTTGCGAGTCCCATTCCCACATGATCTTGTACCACAGGCAGCTCTTACGTTGCCGGTCCTCAAACTCCTCCACATGTATTAGTAAGGGGCAATGATCCAATCACGGCGACACCAGGTGTTGCAAACATGCAAACGAAAAGAGCTCCTTCCATGCCTCATTGACACAAGCCTGATCCAACCAGACTTGGACGTTGCTTTGGCCCCGATGGCTCATATGTAAATGGCACTCTGGAGAAGCCTAAGTCAACCAAATCGCAGTAAATAAGGACATCCCTGATGTAATGCCACGGATTCGATGCGTCAGGTGTCTGCCAGTTATTCGTCGTTGTTGTCATGTCATTTGCTTGCGTGTTGCATTTTTTCCATGTCATCATCTGCATTTCATATCATGTCGTCATGTGCATCGCATTTGCAT
The DNA here is from genome assembly GCA_021605145.1 of Aegilops bicornis. Taxonomy (NCBI): domain Eukaryota; kingdom Viridiplantae; phylum Streptophyta; class Magnoliopsida; order Poales; family Poaceae; genus Aegilops; species Aegilops bicornis. Next base: position 298,031,620 of record CM038669.1, read on the forward strand.
ACGTGTTCGTCTCATGCATCCGAGCATTTTCCCCGTTGTCCGTTTTGCAATCCGGCACTCCTATGTTCCCAGGCGTCCCCCTTTTGCCTCTTTTCGTGTGCGGGTGTTAAACGGTCTCGGAATGGACCGAGGTTTGTCAAGCGGCCTTGGTACACCACCGGTAGACCGCCTGTCAAGTTTCGTGCCATTTGGAGGTCGTTTGATACTCCAACGGTTAACCGGGTAACCGCAAAGGCCCCCTTCTCTTTGCATCCCAACACCCCTTTCAAAGTGGCCCAAAACCCAGCAAACTCCCCTCTATGCTCTCGGTCGTTCGATCACGATCACGTGGCCGAAAACCGTACTCCATTTGGACTCTCCTAGCTCCCTCTACCTTTATAAACACACCCTCCCCCGAAATTCGCGGATGAATCCACCCAAACCCTAGCCACCTTCATCCTCGCGCCGCAGGACACGTCCGCCCGCGCCGGACATGTCCGCCGGCCACCTCGCTCCGTCCAATCGGATCGCACCACGTCATCGCCACCGCCTCGGCGCCAATCCTCACGCCACGTCGCCTCGCCTCCCCACATCGACGCGGCCCTCGAGGCCCATCTCGGACCGCCGGGCCCGAGGCATCCGCCGCCGCAGCCAGCGGGGCCCGATCCCGCCGCCCGCTCGCGCTCCTCGGGCGTCCGCTGTGCCGCCAATGCCGCCGCCGCCGGCGCCTCCAGGCGCCGAGGCCCTCCGCCTCGCCGTCTCCAGATCCGGCCCTCGGGCCGGATCCGTCCCTCCCTCGTCGCCCGTCCTCCGTTCGCCGGGCCGGCCGGTCGCCGCCGCCGCTCGCCTCTTGCGATCCGGGAGGGATCGGGAGGAAGACCCCACGTGCCCCCTCATGGCACATCTCCCCGGCCCAGCAGCGCGCCGGCCTGCCTCACCTGCAGCCCACTAGGTGAGCGCCCCGCCAGCCCTATCCCCCGCCTCGGCCACATTTTAGTATCTAGCGCTCACCCTGTTTTTTTCCTGAGATTGACTGAGTCCCGAGATATTTTGTCATCATCATGCCATATTCATCGCATTGTATCTCAGCATCCGTGGCTCCGTTTTGGGCGTGTAGCAAATCAAATTGTTCGCCTCGACGAGTACATCATTTCATACCATTGCATCATATTCATTTGAGCTCATCTTGATTCCTGAATCATCGTTGCAAGAGTGCTATATGATGTTACTCTGCTGAAACTGTTATAACTTGATGATTTGTTATTTTTGTCGTATTTGATATGTGCATCCTATGAGGTTGATATCTACATGTGTTTTGATATATGGCATATCATCTTCACAGGGGTGCTTGCCATGTATTTTTGTGGGTCTTTTAGTGAGTGCATCGAGCTTGTTAAGTAGGGTACTTGCTGTTGCTGTTTTGCATGTCTGAATCTGTTATATTATGATGCTATGTTAACCTACTGCTACAAGTCATTCTATGCATAATCTGGAGATGTTCACTAAGGATGCTTTGTTATACATGTCTTGCTCTATACATCCATGCCCTTTGTTGAAATTATAGCCTGCTGTAGCTTGTTGTTATCTTGCTCCAAAGTTGCTTGTTAATGTTGCTGTCAGCCTATTAACATTAAGTTCAATGTTGCCATGTATGTTGTTAGTGATCCATGCACTCTATGAACTTTCTCTTGCCATGTTTAGCTTCATAAACATGTCTTATTACTGTTGGTTGCCTTGCCATGCCATGTGTTTCTCTGTGGTGAGTGGTTCAAGCTCACCAACATGCCTACTTATTGTTGTTCCTGCCATGTATGAATCTGTCATATAACTTGCCATGTTTACATGGGTGCCATCATATTTTCTGATCCTTTTTGGCTCATGGTCATTAAAGGACTATTGTTCTATGGATTTAGTAGATTCATTCCATGCCTTTTTTTGCCATGATAAGTTCCTGTAACATGTCTTTTAATAGCTCTAAACATTGCAACCTGATGTTATTTCCTGATAAGTCTGAAACTGTTATTTGCAATCTTTCCATGTCATTTTGAGAATGTTCTAGTGATTTCTGGAGATATCTCAGTGTTCATGTTTTGTTATGCTTTAACTGTTCATCATGCCCATGCCTTTTGTTTTCACGTTGGGATTCTGTAGCATGTTGTTTTGGTGCTTGCAATATGCGTAGTTGCTGTTTTGGACAGCTTGTCCTTTAAACTTGTAGTGTGTATGTGTTGAACCGTTGCTCCGTTTTGGGTGTGCTATATATGAAACTTGCTTGATTTTGCATGTAGTTTCATATTATCATGTTGCATCCTTGTTTTGAGGTGTTTGCTTGATGTTTGTATGCATTTTGCATCAATGCCATGTTTAACTTGTTTTGCTCATATCTTCTAGGAAGTAGCTCCAAATCTAATGAACTTTATATGTAACTGGACTAGAATCGCGTGTAGATCATCTTGGTGCATTTTAACTTGTTGTTTAACAACTTGAACATAAAGTTGTTCAGATCTGGACCAATTTCGAAATTTGCATATGAGGACTTACCGGAATTGTTATATGTTGTTTCCGGCCTCATTTAAACTTGCTTTGATGTGTTGTTCTTGTTTGCATCATCTCTTGCCATGAGTAGCTTAATGTAGCTTTGTCATGCATCATGCTTGTTGTGCATCATGCCTTGTTCATGGTGGTGTGTTTACTTTGTTGTGTGCTTCTTCTTGTTAGTTCCCGTTTTCGTTGCGATCGTGGGGATTCGTTCGTCTACGCTTGGTTCGTCTTCGTGGCTTCATCTTCTTCATGGACTCGTTCTTCTTCCTAGCGGGATTTCAGGCAAGATGACCGTCACCTTGGATCTCATTATATCATTGCTATGCTAGCTGCTTCGTTCTTTCGCTATGCTGCGCTACCTATCATTTGCTCTTCAAGCCTCCCAATTTGCCATGTCAGCCTCTAACCTTTGCACCCTTCCTAGCAAACCATTGCTTGGCTATGTTACCGCTTTTGCTCAGCCCCTCTTATAGTGTTGCTAGTTGCAGGTGAAGTTGAAGATTGCTCCATGGTGGACAGGATTTTGGTTGGGATATCACAGTATCTCTTATATTATTAATGCATCTATATACTTGGTAAAGGGTGGAAGGCTCGGCCTTATGCCTGGTGTTTTGTTCCACTCTTGCCGCCCTAGTTTCCGTCATATCGGTATTATGTTCCCGGATTTTGCGTCCCTAACGCGGTTGGGTGATTTATGGGACCCCTTGACAGTTCGCTTTGAATAAGACTCCTCCAAAGAAGGCCCAACATTGGTTTTACCATTTGCCTCACCACCACCTACTTTTCCCTTGGGAGTAATTAACCCAAGGATCATCTTTATTTTAGCCCGGGCCAATGCTTGTCTAAGTGTTGGTCCAAACTAGAGCCACTTGCGGCGCCACCTCGGGAAACTTGAGGGCTGGTTCTAGTTGTACGTCTTGCTCATCCGGTCATGGCTCGAGACGAGATACGCGGCTACTATCGGGATGTCAGACGCCGGAGGTCTTGCTGGTCTTGTTTTATTCTGTCGAAATGTCTTGTAGCCGGGATTCCGAGACCGATCGGGTCTTCCGGGAGAAGGAATATCCTTCATTGATCGCGAGAGCTTATCATGGGCTAAGTTGGGACACCCCGCAGGGTTTAAACTTTCGAGAGCCGTGCCCATGTTATGTGGCAGATGGGAATTTGTTAATATCCGGTTGTAGCAAACTTGAAGTAAACTCTTATAAAATACACCAACCGTAAAGCGAATCGTGAGTGTCTCTTTTCGGGGTTGATCGATCAGAAGAACACGGTTTCTGGGTTATGTCTGACGTAAGTAGGAGTTCAGGATCACTTCTTGATCATTACTAGTTGACGACCATTCCGCTTGCTCTCTTCTCGCTCTTATTTGCGTTGGTTAGCCACCATATATGCTTAGCCGCTGCTGCAACCTCACCACTTTATCCCTTCCTTTCCCATTAAGCTTTGCTAGTCTTGATACCCATGGTAATGGGATTCCGAGTCCTCGTGGCTCATGATTACTACAACATCGATTGCAGGTACAGGTTTGCGATGATCATGACGTGAGAGCGATGTTTGCTTGTTTGGAGTTCTTCTTTCCGCTTCTTCTTGATCGGGGATAGGTTCCAGTCGGCTGACTGGCTAGCAGGTGGTGGATATTGTTTGAGTTTCATTTATGTTTCATCCGTAGTCGGATGTTGATCTTGTATATGATGTTGTATTCATGTGGCATTGTATGTCTTGGTTGTACCCCTATGTATTATGTAATGTTGATGTAATGATATCCACCTTGCAAAAGCGCTTCAATATGCGGGTCTATCCTTGGTGGGACCTTCGAGTTCCTTTTGGATAGGGTCGCATATTGGGCGTGACACCTGAACGCCTCCATCTGGTTCTCCCCTCGCAAAGATCTCGAAAAATGTTCGTGTTGCCACATGCTTCATTGAAGTCTCCACATACCAAATCTGAACAACCCTTGAGTCTTGTAGGCGCTCCACATGAGATATCAATTCTCAACAATTGGTTCTCCATAAACAAATATACATCTCCATGATTTACCCGAGCCATGATCTAACACACTAACATCAATATAGCGTTTGCATGAGTCCATAACTGTCACCTGGAGGGAACCATCCCACAACAAAGCTAGCCCCCCCTCCATGGTCATCGCAGTCCACAACGCAATACCTTTAAGACACAATCTCCACTTTTGTCTTTCAACATTAACAGAAGTTTGTCATGTTTATGACAGCAAGACAAACTTTCGGGAATTGGCTTGTACAAGAACCATAACTTCATGAACTGTCTGGCGGTTCCCTGCCCCCCGGCAGTTCCAAACTAGTTGACTCGTTCCTCCCGACGACGCTCCAGATGGGAGCCCCCCGATTTGCTATCCGAGTTTTCTCCATCACCAACCAACTTTACCTTTTTACTGCTCTGACTACTAGTGGGTGACGTTAGGTCACCACCTCCATCAATAGCACCATCAGTAATCAATAGGGGCACTGATTGCTTTGGCGGGATGCCAGAAGCCTGTGACCTAGCCGGGTCAGCGTCAATTGCCAACCTTTTACTAGCCAGTTTTTTCTCGACCAGTCACGACCACATCCCCCTATCTTTTTAGGGATTATACCCGTATCCTTAAGATCATCATCCACCTCTTCTTTCTGTGGATGTCTTGCCATATATGCAACAACATTTGTATTGCGGCTAGCATCAAAACCAGAATGGTTCCTAGGAGGGGGGGGGGGTGGTGTGGCATATAGCCAATAGCCAAACTTGAGGTCTTTAGGTTGGTGCATACCACTACCACACTCTTTATATTCATGGCCAAGTCGTCCACATAAGATACCAATTTTTTCATACTGAGCAACAAAAACCTATCGTTCCTTTCCATGGATTATGCTAATGAACTTTTTCAATGGTCCCCTGACATCATGCCGGACATGCACCTGTATGTAATCACCCCCAGAATTTCCATTGAGCCTTATATACAGTACATTGCCGACATTCTTAACTATTTTTCCACCAACTCTTTCTTGTAATATAGATCCATGAGTTTATGAATTTGTTGCCATATAGGCATGCGAATTATCTCAATCTCTTCAACTTTGTTAAAACCATCGTAAGGACTCAGAAGGACTACCCAATACCTGAATATCCAAGGTCCTCTTTACATGATCCGTTCATAGTCGTCGAGGCATGAAGCTTCCACTACCAATAGGTTAGGACCAACTGGGTGAAAAGCGCACCTCATGCGTTGGATTCCAAGCCAAACACATCTCCTTGAAGAAGTCAACTTGGTTGAAGCTATTCTTTATGTGAACCCTAGCTAGGGCCAGCCAACACACGCCATTGTTCAAGACCAGATTATCAACATCAATTTCCAGATCATCGAAGTCCTCACCTTCTAGATTAAGTTGGTTGAAGAAGTCTCCTAGATTACTCGGATCACCGACCCTCGCGCTGCCACTCGTTGTTGACTGCCCGTCGGAAGGCGCCTCCATCGAACTAGGGTTTGGATGGGGTGGGGCACGGTCACCTGATAGGGGATGGGAGGAAGGAGGTCGCAAGGCGGCCGCTCACGGTAGGACTCCCGGGGGTGATCGCAACCAACCCCTGGGAGGAAGAAACCCTAACTGTGGCTTAGGGGATCAATATGTGAGTCAATAACATGGGTGAAACTTAACACTTACGCAACATTTTATGTGAAAGATGGTATCAGAGTCACGAGAGCTGTGTTGTGGGATGATAAAGGTATTTTTATAGCTGCATCATGTGAAATTCTTCCTAATGTGACAAGTGTAGTAATTGCAGAGGCGATAGCAATTTGAAATGGGTTGATACTGACCATTCATATGGGTTGTTCATGATTGAAGCGTAATCAGACTCTTTGGAAATGATTCGAAACTTGTAAGGAAGTGATACGTTTGGTGGATCGACTCAACAATTTAGTTTTGCAGATTGTGTGGACCTAATTACGTTAATTGGGAAAGAAGCAAGTAAAAGTAAACAGTCATGCCGTTTGATGTGATCCAAGCCCGCATGTCTTCCGCTCCCGTCTTCCTTCTTTTTAAGTAGTGTTGTCCCATGACGCGCCCACATACTTGCGGTTAGGTAGGATGATCCGACGTGGACGGCCGATGACACGATCCTCTCCCTGATTTATCGTGGTTGCTGCGTGAGCTGCCATGGCAGCGGGTTTGGCTGACATGGCAACACTTTTGCCTTGCGCCTGATGCTTGCTTCATTTTGCTGCCAATGACAACGCTTTTAAATTTGGCTTCCATACCAACGTTTTTCGTCTGTTGTCGCGTGTGCTAGAGTTAGACTGCTAACACAACTACATCAATGGCGGAAGCGACAACAATGCGAAATCGAAATGGGATGGCCGTTCATATATGGTGCTCATGATTGAAACGGAATCGGACACTTTGGAAATGATCCGAGCATCGGAAGGAAGCGATACTTGGTGAAACGACACAACAGTTATTTTTGCAGATTGAGTGGACCTGATTACGTTAATTGAGAAGGCTTTTGAAGTTGTTCATGATATTGGTAGACATACTTCTTGTAATTGGGCCCATGCAGCTCCTAGCTTTATTTTGAGCAAACTGATTAACCAGTATTTGATGCAATGATATAAAGCTTGTCACATGGCCTTCCGAATGAAAAAAAACCCACTAATACTACATGGGCTTCAAGAAAAAGAGGAAAAAGAAAGTGGGTGCGGTCAGCACTGAGCTTGTCCCCCTTGTCTGTTTCCCCCGAGAGTGCATCGCTCTTGATCTCTCCTACGTGCCCTGCTGCCACCCCAATCACTCGCCGCCCCATCCCCTCCACAGACCCCGCCCCTGCCTGGCCTTCTTCTCTTCTTCAAGTAACTCCTCCGTTTCTGCAACCCAAAAGCACCATCCATCTCCAGCAATGTCCATTCCCGCCCTCCGCTCCTTCCCCGCCGTCTACGGCGTGAAGCCGACCGCCCGCCTGGTCCGACACCATTCCCGGCTCGGTGGCGGCCTCCGGGCCAGCTCCGTCGCCGTGAACGGGGAGGTGGGGCTGAGAAACAGGAGCGGGAAGAAAGAGGACGCGGTGAAGGAGGAGGACATCAGAGGACTTCAGCCCCTCTACAACGACGGGTTCGGGGGCGTGACCGTCAAGGACTACTTCGCGGCCGCCAGGGCCCTGTGCAAGGACGACGGAGGGCCGCCGCGGTGGTTCAGCCCCGTCGAGTGCGGCCAGCCGGCGGTGGAGGACGCGCCCCTGCTGCTCTTCTTGCCAGGTTGGTCATCCAATCTTTAGCAATATAATAGTATATAACTCTGTGCTTTGTGCGCTCCACCCTTGGCCACTGCATGATGGAGGCAGCTCATCAGCGCGAGATCACCGCCATGTTCGCGGTTACCTGCATGGTTAGGTGGTCAGTTTGCTTCTGTTCTAAGAGTTTACCTGACTGCAGGAACTGATGGTGTTGGGATGGGGCTCATTTTGCACCACAAGTCTTTGGGCAAGTGAGTATGATGTTGCTTTCTATATACTCCTTTAGGGCATCTCCAGCCGTTGGCTCCCCAGGGAGCATCTAAAAGCGCCGCTTGGGGGTGAGCCGACGTAAAAATTACCGGCAAAGTCGTCTCAGCCGTCGGCTTCGCCGCTTCAGCGCCAGATTAAAAAACGGGCCGTTCGGCGAAGTTATGATAAAAAGTAGTTAAATTTCGGCTAAACATGGCAAATTTCGGCGAAATTCGGCGAAATTTCGGCTAAACATGGCAAAGTCGTCGCCGCTGTCGTCGTCGTCGGCCTTCTCCTCCTTGACGCGGGCGCCCCTGCTGGACCCGGCGTCGCCATGGCGGATTGGCGGCGGCGTTGCTGCCGCTGCCGTTGCCGTCGCATAGGACGACGACCCGTCTTCATCGCGGCCGTCGGCGCTTCCTCGAAGCGGCGCAGGGCGGCGCTACCGGGCGCCTTCACCTTCTCCCGACGCGCTTTCTCCATCGATGGAGTCTGGCGCGCCCATTCTAGGGCAGCGTCGTCGCCGAACTCCGCCTTCACCGGCGCCAGCCCGGCTCCGTCTTCACCGGCGCGCCACTGCTCCGCTTTTGGCTTGACGAAGCGGCGGAGGAGCCGATGAGGAGGAGGCGCGCCGCCGCCTCGTTGATGATTTATGCCGGCCGCGAAAGCGCTGCCGAGCGGCGACTCCGCCGCTGGCTCGCCTTGACGCCGAAAGGGGCCGGAGTGCCGAGGAGTGCGGCGAGGATCGGAAGGAGGAAGAGGAGGAGGAGGACCCGAACCTCCTTGGCGCCCATGGCCCGACGCGTCGGTGCTGCGCCGGTACGCTTAACGGCGGGTCATTGCCGCCCTCGAGGTACGTGAGCACGCCGAGTGTGCGGCGGGACGCCCGCGGTGGCGCCGCTATTCGCTGCCGCCGACCACCGGCGCGCCGTTGGTGGACGCCAATCGCTGCTGCCGGCGGCGCCGAATACGCCGCCAAAGCCGCGTGGTTGCCGGGCGTCTTTGGGGGAGAGTTGGCGTCGGTGAGGGACGCGCAGACGATCTCGACCTCCTCGGCGGCATTTCGCCGCCAAGGCGGCAACGGGGAATGGGCACTTCGACGCCGAAGTCTCCACCCTGGTAGCGCGCATGTCCGGCGGGCGCCGGATGTTCGCCAGAACAGAGCCAGGACTGCTCGCGGAGCGAACGGCGGCCGGTTGCTGCCGCCGCCGCCTCCGGGAAGCGTTTCGCCATGGCGACGGCGGGCTGGGCGGCTCGGGAGAGGTAGAGGGCTGGGCGGCGCCGGGAGAGGCAGTGGAGAGGAGGGCTGGACGGGCGGCGAGGGGCGGGCTGGTGTGGGCACAGCGAGTGGAGGCCGCCGCTTTTATAGCCGGGCCGCGCCGTGTACGCTGCGGCGAGGGAGGGTGCATCGCGCGCGCCGTCCGTGAAGCGCCGCTTATGAGGAATCAATGGCAAGGCTGACCGGCGGCAGCCTTGCCATTGATTCCAAGGAACCGAGGCCGTTGGGGAAGACGAGGCGCCGAAGTCGCCGACGCTGCTGGCCTGCCGCTTTTTCGCGCCAAAACAGCTTCGCCTCGGCGCCTCGGGCGCCTCAGGCTGGTTCGGGCTGGTTCCGCCGGCGCTGTTTTCTGCCCAAGCCGGCGAAAATCGGGCTCCTGGGGGCGCGACTGGGCCGTTTTTTCGGCGCCGGCACGAAAAAATCACCTGGGGAGGCCTTTCTGGGGGCGCGGCTGGAGATGCCGTTAGGGAAATACTATTGCGGGCCAAGCAGGAGAGCCTGCTTTCAGCGTTACTACTAGTATGATAGTCTCCATGAAGTCATTATCTACTCCCTCTGTAATTTTTTATAAGACGTTTTTGAATTCTATGACAATGACAAAAAAATGTCTTATATTAAGTTACGGAGGAAGTATCAAATTAATCATGGTCAAAACACTAGGGACGCAAAGACCCACCAAGCCTATAGATATAATAAGAATATTAAAAGTCAAATATATGTTGATGTCAAATAAAATTTACATAAAGTTGATTTTTAGAAGACCTATATGCGGGTTGATTTGAGCTCCTCCTTGCATCCTTAAAACATTACACGAGGCAAGACTTACCCCACAATGCAATGCAGAGAACCCGTGTCGAACCCTATAACTTTTGGCGCAAGTGATCCTGGGTTCGACGTGGACTCACCTCTCTAAAAAATCAGGAATTTTCAATTTGTAAGGCTCAAATATAGCTATGTCCACCTTAAATTCTGCCAGATTTTTGTTCTCGATGTAGAATCAACCAATAGATGAAAAAGTGAGAGGGGCCATGCATATAGCATTAATCTGTTGTCCAATACTCCCTCCCTTCGAAAAAGCTTATCCCAAGCTTGTTTTTCAAATGGATGTATCTAGCACCAAGTTAGTGTTAGATACATCCATCTGAGGGACAAACTTTTCCGAACGGAGGGAGTACTCAAGTAGATCTTCTTTGGTTGATGTTATTTGCAAGATGAGTCCAATATACCGGAAAGGAGGGAATAAGCCTGCCCAATGTGATCTACGATTTGTTTACATGTTCTTTCTTGTAGTCTAAAACTGCCCAATGTGACAAAAAGTTGGCTGCTTCCTTCTGTTACTCGTTTTCTACTTTCAAGTCTAATAAAACTTCATGTTTCTTGTTTGCAGGGCCTTTGAAGTTCGTTGTTTGCATATACCAGTAAACGATCGTACACCATTTGAAGGTATGATTTGCCGTTATTCACCTAGGCTTCACTATTACTATTCTTTACTTGGATAATCAACCCCGCAATCAAGACCCCAAAATATGATAAATACTACTCCGTCCATCCCAAAATAAGTGTCTCAAGCTTAGTACAACTTTGGACGGAGGGAGTACAAAGTGTTGTGATATAAAAGGCTAAGTACACAGCTCGCCAAGCAATATTTGTTAAACCACAATAAAAGAAAGGATGTTGTACAATTTTCGACCCGTAACAAAAGCGACAACATGTGTCCCCCCTGCCATTTGCACTTAATCAAATTGTCCTTTATGACCTTTGTGCAAAGAAACGAGAAGAATACTTTGGTTTTTAAAGCTAGTTTCAGACGTAGAACTGAACAGCGTATCCACCAATGCCAAATACATGTGTGTGCAGAAAACACCCGGTGCTGTGAAGGTCCCACCTAAATGAGTCCTGCTCCTGAGTTAGTTGTACCCCCGCACTCTCAGTATGATCTCATTCCAGTCTACTGAATTGACCAGCAAGTTCGCCAATCCGAGGACGGAGGCAACGGTGGTATCCTTACGACCAGCCAGTTTCAGTCCGTAAAAAAACAAAAAGAGCACAATGTCATCGTCGGGCTTCCTTTCCATCTCTCGAGGCCGGGTGATTCTTGACGGTGTCAATTACACGAACTTCATCTCCTACATGAGCATTCACATGCTTTCTCTTCGTCTCTGGGGCGTCCTCTTTAGCGAGATCTTCTATCCCCCGCACCCTGTTGCCCCTGTGGAGCCCTCACCGCAGAAGTATGAGTATAAAATAAAATTACCGTTTTGAATTATGAAGGATAATCAGAGATAAGTACCCCGAAAGGTTCAATTCATCTAACATCAATTAATATAAATGCTTACAGGGCTATTACAAATTGTCGAAAAATCTATCCAATATGAGCATGATTTATCACCAAACAGACCGATATATCTTGTTGGAGATTCCTTTGGTGGATGCCTGGCGCTTGCAGCGGCAGCTCGTAATCCACACATTGATTTGGTCCTCCTACTTGTAAACCCAGGCAAGTGAAAATGTTGTACTGTAGAATGTGATGAGATAGTTCTTTCTTTAGTTATAAAATAACTTGATGGTTTTTCTTCTTTTTTCTGCAGCAACATCATTTGCAAAGACTCCATTGCAGCCAATATTGCCTCTTTTGGAAGCAATGCCAAGCGACCTTCATGTTACAGTTCCGTATCTTCTTAGTTTTGTTATGGGTATACTTCTTAGCTTGTTAAATACCTGGCCTGTACTTTTATTCCAGTTGTTCTGCCATCGTTTTTCTAACTGTCTGATCTGAGATGCTTGTCACATTTTTTTCTTGTTAATTTCATATGAACTAATGAACTTGGAAGACATGATCTTCATTTTGAGTTATTGCTTGATAGGAAAAGCATATCCAGACAGAATTCTACCTCACTGTATGTACTTTTAAAATTTAAATCTTGTTCAACTTATTTTTAATGAGCCAATGGCGTTTATGAGCAGCTGATCCTCTGAAGATGGCTATGGTTAGCATTGAGAACAACCTTTCTCCTCCAGAAACTCTTCAAAAGCTGTCAGAAAGTCTCACTTCTTTGCTGCCTTTGCTTTCAGTATGTTTCCATAACTCCACTTTTTAAGTTTCTCTGTCTATCTATCTCACACATTCGTTTTTATGTGACCTCCTATTCAAACATATGGAGTGGAAAAAACATATGCTTATAAACTTTCTAAACGTTATTTGATCTGCCGTAACTCTATCTGTCAACGTTCATCAAAAAGACTGGTTCGTACATCTTTTTCAGGAGATCTCTACTATAAGAAATGATTTTTTATTTATTTTTGCACATCTAGAAAAGCATATAGACTACAGTTGCATTTGTTAGAAAGGATAAGTATCCATTTCTTTTAACCACTATTTTCAGAAGTCCTTGTGCTCTTAGTCAGAAGGATCAGTTACAACCTTTTATAGAGCTATTTAATCACCTAGATATATATTTTTTATTATTGTTTTAGATTTCAACCCTTTCATTTATCAGCAATTGGCAGATATCATACCAAGGGATGCTCTTTTGTGGAAGCTCAAGCTTCTTAAGTCAGGAGCAGCCTATGCCAACTCTCGTCTTCATGCTGTACAAGCTGAAGTTCTGTTTCTTGCCAGGTACTCACTATAATCGTGCTGCTTAAATTTTAATTCTCTAGGCTCGATTGACTTTCTATGTCTAACTGTTTGATCTGATAATCCCCATATTAATTTATTTAGTGGCAAAGACAATCTTCTTCCGAGTGGAGAAGAGGCGGATCGACTCTTCAAGGCACTGAAAAACTGCAGAGTTCGATACTTCAAGGACAATGGCCATACACTACTCTTGGTACACTCTCGCAATTCATCAAAACGTTTCGGAGCCAATCCTATATTTTCATTTCTTTTATAATATTCGTGACAAGCACTGTAGTTTTTGGTGTACAATTTCGAAATTCATGCTTTTCTTGCACAGGAGGATGGTGTGAATCTGTTATCTGTTATAAAAGGTGCAAACATGTACCGCCGTGGCAGGCAACGGGACTATGTGACCGACTACCTCCCCCCTACACTAAGTGAGTTCAAGAAAACATTTGATGAAGACCACAAGTACGTATTCAACTTCTGAGAGTGCTTCCCTACTTGCACAGATCTAGTAAGTGAAAAACTTATAACCTTTTGCAGATTGTTTCACCTTGCACTGAGCCCAGTCATGATGTCTACTCTGACAAATGGAAAAATTGTCCGTGGCCTTGCTGGTGTTCCTGACCAAGGTCCTGTCTTGTTTGTGGGTTATCATGCACTGATGGGGATTGAGTTAAGCCCATTGTATGAAGAGTTTTTGAGGGAGAAGAACACGATTGTTCGTGGCATGGCTCATCCAATGTTGTTTGGATCAAAATATGAGACCTCGCGCCAGGAGTCGTCTCGGCTTGATACAGTCTCTATGTATGGCGGATTACCAGTCACTCCAATCAATATGTACAGGCTGTTTGAGAGAAATCAATATGTTCTCCTCTATCCTGGTGGTGCTCGGGAAGCTCTACATAGGAAGGTGTGCTTGATGTCTCCATATCTTTATTAAGCCTTGACATAACCATTAGGGGCAGGTTCTGAAAAGGCATTATGGGCAGTTTAGGAGAATGATATTTCTTGGTAAAGGACTGGTATTTAAGTCAAATTTGACTAAATTCCTGAAGTTTACCACAGAATACCACTCTTCCAAACATGCTCTTGGAGTTTCACCACATGGAACTATTTTTGCAAACACCTAATTTAGCACATCAGCTTTTGTTATTAGGAGTGTGCTCACATGTACAAAAATAGTATGATCAAGGCTAGTGTCTAACAAGTATTCCACAAGGACCACGACTTAAAACACAGACCAAAAAATGGTATCTCAGAGTTATAGTAGATTTTACCCTTTTTATCTAATGTAATAATTGAGCTGGATTTGGCAGGGTGAAGAATACAAGTTGTTTTGGCCAGATCAGCCAGAATTTGTAAGGATGGCGGCAAGGTTTGGTGTTACAGTCGTTCCATTTGGGTTTGTCGGAGAAGATGACATTTTAGAGGTAGCTTTCCTAATCCTTCCATTGTTTCTATAGGAGAAATCAACACTGTTAAATCTCTATTTCTAAAAGTATCATTGAAAATCAAAATTTGCATTCATATGTCATTTTTTTTGGAAAAGGGGATGTACCCCAGCCTCTGCATCAGAACGATGCATACGGCTCATAATATTAAACAAATAATCCAGTATCAAAGTCTCAAACGGTCGTATTACAATCATCAACAAAAAATGACAAGAGGAAAGGCCGAAGCCACAACCGCTGGCGAAACAATAGGAGCACTACATGCCTATCCTATTACATGACCGCCATCCAAACCGGTTGAAAATATCCCGAGCTACCATCTCCCATCGGGTAGACGCAGTAACCAAACGCTTCCTGGCCTCCGTCGGAGTGAGTAGCGACCACATACGGATGAACGCCGTGGCCTCAAGATAACCTGCAAAAAGTGAAAGTTTGTTGATCGGTTAAAGACTAAGTCATTCCTGCAGTTCCATATTGCCCACAAAAGCGCACAAACGCCAACCCGAATGTGTCTTGCAATATCGTAATCCACCCCATCAAGCCATGTTCCAAATAACATGCTAATAGAGGTGGGCTGATCAATATTAAACGCAATATGAACCGACCGCCACAGAATCTTAGCCAAAGGACAATCTAGAAAGAGGTGTTTAATGTTTTCGTTATGATCACAAAAGCTACATCGAGACGAGCCCACCCAATTACATTTTGCAAGGTTATCTTTAGTCAAAATGACATGTTTATGAGGGTGCTTGGATACGTTTTAGTCCCATGACTAAAAGTAGTGGGACTAAAACTTGCTAGCCTCACCCATGCTTGGATGCAAATACTAAATAGACTAAAATGAGTCAATGAGCATTTATTATCCTCTAAACCCTCCAATCCCGAACTCGCATGTGTTAAAGGAGAGGAGTTAAATGAGGAGAGAGAGGACTAATCCATATTTTAGTAAGGTTCCCCTGACTAAAATGTTTTAGTCTCAAGACTAGTTCTAGCCTCTCTTTAGTCAGGGGTGATTGGAACTTTAGCCTCTAAAAGAGACTAGTTTTAGTCAGACTAAAAATAGTCCCTTGGATCCAAGCATGGCCTATGCACAAACCACATAAACATTTTAATACGCAAGGGCACCTTAACTTTCCAAACATGTAATGATGTAGGGATGACGGAAGAGTTAATGACATCCAGATACATTGATTTTACCGAGAACACACCGTTCTTAGTAAGTTTCCAATGCAGCTGATCTGGCTGTTGAGACAGCCGGACATCCATTAAACGTCGAACCAGATGGAGCCAGGCTTCCCAACGATTTCCAACAAGTGTCCGTCTAAAATTGATATTGAGGGGAACGGATTGTAAAACATTAGCAACATAGGCTTCTCTACGTTGGACAATGTTATACAAAGAAGGATATTGAAGTGCATTCATATGTCATATCATTTGAAATCTTGACCAGTTGAACTTTTATTTATTTTTAGATAATAATGGAAGCCTTTTCTCAGTGGAGCCAGTTTTTGGCCAAAAAGACCCAAAGTGGTTGGACCCTTCCCCGGACCCTGCGCAAGCGGGAGCTACGTGCACTAGGCTGCCCTTTTAGATAATGGAAGCCTTATTACCCCTGGCCTCTCCATCATAGATGCAGAGACAAAAAAAATTGACTTCGCTGAGAAAAGGGGGAGACGAAAATATCAATACAATCAAATGAAAGTAGGTAGTAACATACCGACCAAGGCAAAGACTAAGAAACCTATCAATGGCATGCCATCCAAACCGGGACATAAACCCCTCGGTAATACATTTGAGCCACTTGGCACCAAGCTCCATAGGCTCCTTGTGCTGTGCGTTCTGTAACAACGCTCATGACTACATCCAACTTCATACACGAGACCAACACCTGCATACATGATTGAACTTTTTGCTGTCACAAACATCGTAATGAAAAGGCAGCGCTCCTGCTGGTTGCTTGAAAAAACATCATTTATGCATAGCCAAATAGACCAAAATACTGCTGCAGCCCCAACCAAGCTGAAGTTTTGTAGTCTTCAGAAGTCAACTTACCGATTACATAAAGGTGAAAGCATGTTTTATTCAAGGAAAAACAACATGAAAGCGTGGCACAGAAAATGACTTCGAAGATATAGAAAAAGACACAAACTCGAGATCTCCGCAGGACATGTGTGGTGATAACACATTTGTAGCCAAAGGTTGAGTAGCAGATTTTGGGGAAAGCTATACCAAGTGTATTTGTGTTTTCTTTCTGCAGTTGGTTCTGGATTACAATGATCAAAAGAACATTCCGTACCTTCGGGAGTGGATAGAGTCAATCAACAAAGACGGCCTGAGAGTGAGGTCAGATTTAATTTCCAAACAAATGAATCAAGTGTTCTGATCTTACCTTTGTGGAATTGCTACTTGGACTCTTTTTCATTCTGCTGTGAATATTTGTCATTTCAGAGATAGCGTCAAAGGAGAGGAAGGGAATCAGGACATGCATATACCTGCTATTGTTCCCAAAGTACCCGGACGATTCTACTACCTTTTTGGCAAACCAATCAAAATGGAAGGGATGAACAATGTTCTGACGGATAGGGAGAGTGCAAATGAAGTGTATTTACATATCAAATCAGAAGTCGAGAACGCAATGGCATACTTACAGAGGAAGAGGGAGGAAGACCCTTACAGGAGTATAGCTCAGCGTGCTGTGTACCAGGCAACTCAGGGTGTTTCTGCTCAAGTCCCAACTTTTGAACCATGAAGATCATTCCTGTGATAGGTGTGACTGCACATTGGCAGATAGAAGACAACCATTATAGCAGAGTATAACACAGTACATAATGTGTAGCTAACAAATGTATCTGAACATTTTTTATTATTGTTATGAATGCACATGTTACTTGCTCATTGATAGTGATTAATTAACACCAAAACATTACTGATTATTTGATACTTGTTCAGAATAAAGGGTCTCTTTCATCTCTGTACTATGTGGTCAATATGAAAACATACCACCTAAAGTGACAGGTGCATCAGATGTGTTCACTTTTGCGACAACTTCTTCTAGGAGATGTTTATACTGGCTATAAACGATTTTATTTAATTTAAGAAAGCACTGCTTGGCGTGCGCTTAAGGATGCCTAGGCGCTAGGCGACAGCAGAACGCCTAGCCTTGAGGGCTGCCAGGCAGAGGCAAAACTAGGAATTTACACCTAGGCTTTTTTGAACCTGCTGGCTACCTGGCATGTTTTGAAAAGATGTTCACATATAGGCGGTTTGACACACAGTAATATACCATAGATTTCAAAGGGAAAAAAACATGCAAGTTACTGCAATAACTTTAGAGAACTCCTTGGGACTTCCACTGTTCCACACTTCGACATTTCTACCTGATTACATGGACCTATTTATGATTTATTAAAAAGATGGCCAAAAGCTGTGGTCTCAGCAGCCTGAGAGAACAAGAGTGCCACCATTATTTCTTCACTGGCGAATGATAAAACTTAGGGCCTTGCTTCGGTAGACCCCCCCAACAAAACGTAGAAGGGCAGAATGGGCATACGGAAGAAACGTATACCCACCTCGTATTGTACAGCTCTGCCGGGCATACGTATACCGCGTGAATGAAAAAAAAAAGTACCCATGATCTAAGCCCGGCCCCATCTTCTCGCCCGCCCGCCGATCACGCTGGTATTTCCATAGTTGGCGATCGCCGCCGCTGGATCGCCGCCGTCCAACCCCGCCCGAGGCCACCTCGCCGTCCCAACGCCGCTTGCCGCCGCCGCTGCCCCTAACGCCGCTTGCCGCCGCCGCTGCCCCAACGCCGCTTGCCGCCGCCGCTCGCCCCAACGCCGCTTGCCGCCGCATCTCACCGCTCCTAACGCCGCTTGCCGCCGCATCTCACCGCCCCAACTTCACCTGCCGCCAGATTCACTGCTGCCCGACGACACGGACGTGAAGGGGCCCGACGTCGACGCCGCTTCGAACCCGCCCGACACCGCCGCTGCCGCAACGCCGTCCGTCACCGTGATCTCACCGCTGCCGCCCTACGCCGGGACGTGAAGGGCTCGACGTCGACGCCGCCTCCGCAAAGATCGCTGCCGAACGCCGCGACGCTTTACACTGCAGGCCAAGGTTTGTCATGTAAACCTAGCTAGGGTTTAGAAGTGAGGGCTAGTTCATGCATGTACGGATTTAGGGTTTAGGGTTCATCAAAACCTCCGCCGCAGCCTCCTCTACGGACTAGGGCATGATTTACGTAACTAGCGTTGCTTTGGGCATGATGCATTGTACTAAACGTAACACACGATGTTTTGCAGTTACGTGAGATAGGCGTGTTGACATGGACGAAGAATCCGCATTCGGGAGGGACGAGAATGGTACCGATAAGGTGACTAAGACCGATAACGATAATTTGAACGAAGATGATGACAGCAGCGACAACGATTCCGTCTCGTCATATGATATCTTACCCACGGAGGATTTTGATAATAATGAACATGGCGCAAATAGCGAAAACGTAAGTGGCATATATTTTGTTTTTATTTTTGAATTTGCAAAGTATGGCATGGCTAATGTATATCTTTGTGTACAAATTTACAGGAAGATGTGGATGTTGACAATGTGCAACATAGTTGGCAGGAATCATTTGCAGATAACTTGAGCTGTGTTAGTTGATAGATGTTGTACATCGATCCATAATATGATTTAAATGATAATAATTGACATATATATTTTCAAATGAATGTTGTAGGAGGAGTCAGATGGTCTGAGCGTTGATCACGATAAGGGAGAGATCGATATTGAGGAGGCTCAAAGGCAGCAGAAGATGCTTGAGACACATTGGAAGGTCATGGCTATGACCTTTCGGTCGCAATGGGATGCATACATATTCTACAACAATCACGCCAGAGAGCACGGGTTTAGCATCGTGAAATGTAAGGTGAAACGAGGTGCTTCGAATGATCCGCATCGGGCGGTTTCTTTGCTCCAAAGGCAGTGGAGAAGGCAGAGCAAGTTCATAACCATGGAGGGCCGCAAGCGCAGGCTTAGACCGGAGACTTCGCTAGACTGCGGTGCACATATGGTGGTGAAGCTGGACAGAGAACGTGGCGCTTGGTTCGTCGCATCATTCGTGGATGATCACAACCACGCGATGGCTCGCCCGACGAGGTTTGTTTTTATGGTCACACAGACGGATTGGAGATGGCCAGAGGGCGAGATATTGGCGATGGAAGCGGCCGGATAAGAAAGCATATTATAATGGACAACTTCATCGCCAGAATCACGGTTAAACGATAAGTGCGGGCTTATCAGAGGGACATTTACAATCTTTGTTGCAGAGAAAAATGAAGCTCATTGCAAAGGGTGATGCAGAGACGGCAGTTGGCATTATGAGGAGCAGGAAGGAGAAGGACCACGAAGTTTTTTTGAGTATGTGAGTGACAAGGAAGGGCGATCAAGAGTATGTTCTGGTGCGATGCGCGATCGCGGAGGGACTATCGTGACTACGGAGATGTGGTCGTGTTTGATAGCACGATAAGATGAACAGATACGGTATGCCGTTCGTCCCCTTTGTAGGAGTTAACAACCACCGCTGCACCACGTTGTTTGGTTGTGCCATCATTGCCGATTTAGACGGAAGGGACATATGTGTGGCTGCTGCAGACATTTATGAAGGCAAACCGTCAGTGAAGCCAAAGTCAATAATTACAGACGGTGACGCTGCAATGATCCGGGCTATTCGGACCGGCCCTTTCAGATGTTTTTCATCGTCTTTGCTCCTGGCATATCGAGAAAAATATGCAAAGGAACCTGCATTACAAGTCACCGGATGAGTTCAGATCGCCTCAGATTATGCCACCTCTCGCGAACTTTGAGCAGAGATGGAAAGCTTTCTATGATAAGTGGAAGACGGATAGAACCGAAGAGTGGCTTGACAGGATGTACAGGAAGAGGAGACTTTGGGCAGCTTCATATCTTTCCGATGGTTTTTTCCTTGGTATGCGAAGTAACTAGAGGAGTGAAAGCCTCAACTCCTGCCTTCACCTTCACCGGACTACGGTCTGACAATTGTTGATTTGGTGGTGCATTATGAGAACTGTATAGTTCGCCTGCGTGAGAACGAGGCGCACGATGACCGCGAGGCATTCCGTATGAACCACCGCCGGTTATCGAATATAAGGCCCTTGAGGAGCATGCCGCCAAAGTATTCACACCTGCTAATTTCTACATCCTGCAAGATGATTTGCATAAGATGGGTCAGTTGGAGATATTTGAGACGCCAGGAATTGGGCGCCAAACATTCATGGTGACATGGAAGGATAACCACAAGTTCAGGTACAATGTTGTTTATGAACCAGGTAACTCAGAACAAACTATTACATGCAATTGTCTTAGGATGGTTCGGAAAGGGCTGCCATGCAAACACATTCTGTTTGTTCTCCATCATCTGAATTTAACTGAAATACCAAAGTGTTGTGTCCTTCATCGGTTGTCCAAACATGCGAGAGATGGGTTGCCTGCAAGAGGAAGAGTGATATGTTTGGATGGGGTTGGTCAGGGCCATTGGAGAGAGAACGGTATAGTGCAATAACCATTAAAACCGCAGAAGCTGCTCATGTTGCAGCAAATGATCCCTTCTTGTTCGATGAGTTGATGAAGTGTCTGGACAACATAATAGCGCAGAAAAAGATTTCAGAGGAGGAACTTATAGGAAGTAGAAGGTATGCTATGCTTTGAAGAAGGAGACAAGTCAAGCGCAACAAGTTGAGCCTGGTATTGGTGATCCTCGTAAAGTTTCGACGAAGGGTGCACCTAAGAAGGGGCGGTCAAAGGGGCCCCAAGCGTTACAAAGAATGGTAGGCCAAAAGATTTTATAGAGAAGAAAAGTGGTCCTTTGTGCAGTCTGTGTAGTCTCCTGTGTCATAATAAGGCTACATGTCATTTGAACGAGAAGTAAGATGCTACCTTCTTATTTTCTATTATGTTGGTACTTCGGTTTTACAAACTATATTTTCTCACCCATATTTTTATGTTATGTTCAGGAATTGGGCGTAGAGAATCATCTTGCTATGTTGGAAGAATAAAAATGGTCGCACGAGTATAGTCCGAATAAACTATGTTGTTTCTTGTTCGCATTACTTGTGTGGCAGAAAACTTTGTGTCTCGATTTGTTTATGTGTGATGAAAATATTTATGTGAGCATATGTGATATGACACATCATATATGTTTAAAGAATTGCCATCTTATTTGTACTGCTATGTGAAAGAGTTCACAGTTTTAATATACTGCGCTTTTTGTTACCGCACTGTTGCAAAAACCATGCCCGACCGTCGTTGTACAAAAAAACATAGCCGACCGTCACAGTGCAAAAAATACCCGACCGGCAGCTGCTGGACCGCAAGTTGGGATATATTCCCAACCCAAATCAAGCCGACGAGGCGACTCGGAGGTCCATATAAAGCCCAACAAGGGCCCGGCAGCCGGGTCCAACGGGCATCGCTATCAAGCGATTAGCACAGGAGTTCAACCTGTGTAGCACGCCGGCATATTTAAGCTGGTCCTCACCCCCGTCAGCTTCCGAGGTGGGATTAAACTCCTTCGTCGGGCGAGCGAGGCGACGGTGACTGGGCCGGGGAGGGGCGAGGTTGGGCCTATCGTATTGGGCCGACATGGGTCGGGCGGCGACATTGCAGAAATGGAGCCTCGCCGCTAAGGCCGACCGTGATCGCCTTTATTTAGTCCCACCTCGCCAACGGAATGGCGCACCGACCGGCTTAAATAGCCGCGTCGGCTGTATCTCTCGAACTCCTCTCTTACAAGCTCCTTGTCAGCCCTGTTGGGCCTCCTTGTGGGCCCTTGTGGGGTCCGCACCGACCGCCCGAGTCGCCTATCAGCTAGATTTGGATTGGTTGCATAGTCCCTGGGTCCACAAGGCAAGGTCGGGCTGTTTTTTTTCCTAGTCAAAAATTTTGTAGCAAACGAGGAGGCGTCTACTGCATTTACATGTGCATGTAAGAGCCAACATACGGCGGCTGGCATTATCATCAAATAATAATATTGCACGTACTGGCAGCCGTCTGCCTCCATTTATATGAAACTCTACGAGCCAGCAGACGGCGGCATCATCATCACATAAGCATATAGCACATAACAGCTGAACATATATAGTTGGAAAATAAATATTGTAGCTAGTACCGACGACGGCACCTTTATTTAGTTGCGGACGTGCATAATCATGCCCATTACAATAAGAAATGTCATAATATCGAAATTGTTCCTAGTGCCGCCAACGGCACGCTTATTTAGTTGCGATAATAAGAAAAAGAATGTCCTTGTAGCCAAAAACCCATCAACAAACTAATTTCTTGTCCATGATCTTCAAAATCTTCTCTTTCACAGTTTTCATCGTGTTGCACTCTGAAAAAAGTATTTCAGCTAAAATGCGTCCCCTTGAAGCATTCACCTCAGCTTGATCAAAGTCAAATATCCATTCATCTCCGTTCCAGTTTTGAATGCATTTCACCACAAACAGACCGCAAGAAACTCTGTAAAAAACCGCAAGTCAGGCATTGCTGTGTAAGAGAAGTACTTAGAACTTAAACAGTTGAACATACCCATCCTTTTGTAACGGCATATCGTACTCCTTTATTGGCCACGAAGAGATGTCTGGATGTTCCATTTGTACAAGGGAGTTCACCTCCAACGTATCTTTAGCTATTTCTGCCCTCTGAAATATAAATGTGAAGTTCATATGAAGTACATAACTAATTACTACTATCTATCTTGTTACATGTAAAGAAAGAAGCTTACCAGCTGCCTTATTTTTTAAGAACTCCCTTGCTGCATTTACCAAATGAATTTAAAACTTGAAACTCTTTTTTCTTGTTGTGCATGAGAATGGTTATCCAGTGACTTTTTCCACATGAAAAGGAAAGTATGACTACAACAAAGTTTAGTCAAGTTCTTGGACACACAAATAGTTATGTACTACGAAGGATCATACAAAAGTGAAGTACCTTATCTGTAATGAAATACTCCTCATTAACTCTAGACACCATTTTAGTTTGGTTTGTGAAATGCTCCATAAAATGGTGCTTAGAGTTCTTAACCTTTCCTTCAGCACGAAGAATAAGCCAGTGTGACACCCAAGATGATAAAATGTGACGGTCAGCATGAGGATTATGGGTCTGCATATGGTTGCAATAACTATTGATGACCTGAAAATAACATAACAGCAATACTCATGTTAGAAAAAATTAAATATGACATGTAGAACTTCATATAATTGTTGTAAGGGCTACTTACACCGCCATGCAACCAATTTTTCGCAATGATGGCTTGAAGCATATTAGGTGTACATGTTTCCCCAGCAATTCCTGTCATGTGCACGACAGTTTTCCTACTAAGCTTCGCCGAGTCTGATAGTGTCTGGATATAAACCTTCGCGGCCTCTATGTGATCCTCAGTAATGTAATCGGTATTAATCAGAACGCCTCTTATACCAAACAAACCTAAAATATAATCAAACAATGAGTAAATAAATTGTGCATGGAAGGACTGAAATATCTTCAAAACAAAGTACATAACACTTACTTTTCTTTGGACGTTTACGCCCACCGATCTGCTGAAAGGGTGAAAGAACGTACTTTGACTTTTTTCTCTTGCGTTTCCCATCATTCTCCTCAGTGCCACTTTCTTTCGCATTCTCATCATTCTCCTTAGTGCCACTTTCTTTCGCATTCCCATCATTCTCCTTAGTGCCACTTTCTTTCACATTCCCATCATTCTCCTTACTGGCACCTTCTTTCGCTTTTTTAATACGTGTGTTCAGACTATCCATACTAATCTCCTCAGATTTATCGGCGCTTAGACCCGTCGACACTGCATTTATATTCTTGGGGTTGAAGTAACTGCTGGAAAGTCATTCGTGTCTACCGTTGCAAAAGATGGGTCGGTTGCATTACCATTCTCGCCAATAACAAAGGGGTCCTCTTCATCTCCTGTACCGGTGTGTTGAGATGCATACCTTTATCACGCGTAACTTCTTCCTGCTCCCATTGGTGAAGGATGCGCCCACCCGTTGTCCATATCGCCCTTTGCAGGAGTTGATTTTACATATGGAAAATATTTTGACGGACCATACCTCCTCATCCAGTTCTCACTGTGCTCCACAAACTCAACATCACTAAACCCTCTATTTGTCTTGAAGACAAGACCTTTGTTCTCCAGCTCCTCCAGTACTATCTGCAATACACATGGGAATAATCTCATGTAATTTGAAGAACACATCACTAATTACCTCAGCACATTTTTTAGGGACAAGGCGAATTTCTTTCTACATATCTTTGATGCTTTTAATAATTTGATCTAAGGTTGTGTCCTTGCTCGATGAAGCCTCATCTCTATTATCCTTCTTTTTCCGCGAATGACTTGTTCTATCAACTGGCTCAGATTCTTCCTCCATAAATTTCCCCTCATCAGCAATTATCATCTGTCTGTGCTTCTCACTTATTATTTCATCAACCTGTGCCATGTTAAATCATTTTAAATTACTGACCATGAAAAACGTTCCATAACTCCATGCATGCAAACCATAAATACTTACCCTTCCATTCCCGCAGCCGTACGATGTGTCGTACACATCACGCTTCATAGCCTCGACTTCTGGCCAGTTAAGCATCAGCGGATACTCATGCGCCAGTGGATCAAACGTCTCGTCATCAAGTGGCTGCACTTTCTCCCAAAACAAGTACTGCATGAACATGAAACATATTAGCAATCTTAATAGTCCAGCCTATAGTTCGAAATAAAATATATAACATACAATTTACCTGTATGAGGGCAAGGTTTCCCACCGGCCATGTAAATTTTGTACGATCCGATAAAGTCTTCGTGATGCCATCGACGCAAACGCGTAAAGTAAACGCGTTCTAATTAAATGATTTAATGCTCTCCACATCCTCCACTAGCTTGTAAAAAGCATTAGGAACTTCTACCGTGAAGTGTGGTGCAAGAACAGTGCCTAGAAGAACCAACATAATTCGACGCAGGAAATCATCATCATACAACCCACTAGTAGTGATGTCCTGTATAAGCTGGTCTATCAATATTTCATTCAGACTCGAATCTATGAAACGACTCGGCACCTTCACTTTCGCATTTAGCCCCTTTACCTAAAGCTTTCATGGCATCTCTGCCCTTGTTCACTAGGCCAAAAATATCAAACACATCTTGAGTCGACAATGATATCGCACCGCTTCTTGATGGCATAATGAACCTTTTGGGTCCAATGCGTATGATTTAATCATAAACTTTAGCAGACCCTTGCGCATGAGGACACTAGGAATCATCAACATTTGTCCTAGTCTAGTGCTTGAAAATCGTTTTTTTTGCCTAGAGGTGAGTTTGCTGACGAGGAGACACCACTTCTCAATGTAATGTAAAATCTGTCAAGAGTCCTCCATCACTACGAATAGGAGCAAATAATATATTAGCTACTTTTCATGTGTACATGATAAACATGATGAATGCACCGTTCAAAAAACATAAAAATTACCTCCCATCAGTATGGCCGTCGGTGGCCGGGGTCTTCTTGGTGATGACGACGCCGATCGCGTCTTTGTGGAACCGCGCCGCCACGCCGTAAACTTTGTCGAAATTTCGGTATTGCAATGCAAACAAGACGCCGCTGCGCTAGGGAAGTAGGCGGCGGCGTCGGGGGCAGGTTTCGGGCGTTACCTCGAAGGTGGCGCTGGGGCGAGGGTCGGCGCTTTCAAGGCCGGCTCCAAGGTGGCGCTGGGGCGCCGACGTCGGGGCGATCGGGCGTGAGGTCGCTCTGGCGGCAGATGGCGCCGGTGGCGAGGGCGGCGGCCTTTTCGCGCTAAGGCCGGGCGTGAGGTGGCGCCGGCGGCAGATGGCGCCCGTGGCGCGCTGGGGTGGCTCGACGCATCGCTAGGGTTCGGGCGGCGAGTAGTGGAGATCGTAGGCGGCGTGCGGTGGGCTTTGACCCCGATAGAGGCGGGTCCACTTGGGCTTTGACCTCCTCGGATCGGCCGTGTCGTCGGCTGCAGTCGGGACACGTAGGAGGGCAATTCCCGCCCCGCCACGTCATTAATTATTTTTTGTTATTTTTCCAATAATAACTCAGACAAAAGACATGACCAGCTACTTGTCGGTCTACCGGGGAGGGGGTTTCCAACTACGGTTTTTTTCCTACTCCGTCAAACGTGGCGACACTTTTTCCACACGTTGGCATCACCTTCCACAGCACCCACGCCAACTCGCCAGATTTTTCCGGACGCCGACGCATTTTCTAGGGTTTTCTGTGTCAAAATCGCAAAAACATCGCCGGACGTGACGCAACGTCCGCTTTGTGTCCGTTGCTCCAACCTTGCGTGGTTTCACGTTGGCCGTGGCGCACATGTACGCACACTTTGGTGCAATTGCATGCATGCGATCACGTAGCCCCAAAGCAAACCACCACTTGCTCGCTTGTCGTGAGGGGGTTCCCAACTACGGTTTTTTTCCTACTCCGGCCAAACGTGGCGACACTTTTTCCACACGTTGGCATCACCTTCCACAGCACCCACGCCAACTCGCGTATTTTTCCGACGCTCGACGCATTTTCTAGGGTTTTCCAGGTTGAAAATCGCAAAAACACTGCCCGGACGTGACGCAACGTCCGCTTTGTGTCCGTTGTTCCAACCTTGCGCTGGGGCCTACGTTGGTGGCGCACATGTACGCACACTTTGGTGCAATTGCATGCATGCGATCACGTAGCCCTGCCGGCAACCAGCCTACTTGTTTGCCTCACGTGGTGGGGGTTCCCAACTACGGTTTTTTTCCTAGTCCGTCAAACGTTGCGACACTTTTTCCACACGCTGGCATCACCGTCCACAGCACCCACGCCAACTCGCAGATTTTTCCGACGCCGACGCATTTTCTAGGGTTTTCTGTGTCGAAAATCGCAAAAACATCGCCGGACGTGACGCAACGTCCGCTTTTGTGTCCGTTGCTCCAACCTTGCGCTGGGCCTATGTTGGCCGTGCGCACATGTACGCACACTTTGGTGCAATTGCATGCATGCGATCACGTAGCCTCAGCAACCAGCCTACTTGTCCTCACGTGGAGGGGTTCCCAACCACGGTTTTTTTTCCTACTCCGCCAAACGTCGCGACACTTTTTCCACACGTTGGCATCACCATCCACAGCACCCACGCCAACTCGCGTATTTTTCCGACGCCGACGCATTTTCTAGGGTTTTCACGGTCGAAAATCGCAAAACATCGCCGGACGTGACGCAACGTCCGCTTTTGTGTCCGTTGCTCCAACCTTGCGCGCTGGGGCCTACGCTATATGCGCGCATGTACGCACACTTTGGTGCAATTGCATGCATGCGATCACGTAGCCCCAAAGTGCAACCAGCCTACTTGTCTGGCCTCACGGAGGGGTTCCCAACTACCGCTTTTTTTCCTAGTCCGTCAAATGTTGCGACACTTTTTCCACACGCTGGCATCACCATCCACAGCACCCACGCCAACTCGCCAGATTTTTCCGACGCCGACGCATTTTCTAGGGTTTTCCGGTCGAAAATCGCAAAAACACCGCCGGACGTGACGCAACGTCCGCTTTGTGTCCGTTGCTCCAACCTTGCGCTGGGGCCTACGTTGGTCATGCGCACATGTACGCACACTTTGGTGCAATTGCATGCATGCGATCACGTAGCCTCAAAGTGCAACCAGCCTACTTGTCTGGCCCACGGAGGGGGTTCCCAACTACCGCTTTTTTTCCTAGTCCGTCAAATGTTGCGACACTTTTTCCACACGCTGGCATCACCATCCACAGCACCCACGCCAACTCGCAGATTTTTCCGACGCCGACGCATTTTCTAGGGTTTTCGTGCAAAAGTACCCTACACCGATGTCCGGACGTGACGCGACGTATGTTTCCTGTCTGTTTTTGTCCATATCGTGCGTGCAGGACGTACTTTCACACTAAGCATCCTTACTATTTTTTTTATGTTTTAGCAAATATTTATGTACAAATGCATCATCAAATCAAAACTCTCGTATGAAATGGACAAAAGAAATTTCGCTCATATTTCATTCAACATAGATAAAATATTTTACATAGTCGAGCTCACTCGACGATTAAAAGTTCACCACATAAAGTCTACTACTTAGGCTTACAACTACATAACCAAATTAAATAAAAAACACAATAAAAAAACTACTCGTCGTCGCTATGAACGAGGTTAATGACGGCCGGGCCGTCGCCGCCGTCATCGTCGCTGCTGGACCGGTTCGCGAGGTCGTCCCAGTCCACCGGGTCGTCGTCGGAATCCTCCTGCTGCCACTCCGTCGGCGCCTGCTGCCACTCCGGCGCCGCCATCGCCGCCTGCTGCGCCGCCTCGGCCACCTGGATTGCAGCCGCAATCTCGGCGGCCTCCATCGCCTCCGCCGCTGGCCGCAGCCTCCGACGCCCATACGGCGACGTGGTACCCAGCGTGTCATCCGGATCGCCGCCCTCGCGGAGGATGACCTGCCCGGCGGCAACTCTATCCCCGGCGAGGAGGGCGGCGGCTGGGCGCCGGCAAAGCCGGGTGCATTAACGTGGCCGCCGCCACATCTGCGGGCGATCAGGCGGTGGAGGCGGTGCGCGAAGACGGCCGCCGCGCCCGTCGGTCGGGGTCTCGCCGGCCGCAAGAAGGCGGTAGGCCGCCATGACCTCGATAGTCCTTCCGCGCCAAAACCGCTTCGGCCTTCGATGTTGTGCCGGCCGCCGGTGGTTGCGGAGCTCCTCCTCCGTCGCGCCGGGACCCGGCGTCGCAAAGCCCTCCGCGTCGATCTTCGATTGCGCGAAGACGGCAGCCCTCGCGCACGGGAGGCGAGTGGTGGAGCTCCTCCGTCTCGGCACTCGATGCTTTCGTCGGCCATGCGCCGGCGTCGTCGGCCGCCGCGGTCTTCTTCTGCCGCGGAAGAACCCCATTCGGCGCGGTGGCGTGGAGGTGGCGGAGGGATGATGGGCGCCGGAGGGAAGGTGTGAGCGCCGAGCGACGGCTTGCCGCTTTATAGGGGAGGCGGGGCGGCACCGGTGAAAGTTAACGCCGCGCGGCACGCGCTGCCACGTAGGCGACGTTGACCGTCGGCGCCGTGAACGGCGCGTCTGGAGGGGGCAGACAGCGCGGCGGGTCGGGTGGTAGCAACGGCGCTGGCAAAGTAGGGGAGGCGGCATGGTGGCGTCCGCAGCGGCGCGGCAGCGGTGAGGCGGCAAAGGTGGCGTCCGGGCGCGCGGCACGCGAGGAGGCACGCGCGTGGAACCGTCTGCGTGCATGCGCGTCTCGGGCGCCGTGATTGGCGGGCGACACGCCACACGACGGGTGCGGGATTGCGTGGGGTCGGGGGACATGGGGGTGGGGCCGGCGCGGCGCGGAAGACGACGCGTTGACTGCGAGCGGCCGGTTCAATTTTTTCCTCCCAGTGCAGGCAGCCTGTATTCATATACGATACCTCCGTCTGTTTTTTTTATGGGCGGGCCGGCGGGGGAATCTTTTTTAAAATATGCCTATCCTACCCTTTGTTATGAAGGGGTATTGGGCAATCTCAGCCCTCCTTGTGTTTACAGGGGGTCTACCGAAGCGGAAGTGTAAAACTTAAATGTTTGACAAAAAAACCACTGGAAAACAAGGGCTCAACGACTGGTTTGTAAACACCAGTAAATAACTCTAAATTTGTGAACACAGGAAAATAAAGGCTCAACGACTGGTTGATAACATGTCTTAAAGATCAGAAATCAGTAACAGAAGAAATGGAACGAGCCAACAAGATTAATATTGGCATGGACACGACACAATGTAGATGCTCGACAAAGACATTTGCCGTGGAATAAGATATAGCCCCAGGCAGGTAGCGGGAAAAAAGAGGATAGGCGTAGCATAAGCTCCATGTTTAATATTTGCATTTATTCTAAGTTACTAGCTGCTGTGTCAATTAGCAGAGCTGAGACGGTCCAAAGATAACTCTAGAATGACACCATTTCTCTTCTCCTTTCACAAGAATAAAACTTCATTCAACACCAAATCCCTTCTCTTGTAGTTCATGTGCAACCTCATTCCTCATTCGGAACCAGAGCTTTTGTGTCTCCTGGTCGAACTTTTTCGACTGCAGTTGCTTCTGCATGTTATCAGGGTCCACATTTGTATCCGCAAAACCTTTGGGCCCAATCGTGGTACCTAGAGCATCCCCACTTTTTATGAACTCCTCAACTGCCTCTTCATCATCAGGGTAGGGAAACTCCCTGCGCTCATAAAGATGTGCCATTTCTTTTTCTTCCTGGAAAATATTAAAGATAGTTTTTAGAAAACTATAAACAGGAAAGGCATGAATCAGTGGAAGGGTGAACATTAGCAAATAGAAGTTATTTATCACGGTCTTGTAGAAAGATATTCACCTTAAGTGATCATTATATATAATCATATTTCTCCAAGATAATTTTGGTGTCACATAAGATATATAATCCAGTGCATCATAGAAGTTCCTTTTCATCATAACTTCATGTTTGACTGTTGAAGGTGGCATATATAAGGAGAACTCGTCGAATGATAATCAATGGCCAGAATATACTGTTTCAGACGTTCAGTAAAACCTGAGGCATGAAGATACGATCTATGCATGATCAACCCCACAAAAAGTTGTATGAATCGCATCTCATCAAGAAAACGGCATGCTTCTTGTTAATTGCGTAGCCAAAATCACTACTTAGTTGATGCAGTGATGGACGGATGTCATACAACCATCCTTTTCGGAGAAAGAAGTTATGGATGGATGTCATACAACGAAGCTGTGGAATGGAGAGTGCCTGGATTAACTTATGTCTTACTGTAAGACACAGTGTGGAATGCATTGACATTATCTACTGGCAGTTCTGAACCGTAGTTCCAAAAAATGAGCATACAGGTAGATGAACTTTCTTGTACTCGATAGAATCTTGTAGTAAAACAAAAAAAAGGGGGGCACCAATTCATTTATGCCTCAACTAACAAGGGTCACCAGACATGGTATCTACCTTGGGGCGTGGCTTGAGCGTCCACCAACCAAGCGGCGACGTGTCATTCCAGAGCCATGCTGCGCCGAAAAGCGCGTAGGTGCAGAGCATGCCCTTGCCCATCTGCTTAAAGTAGTAGGCATCCCTCTTCTCGAACCCCATCCTCCTGATCCCCCAAAGCAACAAGAACAGAGGCGACATCAATAGTTCACCTAATCTGTGCGAAGAGGGAGAGCCAGGTATGGGATGCTCGTGCCCGCTTACCTGAGGAGCGGACGGGCCTGAGGGAAGCTGCGCAGCATCGCGTCACCTGCGGGACATATGTAGGAGGGAAGTGAAGACAAGAGGATTTTAGTCACTGCGGCATTTCGTCGAACAGGTAGGCGTATGTCTGCCGGTGAAGCGATTTGAATCACTGTAATTGACAGAACTAGTGTCGTTTTACTCAGAGACTGAGACAGTAGTACTAGAATAGAAGAGGAAATAAGTTAGGAAGGATAATTCACCTAACATACTGTACTGGAGATGGAAATGCTAGGGTTAGAGGGAGAGCAAAGGGGAGAGAAGCAGCTCACAAGGGCCCGTGAGTCCGTGACCAGGATGCGATCCGGAGGGCTGCCTCGCGGGCCCGCAAGATTGGGTGGTCTTGTGTAACGTGAGGCTTACCTTCGTGTCTTCTTTTTGGGAGAAAACTTTTTTTTCCTCAAAGAGAAAACTTTTGATCAGTTAACACTTTGCCATATGGGAGTAGTACAACAAATATATTAAAGTAACAAAACTTATATGCAGGTCCGTAGACCATCTAGTGATGACTAAATATTGAAGCGAGTCGAAGACGCGCTGCTGTCATCATCCCTTCCTCGCCAGAGCCGGACAAAACCTGTTGTGAAGTCGTCGAGGTACACCAACGGTCTAATGAAGAAAAACATAGATCAAAAGGATCAAACATGTAGACACATGACCGAAGACTGGATCCAAACTAATCCACCGAAGACCAGCATCGATCGAATTTTGCGAGATCCGACGAACACACACCGCCACACACCCTCTGACGATGCTAGGCGCGCCATCAAGACGGGGATCAGACGTTGGAGACATTGGGACATTGTCGCCGCCACACAACCCTTATTGAGACGTTGAACCAAACAAGACCAGGAGTTGTGTCCCTCCCGCCTGGCGAGGGATTGGAGGTCCTTCGCATCTCCATGACTCAAAGGACATCGAAAGCAGGGCAGACCGGCGACAACGCCAACGGGAGGAGGGAAAACCCTAGTCGCCTCGGAGTTACTTCTTGTGGAGAATTACATGTGTGCCTAATATGGAACTTCTTAACTTGCGTGTGTCCAAATGTTAAATGTTGGTGTTAGAAAGGATAGAGGGATTTGGTGGAATTGTTCATTGTATTGCTTGAGCCTCATGGGTATATATATAGGAGTACATGGTCATCTTGGAGTACAAGGCAAGGTAGAATAATATCCTACGCTGTCACGACCGGATTTTCAATAAAAATATTTATTGAACAACCGACCCATGAAATCCAATATGAGGATAAATCCTCCATATCGGTAGACAAAACTTTGATACAAGAAGCCAGTAGCATTACAATATTACAAGGATCGGACTAAAGATGCCCAACCAATTATTACAACACGCCAATAATTATACATGATGGCGGATATGGCACAAGGTGTAGGGTGGAAATACTACTGACTTGGAGTATGCGTGGTTGGTGGAATAACACAGTGGGGTGGTTAATAAGTCTCATGATCGGGCGGCTCATCGAAAGCGCCGAGGTGAGGCTCGATGAATTTATTTGGGTAGCGGAAGCGGATATTTTACAAGGACTAATCCAGGGGCCGACGAGACCGACCGGGATTCCTCTAGGCGCCGGACTCGCTATTGAACTCTTCATCCATGAGATCGCCTTTCACAAGATCTCGCCAAATCAACAAGCCGTGTGAGTACTATGAAAGTACTCGCAAGACAGTTCGGACAAAAGATACAACAAATGGAAGCATGAATGCGATATAGTTAATCTTAACAATGCTCAATTAAAGCAGTATAGAAAAATAATTAAGATGGGAGTCGTCGGTAGTCCGCTCGAAAACCCAAGTATGCAAACTTAAAACCGATCGGGTGTCTGAAGCGACGCCTCGAAAGGTGAATAAATAAGCAAAATATTGCCACAGTCGGGCGTCTGAGCGACACCTCATAAAGGGCTTATATTGAAATAAAATGCATGCGTGCCGCAGTCGGACGTCTGAGCGACATCACAGAAAGGGCTTATAATAAAAATAAGTAACAGCAATGCCGCAGTCGGACGTCTGAGCGACATCACAGAAAGGGCTTAAAATAGAATTAAGTAACAGCAATGTCATAAATGGACGTCCCCGAGCGACATCACAGAAAGGGCTTTCATCACAAGGATATAGCACTCATAATAAATATTCAACACATGAATATAAACGGGTTAGTCCATCCACAGGAATAAACATTTAACCGGGCTTAGTACTCATGTGATTCACCGGAGTATCTGTCACCAAAACTGACACTTGTCAGGATAAGATAATACAGAACTTGAACATGGATAAGATGATTCGAGGATTTATGACTTTGCAGAGTTTGTACTAAAATTACCCACAGCCAACGGATTTCGTAGTCCTCAAGGACTAGTTCCGCTTATGGTATTTCGGAAGAAACACAGCTAACCAAAGACACACCCATCCTACCTCACGATGCCAGTGAATCACCCTAGACATCGCCCAAGAAAAACTTTTGAGACGGGAGATCACAATATCGAATAGCATGGGATCAAATTTATATTCACGCTCTAAGGGTGCCCCCTCTCGGTCCCAACCGAAACACCCATGCCCCCGACCGGATGATCTGGCTTTAATCCAGGCCATGGAACCATCATCACGGCCTCTCCATTTGGTGTGTACCAGAAAGCGGTTTGCTACTTACTAAGCCATATCCCTATGGAAAACATGTGGTAGTACGGAAGGGAAATGGATGGGAACCGAACTGACACGGGTTGACATCAAGTCAAATAGTATGGCATAAGACGGCATGCTACAACACTGCCATCTTACCCATCCTCATGCCAACACATGGTCGTGCACATTCACATCCAACACGTATGGATTATCGAACTCACTTGCCTCAACTTTGCATGAAAAATAACATTCATCGGTATGCTGACAAACATGCCATGAAACTACTTAATGCAAACCTGCGTAACACTCATCATATCAAAAGTTCAAACATGCTTGCCTGGTTTAGAGTAGTCGGAGCCTAGCTCAGTGAAGTTTGCGGTCCCGTCACCTCCTTCGGTATCTACGGTATAAAGAAAACATACGCGCTAATGTAAATACCGTGAGGTGCACAAAAATTACTCCAAATATTTTTCAAATAAATCTGATAAAAAACTAGACAAAATTTTAAAGAGGACAGAAAAAGAATCAATCAAAAATACTTTTCGGATTAAAAGTTATAAGAGTTTTGGTCCAAGAACCCATCTGTAATGAAACAGAAAGTTTCTAGGGGGTCCTGCGGAAAAGTCCAGATAACGTTTCGTTTAAAAGAAACGGCTGAGAGACTGACAGGCGGGCTCCACCTGGCCAGGTTTGAATTTTCAAACGAGGGAAAACAGAGCGCCGACGGCACCGAGAGGTGCGGTGGTCGCCGCGGCGATCCACGGCGAGGTAAGGTGATCGGGTGTACCTTCGTGATCGCGCGCCTTCCGCGTCTGGTGGGTGGTGGCAAAGGTCGTCGGCGAGCACCACGCCGACGGGCGGCCCTGTTCCGACGGACGGCGGTTCGGACGGTCGTGGATCTCGCCGGAGAGAGCTGCGGGCCAAAATTGAGGTGGGGGTTATCCTACTAGAGGTGGTACGAGGCTACGGCGAAAGTAGGGCGGCGGAGGAGTTCTCATCGGAGAGAACGATGCCGAGCTCGAGGCGGACGGAGGTGGCCGGAGTCGAGGAAGAAAGGCCCTCGAGGCCCCTCCAATGGCTAGGGCGGGTCCGTGAGGTGGTGGAGTCGTGCGGAGGCGAGAGCAAGCTCGGGGTGCTATATAGCCGCCCGAGTCGGTTGCCGTGGAACGGATAAGTTCGGGCGAGTTGATTACGACGGCGCCAGGCTGGACGGTCGGCTTAGGAGCTTGAGCATCGCTTAGGAGGAGTATTGGAGCCGTTCCGTGTCCAACTCAAAGACGGGAGGGCTGGTTACGTCGCCTCGACGGAACGGCCGCGACGCCCGTCGGCGGCAGAGCGCTGCGCGCTGCTGCGTGCCAAGCCACGGCGACGGTGCCGCATGCGCAAGGCGTGGCAAGGAGGTGGCCACGCTGAGCCACCAGGACGCTTAGGCGGCGCTGAACGGCGTTATGCCGTAGTTTTGCCCCATGTCGTCTGTTACGGTGGTGCAGCCGCCAAGAAGCACGCCGCACAAGCGGCTGTGGTGCCACCGACGCCAGGAATGCGCCAAGCGCCGTGGTGAAGCTCGGACAAGAGGGATAGGTTGCAGCAACGTGCCAAGGGCACTGTGGACTCGTGGATGAAGTTACCGACGGAGATCGACATCGAACTTCTGAATTTTCCGAAAGTGAACAAAGATTAGTGCATGCAAGGTGTTCGATGTAATGATCTAGGCATGTAGGGATTTTTCCTTGAGCTGGTTTTTGGTGGAGGGGCCTCTCATTGCATATAGAGGCTGCCTAAATATTTGTGGAATTTTTGGAGTAATGTAGATATGAATTTCACCAAATTTGGCAAATCTGGTCCAAACTTGCAGGGACTATAATTTGAAATTTTTCAACAGAAGAGGAGTGGATCTTGATAGTTCTAGGTTGTGGGTACCAAGGACTATCCAAGGGAGTTGGTTTGACTTCAAAATTCAAATGCATTAAGGTACTTGCTTTGCAAATTACCTAGGCTCAAAATAATAGACGGAAAAGATTTGGGAGAGAATTAATTGAAATAAAAATTCAGAAGAGGGTTGAACTAGTAGAGATAGAGTGTTTGGATTGTCCAAAGTGGAAGGAGATATATTTGGGAAGATTTTACCATGTGGTGTATGGCCAAATCATGAATGATTTCAAATATGGGAGAGAATGAAAAACTCCTAGAGTTTCTTTTTGAAAGAAAAAATAAACTTCAAAGATTTTTCTTGAATCCTTGAGAAGAGAGCAATTAGAGGAAAAATTTAAAAACTAAACACCAGAGTTGAAGGAGATGCAAAAGTAAAATATTTTCCAGAGGGAAAAAGCTTTTGATAGAGATTTTTTTTGGAAGGGTTTTGGTGACCTCCTTCAAATCCAACAAAGTTTTGGAGAAAACCAAAGAAAATTTTTTGGAGTGTCACAACACCTACCCCTTTGGAAAAATCTCGTCCCGAGATTCCAGTTGATCCTCAAATAATTGTGGGTGCTCCGCTCAAGGAAATCCTCTCTTTCCCAAGTGGCTTCACTCTCGGTGTGGTTGCTCCAATCGAACTTTGAAGAACTTGATGGTTTTCTGTCGGGTTCTCCTTTCTGACTCTTCCAAGATTTTTATCGGATGCTCCCGATACGTAAGGTCTGGTTGCACATCAATGTTTTTATGGGGTACTTGTTTCTCTGGGTTGCTTACGCACTTCCTCAATTGGGAGACGTGGAACACGTCGTGGATGTCGGATAATTCTTCGGGTAAGTCCAGCTAGCAGGCCACCGTGCCTCTTCGTGCTACTATGCAGAAAGGTCCGATGAATCTTGGTGCTAGCTTCCCTTTAATCTTGAATCGGTGCAGGCCTCTCATGGGTGATACTCGTAGGTACACAAATTCACCGGGTTCAAAATGGACTCCACGATGCTTCCGATCGTAATAACTCTTTTGTCGACTTTGGGCTGTCTTGAGTCGGTCCTTAATTACCTTGACTTTATCTTCACCTCTTTGAGCAGGTCCGTCAAGATATGACTGTCTCCGGTTTCCGACCAATTTAGCGGGTACGACATCTTTGTCCGTGACAGAGCTTCAAATGGTGCCATTTGCAGGCTGGATCGATAGTTGTTGTTATATGCGAATTCTGCGTATGGTAAGCTCTCCTCCCAACTGGTCCCATAGGTGAGGACACATGCTCTCAAGATATCTTCTAGAATCTGGTTTACTCGGCCACCGCCCATCCGTTGGGATGGTATGCGATCTTGAATGCCGGCTGAGTTCCCAGAGCTTGTTGTAAGTGATCCCAAAACCGGAGACGAATTGAGTGCCTCTCGTCCGAGATTATTTTCTTTGGGACTCCATGTAGGCAAACGACACGGAGAGGTAGAGCCTAGCAAGCTTCCGAGTGGTGTGTGTTGTCTTCACGGGATGAAGTGAGCTACTTTAGTCAGTCTATCGCTGATTACCCATACGGCATCATGTCCGTGTCGCGACCGAGGTAGTCCAACAATAAAATCCATTCCAATCTCGTCCCATTTCCACTCGGGTATCTTATTTGGTTGCAATAGCCCGGCCGGTTTCTGGTGCTTGGCCTTGATGTGTTGACAAGAGTCACAACATGCAATAAACGTGGCTATGTCTCTTTTTATACCATGCCACCAAAATGTTTCCTGAAGATCTTTGTACATTTTTGTTCCTCCAGGATGGATTGAATATGGAGCGGTGTGGCCTTCAGCCAGGATTTGCTGTTTAAGGTCATGAAAATTTGGTACGCAAAGCCTATTCCTGTACCACAATATTCCTTGCTCATCAATAATGAATTCCGAGGCCTTGCCCAACTTCATCTTCCGTTTTATGCCTTCAATGGGGTGATCACGTAGAGCCTCTTTAACCTTCTCTATCATGGTAGGCAATACATCTAAGTTTGACACACTGCCTTCGGTGACCACCATCAGGTTGAGCTTTGCGAATTCCTGCTGGAATTCAGGTCTTAAGTCTGGCATGCTGTCGTTGTTTGGACCGGGGTTCCGACTCAGAGCGTCTGCTACAACATTTGCTTTGCCCGGGTGGTAGTGGATCCCAACATCATAATCCTTTACTAATTCCAACCAGCGCCGCTGCCAGAATTTAGTTCTAGTTGTGTGAAAATATACTTGAGGCTTTTGTGGTCCGTGTATATTTCACAACGATTACCAAGTAAAAAGTGTCTCCATTCCTT
Organism: Aegilops bicornis; assembly: GCA_021605145.1. Classification (NCBI taxonomy): domain Eukaryota; kingdom Viridiplantae; phylum Streptophyta; class Magnoliopsida; order Poales; family Poaceae; genus Aegilops; species Aegilops bicornis. The sequence goes on from CM038669.1 coordinate 298,070,154, forward strand.
GAGTGCATGAATAACTGCTGCTAATTCCAGGTCATGAGTATGGTATTTTTCCTCATGCTTGCGAAGTTGTCTGGAAACATATGCAACAACCTTGCCCTCTTGCATCAATACACACCCGAGGCCCTTTCGAGATGCGTCACAAAATACCTCAAAATTTTTGTGTATATCTGGCACAATTAATCGGTGTCAGCTGCCGCTTCCTCTTCAGTTCTTGGAAACTTTTCGCAAGCTTCCGGCCCATTCAAACTTCCTATCTTTCTTGAGTAGTTGTGTCATTGGCTTTGCTATGGTGGAGAATCCTTCAATAAATCTTCGGTAGTATCCTGCCATACCCAAGAAACTTCAGACATCCGCTGGGCCGGGCGGCTTCCACCAAGCACGGCCTTGACTTTTTCCGGGTCACGGCGATACCTTCTTGAGTCAAGATGCGTGGCCCGTAAAACCTACTTGCTTTAGCCAAAATTCACACTTGCTGAATTTAGCGCATAACCGATGTTTCTGAGTTCTCCTAGTACAATCCGGAGATGTTCAGCGTGTTCTTCGGTGTTTTGGAGTATACCGTAATATCATCGATAAATACCACAACAAACTTATCCATAAACTTCATGAATACTTTGTTCATGAGGTGAACAAAATATGCGGGCGTTGTTAGTCCGAATGGCATCACGGTGAACTCGCATAATCCAGATTCCGGAGGTGAAAGCGGTCTTGGGAATATCCTCGGTTCGTACTTTCAGTTGATGATATCCCGATCTCAAGTCAATCTTTGAGAACACCTTGGCCTTAGCGAGTTGATCGAATAAATCATTTATTCGCTGCATCGGATATTTGTTCTTGATTGTGACCATGTTTAGCACTCGATAGTCTATGCACAATCTCGGTGCTCCATCCTTCTTTTGGCGAATAAAATTGGTGAACCCCAAGGTGAGGAACCGCTCGTATGTACCCTTTTTTCCAACAGTTCCTTTATTTGCTTCTTTAGTTCCACCAATTCGGATGGTGCCATTCTGTATGGTTTCTTGTATATGGGAGCGGTTCCGGTGCTAGCTCAATGCTGAATTCAATCTCTCCGTCTGTGGCATGCCCGGTAGTTCTTCCGGAATACATCCGGAAATTCACACACCATCGGCACTTTGCTCAATTCAGAAATATCTACCTTGTTCAATCTCGGTTGCCGCATATTTTTCTTTCCTTGGCTGAAACCTTTATGGTCTTCCCGTGGTGATGGGTGAGAATTACGGTCCTGTTGAAGCAGTCAATAAAACCTTTGTTGGTGGTTAACCAATCCATCCCTAAGATGACATCCAGCCCTTTATTTTCCAATACGATAAGATTTGCGTGGAACTTCAACCCTTCAAACTCGATAACCACATCCTGGCAATAATTCGGGTAACTTGCTTGATTCTGTGGGACTTGGGGATCATAGATTTTCCCAAGGGAAGCATCGAAAAATTATTTTGCAAAGCAAAACTTTTCAAACGAACGAGTGAGTAGCTCGAGAATCAAACAAAACCATGGCAGGTATTGTGTTGATGTGAAACGCATCGGTCACGATATCCGGGGCATTTTGTGCTTCCTCTTTGGTCACGTGGTTCAGATGACCCTTCCTGTGGTTGTTATTTGGGTTGAAATTGCTGCGCTTTGGTGCCAATTATTGCCTCCGTTGTTTGGCTTTGGGGCCGAAGTTCCTTGGCTTGGGGCACCGCTTGGCATAGTGCCCTTCTTCTCCACAAGCGTAACAGGTAACGCCTGGGCGGTATGTGAACTCCTTGTCCCTTGCGTGGAAATTCTTGCTTGGGCGTGAGACGCTTTGTCGGGTTTGGGTGTCCAGTTTTCCGAACGTCTGCCTTGCTGCGGTGGTTGCGGGTTTGTTTAGACTGTTCCCTCTTCCGCTTATGGAAATCTTCTAAGTTGCGCTCTCATTTTCCAAGGTAATGGCCTTATCTACCAGCGTCTTAAAATCTGGAAATGTGTGTACGACCAACTGACATTTAAGCGCGGGTGTCAGTCCGTCTAGGAACTTTTCCATCTTTTTGTTTTCTGACATTCGTTCCTCGTTGGCGTAGAGAGACAACAGGGTAAACTGACTGTTATATTCGGACACTGTCATTGTTCTTTGCTTGAGGTCATCAAATTCTCTCTCTTTGATCTTCATCAGACTCTTAGGAATATGTGCCCCATGAAAACCTTCTTTAAATTCCTCCCATGATATATTATTTTCGTTGGGGTGCATGTGTAGGAAATTTTCCCACCACGCGGCTTGCTCCAAAGGAGATAATGCGGAGCATAAAGCACTTTCTCAAGGTCTGAACACTGGGCGATAATTAATTTTCTCTCCATGTCTCGAAGCCAGTCCTCGGCTTCCAGAGGTTTGTCAGTGTGAAAAAATGTTTGGGGACGCGTCTTCTGTAGCTGGGATAACTTGGATTGCTGCTGATACTGTCCACGGTGATTCCCCATATTGATGAATTGGTTCAGTATTTCCTGATGTTGCTGCTGACTTTGTTCGTAAAGACGGCACATCTGGGAAAGTGCCGTTTCACTGTCCTGTTGACTTGTCTATCCCTGTGTGAAATTGTTGCCTGGGGGTGTGCCATAATTTTCCTCTGTCGGAGTTGGCATGGAGCGCCCAAGGACGAGACATAATTTACTCTGGGGATATATTTTGAAACACTCATAAGAAAGTGGAAGAAGTCGCAAAAATTAAGTCCATAAACGCATAAGGATGGCAAATAAATTAAAAGCCCAAGATTTTGTTTTTCAAGAAAACAAGTCGATTGCGCACGGAGAAGGACTGCTCATTACATAACTTACACGCAAGCAGTAATTATACAATACATCACTCAGGATATGCGTACATAAATCCTGACATGTTATTTAGTCTAGTGCACTCCTCCAGATCCTACATGATGCGCAAACAAAATACTTCTCACAGCCTATTTACATATAAACATATCGTATAAGTCGGTACATCGCATGGCGTGCTAAGTGTACTTAGTCGGAGATGGTAAGGATTTCCTTGGCCTGCCAAGGGTGAGGCGAGAGAGGTTGGGGACTCAACCTCCTCTTCGGAGATAGGCTCTGCACGAGAGGTGCTGCACGGAGTTGGTGGAGCAGGTGCCTGTGGGACAACACGGATCTGAGCGGGCACTAGGGGTGGTGCAGAACTAAACGGATTAGGAGCAATGACGTGGTTGAATTCCTCCGTGGTAGGCGGGCGACGAGTAGCGGTGCGAGCAGTAGGAGCGAACGATGCTTGATGACGAGACGAAAGTCGGTGGCGGTGCAGCACGCAGGAGCTCCCTCTGTTGGCGGCACAGCCATGGATCGAGTCCATGCGGCAGCTACAAAGTCGCCCACCAGGTTATCGAAGGCTGCCTCCAAAGCCCGGAGATACTTGATGAGCATCTCAAAGCTTCGTCCCGTTCTCCTCCGGGGCAAGAGAACGCGTAGTGGCAGGTGTATGGCACGTGACATGGCAGGTAGCGGTAGCGACGAAGTCTTCATTGAAGGCAGGATATCCTCGAGACGGGCTATCGCCTCACGGGCTGCCATCTCAGAAGCGCTGCTTCTCTGTGGGCATGGCTCTCCCCACGAACCGTAACGCTCAACTCGCCCTCTCTTGAATTCCACCGCTTGGTGCATGGTTAGACGGTCATTGACCTCATGCTGAGAGAGAGAAGACTGGGCGCACATCTGGCCCCATCGCGACTTGGACGATGAAGGAGAGAAGCTTGACAAACCCATCAGGCATGTTGGCGAACATCTGCGACTCGCAGTCGTTGCTGGCCATCTACAAAAGTAGGCAAAATCCTGAGTAGTCAAATCATAAATTTATGCTGACTGTCAGAAATTTACTACATTTGTAAAAAATAATAAATAGCTCTATTATGCTAATAACCGATTAGCGATCGCACCTAGTGGCTTCCTACAATCAGCCTGGCTCTGGTACCAAGCTTGTCACGACCGGATTTTCAATAAAAATATTTATTGAACAACCGACCCATGAAATCCAATATGAGGATAAATCCTCCATATCGATGACAAAACTTTGATACAAGAAGCCGTAGCATTACAATATTACAAGGGTCGGACTAAAGATGCCCAACCAATTATTACAACACGCCAATAATTATACATGATGGCGGATATGGCACAAGGTGTAGGGTGGAAATACTACTGACTTGGAGTATGCATGGTTGGTGGAATAACACAGTGGGGTGGTTAATAAGTCTACTGCACTGGCGGCTCATCGAGCGTCGAGGTGAGGCTCGATGAATTTATTTGGGTAGCGGAAGCGGATATTTTACAAGGACTAATCCAGGGTCGACGAGATTGACTGGGATTCCTCTAGGCGCCGGACTCGCCATCGAACTCTTCATCCATGAGATCGCTTTCACAAGATCTGGCCAAATCAACAAGCTAGGTGAGTACTATGAAAGTACTCGCAAGACAGTTCGGACAAAAGATACAACAAATGGAAGCATGAATGCGACATAGTTAATCTTAACAATGCTCAATTAAAGCAGTATAGAAAAATAATTAAAATGGGAGTCGGCGGTAGTCCGCTCGAAAACCCAAGGAGGCAAACTTAAAACCGATCGGGTGTCTGAAGCGACGCCTCAAAAGATGAATAAATAAGCAAAATATTGCGATAAGGCGTCTGAGCGACACCTCATAAAGGGCTTATATTGAAATAAAATGCATGCGTTGCAATGGACGTCCCGAGCGACATCACAGAAAGGGCTTATAATAAAAATAAGTAACATTAATGCCGCAGTCGGACGTCTGAGCGACATCATAGAAAGGGCTTATAAGGAAAATAAGTAACGGCAATGCCGCAGTCGGACGTCTGAGCGACATCACAGAAATTTAACCGGGCTTAGTACTCATGTGATTCACCGGAGTATCTGTCACCAAAACTGACACTTGTCAGGATAAGATAATACAGAACTTGAACATGGATAAGATGATTCGAGGATTTATGACTCTGCAGAGTTTGTACTAAAATTACCCACGCATAACGGATTTCCGTAGTCCCGAAGGACTAGTTCCGCTTATGGTATTTCGGAAGAAACACAGCTAACCAGTACACACCCATCCTACCTCACGATGCCAGGAATCACCCTAGACATCGTCCAAGAAAAACTTTTGAGACGGGGATATCACAATCTCGAATAGCATGGGATCAAATTTATATTCGAGCGCTCTAAGGGGTGCCCCCCTCTCGGTCCCAACCGGAAACACCCATGCCCCCTGACCGGATGACTGGCTTTAATCTAGGGCCATGGAACCATCATCACGGCCTCTCCATTTGGTGTGTACCAGGAAAGCGGTTTGCTACTTACTAAGCCATATCCCTTATGGAAAACATGTGGTAGTACGGGAAGGGAAATGGATGGGAACCGAATCGACACGGGTTGACATGAAGTCAAATAGTATGGCATAAGACTGGCATGCTACAACACTGCCATCTTACCCATCCTCATGCCAACACATGGTCGTGCACATTCACATCCAACACGTATGGATTATCGAACTCACTTGCCTCAACTTTGCATGAAAAATAACATTCATCGGTATGCTCATAAACATGCCATGAAACTACTTAATGCAAACCTGCCAGAACACTCATCATATCAAAAGTTCAAACATGCTTGCCTGGTTCAGAGTAGTCGGAGCCTAGCTCGGTGAAGTTTGCGGTCCCGTCACCTCCTTCGTTATCTACGGTATAAAGAAAACATACGCGCTAACATAAATACCATGAGGTGCACAAAAATTACTCCAAATATTTTTCAAATAAATCTGATAAAAAACTAGACAAAATTTTAAAGAGGATAGAAAAAGAATCAATCAAAAATACTTTTCTGTTTAAAAGTTATAAGAGTTTTGGTCCAAGGACCCATCTATAATGAAACAGAAAGTTTCCAGGGGTCCTGCGGAAAAGTCCAGATAACGTTTCGTTTAAAAGAAACGGCTGAGAGACTGACAGGCGGGCTCCACCCGTCAGGTTTGAATTTTCAAACGAGGGAAAACAGAGCACGACGGCGCCGAGAGGTGCGGTGGTCGCCGGCGGCGATCCACGGCGAGGTAAGGTGATCGGGGTGTACCTTCGTGGTCAGTGCGCCCTTCCGCGTCTGTGGGTGGTGGCAGAGGTCGTCGGCGAGCACAATGTCGACGGCGGCCCTTGCTCTGACGGACGGCGGTTCGGACGGTCGTGGATCTCGCCGGAGAGAGCTGCGGGGCCAAAATTGAGGTGGGGGTTAGCCTACTAGAGGTGGTACGAGGCTACGGGCGAAAGTAGGGCGGTGGAGGAGTTCTCACCGGAGAGAACGATGCCGGAGCCCGAGGCGGACGGAGGTGGCCGGAGTCGAGGAAGAAAGGCCCTCGAGGCCCCTCCAGGTGGCTAGGGCGGGTCTGGTGAGGTGGTGGAGTCGCGGCGGAGGCGAGAGCAAGCTCAGGTGCTATATAGAGCCGGCCCGAGTCGGTTGTCGTGAACGGATAAGTCCGGCGAGTTGATTACGGCGGCGCTGTGGCTGGACGGTCGGCTTAGGAGCTTGAGCATCGCTTAGGAGGAGTATTGGAGCCGTTCCCGTGTCCAACTCAGCACGGGAGGGCTGGTTACGGTCTGCCCTCGACGGAACGGCCGCACGTCTGCCGGCGGCAGAGAGCGCTCTGCGCGTGCCAAGCCCGCGACGGTGCCGCATGCATGCGCAGCAAGGAGGTGGACATGCGGAGCCACCAGACGCTGGGCGGCGGCTTAACAGCGTGGCGCCGCAGTTTTGCCCTGTCGTCCGTTACGGTGGTGCAGCCAAAGCACGCCGGCCAGCGGTTGTGGCGCCACCGACGCCAGGAACGCGCCAAGTGCTCGTGTGAAGCTCCGGACAAGAGGGATAGGCTGCGAGCAACGTGCCAAGGGCACTATGGACTCGTGACTGAAGTTACTGACGGAAATCGACACTGAACTTCTGAATTTTCTGAAAGTGAACAATACTAGTGCATGCAAGGTGTTCGACAGAATGATCTAGGCATGTAGCGATTTTTCCTTGAGCTGGTTTTTGGTGGAGGGGCCTCTCATTGCATCTAGAGGCTGCCTGAATATTTGTGGAATTTTTGGAGTAATGTAGATATGAATTTCACCAAATTTGGCAAATCTGGTCCAAACTTGCAGGGACTATAATTTGAAATTTTTTAACAGAAGAGGAGTGGATCTTGATAGTTCTAGGTTGTGGGGTACCAAGGACTATCCAGGGAGTTGGTTTGAGGTCAAAATTCAAATGCATTAAGGTACTTGCTTTGCAAATTACCTAGGCTCAAAATAATAGACGGAAAAGATTTGGGAGAGAATTAATTGAAATAAAAATTCAGAAGAGGGTTGAACTAGTAGAGATAGAGTGTTTGGATTGCCCAAAGTGGAAGGAGATATATTTGGGAAGATTTTACCATGTGGTGTATGGCCAAATCATGAATGATTTCAAATATGGGAGAGAATGAAAAACTCCTAGAGTTTCTTTTTGAAAGAAAAATAAACTTCAAAGATTTTTCTTGAATCCTTGAGAAGAGAGCAATTAGAGGAAAAATTTAAAAACTAAACACCAGAGTTGAAGGAGATGCAAAAGTAAAATATTTGCCAGAGGGAAAAAGCTTTTGATAGAGATTTTTTTTTGGAAGGGTTTCGGTGACCTCCTTCAAATCCAACAAAGTTTTGAAGAAAACCGAAGAAAAATATTTGGAGTGTCACATACGCTATCCTAGCTTTCCTAATAATCACGATACTCAACATCCCCCCGCAGTCACAACGGTAGCGACGCAGACGGTGAGACTGGAGAAGAACCCGAAGGTAAGCCGACGGACCCCCCCCCCCCCCCACAGTCGAATGGTCGATGCATCGCGGAAGGCGTGACTGGAGTGGAAACCAACGAAGTTGCTCAAGCAAGGCAGTAGCCCTTTGTGCCATTTGTCGATGTAGCTGAGAGCGTGGGTGGTGTAGCTGTGGTCGAGGTAGCCGTGCAAAGAATGCCGTGGTCGATGCCGAGTCGGGGTAGCCGGTGTCGAGGAAGTTGCCGTGGAGCCGCGGAAGAAGAGCAGCGGCGGCGGCGGCCTAAGGAGGCGGCGGCGGCTAGAGAAGGAGCACGGTGGCGGTGCTCGAAGTAGGCGATAATGAACCCGACAGCGTGACGAAGACTAGCGCGGACGATGACGTTCCCGCGCCAAGGGAGGCGGCGTGACGCATATCACGTGAAAATCAGCGCGTGTGGACGGTGGTGGACCGTGGGCCGCAACGTTACGGCCCGAAGGGGCGATGCAACGATGGCGGGCTGGTCGGGGCGATGGCGGGGAAGACCTCAGGGCGGTTGCAGGGATCGCGTGCCACGCTCGCTATGGCCCGACGGGGTGACGCAGCGGCATCGCGAGGGTCGGTGCAGCCTCGGGGACGACCTGGAGCAGACGTCCTTGGTGCGGAGGTTGACCGCGGGCCACGACACTACGGCCCGAAGGGGCGACGCAGCGGCAGCGCGCGATGTGGTGCGACCACAGGAACAGCCTCAGGGCGGCGGCGGGGACCACGTGTCGCGATGCTACGGCCCGAAGGGGCGACGCAGCGGCGGCGCGGATCTGTGCAGCCACGGGGAGAACCACGGGGCGGCAGCGCTGCGGCCCGATGGGGTGATGCAGCGGCAGCCCATTGCTCGATCGATGGATGGGCGCGCTGAACTCGGGGATAGGGCGGTGACGGCTGGCGTATGTCGACGAACGGGCCGACGTGCGGACGACGGCCGTGAGGGCCGCTGTCGCGAGGCCGCGGGTCAGTCGAGAACAGCAGGCGGCGACGCACGGACGACGGCCGTGAGGGGCCGCCTGTAGCGCGGGACCGTCGGGTCGGTGAAGAGGCCGGCCGGTCGTGCCGGTGTTGGAGTAGAGGCGCACGGTGGTCGACGGCAGCGGCGGGCGACGCAAACCGATCAAGCATAGATCAGAAAACAAAAAGAAAAACGTCAATCAAAACGACCGACGAGAGAGCAAAAAAACTCGGAGCAAGGGCTCGGAAAAAAGACTCTCTAGGGCAGCCGGTCAACACGACCGGCGGACGAACCCTAGGTACGGGCGGCGCAGCCCCCGGCGGCGGTCATGGAGGCCGACCGCCCCGGGGGCGGCGCGTGGGTGCGGAAGCGGCGGCTGCTAGGGTTTAGAATCCGAAAATTGATACCATGTTAGAAAGGAGAAAGGGATTTGGTGGAATTGTTTATTGTATTGCTTGAGCCTCGTGGGCATATATATATAGGAGTACATGGTCATCTTGGAGTACAAGGCAAGGTAGAATAATATCCTACGCTATCCTGGCTTTCCTAATAATCACGATACTCAACAATTGGGGAATGTAGTATTTCAAAAAATTTCCTACGATCACGCAAGATCTATCTAGGAGAAGCATAGCAACGAGTGGGGAGAGTGTGTCCACGGACCCTCGTAGACCGAAAGTGGAAGCGTTTAGTAACGTGGTTGATGTAGTCGAACGTCTTCGCGATCCAACCGATCAAGTACCGAATGCACGACACCTCCGCGATCTGCACACATTCAGCTCGGTGACGTCCCTCGAACTCTAGATCCAGCTGAGGTCGAGGGAAAGTTTCGTCAGCACGACAGCGTGGTGACGATGATGATGAAGTTACCGACGCAGGGCTTCGCCTAAGCACTACGACAATATGACCGAGGTGGAAAACTGTGGAGGGGGGCACCTCACACGGCTAAGAGATCAACTTGTGTCTATGGGGTGCCCCCCTCCCCCGTATATAAAGGAGGGGAGGAGGGGCCGGCCGGCCTCATGGGCGCGCCCAAGGGGGGGATCCTACTCCTACTAGGAGTAGGTCCCCCCCTTTCCTAGTCCAACAAGGAGGGGAAGGAAGGAGGAAGGGGAGAGAAGGAAGGAGGGGGGCGCCACCCCCACCCCTTGTCCAATTCGGACTGGGGGGTTGCGCGCCACCTCCTGGCCGGCCCTCTCCCCTCTAAGGCCCATGGTGGCCCATTAACTTCCCGGGGGGGTCCGGTATCCCTCCAGCACTCCGGTTTTATCCGAAACTCTCCTGAACACTTTCGGTGTCCGAACAAAATGGTCCAATATATCAATCTTTATGTCTCGACCATTTCGAGACTCCTCGTCATGTTCGTGATCTCATGCGGGATTCCGAACATCCTTCGGTACATCCAATCACATAAACTCATAATAACAATCGTCATCGAACGTTAAGCGTGAGGAACCTACGGGTTCGAGAACTATATAGACATGACCGAGACACTTCTCCGGTCAATAACCAACAGCGGAACCTGGATGCTCATATTGGTTCCTACATATTCTACCAAGATCTTTATCGTTCAAACCGCACAACAACATGCGTTGTTCCCTTTGTCATCGGTATGTTACTCGCCCGAGATTCGATCGTCGGTATCATCATACCTAGTTCAATCTCGTTACCGGCAAGTCTCTTTACTCATTCTGTAATGCATCATCCCGCAACTAACTCATTAGTCACATTGCTTGCAAGGCTTATAGTGACGTGCACTACCGAGAGGGCCCAGAGATACCTCTCCGACAATCGGAGTGACAAATCCTAATCTTGACCTATGCCAACTCAATAAACACCATTGGAGACACCTGTAGAGCATCTTTATAATCACCCAGTTACGTTGTGACGTTTGATAGCACACTAAGTGTTCCTCCAGTATTCGGGAGTTGCATAATCTCAAAGTCATAGGAACATGTATAATTCATGAAGAAATCAATAGCAATAAACTAAACGATCATAGTGCTAAGCTAACAGATGGGTCTTGTCAATCACATCATTCTCTAATGATGTGATCCCGTTCATCAAATGACAACTTATGTCTATGGCTAGGAAACTTAACCATCTTTGATTAACGAGCTAGTCAAGTAGAGGCATACTAGTGACACTCTGTTTGTCTATGTATTCACACATGTACTAAGTTTCCGGTTAATACAATTCTAGCATGAATAATAAACATTTATCATGATATAAGGAAATATAAATAACAACTTTATTATTGCCTCTAGGGCATATTTCCTTCAGTCTCCCACTTGCACTAGAGTCAATAGTCTAGATTACATAGCAATTGATTCTAACACCCGTGGAGTCTTGGTGCTGAGCATGTTTTGCTCGTGAGAGAGGCTTAGTCAATGGGTCTACAACATTCAGATCCGTATGTATCTTGCAAATCTCTATGTCTCCCTCCTTGACTTGATCGCGGATGGAATTGAAGCGTCTCTTGATGTGCTTGGTTCTCTTGTGAAATCTGGATTCCTTTGCCAAGGCAATTGCACCAAAGATTGTCACGAAAGATTTTCATTGGACCCGATGCACTAGGTATGACACCTAGATCGGATATGAACTCCTTCATCAGACTCCTTCATTTGCTGCTCAAGCAGCTATGTACTCGCTTCACATGTAGATCCCGCCACGACGCCTCGCTTGGAACTGCACTAACCGACAAAGACCACCATTCAATATAAACACGTATCCGGTTTGTGACTTAGAGTCATCCGGATCGGTGTCAAAGCTTGCACCAACGTAACTCATTTATTTGACGAGCTCTTTGTCACCTCCATAAACAAGAAACATATCCTTAGTCCTTTTCAGGTATTTCAGGATGTTCTTGACCGCTGTCCAGTGATCCACTCCTGGATTACTTTGGTACCTCCCTTCTAAACTAATAGCAAAGCACACATCAGGTCTGGTACACATCATTGCATACATGATAGAACCTATGGCTAAAGCATAGGGAATGACTTTCATTTCCTCTCTATCTTATGAAGTGATCGGGCATTGAGTCTGACTCAACTTCACACCTTGTAACACAGGCAAGAACCCTTTCTTTGCTTGATCCATTTTGAACTTCTTCAAAACTTTATCAAGGTATGTGCTTTGTGAAAGTCCAATTAAGCGTCTTGATCTATTTCTATAGATCTTGATGCCCAATATATAAGCAGCTTCACCGAGGTCTTTCATTGAAAAATTCTTATTCAAGTATCCTTTTATGCTATTCAGAAATTCAGTATCATTTCCGATCAACAATATGTCATCTACATATAAAATTAGAAATGCTACATAGCTCCTACTCATTTTCTTGTAAATACAGGCTTCTCCAAAAGTCTATATAAAACCATATGCTTTGATCACACTATCAAAGCGTATATTCCAACTCCGAGATGCTTGCACCAGTCCATAAATGGATCACTAGAGCTTGCACACTTTGTTAGAACCTTTTGGATCAACAAAACCTTCTGGTCGCATCATATACAACTCTTCTTTAAGATATACATTAAGGAATGCAATTTTGACATCCATTTGCCAAATTTCATAATCATAAAATGCGGCAATTGCTAACATGATTCGGACGGACTTAAGCATCGCTACGGTGAGAAGGTCTCATCGTACTCAACTCCTTGAACTTGTCGAAACCTTTCGCAACAAGTCGAGCTTTGTAGACAGTAACATTACCGTCAGCGTCAGTCTTCTTCTTGAAGATCCATTTATTCTCTATGGTCCGCCGATCATCGGGCAAGTCAAGCAAAGTCTGCACTTTGTTCTCATACATGGATCCCATCTCAGATTTCATGGCCTCTAGCCATTTCGCGGAATCTAGGCTCATCATCGCTTCCACATAGTTCGTAGGTTCGTCATGGTCAAGTAACATGACTTCCAGAACAGGATTACCGTACCACTCTGGTGCGGATCTTACTCTGTTTGACGTACGAGGTTCTGTGGTAACTTGATCAGAAGTTTCATGATCATCATCATTAGCTTCCTCACTAATTGGTGTAGGAATCACTGGAACTGACTTCTGTGATGAACTACTTTCCAATAAGGGAGCAGGTACAATTACCTCATCAAGTTCTACTTTCCTCCCACTCACTTCTTTCAAGAGAAACTCCTTCTCTAGAAAGGATCCATTCTTAGCAACGAATATCTTGCCTTCGGATCTGTGATAGAAGGTATACCCAACAGTTTCCTTTGTGTATCCTATGAAGACACATTTCTCTGATTTGGGTTTGAGCTTATCAGGTTGAAGCTTTTTCACATAAGCATCGCAACCCCAAACTTTAAGAAACGACAACTTGGGTTTCTTGCCAAACCATAGTTCATATGGCATCGTCTCAACGGATTTAGATGGTGCCCTATTTAACCTGAATATAGCCGTCTCTAAAGCATAACCCCAAAACGATAGCGGTAAATCAGTAAGGGACATCATAGATCACACCATATCTAATGAAGTACGATTACGACGTTCAGACACACCGTTACGTTGTGGTGTTCCGGGTGGCGTGAGTTGTGAAACTATTCCGCATTGTTTCAAATGAAGACAAAACTCGTAACTCAAATATTCTCCTCCACGATCAGATCGTAGAAACTTTATTTTCTTGTGACGATGATTTTCCACTTCACTCTGAAATTCTTTGAATTTTTCAAATGTTTCAGACTTATGTTTCATCAAGTAGATATACCCATATATGCTCAAATCGTCTGTGAAGGTTGGAAAATAATGATACCCTCCGTGAGCATCAACACTCATCGGACCACATACATCAGTATGTATTATTTCAAACAAGTCTGTTGCTCGCTCCATTGTTTCGGAGAACGGAGTCTTAGTCATCTTGCCCATGAGGCATGGTTCGCAAGCATCAAGTGATTCCAAAAGTCCATCAGCATGGAGTTTCTTCATGCGCTTTACACCAATATGACCTAAACGGCAGCGCCACAAATAAGTTTGCACTATCATTATTAAACTTATATCTTTTGGCTTCAATACTATGAATATGTGTATCACTACTATCGAGATTCAAAAAAAATAGACCATTCATCAAGGGTGCATGACCATAAAAGATATTACTCATATAAATAAAACAACCATTATTCTCTGATTTAAATGAATAATAGTCTCGCATCAAACAAGATCCAGATATAATGTCCATGCTTAACGCTGGCACCAAATAACAATTATTCAGGTCTAAAACTAATCCCGAAGTAGATGTAGAGGTAGCGTGCCGACAGCGATCACATTGGCTTTGGAACCATTTCCCACGCACATCGTCACCTCATCCTTAGCCAATCTTCGCTTAATCCGTAGCCCCTGTTTCGAGTTGCAAATATGAGCAACAGAACTAGTATCAAATACCCAGGCGCTACTACGAGCATTCGTAAGGTACACATCAATAACATGTATATCAAATATACCTTTCACTTTGCCATCCTTCTTATCCACCAAATACTTGGGGTTGTTCCATTTCTAGTGACCAGTCCCTTTGCAGTAGAAGCACACTCAGTCCCAGTCTTAGGTCCAGACTTGGGCTTCTTCACTTGAGCAGCAACTTCCTTGCCGTTCTTCTTGAAGTTCCCCTTCTTCCCTTTGCCCTGTTTCTTGAAACTAGTGGTCTTGTTGACCAACAATAACCGTTCTTACCTACACATCAAAAACCACAACGAATTTTTGTCAAGTGTGATGTTTTAACCTTCAACAAGGATCGGGCATAGTCACACTCGATTCAACTAAAGTTGGAGAAACAGACACCCACTAGCCATCTGTGTGCAAAGCACGGAGGTAGAACCAGTCTCATGAACGCGGTCATGAAATGTCGGTCTCGGCCGCTTCATCCAACAATATCGCCGAATCAAAATATGACATGCTGGTAAGCAGTATGACTATTATCGCCTACAAGTCTTTGTGTTCTACTTGTGCATATAACATTTACGCATAGACCTGGCTCGGATGCCATGTTGGGGAACGTAGTATTTCAAAAAAATTCCTACGATCACGCAAGATCTATCTAGGATAAGTATAGCAACGAGCGGGGAGAGTGTGTCCACGTACCCTCGTAGACCGAAAGCGGAAGCATTTAGTAACGCGGTTGATGTAGTCGAACGTCTTCGTGATCCAACCGATCAAGTACCGAATGCACGGCACCTCCGCGATCTGCACACGTTCAACTCGGTGATGTCCTTCGAACTCTAGATCCAACTGAGGCCGAGGGAGAGTTACGTCAGCACGACGGTGTGGTGATGGTGATGATGAAGTTACCGACGGAGGGCTTCATCTTTATAATCACCCAGTTACGTTGTGACGTTTGATAGCACACTAAATGTTCCTCCGGTATTCGGGAGTTGCATAATCTCATAGTCATAGGAACATGTATAAGTCATGAAGAAAGCAATAGCAATAAACTAAACGATCATAGTGCTAAGCTAATGGATGGGTCTTGTCAATCACATCATTCTCTAATGATGTGATCCCGTTCATCAAATGACAACTTATGTCTATGGCTAGGAAACTTAACCATCTTTGATTAACGAGCTAGTCAAGTAGAGGTATACTAGTGACACTTTGTTTGTCTATGTATTCACACATGTACTAAGTTTCCGGTTAATACAATTCTAGCATGAATAATAAACATTTATCATGATATAAGAGGATATAAATAACAACTTAATTATTGCCTCTAGGGCATATTTCCTTCATTAAATGCCTCATACAATGCATGTGTGCTTAAACAATGCGCTAAGTGCATGAAAGGTCTTAACAACTAAACTCATAAATGCATAGATTCAGAGCTTTTTGTTGCTAAGTTTCATGCATTTAATTAGTTGTAGACTCTAAATTTTGTTTTCGCCTAGGTATGTGTGTCTACCATCGTTTCTTTCTGAGTCATCAAACTCTTCTTTCTCCTTTTAGGGCCAGTTCTTTTGGCCGATTCTCATAGAATCGAACCTCTTCCTAGCTTCTCTCAAAATCTTCAATCCCTATTCATTTGATAGTTCTAGCAAACTAGACCCTAACTGCAATTTAATTGATACGCAACTATAATTAATTCATCACATCATATTATTTTTTAATTAAAGAGATGCCACTCGTGAAACTAGGGATCCCAATTCATTCATCCCTATTGCTTTCAACCTCAGTCAACGTACTTCAGTTAATTTTACAATTTGAATTTATTTCTCTTGTTGCAATCAATACTTCTAAACATAAGTTGCATTAATTCTTGTAACTAGCAAGGCTAATAAGACTAACAATTTTACTAGTTTCGGTTGGGGCCAAGGCAAATTCTGTATTTTTTGGTGCAAGGACTGATTATTAGCAGCAATTCAAACCTCATGTGTGTTCGATAAACCTTAAGATCATTCACTTGGGAAAAATTGTTGCTTACTACAAACCTCTGCACTTGAGGCCCAACACCTTCCTAGATGAGAGGAAGCACATGTCAAGGCGCTAATCAAATGCCTTGGTGCCCGGATGAAAGCCGCATGGAATCAACCGCTCTCTCCAAGCATGACAAAGACCGCATGACAAAGACCGCATGACAACAGACTGGTCGACTTCTTATACACCAACATTGAATCGTAGTTATAATCCCTTAGCACAAAGCCAAAACGTTTCTGCAAAACCCAATGGCTTGCAAGGCAGTCTGGTCATACGCATCAAGGCACCTTTCCAAGCAACGCTCCAAAAAAATCTCTACGGCGAGGGTAAGACGCCATCTCGAGGCAACTCGACTTTTATTTCGGCCAGGACAACCCCGTAGTCTGCAACCTCACACACATAGAAAAGCGCGTCAAAGCAAACCACATCTTCATGTTCTCCAAAACATGGATTATAGAAAACACAACAAAACCCATCTTGTACACATGAATTAACAAAGAAATGCAAAAGGCTGCAGTAAGAAATCACACGTAGAAACACGGCGCACGGATAGAGCAACATGAATAGAATCAACCATTTTAGACATGCAAAAGGCAGACATCCACAAAGAAATCAAACAAGCAAGCGAACATGGGCGACGAGAATGGTAGTCCACCTAATCGAATAACAACAGTGGCCAATTAAGCCCGTCAGGAGCCATAAAGCAAACAAACCTTCTCAAGCATTAGAGATTAGAACACAACCATTTCATCAGATAGACTACACGGAGAGGACTGATGAGATAACTCACGTGGAAAAGCAGGGATCCAAGAACATCCATAATCAAACTTTAGGAAGAAGCTCACTAGATCTACAGCCGCAAGGGCAAAGAGAATGTACGGTCAGCGAGAAGAAGAAATCACGCACATTGAGCAAGGAAATGAAATCCGAACCTCAGTTAGCCAGTGAAGAAAATAGAAGGCGGTCGTGCAGGAGGACCGACGAGAAGCTTACAGAACCCGTCCCATTGGCGAGGAGCGAAGGGAAGGGAACCTACCGTGCTTTATTAGATGTGAAATGGTGGGCGTGAAGGACAATGTCGCGGGAGGAAGAAAAGGATATTGGGAAGGAGGCAAGGAAAAGTAGTCTGACACCACATAAGCAAGTGAAATGATAAAACTGACCACACGCAGTCGCACACGTGGACGCGAACCAAGTACCAGGGAAAGAAGCACCAATAGGCACCCCTCCTCGCATGTAAGCAAGACGAAGCCAAAAAGAACACAGAAAGGACGTCGAACGAACAACGAGGGCACCGTCGGCACAGAAAGATAAAGCATGAAGGACCACCCCCGCCTAACACAACCCTTCTCGGTGTACCACAAGAGAGCCTAGGGCTTCATGCCACAATCATTCCCTGCGTGTTGTGATACGTCTCCAACGTATCTATAATTTTTGATTGTTCCATGCTATTATATATTCTGTTTTGGACGTTTAATGGGCTTTATTATACACTTTATATTATTTTTGGGACTAACCTATTAACCGGAGGCCCAGCCCAAATTGTTGTTTTTTGCCTATTTTAGTGTTTCGAAGGAAAAGGATATCAAACGGAGTCCAAATGGAATGAAACCTTCGGGAACGTGATTTTCGGAACAAACGTGATCGAGAGGACTTGGTGTGGACGTCAAGCAATCAACAAGGAGGCCGCGAGGCAGGGGGGCGCCTACCCACCTGGGCGCGCCCTCCACCCTCGTGGGCCCCTCGTAGCTCTCCTGGCCGACCTCCTTCACCTATATATACTCATATACCCTGGAAACATCATATATTGAGCCAAACCCTATTTCCACCGCCGCAACCTTCTGTACCCATGAGATCCCATCTCGGGACCTTTTCCGGCGCTCCGCCGGAGGGGGCATTGATCACGGAGGGCTTCTACATCAACACCATAGCCTCTCCGATGATGTGTGAGTAGTTTACCTCAGACCTTCAGGTCCATAATTATTAGCTAGATGGCTTCTTCTCTCTCTTTGGATCTCAATACAAAGTTCTCCTTGATTCTCTTGGAGATCTATTTGATGTAACTCTTCTTTTGCGGCGTGTTTGTCGAGATCCGATGAATTGTGGGTTTATGATCAAGTTTATCTATGAACAATATTTGAATCTCCTCTGAATTCTTTTATGTATGATTGGTTATCTTTGAAAGTCTCTTCTTATTATAAGTTTGGTTTTGCCTACTAGATTGATCTTTCTTGCAATGGGAGAAGTGCTTAGCTTTGGGTTCAATCTTGAGGTGCTCGATCCCAGTGACAGCAGGGGAAACGACACGTATTGTATTATTGCCATCGAGGATAAAAAGATGGGGTTTATATCATATTGCATGAGTTTATCCCTCTACATCATGTCATCTTGCTTAAAGCGTTACTCTATTCTTATGAACTTAATACTCTAGATGCATGTTGGATAGCGGTCGATGTGTGGAGTAATAGTAGTAGATGCAAGCAGGAGTCGGTCTACTTGTCACGGACGTGATGCCTATATACATGATCATACCTAGATATTCTCATAACTATGCTCAATTCTATCAATTGCTCGACAACAATTTGTTCACCCACTGTAATACTTATGCTATCTTGAGAGAAGCCGCTAGTGAAACCTATGGCCCCCGGATCTATTTTCCATCATATTAATCTCCCATCAACAAGCTATTTTTGGCGCCGTTTATTTTGCTTTCTTTACTTTTAGTCTTTATCATAAAATATCAAAAATATTATCTTATCATCTCTATTAGATCTCACTTTTGCAAGTGGCCGTGAAGGGATTGACAACCCCTTTATCGCGTTGGTTGCAAGGTTCTTATTTGTTTGTGTAGGTGCGTGGGACTCGAGCGTGGTCTCCTACTGGATTGATACCTTGGTTCTCAAAATCTGAGGGAAATACTTACGCTACTTTCTTTGGATCACCCTTTCCTCTTCAAGGGAAAACCAACGCAGTGCTCAAGAGGTAGCAAGAAGGATTTCTGGCGCCGTTGTCGGGGAGTCTGCGCACAAGTCAAGACATACCAAGTACCCATCACAAACTCTTATCCCTCGCATTACATTATTTGCCATTTGCCTCTTGTTTTCCTCTCCCCCACTTCACCCTTGCCGTTTTATTGTCCCTCTTTTTCCGTTCGCCTCTTTTTCGCTTGCCTCTTGTTTGCTTGTGTGTTGGATTGCTTGTTTGTCATGATGGCTCAAGACAATACTAAATTGTGTGACTTTACCAATACCAACAACAATGATTTTCGTAGCAATCCAATTGCTCCTCTTACCGATGCTGAATCTTGTGCACTTAATGCTGCTTTGTTGAATCTTGTCATGAAAGATCAATTCGCCGGCCTTCCTAGTGAAGATGCTGCTACCCATCTAAATGGCTTTGTTGATTTGTGTGATATGCAAAAGAAGAAAGATGTGGATAATGATATTGTTAAATTGAAGCTATTTCCGTTTTCTCTTAGAGATCGTGCTAAAACTTGGTTTTAGTCTTTGCCTAAAAATAGTATTGATTCTTGGAATAAGTGAAAAGATGCTTTTATCTCTAAGTATTTTCGTCCCGCTAAAATCATCTCCCTTAGAAACGATATTATGAATTTTAAGCAACTTGATCATGAACATGTTGCACAAGCTTGGGAGAGGATGAAATTAATGGTACGTAATTGCCCTACTCATGGTTTGAATTTGAGGATGATTATACAAAAAAATTATGCGGGATTGAATTTTGCTTCTAGAAATCTTTTAGATTCAGCCGCGGGAGGCACTTTTATGGAAATCACTTTAGGGGAAGCTAGTAAACTCCTAGATAATATTATGGTTAATTATTCTCAATGGCACACTGAAAGATCTACTAGTAAAAAGGTTCATGCGATTGAAGAAATCAACATTTTGAGTGGAAAGATGGATGAACTTATGAAATTGTTTGCTAATAATAGTGTTTGTTCTGATCCCAATGATATGCCTTTGTCTACTTTGATTGAGAATAATAATGAATCTATGGATGTGAACTTTGTTGGTAGGAACAATTTTGGTAACAATGCTTATAGAGGAAATAATCCTAGGCCGTATCCTAGTAATTCCTCTAATAATTATGGTAATTCCTACAACAATTCTTATGGAAATTTTAATAAGATGCCCTCTGATTTTGAGACTAGTGTTAAAGACTTTATGATTTCTCAAAAGAATTTCAATACTTTGCTTGAAGAAAAATTGCCTAAGATTGATGAATCGGCTAGGAACGTGGATAGAATTTCTCTTGATGTTGATTCTTTGAAACTTAGATCTATCCCACCTAAGCTTGGTATCAAAGACTCTCTCAAAGCCATGATAATTTCCATTGATGAGTGCAAAGAAAGAACCGCTAGGATGTGTGCTAAGAAAGATTGCTTTGTAAAAGCACGCTCTTCTAATTTTTATGAGAATAAAGATGAAGATCTAAAAGTTATTGATGTGTCCCCTATTAAATCTTTGTTTCGCAATATGAATCTTGATAATGATGGGACTGGAGATGAGTCAACTTTAGTCAGAAGGCGTCCCAAAAATTCAGAGTTTTTAGATCTTGATGCAAAAATTGGTAAAAGTGGGATTGAAGAGGTCAAAACTTTAGATATCAATGAACCCACTATATTGGATTTCAGGGAATTTAATTATGATAATTGCTCTTTAATAGATTGTATTTCCTTGTTGCAATCCGCGCTAAATTCTCCTCATGCTTATAGTCAAAATAAAGCTTTTACCAAACATATCGTTGATGCTTTAATGCAATCTTATGAAGAAAAACTTGAGTTGGAAGTTTCTATACCTAGAAAACTTTATGATGAGTGGGAACCTACTATTAAAATTAAAATTAAAGATCATGAATGCTATGCTTTGTGTGATTTGTGTGCTAGTGTTTCCACGATTCCAAAAACCTTGTGTGATTTGTTAGGTTTCCGTGAATTTGATGATTGTTCTCTAACTTGCATCTTGCGGATTCCACTATTAAGAAACCTATGGGAAAAATTAATGATGTTCTTATTGTTGCAAATAGGAACTATGTGCACATAGATTTCATTGTTCTTGATATAGATTGCAATCCTTCATGTCCTATTATTCTTGGTACCTTTTCTTAGAACGATTGGTGCAATTATTGATATGAAGGAAGGAAATATTAGATTCCAATTTCCGTTAAGGAAAGGTATGTAACACTTTCCTAGAAATAAAATAAAATTACCTTATGAATCTATTATGGGAGCCACTAATGGATTGCCTACCAAAGATGACAGTACCTAGATCTATCCTTGTTTTTTTGCCTAGCTAGTGGCATTAAACGATAGCGCTTGTTGGGAGGCAACCCGATTTTATTTTAGTTTTTTGCTTTTTGCTCCTGTTTAGGAATAAATCTTTGATCTAGCCTCTGGTTAGATTTTCTTTTGTGTTTTAATTAGTGTTTGTGCGAAGTAAAATCTATAGTATCTTCTTGGATGATAGTTATTTGATCTTGCTGAAAATTCCAGAAACTTTCTGTTCACGAAAATAATTGTTAGAAATCACCTGAACGTGATAAAATACTGATTCCAATTGCAGAAGATCAATAAACAAATTATTTAGGACATCCTATTTTGGTAGAATTTTTAGAGTTCCATAAGTTTGCGTTAGTTACAGATTACTACAGACTGTTCTGTTTTTGACAGATTCTGTTTTTCGTGTGTTGTTTGCTTATTTTGATGAGTCTATGGTTAGTAAAATAGTTTATAAACCATAGACAAGTTGGAATACAGTAGGTTTAACACCAATATAAATAAAGAATGAGTTCAATACAGTACCTTGAAGTGGTGTTTTGTTTTCTTTCGCTAAGGAGCTCACGAGATTTTCTGTTAAGTTTTGTGTTGTGAAGTTTTCAAGTTTTTGGTAAGGATTTGATGGATTATAGAACAAGGAGTGGCAAGAGCCTAAGCTTGGGGATGCCCAAGGCACCCCAAGGTAAATCCAAGAACACCAAAAATCCAAAGCTTGGGGATGCCCCGGAAGGCATCCCCTCTTTCGTCTTCATCCATCGGTAACTTTACTTGGAGCTATATTTTTATTCACCACATGATATGTGTTTTGCTTGGAGCGTCTTGTATGATTTGAGTCTTTGTTTTTAGTTTACCACAATCTTCCTCGCTGAATACACTTTTGAGAGAGACACACATGATTCAGAATTTATTAGAATACTCTATGTGCTTCACTTATATCTTTTGAGCTATATAATTTTTAGTCTAGTGCTTCACTTATATCTTTTAGAGAACGGTGGTGGTTTTGTTTTATAGAAACTATTGTTCTCTCATGATTCACTTATATCATTTTGATAGTCCTACAAAACAGCATGGTAATTTGTTTAAATTGTGAAATTAGTCCTAATATGATACGCATCCAAGATTAGTAAAAACTTTCTTATAAGTGCGTTGAATACTAAGAAAAGTTTGATGCTTGATGATTGTTTTGAGATACGGAGGTAGTAATATTAAATTTGTGCTAGTTGAGTAATTGTGAATTTGAGAAATACTTGTGTTGAAGTTTGCAAGTTCCGCAGCATGCACGTATGGTAAACGTTGTGTAACAAATTTGAAACATGAGGTGTTCTTTGATAGTCCTTCTTATGAGTGGCGATCGGGGACGAGCAACGGTCTTTTCCTACCAATCTATCCCCCTAGGAGCATGCGCGTAGTACTTGGTTTTTGATGACTTGTATATTTTTGCAATAAGTATGTGAGTTATTTACGACTAATGTTGAGTCCATGGATTATACGCACTCTCACCTTTCCATCATTGCTAGCCTCTTGATTGCAGTGCATTGCCCTTTCTCACCTTGAGAGTTTGTGCAAACTTCGCCGGTGCATCCAAACCCCGTGATACGATACGCTCTATCACACGTAAACCTCCTTATATCTTCCTGAAAACAACCACCATACCTACCTATTATGGCATTTCCATAGCCATTCCGAGATATATTGCCATGCAACTTTCCACCGTTCAGTTTATCATGACACGTTTCATCATTGTCATATTTCCTTGCATGATCATGTAGTTGACATCGTATTTGTGGCAAAGCCACCATGCATATTATTTCATACATGTCACTCTTGATTCATTGCCATCCCGGTACATCACGGAGTATGCTCATATAGAGTCATACTTTGTTCTAGTATCGAGTTGTAATCATTGACTTGTAAATAAATAGAAGTATGATGATCATCATTCGTAGAGCATTGTCCCAAAAAAAGAGAAAGGCCAAATAAAAAAGGAAAGGCCCAAAAAAAAAGAAGAGAAAAAAGGGGGACAATGCTACTATCCTTTTTTCCACACTTGTGCTTCAAAGTAACACCATGATCTTTATGATAGAGAGTCTCTTGTTTTGTCACTTTCATATATACTAGTGGGAATTTTTCATTATAGAACTTGACTTATATATTCCAACAATGGGTTCCTCAAATGCCCTAGGTCTTCGTGAGCAAGCAAGTTGGATGCACACCCACTTAGTTTCTTTTGTTGAGCTTTCATGCATTTATAGCTCTAGTGCATCCGTTGCATGGCAATCCCTACTCCTTGCATTGACATCAATCGTTGGGCATTTCCCTAGCTCGTTGATTAGCCGCGTCAACGTGAGACTTTCTCCTTTTTTGTCTTCTCCACATAACCCCCATCATCATATTCTATTCCACCCATAGTGCTATATCCATGGCTCACGCTCATATATTGCGTGAAAGTTGAAAAAAGTTTGAGATTACTAAAGTATGAAACAATTGCTTGGCTTGTCATCGGGGTTGTGCATGATGAGAGCATTCTTGTGTGAAGAAAATGGAGCATGACCAAACTATATGATTTTGTAGGGATGAACTTTCTTTGGCCATGTTATTTTGAGAAGACATAATTGCTTAGTTAGTATGCTTGAAGTATTATTACTTTTATGTCAATATTAAACTTTTATCTTGAATCTTTCGGATCTGAATATTCATGCCACAAATAAGACAATTACATTGAAAATTATGCCAAGTAGCATTCCACATCAAAAATACTGTTTTTATCATTTACATACTCGACGACGAGCAGGAATTAAGCTTGGGGATGCTTGATACGTCTCCAACGTATCTATAATTTTTTATTGTTCCATGCTATGATATATTCTGTTTTGGACGTTTAATGGGATTTATTATACACGTTTATATTATTTTTGGGACTAACCTATTAACCGGAGGCCCAACCCACATTGCTGTTTTTTTGCCTATTTTAGTGTTTTGAAGGAAAAGGATATCAAACGGAGTCCAAACAGAATGAAACCTTCGGGAACGGGATTTTCGGAACAAACGTGATCGAGAGGACTTGGAGTGGACGTCAAGCAATCAACAAGGAGGCCACGAGGCAGGGGGCGCGCCCTCCACCCTTGTGGGCCCCTCGTAGCCCTCCTGACCGACCTCCTTCGCCTATATATACTCATATACCCTGGAAACATCATATACGGAGCCAAAACCCTATTTCCACCGCCACAACCTTCTATACCCGTGAGATCCCATCTTGGGGCCTTTTCCGGCGCTCCGCTGGAGGTGGCATTGATCACGGAGGGCTTCTACATCAACACCATAGCCTCTCCGATGATGTGTGAATAGTTTACCTCAGACCTACGGGTCCATAGTTATTAGCTAGACGGCTTCTTCTCTCTCTTTGGATCTCAATACAAAGTTCTCCTCTATTCTCTTGGAGATCTATTTTATGTAACTCTTCTTTTGCGGCGTGTTTGTCGAGATCCGATGAATTGTGGGTTTATGATCAAGATTATCTATGAACGATATTTGAATCTCCTCTGAATTCTTTTATGTATGATTGGTTATCTTTGCAAGTCTCTCCAAATTATCGGTTTGGTTTGGCCTACTAGATTGATCTTTCTTGCAATGGGATAAGTGCTTAGCTTTGGGTTCAATCTTGAGGTGCTCGATCCCAAAGGATGTTAGGGAAACGACACGTATTGTATTGTTGCCATCAAGGATAAAAAGATGGGGTTTATATCATATTGCATGAGTTTATCCCTCTACATCATGTCATCTTGCTTAAAGCGTTACTCTGTTCTTATGAACTTAATACTCTAGATGCATCTTTGGATAGCGGTCGATGTGTGGAGTAATAGTAGTAGATGCAGGAGTCGGTCTACTTGTCACGGACGTGATGCCTATATACATGATCATACCTAGATATTCTCATAACTATGCTCAATTCTATCAATTGCTCGCCAGTAATTTGTTCACTCACCGTAATACTTATGCTATCTTGAGAGAAGCCACTAGTGAAACCTATGACCCCCGGGTCTATTCTCCATCATATTAATCTCCCGTCAACAAGCTATTTCTGGCGCCGTTTATTTTACTTTCTTTACTTTTAGTCTTTATCATAAAAATACCAAAAATATTATCTTATCATCTCTATCATATCTCACTTTTGCAAGTGGCCATGAAGGGATTGACAACCCCTTTATTGCGTTGGTTGCAAGGTTCTTATTTGTTTGTGTAGGTGCGTGGGACTCGAGCGTGGTCTCCTACTGGATTGATACCTTGGTTCTCAAAAACGGAGGGAAATACTTACGCTAGTTTACTGCATCACCCTTTCCTCTTCAAGGGAAAACCAACGCAGTGCTCAAGAGGTAGCATGCTGCAACCAACCAAAAATAAAACCCAGACAAACATCGACACACGACACTAGAAGGATAACACTAAACACTCGCAGAGCAAGGCAACACCAAACGACCAAGAAAGCGACATGCTTTTACCCAACAGACAAACGGTAAACACTCTGACCATTGGGTTAACCCATCCAAGCCATCAACCCAACAAACTAGCATGTGGACCAAAATGCCAATCCGATGCAAATATGCACCTAGGTAGACCGAAAACGAGTATCCAAACACTAGCGTGGGCAATCACGAGGGACGTTACATGAACCATCCCACGGCCACCCACCGCGCACGGGGAAAACAAGATCAAAAAACCAATCGAGCGATCATAGGACATGTTTTCACCAATCCAGCTAAACGTTAACCCGTTCAAGATGTTTACCCAACACACTGGCAGGTGGACCCAAACCATAGCCCGGCCCCAGCAAGCAACCTGATAGGCGCGGAATGACTGAATGAGCATTGGAGCTCGAGCGCGAACAACGAGAGTGAAGTTACTTGTCCCAACCCATGCGAACCCACCGAGTACGGAGCAAGATGTGACAAAGAGGAATGTTACCCATCCAAGCCCACGCTCGCCCACCCCATACGAACCAAGAGCATAAGCCATGCTTTTATCGACTGAGTTAAACGAGACCACATCCTTTCGCACACCCAACACACTGCCATGCGGGGACCTGCTCAAAACTAGCAGCTTCACCAGCGCCCCATCTTCGGGTGGGCACAACAGTGCCAAGCAAGCGCCGCCTGATCATAAAATGGCGAACGGACTTGACCAAACAAGTTGCGCCACCCGATCATGAAACATCTAGCAAACTCGACCAACCGGGCAGCCCTCGGAGAGTTTATCAGTCGGGTGGATCGATTAGATGCTACCTCTTGATCATGCGTTGGTTTTCCCTTGAAGAGGAAAGGGTGATGCAACAAAGTAGCGTAAGTATTTCCCTCAGTTTTTGAGAACCAAGGTATCAATCCAGTAGGAGACTACACGCAAGTCCCTCGTACCTGCACAAACAATCAAGAACCTTGCAACCAACGTGATAAAGGGGTTGTCAATCCCTTCATGGCCACTTGCAAAAGTGAGATATGATAAAGATAATAAGATAAATTTTTTTGGTATTCTTGTTGTATAGATTGGAAAGAAAATATTGCAAAATAAACGGCGACAGAAATAGCTAGTTTTGGGCTGGAATTCGAGCCGAGTCGAACCAGCTCGGCTCGACTCGCTAGAGCTTGTTTCGTTAACGAGCTAGCTCGACTCGACTCATTATTATAATGAGCTCAAATCCAAGATTGGCTCGACTCGTATAACTCGCGAGCTGGCTCGTTTAGCTTGTTAAGCTCGTTAAAGATATGAACATAAAACCCTCATATATTATAAAATGATTATGTATATAGTAAACATATATATATAACTAAACAATAGTAATTTCCTTGTAACGCATGAGTCTCCTAGGCGGTTAGGCCTTCAATGGCTAGGCCTTGTGTTGTGCGCCTGGGACATAGGGTGCTGAGTGGCTGATCTTTTCTTGTATTAGGAGTGGCTGATCTTTTGTACCCAGCCTAACGAGTTACATGAGTACTCGTGAGATTGGCTCGTTTAACTTGGTCTATAAACGATCTTAAACTAAAGCTCGGCTCGACTCGTTATTCTTCGAGTTCGAGTCGATTCGAGCCGAGTCACGAGCTACTCATTTAGCTCGCGAGCTTCGAGCTTTTTTCCAGCCCTAAGATAGTTGACGGGAAATTAATATGATGGAAAATAGACCGGGGGCCATAGGTTTCACTAGTGGCTTCTCTCAAGATAGCATAATCTACGGTGGGTGAACACTGTCGAGCAATTGATAGAAAAGCGCATAGTTATGAGAATATCTAGGCATGATCATGTATATAGGCATCACGTCCGCGACAAGTAGACCGAAACGATTCTGCATCTACTACTATTACTCCACACATCGACTGCTATCCAGCATGCATCTAGAGTATTAAGTTCATAAGAACAGTATAAAGCTTTAAGCAAGATGACATGATGTAGAGGGATAAACTCATGCAATATTATATAAACCCCATCTTTTTATCCTCGATGGCAACAATACAATACGTGCCTTGCTGCCCTCATTGCCACATCGGGAAAGGACGCCGCAAGATTGAACCCAAAGCTAAGCACTTCTCCTATTGCAAGAAAGATCAATCTAGTAGGCCAAACCAAACTGATAATTCGAAGAGACTTGCAAAGATAACCAATCATACATAAAAGAATTCGGAGAAGATTCAAATATTGTTCATAGATAAACTTGATCATAAACCCACAATTCATCGGTCCCGACAAACACACCGCAAAAGAAGATTACATCGAATAGATCTCCACGAGAATCGTGGAGAACTTTGTATTGAGATCCAAAAGGAGAGAAGAAGCCATCTAGCTAATAACTATGGACCCGAAGGTCTGAGGTAAACTATTCACACATCATCGGAGGGGCTATGGAGTTGATGTAGAAGTCCTCCGTGATCAATGCCCCCTCCGGCGGAGCGCCGGAAAAGGCCCCAAGATGGGATCTCACGGGTATAGAAGGTTGCGGCGGTGGAATTAGGTTTTCGTGGTGCTCTCGGATGTTTTCAGGGTACATGAGTTTATATAGACGAAAGAAGTAGGTCGATGGAGCCACGAGGGGGCCACGAGGGTGGGGGCATGCCTACCCTCTGGGCGCGCCTCCCAGCCTCGTGGCCACCTCGTTGCTTGCTTGACGTCCACTCTAAGTCTCCTGGATTGCGTTTGTTCCAAAAATAACTCTCCCGAAGGTTTCATTCCATTTGATATTCCTTTTCTGCGAAACACTGAAATAGGCAAAAAAACAGAAATTTGCACTGGGCCTTTGGTTAGTAGGTTAGTCCCAAAAATGATATAAAAGTGTATAATAAAGCCCATTAAACATCCAAAACAGATAATATAATAGCATGGAATAATAAAAAATTATAGATACGTTGGAGACGTATCAAGCATCCCCAAGCTTAATTCCTGCTCGTCCTCGAGTAGGTAAATGATAAAAACAGAATTTTTGATGTGGAATGCTACCTAACATAATTCTCAATGTAATTTTATTCAGTGTGGCATGAATGTTCAGATCCAAAAGATTCAAGACAAAAGTTTAATATTGACATAAAAATAATAATACTTCAAGCATACTAACTAAGCAATTATGTCTTCTTGAAATAACATGGCCAAAGAAAGCTTATCCCTACAAAATCATATAGTTTGGCTATGCTTCATTTTCGTCACACAAAAATGCTCTCATCATGCACAACCCCGATGACAAGCCAAGCAATTGTTTCATACTTTAGTAATCTCAAAAAAAATTCAACTTTCACGCAATACATGAGCGTGAGCCATGGACATAGCACTGTGGGTGGAATAGAGTATAACGATGGGGGTTGTGTGGAGAAGACAAAAAAGGAGAAAGTCTCACATTAACACGGCTAATCAACGGGCTAGGGAGATGCCCATCAATTGATGTCAATGCAAGGAGTAGGGATTGCCATGCAACGGATGCACTACAGCTATAAATGTATGAAAACTCAACAAAAGAAACTAAGTGGGTGTGCATCCAACTTGCTTTCTCACGAAGACCTAGGGCATTTGAGGAAGCCCATTGTTGGAATATACAAGCCAAGTTCTATAATGAAAAATTCCCACTAGTATATGAAAGTGACAAAACAAGAGACGCTCTATCATAAAGATCATGGTGCTACTTTGAAGCACAAGTGTGGAAAAAAGGATCGTAGCATTGGCCCTTTTATTTCTTTTCTTTTTTTCTTCTTTTTTTGGTTCTTCCTTTTTTTGGCCTTTCTCTTTTTTTTGGGGGGGGGGGGACAAAGCTCTATTAGTGATGATCATCACACTTCTATTTATTTACAACTCAATGATTACAACTCGATACTAGAACAAAATATGACTCTATATGAATGTCTCCGACGGTGTACCCGGATGGGCAATGAATCAAGAGTGACATGTATGAAAAATTATGCATGGTGGCTTTGCCACAAATACGATGTCAACTACATGATCATGCAAAGCAATATGACAATGATGAAGCGTGTCATAATAAATGAAATGGTGGAAAGTTGCATGGCAATATATCTCGGAATGGCTATGGAAATGCCATAATAGGTAGGTGTGGTGGCTGTTTTGAGGAAGATATAAGGAGGTTTATGTATGATAGAGCGTATCGTATCACGGGGTTTGGATGCACCGACGAAGTTTGCACCAACTCTAAAGGTGAGACAGGGCAATGCACGCATCAAGAGGCTAGCAATGATGGAAAGGTGAGAGTGCGTATAATCCATGGACTCAACATTAGTCATAAAGAACTCACATACTTATTGCAAAAATCTACAAGTCATCAAAAAGCAAGCATTACGCGCATGCTCCTAGGGGGATAGATTGGTAGGTAAAGACCATAGCTCGTCCCCGACCGCCACTCATAAGGATGACAATCAAAGAACACCTCATGTTTCAAATTTGTCACACAACGGTTACCATACGTGCATGCTATGGGACTTGCAAACTTCAATACAAGTATTTCTCAAATTCACAACTACTCAACTAGCATGACTCTAATATTACCATCTTCATATCTCGAAGCAATCATCAAGTATCAAACTTCTCATAGTATTCAATGCACTTTTTATGAAAGTGTTTATTATACCCTTCTTGGATGCCTATCATATTGGGACTAATTTTATAGCCAAAGCAAATTACCGTGCTGTTCTAAAGGACTCCCAAAATAATATAAGTGAAGCATGAGAGGTCAATAATTTCTATAAAATAAAACCACCACCGTGCTCTAAAAGATATAAGTGAAGCACTAGAGCAAAATTATCTCGCTCAAAAGATATAAGTGAAGCACCTAGAGTATTCTAATAAATTCTGATTAATGTGTGTCTCTCCAAAAGGTGTGTACAACAAGGATGATTGTGGTGAACTAACGAACAAAGACTCAAATCATACAAGACGCTCCAAGCAAAACACATATCATGTGGTGAATAAAAATATAGCCTCAAGTAAAGTTCTTGATGGATTTAAGACGAAAGAGGGGATGCCTTCCGGAGCATCCCCAAGCTTAGGCTTTTGGTTGTCCTTGAATTTTACCTTGGGGTTCCTTGGGCATCCCCAAGCTTAGGCTCTTGCCACTCCTTATTCCAAAATTCATCAAATCTTTACCCAAAACTTGAAAACTTCACAACACAAAACTCATCAGAAAATCTCATGAGCTCCGTTAGTGTAAGAAAACAAATCACCACCTCAAGGTACTGTAATGAACTCATTCTTTATTTATATTTGTGTTAAAAATACTGTATTCCAACTTCTCTGTGGTTCATACCCCCCGATACTAGCCATAGATTTATCAAAATAAGCAAACAACACACGAAAAACAGAATCTGTCAAAAACAGAACCATATGTATTAATCTGTATCAAACATATACTTCTGTAACTCCAAAAATTCTGAAATAAATTGTTGGACGTGAGGAATTTATCTATTAATCATCTTCAAAAATAATCAACCTAAAATCACTCTCCAGTAAAAAATGGCAGCTAATCTCGTGAGCGCTAAAGTTTCTGTTTTATACAGCAAGATCATAAAGACTTCACCCAAGTCTTCCCAAAGGTTCTACTTGGCACAAACACTAATTTAAAACATAAACCACATCTAAACAGAAGCTAGATGAATTATTTATTAGTAAACAGAAACAAAAAGTAAGAAACAAAAATAAAATAGGGTTGCCTCCCAACAAGCGCTATCGTTTAACTCCCCTAGGCCCTAGCTAGGCATAAAAGCAAGAATAGATCAAGGTATTATCATCTTTGGTTTGCAATCCATAAGTGGATCTCATAATAGATTCACAAGGTAATTTAATTTTCTTCCTAGGAAAGTGTTCCATGCCTTTCCTTAATGGAAATTGGAATCTAATATTTCCTTCTTTCATATCAATAATTGCACCAATCGTTCTAAGGAAAGGTCTATCAAGAATAATAGGACATGTAGGATTGCAATCTATATCAAGAACAATGAAAACTACGGGCACATATTTCCTATTTGCAACAATAAGAACATCATTAATCCTTCCCATAGGTTTCTTAATGGTGGAATCTGCAAGATGCAAATTTAAAGAACAATCATCAAATTCACGGAAACCTAACACATCACACAAAGTTTTTGGAATCGTGGAAACACTAGCACCCAAATCACACAAAGCATAGCATTCATGATCTTTAATCTTAATTTTAATAGTAGGTTCCCACTCATCATAAAGTTTTCTAGGGATAGAGACTTCTAATTCAAGCTTTTCTTCATAAGATTGCATTAAAGCGATAACGATATGTTTAGTAAAAGCTTTATTTTGATCATAAGCATGAGGAGAATTTAACACGGATTGCAACAAGGAAATACAATCTATTAAAGAACAATTATCATAATTAAATTCCTTGAAATCCTAAATTGTGGGTACATTGCTATGTAAAGTTTTGACCTCTTCAATCCCACTTTTACCAATTTTTGCATCAAGATCTAGAAATTCCGAATCATTGGGACACCTTTTAACTAAAGCTGACTCATCTCCAGTCCCATCTTTATCAAGATTCATATTGGAAAACAAAGATTTAATAGGAGACCCATCAATCACTTTTAGATCTTCATCATTATTACCTTCTAGATCTTCTAGTTTGGCGGCCATCTTATTAACTAAGGTGGCCTGCTTATCCGAAATTTGGGCTATTAAATTTTCAAGATGAGCAAACTGAGATTTCAAACCATAAAACTCCTTAGACATATCATCAAGCTCTTTATTCATGTGCTCCATAAAGTTTTTTTGTTCTTTAAGCTCGTTTCTAAAGAAATTATTATGCTCAAATTGCAAAGTCATAAAGCTTCTAACGTTGTTTTCAATTTCTTCCAATCTTCTAAGGTGAGGATCAACGTTTTTAGGTAAGGCCATCAGGGCAAACAGGCACACAAGAAGCAAGCGAAAAGAGACATCTGGAAAAAGAGGGCGAATAAAATGGCAAAGGTGAAGTGGGGGAGAGGAAAACGAGAGGCAAATGGCAAAATAATGTAATGCGAGGGAGAAGAGTTTGTGATGGGTACTTGGTATGTCTTGACTTGTGCGTAGATCTTCCCGCAAGAACGGCGCCTGTAAATCCTTCTTGCTACCTCTTGAGCATGTGTTGGTTTTCCCTTGAAGAGGAAAGGGTGATGCAGCAAAGTAGCGTAAGTATTTCCCTCAGTTTTTGAGAACCAAGGTATCAATCCAGTAGGAGACTACACGCAAGTCCCTCGTACCTGCACAACCTTGCAACCAACGCGATAAAGGGGTTGTCAATCCCTTCATGACCACTTGCAAAAGTGAGATCTGATAAAAAATAATAAGATAAATATTTTTGGTATTCTTGTTGTATAGATTGGAAAGCAAAGATTGCAAAATAAACGGCGACAGAAATAGCTAGTTGACGGGAAATTAATATGATGGAAAATAGACCCGGGTGTCGTGGATTTGTCACAGTAGATGTCCTTAGCGTGAGGACTTAGTCGCGAGGCCAACGCATCTATGTGGTAGCTTGAGAGGGGTTGGGCGGAATCGAGAGATGCTAGGCGGATCATCACGCAAGACGAGGACTTAGACAGCTTCGGGCCCCGGGAAACATCATCCGGAATAGCCCTACATGCTGTTTGAGGCTAGGTCTCATTATGCTCATGAGGGAGTCGCCGTAAGCCGACCCTCCTCTTTCTGTCTAGCCCTAGATATTGTTTCTTGTTGTCTTTTTCTCCCCCTCTTTGGGGTGCCCTGCCCCTCCTTATATAAGTTAGGGGGGCGGGTTACATGTGGAGTCCAAATAGGGTTAGGACTAGCCTATCTTCTACTGCAAGCCGGATACAAGTCCGGGTCTTGATTCCTTGTAAGGAAGATATTCCTCACGCCTTTCCTCTTAAGACGTCCTACCATAAAGTAAGCCGGCCTTCTGGGCCTTGAGCCTCCTGGGCCCCCAGGTCTTGTCCCTCCTCTGATCCGCTTGCCAGGTCACCCATAAGTCGCCAGGATCGGGCGGGTCACTTAGTATGTCGTCCAGCTGTATGGTCATTAGTGAGTCACCAAGTCCGGCCGGGTTATACTTCCGGCCGGGTTACTCCGCGGGGTATATCCCCGACATTAGCCCCCAAGTTTAGCTTGGATTTATCCATGGTAAACTTATGCTGCAAAATAAACACAAGAACAAATTTGACAGGTTGTGCTCTGGGTTAAGAATTCTTGTAAACCGCACATGAACATCCTTAAGTCCTTGTCATTTCCTTCTTCTAGAAAATCCGGTCAATAGACCAGCTTCACAATCAATTTGATGATGTTGGTTTCTCACGTAAAAATATTGTGAAGAATAATCCACTTGAGTCGGCTTCCAAGGCGCCGGGTTAAATAATTTTGGTCTTCAAATACTCATCTGATATTCAGCCGGCATGAAGATATAAAACTTGCCGGTTTATCATTACCCAAAAACTCCGGGTTATAAATACTGATGATGTCGAGTCATAATTGTTGTTGATACCGGGTCATGTAATTGATCTTCTGATTTGCTCAAACCGATAATTTGAAGATGCTCCTCCTTATATATGCATAATACCTGTAGCCCCCAAGTCTTAAGAGGAGAACATAGTGATAGCTTAAGACTTGCTCCAATATAAGTGTTGCAACCAAAGAAGAAATCCGGTTTGTTCATCTCAATCATTAGTCATAAACTGAATATTCCACATAGGTAGCCCCCAAGTTCCGGGTTGTCATGCTTGCAGCAACCTGGGACTTGTAATTGCCTTATGCTCATAAAAACTTCAACCAGTGTAGCCTCCAAGGGCCGGGTCATTATGCAATAATGAGCAGGGACTTTATAAATATGATCATGTAGATTTGAACAAAGAACGTGTAGTTTCTAAGGGCCAGCTCAGTAAGATAATATTGAGCTGGTATATACTTTTTTGAAAAGAACATCATATAATGTAACCCCCATCATGGGGCGTGAACCCACGTCCACAAGGTTGAGAGCTTTGTGCTTTACCAACTGAGCAATGGATCTCTTCAATAATAGATGAAAATTTGTGTACCTGGAATTGTTGACAGGAGCAATTGGTAGCCCCCAAGGGCCGGCTCATTTAAAATGTGATGAGTCGGGTCTTCAATAAGTTGAACAAAAATTGACTTTGCATTAGCCCCCAAGTCCCATGGTGCATGCTGGCAGTGACATGGGACTTGTATATTTGATGTAATCTCAATTTGAATAATGTAGCCCTCAAGTGCCGGGTCGTAAGTTCGCAATGACTCGGGACTATTCCTTTCATTGTAGAATAAATCATATCCATTGATAAAATAATAGCCATTCTTGTTGAAGCGACTTTGAAAACCTCAATCATAACACTGGTTATTGATAATCACAATAGAAATCCAGCCATGTTGGATATTTAAGATTTGATCAATATAATCCGGTATGAAAACCTCAATCATTCAATATCATCATGAAAATCCAGCCAGTTTTGGCTATTAAAGATTTGAATACCTCATCGATTGACAAGTAAATCCGGAGTTTAAATACCTGGCGGCTCTTGGCTGATGCGCTTTCATTGTAACCCGGTGGCGTATAGCCTTTGAGAAAATCAAGAATTAATAACCCTTTTGAGACATCAATTTCAATCTTTGATGGTGGGCTTGAACTTGATCATTTATGTAAGCCATAGTTCTGTAAATCCTACACAGAGTACAAACAACATATGCCCTGGCGACTTAATGTCAAAAGCCGTATGGTAACCACCCAAATATAGTCTTATCCTGCACACAAGTAGATCACAAGATCCTTATGATCCTTTGAATGATACCGCCGCTTATGTGACCCGGACAGTGAAGTTGATAACTCAAGTCCTGTAAGAGCCGACACATATGATATTTGTGACAACTCAAATACTTGCAATTGTAAAAACTTTGAGGCTTCGATTCAATACGATCAAGAAACCGCTCCAAAGGGGTTAAGCTAAGATTGAATACGATCATATAGCCCCGATGGCGTTGGCGATGCCGATCAAGAGGGTATCGACAGCTATGTTCTCTTTGGTTCGAATCGACCTATGTTTGAACAGAAGCCCCAAATGACCTTAAGAGTTGTTTAGCGACGCTGATTGAATACGATCCACGCCGATTCCCAAAGGGGTTGAGCTATGATTCAGACACGATCAAGAAGCCCCAAGTGGGTTCGGCAGTTTGCCAATCAAAAGGGTATCGACACTATGTTCTCTTTGGTTCGAATCGACCTATGTTTGAACAGGAAGCCCCGGTGACTATATAAGTTTTGGCATTGCGCCGATCAAGAGGGTACTGATAGCTATGCCCGATGAGCAGGAAGCCCCCAAGTGACCATAATAAGATAAGCCATAAGGCAGGATACCTATGTTTGAACTGCGCATCATGGCGGCAAGTTCTTTTTGGCACCCTTTAATCTTTCTGAGAACTCGAACTTGCGAGAGATTAATTCTTTTTGAACCGGAAGTTTAAACCGGATTTGAAAGCTTCAAAACTTTGTGAGAGATAAATTTACCTTGAGCCGGATTTGAACCGGATTTGAGAGCTTCAAAGCCTTGCGGTAAATAAATTTCCCTTGAATCGGTTTTTAAACCAGATATTAAGAGTGTCAGTGCCTTGTGGGAGAAAGATGTCTCTTGAACCGGACTTTAAACCGGAGTCCCCCTTTTTTTTAAGCCGGAAATTTTCTGACGGCCTTTAAATTTTTCACCAATATAGCGGTAGCCTCTGGAACCGGGTTACCTTCCCTCCAATGACCCAGAGTTCTTGAATCCATTGAAACTGCCTAATTTTGCTGAGCCATACCATTGTAGCCCCCGAGTCTCAAGATGACTCAGAGAGTTGGCTTGAGATTCTCCACATTTGACCATAGCAGAAGGTGTATATCATTGGCGTTGATAACGCGATGTGAATCCATAGAAGGTTGAGGTGACTGTGGAGGGTTATAAATGATCCCGTGAACCGTGTCAGCAACTCGGCCAATGGTTCCTTCCAACTGGCTATTTGAAGTTAACCAAAACGCAGTGGCGGCGACTTGTGCGCCTGCTCATTGAGTCATCCAGTGCAGACGGCGGCTGATAATACATGATAATTTTGCCTCCAATTTGTTGGAAGAAAATCGGGCTTCCCAAGTAGTGACTTGCTCATACTCAATAAACAACTCATGCAGACATGTGCGGCCCGGTGTGTTGATGTAGACCGGGCCGCGAGAGACGGTCGGTAAAGACGACCGCCACATCTGAGGCGGCACAGACAGATAAAAACGGCCGTGGCGTTGTAAGTTGGTGAGGACGGGTAAGTTGCCCTCCTTGTTGTAAGTCGGCGTGGTCGCGAGAGACGGCCACGGCGTTGTAAGCCGGCGCGGTCTCGAGAGGCGGCCACGGTATTGTAAACCGGTGCGGGAGTCCGTTGAGTAACAACGACCACCTGTGCACAAAGATGTTGGCGTGCCTCCATCTCGTGGTATAATGTCACTTTTTGCCATAAATAATTGCCCTGCATAAACAATATTGCATACCAAGGCAGAGATAAACTTGTTCTTTAACAAAAATAATATGTGTTAATAACACAAACTTGGATGAATATCACCTGATTCGCCCGGACAACATATGAGTCGGCCACGGCACCGTAAGCCGGGCGCGGACGGGCGAGTTAATGTAACCGGGCCACAGAGGATGGTGACTTTGCGCACATTCATTCACCGGGCAGTATGACACGGACAAAACCCCGGTGCAGAACATTGCCATCGCTCGCTCCATACCCACAATATAACACCTCATTCGTGACGAAAAATTGTCCTGCATCAAAAAATATTGCAAGCCAAAGTATTTGTTTTTTTAAGAAAGCAATATGTAATATAAAAACATATTGGATGGATTTCACCTGATGCGTCAGGCCAGTAGTTATCCACCGCGGAGTTGATGATCACCGCGGTGAAGCTGAAATTAATCACGGATGAACCGGCCGTGGCGTTGTAAGCCGGTGCGGTCGGGCGAGTCAATCGCAGGAGCAGTAAGCCACTCGGACGCTGAGTCGGCCACGGGGGTGGACGGGTAAGTCGTCTGTCACATTGTAAGCCAGCACAGACGTGTGAATCGGCTGGCGCGTTGATGTAGATCGGACCGCAGGGGCGGCGGCTTGCGCCCACCTGTTGAACAGTAAGCGGTCGCCGATGCCGTTGCATGATGATGCTACCGCACACTCCATGAATATGGCATTAGACCATCTTTATGATGAATCATTGTCATCCACATAAAGGTGTACATACCAAAGTGATTGTTTTTTTTTGACAAAAAACAATATGTACTAATAAAATAATCTTAGATGGATATCACCTGATTTGTTCGGATGACCGATGATCCATTCAATGCAACGGAAAACGGCTCAGATAGACCGGCAACCCATGGCGGGTCAACACAGCAGAGGCGAAACAACGCAGCCCCGGCGGCTCATTGCACGACATGTGCAGCTCAGGCTTAAATCACGGCGGCGCGGTTCAAAAACGGAAACCAGTAAAGGCGTCGGCGGCTCAATGCACAGTCGTGGAGATGGAAACTGGTAGCCCAAGGTGCGGCAATTGTCCTGACATTTTTTGTCAGACAAACGCGTACACTGATGCTGGATGATGTTTGGTGCGCGTCCTGATGATTTTTCCAATGTACGTGGTACCAATAGTCCTCATGTAGTACTCTCGTGAGCAGTACCATTAGTAGTGGATGTTGGAATTGCTTCACCACGTGAGCTAGTAGTGCATGATTAGGCTTGTTTAACCAGCCTACATTTGGATACTTCTGTCATTAGCTTCCCCTGTGTAGCTGGCCTTAACAGAAGTTGTATTGATCTGAGACTGCTTTGTTTGATACATGGAGCGACGGCAGAATCCGGTGATTTGATTGCAAGTCGTTTGGTCAGGACTGACTCTGGGAGAAGCCGTAGCGTTGACAAGGTCCGACCGATGGGATTTGATGCTCACGTGAACGACAATCATGGCAAAAGATTTGTCCAAGTCTTTGATCACTGATTGAACTTGCGTTTGGCTTTTCAGAAAAATAACTTTCCACAGTACGGGTCCCTCCACGCTCATTAAGGAAATCGATGTAATCTTTGGCCACTTCCAAATATAGTATCCAATTGTATTCCACTGATTTTGGCGATTCAAAAGCAAGTCGTGGCGGCTTGTAGATTCGACCGTGGAGTATGGCCAACAGGGTGAGGCACGAACGGCGGTTTACAGCCGGGCAATTGAAACCGCAAGAGTCGGAAACTTGAGGCTCGGAGGCGACGACTCACGATGGCGACTCAGAAGCGATGCTAGCGAGGAAAACGGTGCGCCGGCCATTAGGTCCCTGAAGGCGACTCGGTGTGTGGCAGTTCATAGAACGAGCAAAGTCGGGGCAAGATTGCTTGGCCGGGACGACTCAGCGATGTAGCTCCTGCAAGAGGTGGTGCAAGGCGGCTCGAAACAGTCGCGGAGGCCAGCGCCGGCGGAAGGCGAAGGCGAAGGCGAAGCCCATTGGATCAAGGTCGTAGTTGACACCCAGCCAAGCAGTTTGAGGCCTGCCTACAGCTGAAAAGGCCTTTGCGACACGGCAAGAAGAGGCGGCTCAAGGTGATGGTGGTGATATACCTTGTACGTAGTACATACTGGAATAATAGCTGATGATTTGACTTTGATCTTCACATATAAAGCAGCAGCGGTAGATCAATGCTTGCTTCGGGACTTAACCCTCTTGTGAGCGGCAGGTTATATGGGCGCTGCGTACGGAGCAGCAATTGCAACGCGTCGGAACAGCCAGGACTGTTGCAGCCTTTAGGGATTTTCCACCGGGTAAAATGGACCAAGAACCGTGCTTACGACAACTCGGCGGAACCTGCGGTCGGACGGATCACGTGAACTTCCGTCGGCCTCAGAGAACGTGGTAGATAAACCGCCTCCTGCAGAAAACCTCAACTCGGACTCGGCGGATTACCACGGCGCAGAGGCGGCCGCACAACATGTAACCCTAAAACAATCTCAATCTCATATTCGTCGCCGCAGAATACTTCGTTTAATATTGACTGATGAACTCATCATTGATGTGAACTTTTCCACGCCGGCCTTTGTCGAACCGGAAAATTGCAAACTTCTCGAACCCTAAAAAAGACCCCTTCAAGAACTCAACACCACCATGCGCAGGCCCCACGGTGGGCGCCAACTATCGTGGATTTATCACGGCAGATGTCCTTAGCGTGAGGACTTAGTCGCGAGGCCAACGCATCTATGTGGTAGCTTGAGAGGGGTTGGGCGGAATCGAGAGACGCTAGGCGGATCATCACGCAAGGCGAGGATTTAGACAGCTTCGGGCCTCGGGAAACATCATCCGGAATAGCCCTACATGCTGTTTGAGGCTAGTTCTCATTATGATCATGAGGGAGTAGCCGTAGTCGCCCTCCTCTTTCTGTCTAGCCCTAGATATTGTTTCTTGTTGTCTTTTTCTCCCCCTCTTTGGGGTGCCCTGCCCCTCCTTATATAAGTTAGGAGGGCGGGTTACATGTGGAGTCCAAATAGGATTAGGACTAGCCTATCTTCTACTGCAAGCCGGATACAAGTCCGGGTCTTGATTCCTTGTAAGGAAGATATTCCTCACGCCTTTCCTCTTAAGCCGGCCTACCATAACGTAAGACGGCCTTCTGGGCCTTGAGCCTCCTGGGCCCCCGGGTCTTGTCGCTCCTCTGATCCGCTTGCCAGGTCACCCATAAGTCGCCAGGATCGGGCGGGTCACTTAGTATGTCTTCCAGCCAGGGTCGGTCATTAGTGTCGCGAAGTCCGGCCGGGTTATACTTCCGGCCGGGTTACTCCGCGGGGTATATCCCCGACACCGGGGGCCATAGGTTTCACTAGTGTCTTCTCTCAAGATAGCATAATCTATGGTGGGTGAACAAATTACTGTCGAGCAATTGGTAGAAAAGCGCATAGTTATGAGAATATCTAGGCATGATCATGTATATAGGCATCACGTCCGCGACAAGTAGACCGAAACGATTCTGCATCTACTACTATTACTCCACACATCGACCGTTATCCAGCATGCATCTAGAGTATTAAGTTCATAAGAATAGAGTAACGCATTAGGCAAGATGACATGATGTAGAGGGATAAACTCAAGCAATATGATATAAACCCTAACTTTTTATCCTCCATGGCAACAATACAATACGTGCTTTGCTGCCCCTGCTGTCACTGGGAAAGGACACCGCAAGATTGAACCCAAAACTAAGCACTTCTCCCATTGCAAGAAAGATCAATCTAGTAGGTCAAACCAAACTGATAATTCGAAGAGACTTGCAAAGATAACAAATCATACATATAAGAATTTAGAGAAAAACCAAATATTGTTCATAGATAATCTTGATAATAAACCCACAATTCATCGGATCTCGACAAACACACCGTAAAAAGAATTACATCGAATAGATCTCCAAGATAATTCGAAGGAGAACTTTGTATTGAGATCCAAAGAGAGAGAAGAAGCCATCTAGCTAGTAACTATGGACCCGAAGGTCTGTGGTGAACTACTCACACATCATCAGAAAGGCTATGGTGTTGATGTAGAAGCCCTCCGTGATCGATTCCCCTCCCGTGAGCGCCGGAAAAGGCCCCAAGATGGGATCTCACGGGTACAGAAGGTTTCGGCGGTGGAAATAGGGTTTCGTGGTGCTCTAGGATGTTTTCAGGGTACATGAGTATGTATAGGCGAAAGAAGTAGGTCGGTGGAAGGCCCACAAGGGTGGGGGCGCGCCTACCCCCTGGGTGCGCCTCCCTACCTCGTGGCCGCCTCGTTGCTTGCTTGACGTCCACTCCAAGTCTCCTGGATTGCGTTTGTTTCAAAAATAACTCTCCCGAGGGTTTCATTCCATTTGGATTCCGTTTGATATTCCTTTTCTGTGAAACACTGAAATAGGCAAAAAAACCAGCAATTTGTACTGGGCCTTTGGTTAGTAGGTTAGTCCCAAAAATAATATAAATTGTATAATAAAGCCCACTAAACAGCCAAAACAGATAATATAATAGCCTGGAACAATAAAAAATTATAGATACGTTGGAGACGTATCATTAGACACCACACAAACATATAGCTTACAGTCACAACACCGGGCATCCCCGGCAGCACCAAACAGCCAGGCAAGCATAAAGAGGGGAGGGCAGACAGCCAGAGAAACACCGTACAATCACCGGCACCCAACCCACACGAACAAGTGCACGAGACGACACACGACGGATCGACGTAAAAACGCCAGACGCGTGGGCCCCGCGCGTGTCTGCGGCCACGTGCCATGGGCAGGTGAGGCACGAGATTACACGATATGGCGGCAAGCGGGCATCGGGCGCGTCGTGGCCGGATCGGAGGGCACGGATGACCTCAGGAGGTAGGTAC
The DNA here is from genome assembly GCA_021605145.1 of Aegilops bicornis. Taxonomy (NCBI): domain Eukaryota; kingdom Viridiplantae; phylum Streptophyta; class Magnoliopsida; order Poales; family Poaceae; genus Aegilops; species Aegilops bicornis. Next base: position 298,112,571 of record CM038669.1, read on the forward strand.
TCCAACATCCTTTAAAGGAGTAATGAACTCAAATCAATTGCTCACAGTCGAGATTGCTTTCAACACATGGCTAGCTAAACTGTTGTAATTTTCCTTTCTTTAATTGTTCTTCCTTTCAAGCCAAGCTATAAGTAAATATTGTGTTCTAACTAATAAAAGAAATAACATTATTTTGTCTAAGAAAATGAATTGCTCCTCCCTACGATCTTGGCTCATTTTAGGTGACTTCAACCTAATTCGTTTCGCTTGTGGAGAAAATGACCTCCACCAGATCTACCCTATATCTTTACCTACTAATAAAGCGGCTATAGCTTTTGGTCGTCCGTCATTAAAATTATCCTTTAAGTTGGTAAAAATTACCCACCAATGCCACTCGTAAGTGGGAAAACGATTCGTTTTTTTTTAAGTTGCCGCTGATAACCTCTGGTTCATGTAGTGAAATGTCCTTGCACAACCAAGGTACACAAACCGGCCTACTGGCTTAGGCCTTTCTCTACCATTCAGGAGGCCTGGGTTCGTACCTGGCTCCTCCCAATTTTTGCAGCCTTTTTTTTCGTGAATTTCAGTTGGCGTAATATAGAGCTACCTCACTACGTGCCGCTTAATGGATGGTCTACACAGTACAATTACGAAAACATTCTCTTTTTAATATTTTTTTTGCAAATTCAAGTATTTTTAAAAATATTCATATCTTTCAAACCCGAACTCCAAATTTAGTATGTTATATATGGAAATCGCACAAAAAAAATTGCAGATTCTAAATATAATGTTATCTTGCATTAATTAGTTTTAAAACTATATTTATGTTGCATCCTTCATTAGTACTTTTTTTCTATTAAAGGCACGGACGTTTCTTACTCCCATTTTTGTATGTCGCTTATTACCAGATTTCATCCGCCGTTTGGTTCGTCCATTTGCACATAAGATTAAAAAGAAAATAAAAAATATTCGCAATTTAAAAAATGTTTGCAAATACTATAAAATGTTCATGAATTCAAAAAATGTTCTTGATTTTAGAAAATGTTCAAAATTTGTAAAAGTTTTCATAAAATTTAAAAATGTTCATAATTTCAAATATGTGCACGAGTTTTAAAAAATGTTGGTGATTTCACAAAATTGAGGGCGATAGTGTATCTCGATGATGCAACAAAATATGGTTATGGTCATTGACAATTATGAAAAAAATCAGGGCGGTTTTACTACCATTAGCGAGTAGTTCCCTCTCCATTTTGCAATACAAATATAAGATCACTATTATTACGAGTGGTGAAAGCGAAAGCAATAGTCGCGTACTGGAATCCCATTAAAGAAGAGTGATTTTCGTCAGAAAGAACAAAAGTTGGAGGAATGCGATCCAGAAAAAAACGGAAACATTGCACTTTTTTTCGTTTGCAAGTAGTTGAAGAGGGAATCCACTACCAAAAGAGAAAGCGTTCAGCTGCTAGTAATAATTAATAATTAATAATAATAATAATAATAATAATAATAATAATAATAATAATAATAATTGCTACAAATTACCGAGTATGCCACCTATAAGTCAGAAAAAACGTTTCGTTTTTCCATCGCAGGTCGCTGCGCTAAATTTGGTTTATCAGCTAGCGAACCTCCCTTAACATCTACCCAGGAGGTGTGGGTTCAAATCCAGTCATCACCCTTTTTAATTTTAATTTCCTTTTTTGTTTAATTTAGTTTTAGAAATTAAGAGAAACCAGAAGGAGTACAAGACCTCTATATGAGGTAAACACATCCCCTTTTTGCCAGTCATTATGTACCCTTGGCCTTTTAATGTGGGAGCTCATGTACAAAGTTTTCTTTACCAGTTACTACATCCATGATGCCAGGGCATGTTTTCCTTTTTTGTTTAATTTAGTTTTAGAAATTAAGAGAAACCAGAAGGAGTACAAGACCTCTATATGAGGTAAACACATCCCCTTTTTGCCAGTCATTATGTAGTAACTGGTAAAGAAGGAGTACAAGACCTCTATATGAGGTAAACACATCCCCTTTTTGCCAGTCATTATGTACCCTTGGCCTTTTAATGTGGGAGCTCATGTACAAAGTTTTCTTTACCAGTTACTACATCCATGATGCCAGGGCATGTTTTCTATGTGCCGCACTTCAACTAAAAGTCATCTCAAGTCAGAAAAGATGTGGGTTCGAATCTAGTCATCACCCTTTTTAATTTTAATTTCCTTTTTTGTTTAATTTAGTTTTAGAAATTAAGAGAAACCAGAAGGAGTACAAGACCTCTATATGAGGTAAACACATTTCCTTTTTGCCAGTCATTATGTACCCTTGGCCTTTTAATGTGGGAGCTCATGTACAAAGTTTTCTTTACCAGTTACTACATCCATGGTGCCAGGGCATGTTTTCTATGTGCCGCACTTCAACTAAAAGTCATCTCAAGTCAGAAAAGATGTGGGTTCGAATCCAGTCATCACCCTTTTTAATTTTAATTTCCTTTTTTGTTTAATTTAGTTTTAGAAATTAAGAGAAACCAGAAGGAGTACAAGACCTCTATATGAGGTAAACACATTCCTTTTTGCCAGTCATTATGTACCCTTGGCCTTTTAATGTGGGAGCTCATGTACAAAGTTTTCTTTACCAGTTACTACACCCATGGTGCCAAAGCATGTTTTTATGTGTCAAGATTCAACTAAAGTCATCTCAAGTCGAAAAGAATTTCTGACTTGAGATGACTTTTTTGTTTAATTTAGTTTTAGAAATTAAGAGAAACCAGAAGGAGTACAAGACCTCTATATGAGGTAAACACGTTCCCTTTTTGCCAGTCATTATGTACCCTTGGCCTTTTAATGTGGGAGCTCATGTACAAAGTTTTCTTTACCAGTTACTACACCCATGGTGCCAGGGCATGTTTTCTATGTGCCGCACTTCAATTAAAAGTCATCTCAAGTCAGAAAAGATGTGGGTTCGAATCCAGTCATCACCCTTTTTAATTTTAATTTCCTTTTTTGTTTAATTTAGTTTTAGAAATTAAGAGAAACCAGAAGGAGTACAAGACCTCTATATGAGGTAAACACATTCCCTTTTTGCCAGTCATTATGTACCCTTGGCCTTTTAATGTGGGAGCTCATGTACAAAGTTTTCTTTACCAGTTACTACACCCATGGTGCCAGGGCATGTTTTCTATGTGCCGCACTTCAACTAAAAGTCATCTCAAGTCAGAAAAGAATTTCTGACTTGAGATGACTTTTTTGTTTAATTTAGTTTTAGAAATTAAGAGAAACCAGAAGGAGTACAAGACCTCTATATGAGGTAAACACGTTCCCTTTTTGCCAGTCATTATGTACCCTTGGCCTTTTAATGTGGGAGCTCATGTACAAAGTTTTCTTTACCAGTTACTACACCCATGGTGCCAGGGCATGTTTTCTATGTGCCGCACTTCAACTAAAAGTCATCTCAAGTCAGAAAAGATGTGGTTCGAATCCAGTCATCACCCTTTTTAATTTTAATTTCCTTTTTTGTTTAATTTAGTTTTAGAAATTAAGAGAAACCAGAAGGAGTACAAGACCTCTATATGAGGTAAACACATTCCCTTTTTGCCAGTCATTATGTATCCTTGGCCTTTTAATGTGGGAGCTCATGTACAAAGTTTTCTTTACCAGCTACTACACCCATGGTGCCAGGGCATGTTTTCTATGTGTCAAGATTCAACTAAAGTCATCTCAAGTCAGAAAAGAATTTCTGACTTGAGATGACTTTTTTGTTTAATTTAGTTTTAGAAATTAAGAGAAACCAGAAGGAGTACAAGACCTCTATATGAGGTAAACACGTTCCCTTTTTGCCAGTCATTATGTACCCTTGGCCTTTTAATGTGGGAGCTCATGTACAAAGTTTTCTTTACCAGTTATTACACCCATGGTGCCAGGGCATGTTTTCTATGTGCCGCACTTCAACTAAAAGTCATCTCAAGTCAGAAAAGAATTTCTTTATTTTCCGTAGCTGAACTCGCGAACCATGATTTATCCGGAAAAAAAATTCATGCAACCTTGCAACCACAAAATATGAAGTTTTCCGTTTGTACTATCAAATATAAAAAAGTTCTACTGCCCGAGTGCACTTCTCTACTGCAGATTTGAGTTTATTCTTAAAGTTCTATTAGTGTAACTGTTGATTTTTCAACCTATTTTTGTCACTCACTTAGAATTTTAGTTCATATTAAAGATATGCAATCTTTGTTCCCACATATCTCGGTAAAGATTAAATTCAGCTTGACTGCAAATGCATTTTGCAGATACAATCGTCTCTCCCGTTGCAACGCACGGGTCTTTTTGCTAGTAGATGCTAATCTTTTCAATGTCATATATCAACAAAAAGGCCCTGCTAGAGCGCCCTCTCCTAGATCGACGTTTTACTTGTCCAATAAACGATAACAAGTACATGGTAATTTAGTTCACCTTGAGATGTTGCATGCAAATGGTAGAGCGGCTGTTGTTTATGTGAAAAAAGAACTTTGCAAAGGTACTAGTGGAACAAAATTAGCAAACTTGTAGAACAAAGAAACTATGACATTTAAAGTAAAAGGACGCCAAGTGAAGCCCACATATGCATGATACTATTTCCCCTCCCCACTACATGAGAAAATGGGACGAAAAGTTGCCTGTTACAAAACAAAGTTCATAACATAGCATACAACACATACATACATTCTTCTGTTTTACAACAAAGAAAGAAACAACTACATATATGGATCACTACTACTTTTTGAAATAAACTGGTCAATATGTGACACCTTCTGCATAATCTTGGATTGCATGCCATCGACAGAGAAGAGAAGAGCACATCTCCAGGTCTCAACTGAAAAGAGCAGTCCAAACCATAGCCAAAATCCAAAAACAACCCCAGCAGTCACACAGTAGTACAGCCACTGGTCCTCCCCTTCACCGGTTTTCTCATCTGAAGCAGGCGAAGTAGTTGGACAATCGGCTAGAGGAAATCCGCAAAGGCCGGAATTGTTCCGGTAAAACGAAGGTTCAGTCAACGTCTGCATCTGGCTCCCACCAGGTATCTTGCCCGACAAATGATTGTTCGAGATGTTGAATATGCTGAGCGTCGACAAGAACGAGATGCTCTGTGGAATGTGTCCTGAAAGCTCATTACATGATAGATCAAGAAACTCGAGATTCTTCAAACTACCGATATCTCCAGGGATGCCGCATGACAGATGGTTTCTTGACAGGTTCAGAAATCGTAGGCCGTAAAGATTGGTTAACTCGTCAGGGATGCACTGAGACAAGAGGTTGCCTGACAGATCGATGCCGGTCAATAACCGGATCGTTCTTTGGAAGATGAGCTCCTGGCCCTTCCAGATTATATCGATTCTATCCTGATAAGTCGACCCATCCAGCGATGATGCCGTACTCGACACAATTTCTGGGTTCCTCATGGAGGTCAAGTTGCCGAATGCTACCGGAATTTTTCCTGTCAGTCTGTTGTTGGCGAAGTCGAGCAGCTGGAGTTTAGAGAGCCGCGACAACTCCACAGGGATTATCCCTGTGAAATTGTTTGATCTAAGGCTAAGGATTCTCAACGACGGAACCTGGGTCCCGATCCATGGAGGGATGGCGCCGTAGAACTTATTATTCCCGATGTCGAGGGTGGCCAGCGAACCGCAACCATCCAAGACCCGCGGGAAGGTGCCGGTGAAGTCATTGCCGGCGAGATGGAGCGACTCGAGGGAGCAGTTGTGACTTGCCTTGGCAGCGGGGATTTGGCCCGAGAAGGAGTTGTTGGAGAGGTCCATGAACTGCAGCGCCTGCAGGTTCCACCAGCAGTCGGGGAGCTCGCCCGTGAGCTGGTTGTTGGACAGGTCGAGGATCTGGAGGGAGAGGAGCCTGCAGAAGGCCGCGCCGGCGCCGGAGCTGTTGGAGGAGTTGCGGCTCCGCACGCTGAAGCTCTCAGGCACGGTGCCGCCGGAGAAGGTCTCGTGGTTTCCGCCGGCGTCGAGGTACATGCCCGTCGCCCGTTGGGCAGAGGATAGCAGCAGGAGGCAGATGGAGAGGCACAGCAGAGGTGTTGTTGGAGCTTGGGCGTGTCCTGCCATGGTTGGAATTCGAGTGGAGCGAGTTGTTTGGTTTGCACGACGCCCACTTTATGTGGTGGCGGTGGCAGGGCCGGGCCGACCGGCAGCAAAACGTCGACGACAGCGACTGAGCGACGTAGACGCTGTGGAATTCTGGAGCGCGGCATGCGTTTTCCACACGGCATACAAGTGGACTGACTGACCGACGGGATAGTCAGTGCAGTGCAGGCAGCGACGACCAGACGCTGATGCTTTGCCTTTTCTTTCTTTTTTTGACGGGAGACGCCGATGCTTGCTTTGTTGCCATGCGCGCGCTCGTCGTTGCTACCTATTCGGCGTGTATCCGCGTTGTGGGCCCGCCCAATAATTCTCCCCGTTGCCTCGATCTCGTTCGCCGAGTTTCTGATTCGATCGTTTTGGTTTTCGCTCGCTTCTTGTTTTTTTTACTCTCGTTTTGGATTCAAAATATTACACGAACTTGAACAAATTCATGGGTTCCATGGATCCGAAAAATCATGGATTTAAAAATGTTCATAAATTTGAAATACAAAATTAGGTTCAAAAAGAGGTCAAAAATTTGAATCAAGTTTGCTTTTTCTATGGATTCAAAAAAATATTAGTTCAGAAAACATTCATAGATTTCAAAAATACTTTACGAATTTCAATTTTTTTCGTGGATTTCACAAGGGTTCAAGAATTTTCAAAAAAGTTATGAATTTCAAAAAATTACATGGCTTTCAAAAAAATGTCATGAACTTGAATTTTTTTCATGAATTTGAATAAGTTTTTGAATTTGAAATTTTCACAAATGTGGAAAAGAACAGAGAAAAAATTAAAATAAAAAAGTGGGGAAAAAAGAAAAGTCAAACAAAACCCATCAAGTAAAAACCAGGGGAAAACCTTCCAATAAAAACAGTGGAACCTTCCTGAGGGTTCCCAAGACCTACGAGAAGAAAAAAAACAAAGGTGTACAATGCGAACAAGAAAGTGCATTATTGTATAAGGGCCGGCCCATCATAATAAAACTCGCTTCATGGCGAGTGTGCGCCTTTTACCAGAACCACTATAACCCGCGCTAAAGACGCCAAATAGGAACCAGCCCCAAGAAGAAGCAACAAGACAACTCAAAACGTGAATGCGCGCGCTTAGAGTTGCATTTTGGGGCCCAAGCCGCGCCTCGCTCAACGCACTCGGCACTCTCATGTTTGGTGTTTCCTATGGAATTCCCTAACGGATGCACATTGCGGTAAGATGTCGAGGTTTCGCAACTAGCGATCGACGGAGCGATCGTAGTGGGCTGGTCCATGTTGCTGTTTAGCGTGTACACAGATCCTGCTTTTGAGAAGGTTCAAGCTCCGAAATTTTCTGGTATTAGGAACCTTCTAGAAGGTTCCTGAACGATTTGTCTGGTTTTCTGATTTTGTTTTGGTTTTTCGTTTATTTTTTCTGTCATGTCTCTTTCTTCTTTTCACTTTTTTGTTTAATTTTTCTTTTATTTTTCTTTTTTCTTTTTTCTTTTCAAGTTGAATTTCTTTTTAGTTTTTCTTTCAAAATTTTCAAATTTTGTTCAGAATTTGTTAAAAATTTGTTCATGAATTCACAATATGTTCTGTTATTAAAAAATATACAGGAATTTAAAAAAAATGTTCCTGTCTTTAAACTTTGTTCAGAAGTTGAGAAAAGTTCAGGAACTCCAAAATATATTTATTTTTCTATTTTATAGTTCACAAGGTGAATTCAAATTTTGGTCAGAAAATAAAAAACTGTTCGCATTTCAGAAAATGTTCAGGGATATCAAAAAGTATTGCCGATTTCAATTTTTTTTCGGAATTTCCTAAAATGTTCCTTTTTTCGCGATTCCAATTTTGGTCAGAAATTCAAAAAATGTTCGCATTTCAGAAAATGTTCAAGAATATCAAAAAATGTTTGCGATTTCAAATTTTTGTTCAGAATTTCATGAAATGTTCCATTTTTCGCGATTACAAATTCTGGTCAGAAACTAAAATGTTTGCGTTTCAGAAAAATATTCAAAAACTCTAGAAAATGTTCATGTTTTCAAATTGTTCGGAATTTCATGAGATGTTCCAGTTTAAATTTTTGTTCACAAATTCAAAAAATGTTCGTGGTTTCAAATTTTTGCTTCAAATATCATGAAATGTTCCACTTCTCGAATATTTGTTAAAAAATTTAAGAAAAATGTTCGCAGTTTCAACTGTTGTTCAGAATTTCATAATTTCAAATTCAAAAATATGATTTATGTTTTCAAAAATGAATATTATCCATTCAATCTTTCCGCCTTTTCAACTTTTTGTTCACATATTTAAAAAATGTTCTTGTCTCCGGGTTTTTTTTTCTTCAGGAATTGAAGAAATTTGACACCTTTTCAAAATATACATTGGAAAAAAGTTCACCCCAGTAACTAATTCAGATTCGCTCCAATAGCTACTTTCGGTTCGCTACAGGAGACCATTCCGGTTCTACATCTATGGTTAGTTCTTTTAGCTATGCACTGCTTTATTGATGACAGTATTGGTTAGTTGGAGTGGTTAGGAGCGCATGATAGTTCGCAGTTGGTCTTAGGTTCGAATAATGGGTTGCGCGTGTTTTCTTTTTCTGCTATCTTTTTCTTCCCGTGCTAGAACTTGATGGGCCGGCCCAGTCAGGCTCCCTCTCTGTGCGTCACACCACCAATTTGACGCGAAGGGCGTCAAATAGGGGCTCCCGTTTCCTATTCGACCTATTTTGCATCAAATAGGCGTCGAATCACACACGTAGCTGGGCTAGGAAGCAAAACGGGATGGCCCATTTAGGCGAAATCAGTAATTAATGAGCATTTTTGTGTGCGTCACTTGTCGCAACTAGGCAGTTTTTCTTTTTTTTCCTGTAGATTTGTTCTATTCAAAATGGTTTAACTCTTAAACCGTGCGTTCAAATCTTCAACCGTTTCACTGTTGGATTCCTCGTGTCGAGATCTTCAAAACTAAATTCCATGTTGATAGGTTTTGACGAAAAAATCATGAAGAAACCGGACAAAAAAGCCGAACAGGAACACATTTTGTTTTCTTTTCCAAAAGAGGCACGACTGTTCAGAGAAAATTAGGAAAAACTAGGAAAAAACATGAAGAAACCAGAACAAGTAGCTTCATTGGTTTTATAAGCTAATCAAACCATTCTGTAAACTAGCCGGACAAAACCGGACGAACCTGCCATTTTTTCGCTCAAACTGAAAGAAAAATCAAAACATGTTGAACCATTAGCACGCGCTAGCATCGTTAGGAAATAGGAAAATTTTGACGCCATCGAGGATCGACCTTTGGGGAGCTAGTTTGGCCCAAACGACCAACTAGCCAATTCAACATAGCTGTCGAAAAATAAAAGCTTAGAGATGGAATTAGTTCAGACGGAGTCACGACGGGCCCACAAGGCACTAGGTCGCCCCCAAGTGCCTTTGTCATCTCCTTGTTTCTCAACTGGTCTGCTCCCGATAATTCTAATGTCTCTTTTGTTCAGAAAAGATTATCAGAAAGTTTTGTGGCATTTGGACTTCGTTTGATACCGATTTCCTGGAAAACCAAAAACAGGCAAAAAAATAGCAACTGACACTTGGCACTAAGTTAATAGATTAGTCCCAAAAATGATATATAATTACATATAAAACATCCAAGATTGATACTATCATAGCATGGAACAGTAAAAAATTATAAATACGTTGGAGACGTAGCAAGCAACCCCAAACTTAATTCCTACTCGTCCTCTAGTAGATAAATGATAAAACATATTATTTGATATGGAATGCTACCTAACATGTTCATCATGTAATCTTTTTTTCATAGCATGAATATTTAGATCGGAATGATTCAAATCAATAGTGTATAATTTGACGTAAAAACATCAATATTCAGGCATACCAACAAACAATTGTGCCTTTCAAAATATCAATGCTAAAGAACGCTATCCCTATAAAATCATATAGCCTTGTCATGCTCCATCTTCTTAACACAAAGTATAAATCATGCACTACCTTGGTGTCAGCCAAGCAGTTAGTTCATACTTTGTAACGTGATTCAGCTTTTTCAACTCCCATGCAATACATGAACGCAAGCCATGGATATAGTATTATGGGTCGAATAGAGTATGGTGGTAGAGATGACATGGAGAAGACAAAAAAGGAGAAAGTCTCAAATCAACGGGCTATGGAGATTCCCATCAATTGATGTCAATTAAAGGTGTTGGGATTGCCATGCAATAGATGCACTAAGAGCTATAAGTGTATGAAAGCTCAAAAAGAAAACTAAGTGGATGTGCATCCAACTTGCTTGCTGATGAAAAATATGCCCTAGAGGCAATAATAAAATGATTATTATTACATTTTATTAATCATGATAAAGGTGAAGGAAATATGCCCTAGAGGCAACAATAAAGTTGTTATTTTATATTTCCTTATATCATGATAAATGTTTATTATTCATGCTAGAATTGTATTAACCGGAAACTTGATACATGTGTGGATACATAGACAAAACACCGTGTCAAAGATGGTTAAGTTTCCTAACCATAGACATGTGTTGTCATTTGATGAAAGGGATCACATCATTAGAAGAATGATGTGATGGACAAGACCCATCTGTTAGCTTAGCATATTGATCGTTCAGTTTTATTGCTATTGCTTTCTTCATGTCAAATACATATTCCTTCGATTATGAGATTATGCAACTCCCGGATACCGGAGGAATGCCTTGTGTGCTATCAAACGTCACAACGTAACTGGGTGATTATAAAGATGCTCGACAGGTGTCTCTGTAGGTGTTTGTTGGATTGGCATAGATCGAGATTAGGATTTCTCACTCCGAGTATCGGAGAGGTATCTCTGGGCCCTCTCGGTAATACACATCATAAGAAGCCTTGCAAGCAAAGTGACTAATGAGTTAGTTACAGGATGATGTATTACGGAACGAGTAAAGAGACTTGCCGGTAACGAGATTGAACTAGGTATGAATATTCCGACGATCGAATCTCGGGCAAGTAACATACCGATGGACGAAGGGAATAACGTATGTTGTCATAACAGTTCGACCGATAAAGATCTTCGTAGAATATGTAGGAGCCAATATGGGCATCCAGGTTCCGCCGTTGGTTATTGAACGAAGAGGTGTCTCGGTCATGTCTACGTAGTTCTCGAACCCGTAAGGTCCGCACGCTTAACGTTTGTTGACGATATAGTATTCTATGAGTTATGTGATTTGGTGACTGAATGTTGCTCGGAGTCCCGGATGAGATCACGGACATGACGAGGAGTCTCGAAATTGTCGAGAAGTAAAGATTGATATATAGGATGATGATATTCGGACACCGGAAGTGTTTCGGAGGGTACCGGGTACTTATCGGGTCACCGGAAAGGAGTTTCGGGCACCCCCAGCAAAGATATGGGCCTTATGGGCCAAGTGAGGGAACACACCAGCCCTGGTGCGCCCCTATAGAGGCCATCCCTATGAGGAGGATAAGGAAAGAGGGGAGGGCAAGGAAAGTGTGAATTAGGATTCCTACTTCCTTCCCTCTCCCCCCTCTTTCCTTCCCCCTCGGTTATATATGGCAGGGGGCGCGCGGCTTGGGAGGGACTTCAAGTAGGATTTCTCCTACTTGGGCGCCTCCTATGGCTGCTCCTCCCTCCCACCTATATATATGAGGAGGGGGGTGCCTAGCACACAACAGACTACTGCCTAGCCGTGTGCGGCGCCCCCCTCCATCGTTTACCACCTCGGTCATATTTTCGTAGTGCTTAGGCGAAGCCCTACGGAGATCACTTCACCATCACCATCACCATGCCGCTGTGCTGACGGAACTCATCTACTTCCTCAACACTTTGCTGGATCAAGAGTTCGAGGGATGTCATCGAGCTGAAGGTGTGCAGAACTTGGAGGTGCCGTACGTTCGGTGCTTGATCGGTCGGAACGAGAAGAAGTTCGACTACATCAACCGCGTTGTCAAACTCTTCCGCTTTCGGTCTACGAGGGTACGTAGACATATAATAACCCACAAGTATAGGGGATCCCAACAGTTTTTGAGGGTAAAGTATTCAACCCAAATTTATTGATTCGACACAAGGGGAGCCAAAGAATATTCTCAAGTATTAGCAGTTGAGTTGTCAATTCAACCACACCTAGAAAACTTAATATCTGCAACAAAGTATTTAGTAGCAAAGTAGTATGGAAGTAACGGTAACGGTGGCAAAGGTAACAGTAGCATTTTTGTAGTAATTGTAATAGTGGCAACGGAAAAGTAACTAAGCAAAGATCAATATGTGAAAAGCTCGTAGGCATTGGACCAGTGATGGATAATTATGTCGGATGCGATTCCTCATGCAACAGTTATAATATAGGGTGACACAGAACTAGCTCCGTTTCATCAATGTAATGTAGGCATGTATTCCAAATATAGTCATACGTGCTTATGGAAAATAACTTGCATGACATCTTTTGTCCAATCCTCCCGTGGCAGCGGGGTCCTATTGAAAACTATAGGATATTAAGGCCTCCTTTTAATAGAGTAATGGACCAAAGCATTAACACTTAGTGAATACATGAACTCCTCAAAGTACGGTCATCACCGGGAGTGGTCCCGATTATTGTCACTTCGGGGTTACCGGATCATAACACATAGTAGGTGACTATTGACTTGCAAGATAGGATCAAGAACTCACATATATTCATGAAAACATAACAGGTTCAGATCTGAACTCATGGCACTCGGGCCCTAGTGACAAGCATTAAGCATAGCAAAGTCTTAGCAACAACAATCTCAGAACATAATGGATACTAGGGATCAAAACCTAACAAAATTAACTCGATTAAATGATAAATCTCATCCAACCCATCACCGTCCAGCAAGCCTACGATGGGATTACTCACGCACGGCGGTGAGCATCATGAAATTGGAGATGGAGGGTGGTTGATGATGACGATGGCGACGGATTCCCCTCTCCGGAGCCCCGAACCGACTCCAGATCAGCCCTCCTGAGAGATATTAGGGCTTGGCGGCGGCTCCGTATCGTAAAACACAATGAATCTTTATCTCTGGGTTTTTTCTCCCCGGACGTGAATATATGGAGTTGGAGTTGAGGTCGGTGGAGTCTCAGGGGGCCCACGAGGCAGGTGGGCGCGCCCTCCACCCTCATGGACACGGTGTGGGCCCCCTGATGCTGATTCTTTCGCCAATATTTTTTATATATTTCAAAAATATTCTCCGTGAATTTCAGGTCATTCCGAGAACTTTTATTTCTGCACAAAAATAACACCATGGCAATTCTGCTAAAAACAGCGCCAGTCCGGGTTAGTTCCATTCAAATCATGCAAGTTAGAGTCCAAAACAAGGGCAAAAGTGTTTGGAAAAGTAGATACGATGGAGACGTATCAACTCCCCCAAGATTAAACCTTTGCTTGTCCTCAAGCAATTCAGTTGACAAACTGAATGTGATAAAGAAAAACTTTTACAAACTTTGTTTGCTCTTGTTGTTGTAAATATGTAAAGCCAAAGATTCAAGTTTTCAAAGCAAAGATTATGAACTAACCATATTCACAATAACACTTAGGCCTCATGTTTACTCATATCAATGGCATAATCAACTAGCGAGCAATAATAATAAATCTCGGATGACAACACTTTCTTAAAACAATCATAATATGATATAACAAGATGGTATCTCGCTAGCCCTTTCTGAGACCGCAAAACATAAATGCAGAGCACCCCTGAAGATCAAGGACTGACTAGACATTGTAATTCATGGTAAAAGAGATCCAGTCACAATCATACTTAATGTAAATTAATAGTAATGCATGCAAATGACAGCGATGCTCTCCAACCGGTGCTTTTTAATAAGAGGATGATGACTCAACATAAAAGTAAATAGATAGGCCCTTCACAGAGGGAAGCAGGGATTTGCAGAGGTGCGAGAGCTCGAGTTTTGAAATAGAGATAAATAATATTTTGAGTGGCATACTTTCATTGCCAACATAACAACCAAGAGATCTCGATATCTTCCATGCTACACACATTATAGGCGGTTCCCAAGCAGAATGGTAAAGTTTATACTCCCCCACCACCAACAAGCATCAATGCATGGCTTTCCCGAAACAATGGGTGACTCCAACTAACAACAATCCTCGGGGAGTTTTGTTTGCAATTATTTTGATTTGAGCATGGGACTGGGCATCCCGGTTACTGGCCATTTTCTCGTGAATGTTGAGCGGAGTCCACTCATCGTGAGAATAACCCGCCTAGCATGGAAGATATAGACAACCCTAACTGATATATGATCTATTCGAGCATAGAAAACAGAATTTCATTTGAAGGTTTAGAGTTTGGCACATACAAATTTATTTGGAACGACAGGTAGATGCCGCATATAGGAAGGTATGGTGGACTCATATGGAATAACTTTGGGGTTTATGGAAGTGGATGCACAAGCAGTATTCCCGCTTAGTACAAGTGAAGGCTAGAAAAAGACTGGGAAGCCACCAACTAGAGAGCGACAACAGTCATGAACATGCATTAAAATTAATCAACACTGAGTGCAAGCATGAGTAGGATATAATTCACTATGAACATAAATATCGTGGAGGCTATGTTGATTTTGTTTTAACTACATGCATGAACATGTGCCAAGTCAAGCCACTCGAATCGTTCAAAGGAGGATACCACCCTATCATGCCACATCACAACCATTTTAATAGCATGTTGGCATGCAAGGTAAACCATTATAAACTCCTAACTAATTGAGCATGGCATGAGCAACTATAATCTCTAATTGTCATTGCAAACATGTTTCATTCATAATAGGCTGAATCAGGAACGATGAACTAATCATATTTACAAAAACAAGATAGGTCGAGTTCATACCAGCTTTTCTCATCTCAACCAGTCCATCATATATCGTCATTATTGCCTTTCACTCGCACGACCGAATGGTGTGGATAATAATAATAGTGCACGTGCATTGGACTAAGCTGGAATCTGCAAGCATTTAATACACAGGAGAAGACAAGGTAATGTGGGCTCTTGGTTAAATCAACAATAATGCATATGAGAGCCACTCAACATTTTGATTATGGTCTTATCCTCTCGACCCCCAAAGAAAAGAAAAGAAATAAAGCTATTTACACGGGAAAGCTCCCGCAAGCAAAAGAAGAACGAGAAATCTTTTTGGGTTTTCTTTTAATTACCACTACTATAGGCATGGAAAGTAAACTAGCTAAAAACTACATTTATTTTTTTGTTTTTCTTAAGGTTATTCAAACACACAAGAAGAAGCTTATAAAATAAAATAAACTAGCATGGATAGTACAATGAAAAAGTATGAGCACCGACAACTGGCATGAGTGCGTGAACATGAATGTAATGTCAGTGAGAAATACGTACTCCCCCAAGCTTAGGCTTTTGGCCTAAGTTGGTCTAGGGCCACGGCTGGCCTGGCGGATATCCAAAGTCGTAACTGGGGTCGTACTGAGATGCAGCAACTACTGCTTCACGAGCTGCAGCTTGGAGGCGAGCTGCCTCCATCCTCCTCTCGTACTCGTTCGCCTCCTCTCTGGTTATAACATATCTCCTTTTTGCCTGAAAGTTAAAGAAAGTAGGAGTAGGGAGAGCAACATGGACAGTGCGACGTCTGTCAAAGATTAGTCAGTACTGGAGGGACTGTTCATTCCTCTCAACAAACTAATGGTGGACCATAGCATTATAATCTAGATAAGCAGGAGGTAACTCCGTATCATTTTCATGTATGGGTACATCAAGATGATTAGCTACACAAGTTGCATAAATCCCACCAAACAAATCTCCACTTAAATGTTGGGGAACGTAGTAATTTCAAAAAAATTCCTACGCACACGCAAGATCGTGGTGATGCATAGCAACGAGAGGGGAGAGTGTTGTCCATGTACCCTCGTAGACCGAAAGCGGAAGCGTTAGCACAACGCGGTTGATGTAGTCATACGTCTTCACGATCCGACCGATCAAGTACCGAACGTACGACACCTCCGAGTTCAGCACACGTTCAGCCCGGTGACGTCCCTCGAACTCTGATTCAGCCGAGTGTTGAGGGAGAGTTTCACAAGACAACGGCGTGGTGACGATGATGATGTTCTACCGACGCAGGGCTTCACCTAAGCACCGCTACAGTATTATCGAGGTGGACTATGGTGGAGGGGGGCACCGCACACAGCTAAGAGATCAAACTATCAATTGTTGTGTCTCTAGGGTGCCCCCTGCCCCCGTATATAAAGGAGCAAGGGGGGAGTAGGACTCCCTCCCTTTTCCTTGTTGGACTAGGAGAGGAGGGGGAAAGAGGAGGAGGAGAAGAAGGAAGGGGGGGGGGCGCCGCCCCCCTCTCCTTGTCCTATTCGGACTGGGGGGAGGGGCGCGCGGCCCTTGCCCTGGCCGCCTCTCCTCTTCTCCACTAAGGCCCATAATGGCCCATTAACTCCCCGGGGGGTTTCGGTAACCCATCGGTACTCCGGTAAAATCCTGATTTCACCCGGAACACTTCCGATATCCAAACATAGGCTTCCAATATATCAATCTTCATGTCTCGACCATTTCGAGACTCCTCGTCATGTCCGTGATCACATCCGGGACTCCGAACAACCTTCGGTACATCAAAACATATAAACTCATAATATAACTGTCATCGAAACGTTAAGCGTGCGGACCCTACAGGTTCGAGAACTATGTAGACATGACCGAGACACGTCTCCGGTCAATAACCAATAGCGGAACCTGGATGCTCATATTGGCTCCCACATATTCTACGAAGATCTTTATCGGTCGCATCGCATAACAGCATACATTGTTCCCTTTGTCATCGGTATGTTACTTGCCCGAGATTCGATCGTCGGTATCTCAATACCTAGTTCAATCTCGCTATCGCAAGTCTCTTTACTCGCTCCGTAATACATCATCCCGCAACTAATCGATTAGTTGCAATGCTTGCAAGGCTTAAGTGATGTGCATTACCGAGAGGGCCCAGAGATACCTCTCCCGACAATCGGAGTGACAAATCCTAATCTCAAATACGCCAACCCAACAAGTACCTTCGGAGACACCTCAGAGAGCACCTTTATAATCATCCGATTACGTAGACGCTTTGGTAGCACACAAAGTGTTCCTCCGTAAACGGGAGTTGCATAATCTCATAGTCATAGGAACATGTATAAGTCATGAAGAAAGCAATAGCAACATACTAAACGACCGAGTGCTAAGCTAACGGAATGGGTCAAGTCAATCACATCATTGTCCTAATGATGTGATCTTATTAATCAAATGACAACTCTTTGTCTATGGTTAGGAAACATAACAATCTTCGATCAACGAGCTAGTCAAGTAGAGGCATACTAGTGACACTGCTTTGTCTATGTATTCACACATGTATCATGTTTCCGGTTAATACAATTCTAGTATGAATAATAAACATTTATCGTGATATAAGGAAATAAATAATAACTTTATTATTGCCTCTAGGGCATATTTCCTTTAGTCTCCCACTTGCACTAGAGTCAATAATCTAGATTACACATTAATGATTCTAACACCCATGGAGCCTTGGTGCTGATCATGTTTTGCTCGTGGAAGAGGCTTAGTCAATGGGTGTGCAACATTCAGATCCGTATGTATCTAGCAAATTTCTATGTCTCCCACCTGGACTAAATCCCGGATGGAATTGAAGCGTCTCTTGATGTGCTTGGTCCTCTTGTGAAATCTGGATTCCTTTGCTAAGGCAATTGCACTAGTATTGTCACAAAAGATTTTCATTGGACCCGATGCACTAGGTATGACACCTAGATCGGATATGAACTCTTTCATCCAGATTCCTTCATTTGCTGCTTCCGAAGCAGCTATGTACTCCACTTCACACGTAGATCCCATCACAACGCTTTCTTTAGAACTGCACCAACTGACAGCTCCACCGTTCAATGTAAACACGTATCCGGTTTGCGATTTAGAATCGTTCGGATCAGTGTCAAAGCTCGCATCAACGTATCCGTTTACGATGATCTCTTTGTCACCTCCATAAACGAGAAACATATCCTTATTTCTTTTCAGGTATTTCAGGATGTTCTTGACCGCTGTCCAGTGATCCACTCCTGGATTACTTTGGTACCTCCCTGCTAGACTTATAGCAAGGCACACATCAGGTCTGGTACACAGCATTGCATACATGATAGAGCCTATGGCTGAAGCATAGGGAACATCTTTCATCTTCTCTCTATCTTCTGCAGTGGTCGGGCATTGAGTCTTACTCAATTTCACACCTTGTAATACAGGCAAGAACCCTTTCTTTGCTTGAACCATTTTGAACTTCTTCAAAACTTTGTCAAGGTATGTGCTTTGTGAAAGTCCAATTAAGCGTCTTGATCTATCCCTATAGATCTTGATGCCTAATATAAAAGCAGCTTCACCGAGGTCTTTCATTGAAAAACTCTTATTCAAGTATCCCTTTATGCTATCCAGAAATTCTATATCATTTCCAGTTAGCAATATGTCATCCACATATAATATCAGAAATACTACAGAGCTCCCACTCACTTTCTTGTAAATACAGGCTTCTCCAAAAGTCTGTATAAAACCAAATGCTTTGATCACACTATCAAAGCATTTATTCCAACTCCGAGAGGCTTGCACCAGTCCATAAATGGATCGCTGGAGCTTGCATACTTTGTTAGTTCCCTTTGGATCGACAAAACCTTCCGGTTGCATCATATACAACTCTTCTTCCGTAAATCCATTCAGAATGCAGTTTTCACATCCATTTGCCAAATTTCATAATCATAAAATGCGGAAATTGCTAACATGATTCGGACAGACTTAAGCATCGCTACGGGTGAGAAGGTCTCATCGTAGTCAATCCCTTGAACTTGTCGAAAACCTTTCGCAACAAGTCGAGCTTTATAGATGCAGAACATTACCGTGAGCGCCGCCTTCTTCTTGAAGATCCATTTATTCTCAATTGCTTGCCGATCATCGAGCAAGTCAACCAAAGTCCACACTTTGTTCTCATACATGGATCCCATCTCAGATTTCATGGCCTCAAGCCATTTCGCTGAATCTGGGCTCACCATCGCTTCTTCATAGTTCGTAGGTTCATCATGGTCTAGTAACATAACTTCCAGAACAGGATTACCGTACCACTCACCGTGCAGATCTTACTCGGTTGACCTATCGTGTTCAGTAACAACTTAATCAAGTTTCATGATCTTCATCATTAACTTCCTCACTAATTGGTGTAGGTGTCGCAGAACCGGTTTCGTGATGAACTATTTTCCAATAAGGGAGCAGATGCAGTTACCTCATCAAGTTCTATTTTCCTCCCACTCACTTCTTTCGAGAGAAACTCCTTCTCCGTAAAGATTCCGAATTTAGCAACAAAAGTCTTGCCTTCGGATCTGTGGATAGAAGGTATACCCAATAGCCTCCTTTGGGTATCCTATGAAGACACATTTCTCCGATTTGGGTTCGAGCTTATCAGGTTGAAGCTTTTTCACATAAGCATCACAGCCCCAAACTTTCGTAAACGACAACTTTGGTTTCTTACCAAACCACAGTTCATAAGGCGCCGTCTCAACGGATTTTGATGGTGCCCTATTTAACGTGAATGTGGCTGTCTCTAAAGCATAACCCCAAAACGATAGCGGTAAATCAAGAAGAGACATCATAGATCGCACCATATCTAGTAGAGTACGATTACGCTCGGACACACCATTACGCTGTGGTGTTCCGGGTGGCGTGAGTTGCAAAACTATTCCGCATTGTTTCAAATGTAGAACAAACTCGTAACTCAAATATTCTCCTCCACGATCAGATCGTAGAAACTTCATTATGTTGTTAAGATGATTTTCAACTTCACTCTGAAATTCTTTGAACTTTTCAAATGTTTCAGACTTATGTTTCATTAAGTAGATATACCCATATCTGCTTAAATCATCTGTGAAAATGAGAAAATAACGATATCCACCACGAGCCTCAACATTCATCGAACCACATAATCTGTATGTATGATTTCCAATAAATCTGTTGCTCTCTCCATAGTTCCGGAGAAAGACATTTTAGTCATCTTGCCCATAAGGCATGGTTCGCAAGTACCAAGTGATTCATAATCAAGTGGTTCCAAAAGTCCATCAGTATGGAGCTTCTTCATGCGCTTTACACTGATATGACCTAAACGGCAGTGCCACAAATAAGTTGCACTATCATTATCAACTCTGCATCTTTCGGCTTCAATATTATGAATACTAGGTGGTACCCCGCGTGTTGCTGCGGGACTTTGTGGATGAGAGTTGTTGCAATGAGAAGTTGTAATCATGAAAGCAAACATATGCTTGCGTACATGTTGCCTTGCCTTGAGGCTTAGTGTAATATTTTGATAACTTCTGTTGATTGGATATAAGATTTTGGAAGCAATTTCATTGGAAATTTTGACATGGCCAATATTTATTTTTGTACGATTTGCAAATGTAGTAGGAACATATTATATATTGACACCAAATCTACATAATCATCTCAATACAGTGGATAGCAGCCCATATATACTTCGCAACTCAGATTTTCACAGTTGCATAAGGTGAATCCATATCTCACTACATGGATAGGATCATCAGCTAATTACTAATTGAAGTTCGACTGGGTGCCACATTATAACTAACTTAAAAGAAGGCACTGTAGTTCAACACACATATAGTTGCATAAGTTGAACCCATATAGCAGTACATACATAGGATCAGATCATCCTGAAGTAGTACTAATGCGACTATGCGAGTTTGACTGGATTACAATTTAAGCCACAATATAACAATTTAAATAGAAGGCAGTGTAGTTCGTTGCTGCTTGCATGTGTGCTTGACTATGTCCTGCATGCTTTAGAAAAAAAGACCTTTGTGGATACGGTTATCCTCGTGTAATCAGGCTAATAGAGAGAATTATAACTTTTGGGTACTTTCGTTTCATGACTTTTGGATACTTACGTTTGGACATGAAACTGACAGTGTCGTTTTTTATTGTTGTTATCCTCCCGTCCTTCTTAGTTGTTCACCGTCACATTGGTGTCTACAATGCTGTTTAAGGATAAAAAGTAAGGATGGTGGATCCTATATTTAGAATTTTGGCATGTGATATGAGATGTCACACATACTCTTGTGTATGCCTTTTAACAACCTGAAGATTAAGTCATGTAGCCTCAAGATCTAACTCATTTTGGTTGTAGATATTTCATCGGTGAGAAATTCCATGGCAAATAAGAGTATTGTTATTTGTTCATACCTCTCTTTGTTGGCTGTTTCATCACCTGTAAAGTCAGTGACCCCCCTTTAGCTAAAGAGTACATGCGTAAAAGAACACCATTTGAATTTCATGTTGAATCTGAACCGACTGATTTATGTGGAGAATTTTAAAATTATTACTTGGTTTTTCCAGTAGCAGCTTCGCAAGGAGGAGGCATACCTTCGCATGATAATTGGTTGTGTTTTTATCATGAATGACAAATAGCCTCTTGAACAACATGCAAGAAGAAGAAAAATCAGTTTTCTACAGAGTATACTGCTCATAGCATGCAAGGGAGGAAATCAGTTTGCTACAGAATAAAACTGGTTTGCTAATCTAAGCTGCTACAAACTCTGGATAGTGCGTGTCTAATTTCATGATACTCTTCAATATTGTGCAAAACAATTCTTACCCGGCCCCTGACCTCTTTTCGGGGAAGTTGATCCGCAGGCGAGAGGTCTTGATTCGTAAAAACACGAACTACTATTCTCTCTCCGTCTTCTTCAAAAAGTTGCATATGTCAGATCGGAGGGCTGGAGACGAAGTGCAGGACGCGAGGAATTGTGCGTGCTTGAGGACGTCTTTTTATAGACAAAGGCAGCGGCGAGTGGAAGAGAGAGCGGCGGAGTAATGATCTGCGTTGAATGTTGCCGTTTCATGCATAGTAGTGGTTGCCGTTTCAAGGCGGTGAGTATAGAAGAGAAAGCGGCGGCGGCGAGTAGAAGAGAGACCGGCAAGTAGTAGAAGAGAAGATGAAGCCGCAGATACCTAGTGCGAATGTGCGATGAGTTACATGGGATAACAACAGGACCAACTAAGCAAGTTACAGGCCTGCCTTTTAGTTGGGCTAGCATGGACAGTCGAGAGGTACCTCTGCTAAAAAAACACTATTGGGCTTGTTCTGAAAAACACTATTGGGTTGGAAGCCGAAGTGCAAAATCAGACTATCAGCTGGTTTGACTAAATCGTGCGGCCGCCGCCTCAAAATAAAAAATAAAAAGTTGGGTGGTCTTCAACCTTGACGCAGTGCATACCGCAAATCCAACCATATTGAACAATTTAGGCCATGGATCGCGTGAACTTAAACATAAAATTTGTTCTACTATTTGTGGCGAACCCATTCCACGAGCACATAAGATATTATCCAAGAATGAAGGAGATCGAAGAAAGGAGCTAGGCCGCCATGGGGCGCGATCGGGCACACATCGAGAGGAATGACGCGGGAGTGACGGCGGCCGCCTGCACCGTCGTAGTTTGTGTGCTATCACACGCGGTAGATTGAGGAAACCATGGGCCAGGATGAGCTGTCGGGAACGATGAATGCTTTTTTTCTCCCTGCACGAGATGAATGGCTCTGGTGTGTATGTCCGGTTCAGTCCGAGAAGAAATAACAGATGAGAGAAGGAACGAAGCGTTATTTCCACTTAGCGGTGGCAACTCTTGTAAATTTTATCAATTCCTAATCAGACGGTTGCAGGCTGCCGAGGGATACTGCATCAATGGCTAAACAATTCGGGTGACGTGGCTTCATAAGAAGCCAGGAAAATCAGCTAGTGGGGTGCCCCTATTTAGATATAGAAGATGTATATCACTACTATCGAGATTCAACAAAAATTGACCACTCTTCAAGGGTGCATGACCATAAAAGATATTACTCATATAAATAGAACAATCATTATTATCTGATTTAAATGAATAATCGTCTTGCATTAAACAAGATCTAGATATAATGTTCATGCTTAACGCTGCCACCAAATAACAATTATTTAGGTCTAATACTAATCCCGAAGGTAGATGTAGAGGTAGCGTGACGACTGTGTTCACATCGACTTTGGAACCATTTCCCACGCGCATCGTCACCTCATCCTTAGCCAATCTTCGCTTAATCTGTAGCCCCTGTTTCGAGTTGCAAATATTAGCAACAGAACCAGTATCAAATACCCAGGTGCTACTGCGAGCATTAGTAAGGTACACATCAATAACATGTATATCACATATACCTTTGTTCACCTTGCCATCTTTCTTATCCGCCAAATACTTTGGGCAGTTCTACTTCCAGTGACCAGTATGCTTGCAGTAGAAGCACTCAGTCTCAGGCTTAGGTTCAGACTTGGGTTTCTTCTCCTGAGCAGCAACTTGCTTGATGTTCTTCTTGAAGTTCTCCTTCTTCTTCCCTTTGCCCTTTTTCTTGAAACTGGTGGTCTTATTGACCATCAACACTTGATGCTCCTTTTTGATTTCTACCTCCACGGCCTTTAGCATTGCGAAGAGCTCGAGAATCGTCTTATCCATCCCTTGCATGTTATAGTTCATCACGAAACTCTTGTAGCTTGGTGGCAGTGATTGGAGAATTCTGTCAATGACGCTATCATCCGGACGATTAACTCCCGGTTGAATCAAGTGATTATTATACCCCAGACATTTTGAGTATATGCTCACTGACAGAACTATTCTCCTCCATCTTGCAGCTGTAGAACTTATTGGAGACTTCATATCTCTCAATCTGGGCATTTGCTTGAAATAGTAACTTCAACTCCTGGAACATCTCATATGCTCCATGACGTTCAAAATGTCGTTGAAGTCCCGGTTCTAAGCCGTAAAGCATGGCACATTGAACTATCGAGTAGTCATCAGCTTTGCTCTGCCAGACTTTCTTAACGCCGTCGATTGCATCAAGAAGCAGTTCGGCACCCAGCGGTGCTTCTGTGACGTAATTCTTCTATGCAGCAATGAGGATAATCCTCAAGTTACGGACCCAGTCCATGTAGTTGCTACCATCATCTTTCAACTTTGCTTTCTCAAGGAACGCATTAAAATTCAACGGAACAACAGCACGGGCCATCTATCTATAATCAACATAGACAAGCAAGGTACTATCAGGTACTAAGTTCATGATAAATTTAAGTTCAATTAATCATATTACTTAAGAACTCCCACTTAGATAGACATCCCTCTAATCCTCTAAGTGATCACGTGATCCATATCAACTAAACCATGTCCGATCATCACGTGAGATGGAGTAGTTTCAACGGTGAACATCACTATGTTGATCATATCTACTATATGATTCACGCTCGACCTTTCGCTCTTCGTGTTCCGAGGCCATATCTGTTATATGCTAGGCTCGTCAAGTTTAACCTGAGTATTCTGCGTGTGCAAATGTTTTGCACCCGTTGTATTTGAACGTAGATCCTATCACACCTGATCATCACGTGGTGTCTCAGCACGAAGAACTTTCGCAACGGTGCATACTCAGGAAGAACACTTATATTTTGATAATTTAGTGAGGGATCATCTTATAATGCTACCGTCAATCAAAGCAAGATAAGATGCATAAAAGATAAACATCACATGCAATCAATATAAGTGATATGATATGTCCATCATCATCTTGTGCTTGTGATCTCCATCTCCGAAGCACCGTCATGATCACCATTGTCACCGGCGCGACACCCTGATCTCCATCGTAGCATCGTTGTCGTCTCGCCAATCTTATGCTTCTACGACTATCGCTACCGCTTAGTGATAAAGTAAATCATTACAGGGCGATTGCATTGCATACAATAAAGCGACAACCATATGGCTCCTGCCATTTGCCGATAACTTGGTTACAAAACATGACCATCTCATACAATAAAATTTAGCATCATGTCTTGACCATATCACATCACAACATGCCCTGCAAAAACAAGTTGGACATCCTCTACTTTGTTGTTGCAAATTTTACGTGGCTGCTACTGGGCTTAGCAAGAACTGTTCTTACCTACGCATCAGAAACCACAACGATAGTTTGTCAAGTTGGTGCGGTTTTAACCTTCGCAAGGACCGGGCGTAGCTACACTCGGTTCAACTAAAGTTGGAGAAACTGACACCCGCCAGCCACCAATGTGCAAAGCACGTCAGTAGAACTAGCCTCGCGTAAGCGTACGCATAATGTCGGTCCAGGCCGCTTCATCCAACAATACCGCCGAACCAAAGTATGACATGCTAGTAAGCAGTATGACTTATATCGCCCACAACTCACTTGTGTTCTACTCGTGCGTATGACATCTACGCATAAAACCAAGCTCGGATGCCACTGTTGGGGAACGTGGTAATTTCAAAAAAAAAATCCTACGCACACGCAAGATCATGGTGATGCATAGCAACGAGAGGGGAGAGTGTTTTCCACGTACCCTCGTAGACCGAAAGTGGAAGCGTTAGCACAACGCGGTTGATGTAGTCGTACGTCTTCCGATCCGACCGATCAAGTACCGAACGCACGGCACCTCCGAGTTTAGCACACGTTCAACCCGATGACGTCCCTCGAACTCCAATCCAGCTGAGTGTTGAGGGAGAGTTTCGTCAGCACAACGGCGTGGCGACGATGATGATGTTCTACCGACGCAGGGCTTCGCCTAAGCGCCGCTACAGTATTATCGAGGTGGACTATGGTGGAGGGGGGCACCGCACACGGCTAAAAGATCAAACGATCAATTGTTGTGTCTCTAGGGTGCCCCTGCCCCCATATATAAAGGAGCAAGGGGGAGGTGCGGCCGACCTAGAGGGGGCGTGCCAGGAGGAGTCCTACTCCCACCGGGAGTAGGACTCCCTCCCTTTTCCTTGTTGGACTAGGAGAGGAGGGGGAAAGAGGAGGAGGAGAAGAAGGAAGGGGGGGCGCCGCCCCCCTCTCCTTGTCCTATTCGGACTCGGGGGAGGGGCGCGCGGCCCTTGCCCTGGCCGCCTCTCCTCTTCTCCACTAAGGCCCATTATGGCCCATTAACTCCCCGGGGGGTTCCGGTAACCCCTCGGTACTCCGGTAAAATCCTGATTTCATCCGGAACACTTCGGATATCCAAACATAGGCTTCCAATATATCAATCTTCATGTCTCGACCATTTCGAGACTCCTCGTCATGTTCGTGATCACATCCGGGACTCCGAACAACCTTCGGTACATCAAAACATATAAACTCATAATATAACTGTCATCGAAACGATAAGCGTGTGGACCCTACGGGTTCGAGAACTATGTAGACATGACCGAGACACGTCTCCGGTCAATAACCAATAGCGGAACCTGGATGCTCATATTGGCTCCCACATATTTTACGAAGATCCTTATCGGTCAGACCGCATAACAACATACGTTGTTCCCTTTGTCATCGGTATGTTACTTGCCCGAGATTCGATCGTCGGTATCTCAATACCTAGTTCAATATCGTTACCGGCAAGTCTCTTTACTCGTTCTGTAATACATCATCCCGCAACTAACTCATTAGTTGCAATGCTTGCAAGGCTTAAGTGATGTGCATTACCGAGAGGGCCCAGAGATACCTCTCCGACAATCGGAGTGACAAATCCTAATCTCGAAATACGCCAACCCAACAAGTACCTTCGAGACACCAGTAGAGCACCTTTAAAATCACCCGATTACGTTGTGACATTTGGTAGCACACAAAGTGTTCCTCCGTAAACGGGAGTTGCATAATCTCATAGTCATAGGAACATGTATAAGTCATGAAGAAAGCAATAGCAACATACTAAACGATCGAGTGCTAAGCTAACGGAATGGGTCAAGTCAATCACATCATTCTCCTAATGATGTGATCTCATTAATCAAATGACAACTCTTTGTCTATTGTTAGGAAACATAACCATCTTCGATCAACGAGCTAGTCGAGTAGAGGCATACTAGTGACACTCTGTTTGTCGATGTATTCACTCATGTATCATGTTTCCGGTTAATACAATTCTAGCATGAATAATAAACATTTATCATGATATAAGGAAATAAGTAATAACTTTATTATTGCCTCTAGGGCATATTTCCTTCATTAAAACGTTAAGATGCGACCTTCGTGCAACAATGGCCCCCAAATTATATTGTTTATAACCTAATACCGCACTCTTGAGGACACTCAGATCTGGAACGCACATGTGACAAGCCTCATCTTTACCATTAATGCATCTACCTACGAAGAGAGCAAAATAATGTATGAAAGGAAAATTAATGCTCCCTATGGTAGCTTGTGTGATTTCTCTAGATTCCCCCACAATGATACTAGCAAGAAAGTCTTTATATTCAGATTTGCGAGGTTCACTAACATTGCCCCACTGCGGGAGTTTGCAAGCATTATTAAAATCTTCTAAATCCATAGTATATGATTTATCATAAAGATCAAATAAAACAGTGTGAGAATTGCGCGATGATGTAAATTTAAACCTTCTCACAAAGGAATCAGTTAGGTAGTAGTATTGTGGGTACTTATCTGACACGAAGCCCTCAAGATCAGCGTTACACACATACGCGTCAAATTCATCCTTGATTCCTGCCTGGACCATAAACTCCTCTGACGGCCATTCACAAGGCCGCACCTGAGCTTCCCTCAGTGGTTCATCATCCGGCTCACGTATCGCGAGCCTTGGTCCTTGCTTCCTTGAGGAACCACCTTGGTACATTTTCCTGAACATTTTTCATTCTCAGAAAATAACTGAAATTTTAAGTGACTCAAAATAAAAGTGTACCAAACTCAACAAAATTGATAGCAACTACTCCCACAAGTGCCTAGAGACTATATCATGCATTAGAACTACTTGGGACCATATAAATTTGACATGCAAGCTCAAGAACAGGGTCACCTTAGCAGCAAAAATTTACAATAATTAAAGCACTAGAACAAAAACTAATTGGACCATTGGAGGAGTCACATACCGAAGAACAATCTCCCAAGGCAGTTTTGTGAATGAAGCTTTGAGCAAGGAGATCGAAAAGGGCAGCAAGATGAGCTAGAACACGGGTTTGAGCTTTGGGGGGTTTTTTCTGGAGGAAGACAAAGTGAGTGGGTGTAGAAATAAGTGGAGGGGGGCCACGTGGGGCCCACGAGGTAGGGGGCACGCCCTGCACCCTCGTGGCCAGATGGTGGGCCCCCCTGGTATGTTCTCAATGCCAGATATTCTTAAATATTCTACAAAAAATCATATTTCATTTTCAGGACGTTTGGAGAATTTTTATTTTTGGGGTATTTTTTATTGCAAGAATAATTCAGAAAACAGACAGAAAATACGAATTTTGCTTTATTTAATCTAAATAACAGAAAGTAAAAGGAGGGTACAGAGAGTTGTGCTTTCTAACTTCATCCATCTCATGCTCATCAAAAGGAATCCACTAACAGGGTTAATCAAGTCTTGTTAACAAACTCTTTCCGAATCGCATGAAACAGGAGAATTTTCGAATAACACTAGGTTACCTCAACGGGGATATGCACGCCCCCAATAATAAGAATATCATATTTCTTCTTGATAGTAGGAAGAGGAAATTTGAAACCTCCAATAGTAATTGTTGGAATTTTTCCAATAGAATTGATATTGTGGACTTGAGGTTGTTTCCTCGGAAAGTGTACGGTATGCTCATTACCATTAACATGAAAAGTGACATTGCCTTTGTTGCAGTCAATAACAGCCCCTGCAGTATTCGAAAAGGGTCTACCAAGAATAATAGACATACTATCGTCCTCGGGAATATCAAGAATAACAAAGTTCGTTAAAATAGTAACGTTTGCAACCACAACAGGCACATCCTCACAAATACCGACAGGTATAGCAGTTGATTTATCAGCCATTTGCAGAGATATTTCAGTAGGTGTCAACTTATTTAAATCAAGTCTACGATATAAAGAGAGATGCATAACACTAACACCGGCTCCAAGATCACATAAAGCAGTTTTAACATAATTTGTTTTAATGGAGCATGGTATAGTTGGTACTCCTGGATCTCCAAGTTTCTTAGGTATTCCATCTTTAAAAGTATAATTAGCAAGCATGGTGGAAATTTCAGCTTCCGGTATCTTTATTTTATTTGTAACAGTATATTTCATGTACTTAGCATAAGGGTTCATTTTAAACATATCACCAAACGACATACATAAAAGATAGGTCTAATCATTTCAAAGCAAAGCGCTCAAACTCCCCATCATCCTTTGTCTTGGATGGTTTAGGAGGAAAGGGCATGGGTTTCTGAACCCATGGTTCTCTTTCTTTACCGTGCTTCCTAGCAACAAAATCTCTCTTATCATAATGTTGATTCTTTGATTGTGGGTTATCAAGATCAACAGCAGGTTCAATCTCTACATCATTGTCATTGCTAGGTTGAGCATGATTATGAACATCATCATTAATATTATCACTAGGTTCATGTTCATTACTAGATTGTGTTTCAGCATTAGAAATAGAAATGTCATTGGGATTCTCAGGTGTGTCAACAACAGGTTCACTAGAAGCATGCAAAGTCATATCATTTTTCTTTTTGTTCTTCTTAGAAGGACTAGGTGCTCCAACATTAGTTCTCTGAGAATCTTGCTCAATTCTCTTAGGGTGGCCCTCAGGATACAAAGGTTCCTGAGTCATTCTACCCCCTCTAGTCACAATTCTAACAGCATTATCATTTTTCTTATTATTTAATTCATTGAGCAAATCATTTTGAGCTTTAAGCACTTGTTCTACTTGAGTGGTAACCATAGAAGCATGTTTACTAATAAGTTTAAGTTTACCTTTAACTCTAGACATATAATCACTCAAGTGTTCAATCATATAAGCATTACGTTTCAATTGTCTACCAACATAAGCATTGAAGTTTTCTTGTTTAACAATAAAATTATCAGACTCATCTAAGCATTGGCTAGCAGACTTATAACAAGGAATATCCCTTCAGAATTCTATAGAGAGAATTTACCTTTAGTACACAATGTCGGGTTATCAAGACCATGTATTTCTTCAATAGGTGGTAAATTCTTAACATCTTCAGCTTTAATACCCTTTTCTTTCATAGATTTCTTTGCCTCTTGCATATCTTCAGGATCGAGAAATAGAATACCCTTTTCTTCGGAGTTGGCTTAGGAATTGGTTCAGGAAGTGTCCAATTATTATCATTACTTAACATATTATTCAATAGCAATTCAGTTTGATCAACAGTTCTTTCCCTGAGAACACAATCAGCACAACTATCCAGGTGGTCTCTAGAAGCATCGGTTAGTCCATTATAAAAGATATCAAGTATTTCATTTTTATTGAGAGGATGATCAGGCAAAGCATTAAGTAATCGGAGAAGCCTCCCCCAAGCTTGTGGGAGACTCTCTTCTTCAATTTGCACAAAATTATATATTTCCCTTAAAGCAGCTTGTTTCTTATGAGTGAGGAAATATTTAGCAGAGAAGTAATAAATCATATCCCGGGGACTACGCACACAACCAGGAGTAAGAGAATTAAATCATGTCTTAGCATCACCCTTTAATGAGAACAGAAATAACTTAAGGATATAGTAGTAACTTATTTTTTCCTCATGAGTGAATAGGGTGGCTATATCATTTAATTTAGTAAGATGTGCCACAACAGTTTCAGATTCATAGCCATAAAAAGAACCAGATTCAACCAAAGTAATTAACTTAGGATCGAGAGAGAAATCATAATCCTTATCAGAAATACAAATAGGTGAAGTCGCAAAAGCAGGCTCATATTTCATTCTAGCATTCAAAGACTTTTCTTTCGGCTTAGCTAATAGTTTCTTAAGATCATATCTATCTTTGCAAGCAAAAAAGTCTCTAGCAGTTTCTTCATCCATAACATAACCCTCAGGCACATCAGGCAATTCATATCTAGGGGGAGAATCTTCATCATCACTTTCATCAATATTATCAGTTTCAATAATTTCATTCTCTCTAGCCCTAGCAAGTTGTTCATCAAGAAATTCACCTAATGGCCAGTATTATCAAGCATAGAAGTAGTTTCATCATAAGCATCATGCAAAGCAAAAGTGGCATCATCAATAACGTGCGACATATCAGAATCAATAGCAGGAGTAGGTGTCGCAAGTTTACTAATAACAGAAGGTGAATCAAGTGCAGAGCTAGATGGCAGATTTTTACCTCCCATCGTAGTTGAGGGATAAATCTTGGTTTTTTCATCATTCAAGTTCCTCATAGTGATCAGGAGATATAATCCCAAGTGACTCAAAGAATAGAGCTATGCTCACCGGTAACGGCGCCAGAAAATAGTCTTCATAACCCACAAGTATAGGGGATCGCAACAGTTTTCGAGGGTAGAGTATTCAACCCAAATTTATTGATTCGGCACAAGGGGAGCCAAAGAATATTCACAAGTATTAGCAGTTGAGTTGTAAATTCAACCACACCTGGAAAACTTAATACCTGCAGCAAAGTATTTAGTAGCAAAGTAGTATGGAAGTAACGGTAACGGTGGCAAAGGTAACAGTGGCAGTTTTGTAGTAATTGTAACACTGGCAATGGAAAAGTAACTAAGCAAAGATCAATATGTGAAAAGCTCGTAGGCATTGGATCAGTGATGGATAATTATGTCGGGTGCGACTCCTCATGCAACAGTTATAACATAGGGTGACACAGAACTAGCTCCAGTTCATCAATGTAATGTAGGCATGTATTCCAAATATAGTCATATGTGCTTATGGAAAAGAACTTGCATGACATCTTTTGTCCTACCCTCTTGTGGTAGCGGGGTCCTATTGGAAACTAAGGGATATTAAGGCCTCCTTTTAATGGAGTACCGAACCAAAGCATTAACACTTAGTGAATACATGAACTCCTCAAAATACGGTCATCACCGGGAGTGGTCCAGATTATTGTCACTTCGGGGTTACCGGATCATAACACATAGTAGGTGACTTTTGACTTGCAAGATAGGATCAAGAACACACATATATTCATGAAAACATAATAGGTTTAGATCTGAACTCATGGCACTCGGGCCCCAGTGACAAGCGTTAAGCATAGCAAAGTCATAGCAACATCAATCTCAGAACATAATGGATACTAGGGGATCAAACCCTAACAAAACTAACTCGATTACATGATAAATCTCATCCAACCCATCACCGTCCAGCAAGCCTACGATGGGATTACTCACGCTCGGCGGTGAGCATCATGAAATTGGCGATGGAGGATGGTTGATGATGACGATGGCGACGGATTCCCCTCTCCGGAGCCCCGAACGGACTCCAGATTAGCCCTCCCGAGAGAGATTAGGGCTTGGCGGCGGCTTCGTATTGTAAAACGCGATGAATCTTCTCTCTGGTTTTTTTCTCCCTGGGCGTGAATATATGGAGTTAGAATTGAGGTTGCTGGAGTCTCAGGGGGCCCACGAGGCAGGGGGCGCGCCCCGGGGGGTGGCGTGCCCTCCACCCTCGTGGACAGGGTGTGGGCCCCCTTATGCTGATTCTTTTGCCAATATTTTTTATATATTCCAAAAATATTCTTCGTGAAGTTTCAGGTCATTCCGAGAACTTCTATTTCCGCACAAAAATAACACCATGGAAATTCTGCTGAAAACAGCGCCAGTCCGGGTTAGTTCCATTCAAATCATGCAAGTTAGAGTACAAAACAAGGGCAAAAGTGTTTGGAAATGTAGATACGATGGAGGCGTATCAACACACTCCCCCTCTCATTGCTATGCATCTCCTAGATAGATCTTGCGTGAGCGTAGGATTTTTTTTTGAAATACTACGTTTTCCAAAACAACCTTACATGACCACGTTCATGAGACCGGTGCCACCGACAGACATGCAACTAGTTTTGCATAAAGGTGGCTAGCGGGTGTCTGTTTCTCCAACTTTAGTTGAATCTAATTTGACTGCGGCCGGTCCTTGTTGAAGGTTAAAACAACAAACTTGATAAATCACCGTTGTGGTTTTGATGCGTAGGTAAGAACGGTTCTTGCTAGAAGCCCATAGCAGCCACGTAAAACTTGCAACAACAAAGTAGAGGACGTCTAACTTGTTTTTGTAGGGATGTGATATGGTCAAGACATGATGTGATATGCGTTATTGTATGAGATGATCATATTTTGTAGAAGTTATCGGCAACTGGCAGGAGCCTTATGGTTGTCACTTTATTGTATGAAATGCAAACGCCATGTAATTGCTTTACTTTATCACTATGCGTTAGCGATAGTTGTAGAAGCAATAGTTGGCGAGACGACCACGAAGCTACGGTGGAGAACAAGGTGTCAAGCCAGTGACAATAGAGATCACGACGGTGCTTTGGAGACGGAGATCAAAGGCACAAGACGATGATGGCCATATCATGTCACATATTTTGGTTGCATGTGATGTTTATCTTTTACGCATCTTATTTTTCTTAGTACAACGGTAGCATTATAAGATGACCCTTACTAAAATTTCAAGGTATAAGTGTTCTCCACAGTATGCACCGTTGCGATAGTTCGTCGTGCTGAGACACCACGTGATGATCGGGTGTGATAGGCTCTACGTTCACATACAACGGGTGCAAGACAGTTTTGCACATGCGGAATACTCGGGTTAAACTTGACGAGCCTTAGCATGTACAGACATGGCCTCGGAACACTGGAGACCGAAAGGTTAAACGTGAATCATATAGTAGATATGATCAACATAGAGATGTTCACCATTGAAGACTACTCCATCTCATGTGATGATCGGACATGGTTTAGTTGATTTGGATCACGTGATCATTTATATGACTCGGGGGAGGTCTATCTAAGTGGGAGTTCTTAAGTAATATGATTAATTGAACTTTAATTTCTCATGAACTTAGTCTTGATAGTATTTGCAAATTATGTTGTAGATCAATAGCTCGCGTTGTAGCTCCCCTATGTTTTTGATATGATCCTAGAGAAAACTAAGTTGAAAGATGATAGTAGCAATTATGCGGACTGGGTCCGTGATCTGAGGATTATTCTCATTGCTACATAGAAGAATTATGTCCTTGATGCACCGCTAGGTGACAGACCTATTACAGGAGGAAATGCAGACATTATGAATGTTTGGCAAGATCGATATGATGACTCCTTGATAGTTTAGTGCACCATGCTTTACGGCTTAGAACCGGGACTTCAAAAACGTTTTGAACGCCACGGAGCATATGAGATGTTCCAAAAGTTGAAATTGGTATTTCAGACTCATGCCCATGTCGACAGGTACGAGACCTCTGACAAGTACTTTGCCTACAAGATGGAGGAGAATAGCTCAACCAGTGAGCATGTGCTCAGAATGTGTTGGTACTACAATCTCTTGAATTAAGTGGGAGTGAATCTTCCAGATAAGACAATGATTGACTGAGTTCTCTAGTCACTATCACCAAGCTACTAGAACTTCGTGATGAACTATAATGTGCAAGGGATAACGGAAAAGATTCCTGAGTTCTTCGCAATGCTGAAATCAGCGAAAGTAGAATCCAGAAAGAGCATCGAGTGTTGATGGTTAACAAGACCACTAGTTTCAAGAAAAAGGGCAAGGGAAAGAAAGGGTACTTCAAGAAGGATGGCAAACAAGTTGCCACTCCCATGAAGAAGCCCAAAGCTGGACCTAAGCCTGAAACTAAGTGCTTCTACTACAAAGGAAATGGTCACTGGAAGCGAAACTACCCCAAATACTTGGCGGATAAGAAGGATGGCAAAGTGAACAAAAGTATATTTGATATACATGTTATTGATGTGTACTTTACTAGTGTTCATAGTAACCCTAGGGTATTTGATACTGGTTCAGTTACTAAGATAAGTATCTCGAAATAGGAGTTGCAAAATGAACAGGGACTAGTTAAGGGCGAGGTGACGATGTGTGTTGGAAGTGATTCCAAGGTTGATAAGATCACCATCGCACATTCCCTCTACCTTCGGGATTAGTGTTGGACCTAAATAAATGTTATTTTGGTGTTTGCGTTGAGCATGAATATGATTAAATCATGTTCATTGCAATACTTTTATTCATTTAAGTCATAGAATAATTGTTGTTCTGTTTACATGAATAAGACCTTCTATGGTCATACACCCAATATGAATGGTTTATTGAATCTCGATCGTGATGATACACATATTCATAATATTGATGCGAAAAGATGCAAAGTTGATAATTATAGTGCAACATATTTGTGGCACTGCCGTTTACGTCATATTGAAGTAAAGCGCATGAAGAAACTCCATACGGATGGATTTTTGGAATAATTTGATTATGAATCATTTGATACTTGCGAACCATGCCTCATGGGCAAGATGACTAAAACTCCGTTCTCCGGAACAATGGAGCGAGCTTATGACTTATTGGAAATAATACATACCGATGTATGCGGTCCGATGAGTGTTGAAGCTCACGGCGGGTATCTCTATTTTCTGACCTTCACAGATGATTTGAGCAGATATGGGTATATCTACTTAATGAAACACAAGCGTGAAACAATTGAAAAGTTCAAAGAATTTCAGAGTGAAGTGGACAATCATCATAACAAGAATATAAAGTTTCTACGATCTGATCGCAGAGGCGAATATTTGAATTACGAGTTTGGCCTTCATTTAAAACAATGCATGTGGAATAGCTTCACAACTCATGCCACCTGGAACACCACAACGTAATGGTGTGTCTGAACGTCGTAACCGTACTTTATTAGATATGGTGCGATCTATGATGTCTCTTATCGATTTACCACTATCATTTTGGGGTTATTTATTAGAGATTGCTGCATTCACGTTAAATAGGTCACCATCTAAATCTGTTGAGACGACACCGTATGAACTGTGGTTTGGCAAGAAACCTAAGTTGTCGTTTCTTAAAGTTTGCGGTTGCGACACTTATGTCAAAAGGCTTCAGCCTGATAAGCTCGAACCCAAATCGGAGAAGTCCATCTTCATAGGATACCCTAAGGAAATAATTGGGTACACCTTCTACCACAGATCCGAAGGCAAGATATTTGTGGCCAAGAATGGAACCTTTCTAGAGAAGGAGTTTCTCTCGAAAGAAGTGAGTTGGAGGAAAGTAGAACTTGATGAGGTAATTGTACCTTCTCTCAAATTGGAAAGTAGCACATCAGTGAAATCCATTCCCGTGATGCCTACACCAACTAGTGAGGAAGCTAATGATGATGATCATGAAACTTCAGATCAAGTTACTACTGGACGTCATAGGTCGAACAGAGCACTTTCCGCACCAAAGGGTATGGTAATCCTGTCCTGGAAGTCATGTTAGTAGACCATGACGAACCTACAAACTATGAAGAAGCTATGATGAGCCCAGATTCTGACAGATGGCTAGAGGCCATGAAATCTGAGATATGATCCATGTATGAGAACAAAGTGTGGACTTTGGTGGACTTGCGCGATGATCGGCAAGCTATAGAGAAAAAATCAAGAGGAAGACGGACGTTGATGGTAGTGTTACTATCTACAAAGCTCGAATTGTCGCAAAAGCTTTTTGAAAAGTTCAAGGTGTTGACTACAATGAGATTTTCTCATTTGTATAGATTCTTAAGTCTGTCCGAATCATGTTAGAAATTGCCGCATTTTATGAAATCTGGCAAATGGGTATCAAAACTGCATTCCTTAATGGATTTATTAAAGAAGAGTTGTATAAGATGCAACCATAAGGTTTTGTCAATCCTAAAGGTGCTAAAAAAATGTGCAAGCTCCAGCGATCCATCTATGGACTGATGCAAGCATCTCGGAATTGGAAAATATGCTTTGATGAGTTGATCAAAGCATATAGTTTTATACAGACTTGCGGTGAAGCCTGTATTTACAAGAAAGTGAGTGGGAGCACTACAACCTTTCTCATAAGTATATGTGAATGACATATTGTTGATCGGAAATGATATAGAATTTTCTGGAAAGCATAAAGGAGTGTTAGAAAGGAGTTTTTCAAAGAAAGACCTTGGTGAAGCTGCTTACATATTGGGCATCAAGATCTATAGAGATAGATCAAGACGCTTGATAAGACTTTCGATGAGTATATACCTTGATAAGATTTTTAAGGAGTTCAAAATGGATGAGTCAAAGAAGGAGTTCTTGCCTGAGTTGTAAGGTATGAAGTTGAGTAAGACTCAAAATCCGGCCACGACAGAAGATAGAGAGAGAATGAAAGTCATTCCCTATGCCTCAGCCATAGGTTATATAAAGTATGCCATGTTGTATACCAGACCTATTTTGTACCTTACCATGAGTTTGGCAAGGGGGTTCAATAGTGATCCAGGAGTAGATCACTGGACAGCGGTCAAAATTATCCTTATGTACCTAAAGAGGACTAAGGAAATGTTTCTCGGTTATGGAGGTGACAAAGAGTTTGTCGTAACGGGTTACGTCGATGCAAGCTTTGACACTGATCCGGATGACTCTGAGTCTCAATCTGGATACATATTGAAAGGAGATTAATTATCTAAAGTAGCTCCGTGCAGAGCATTGTAGACATAGAAATTTGCAAAATACATATGGATCTGAATATGGCAGACCCGTTGGCTAAACTTCTCTCACAAGAAAAACATGATCACACCTTAGTACTCTTTGGGTGTTAATCGCATGGTGATGTGAACTAGATTATTGACTCTAGTAAACCCTTTGGGTGTTGGTCACATGGCGATGTGAACTATGGGTGTTAATCACTTGACGATGTGATCTATTGGTGTTAAATCACATGGCGATTTGAACAACATTATTGACTCTAGTGCAAGTGGGGGACTGAAGGAAATATGCCCCAGAGGCAATAATAAAGTTGTTATTTTATATTTCCTTATATCATGATAAATGTTTATTATTCATGCTAGAATTGTATTAACCGGAAACTTGATACATATGTGGATACATAGACACACCGTGTCCCTAGTAAGCCTCTACTAGACTAGCTCAATAACCAAAGATGGTTAAGTTTCCTAACCATAGACATGTGTTGTCATTTGATGAACGGGATCACATCACTAGGAGAATGATGTGATGGACAAGACCCATCCATTAGCTTAGCATAATGATCGTTAAGTTTTATTGCTATTGCTTTCTTCATGGCATATACATATTCCTTTCACTATGAAATTATGCAACTCCCGGATACCGTAGGAATACCTTGTGTGCTATCAAACGTCACAACGTAACTGGGTGATTATAAAGATGCTCTACAGGTATCTCCGAAGGTGTTTGTTGGGTTGGCCTAGATCGAGATTAGGATTTGTCACTCCGAGTATCAGAGAGGTATCTCTGGGCCCTCTCGGTAATGCACATCATAATAAGCCTTGCAAGCAATGTGACTAATGAGTTAGTTGCGGGATGATGTATTACGGAATGAGTAAAGAGACTTGCCGGTAACGAGATTGAACTAGGTATGAAGATACCGACGATCGAATCTCAGGAAAGTAACATACCGATGACAAAGGGAATTATGTATGTTGTCATTGCGGTACGAACGATAAAGATCTTTGTAGAATATGTAGGAACCAATATGAGCATCCAGGTTCCACTGTTTGTTATTGATTGGAGAGGTGTCTCGGTCATGTCTACATAGTTCTCGAACCCGTAGGGTCCGCATGCTTAACGTTCGATGACGATTTTGTATTATATGAGTTATGTGATTTGGTGACCAAATGTTGTTCGGAGTCCCGGATGAGATCGCGGACATGACAAGGAGTCTCTAAATGGTCGAGAGGTAAACATTGATATATAGGATGATGATATTCAGACACCAGAAGTGTTATGGGGGTACCAGGTACATATCGGGTCATCGAAAGGGGTTCTGGGCATCCCCCGGGCAACTACGTGGGCCTAATGGGCCAAGAAGGGGACAGACCTGCCCCTAGGGGGCTGGTGTGCCCCATGTAGACCGAAATAAGGGGGAAGGAAAGAGGGGAAGAGAGAAAGGAAGGGGAGGGATTGGGCCTCCCCCTTCCTTCTCTCCTCCCTCCTCCTTCCTTCCCCCTCCGGATGAATATGGAAGGGGGGAGGCCAAATTCGGAGGCGCCTCCTACTTGGGGCGCCCCCTTGGCTGCCTCTCCTCCCCTCCAACCTATATATATGAGGGGGGCACCGCTAGGACACACGACATTGATTTCTAGCCGTGTGCGGCGCTCCCCTCCACAGTTTACGCCTCCGGTCATATTTACATAGTGCTTAGGCGAAGCCCTGCGCGGATCACTTCACCATCACCATCATCACGCCATCGTGCTGACGGAACTCTCCCTCGACACTTTGCTGGATCAAGAGATCGAGGGACCTCATCGAGCTGAACGTGTGCAGAACACGGAGGTGTCGTATGTTCGGTGCTTGATCGGTCAGAACGAGAAGAAGTTCGACTACATCAACCTCGTTGTCAAACGCTTCCTCTTTCGGTCTACGAGGGTACGTGGACACACTCTCCCCCTCTCGTTGCTATGCATCTCCTAGATAGATCTTGCGTGAGCGTAGGATTTTTTTTTGAAATTGCATGCTATGTTTCCCAACAAAAGGTTTATTATTCATGCTAGAATTGTATTGAACGAAAACTTAAATAAACGTGTGGATACATAAACAAATACCGTGTACCTAGTGATCCTCTACTAGACTTGCTCATTGATCAAAGAAGGTTAGGGTTTCCTAACCATAGACATGAGTTGTCATTTGACACATCATTAGGAGAACGATGTGATGGACAAGACCCATCCGTTTGCTTAGCATATGATCGTTCAGTTTATTGCTACTGCTTTCTTAAATATCAAATGCATATTCCTTCGACCATGAGATCATGCAACTCCCGGATACCGGAGGGACAACTTGTGTGCTATCAAACATCACAACATAACTGGGTGATCATAAAGATGCTCTACAGGTATCTCCGAAGGTGTCTGTTGAGTTGGCGTGAATCGAGATTGGGATTTGTCATTCCGTGTGATGGAGAGGTATCTGTGGGCCCTCTCGGTGATACAACACACAAGAAGCTTGCAAGCAAAGTGACCAAGGATTTTAAGAGATGATGTATTACAAAACGAGTAAAGAGACTTGCCGGTGACTAGATTGAACTAGGTATAGAGATATCGACGATCGAATCTCGGGCAAGTAACATACCGACAGACAAAGGGAACTACGTATGTTGTCATAAAGGTTCGACCGATAAAGATCTTCGTAGAATATGTAGGAACCAATATGGGCATCCAGGTCCCGCTATTGGTTATTGACCGGAGAAGCATCTCGGTCATGTCTACATCATTCTCGAACCCGTAGGGTCCGCATGCTGAATGTTCCTTAACAATATAGTATTATATGAGTTATGTATGTTGGTGACCGAATGTTGTTCGGAGTCCTGGATGAGATCACGAACATGACAAGGAGCTCCAGAATAGTCCGGGGGTAAAAATTGATATATGGGATAATAATGTTTGGTCTCCGGAAGGGTTCAAAAATTCATCGAAAGGGGTTTCAGATGTTTTTCAAAATGTTCGGGTACGAGAACACTTTATTTGGGCCAAGGGTTAAAGCCCACGGGGCTTTATGAAGGTGCAAAAGGCGGTTTTGCGGAGGCCATGGGGCCAGATGCTAGACGCCAAGGACCATGGCGTCTGGTCCTGGAGTTTGAGAAGGACCTTTGCCTTGCGGGCTAAACCGACTTTGAGGAGGCTCTTTCTCCAAGAAACGATCCCAGGGCTCAACATATAAATAGAGGGGCAGGGCTAGCACCCGGAACAGATCAAGATTCACCAAGCCGTGTGCCGACATCTCCGCCCCCTCTAGTTTATCCTCCGTCATAGTTTCCGTTGTGCTTGGCGAAGCCCTGCGGAGATTGTTCTTCACCACCATTGTCACCACGCCGTCGTGCTACCGGAACTCATCTACTACTTAGCCCCTCTTGCTGGATCAAGAAGGCGAGGACGTCATCGAGCTGAACGTGTAGTGAACGGGGAGGTGATGTATGTTCGGTACTTGATCGGGACGGATCGTGAAGGTGTACGACTACATCAACCATGTTGATAAATGCTTCCGCTTAGCGATCTACATCAACCATGTATAGATCTTGCGTGTGCGTAGATTTTTTTTTGTTTTCCATGCAATGTTCCCCATCAGTGGTATCAGAGCCAGGTCTATGCGTAGATGATATGAACGATTAGAACACAAAGGAGTTGTGGGCGGTGATGTTCATACAGCTTACCACCGACGTCTTATTTTGATTCGGCGGTATTATGGGATGAAGCGGCCCGGACCAACCTTACATGTCCACGTACATGAGACCGGTTCCACCGACAGAAATGCAACTTGTTTTGCATAAAGGTGGCTGGCGGGTGTTTGTTTCTCTGACTTTAGTTGAATCTAATTTGACTACGGTTGGTCCTTGCAGAAGGTTAAAACGGCAAACATGATAATCACTGTTGTGGTTTTGCGTAGGTAAGAACGGTTCTTACTAGTTGCCCATAGTAGCCACGTAAAACTTGCAACAACAAAGTAGAGGACGTCTAACTTGTTTTTGCAGGTGTCGCGACCAGACCCGAATGGATCTAGCGCTCTGTGCTCAGTGTCATCCCTGGATCAGTAATGCTGACACCACACAGTACTTCGAAGGATTTATAGCAGAGTAGCAATCACACACTTATTACATCGTTGTCCACAAGGGAACTTAATACAATAATATGGCTTAAGGCCATCTAATAATAACAATGGAAGGCTTGGAAAGCGAAAGTGAGTCCATCAACTCCAACGGCATCACCGAGTATAGAACCACGACCTAACACCTTACTCGTAAATGCGAAAAATCTGCAACATGAAAAGTTGCAGCCCAAAACGGGTCAAGACATGGAATATCTTTGGCAATGTAACACATAGAGAACAATGAAGCAACAAGCCTATACTACATGCATATTTGGCTGGTGGTAAGGCTCTACGGTTACATTTTTGCATAAAGCTGATTTTTCCCTACATCAAAGGAATAATTTTATTTAACTATCATGGTGGTTGTTAAACATTGAGAATGGTTGACAGCATCCTCAATCCCAATTAAAAAGTACTCATTTACAACCCAATAACTTTATTATTAGAAGTAACATGTTGAGATTCACATGATACTCAAGTACTAGATACTCAGGATTTGTCCATAACCGGGGACACGGCTAATCATGATCAGTTTATACACTCTGCAGAGGTTTGCGCACTTTTCCCCACAAGACTCGATCGCCTCCGCTTGGTTCTCGCACTACATGGTGTTTGAGAAACGGATGACCGAGACATAGTCTTCGGAAGCGCTTAGCACCTTACATGTGGGTAGACCGTACCAACCTACATCCCTACATCAGCTAGCCTACCCGTAAGAGTTCGCACAACTTAGTCAACTACGCCAGAGCCCATAATTGGCTTGTGGCTGCACACGGAAGTTTCAGTTTGAATAATCTTATGATCCGTTTGAGAGTGTGTGTCGGTCAGAAGAAATACAGGCAAGTACTGATAGAAACCAGGTGCCTCAATCCACCCAGATGTGTGTTTAGGTTGCCACCTTAGATAAACCATTAATTAACAATCTCACATCTGTCATGGATATTCACTCACCCAATCCACGTCTACTAGCATAGCATAGCATAATAAGCAACGTAGAAGTAACTCCCAAGGTTTCATAAGTAAAACAGGTCATAGGTACTACCTCAATCTACTTCCCATCCCACAATTTAACTAGATCCTAAAAATGAAAGTGTTTGAGGTTTGATCTAATGCATAAAAAGCTGGGTAGTAGAAAATATGATCAAAGTGTTACTTGCCTTGCCGATGATCCATGAGTCCTAGAGATTGAAGTAACAAGCGGCGACTCCGGGTGATCTAACGCAGACAAACAACAAGCATACAATAAGTACTCATCTAATGCACAGGGAAATCTCGAATAAAAGATCTAACCAGATAGTTCAACTTAAGAACCCTGGTTGCAAAAGAATCGAATCAAATAAAGCATCGAAAGTCGGAACTCGAGAGAGAACGACTCGGTTTAGCAAATCTGAAATTAGGTCAAAATCTCACAGTAGCAAAACTCTGTGTAAGTAGGGTAGTCGGAACGGCGGTTTCATATTTAAACTCCAGCGCTTGAATCACCTGATTCGATAAACGAGCAAGAAATAAAACAGATTTGAAAATCGGATCAGAAATCGAATCTGAAAAATAACGGATTAAATCCGATTTAAAAGAAAACGACGAACGGATTAAATAACGGACGTTCGTTAACATAACTAATCCAACGAACGCGTTCATTGAAACGAACGGGTCGGTGAACGTTCACTAAATAAGAAAACCGAAAAAAAATAAACCAATCTAGGTTTTTTTAAAAAAAAACCGAACATCTCAAAAAATCGACCGGTTTTCTAGGGAAAACCGGATCGGATCGGGCGTGGGCGGCTACCTCAGCGGTTGGCGGGCTCGTGAGGTTAAATAGGAGGGGTGCTCGGCTTGGGGAAGAACGGGAGCAGGCATGAGCCGGACTCGGCGGCGGGTCGTCCCGAGCGGGACTCGGCGGGAAGGAGGCGGGCGACTGGGGCCTGGCTGGCTGGGCTGGGCCTTGCCCAGGCGCTGCTTTTTTTTTAAAATAAAACCAAGCGAATTAAAAAATATCAAGCGAACTCCGATTTAAATAAAACAAATTTTCCCGACTCCTAAAAATGAGTCGAACAAAATGAACTTTAAAAGCGGCAAACATGCATATATTTTTAAAATGCTCATTTTGCCTAAGCAAAATAAATCTTTCGAAAACTAAATTTGATTTATTTATAATACCTTCATTTTTCCTAAATGTTGGGAAAGTCATATTATTCCCTCTCTTGAGATTTTTATAGGAAAAACTTTATGAAGATAATTAAATAAATCCAATGATCCTATTTCCAAAATTTGAGAAATCCCAAATATGAAAATAATGAAACTTCCAACTCTCTCCGAGGGTCCTTGAGTTGCGTGAAATTTCCTAGGATCGGAAAATGCGAGAAAAATATGATATGCA
Source organism: Aegilops bicornis (assembly GCA_021605145.1). Lineage (NCBI taxonomy): Eukaryota > Viridiplantae > Streptophyta > Magnoliopsida > Poales > Poaceae > Aegilops > Aegilops bicornis. The sequence goes on from CM038669.1 coordinate 298,156,633, forward strand.
TGATGACCTAATGTATAACATCCCAAATTGAAAATTTGGGATGTTACAAACCTACCTCTTAAGATGAATCTCGCCCTCGAGATTCGGGTTGGCTAGAAAATAGGTGAGGGTGGTCCTTGAGCAAAACTTCCTCTCTTTCCAGGTGGGTTCATCCTCGGTGTGGTGGCTCCTTTGAACTTTGCAAAACTTGATAACCTTCTGCGGGTAACTCTGCTGGCATAATCGAGAATCTTAACAGGTTTTTTCCTCATATGTCAAGTCATCCTTCAATTGAATTGCTTCGGTGGCACTGTGTCTCTTAACGGTACCTCTTCTATCTCGGGGTGACATTTCTTCAACTGAGAAACATGGAATACGTCATGAACTCCTGACAGTCCTTCTGGTAATTCCAACTTATAAGCAACTTCTCCCATGCGTTGCAAAATCTTATACGGTCCAACGAAACGTGGTGCTAACTTTCCTTTAACTCCAAAACGCTTAACTCCTCGAGCGGGGATACTCGAGATATACTCTGTCTCCAACTTCATACTCAATCGCTGCGCTTTGAATCGGCATAGCTCTTTTGTCCGGACTGGGCTACCTTGAGCCTGTCTCGAATCAACTTAACTTTCTGTTGAGACTCCTTAATCAAATCTGGTCCAAACAAGCGGCGATCTCGGTTTAGTTCCATAACAACGGTGTCCTGCACCTTCTTCCATACAAAGCCTCGAAAGGTGCCATCTTCAAGCTGGTTTGGTAGCTGTTGTTGTAGGAAAATTCGACATCTGACAAATTGTGCGTCCCAGCTAGATCCATAATCTAGGGCACAAGCTCTCAAAGCATGTCCTCCAAAATCTGATTGACTCTCTCGGTCTGTCCATCGGTTACGTGGGTGGAAAGCTGTCTTGAATTCCAATCGAGTTCCCAATGTTTCGTGTAACCGGGTTCCAAAATTTCGGGTAAACCGGGGTTCCTCTATCTCGATACGATGCTCCTCGGAACTCCGTAAGCACACAATTCTGGTCATGTATATCTTTGCCAACTTAGCACTGCTATAGGTAGTCTTGACTGGAATGAAATGAGCTACCTTTGTCAAACGGTCGACTATAACCCAAATCGAGTCATATCCTGAATGAGTCTTTGGCAATCCCGTGATAAAATCCATGCCTAGTTTATCCCACTTCCATTCGGTATCGGCAATGGTTGTAACAATCCTGCGGCTTACGATGTTACGCCTTTACTTTCTCGACATACATCACAAACTGCTACATACTCCGCAATATCCTTCTTCATTCCGGTCCACCGTAAAGTATTCTTCAAATCCAAGTACATCTTGGTATTTCTGGGTGAATCGAATACGGTGAATCATGGGCTTCTTGTAAAATCAACTTCACGATCTACGGGTCATTGGGCACATAAACACGGTCCTCAACCATAGGGTATCGTGCTCATCCTCACGAAATCCTTTAGCTTTTCCTTTGCTCATTTTCTCCTTTATAGAGGCAACTTCCTTATCTGCCTTTTGGGCTTCTCTGATTTTGTCCATCAGCGTTGACTGAATCTCCAATGCTGCTACATAGCCTCTCGGAACTATTTCCAAACATATCTTTCGAAGGTCCTCGGCTAACTCATTGGGTATTCCTCCCATCATTAGGGTATTGACGTGGCTCTTACGGCTCAATGCGTCTGCTACGACATTAGCCTTCCCGGGGTGATAATGCAATCTCATGTCATAATCCTTGATAAGCTCTAACCATCTCCTTTATGCGAGATTCAATTTCATACGTGTGAAAATGTACTTGAGACTCTTGTGATCCGTATATACTTCACAATGATTTCCAATGAGAAAATGTCTCCACGTCTTCGTGGCATGCACAACGGTTGCTAACTCCAAATCATGAGTGGCATAATTCAACTCATGGGGCTTAAGTTGTCGTGAAGCATATGAAACAACTCTTCCTTCCTGCATAAGCCTTGCTCCCGATCCTCGGCGTGAAGCGCCGCAATACACCTCATAATCCTTAGTCCGATCCAGCAATATCAAAGCTGGTGAGGTGACCAATCTTTTCTTCAACTCCTGAAAACTTGCCTCACAGTCCTCGGTCCATACGAATTTGTTTTCCTTCTTCAACAATTCTGTCATAGGCTTGGCAATCCTTGAGAAATTCTCAATGAACCTTCGGTAGTATCCTGCGAGTCCAAGGAAACTCGAATCTCTCCAACTGTCGTTGGTGCTTCCCATTTGGTTACGGTCTCAACTTTTGTGGGGTCAACTGCTATCCCTTCTCCGGATATAACATGTCCGAGAAATCCAACTTCCTTTAGCCAAAACTCACATTTCTGAACTTGGCATACAACTGGGTGATCCCTCGGTTTCTCCAAAACCAATACATAAATGTTCCTTGTGTTCCTCTTCATTCTTGAGAAAATCAAAATGTCATCAATGAACACCACGATTTAACTTATCCAAAAACTCCATAAACACTTTGTTCATCGGGTTCATGAAATAGGCTGGTGCGTTAGTCGATCCAAATGACATAACGGTATACTCAGATAGTCCATATCTCGTGGTAAATGCTGTCTTGGGTATGTCACGCTCCCGAATCTTCAACCGATGGTACCACGATCACAAGTCGATCTTGGAAAACACCTTGGCTCCTTGCAAGCGATCAAACAGATCATTTATCATAGGTAGTGGGTACTTGTTCTTGATTGTTACTTCATTCAATCCACGATAATCAACAACCATTCTTAAAGATCCATCCTTCTTCTCCACTAGCAAAGCGGGTGATCCCCAAGGTGAAGAGCTTGGGCGTATAAAACCTTTATCCAAAAGTTCCTTAATCTGCTTCTTGATTTCCGCCAAATCCTGTCTTGGCATCCTATACGGTCGCCCGATATCGGGCCTGTTCACAGCAGCTCGATCAAAAACTCAATGTCTCTATCCGGTGGCATTCACAGCAACTCTTAGGAAATACATCAGGAAAATCCTTCACCACCGGGTACTTCTTCCTGTACCACTCCTGATAAGCAATTAACTTGTGATCTCCTCGGCTCGTGCCGTGATACATACTTAATCCTTCTTCCTTCTGGTGTAGTGAGCAAAATTGACTTTGTGGTGCAATCTATGTTTCCTCCATACCTTGATAACCAATCCATACCTAATATCACATCCAATCCTTGGGATTCCGTAACTATTAGGTCGAAGGAAAACATAGTGTCCAATCCTTAATGGCGGTCGATCACACCATTTACTAGCCATGTACTCTGCTCGGGTGAGGTTACTAGCATGGGTGACCTAAGGGCTTGGGTTGGTAACTTGTACTTATCCACAAATCCCTTGATATGTATGAATGCGATGCACCAAAGATCGAAAAGAACAACTGCAGTAAATGACTTAACCAAAAACTTACCGACATCTTTGCATCGGGCTGATCTTCAACCTCCTCCACTTCAATGTGGTTCACCCGTCCTCTATTGAAAGGGTTGGGCTTCTTTCGAGCTTCCATTGCCATTTCCATTACGGCATACGGACAGTCATCATTTGCATAGTGCCCAGTCTTGCGGCACTTAAAACAAGTAATATGACTCAGTCTACTTTGGATGGTGTTGACGGGTTGGTGCGATTACATCGTTGCTTCCTCCATTCCCGTTCCCATTCTTGGTGCTGTTATGGTTATGCGAATTACCTCCTCCATGGGTATCTCAAACTGAATTCCTGACTTAGGGGTATAACGAGGTTTGCTGAGCTCCAGAGTTATACTTCCCTTGCCCATACTTCCGCTTGCGATTCTCAATTTGTCGCTGCTTTCCTTCAATCAGAGAGCTCGGTCTACTAACTCTGGTAGTTATTGAAACTGGCTACCATCAACGGCATCTTTGAACTCATCATTCGGTCCTTCTAGAAACTTCTCTGTTTAGCTGCATCGAGTAACGTCATCCGGGGCATAACGTGCTAGTTTGCTAAAGTCATCCACGTCTATCGCCATGATCCTTCCTCCTTGGCGTAAATTGCGAAACTCACGCTTCTTCATGGCCATAGCTCCTATTTGAAACATGGGCGGTCTTGAAAAGCTTGCTGAAATTGATCCCATGTGGCAGTGTCTCTGAGGTAAGTGGTTGTGAAATTCTCCCACCATCTTTGCTGCGGGTCCTTCAAGCTGATGTGCGCAAACTTCACTCTTTCTCCATCCGTGCATCCTGCAGTGGTCAGCTCCCTTCCTATCTTGCGGAGCCGGTCATCTGCTACAATCGGCTCGGTGCTACCGGAATACACCGCGGGTTTAGTCTAAGGAAGCGAGTCGGATGATCCGCGGTGGTGGTGGCGGTGGGTTGTTGTTGTTGTTGTTGCCTCGGTTCTGCACCAATGTTTGAATCAGGGTGATACTGCTCTTTGGATCGGTTGGGTGATCTCTGGCGGGAAAAGCGAATCCGGGTCGCGTCTCGGAGGCATCTGATGGGTTTAGAAAAGATGAGAATTTAGAATAGAATGAGGTCTAAGGGGAATCACTACCCAAATGCATATGAGCAAATACACACAAAATCACTTCATTCAATCAAACAAAGGCTTACAACGATCTAGCTATCGCAAAAGTGCGTGTACTATAATGTTTACATGGAGGGATTACTACTAATATGTGGGGGACTTCTACTAATTTGAACCGGTGGAAGATTCCATAATGTCTGCTCCTGCTTCGTCTTCAAAGTCGGGTTCACTTGGATCCGAATCGGTGTCGTCGATGTTGATGTAGTCGCTTGGGCAATTGACATCTTGGTCTTCATTCTGAGCGCCAACTTCTTCTTGAGTTCTTCAATCTCGTACTTAAGATCGTTATTGTGTCTTGCTAGAGCTACGATCTCGTCCATATAGTCCTTGCGAGTTGTCTTTAGTTCTTCTTCAAGCTCGATGATCCTTCCCTTTGCATTACGCAACTCCAACATATCATTGCACATCTGGTTCTCCCCGGCGTCGAATGTCTGGTTTAACTCTGGATGAATGCGGCAATGGATCTATCCTTCTTGGTGCTGACGACGTCCCATTTGTCATCTCGGCGTCCACAAATCTGGTAGATTGTGTCCTTAAGGTCTTCTTGATAAACTTCTCCAATGCGTCCCATGGTGATGTGAGCTGCCATGCTCTTTCCCAGATTCCAAGTTGGTGCACTGAAAACACTATCTATTGGCTTGGTGATTGGGGCGAATGTCCTTCCTGGAACGTGAGCGTGAATCTTCCAGCGCTCCTCTTCAGGCAGAGTGGCATTGAAAGTTCCGGTGAAGCTTGGTAATCCAATGTTCAGGTGTTTGGTAACTTCCTTCAAGTGAAATCCAAAAGGTGTGCCTTCATCCGGTTGGGTGTACTTGATCTTTGCGTCCTTCATCCTAAAGAGAGTAGAAAAGATGAGGAGTTAGAAAATGGGAAGAGAATAGTGATCTATGGCTTTATCTTAGTGGTGCGTGTCCTATAGTCGGCGTGTGCTCGATACCATTCTCTCGTCATGACTGCACCGAATGGATCTAGCGCTCTGTGCTCGATGTCATCCACTGGATCGATAATGACACCACACAGTACTTGAAGGATTTATAGCGAGTAGCAATCACACACTTATTACATCGTTGTCCACAAGGGAACTTAATACAATAATATGGCTTAAGGCCATCTAATAATAACATGGAAGGCTTGGAAAACGAGTGAGTCCATCAACTCCAACGGCATCACCGAGTATAGAACCACGACCTAACACCTTACTCGTCGTTCTAAAAATCTGCAACATGAAAAGTTGCAGCCCAAAACGGTCAACACATGGAATATCTTGGCAATGTAACACATAGAGAACAATGAAGCAACAAGCCTATAATACATGCATATTTGGCTGGTGGTATGGATATTCGGTTACATTTTTGCATAAATCTGATTTTTCCCTACATCAAAGGAATTTTTTTATTTAACTTTCTTGTTGTTTGTTAAACATTGAGAATGGTTGACGCATCCTCAATCCCAATTAAAAAGTACTCATTTACAACCCAATAACTTTATTATTAGAAGTAACATGTTGAGATTCACATGATATTCAAGTACTAGATACTCAGGATTTGTCCATAACCGGGACACGGCTAATCATGATCAGTTTATACACTCTGCAGAGGTTTGCACTTTTCCCCACAAGACTCGATCGCCTCCGCTTGGTTCTCGCACTACATGGTGTTTGAGAAGCGGATGGCCGAGACATAGTCTTTCGAAGCGCTAGCACCTTACATGTGGGTAGACCGTACCAACCTACATCCCCTACATCAGCTAGCCTACCCGTAAGAGTTCGCACAACTTAGTCAACTACGCCAGAGCCCATAATTGGCTTGTGGCTGCACACGGAAGTTTCCAGTTTGAATAATCTTATGATCCCTTAGAGCACGGGTGGCGGTCCAAGAAATCTGAGCAAGTCTCGATAGAAACCAGGTGCCTCAATCCACCCAGATGTGTGTTTAGGTTGCCACCTTAGATAAACCATTAATTAACAATCTCACATCTGTCATGGATATTCACTCACCCAATCCACGTCTACTAGCATAGCATAGCATAATAAGCAACGAGAAGTAACTCCCAAGGTTTCATAAGTAAAAGCAGGTCATAGGTACTACCTCAATCTACTTCCCATCCCACAATTTAACTAGATCCTAAACATGCAAGTGTTTGAGGTTTGATCTAATGCATAAAAACTGGGTAGTAGAAAATATGATCAAAGTGTTACTTGCCTTGCTGATGATCCGCGAGTCCTAGAGATTCGAAGTAACAAGCGGCGCACTCCGGGTGATCTAACGCAGACAAACAACAAGCATACAATAAGTACTCATCTAATGCACAGGGAAATCTCGAATAAAAGATCTAACCAGATAGTTCAACTTAAGAACCCTGGTTGCAAAAGAATCGAATCAAATAAAGCATCGAAAGTCGAACTCGAGAGAGAACGACTCGATTTAGCAAATCTGAAATTAAGTCAAAATCTCACAGTAGCAAAACTCTGTGTAAGTAGGGTAGTCGAACGGCGGTTTCGTTCTGAAACTCCAGCGCTTGAATCACGATTAGATAAGCGAGCAAGAAATAAAACAGATTTGAAAATCGGATCGTAAATCGAATCAAAAATAACGGATTAAATCCGATTTAAAAGAAAACGATTTAACGGATTAAATAATGGACGTTCGATTAACAGAACTAATCCAACGAACGCGTTAATTGGAACGAACGGGTCGGTTAACGTTCAATAATTAATAAAACCGAAAAAAAATAAAACCAATCTAGTTTTTTTTTTTAAAAAAAACCGAACATCTCAAAAAAAAACGGACCGGGTTTTCTAGGGGAAAACCGGATCGGATCGGATGGGCGGCTACCTCCAGTCGCGTGGGCTCGGCGTGAGTTAAATAGGAGGGTGCTCGGCTTGGGAAGAAGGCAGGGCAGGCGGGAGCGGACTCGGCGGGCGTCGGGTCGTCCCGGCGGGACTTCGAGGGGGAAGGCGTGGCGCTGGGCCAACTGGCTGGCTTGGGCAGCTGGGCCTTGCCCGGCGCAGCGTTTTTTTAAATAAAACCAAACGAATTAAAAAATATCAAAGCGAACTCCGATTTAAATAAAACAAATTTTCCCCGACTCCTAAAAATGAGTCGAACAAAATGAACTTTAAAAACGGCAAACATGCATATATTTTTAAAATGCTCATTTTTGCCTAAGCAAAATAAATCTTTCGAAAACTAAATTTGATTTATTTATAATACCTTCATTTTTCCTAAATGTTGGGAAAGTCATATTATTCCCTCTCTTGAGATTTTTATAGGAAAAACTTTATGAAGATAATTAAATAAATCCAATGATCCTATTTCCAAAATTTGAGAAATCCCAAATATGAAAATAATGAAACTTCCAACTCTCTCCGAGGGTCCTTGAGTTGCGTGAAATTTCCTAGGATCGGAAAATGCGAGAAAAATATGATATGCATGATGACCTAATGTATAACATTCCAAATTGAAAATTTGGGATGTTCCAAACCTACCTCTTAAGATGAATCTAGCCCTCGAGATTCGGGTTGGCTAGAAAATAGGTGAGGGTGGTCCTTGAGTAAAACTTCCTCTCTTTCCCGTGTGGGTTCATCCTCGGTGTGGTGGCTCCACCGAACTTTGCAAAACTTGATAACCTTCGCGGGTAACTCTGCTTTGGCATAATCGAGAATCTTAACGAGTTTTTCCTCATATGTCAAGTCATCCTTCAATTGAATTGCTTCCGGTGCACCGTGTCTCTTAACGGTACCTCTTCTATCTCGGGTGACATTTCTTCAACTGAGAAACATGGAATACGTCATGAACTCCTGACAGTCCTTCTGGTAATTCCAACTTATAAGCAACTTCTCCCATGCGTTGCAAAATCTTATACGGTCCAACGAAACGTGGTGCTAACTTTCCTTTAACTCCAAAACGCTTAACTCCTCGAAGCGGGGATACTCCGAGATATACTGTCTCCAACTTCATACTCAATCGCTGGCGCTTTGAATCGGCATAGCTCTTTGTCCGGACTGGGCTACCTTGAGCCTGTCTCGAATCAACTTAACTTTCTGCTCGGACTCCTTAATCAAATCTGGTCCAAACAACTGACGATCTCCAGTTTCGTTCCATAACAACGGTGTCCTGCACCTTCTTCCATACAAAGCCTCGAAAGGTGCCATCTTCAAGCTGGTTTGGTAACTGTTGTTGTAGGAAAATTCGGCATACGGCAAATTGTCGTCCCAGCTAGATCCATAATCTAGGGCACAAGCTCTCAAAGATGTCCTCCAAAATCTGATTGACTCTCTCTGTCCATCGGTCTGTGGGTGGAAAGCTGTACTGAATTCCAATCGAGTTCCCAATGTTTCGTGTAACTGGTTCCAAAATTTCGAGGTAAACTGGGTTCCTCTATCTGATACGATGCTACTCGGAACTCCGTGTAAGCACACAATTCTGGTCATGTATATCTTTGCCAACTTAGCACTTCTATAGGTGGTCTTGGTGGAATGAAATGAGCTACCTTTGTCAAGCAGTCGACTATAACCCAAATCGAGTCATATCCTGAATGAGTCTTTGGCAATCCCGTGATAAAATCCATGCCTAGTTTATCCCACTTCCATTCGGGTATCGGCAATGGTTGTAACAATCCTGCTGGCTTCTGATGTTCTGCCTTTACTTTCTGACATACATCACAAACTGCTACATACTCCGCAATATCCTTCTTCATTCCGGTCCACCAGAAAGTATTCTTCAAATCCAAGTACATCTTGGTATTTCCTAGGTGAATCGAATACGGTGAATCATGGGCTTCTTGTAAAATCAACTTCCTGATCTCTGGGTCATTGGGCACATAAACACGGTCCTCAACCATAGGGTATCGTGCTCATCCTCACGAAATCCTTTAGCTTTTCCTTTGCTCATTTTCTCCTTTATAGAGGCAACTTCCTTATCTGCCTTTTGGGCTTCTCCGATTTTGTCCATCAGCGTTATTTGAATCTCCAATGTTGCTACATAGCCTCTCGGAACTATTTCCAAACATATCTTTCAAGGTCCTCGGCTAACTCATTGGGTATTCCTCCCATCATTAGGGTATTGACGTGGCTCTTACGGCTCAGTAAATGCCTTTCTGACATTAGCCTTCCCGGTGATAATGCAATCTCATGTCATAATCCTTGATAAGCTCTAACCATCTCCTTTGTGCGAGATTCAATTTCATACGTGTGAAAATGTACTTGAGACTCTTGTGATCCGTATATACTTCACAATGATTTCCAATGAGAAAATGTCTCCACGTCTTCGTGGCATGCACAACGGCTGCTAACTCCAAATCATGAGTGGCATAATTCAACTCATGGGGCTTAAGTTGTCGTGAAGCATATGAAACAACTCTTCCTTCCTGCATAAGCATCGCTCCAGTCCTCGACGTGAAGCGCCGTAATACACCTCATAATCCTTAGTCCGATGCGCAATATCAAAACTGGTGAGGTGACCAATCTTTTCTTCAACTCCTGAAAACTTGCCTCACGGTCCTCGGTCCATATGAATTTGTTTTCCTTCTTCAACAATTTTGTCATAGGCTTGGCAATCCTTGAGAAATTCTCAATGAACCTTCGGTAGTATCCTGCGAGTCCAAGGAAACTCGAATCTCTCCAACTGTCGTTGGTGCTTCCCATTTGGTTACGGTCTCAACTTTTGTGGGGTCAACTGCTATCCCTTCTCCGGATATAACATGTCCGAGAAATCCAACTTCCTTTAGCCAAAACTCACATTTCTGAACTTGGCATACAACTGGTGATCCCTCGGTTTCTCCAAAACCAATCGCAAATGTTCCTTGTGTTCCTCTTCATTCTTGAGAAAATCAAAATGTCATCAATGAACACCACGCATTTAACTTATCCAAAAACTCCATAAACACTTTGTTCATCAGGTTCATGAAATAGGCTGGTGCGTTAGTCGATCCAAATGACATAACGGTATACTCGTATAGTCCATATCTCGTGGTAAATGCTGTCTTGGGTATGTCCTGCTCCCGAATCTTCAGCTGATGGTACCCTGATCACAAGTCGATCTTGGAAAACACCTTGGCTCCTTGCAAGCGATCAAACAGATCATTTATCATAGGTAGTGGGTACTTGTTCTTGATTGTTACTTCATTCAATCCACGATAATCAACAACCATTCTTAAAGATCCATCCTTCTTCTCCACTAGAAAAACGGGTGATCCCCAAGGTGAAGAGCTTGGGCGTATAAAACCTTTATCCAAAAGTTCCTTAATCTGCTTCTTGATTTCCGCCAAATCTGTCTTTGGCATCCTATCACGGTCGCTTCGATATCGGGCCTGTTCACGGCAACGGCTCGATCAAAAACTCAATGTCTCTATCCGGTGGCATTCCCCGCAACTCTTCCGAAATACATCAGAAAATCCTTCACCACTGGTACTTCTTCCTGTACCACTCCTGATAAGCAATTAACTTGTGATCTCCTCGGCTCGTGCCGTGATACATACTTAATCCTTCTTCCTTCTGGTGTAGTGAGCAAAATTGACTTTGTGGTGCAATCTATGTTTCCTCCATACCTTGATAACCAATCCATACCTAATATCACATCCAATCCTTGGGATTCCAGAACTATTAGGTCCGAAGGGAAAACATAGTGTCCAATCCTTAATGGCGATCGATCACACCATTTACTAGCCATGTACTTTCTCGGGTGAGGTTACTAGCATGGGTGACCTAAGGGCTTGGGTTGGTAACTTGTACTTATCCACAAATCCCTTGATATGTATGAATGCGATGCACCAAAGATCGAAAAGAACAAGCTGCAGAAATGACTTAACCAAAACTTACCGACATCTTGCATCGGGCTGATCTTCAACCTCCTCCACTTCAATGTGGTTCACCTGTCCTCTATTGAAAGGGTTGGGCTTCTTTCCAGAGCTTCCATTGCCATTTCCATTCGCCTATACGATAGTCATCATTTGCATAGTGCCCAGTCTTGCGGCACTTAAAACAAGTAATATGACTCAGGTCTACTTTGGATGGTGTTGACGGGTTGGTGCGATTCTGTCCGTTGCTTCCTCCATTCCCGTTCCCATTCTTGGTGCTGTTATGGTTATGCGAATTACCTCCTCCATGGGTATCTTTGAAACTGAATTCTGACTTAGGGGTATAACGAGGTTTCTGCTGAGCTCCGTGAGTTATACTTCCCTTGCCCATACTTCCGCTATGCGATTCTCAATTTGTCGCTGCTTTCCTTCAATCAGGAGAGCTCGGTCTACTAACTCCTGGTAGTTATTGAAACCGGCTACCATCAACGGCATCTTTGAACTCATCATTCAGTCCTTCTAGAAACTTCTCTGTTTAGCTGCATCAAGAGTAACGTCATCCGGGGCATAACGTGCTAGTTTGCTAAAGTCATCCACGATCTTGGCCAACAGTCCTTCCTCCTTGGCGTAAATTGCAAACTCACGCTTCTTCATGGCCATAGCTCCTCTTTGAAACATGGGCGGTCTGAAAAGCTTGAAATTGATCCCATGTGGCGGTGTCTACAGGTAAGTGGCTGTGAAATTCTCCCACCATCTTCTTGCGGGTCCTTCAAGCTGATGTGCTGCAAACTTCACTCTTTCTCCATCCGTGCATCCTGCAGTGGTCAGCTCCCTTCCTATCTTGCGGAGCTAGTCATCTGCTACAATCGGCTCGGTGCTACTGGAGTACACCGGCGGGTTCAGTCTAAGGAAACGAGTCAGATGATCCGCAGGTGGTGGTGGCGGTGGGTTGTTGTTGTTGTTGTTGCCCTGGTTCTGCACCAATGTTTGAATCGTGGTATTCTCACCTGGATCAGTTGGGTGATCTCTGGCGGGAAAAGCGAATCCGGGTCGCGTCTCGGAGGCATCTGATGGGTTTAGAAAAGATGAGAATTTAGAATAGAATGAGGTCTAAGGGGAATCACTACCCAAATGCACATGAGCAAATACACACAAAATCACTTCATTCAATCAAACAAAGGCTTACAACGATCTAGCTATCGCAAAAGTGCGTGTACTATAATGTTTACATGGAGGGATTACTACTAATATGTGGGGGACTTCTACTAATTTGAACCGGTGGAAGATTCCATAATGTCCGCTCTGCTTCGTCTTCAAAGTCGGGTTCACTTGGATCCGAATCGGTGTCGCCGATGTTGATGTAGTCGCTTGGGCAATTGACATCTTGGTCTTCATTCCCGAGCGCCAACTTCTTCTTGAGTTCTTCAATCTCGTACTTAAGATCGTTATTGTGTCTTGCTAGAGCTACGATCTCGTCCATATAGTCCTTGCGAGTTGTCTTTAGTTCTTCTTCAAGCTCGATGATCCTTCCCTTTGCATTCTCGCAACTCCAACATATCATTGCACATATGGTTCTCTGGCGCCGAATGTGCTGGTTTAACTCTGGATGAATGCGGCAATGGATCTATCCTTCTTGGTGCCGACGACGTCCCATTTGTCATCTCGGCGTCCACAAATCCGGTAGATTGTGTCCTTAAGGTCTTCTTGATAAACTTCTCCAATGCGTCCCATGGTGATGTGAGCTGCCATGCTCTTTCCTGCATTCCAAGTTGGTGCACCGAAAACACTATCTATTGGCTTGGTGATTGGGGCGAATGTCCTTCCCGAACGTGAGCGTGAATCTTCCGGCTCCTCTTGAGCAGAGTGGCATTGAAAGTTCGGTGAAGCTTGGTAATCCAATGTTCAGGTGTTTGGTAACTTCCTTCAAGTGAAATCCAAAAGGTGTGCCTTCATCCGGTTGGGTGTACTTGATCTTTGCGTCCTTCATCCTAAAGAGAGTAGAAAAGATGAGGAGTTAGAAAATGGGAAGAGAATAGTGATCTATGGCTTTATCTTAGTGGTCGTGTCCTATAGTCGGCGTGGTGCTCGATACCATTCTCTCGTCAGCGACCGGACCGAATGGATCTAGCGCTACGTGCTCGATGTCATCCTGGATCAGTAATGTCGACACCACACAGTACTTCGAAGGATTTATAGCAGAGTAGCAATCACACACTTATTACATCGTTGTCCACAAGGGAACTTAATACAATAATATGGCTTAAGGCCATCTAATAATAACAGCGGAAGGCTTGGAAAACGAGTGAGTCCATCAACTCCAACGGCATCACCGAGTATAGAACCACGACCTAACACCTTACTCGTCAAATGAAAAAATCTGCAACATGAAAAGTTGCAGCCCGAAAACGGGTCAGCTCATGGAATAAGATGGCAATGTAACACATAGAGAACAATGAAGCAACAAGCCTATACTACATGCATATTTGGCTGGTGGTAAGGCTCTACGGTTACATTTTTGCATAAAGCTGATTTTTCCCTACATCAAAGGAATAATTTTATTTAACTATCATGGTGGTTGTTAAACATTGAGAATGGTTGACAGCATCCTCAATCCCAATTAAAAAGTACTCATTTACAACCCAATAACTTTATTATTAGAAGTAACATGTTGAGATTCACATGATATTCAAGTACTAGATACTCAGGATTTGTCCATAACCGGGGACACGGCTAATCATGATCAGTTTATACACTCTGCAGAGGTTTATGACTTTTCCCCACAAGACTCGATCGCCTCCGCTTGGTTCTCGTGACTACATGGTGTTTGAGAAGCGGATGACCGAGACATAGTCTTTCGTAAGCGCTAGCACCTTACATGTGGGTAGACCGTACCAACCTACATCCCCTACATCAGCTAGCCTACCCGTAAGAGTTCGCACAACTTAGTCAACTACGCCAGAGCCCATAATTGGCTTGTGGCTGCACACGGAAGTTTCCAGTTTGAATAATCTTATGATCCCTTAGAGCCCGGGTGGCGGTCCGAAGAAATCTGAGCAAGTCCTCGATAGAAACCAGTGCCTCAATCCACCCAGATGTGTGTTTAGGTTGCCACCTTAGATAAACCATTAATTAACAATCTCACATCTGTCATGGATATTCACTCACCCAATCCACGTCTACTAGCATAGCATAGCATAATAAGCAACGTAGAAGTAACTCCCAAGGTTTCATAAGTAAAACAGGTCATAGGTACTACCTCAATCTACTTCCCATCCCACAATTTAACTAGATCCTAAACATGCAAGTGTTTGAGGTTTGATCTAATGCATAAAAACTGGGTAGTAGAAAATATGATCAAAGTGTTACTTGCCTTGCTGATGATCCGCGAGTCCTAGAGATTCGAAGTAACAAGCGGCGCACTCCGGTGATCTAACGCAGACAAACAACAAGCATACAATAAGTACTCATCTAATGCACAGGGAAATCTCGAAAAAAAGATCTAACCAGATAGTTAAATTTAAGAACACTGGTTGCAAAAGAATCGAATCAAATAAAGCATCGAAAGACGAAACACTAGATAGAACGACTCGGTTTAGAAAATCTGAAATTAGGTCAAAATCTCACAGTAGCAAAACTCGTGTAAGTAGGGTAGTCGAACGGCGGTTTCGTTCTGAAACTCGAGCGCTTGAATCACGATTCGATAAACGAGCAAGAAATAAAACAGATTTGAAAATCAGATCGTAAATCGAATCAAAAAATAACGGATTAAATCCGATTTAAAAGAAAACGATTTAACGGATTAAATAACGGACGTTCGTTAACAGAACTAATCCAACGAACGCGTTCATTGAAACGAACGGGTCGGTGAACGTTCACTAAATAAGAAAACCGAAAAAAAAAACAAACCAATCTAGGTTTTTTTTTTAAAAAACCGAACATCTCAAAAAAAACCGGACCGGGTTTTCTAGGGAAAACCGGATCGGATCGGCGCGGGGCGGCGGCTACCTCGTGATCGGCGGGGCTCCGGAGTTAAATAGGAGGGTGCTCGGCTTGGGAAGAACGGGAGGCAGGCGGAGCCGGACTCTGGCGGCGGCGGTCCCAGCGGGACTCGGGCGCCAGCGGGGGAAGGGAGGCGGGCGCTGGCTGGCTGTTGGGCAGTGGCCTTAGCCGAAGCGGCGTTTTTTAAAAATAAAACCAAACGAATTAAAAAAAATATCAAACAAACTCCGATTTAAATAAAACAAATTTTCCCCGACTCCTAAAAATGAGTCGAACAAAATGAACTTTAAAAACGGCAAACATGCATATATTTTTAAAATGCTCATTTTTGCCTAAGCAAAATAAATCTTTCGAAAACCAAATTTGATTTATTTATAATACCTTCATTTTTCCTAAATGTTGGGAAAGTCATATTATTCCCTCTCTTGAGATTTTTATAGGAAAAACTTTATGAAGATAATTAAATAAATCCAATGATCCTATTTCCAAAATTTGAGAAATCCCAAATATGAAAATAATGAAACTTCCAACTCTCTCCGAGGGTCCTTGAGTTGCGTGAAATTTCCTAGGATCGGAAAATGCGAGAAAAATATGATATGCATGATGACCTAATGTATAACATTCCAAATTGAAAATTTGGGATGTTACAGCAGGGCATGTTGTGATGTGATATGGTCAAGATATGATGTGATACATGTTGATGTATGAGATGATCATGTCTTGTAATAAGTTCACGACTTGCATGTCGATGGGTACAACAACCGGCAGGAGCCTTAGGGTTGTCTTTAATTATGGCATGACCTGCGTGTCAATCTCTAAGCGCCATGTAATTGATTTACTTTATCGCTACACGTTAGCAATAGTTGTAGAAGCAATAGTTGGCAAGACGACCCCGACGCTACGATGGAGATCAAGGTGTCATGCCGGTGACGATGGAGATCATGCCAATGCTTTGGAGATGGAGATCAAAAGTACAAGATGATGATGGCCATATCATGTCACATATTTTGATTGCATGTGATGTTTATCCTTTATGCATCTTATTTTGCTTAGAACGACTGTAGCATTATAAGATGACCCCTTCACTTAATTTCAAGATAAAAGTGTTCTCCCTGAGTATGCAATTGCCAAAGTTAAATGCTTCAAAGCAACTCGCGATGATCGGGTGTGATAGACTCTCACGTTCACATACAACGGGTGTAAGCTAGTTTTGCACATGCAGAATACTTGGGTTAAGCTCGATGAGCCTAGCATGTACAAACATGGTCTCGAAACACTGGAGACCGAAAGGTCGAACATGAGTCATATAGTAGATATGATCACCATAGAGATGTTCACCATGGAAGACTACCCCATCTCATGTGATGGTCGGACATGGGTTAGTTGATTTGGATCACGTATCACTTAGACAACTTGATGGATGTTGATTTAAGTGGGAGTTCGTTAGTAATTTGATTATTTGAACTAAAATTTATCATGAGCTTAGTCTTAATAGTTTTTCTCATATCTATGTTGTAGATCAATGGCCCGTGCTACCGTTCCCTTGAATTTTAATGCGTTCCTAGAGAAAGCTAAGTTGAAAGATGATGGTAGCAACTACACGGACTAGGTCCATAACTTGAGGATTATCCTCATTGCTACACAGAAGAATTATGTCATTGATGCACCGCTAGGTTACCCACCCGCTCCCGCTAATCTAGACGTTGTGAACGCCTATCAAACGCGGACTGATGACTACTCGATAGTTCAGTTTGCATGCTTTACAGCTTAGAGCCGGGGCTCCAAAAGCGTTTTGAGCACCACAGAGCATATGAGATGTTCCAAGAGATGAAATTGATATTTCAAGCTAATGCCCGGGTTGAGAGATATTAAGTCTCCAACAAGTTCTATAGTTGTAAGATGGAGGAGAACAGTTCTGTTAGTGAACCCATACTCAAAATGTCTGGGTATCATAACCACTTGACTCAACTGGGAATTGATCTTCCAGTTGAGAGTGTTATTAATGAGTTGTTCGATCAACGCCACCAAGCTACAAAGGCTTCGTGATGAACTATAATATGCAAGGGATGATTTAAACGATCCCGAGCTCTTCGCGATGCTGAAATCGGCGGAGGTAGAAGTCAAGAAGGAGCATCAAGTGTTGATGGTTAACAAAACCACTAGTTTCAAGAAAAAGGGCAAAAAAAGGGAACTTCAAGAAGAATGGCAAGCAAGTTGCCGCTCCCATGAAGAAGCCCAAAGCTGGACCCAAGCACAGGCTGAGTGCTTCTCTTGGAAGGAAATGGTCAGTGGAAGCGGAACCGCCCCCAAATACTTGGCAGATAAGAAAGATAGCAAAGTGAACAAAGGTATATTTGATGTACATGTTATTGATGTGTACCTTACTAATGCTCGTAGTAGCACCTGGTTATTTGATACTGGTTCGGTTGCTCATATTTGTAATTTGAAACAGGAGCTATGGAAATAAACAAAGATTGGCTAAGGACGAGGCGACAATGCGCGTCGGGAATGGTTCCAAAGTCGATGTGATCGCCGTCCGCATGCTGCCTCTACATCTACCTTGGGGATTAGTTTTAGACCTCAATAATTGTTATTTGGTGCAAGCGTTGAGCATGAACATTATATCTAGATCTTGTTTAATGAGAGACGATTATTAATTTAAATTAGAGAATAATGGTTGTTCTATTTATATGAGTAATATCTTTTATGGTCATGCACCTTTGATGAATGGTCTATTCTTGTTGAATCGCGATCGTAGTTATACACATATTCATATTATTGTGGCACTGTCGTTTAGGTCATATTGGTGTAAAGCGCATGAAGAAACTCCATGCGGATGGACTTTTGGAATCACTTGATTATGAATCATTTGATACTTGTGAACCATGCCTCATGGGTAAGATGACTAAAACTCCGTTCTCCAGAACAATGGAGCGAGCTAATGACTTATTTGAAATAATACATACTGATGTATGCGGTCCGATGAGTGTCGAGGCACACTGCGGCTATCGTTATTTTCTGACCTTCATAGATGATTTGAGTAGGTATGGGTATATCTACTTGATGAAACACAAGTCTAAAGCATTTGAAAAGTTCAAAGAATTTCATAGTGAAGTGGAGAATCATCATAACAAGAAAATAAAGTTTCTAATATCTGACCGCGGAGATGAATATTTGAGTTACGAGTCTGGCCTTCATTTTAAACAATGTGGAATTGTGTCACAACTCATGCCACATGGAAGACCACAGCGTAATGGTGTATCCGAACATTGTAACTGTACTTTATTACATATGGTGTGTTCTATGATGTCTCTTACCGATTTGCCTTTATCATTTTGGGGTTATGCATTAGAGAGAGCCGCATTCATGTTAAATAAGGCACCGTCTAAATCCGTTGAGATGACATCGTATGAACTATGGTTTGGCAAGAAACCTAAGCTGTTGTTTCTTAAATTTTGGGGATGCGACGCTTATGTCAAAAGGCTACAATCTGATAAGCTCGAACCCAACTCAGAGAAGTTCATCTTCATACGATACCCTAAAGAAACTATTGGGTACACCTTCTACCACATATCCGAAGGCAAGATCTTTGTTGCTAAGAATGGGTCATTTCTAGAGAAGGAGTTTCTTTCGAAAGAAGGAGTGGGAGGAAAGTAGAACTTGATGAGGTAATTGTACCTTCTCTCGAATTGGAAAGTAGCACATTAGAGAAAACCGTTCCCATGATGCCTACACCAACTATAGAGGAAGCTAATGATGATGATCATGAAACTTCAGATCAAGTTACTGTTGGGGAACATAGTAATTTCAAAAAAAATCCTACGCACACGCAAGATCATGGTGATGCATAGCAACAAGAGGGGAGAGTGTTGTCTACATACCCTCGTAGACCGTAAGCGGAAGCGTTTATCAACGTGGTTGATGTAGTCGTACACCTTCACGATCTGTCCCAATCAAGTACCGAACGTACGGCACCTCCGCGTTCAGCACACGTTCAGCTCGATGATGTCCTCGCCTTCTTGATCCAGCAAGAGGGGCGAAGTAGTAGATGAGTTCCGGCAGCACAGCGGCGTGGTGTCGGTGTTGGTGAAGAACAATCTCCGCAGGGCTTCTCCTAAGCACTACGTAAACTATGGCGGAGTATAAACTAGAGGGGACGGGGTTGCGGGCACACGGCTTGGTGTTTCTTGATGTGTCTTTGGTGCTAGCCCTGCCCCTCTATTTATATGTTGAGCCCAGGGATCAAAACTTGGAGCAAAAGCCTCCTCAAAGTCGGTTTTGCCTGAAAGGCAAGAGTCCCACTCGGGCTCCAGGACCAAACGCCACAATCCTTGGCGTCTGGCCCAGACGCCATGAGCCTCGGCGGGCCAGACGCCAGGGTCTCCGGCGTTTGGCCCCCTGGCCTCCGCAAAACTCCTTTTGCACCGACCTAAAGCCTCATGGGCTTCACCCCTTGGCCGAATCATATCATCTTATATATCAATCTTTACCTCCGGACCATTCCGGAGCTCCTCGTCATGTCTGTGATCTCATCTGTGACTCCGAACAACATTCGGTCACCAACATACATAACTCATATAATACTATATCGTCAACGGACGTTAAGCGTGTGGACCCTACGGGTTCGAGAACTATGCAGACATGACCGAGACACCTCTCTGGTCAATAACCAATAGCGGAACCTGGATGCCCATATTGGCTCCTACATATTCTACGAAGATCTTTATCGGTCGAACCTTATGACAACATACGTTATTACCTTTGTCATCGGTATGTTGCTTGCCCGAGATTCGATCGTCGGTATCCTCATACCTAGTTCAATCTCCTTACCGGCAAGTCTCTTTACTCATTCCATAATGCATCATCCCGTAAATAACTCATTAATCACATTGCTTGCAAGGATTATAGTGATGTGCATTACCGAGAGGGCCCAGAGATACCTCTCAGATACTCGGAGTGACAAATCCTAATATCGATCTATGCCAACCCAACAAACATTTTCGGAGACACCTATAGAGCATCTTTATAATCACCCAGTTACGTTGTGACGTTTGATAGCACACAAGATGTTCCTCCGGTATTCGGGAGTTGCATAATCTCTTAGTCAGAAAAACATGTATAAGTCATGAAGAAAGCAGTAGCAATAAAACTTAATGATCATTATGCTAAGCTAACGGATGGGTCTTTTCCATCACATCATTCTCCTAATGATGTGATCTCGTTCATCAAATGACAACACATGTCTATGGTCAGGAAACTTAACCATCTTTGATTAACGAGCTAGTCAAGTAGAGGCATACTAGGGACACTTTCTTTTGTCTATGTATTCACACATGTATCAAGTTTCGGTTAATAAAATTCTAGCATGAATAATAAACATTTATCATGATATAAGGAAATATAAATAAGATCTTTATTATTGCCTCTAGGGCATATTTCCTTCAGTCTCCCACTTGCACTAGAGTCAATAATCTAGTTCACATCGCCATGTGATTTAACACCAATAGTTCACATCGTCACGTGATTTAACACTCTATAGTTCACATCGCCATGTGACCAATACCCAAAGGGTTTACTAGAGTCAATAATCTAGTTCACATCGCCATGTGATTAACACCCAAAGAGTACTAAGGTGTTGTAACGACCAAACCTCGAAGGATTTGAGTCTTTGTGCTTACCGTGCTAGTCCCTGGATCGAACTCGCTAGCACACACAGTATAGATGAATACCATAATAGCAAGTGCATCATTTATTACAACGTATGATCCGAATGTATAAAATAAAACAATCTGCATAGCACTTGGCTAGCTTTATTCAATCAATCGTGAAAGTAGCAGAAAATAACGATGAGTCCCATCATAGCCCACTGGCGATGCTGAGTGCAGACTCGCGACCCTAACGGTACCTTATTCTTCGTCTGAATATCCTGCAACATGAGACGTTACAGCCATGTAGGTCAATACTTCGAATGTATTAGCAAGTTACACACGAGTAATAATATAGCAGACCTACATGTATATGCATAGTACAACAAAAGGAAGGCTTGAGGGTTTATTTTTGCAGAAAGATGATTTTGTCCTCATAACTACCTAATAGTCAAATTTTTATTTAGTTCTTTTGTTACTACAATTAAATGCACAAGGTTGAGTTGGCAAAAATCAACTCAACCTACCCTTTATTAAGTTGCCCAACAAATTTATTAAATGTCACATCTGTCAATATCATCCAACAACTGTAATGGCATAGTGGCTCAAATTTACCCATAACCGGGGGCACGACTAATCATGATTAGTTTTCATACTCTGCAGAGTTTAGTACGCTTTACCCACTGGACCCAATCCGAAGATTGAGATGAAGTCTTTCAGAAGAGGTTCACTTAACCACCTGACAATAGCTCGCGTCACACTCCGGACAATCTACACGTTTCACACAATTCGACAAATCAATCACCGAAACATGAATAGAACCAAAACAAAACCAACAGAAAGAAAACCATTTTAAAACTCAACAACAGAAGCTTAACAGCACCTAAATTTCACTATGGTCACAAAGCAAAAAGAATCACTCAATTCCGATAAACGATTTAAAAGTTATGGCCTCCGGAAGGTTTAATTTGAATTTGAACGAATTCAAATTTGAAAGGTGCAAACATGTGAGATTTTGGTATTGTGATAATGTGCTGATTTTTGTGAGTGCATAGGAAAAAGAATTGCCTAAATTGGACTTATAGAATAAAATATATAGCTAGTTGAAGTTAGAGTTGAAAATATGAAGAAAACAAAAAAAAACAGAACCCCCTGGTCCTGTAGCGACTCCTGTGCTTGCCCTGTAACGATTTGCCACCTGGCAGTTCATGATTGGCCGGGGTTTGCTGTGTGTGCGTGCTCAGCGGAAACAGAGGAAAAATGGCGGTGGCTTCGGGCGTCGGTGTCGGCGCTCCACCGGTGGGTCTCCGGCGAAGACGAAGGGACGGACGGGTGCAGCGTTGAGTGGCGGAGTTGGTGGTGGTGTTCAACGGCGACGGGGCTCCCTCGAGCGGCGGTGGTGAGCTCGAGAATTCCGGCGTGCTCCGGCGGAGGCAGACATCGGCGGCGACGACGTTCTAGTGCCCTGCAGAGTCTCCTGAGGTCTCAAACGAGTGCGGTTTCGAGTGGGGTTTCGAGATAGATAAGTGGAGCGGCCGGTGATGATCTTACAACGACGAAAATGACCGGTAAAACGGCGACGTCTCGAGCTCCTCCGGCGAGATCCGTTTCGCCCTAGCTCACCCGTGCGGCAACATGAGACGGGGAAAAGGGGCTGCGGGATTTCTTCGAGGGGTTTTGCCCGCATGGGGGCTCTCGGGCGTGCGCGGGGTCGACCACGGGCGCGGGGCGATCCGGCTCGGCCTCGGCGTGCGTTTGTGCATGCGGCTCGGGGAAGCACAGGAACAGGGCGCGGGACCCGCTGGTCAGCGGCTGGGGCGAGGTGGACTGCGGGTGCGGGTCGGGTGCGAGCGATGCATACCGCTTCGGCAGCGGCGGTTGGGCTGCGGCTGTTGCACACTGGTGGGCCGTGGCGGCTAGCTGGTCCGCGTAGTGCTCTGTGCTGCGCGCTGTGTTTTTTTACAAAACAACAGAAGTAAAAAAATAACTAAAAATAAAACAACAGTATAAAAACTAAATAAAAATACGTAAACACACAGTAAAATCTATACTGCTAATATAAACTACAGGAACACTAGTTCCTCACCTAATGCAATTTTAGAAATTCATTTTGATGCAAAAGGCCACACGAACAGTAAAATAACACACAATTAAAATATTTTGGGGATTTCAAAAATTACCAGAACATATCAAACGAACTGGAAATAATATTTGCACATTATGAACATTTTAAAACATGGGAGAAGTCATGTTATCTCCGCTCCAATAAATTGCCTTTGGTTGCATAATGATTCGAAATATTGCAGAAAGACAAATAATGCAATAAAAATACGATATGCATATGAATGATCTAATAACATCCTAATTTAGGAAAATTGGGATGTTACAAACCTACCCCCCTTAAGATGAATCTCGCCCTGGAGATTTGGGATGGCTAGCAAATAGGTGTGGGTGATCCTGCCTGAGATCTTCCTCTCGTTCCCAGGTAGCTTCCTCCTCTATGTGATGATCCCACTGAACCTTGCATAACTTCATTGTCTTGGTGCGAGTAACTCTCTCTGTTGTCTCCAAAATCTTAACTGGTTTCTCCTCATATGTCAAATCACTCTCCAACTAAATTGCCTCAAGTGGCACCGCGTCCCTCAATGGAACACTCATCATCTCTGCATGGCACTTCTTCAACTGAGATACATGAAACACATTATGAACTCCTGACAAGGGTTACGGCAACTCGGTGATAAGCTACCTCTCCTCTACGCTCCAAGATCTTGTAAGGCCCCACAAAACGTGGTGCTAACTTACCCTTGATTCCAAACCTCTTAATTCCACGAAGTGGTGAAACTCGAAGGTATGCACGGTCTCCTACCTCATATGTCACCTCCTTACGTTTTGCATCAGCATAACTCTTCTGCCTAGACTGTGCTATCTTTAGCCTGTCACGAATCAATTTGACCTTCTCCTCAGCATCTCTGATCAAGTCTGGTCCAAAGAACTGGCGCTCTCCAACCTCATCCCACATCAATGGTGTCCTCCACTTTCTACCATACAATACCTCAAATGGTGCCATCTTCAGACTAGCCTGATAATCATTATTATATGAGAACTCGCATAAGGTAAATTATCATCCCAATCGGACCCATAGTCCAAAGCACAAGCTCTCAACATATCCTCCAAAATCTGATTTACCCTCTCACATGCGCCCATCATGTCTGTGGATGGAAAGTTGTACTGAACTCCAGCCTGGTGCCCAAGGATTCATGCAACTGACGCCAAAATTTAGATGTGATCTGAGTACCTCTATCAGACACTACCTTCCTTGGAACTCCTGAAGGAAATATGCCCTAGAGGCAATAATAAAGTTATTATTTATTTCCTTATATCATGATAAATGTTTATTATTCATGCTAGAAATGTATTAACCGGAAACATAATACATGTGTGAATACATAGACAAACAGAGTGTCACTAGTATGCCTCTACTAGACTAGCTTGTTAATCAAAGATGGTTAAGTTTCACGACCATAGACAAAGGAGTTGTCATTTGATTAACAAGGTCACATCATTGGTTGAATGATCTGATTGACATGACCCATTCCATTAGCTTAGCACCCGATCGTTTAGTATGTTGCTATTGCTTTTATCCATGACTTATACATGTTCCTATAACTATGAGATTATGCAACTCCCGTTTGCCGGAGGAACACTTTGGCTACTACCAAACATCACAACGTAACTGGGTGATTATAAAGGAGTATTACAAGTGTCTCCAAAGGCAGATGTTGGGTTGGCGTATTTCGAGATTAGGATTTGTCACTCCGATTGTCGGAGAGGTATCTCTGGCCATCTCGGTAATGCACATCACTATAAGCCTTGCAAGCAATGTAGCTAATGAGTTAGTTACGAGAATGATGCATTACGGAACGAGTAAAGAGACTTGCCAAGATGTGAGATTGAACTAGGTATTGGATACCGACGATCGAATCTCGGGCAAGTAACATACCGATGACAAAGGGAACAACGTATGTTGTTATGCGGTCTGACCGATAAAGATCTTCGTGAAAATGTAGGAACCAATATGGGCATCCAGGTCCCGCTATTGGTTATTGACCGGAGATGTATCTCGGTCATGTCTACATTGTTCTCGAACCGTAGGGTCCGCACGCTTAAGGTTTCGATGGCGGTTATATTATGAGTTTGTGTATTTTGATGTACGAAGGAGTTCGGAGTCCGGATGTGATCACGGACATGACGAGGAGTCTCGAAATGATCGAGACATAAAGATTGATATATTGACGGCTATATTCGGACTCGGAAAGGTTCCGGAAGTTTCCGGAGAAAACGGAGTGCGGAGGGGTTACGGAACCCCTGGGGAAGTAATGGGCCTTATTGGGCCAAGAGGGAGAGAGAGGGCTGCGCCAGGAGGTGGCGCGCGCCCCCATGGGGAGTCCGAATTGGACAAGGAGGGGCGGCCCCTTCCCTCTTCCTCTCCCTCTCCTTCCTTCCCCTTCCTCCTTCCTAGTTGGACTAGGAAAGGGAGTCCTACTCCCACTAGGAGGAGGACTCCCCCCCTCCTTGGCGCGCCTCCTAGGGCCGGCCGGCCCTCCCCTTGCTCCTTTATGCTCAGGGGGCAGGGGGCACCCCATGACACACAAGTTGATCCTTGAGATCGTTCCTTAGCCGTGTCTGGTGCCCCCTCCACCATATTCCACCTCGGTCAAATCGTGGCAGTGCTTAGGCGAAGCCTGCGTTGGTAGAACATCAAGATCGTCACCACGCCGTCGTCTTGTGGAACTCTCTCTCCCGGAGCTTTGCTGGATCGGAGCCCGAGGAGCGCCACCGAGCTGTACGTGTGCCAAGAACTCGGAGGTGCCGGAGTAACGGTGCTTGGATCGGTTGGATCGCGAGGAGAACGTCTGACTACTTCCTCTACGTTGTGATTGCTTCCGCTTCGGTCTCTGAGTGCGTAGACAACACTCTCCCCTCTCGTTGCTATGCATCACCATGATCTTGCGTGTGCGTAGGAAATTTTTGAAATTACTACGTTCCCCCAACGGTGGCATCCGAGCCTAGGTTTTTTTGGTTTGATGTTCTGCCCTAGTAGAACACAAGTGAGTTGAGGGCGATACAAGTCATTGTGCCTACCAGCAGGTCATACTGTGGTTCAGCGGTATTGTGAGATGAAGCGGCCCGGACCGACATTACGCGTACGCTTGCGCGAGACTGGTTTCACCGTTACGAGCACTCGTGCTTAAAGGTGGCTGGCGGGTGTCTGTCTCTCTCACTTTAGTTGAACCGAGTGTGGCTACGCCCGGTCCTTGAGAAGGTTAAAATGGAGTCTAATTGACGAAGTATCGTTGTGGTCTTGATGCGTAGGTGAGATTGGTTCTTGCTTAAGCCCGTAGCAGCCACGCAAAATTTGCAACAACAAAGTAGAGGACGTCTAACTTGTTTTTGCAGGGCATGTTGTGATGTGATATGGTCAAGACGTGATGCTATATTTTATTGTATGAGATGATCATGTTTTGTAACCGAAGTTATCGGCAACTGGCTGGAGCCATATGGTTGTCGCTTTATTGTATGAAATGCAAACGCATACGTAATTGCTTTACTTTATCACTAAGCGGTAGCGATAGTCGTAGTAGCAATAGATGGCGTAAACGACAACGATGCTACGATGGAGATCAAGGTGTCGCGCGGTGACGATGGTGATCACGACGGTGCTTGAGATGGAGATCACAAGCACAAGATGATGATGGCCATATCATATCACTTATATTGATTGCATGTGATGTTTATCCTTTATGCATCTTATTTTGCTTGGTTGACGGTAGCATTTTAAGATGATCTCTCACCTAAATTATCAAGTAGTGTTCTCCCTGAGTATGCACCGTTGCCAAAGTTCGTCGTGTCGAGACACCACGTGATGATCGGGTGTGATAAGCTCTACGTCCATCTACAACGGGTGCAAGCCAGTTTTGCACACGCAGAATACTCGAGTTATACTTGACGAGCCTAGCATATGCAGATATGGCCTCGGAACACGGAGACCGAAAGGTCGGCGTGAATCATATAGTAGATATGATCAACATAAGATGTTCACCATTGAAAACTACTCCATCTCACGTGATGATCGGTTATGGTTTAGTTGATTTGGATCACGTGATCACTTAGATGACTAGAGAGATGTCTGTCTAAGTGGGAGTTCTTAAGTAATATGATTAATTGAACTTAAATTTATCATGAACTTAGTACACGATAGTTTCTTGCTTGTCTATGTACATTTATAGATAGATGGCTCGTCTTTGTTGTTCCATTGAATTTTAATGCATTCCTTGAGAAAGCAAAGTTGAAAGATGATGGTAGCAATTACACGGACTGGGTCCGTAACACGAGGATTATCCTCATTGCTGCCTGAAGAGTTACGTCTGGATGCACCGCTAGGTGCCAGACCTCTTCTTGATGTAACCGACGACGTTAAGAACGTCTGGCAGAGCAAAGCTGATGACTACTCTATAGTTCAATGTGCCATGCTTTACGGCTTAGAACCGGGTCTTCAACGACGTTTTGAAAGTCATGGAGCATATGAGATGTTCCAGGAGTTGAAGTTGATATTTCAATGTAATGCCCGGATTGAGAGATATGAAGTCTCCAATAAGTTCTATAGCTGCAAGATGGAGGAGAATGGGTCTGTCGGTGAGCACATACTCGTAATGTCCGGGTATTACAATCACTTGACTCAACCGGGAGTTGATCTTCCGGATGATTGTGTCATTGATGTAATTCTTCAATCACCGCCACCAAGCTACAAAGGCTTCGTGATGAACTATAATATGCAAGGGTTAGTAAAGACTATGCTCGAGCTCTTACATAATCTTTGAAGGCTGCGGAGGTAGAAATCAAGAAGGAGCATCAAGTGTTGATGGTCAATAAGACCACTAGTTTCAAGAAGAAAGGCAAAGGGAAGAAGAAGGGGAACTTCAAGAAGAACAGCAAACAAGTTGTCGCTCAGGAGAAGAAACCCAAGTCTGGACCTAAACCTGAAACTGAGTGCTTCTACCGCAAGCGGTAGTCCTTTGGAAGCGGAACTGCCCCAAGTATTTGGCGGATAAGAAGGATGGCAAGGTGAACAAAGGTATATGTGATATACATGTTATTGATGTGTACCTTACTAGAGCTCGCAGAGCACTGGTATTTGATCGGGTTACATTGCTAATATTTGCAACTCAAACAGGGGACTACGGATTGCGAACACCGGCAAAGGGCGAGGTGACGATGCGCATGGGAAATGGTTCCAAAGTCGATGTGATCGCGGTCGGCACGCTACCTCTACATCTACCTTCGGATTAATTTTAGACCTAAATAATTGTTATTTGGTGCCGCGTTGAGCATGAACATTATATCTGGATCTTGTTTGATGCGAGACGGTTATTCATTTAAATCGAGAGAATAATGGTTGTTCTATTTATATGAATAATATCTTTTATGGTCATGCACCCTTAACGAGTGGTCTATTTTAATGAATCTCGATAGTAGTGATACACATATTCATAATGTTGAAACCAAAAGATGCGAGTTTATAATGATGGTGCAACTTATTTGTGGCACCGCCATTTAGGTCATATCGGTATAAAGCGCATGAAGAAACTCCATCTTGATGGACTTTTGGAGTCACTTGATTATGAATCACTCGGCACTTCTGAACCGTGCCTCATGGGCAAGATGACTAAAACCCCGTTCTTCGGTACTATGGAGAGAGCAACAGATTTGTTGGAAATCATACATACAGATGTATGTGGTCCAATGAATGTTGAGGCTCGTGGCGGATATCGTTATTTTCTCACCTTCACAGATGATTTAAGCAGATATGGGTATATCTACTTAATGAAACATAAGTCTGAAACATTTGAAAAGTTCAAAGAATTTCAGAGTGAAGTTGAAAATCATCGTAATAAGAAAATAAAGTTTCTACGATCTGATCGTGGAGTCGAATATTTGAGTTACTGAGTTTGGTCTACATTTGAAACAATGCGGAATAGTTTCGCAACTCACGCCACCGGAACACCACAGCGCAATGGTGTGTCCGAACGTCGTGTCGCACTTTACTAGATATGGTGCGATCTATGATGTCTCTTACAGATTTACCGCTATCGTTTTGGGGTTATGCTCTTGAGGCGGCCGCTTTCTCGCTTAATAGAACACCATCAAAATCCGTTGAGACGACACCTTATGAACTATGGTTTAGCAAGAAACCAAAGTTGTCGTTTCTTAATGTTTGGGGATGCGATGCTTATGTGAAAAAGCTTCAACCTGATAAGCTCAAACCTAAATCGGAGAAATGTGTCTTCATAGGATACCCAAAGGAGACAGTTGGGTACACCTTCTATCACAGATCCGAAGGCAAGACATTTGTTGCTAAGAATGGATCCTTTCTAGAGAAGGAGTTTCTCTCGAAAGAAGTGAGTGGGAGGAAAGTAGAACTTGATGAGGTAATCTGTACCTTCTCCCTTATTTGAAAGTAGTTTATCACGAAACCGGTTTCGCGACATCTACACCAAATAGTGAGGAAGTTGATGATGTTGATCATGAAACTTCAGATCAAGTTACTCTGTAACCTCGTAGATCAACCAGAGTAAGATCCACACCAGAGTGGTACGGTAATCCTGTTGGAAGTCATGCTACTAGATCATGATGAACCTACGAACTATGAAGAAGCGATGGTGAGCCCAGATTCCATAAAATGGCTTGAGGCCATGAAATCTGAGATGAGATCCATGTATGAAAACAAAGTGTGGACTTTGATTGACTTGCCCGAGGGTCGGCAAGCAATAGAAAACAAGTGGATCTTCAAGAAGAAGACCGACGCCGACGGTAATATTATCGTCTACAAAGCTCGACTTGTCGCAAAGGGGTTTCGACAAGTTCAAGGGATTGACTACGATAGACCTTCTCACCCGTAGCGATGCTTAAGTCTGTCCGAATCATGTTAGCAATTGCCGCATTTTATGATTATGAAATTTGGCAAATGGATGTAAAGACTGCATTCCTGAATGGGTTTCTGGAAGAAGAGTTGTATATGATACAACCAGAAGGTTTTATCGATCCAAAGGGAGCTAACAAAGTGTGCAAGCTCCAGCGATCCATTTATGGACTGGTGCAAGCATCTCGGAATTGGAATAAACGCTTTGATAGTGTGATCAAAGCATTTGGGTTTATCTGAGACTTTTGGAGAAGCCTTTGTATTTACAAGAAAGTGAGTGGGAGCTCAGTAGCATTTACGATATTATATGTAGATGACATATTACCGATCGGAAATGATATAGAATTCTGGATAGCATAAAGGGATACTTGAACAAGAGTTTTTCGATGAAAGACCTCGGTGAAGCTGCTTATATATTAGGCATAAAATCTATAGAGATAGATCAAGACGCTTAATTGGACTTTCACAAAGCACATACCTTGACAAGATTTTGAAGAAGTTCAAAATGGATCAAGCAAAGAAAGGGTTCTTGCCTGTATTGCAAGGTATGAAGTTGAGTAAGACTCAATGCCCGACCACCGCATGAAGATAGAGAGAAAATGAAAGATGTTCCTATGCCTCGACCATAGGCTCTATCATGTATGCAATGCTGTGTACGGACCTGATGTGTGCCTTGCTATAAGCTTAGCACGGAGGTACCAGAGTGATCCAGGAGTGGATCACTGGACAACGGTCAAGAACATCCTGAAGTACCTAAAAAGGACTAAGGATATGTTTCTCGTATATGGAGGTGACAAAGAGCTCATCGTGGCAGTTACGTTGATGCAAGCTTTGACCTTGATCCGGACGATTCTAAATCGCAAACCGGATATGTATTTACACTAAGCGGAGGAGCTGTCGGTTGGTGCAGCTCTAAACAAAGCGTCAGCGGGATCTACATGTTAAGCGGAATACATAGCAGCTTGAAGCAGCTAATGAAGGAGTCTGGATGAAGGAGTTCATATCCGATCTAGGTGTCATACCTAGTGCATCGGGACCAATGAAAATCTTTTGTGACAATATCGGAGCAATTGCCTTGGCGAAGGAATCCAGATTTCACAAGAGAACAAAACACATCAAGAGACGCTTCAATTCCATCCGGGACTTAGTCCGGTGGGAGACATAAAGATTTGCAAGATACATACGGATCTGAATGTAGCAGACCGTTGACTAAGCCTCTTCCACGAGCAAAACATGATCAACACCAAGACTCCATGGGTGTTAGAATCATTCTTGTGTAATCTAGATTATTTACTCTAGTGCAAGTGGGAGACTGAAGGAAATATGCCCTAGAGGCAATAATAAAGTTATTATTTATTTCCTTATATCATGATAAATGTTTACTATTCATGCTAGAAATGTATTAACCGGAAACATAATACATGTGTGAATACATAGACAAACGGAGTGTCACTAGTATGCCTCTACTAGACTAGCTTGTTAATCAAAGATGGTTAAGTTTCCTGACCATAGACAAAGGAGTTGTCATTTGATTAACAAGGTCACATCATTGGTTGAATGATCTGATTGACATGACCCATTCCATTAGCTTAGCACCCGATCGCTTAGTATGTTGATATTGCTTTTATCCATGACTTATACATGTTCCTATAACTATGAGATTATGCAACTCCCGTTTGCAGGAGGAACACTTTGGGTACTACCAAACGTCACAACGTAACTGGGTGATTATAAAGGAGTATTACAAGTGTCTCCAAAGGCAGATGTTGGGTTGGCGTATTTCGAGATTAGGATTTGTCACTCCGATTGTCGGAGAGGTATCTCTGAGCCATCTCGGTAATGCACATCACTATAAGCCTTGCAAGCAATGTAGCTAATGAGTTAGTTACTGAGAATGATGCATTACGGAACGAGTAAAGAGACTTGCCAATGCGAGATTGAACTAGGTATTGGATACCGACGATCGAATCTCGGGCAAGTAACATACCGATGACAAAGGGAACAACGTATGTTGTTATGCGGTCTGACCGATAAAGATCTTCGTAGAAAATGTAGGAACCAATATGGGCATCCAGGTCCCGCTATTGGTTATTGACCGGAGATGTATCTCGGTCATGTCTACATTGTTCTCGAACCGTAGGGTCCGCACGCTTAAGGTTTCGATGACGGTTATATTATGAGTTTGTGTATTTTCATGTACCGAAGGATTTCGGAGTCCCGGATGTGATCACGGACATGACGAGGAGTCTCGAAATGATCGAGACATAAAGATTGATATATTGGACGGCTATATTCGGACACCGGAAAGGTTAGGAAGTTTAGGAGAAAACCGAAGTGCTTGGGAGGGTTACGGAACCCCGGGAAGTAATGGGCCTTATTGGGCCAAGAGGGAGAGAGAGGGCTGCGCCAGGAGGTGGCGCGCCCCCATGGGGAGTCCGAATTGGACAGGAGGGGGGCGCCCCTTCCCTCTTCCTCTCCCTCTCCTTCCTTTCCCCTTCCTCCTTCCTAGTTGGACTAGGAAAGGGAGTCCTACTCCCACTAGGAGGAGGACTCCCCCCTCCTTGGCGCGCCTCCTAGGGCCGGCCGGCCCTCCCCTTGCTCCTTTATATCACGAGGCGGGGGCACCCCATGACACACAAGTTGATCCTTGAGATCGCTCCTCAGCCGTGTGCGGTGCCCCCTCCACC
Source organism: Aegilops bicornis (assembly GCA_021605145.1). Classification (NCBI taxonomy): domain Eukaryota; kingdom Viridiplantae; phylum Streptophyta; class Magnoliopsida; order Poales; family Poaceae; genus Aegilops; species Aegilops bicornis. Next base: position 298,189,261 of record CM038669.1, read on the forward strand.
ATATTCCACCTCGGTCAAATCGTGGCAGTGCTTAGGCGAAGCCCTGCGTTGGTAGAACATCAAGATCGTCACCACGCCGTCGTCTTGTGGAACTCTCTCTCCGGAGCTTTGCTGGATCGGAGCCGAGGAGCGCCACCGAGCTGTACGTGTGCCAAGAACTCCGGAGGTGCCGGAGTAACGGTGCTTGGATCGGTTGGATCGCGAGGAGAACGTCGACTACTTCCTCTACGTTGTGATTGCTTCCGCTTGGTCTCACGAGTGCGTAGACAACACTCTCCCCTCTCGTTGCTATGCATCACCATGATCTTGCGTGTGCGTAGGAAATTTTTTTGAAATTACTACGTTCCCCAACAACTCCATGCAGACAAACAATCTTAGACATATAAATCTTTGCTAGCTGAGCACCGGTATAAGTAGTCTTTACCGGGATGAAGTGAGCAACTTTAGTCAAACGATCAACAACTACCCAAATAGAATCATAACCTGACCGAGTCCTGGGTAGACCTGTAATGAAATCCGTACCAATCTCATCCCACTTCCAAACAGGTATAGGCAATGGCTGTAACAAACCTGCTGGTCGCTGATGTTTTGCTTTAACTCTCTGGCACACATCACATGTTGCAATATATCCAGCAATTTCCCTCTTCAGGCTAGGCCACCAAAATCTTTCCCTCAAATCCAAATACATCTTAGTATTACCTGGGTGAATAGAATAAGGTGAATCATGTGCCTCCTGAAGAATCAACTTCCAGATATCTGCATCTTGAGGTACACAAATACGCTTCTCAAACCATATGGCTCCATGTTCATCCTCATGGAAACCTTCCGCCTTACCTTTAGCCATATTCTCTTTTATCTCAGCAATCTTCTTATCACCCTTTTGAGCTTCTTTGATCCTGTCAAGCAAAGTAGGCTTTACCTCCAGTGTTGCTAAATATCCCTTAGGAACAATCTCCAACCTGAGATTCCTGAACTGTTCACATAACTCGGGTGGCATATTATCAACATTAATTGCATTAGCATGGCTCCTACGACTTAATGCATCAGCAACAACATTAGCCTTGCCAGGATGATACTGCACTTTCAAATCATAATCCTTAATAAGCTCCAACCATCTCCTCTGCCTGAGATTCAAATCCTTCTGGGTAAAAATATACTTCAAGCTCTTATGATCAGTAAATATATCACAATTATTACCAATAAGATATGGCCTCCAAGTTTTCAATGCATGCACAACTGAGGCTAACTCCAAATCATGTGTAGGATAATTATGCTCATGATTCTTAAGCTGACGTGAAGCATATGAAACAACTTTACCTTCCTGCATCAAAACACTCCCAAGTCCTTGACGAGAAGCATCACAATATACCTGGAAGTCCTTATGTATATCCGGCAGAGTTAAGACTGGTGCTGTAACCAAACGCTGCTTCAATTCCTGAAAGCTGGCTTCACATTCATCAGTCCAAACAAACTTCTTCTCCTTCTTCAACAATTCAGTCATAGGCTTTGCAATCTTAGAAAAGTTCTCAATAAACCTCCTGTAATAACCTGCAAGGCCCGAGAAGTTGCGAATCTCTCCAACTGTCGTGGGTGTCTCCCACTCTGTAACTGCAACAACCTTAGATGGATCAACTGCAACTCCATTACCTGACACAACATGTCCAAGGAAAGCTACCTCAGCCAGCCAAAACTCACGATTCTTGAACTTGGCATCTGATTGATGTTCCTCGGTTTCTCAATACCAAACGCAGATGCACCTCATGCTCTTGCTTATTCTTGGAGAACACCAATATATCATCAATGAAAACAACCACAAATTTATCCAAGAACTCCATAAACACCTTGTTCATCATATTCATGAAATATGCAGGAGCGTTAGTCAATCCAAATGACATAACAGTATATTCATACAACCCATATCTCGTAGTAAAAGCAGTCTTTGGAATATCTTGCTCACGAATCTATTAATTGATGATAACCAGAACGAAGATCAATCTTAGAAAACACAGTAGCTCCCTCCAACTGGTCAAATAGATCATTTATCATAGGCAAAGGATACTTATTCTTAATGGTTACCTCATTCAGAGAACGATAATCAACACACATCCTCAAGGTCCCATCCTTCCTCTCCACAAATGAATCGAGCTCCCCAAGGTGATGAACTTGGGTGAATAAATCCTTGTGCCTCGCAATTCTCTTATCTCGCTTCTTCAATTCCTCCAACTCTTTAGGAGGCATTCTATACGGTCTCTTTGCAATAGGTCCAAGGCTCGGTATTAAATCAATAAGAAACTCAATATCTCTATCCGGTGGCATACACAGCAACTCCTCCGAAACACATCTGGATAATCTCTCACAATCGGCACCTCTTCCGTGCTACCCCTTAAGAGAGTTCACCGCACCTGATTACGCTTTATACTTACACGCATATTTGATCCTCTTCCTCCCTGGTGCCTTTGAGAGTAATAGATCGACCGCACAATCAATACGACCTTTATATAACCGCAACCAATCCATACCCAAAATAATATCCAGACCTTGTGACTTCAATATAATCAAATCCAGAGGAAACTCATGCTTCCCAATAGACAAAAGTCAATCGATGACAACCAACACCTGCTATCATCTCAGCTCCTGGGGAACTCACTCTAATAGGCATACTAAGGGTTTTGGTTGGCAATCCATATTTATCAACAAATACCCTCGAAATAAATGAATGTGATCCACTAGTATCAAAAAGAACAAGTGCAGGTACTGAATTAATCAAGAACTTACCAATCACTGCATCAGGTTCATTTTAAACCTCCTCCACATTAACATGATTTACATGACCCTTTTGGAAGGGGTTTGGCTTGCTGGATCATGAGTTCTTCGCCCCTGGGCAATCTGTGGCATAGTGCCCCATAGCCTTACACCTGAAGCACTGCACCTGACTCAAATCCCTTGGTGCACGTGTAACCTGGTGGTTCTGGTTATTGTTCCCTCCATTGCCATTACCATTACCATTACCATTACCTCTGCCATTGCCATTGTTACTCTTGTGCCCATTATGATGATGGTGGCCATTATGGTTGTGGCCATTCCCTCCATGATGATTATGATCATTACCTCCATGATGATTATGCCCATTACCTCCATGATGATTATGCCCAATACCTCCATTACCATGATATGAAGTGTGTGGCTTCAGTTGTGGTCCTGAATTATACCTGTTATTGTTGTTGTACTTCCTCTTGCGATTCTCTATGGCATGTTGCTTTCCCTCCATCACAATAGCCTTATCAATCAAATCCTGGCAATTCCTAAAAGTGGCCACTGTCAACTGAAGGCTCAAGTCATCATTTAGGCCCTCCAAGAATTTCTCCTGCCTAGCTGCATCAGTGTTAACATCATTAGGAGCATACCGTGCAAGATTATTAAATTCCTCCACATACGCATTAACCGTGCGACCTCCCTGGCGTAAACTGCAAAACTCTTTCTTTTTCAGACTCATAGCACCAGCAACCACATGTGCAGCACGAAAAGCATCCTGAAACTGAGGCCATGTGATAGTAGCAATGGGATAGGTGACCAAGTAATTGTCTCACCAAGCTGTAGCAGGACCCTCCAACAAATGTGAGGCAAACCTCACCCTCTCTGCATCTGTGCATCCAACCGTCTGTGTTCCTATTGATTTGACGGAGCAGGTCATCAGCCACAATAGGTTCGGGGAACTCGAGAACCTCCGAGGATTCAACCTCAAGAACCCGGTAAGCATATCCACCTTTGTTGTTGTTTTTGTTGTTGTTGTTGTTGTTGTTGTTGCTGTTGTTGTTGTTGTTGTTGTTGTTGTTGTTGTTGTTGTTGTTGTTGTTGTTGTTGTTGTTGTTGTTGTTGTTGTTGTTGTTGTTGTTGTTGTTGTTGTTGTTGTTGTTGTTGTTGTTGTTGCTGTTGTTGCTGTTGTTGTTTTTTGCTGTTGTTGTTGTTGTTGTTGCTGTTCTTTATTCTTCTTTGTTGTTGTTGTTCTGTTGTTGTTGTTGTTGTTCTTGTTGTTGTTATTCTTTGTTGTTCTTATTCTTGTTGTTGTTGTTGTTGTTGTTGTTGTTGTTGTTGTTGTTGTTGTTGTTGTTGTTGTTGTTGTTGTTGTTGTTGTTGTTGTTGTTGTTGTTGTTGTTGTTGTTGTTGTTGTTGTTGTTGTGCGGCGTTGAGTGGCGGAGGTGGTGGTGGTGTTTACGGCGACGGGGCTCCCTCGAGCGGCGGTGGTGAGCTCGAGAATTCCGGCGTGCTCCGGCGGAGGCGGGCGTCGGCGGCGACGACGCTCTAGTGCCCTGTAGAGTCTCCTGAGGTCTCAAACGAGTGCGGTCTCGAGTGGGGTTTCGAGATAGACAAGTGGAGCGGTCAGGGATGATCTTACAGCAACGAAAATGACCGGTAAAACGGAGGCATCTCGAGCTCCTCCGGCGAGATCCGTTTCGCCCTAGCTCACGCGTGCGGCAAAAGGAGACGGGGAAAAGGGGCTGCCGGGTTTCTTCGAGGGGCTTCGCCCGCATGGGGGCTCTCGGACGTGCGCGGGGTCGACCACGGGCGCGGGGCGATCCAGCTCGGCCTCGACGTGCGTGCGTGCGTGCGGCTCGGGGAAGCAGAGGAACAGGGCGCGGGACCCGCTGGTCAGCGGCTGGGGCGAGGTGGACTGCGAGTGCGGATCGAGTGTGAGCGATGCATACCGCTTGATGGCGGGCGGTTGGGCTGCGGCAAGACTGGTGGGCGTCATGCGGCTAGCTGGGCCAGAAGGTTTCTGCGCTTCTGCTGTTTTTTTTTACAAAACAACAGAAGTAAAAAAAATAACTAAAAATAAAATAACAGTATAAAAACTTTATAAAAATACATAGACACACAATAAAATCTATACTGCTAATATAGACTACCGGAACACTAGTTGCTCACCTAATGCAATTTTATAAATTCATTTTGATGCAAAAGGCCACACAAACAGTAAAATAACACACAATTAAAATATTTTGGAGATTTCAAAAATTACCAAAACATATCAAACGAACTGGAAATAATATTTTGCACATTATGAACATTTTAAAACAGGGGAGAAGTCATGTTATCTCCGCTCCAATAAATTGCCTTTGGTTGCATAATGATTCAAAATATTGCAGAAAAAAAAATAATGCAATAAAAATATGATATGCATATGAATGATCTAATAACATCCTAATTTAGGAAAATTGGGATGTTACAGGTGTGATCATGTTTTGCTTGTGAGAGAGGTTTATTCAATGGGTCTGCCATATTCAGATCCGTATGTATTTTGCAAATTTCTATGTCAACAATGCTCTGCACGGAGCTACTCTAGCTAATTGCTCCCACTTTCGATATGTATCCAGATTGAGACTTAGAGTCATCTGGATCAGTGTCAAAACTTGCATCAACGTAACCCTTTACGACGAACCTTTTGTCACCTCTATAATCGAAAACATACCCTTATACCACTAAGGATAATTTTGACCGATGTCTAGTGATCTACTCCTAGATCACTATTCTACTCCCTTGCCAAACTCAGTGTAGGGTATACAATAGATGTACACAACATGGCATACTTTATAGAACCTATGGCTGAGGCATAGGGAATGACTTTCATTCTCTTTCTATCTTCTGCCGTTGTCGGGCTTTGAATCTTACTCAATTTCACACCTTGTAACACAGGCAAGAACTCTTTCTTTGGTATTTCCATTTTGAACTACTTCAAAATCTTGTCAAGTTATGTACTCATTGAAAAAACTTATCAAGCGTCTTGATCTATCTATATATATCTTGATGCTCAATATGTAAGCAGCTTCACCGAGGTCTTTCTTTGAAAAATTCGTTTCAAATACTCCTTTATGCTTTCCAGAAAATTCTACATTATTTCCGATCAACAACATGTCATTCACATATACTTATCAGAAATGATGTAGTGCTCCCACTCACTTTCTTGTAAATACAGGCTTCACCGCAAGTCTGTATAAAACTATATGCTTTAATCAACTCATCAAAGCATATATTCCAACTCCGAGATGCTTGCCCCAGTCCATAGATGGATTGCTGGAGCTTGCACATTTTGTTAGTACCTTTAGGATCGACAAAACCTTATGGTTGAATCATATACAGTTCTTCTTGAAGAAATCCATTAAGGAATGTAGTTTTGACATCCATTTGCCAGATTTCATAAAATGTGGCAATTTGCTAACATCATTCGGACAGACTTAAGCATCGCTACGAGTGAGAAAATCTCATCGTAGTCAACACCTTGAACTTTTTCAAACACCTTTTTCGACAAGTCTAGCTTTGTAGATAGTAACACTACTATCAGCGTCTGTCTTCCTCTTGAAGACCCATTTATTTTCTATGGCTTGTCGATCATTGGGCAAGTCAACCAAAGTCCACACTTTGTTCTCATACACAGATCCCATCTCAGATTTCATGGCCTCAAGCCATTTCGCGGTATCTGGGCTCATCATCTCTTCCTCATAGTTCGTAGGTTCATCATGGTCAAGTAACATGACCTCCAGAACAAGATTACCGTACCACTCTGGTGCGGATCTCACTCTGGTTGACCTACGAGGTTCGGTAGTAACTTGATCTGAAGTTACATGATCATCATCATTAGCTTCCTCACTAATTGGTGTAGGAGTCACATGAAGAGATTTCTGTGATGAACTACTTTCCAATAAGGGAGCAGCGCGATTACCTCATCAAGTTCTACTTTCCTCCTACTCACTTCTTTCGAGAGAAACTCCTTCTCTAGAAAGGATCCATTCTTAGCAACAAATGTCTTGCCTTCGGATCTGTGATAGAAGGTGTACCCAACTGTATCCTTTGGGTATCCTATGAAACCACATTTCTCCGATTTGGGTTTGAGCTTATCAGGATGAAACTTTTTCACATAAGCATCGCAACCCCAAACTTTAAGAAATGACAACTTTGGTTTCTTGCCAAACCACAGTTCATATGGTGTCGTCTCAACGGATTTAGATGGTGCCCTATTTAACGTGAATGCGGCTATCTCTAATGCATAACGCCAAAACGATAGTGGTAAATTGGTAAGAGACATCATAGATTGCACCATATCTAATAAAGTACGGTTATGATGTCTGGACACACCATTATGCTGTGGTGTTCCAGGTGGCGTGAGTTGCGAAACTATTCCGCATTGTTTCAAATGAAGACCAAACTTGTAACTCAAATATTCTACTCCACGATCATTTCGTAGAAACTTTATTTTCTTGTTACGATGATTTTCCACTTCACTCTGAAATTATTTGAACTTTTCAAATGTTTCAGATTTATGTTTCATCAAGTAGATATGCCCATATCTGCTCAAATCATCTCTGAAGGTCAGAAAATAACGATACCTGCCGCGAGCCTCAACACTCATCGGACTGCATACATCAGTATGTATTATTTCCAACAAGTCTGTTGCTCGCTCCATTGTTCCGGAAAACGGAGTCTTAGTCATCTTGCCCATGAGGCATGGTTCGCAAGCATCAACTGATTCATAATCAAGTGATTCCAAAAGCCCATCAAAGATGGATTTTCTTCATGCGCTTTACACCAATATGACCTAAACGGCAATGCCACAAATAAGTTGCACTATCATTATTAACTTTGCATCTTTTGGCTTCAATATTATGAATATGTGTATCACTACGATCGATATTCAATAAACCATTCACCTTGGGTGTATGACCATTGAAGGTTTTCTTCATGTAAACAGAACAACAATTATTCTCTGACTTTAAATGAATAACCGTATTGCAATAAACATGATCAAATCATATTCATGTTTAATGCAAACACCAAATAACATTTATTTAGGTTCAGCACTAATCCCGAAAGTATAGGGAGTGTGCGATGATGATCATATCAATCTTGGAACCACTTCCAACACACATCGTCACTTCACCCTTAACTAGTCTCTGTTCATTCTGCAACTCCCGTTTCAAGTTACTAATCTTAGCAACTGAACTAGTATCAAATACTGAGGGGTTGCTATATACACTAGTAAAGTACACATAAATAACATGTATATCAAATATACATTTGTTCACTTTGCCATCCTTCTTATCCGCCAAATACTTGGGGCAGTTCTGCTTCCAGTGACCAGTCCCTTTGCAGTATAAGCACGGGCTTAGGTCCAGACTTAGGCTTCTTCACTTGAGCAGCAACTTGCTTGCCGTTCTTATTGAAGTTCCCCTTCTTCCCTTTGCCCTTTCTTGAAACTAGTGGTCTTGTCAACCATCAACACTTGATGCTTTTCTTGATTTCTACCTTTGTCGATTGCAGCATCACGAAGAGCTTGGGAATAATTTCCGTTGTCCCTTGCATATTATAGTTCATCACGAAGTTCTAGTAACTTGGTGATAGTGACTAGAGAACTCTGTCAATCACTATCTTATCTGCAAGATTAACTCCCACTTGATTCAAGTGATTGTAGTACTCAGACATTCTGAGCACATGCTCCCTAGCTGAGCAATTCTCCTCCATCTTGTAGGCAAAGTGCTTGTCAAGGGTCTCATACGTTTTGACATGGGCATGAGTCTGAAATACTAATTTCAACTCTTGGAACATCTCATATGCTCTGTGGCGTTCAAAACGTCTTTGAAGCCCCGATTCTAAGCCGTAAAGCATGGTGCACTAAACTATCAAGTAGTCATCATATCGAGCTTGCCAAATGTTCATAACGTATGCATCTACTCCTGCAATCGGTCTGTCACCTAGCGGTGCATCAAGGACATAATTCTTCTGTGCAGCAATGAGGATAATCCTCTGATCACGGACCAGGTCCGCATCATTGCTGCTATCATCTTTCAACTTATTTTTCTCTAGGAACATATCAAAAATAAACGGGGAGCTACATCGCAAGCTATTGATCTACAACATAGTTATGCAAATATTATCAAGACTAAGTTCATGATAAATTAAAGTTCAATTTAATCATATTACTTAAGTACTCTCACTTAGATAGACATCCCTCTAATCATCTAAGTGATCACGTGATCCATATCAACTAAACCATGTCTGATCATCACGTGAGATGGAGTAGTTTTCAATGGTGAACATCACTATGTTGATCATATCTACTATATGATTCACACTCGACCTTTTGGTCTCAGTGTTCCGAGACCATATCTGCATATGCTAGGCTCGCCAAGTTTAACCCGAGTTCTCTGCATGTGCAAAACTGGCTTGCACCCGTTGCATGTGAACGTAGAGCTTATCACACCCGATCATCATGTGGTGTCTCGGCACGACGAACTTTCGCAATGGTGCATACTCAGGGAGAACACTTGTACCTTGAAATTTAGTGAGAGATCATCTTATAATGCTACCGCCGAACTAAGCAAAATAAGATGCATAAAGGATAAACATCACATGCAATCAATATAAGTGATATGATATGGCCATCATCATATTGTACCTTTGATCTCCATCTCCAAAGCACCATCATGATCACCATCGTCACCAGCGCGACACCTTGATCTCCATCGTAGCATCGTTGTCGTCTCGCCAAATATTGCTTCTATGACTATCGCTACCGGTTAGTGATAAAGTAAAGCAATTACATGATGATTGCATTTCATACAATAAAGCGACAACCATATGGCTCCTGCCAGTTGCCGATAACTCTGTTAGAAAACATGATCATCTCATACAATAAAATTTAGCATCATGTCCTGACCATATCACATCACAACATGCCCTGCAAAAACAAGTTAGACGTCCTCTACTTTGTTGTTGCAAGTTTTACGTGGCTGCTATGGGCTGAGCAAGAACCCTTCTTACCTACGCATCAAAACCACAATGATTTTTCGTCAAGTATGTGTTGTTTCAACCTTCAACAAGGACCAGGCATAGCCAAACTCGATTCAACTAAAGTTGGAGAAACTGACACCCGCCAGCCACCTGTGTGCGAAGCACGTTGGTAGAACCAGTCTCGCGTAAGCGTAGGCGTAATATCGGTCCGGGCCGCTTCATCCAACAATACCGCCGAATCAAAGTATGACATGCTGGTAAGCAGTATGCTATTATCGCCCACAACTCACTTGTGTTCTACTCGTGCACATAACATCTATGCATAAACCTGGCTCGGATGCCACTGTTGGGAAACATAGTAATTTCAAAAAAAATCCTACGCACACGCAAGATCATGGTGATGCATAGCAACGAGTGGGGAGAGTGTTGTCTATGTACCCTCGTAGACCGTAAGCGGAAGCGTTTAACAACGCGGTTGATGTAGTTGTACACCTTCATGATCCGTCCCGATCAAGTACCGAACGTACGGCACCTCCGCGTTCAGCACACGTTCAGCTCGATGACGCCCTCGCCTTATTGATCCAGCAAGAGGGGCGAAGTAGTAGATTAGTTCCGGCAGCACGACGGCGTAGTGTAGGTGTTGGTGAAGAACAATCTCCGCAGGGCTTCGCCTAAGCACTACGAAAACTATGACGGAAGATAACTAGAGGGGACGGGGTTGTGGGCACATGGCTTGGTGTTTCTTGATGTGTCTTTGGTGCTAGCCTCGCCCCTCTATTTATATGTTGAGCCGTGGGGTCGAAACTTGGAGCGAAAGCCTCCTCAAAGTCGGTTTTGCTTGAAAGGCAAGAGTCCCACTCGAGCTCCAGGACCAAACGCCACAATCCTTGGCGACGCCATGAGCCTCGGCGTCTGGCCCAGGGCCAGACGCCAGGGTCTCCGGCGTTTGGCCCCCTGGCCTCCGCAAAACTCCTTTTGCACCAACCTAAAGCCTCATGGGCTTCACCCCTTGGCCGAACCATATCATCCTATATATCAATCTTTACCTCTGAACCATTTCGGAGCTCCTCGTCATTTTCGTGATCTCATCTGGGACTCCGAACAACATTCGGTCACCAACATACATAACTCATATAATACTATATCGTCAACGAACGTTAAGCGTGCGGACCCTACGGGTTCGAGAACTATGCAAACATGACCGAGACATCTCTCTGGTCAATGACCAATAGAGAAACCTGGATGCCCATATTGGCTCCTACGTATTCTACGAAGATCTTTATCGGTCGAACCTTATGACAACATACGTTATTCCCTTTGTCATCGGTATGTTACTTGCCCGAGATTCGATCATCGGTATCCTCATACCTAGTTCAATCTCGTTACCGACAAGTCTCTTTACTCGTTCCGTAATGCATCATCCCGTAACTAACTCATTAGTCACATTGCTTGCAAGGATTATAGTGATGTGCATTACCGAGAGGGCCCAGAGATACCTCTCCGATACTCGGAGTGACAAATCCTAATCTCGATCTATGCCTACCCAACAAACACCTTCGGAGACACCTGTAGAGCATCTTTATAATCACCCAATTATGTTGTGACGTTTGATAGCACACTAGGTGTTCCTCCGGTATTCGGGAGTTGCATAATCTCATAGTCAGAGGAACATGTATAAGTCATAAATAAAGCAATAGCAATAAAACTTAACGGTCATTATGCTAAGCTAACGGATTGGTCTTGTCCATCACATCATTCTCCTAATGATGTGATCTCGTTCATCAAATGACAACACATGTCTATGGTCAGGAAACTTAACCATCTTTGATTAACGAGCTAGTCAAGTAGAGGAATACTAGGGACACTTTGTTTTGTCTATGTATTCACACATGTACCAAGTTTCCGATTAATACAATTCCAGCATGAATAATAAACATTTATCATGATATAAGGAAATATAAATAAGATATTTATTATTGCCTCCAGGGTATATTTCCTTCAGTTACTACTGAGCCTCTTAGGTCGACCAGAACACGTACCGCACCAGAGTGGTACGGTAATCCTGTCCTGGAAGTCATGTTCTTAGACAACGGCGAACCTACGAACTATGAAGAAGCTATGATGAGCCCAGATTTAGAAAAATGGCCTGAGGCCATGAAATTTGAGATTGGATCCATGTATGAGAGCAAAGTATGGACTCTGGTGGACTTGCCCAATGATTGGCAAGCCATTGAGAATAAATGGATCTTCAAGAAAAAGACATACGCTGATGGTAATATCACTGGGCAAGATCTTTGTTGCTAAGAATGGATCCTTTCTAGAGAAGGAGTTTCTCTCAAAAGAAGTGAGTGGGAGGAAAGTAGAACTTGATGAGGTAATTGTACCTTCTCTCAAATTGGAAAGTAGCACATCAGTGAAATCCATTCCCGTGATGCCTACACCAACTAGTGAGGAAGCTAATGATGATGATCATGAAACTTCAGACCAAGTTACTACTGGACGTCATAGGTCGAATAGAGCACTTTCCGCACAAGAGTGGTATGGTAATCCTGTCCTGGAAGTCATGTTAGTAGACCATGACAAACTGACAAACTATGAAGAAGCTATGATGAGCCCAAATTCCGACAGATTGCTAGAGGCCATGAAATCTGAGATATGATCCATGTATGAGAACAAAGTGTGGACTTTGGTGGACTTGCCCGATGATCGTCAAGCCATAGAGAATAAATGGATCTTCAAGACTCACGCTGATGGTAATGTTACTGTCCACAAAGCTCGACTTGTCGCAAAAGGTTTTCGACAAGTTCAAGGAGTTGACTACGATGAGACTTTCTCACCCGTAGCGATGCTTAAGTCCGTCTGAATCATGTTAGCAATTGCCACATTATGAAATCTGGCAACTGGATTTCAAAGCTCTCCTTAATGGATATCTCAAAGAAGAGTTGTATATGATGCAACCAGGAGGTTTTGTTAATCCTAAAGGTGCTAACAAAGTGTGCAAGCTCCAGCAATCCTTCTATGGACTGGTGCAAGCATCTCGGAGTTGGAATATATGCTTTGATGAGGTGATCAAAGCATATGGTTTTATACAGTCTTATGGTGAAGCCTGTATTTACAAGAAAGTGAGTGGGAGCTCTGTAGCATTTCTGATATTATATGTGGATGACATATTTTGCTGATTGGAAATGATATAGAATTTCTGGATAACATAAAATGATACTTGAATAAGAATTTTTAAATGAAAGACCTCAGTGAAGCTGCTTACATATTGGGCATCAAGATCTATAGAGATAGATCAAGACACTTGATAAGATTTTCAATGAGTACATACCTTGACATGATTTTGAAGGAGTTCAAAATAGATCAGTCAAAGAAGGAGTTCTAGCCTGTATTGTAAGGTGTGAAGTTGAGTAAGACTCAAACCCCGACCACGGCATAAGATAGAAAGAGAATGAAAGTCATTCCCTATGCCTCAGCCATAGGTTATATCAAGTATGCCATGTTGTGTAACAAACCTGTTGTGTACCTTGCCATGAGTTTGGCAAGGGGATGCGATAGTGATCCAGGAGTGGATCACTGGACAGCGGTCAAAGTTATCCTTAGTTACCTAAGAGGACTAAGGAAATATTTCTCGGTTATGGAGGTGATAAAGAGTTCGTCGTAAAGAGTTACGTCGACGCAAGCTTTTACACCGATCCGGATCTCTCAATATGGATGCATATTGAAAGTGGGAGCAATTAGCTAGAATAGTTCCATGCAGAGCATTGTAGACATAGAAAATCTGCAAAATACATACTGCTCTGAATGTGGCAGACCCGTTGACTAAACTTCTCTCACAAGCAAAACATGATCACACCTTAGTAATCTTTGGGTGTTAATCATATAGCGATGTGAACTAGAGTATTGACTCTAGTAAACCATTTGGGTGTTAGTCACATGGCGATGTGAACTATGGGTATTAATCACATAAAGATGTGAACTATTGGTACTAAATCACATGACGATGTGAACTAGATTATTGACTCTAGTGCAAGTGGGAGACTGAAGGAAATATGCCCTAGAGGCAATAATAAAGTTGTTATTTTATATTTCCTTATATCATGATAAATGTTTATTATTCATGCTAGAATTGTATTAATCGGAAACTTGATGCATGTGTGGATGCATAGACAAAACACCATGTCCCTAGTAAGCCTCTACTAGACTAGCTCATTAATCAAAGATGGTTAAGTTTCCTAACCATAGACATGTGTTGTCATTTGATGAATGGGATCACATCATTAGGAGAATGATGTGATGGACAAGACCCATCCGTTAGCATAGCATATTGATCGTTCAGTTTTATTGCTATTGCTTTTTTCATGTCATATACATATTCCTTTAACTATGAGATTATGCAACTCTGTATACCAGAGGAATACCTTGTGTGCTATCAAACGTCACAATGTAACTAGGTGATATAAAGATGCTCTACAGGTATCTCCGAAGGTGTTTGCTGGGTTGGCATAGATCGAGATTAGGATTTGTCACTCCGAGTATCGGAGAGGTATCTTTGGGCCCTCTCGGTAATACACATCATAAGGCCTTGCAAGCAAAGTGACTAATGAGTTAGTTGCAGGATGATGTATTACGGAACGAGTAAAGAGACTTGTCGGTAACGAGATTGAACTAGGTATGAAGATAACGACGATCAAATCTCGGGCAAGTAACATACCGATGGACAAAGGGAATAACGTATGTTGTCATAACGGTTCGACCGATAAAGATCTTCGTAGAATATGTAGGAGCCAATATGAGCATCCAGGCTCCAATATTGGTTATTGACCGGAGAGGTGTCTCGGTCATGTCTACATAGTTCGCGAACCCGTAGGGTCCGCACGCTTAACGTTCGATGACGATATAGTATTATATGAGTTATATGATTTGGTGACCGAATGTTGTTCGGAGTCCTGGATGAGATCACGGACATGACGAGGAGTCTCGAAATGGTCGAGAGTAAAGATTGATATATAGGACGATGGTATTCGGACACGGGAAGTGTTCCGGAGGATATCGTGTACTTATCGGGTCACCGGAAGGTGTTTCGGGCCCCCCGGCAATCCTATGGGCCATATGGGCCTTGTGAAGGAACACACCAGCCCACAAGGGGCAAGTGCGCCCTATAAGTCTATACGAGGAGGAGAAGGAAAGGCGGACAGGGAAAGGAAAGTGTGGATTAGGATTCCCACTTTCTTCCCTCACCCCCCCCCCTCTTTCCTTCCCCTTCATGCATACATGGAAAGGGGGAGGCCGAATTGGGGAGGACCCCAAGTACGATTCCTCCTACTTGGGGTGCCCCCTTGGATGCCTCTCCTCCCCTCCAACCTATATATATATATATATATATATATATATATATATATATATATATATATATATATATATGTGGGGGGGGGGGCACCGCTAGAACACACAACAACAATTATTAGCTGTGTGCGGCGCCCCCCTCCACAGTTTACGCCTCCCGTCATATCTTCGTAGTGCTTAGGCGAAGCCCTGCACGGATCACATCACCATCACCGTCACCACGCCGTCGTGCTGACGGAACTCATCTACTTTATCGACACCTTGCTGGATCAAGAGGGCGAGGGACGTCATCGCACTGAACGTGTGCAGAACTCGGAGGTGACGTATGTTCGGTACTTGCTACCTCTTGAGCACTGCGTTGGATTTCCTTGAAGAGGAAAGGATGATGCAGCAAAGTAGCATAAGTATTTCCCTCAGTTTTTGAGGACCAAGGTATCAATCCAGTAGGATTCTACACGCGAGTCCCTCGTACCTGCACAAAACAAATAAATCCTCGCAACCAACGCGACAAGGGGTTGTCAATCCCTTCATGGTCACTTACGAGAATGAGATCTGATAGGATAATATTTTTGGTATTTTTGTGATAAAGATGCAAAGTAAAATAAAAGCAAAGTAAAAAGCAAAGGAAATAACTAAGTGTTGGAAGATTAATATGATGAAGATAGACACGGGGGCCATAGGTTTCACTAGTGGCTTCTCTCAAGAGCATAAATATTTTACGGTGGATGAACGAATCACTGTTGAGCAATTGACAGAACTGAGCATAGTTATGAGAATATCTAGGTATGATCATGTATATATGCATCACGTCCGAGACAAGTAGACCGACTCCTGCCTGCATATACTACTATTACTCCACTCATCGACCGCTATCCAAAGATGCATCTAGAGTATTAAGTTCATGAAAACAGAGTAACGCCTTAAGCAAGATGACATGATGTAGAGGGATAGATTCATGCAATATGATAAAAACCCCATCTTGTCATCCTTGATGGCAACAATACAATACGTGCCTTGCTGCCCCTACTGTCACTTGGAAAGGACACCACAAGATTGAACCCAAAGCTAAGCACTTCTCCCATTGCAAGAAAGATCAATCTAGTAGGCCAAACCAAACTGATAATTCTAAGAGACTTGCAAAGATAACCAATCATACATAAAAGAATTCAGAGAAGATTCAAATATTGTTCATAGATAATCTTGATCATAAACCCACAATTCGTCGACCTCAACAAACATACTGCAAAAAGAAGATTACATCGAATAGATCTTCACAAGAGAGGGGGAGAACATTGTATTGAGATCCAAAAAGAGATAAGAAGCCATCTAGCTACTAACTATGGACCCGAAGGTCTGAGGTAAACTAGTCACACTTCATCGGAGAGGCTATGGTGTTGATGTAAAAGCCCTCCATGATGGATGCCCCCCACGTGAGCTCCGGAATAAGCCCCAAGATGGGATCTCATGGGTACAGAAGGTTGCGGCGGTGGAATTAGGTTTTTGGCTCCGTATATGATCGTTTGGGGGTACGTAGGTATATATAGGAGGAAGGAGTACGTCGGTTGAGCAACAGGGGGCCCATGAGGGTGGAGGGCGCGCCCCCTACCTCGTGGCCTCCTCTTTTGTTTCTTGACGTAGGGTCCAAGTCTCCTGGATCATAATCTTCCTAAAAATCACGTTCCCGAAGGTTTCATTCCGTTTGGACTCTGTTTGATATTCCTTTTCTGCGAAACTCTAAAATAGGCAAAAACGACAATGCAGGCTGGGCCTCCGGTTAATAGGTTAGTCCCAAAAATAATATAAAAGTGGATAATAAAGCCCAATAATTTCCAAAATAGTAGATAATATAGCATGGAGCAATCAAAAGTTATAGATACGTTGGAGACGTATCAGTACTTGATCGGTCGGATCTAGAAGAAGTTCGACTACATTAACCGTGTTGTCAAACGCTTCTGCTTTCGGTCTACGAGAGTACGTGGACACACTCTTCCCCCCTCATTGCTATGCATCTCCTAGATAGATCTTGCGTGAGCGTAGGAATTTTTTTGAAATTGCATGCTACGTTTCCCGACAGTAGTGCCGCCCATTGACATCGAAGTTCACCGGAGGACAATGAACTTCGGCAAAGACAGGTGAGCACTGCAGCACGTTGATGTCATTGTGAGTTCCTGGCATACCAAAGAAGGAGTGCCAAATCCAGAGGTCCTGTGTGGCCACTGCCTCAAGTACCACACTGCAACCGCCTTTGGCGCCTTTGTACATCCCCTGCCAAGCAAATCAACAGTTCTTCCATTTCTAATGCATGCGGTCGATGCGTCCAAGCATCCTAGGAAATCCTCTTGCTGCATTCTGTGCTAGGATCCGAGAAGTGTCTTCAGCATTTGGTGATCACAAGTATTGCGGTCCAAACACTGCCACCACTGCCATGCAGAACTTGTAGAAACACTCAATGGTCGTGGACTCGGCTATGCGCCCATAATCGTCGAGTGAATCATCGGGAGCTCCGTATGCAAGCATCCTCATAGCTGTCGTGCACTTCTGGATTGAGGTGAATCCAAGTTTGCCGGTGCAATCCTTCTTGCACTTCAAGTAGTTGTCGAACTCCCGGATGGAATTCACAATCCTGAGGAAAAGCTTTCGGCTGATCTGACAACGGCGCCGAAATACTTTGTCGCGGTGCAATGGAGCATCGGCGAAGTAGTCGGAGTAGAGCATGCAATAGCCTTCTAGACGATGTCGGTTCTTTGCTTTCAGCCGCCCCGGCGCCGAGCCACCTCGCCACGGTTTTTCATTGCTCGCGAGCGGGCCGGCGAGGGCGGCGAGGACTATGAGGTGCTCCTCGTCCTGGACGTCGGCATCGGCTTCCTCCTCCAGCAACGCCGGGAGCGCCTCCTCGTCGTCCGAGTGCATCCCCGAGCAGACAAATCATCGAACACCTGATGGACATGGTGAGCCTGACAACACGCAGATACCGCCTGTCAGCGCCGGAAAACTCGCCTGGAAGGTGGTGGAGAGATTGCCGCGGCGAAACCTTCTCTCTTTTCCGGCGGGGAATGGCCTATCTAGCAGTGCTGGGCGGTGGGCGGCACCGGGATCAGCAGGGTGGTGGCCGAGCGCGTGGGGATGGGGGGCGAATTTGGACGATTGCCTTGACTTTTCGCTGACAATGGCTCAGCGTGTTTTCCCTTCCGCCGAGTCTCGAGCGCCTGCATACTGGTTCGACTCGATTGCCGGGCCCAAAAACGGGCCGAGCTGACGGATTTCGGCGTCTTGGGGGCGTGACTGGGGGTTTTTTTCGGCACCGACGTGAAAAAAGTCGCCGTAGGAGGCCTGTTGGGGACGCGGCTGGAGATGCTCTTAGCGACTTGCTCTCCATGTTGGCGGCGGCCATACCTAGGTAGGTAAGGATATTTTGTGCCTCTTGACTAGAAGACTATTTGGGGCAATACCAAGAAGGTGGAGAAGTCTCTCACGAGTTAAGGCAAGAAGAGTGGACCATAGGAAAGTCGTCTGCAGCTGCTTAATGGATGTTACTCTGTCTCTTGGTCCATCTCATGGTTTGGCTTTCATCGTAGATATAGTGGTATTAGGCTAGGGTGTTCTTATTAGGGTTTCTTTCGCGATGTAGAAATGATTGTTGTGTATCAGGGATGTTTGTAAGGTCGATTGTGCGGTCATCGGATTTCAGACTTTGTGAGTAGTCCACATGTGATACATTTCTAATGATTTTTTGTTAATTAACTCAGCAATTCTTTTCTGCTTGATTAATAGATGAGGCAACTGTTTTGCCTTCGTTTATAGAAAAAACTCCCAGCCCAAAAAGAAAAGGCACGCAAAGTTTAACAAAGAAGCCTCAAAGCTGTGGGGTACATACAGCTTACACATGTTCCCGCAGAAGAAGGACCATGAGCGCACCGGGGTGTTGGATATGAGCCGTACGTGTCGGCGGTGGCCTCCCCAAATCCCAAATCCCACGTCCACGTGCGACGTGCCCCAGCCCAAAGTCACCATCCATAATGCGCCGTGGGCTGTAGCACCTGATTCCTGTTGTCGCCGCAACAAACACTGTTAGCTGTTCAATTGCCATCATCCCACCATTCCTGCTCCTAACTCCTCCCCGGGATAGTGCATTATCCATCCGAGCAGGAGTAGTGTAGAAAAAGCAGAATAAACCGATGCCGGTTGGGCGGGTTAGATAGAGAAACAATGCATGATGCCGTTTTATTCCTACGCACCATCCATCCATACGCCCCAGGAACGAGCTCTGCGGATTGGTGGGAAACGTCGGATCGATCATCAAGGAACAAAAATTTCGACGGCCGGCCGGCGACCCGTTGACTCCGTGCGTGGTCCCCATGGACAATAGGAGCGCTCGATTTGGCCGCCCCGATCGATTCCGGCCACCAGACATGCCCCTTCTTTCCTTAAATTCCATTTGGCCACTTATAATGATTGTGGTTTGACCGTTGGGCGACGTTGCATCGCATCTGTAGTTGCCCTCAGTCCACAGTATTGCCACCACTCTTGGTTTTTTTTATGTGAATTGCCACCACTATTCACTCTTCAGCCACGGCATATATGGGTCGGTCTAGTGCGACTCGTCGTCAAGGCTCTTTCAGGGGAAAATACTCGTCTGGAGGGTATAATCGTAATTAAGCGACACTGGTCAGAAGGGAGTGGATGAGTAAAGGGAGGGAGCCGGAAAGAAACGGCCCCTACGTACACAAATCAATGCGGCCATCCATGATAAGTAGCTCGTCAGGGGAACCCATTGCGGCAGGCGGCAGCAGCAGCCATTGAATTGGCTCGCGAGACAAGCGCTGTGGCTAAACCCAGCACACAGAGAGATAGCAGCAGCAGCAGGCCATGGAGAACGGCGAGGGGGCGTACGCGCAGGACGGATCCGTCGACCTCCGCGGCAATCCCGTCCTCCGCTCCAAACGCGGCGGCTGGACCGCCTGCGCCTTCATCGTCGGTACGCGCGCGGCAACAGATTCTTGTCTACATAGTATATGTTCTTTTCATCGGCTCACTTGTGCGTTCATGCCGTCGTCGTCGTCGGCGGCGGCGTTGTCTGTGCAGTGTACGAGCTGTTCGAGAGGATGGCGTACTACGGCATCGCGTCCAACCTGGTGATGTACATGACCAACAGGCTGCACCAAGGGACGGTGGAGGCGTCCAACAACGTCACCAACTGGTCCGGCACCGTCTTTCTCACGCCGCTCATCGGCGCCGTCGTCGCCGATGCCTACCTCGGCCGCTACTGGACCTTCGTCGCCGGCTCCGCCATCTACCTCATGGTATCTATCTACGCATACGTGCATTTCAGTCTTCATCCTCGCCTGTTCCAATCTTCCGAGATAGCCATTGCAGTTTTCTTGGGTGACGCAGCCGTACGTCTGACCCTTTTTCGCGTAGCAACAAAAACAATCGAGGAAAGTTGAAACTTGAGACCCATCCAAACTACGAGTCTAATAGATCTGACGAAACAAAATGGCGTCAACAGGAAGCAACAGCAATGGCCCTCTCGTACTTGACCGCAGGACCCGGGTTCAATAATTAGCAAATATCTATCTTTTGGACATGTCATATGGGCATTAATACTCCTTACTTTTTTAAATATATTTTAATATAGACTACATACGAAGCAAAATGAATGAATCTATACTTTAAAATATGTCTATATACATTCGTATATAGTCTGTATTAGAATCTCTAAAAAAGACTTATATTTAGAAACGAGGAGTAGTAGAATTGTTGGATTCTTGGTGCGACATTTAAAGCCAGATGATACGGAAATAGCCAATGGGTCTCGCGTCCCATTGCACTGGAATTGGAAAAAAAAGTTTAAAAATATCAAAGAGTCAAAAAATTTCT
The DNA here is from genome assembly GCA_021605145.1 of Aegilops bicornis. Classification (NCBI taxonomy): domain Eukaryota; kingdom Viridiplantae; phylum Streptophyta; class Magnoliopsida; order Poales; family Poaceae; genus Aegilops; species Aegilops bicornis. Next base: position 298,210,264 of record CM038669.1, read on the forward strand.
GAAACTTTTTATAACAAATATTTCCTCCATCCGACAATGCAAGACGTTTTTGTAAGCTAAATAGGGCTTACATTTTGGGACTGAGAAAATATGACTTAGTGTAATACTCGCGTGAAAGTTTTGAAAGGTCGTACTCTAGAGGGGATTGTTCATATCTTTTGGACTTGTGATAGTATCTTTTTGTCGAGGATACCACAAGAGTCATTCTTCTGCGAAACTTTCTGCACGAGTAATATGCTAGGTTATGTTTGTTACAAAAAAAAAATTCAAAAAATGTTGAGCCTTTTTAACTTTTTAAAATATTTTTCCAATTCGGGTGCAGTGGCGTCCATGTTGCCCTTTTTCTTATTTTGGGGGTGACTGACTGTCACCCTTTTAACCAAGAGGCAGGACTTACTGCATAAAGAAGAAAAATAACGAAATGGTAGATCTGGATGAGTGTGGCTGCTGCTCCATCTATTTCATTTTAATTTTAGCGGGTAGTGAAATTCTACTACTGCCTCTGTTCGGAAATAAATGACTTATTTTAGTTTAAATTTCAAATTAAACTAAAACAATGTTAAATTTGAGATTTAAACTAGAACAAGTCACTTATTTCCGAACGGATGGACTATAATATTGTACGAGAATAATGAGATGAAAGTACTTTTTATGACCAAACTGAGCATCACATTGATGTAAAAAAAAAGTGAGCACCACATTTGCACATGTCAGAAAAGTGTATGACTGATCAAAGTTCAAAAAATTGACTGTGTTAATTTAGTAGTACTCTCTCTGTTCACTACTATAAGATGTTTTGACTTTTTCTTTCTAAATTGAATGCATCTAGACACGTTTTAGTGTCGTTGTTCATTTATTCCAGTCCATATATAGTCCATACTAAAATATACAAAACATCTTATAATAGTGAACGAACGGAGTAGTACATTTTAAATACGCATTAAAGTGTATATTTTGGTAATTTCTCTATGTGTATAGATCCAGGTTGATGAAACTATTCAACGTTAATGCGTTGCTCCCCTTTTGATTTGGCTTTAACCCTGGTCGTAGAAGCACAAATGTCATTCCTATAATATATACCGTCTAGTTGCCATAAGAATATTTTGGGACCGTATTCACATTGGGTGGTTGTCCTTCCCTTTTCAAATATATGCCCTCCGTGAACTTTTATAAGACGTTTTAGCTAACCATGCCACAAAGACAAAGACAACTAAGAAAAAGGTGCAAATAGCTAGTGAACCCTTGAAAAAAGTTATAGATAATACATGATTGTGCAGATTTTTAGTAAAACATACGTAAGAAGAAGTGTTAGATGTGTATAGTTTATTGTGTACATCCCTATTGTATAAAGGGCTTTTCTGCACTTTCACACACATGTATATGTAATGGCCTTTGGCCCTCAGGAAATACTAGTTGCTCATTCCTAACATGATATCAGATGCTTAGGTTCATCTCCCACTCCCGCACGCTCGCAGCTCCGTGCCCCGCTCCCCCGTCGCCGGCCTCCCTCTCCCTCGTCTCCGGCCTCTTCCCGCGCTGCTCCCCGCTTACGCGGGTTCCCCTCTGCTCGCGCCTGCTCTGCTACGCTCGCGTTGCTCCCTCCTCTCCGCTCGCGCCCATCTGCTGCGCCGTGGATCGGGCACTCCTCGCCAGATCCCGCTGAGGTCGGGGCTCCCCAGCGTCGGGCAGGGCCTCCACTTCGCGCGCAGGGTCGCGTCCTCCTCTGGCCGGTCGCCGCCTCGTCGATTCCGCCCCGCGTCGCGCCAGATCCCGCTGCGGTCGGGGCTCCCCAGCGTCGGGCAGGGCCTCCACTTCGCACGCCGGGCCGCGTCCTCCTCTGACCGGTCACCGTCTCGTCGATTCCGCCTCGCATCGAGCGCTCTGCTCGATCTGCCTCGTCTACAGGCGCGCGAGAGGGAGCGCCTTTGCTCGTTTTTGGCCCCGTCGGTGACTCCTGGCAGCAGAGCGCTCTGCGAGATCTAGCTCGGGCTTTTCGCTCCGGCCTCCGTTCGGCCCTAAAAAAAGGAGGCTTCCTCATGTCTTCTTCAGGCTATGTTGTTGTTCCTCGGTGCTCGGTTCTCTTTGATGGCACCAACTATGCTGAGTTTGTGGGCTTCATGCGCATCCATATGCGTGGACTCCTTCTATGGGGTGTTATCTCTGGCGAGGTGCCATGTCCGTCATGCCCGGTTGCGCCAGTGGCCCCAATCCCACCGGTGCCGCCGGTCCTTGCTGCTGATGCTTCTCAGGCTGACCGGGATGCTGCCAAGGCTCTGGATGATGCTGTGGTTGATGCTTATGATCAGCGGTATCCGCTTATTCTGATGCTCTCTACGTGTACCGGGATGATCATCTGCATTTTACACTCGGTGGTGCAATGATGATGCTCGAGCCGCTGCATGTGTTCACCGCGAGTGTCCTCCCTCGGTTTGCTTCCGAGTTCATGGGACTTGCTTGCGATTCTTGCAGCGATGTGGTCTTATCTCTGTCAGTGCTATCAGCTCGCTGGTGATGCTCTCTACCTATCTGTGGTGCGCCAGGAGCACGCACTCCAGCAAGGTGATTCCTCTGTTGATGAGTTCTATTCACAAAGGTTTCGCCATCTGGCGCCAGCTTGACTCTCTTCGGACAGTTGTTTGTGGAACCTGTCGTTGTTGTCAGACTACTCGGTCTGATCTGGAGTTTCAGCGGGTCCATGAGTTCTTATCTCGTCTTCGGTCGGAGTTTGAGCCTCGACGTGCTCACTTGCTTGCTCGTGGTCGTGTTCCTATCTCAGAGATACTTGCTGAGCTTCGTGCCGAGGAGACTCGCCTTCGCTCTGCTGGGTTGCTTCTGGTTCCACAAGATTGGCTGCTCGTGCCCCTGTGGCGTCTGCTTGCCTCACTGCTCCGCCGCTCCTGCCTACTCCTCCAGGGGGGGTGAGTCGTCCTCCTTATGCTGAGAAGGGCACGTCGCGCCGCGACACCGTCTGTGGTTACTGCTCCCGGTCAGGTCACCCAGAGTCTGACTATCGCCAGAAGAAGCGAGATCAGAGGCGCTCCTCCTCCAGCGGGCCTCCCATGTCTTCCTCGACTCCGTCACTCACTGACCAGGACATTGTTCGCCTCAAGCGCCTCCTTGCTTCCTCAGGCTCTACGTCGACTGGTTCAGCTGCTGCTGTGACTGCAGCCCCTTCTCCACCACCGCAGGCATCTACACAGTCAGGTACATCTTCGTGGGTTTTGGATTCTGGAGCCTCCTTCCACATGTCTTCTGATTCTTCTGTGTTGTCTTCTCTCCGACCTCTTGATTTGCCTGTCAACGTTCTTACCGCCGATGGCACACCTCTTCCTGTTGCTAGTTGTGGTATTCTTTCCACTCCATCTTTTTCTGTTCCGAGTGTTTCACATGTTCCTCGCCTTACCATGAATCTTTTTTCTGCTTCCCAACTTACTGATTCTGGTTGTCGTGTCATTCTTGACACCGACTCTTGCTCCATTCAGGATCGTCGCACCAAAGCTTTGGTTGGTGCCGCCCCGGCGCCGTGGAGTCGAGGGCCTTTGGGAGGTCGGCCGCTTTGTGTTCCTTCCGCTGCCACCACCTCGCCCGGCTCCCATGCTCTTGCTTGCCTCTTCGTCCGCGTCCTTCCAAAGGTGGCATCATCGACTTGGTCACATCTGTGGCTCTCGTTTATCTTCCTTAGTGCGTCGGGGCCTCTTAGGGTCTCAGATGTCCGAGATGTCTCCTTACATTGTAATGGTTGCAGACTTGGCAAAGCAGACTCGCCATTACCTTATCCTACTAGTGAGTCAAGATCTCGCATCCGTTTGACTTAGTTCATTACGATGTTCGGCGTCCCGCTCCCTTTGATTCCAAAGGTGGTCATCGCTACTATGTGTTGTTTATTGATGATTTCTCTCGCTACACTTGGCTCTACTTCATGAAATCTCGTAGGGAGGTTCTCTCTATATACAAACGTTTTGCTGCCATGGTTCACACCCTGTTTGCCACGTCCATTCGTACTTTTCGTGCTGACTCTGCTGGGGAGTATATCTCTCAAATTGTGCAGTTTTCTAGCGAACAGGTACTCTTGCCCAGTTCTCATGTCCTGGGGCTCATGCTCGAGAATGGCGTTGCGAACGCAAGCATCGTCATTTGCTTGAGATGGCTCGCGGCGCTAATGATTGCTGCTTCCCTTCCACCCCATTTTTGGGCTGAGGCTGTTTCCGCATCCACCTATCTCATCAACATTCAGCCATCGACTACTCTTCAGGGTGGTATTCCTATGGAGTGTCTCACTGGTCGCTCTCCCGACTACTCAGCTCTTCGTATGTTTGGATGCGTGTGCTATGTTCTTCTTGCCCCCCGAGAACGCACCAAACTGACTGCTCAGTCGGTTGAGTGTGTCTTCCTTGGCTACAGCGATGAGCACAAGGGCCATCGATGTTGGGATCCTCAGAGGGTCGTCGCTATGCATCTCGCGTGATGTGACCTTTGATGAGTCTCGTTCCTACTACCCACGTTCTTCTTCCTCGAGTTTCTCTGTCGATGACCTTGCTTTCCTTCTCCTTCCCGACACCCCGCTACGTGCCTCCTGTGTCACCTCTTCCTCTGGCACCTCTCCTCCCCTCTCCCTCACCACCGACCCCATCCTCTCCCTCACCATCGACCCCATCCTCTCCATCCTCCTCCTCCACCTCTCCACCATCATCTTCAGTCCACGCCTCTCTCACCGCTTTCCTCTCCACTATACTCGCCGCCTCATAATCGAGGATGTCTCCCCGATGAGCCTTCCACCTCTGGTGCTCCTCCCTCCACATCTCCCCGGTTCATAATCTCCGTGCTCGGCCTCGCCCCACCGATCGCTACTCCCGATCGGTATGGTCTCTCCGCCATTCTTGAGCCCACTTCCTATCGGACTGCCATGACTCGGCTGAGTGCCCGGCTTGCGATGGCCGAAGAGCTTGCTGCCCTTGAGCGCTCTGGCACTTGGGATCTGGTTCCTCTCCCTTCCGGCGTTCGTCCCATCACCTGCAAGTGGGTCTACAAGGTTAAGACTCGCTTCGATGGTTCTCTTGAGCGCTATAAAGCTCGTCTTGTAGCCCGTGGTTTCCAACAGGAGCAGGGACGCGATTATGATGAGACAATCGCTCCTGTGGCCCACATGACCACTGTTCGCACTCTTCTTGATGTAGCTTCTGTTCGTCAGTGGTCCATCTTTCAACTTGATGTTCAGAACGCTTTTCTCAATGGCGAGTTGCGTGAGGAGGTTTATATGCAGCCACCACAGGGGTACTATGCTCCTGATGGTATGGTCTGTAGACTTCGCCGCTCCCTGTATGGTCTCAAACAGGCCCCTCGCGCCTGGTTTGAGCACTTCGCCTCTGTGGTGACCGCCACTGGTTTCTTGCCCAGTGATCATGATCCCGCGCTGTTTGTTCACACGTCTCCTCGTGGTCGGACTCTTCTCCTTCTCTACGTTGATGACATGATCATCACTGGTGACGACACTGACTACATCGCCTTTGCTAAGGCTCGCCTTCGCGACCAGTTTCTTATGACTGATCTTGGTCCACTTCGCTATTTTCTTGGAATTGAGATCTCCTCGACCTCTGATGGCTTCTACATCTCCCAAGAAAAATATATTCAGGATCTTCTTGCTCGCGCTGCTCTCGGTGATGAGCGCACGGTTGTGACTCCTATGGAGCTCAACGTTCAGCTTCGTGCCACCGATGGTGACCCTCTTCGTGCCACCAGTTCACTTGTTGGCAGTCTTGTCTATCTTGCTGTTACGCGTCCTGACATCTCCTATCCTGTCCACATCCTGAGTCAGTTTGTTTCAGCCCCCACCTCTGTCCACTATAGTCATCTCCTCCGTGTTCTACGATATCTTCGTGGCACGATCTCTCCGCGCCTTGTCTTTCCCCGCTTCACTCTCTTGAGCTCCTGTGCCTACCCTCGATGCTACAGGCTAGTGATCCCTCGGATCGGCCTTCATTGTCTGCTTATTGTGTCTTTCTTGGTGGCTCTCTTATTGCACGGAAGACAAAGAAGATTCTGATTCTCGCCGAGTACAGAGGCTGAGTTGCGAGCCATGGCTATGTTGACGGCTGAGGTGATCTGGTTACGGTGGTTACTTGAGGACTTTGGTGTGTCTGCTCCTACCTCCACTCCTCTACTGTCCGACAAGATCTGGGGTGCTATCAAGATTATGCGTGACCCGGTGAAGCATGAGCTCACCAAGCACATCGGTGTGGATGCCCACTTTGTGCGTCTTCTTTGTGCAAGATCGTGACTCTCGCTCTTCACTATGTGCCCTCCGAGTTTGATTGGTGACTTCTTCACGAAGGCATGAGACTCGGCGCAGCATGGGTTTTTTCCTCTCCAAACTTCGGTGTTGTTGATCCACCCCGAGTTTGAGGGGTGTTAGATGTGTATAGTTCATTGTGTACATCCCTATTGTATAAGGGGCTTTTCTGCACTTTCACACACATGTATATGTAATGGCCTTTGGCCCTCAGGGAATACTAGTTGCTCATTCCTAACATACTCCCTCCGTTTACTATTATAAGATGTGTTGATATTTTTTTGAATCGGATGTGTATACATTTTAGTGTGTTTGTTCACTTATTTCAGTCGCATGTAGTCTGTATTAAAATATCCAAACCATCTTAGAATAGTGAACAGAAGGAGTATTTGTTTTAGAAGGGAGCATTTTGATACCGAAAATGGAATGCACCAAGGGTATCACATATATTTTATTTTTTTATTTCACAGTTGTGCAGTTAAAAATCAAAGGTCATATGCTTTTAGTAATAAATACTACATACTTCCTCTATAAAGAAATATAAGAGCGTTTTGATCATTACTTTGGGAGTACAAACAATACGCCCCGCTCAAAGCATAAAAAATACAAACATACGCAAATTCAGATGGCACGGCAAACGACAATCCCAAGCTCATAGTGTCACGTAGCATATGTCCCTATTCGAGTATTGTCAGTCTACTGTCAAATTTATCAGAAAAATCGAAATCTCCTGAAGAATTGCTGCTCCATGCATGTGTTGTCAAAATTTATACTGTATCTGCTTTGACGTGGCTGAATTGCTGAACCGAACGCAGGGCATGATCCTGCTGACGCTGTCAGTCACCGTGCTGGCACTGAAACCGCCGGCGTGCGACGGCGCCAGCTGCCCGCGCGCCTCGGCGCTGCAGCTGGGCGTCTACTTCGGCGGGCTGTACACCATCGCGCTGGGCCACGGCGGCACGAAGCCCAACATCTCCACCATCGGCGCCGACCAGTTCGACGACTTCGACCCGGCGGAGAAGCTGCACAAGCTCTCCTTCTTCAACTGGTGGATGTTCACCATCTTCCTGGGCATCCTCTTCTCCAGCACCGTCCTCGTCTACCTCCAGGACAACGTCAGCTGGACGGTCGGCTACGGCATCCCCACGCTCGGGCTACTGGTCTCCGTCGTCATCTTCCTCGCTGGCACGCCGCTGTACCGCCACAAGGCGCCGCAGGGCAGTCCGTTCACGAGCATGGGAAGGGTGATCGCGGCGGCCGTGTGGAAGCGCGGCATGACGCTGCCCGACGACGCCAAGGAGCTCCACGAGCTAGAGCTGGAGCACTATACGAGCAGGAGGAGGTTCCGCATGGACGCCACCGACTCCATGAGGTTCCTCAACAAGGCGGCGGTCAAGGTTAATCCCGGGGACGCCGACGGCGGGCTGGCGCCGCCCCGGCTTCCCCCGTGGACTCTGTGCACGATGACGCAGGTGGAGGAGACGAAGCAGATCGTTAAGCTTGTGCCGCTGCTATTCACCCTGGTCGTCCCGTGCACGCTCGTCGCGCAGGCGAACACGCTCTACGTCAAGCAGGGCGCGACGCTGGACCGGCGCCTGGGCGCGTTCCTGGTGCCCCCGGCGAGCCTCGGCGCGTTCATCACGCTTACCATGCTCATCTGCGTCGCGCTCTACGACCGCGTCTTCGTGCCCGCCGTTCGGAGGCACACCAAGAACCCGAGGGGGATCACGCTGCTGCAGCGGATCGGGGCCGGGATGCTGCTCCAGGTGGTGACCATGGTGATCACGGCAGCGATAGAGAACCGGAGGCTGAGCTTCGCAAGGGGCCATGGACCTGATGCCGCCGGCGTGCTTCCCCTGACCATCTTCGTGCTGTTGCCGCAGTTCGTGCTCTTGGGCGCCGCCGACGCGCTCCTGGTAGTGGGGCAGGTGGAGTTCTTCTACGACCAGGCGCCGGAGAGCATGAAGAGCCTTGGCACGGCGATGTCCCTCATAGGCTATGGCGCCGGCAACGTGCTCAGCAGCGCCATCCTCTCCCTGGTCGGGCGTGTTACTGCGAAGAGGGGGAGCCCGTGGGTGACCAACAATCTCAACGCCTCGCGGCTCGACTACTACTACGCGCTCCTCACCGTGCTCGCCGCGGTGAACTTGTCGGTGTTCCTTGCACTGAGCGTAAGGTACAAGTACCGATCGGAGTCGAGGGAGACGATTGATGTCGACGTGCAGGGCGGCCCGGTAAGGCTTAATTCAGAGCCAGCGCCAGTGGCATGAAAAAAACTGTATGTTTCAGCCTGTAATTAGCTAATGAACAGTACAATGTCGATGAAGTGGTCTGTTCTGTTAACGATATATACTCATTACTTTTTTTTTGCGGGGTAAACGGGATTTGTATTACTCAAGAGCCAAGAAGGTCCTCCCTACACAAGCTAGGGATATTGTCCGGGCCAGAGCGAGCTGCACTACAAGACGGTCCTCCGTCCTTCCAAAGTTCGCCAACTCATGGCTTACATTATTCCGTTCTAGAAATATGAATAACATGACACTCCCTTTCACTCATAAGATGCTTCACTTCCGAGACCACCATGGCATCTGCGAGCGGTCTTGTCTCGAGGCATTGATCGGTTACGCCTGCAGACTATCGTGACTCGACGATAAACGGCAACTCCGTCCATTGGAGGCCAAAGCTATGCCCTCCATGCACCCAGCCAGCTCGGCATGTAGAGGGTCCGGCAAGACCATAGCGGCGACACGCGAAGAAAATAATGGCCCCTTCACGGTCACGGAGCACCATTCCCGTCCGGCCCTCCCGTCATCATGGGAAAAGGAGCCGTCGACATTCACTTAAATCCGGGTTGGCGGGTGGGGACTCCATTTGTGGACTATTCGTGGCACACCTCGCACATGTGATATAGGTTGTTCTCGCACCTTCTGTTGGATGGTCATCTTCCCTTTGTCCCAATCTCCCTGCGGATCTGCTTTGGATCCCGGCGATGAGGTTACGTAGCTCTGCAAAAAGCGACGGGATACCTCCATAGGCGGCGCCGGTTTGTCATGAGTGATCTCGTTGCGCACATACCAACATCTCCACAACAGCATAATCAGGCGCAACCGGTCCCCTTCATTGCTTTCTGCAATTAGGTTCAGGAGCCACTCTGGGCCGGTGTTACGGATTGACTCGATGTCCGGTATACTCCACACCTCCGCCATAGTCCGCCACAAATGCACCGCTCGAGGGCACCTGCAAAACACATGAAAAGTGTCCTCGCGCTCGAGACCACATAATGGGCATATATCAGTAACCTCCATGTGTCGACTGAATTTATTAGACCATGTGGCAAGGGAGTTAGTAGCCAAACGCCATGCAAACACATCGCACCTTAGGAGGAGCAGGCACCTCCATAATAATGCCCAGACGGACACGTCGCCCGTCCGGTGCCACCGGCCACGCGTTGAAGAGGGACGAAGCTTTTCCTCAAGCGCCAGCCGGTACGCTGCCACGCACGGTGAAGATACCAAGACATTCTCGCACCCCATGCAAGGAAATCTGCCCCCAGCCGAGGGGACGCTTTAATCTTGAGTATCTCCTGAACATCAACGGGCAAAAAGTATTGTTGAAGTAGGGTTCCGCGCCATGCACCATGCTCGTCTAGTAGCTCTGAGACTCGGCGGAGACGACACCTTCCTTGTTGGGTAATTGGTGGCCGACCAACAGGGTGTGGTATCCAGGAGTCTCGCCAAATTCGACCGATCGCCCGTTACCGATCGGCGCCAGACTAAGCCTTTCTTCAGCAATTCCAACCCATGCACAATGGCTCGCCAAGTTTATGACGCTGCGTTGCTAGTGAAAACAGTATCTTCTAATCGTCCATTAGGGAAATACCGTGCCTTCAAGACGCGTACATAAAGGCATTCGGGTTGACCAAAATACGCCATGCTTGCCGAGCTAACATTGCTTGGTTGAAGAGTCTCAAGTCCTTGAATCCCATACCTGACCGATTTGGGCCTCAAAGATCGAGTCCCAAGATTTCCAGTGGGTTTTCCTCTTGCCTCTCAGACGCCCCACCAATAGCTACGAATCATCCGCCCCAAATCATCGCAGGTGCTTCTAGGAAATTTAAACAAACTCATTAGGAAGGTGGGTAGGGTCACGCCACCGCCTTAATAAGAACCTCACGTCCTGCTTGGGACATCAATTCTCCCCATTGTATAATTCTCTTTGTCAGTTGTTGCTTTGAAGATTGTGTAGTTTCCTTTGAAAAGCGGCCACTTGGCGTTGGAAAGCCAAGATATTTTTCCTCAAAGCTCATATTCACCACGTCCAAGTTGTGCATGACCTCCTGCTTGTTAGCTTGTGAACATTTGGGGCTGAACATTATAGAGCACTTGGCAGGATTTATGAGCTGGCCCGTAGCTCTAGCATATGTACTAAGAACTTCTTTGACTTGGGCAGCCTCCTCTCCATTAGCACGAAAGAACAATAAGGTGTCATCCGTGAACAGGAGGCGTGAGATGCCTAGAGCTTGGGCGCACACCTGGAGTGGAGTGAGGCGGTTGGCTGCAATCTCCTGTTTTAGAATAGTGTCAAGACCGTCAGCAACAAAAAAGGAAAAGGAAAGGTGAGAGGGGGTCTCCCTGCCGTAGTCCACGAGACGGTGCGAATGAATCCGAAAGAGCTCCATTGACTTTCACACAATACCTCACCGAGGTGACACATCTCATTATCCAATCCGCCCATCGGTGAGAGAAACCCATAGATTCACTCGCTCCAAGAAAACCTAATCTACCCAATCGTAAGCCTTGGACAGGTCCAGTTTATAGGCACAAAAGCTCTGCTCCGGGTCCTTCTCCTGTTTGATCGCATGAAAACACTCAAAAGCGATTAATGCATTATCTGTAATTAATCTGCCGGTACAAAGGCGCCTGCTCGGGGACACCAACTCATTCAAAATAGGCCTCAACCTATTGACCAGCGTTTGGCTATCACCTTATATATGACATTACAGAGACCGATAGGGTCAAAATCGGTGAGTCGGGACGGCGAGTCAATCTTGGGGATCAAAACAATGACCGTCTTTGTTTATCCCGTCCGGCATGACTCAGAGGCAAAAAATAATTTAACCGCATTAATTATGTCATCCTTCATCACCGCCCAATGCCGCTGGAAGAATCTCGCGGGGAACCCATCCGCCCCAAATACTTTTTAGGGGCCCTATCTTGAACATTGCATTAGAAATCTCCTCGTCGGTAAATTCCTTGCATAGATTATTGTTCATCTCCACGGACACCTTGGGCTGTATAAGCTGTAACACATCATGTGGATCCAACATTGGGTCAGCTGTGAATAAATTATGAAAATAACATTTTACCATCTGTAGCATGGTGGCCTGATCGGTGTGCATAACACCCGCCTCATCCGCCATCCCTCGGATTTTATTCTTTCGCCGCTAAACTGCCTTCCTGTGGAACATCTTGGTGTTACGATCCCTTCCTTTAGCCAATCAATCCGAGATCTCTGGAGCCACAACATTTCCTCCTGTATAACAGCTCATTCATCTTGTCCATCTCCGGTCTTATTTCAGCTCGGTCTGCATTCATATTGGTTAGTTCCTCAAGCCTAGTACGTGACTTTTCTAGCTCCCGTGTAACATTGCCAAAAGTTTTATTACTCCAAGTGTGTAGATCAGCCATAACAGTAGCAAGGGCCTCCCGTACATCTCCTGTGTTCCTCTTCGTACCTTTGCTTGACCAAGAGTTTGCGATAATGGCCTCTAACGTGGCGATCTCTCCCACATCAACTCGCATGCGGCTGCTGCGAGGCCGCCTGTCTGTTCCAAATGAGAACTTGAGGAGCAGCGGACTATGGTCCGATGTCAGCGACACAAGGTGTGCCACGAAGCTTGCATAAACATGTCTCTCCAATCATTGACGCCACCGCTCTATCCAAATTAACTTGACGCTCGCCCGGCCACTCCGCCTATTATCATATGTGAAGGGTGCCACGAAAAACCAAGATCGGTGAGTCCACAAGCTTCAAGTGCATCCGAAAATTAATCATTTGACCAGCAGGTCTCGGATTTTCCGATTGATGCTCAAAATCCCACATAGCCTCATTGAAGTCACCGATAATCACCCATGGCAGAGCACTCTGAGCATGCAGACCTTTGAGCTTATCCCACATCATATGTTATTTTCTACTCTCGGTTCGCCATAAACAAATGTAGCTCTCCATAATGGCTTGTCCGGGGACACACGCAAATACACGTCAATCAATCTTTCATTAGCTTCTTGCACATCGACATACATAGACTCATGCCAGAATAGTGCTAGGCCGCCACTACGACCATTACTACTGACTCCTTCAAAACCAGAAAGCCCTAACCTATTACGCAAACGATACATCTTATTTTTATTCTGCCTAGTTTCACACAAGAAAACAAGACTTGGGAAATGCGTCATAACAAGAGATCGCGAGATCACGAACTGTCGAGGGATTCCTCGCCTCCCGGCAGTTCCAACTTAGCCAATTCATTGCTCCTGACGGGGCGGCGCACCCGACCCCGCTGGCCATCGGCGGCCCCAAGGCCGGTTGCCTCCACTCCATCCATGCTGTCCGAGTCCATCTTCTCCTCATCTTGGTTCTTGCCTTTGCCACTCTGCTGAATCTTCCCTCGTTTCTGCTTGTTGCCAATGCCCCTCTTTGCATGCACCACCATAGCTCCCTGGTTGGGATTCAGGTCGTCGGACGCTTGCCTGCGTGAAAATCTCTTCCCCAGAACAGAATCAGCCTCTTGCATGTATTGATCGGATTCAACAGATGAAAAATCCGAGTTGTCGTGAAGGTTACGCATGGCCGGGATCATATCCTTGCTCCCAAGGTTGCTGCTGTGGCTCGGCTCACTCCCGGTGGGCGTCTTGAAAGTGGCAGGGCGCAGTATTCTACCTCCAAGGAAGACGAACTCTGGAGGTTCAGATGATGCCCGCACCCGTCACGGACTCTGCTGGCCTCAGCTCTGCCCAGCCAAGTGTACACGCATAGCTAAAACACGATCGAAGGTCCGTGGTCCATGTTGTGTCCGCCGTCAGGCTCTTTGTGTTCGCCAAAACCGTCGTGAGCATCAACCCGTATTGGTATCTCCGGTGTTTGCTGCTGCTCTTGATTTCCCTTCCTCTACGCCTCTCTCTTGGCTTTCCAAGAACCTCGGAGGGAGCATTACTAGCAAAGTTCAGCCCCGTCTTCTTGCGGGCTGGGTTCCAGGTGCCACAAACGCTGAGCTATTCTCAAACTTTCTGTACGGAGAGCACCTCAACCCTTCATCATATGCTCGGGTCGGAACACCCAACCTTTTCTTCTCGCACTGGTTGCCATCGTGGCCTATGAATCCACACGAAGCGATGAGGGGCACCCTCTCGTAACGGAGTGGGTAGATAACTTGTTTTGCGGGTCCTTGCCGATGGTAATTTTGGTGCAGGCCGGCGGCCAAGTGGCAGTCCACACGGATACGCAAGAACTTCATGAACCCTGCTCCCATCAGCCTCAGCATCCACCTCCATGACGGTACCCAACAAGCCTGCAAGAAATTCGCCATACGCAATAGTCTGCTTTCCCCACGGAACGTTGTCCCAGATCGGGACTGAATTCAGTACAGCCTCAGAAGGCTGCTCTCCTTCCTCGAACGGGCCAACAATGAGTGCGTTTCCCTTGAAAATCCAAGGTCCTCCTCTTGCTACAAAGTTGTAATCTTCCTCGGAGAAGAAGGTCACCGCATACCAATTGTTCTTAATCCTTGCAATATTGAGGCCTGTTCGTACCTTCTTCCAGACCTACCTGAAGTGTTCCGTCATGTCATCGACGTTTGGCCGCCCGATGTCGACGTAACGGCCGAGCAATCTCCACCGCGGCGCCGCCACCGGCTCCACTGCAGGTTCCTCTTCCACAACAACATCATCATCTAGGTTCACCTCGCCGCCAATATCGACCTCCGGACCATCCAGCCCCACACTTTCCCTCTCATCCCGATTCTTTGGTGTGATCAAACTCTTCCGCTGGCTCGATCGACCTCAAAACCCCGCGTGGGTACCATCGCATCGCCACCGAACGACTTCGGGTGGGTAGGGGCCTCAACGGCCCCCCCTTTTTCACCCCCATCGCCAGCGGACGACATCGACGGAGAGCGCGCGATTGCTGCAGACGTAGCTTCAGGGTTGAAGAGCGGGTTATTGAAAGGCGCGATCTTGCCAGGAAGATTGCGGCGGACTGGAGGACTTATGAGAGTCCCGCCCGCCACAGTTCCCTTGCCGGTCACGGCCCCAGACGGGTCCTCCTTCCTTCCGAGACGAAACGTAGACGGCTTAGACTCCCTCCGTAATCCGGAGGACGAACTACCACGTAGACTCATGGTGAGAAACGGCTTAGACTAGGGCGGAAGCAAGGGAGTCGCCCATGGCGGCGGCGGAAACCCTAGGACAATTCTCATTACTCATTATTGAAATGATACATTGAGAAATCTATATTGGCCTATAACACATGAATATTCCAACGTTAGTCCTAGGACTGCATCGACCACAATACAAAAAACGTTGAATAAATTTGACACATCTTGTCAATGGAATAAATTTAGAACATATTGTACAATAAATTTGACACATCTCGTCAGTGGAATAAAGTTAGAAGTTATTGTACACCTTTTGTTAGTTCTCTAGCACATATATCTTGAGAAGAACTCTTAATCCGAATCATTTGAGGCAATTATCATTCTATATAACCAGCCTAATTAATCCCCCATGCAAAAAAAACGTACTCTTAGCAACAAAAAAAGCAGATAATGGAATAGGAAAAACACTAAAATGTCTACTTCCAGATTTTTTTTTTGCGGATTACTTCCAGATTCATGGGCGTGCAAGCACTATGGAGTAAAATTGAACAAGCTTTCGATGAACAACATATGGGGAGGCACCTCGCTACTGGTTGTTCCGGTTTTTTGATAAATAGGGCGACAGGGAGGCATGGTGCTACTGATAGGATATAAGTAATCAGGAGGCTATAGAACATTAAATAGAGGCTACATCATCAGATCAACAAAAGCTTCAACAACATGACACCTTTGGTAGTTGCAGAGGACTATCATCGATAGCACAAAACTGAATCCTTACATGTACATGTCATCTGAAATTTCCATTTTATTCAAGCTGCGTTTACAGGCTGCTTTTTAGTTCTGAAAGTTGGGAGACACATAATCAAAGCAAGCCCGCAGATAGTGATAGATGAGGCAGAACAATTACTATAGTGAAAGTATCCAAGCAATCAACCAATGATAGAAATACCATGCAAATCTTATCCAAAAACACAAACAATAAAAGTTATTAGCACTCTGCCGCGGAAATCAAATAGGGGAGGTATTGACCTGAGGTTTGCATTATCAATTTGTGTGTTGATGCCATGGACGATCGAAGATCGACTCTGAAGCCGAGCACAATCAATGGTACCTATGACATCCAGCAATCAAAATCGTTAGTTTTCCAAAATGAAGTATGGAGGCGGGAGGATAGGAGCACACCGCCACAGATAACCACATAATCGTCTCCGCAAATGCTTGTCGTCGGCATAAGAATATACTGCCACCAAAAGTCCCAAAGCCAACCATTCCAGACAAACCTCAACATCTGCAGAGTGGTCAAGTACAAAATAATTAGTTCCTAGCACATATATCTTGAGCGTAACTCTTAATCTGAATCATTTGAGGCAATTATCATCTATATAACCAGCCTAATTAATCCCCCATACAAAAAAATTGTACTCTTAGCAACAAAAAGCGAGATAATGGAATAGGAAAAACACTAAAATGTCTACTTCCGGATCCTTTTTTATGGGTTACTTCAGATTCATGGGCGTGCAAGCACTATGGAGTAAAATTGAACAAACAAATCTAAAATACATGGGATGAGAAGGAGGAGGTGAAGGAGCAGGAAGATAGGGAGGAGCTCACATAGGGAGGTGCCACCAGGGGAGAGGGAGACGGCGGTGTGCCCCCATGATGACCTTTCTCGCTGACCTTCGTTATCCCTGCAGCGATTCAAGACGCAGTGGATCGGCCGCTTCTCGCCGATGGATGCAACCTCGTCCTCCACAGCCTTGGCCGCCGCCCCACCCGCGGCCGCCGCATCGGCGCTCTCCGCGCCCGCCCAGACCGCCGCCGGCCGGCTTTCTTGGCCCTCCCCTACTCCTCTACCCCCACCACCAGCTTCTTGGCCCTCCTGGCTGCTCCACACCCACCGCCGGCTTCTTGGGCCCCCTGGCTGCTCCACCCCCACCGCGGGCTTCTTGGCCCTCCCCTGCTCCTCTACCCCCGATTTGAAGACCCGGCCGTCCATGCGAGAGGCCCTCTTGTCGGCGCCAGCGGGAAGTAGGAAGGAGGAGGAAGGGGGAGAACGGATGCGGCGGCCGGCGGCTATCCGGACGAGCAGGAAGGAGGGAGGAGGTGCGGCGCTGTCAAGGGAGGGAGGGAGGAGGTGCTGCGCTGTCGAGGGAGGGAGGGAGGAGCTTTGTGGCGGCTAGGGTTGGTGCGGGTGTGGGCTCTGGCGCAGCAACCCCGCGACCAGGATTGGGAGCGGAGCGCGCGCGGGGATTGGGTGAAAGCCTTTTCCACCCGAGATCGATCCACCCAGCCAATAAACGCGCGGCGCGAGCCCACCAGTCATTGGACAGCAAGGACGTCCGCAAGGTGAAATCAGGTCTAACAGCACCAGGTAAAGATCCGACGGCTCAGACATTCTAGATGGCCAGATCGGACGGCCGACGAAGACCGAATCGGGGGAGCCTCCTGGAGGTGAGTTGGCTAGCTTCTGTTTTGTTTTAAATGTGATGTGACTCTGATTTTTTGGGTTCGTTCATCGTAAAATTATTTACTCTCCTACTTATCTAAGTGTTGGAATTTTGCTAGTAGGCCTTTGGCCCAAAGCCCAACTAAAATTTTAAAATTTTCTTGCCCCATTCATGCACACACATGTGAGTGGAGTGAGTGAGACTAAAGTTTAGTCCCACCCGAAAGTTGAGAGAGAGAGCTGCACCTCTTTATAAGGTGAGCTCTTCTACCACTTGTATGAGCATGAGAAGAGGAGACCTACACGCGTGCTCCTCCTCCTTGCTCGCCGCGCCACGGGTTGCAGATTGCGGATTCAGCCGAGTACAGAGCTATGCACGTTGTCTATATTTTTGCTGCTCGAGAAAAATTAATGAGTCGTTAATTAATAATTAACGGACGCGTTAATTACTGAACCGTTTCCGATTCTTTTGGACCATGATGACTTGGACGTGGGGTTTACTCCCACGACCTTGTTGGGGAACGTAGCAGAAATTCAAAATTTTCTACGCATCACCAAGATCAATCTATGGAGTAATCTAGCAACAAGGGAAAGGGGAGTGCATCTACATACCCTTGTAGATCGCTAAGCGGAAGCGTTGCAAGAACACGGATGAAGGATTCGTACTCGCAGCGATTCAGATCGCGGTTGATTTCGATCTAAGCACCGAACAACGCTGCCTCTGCGTTCAACACACGTACAGCCCGGGGACGTCTCCTCCTTCTTGATCCAGCAAGGGGAGAGGAGAAGTTGACGGAAAACTCCGACAACACGGCGGCATGGTGGTGATGGAGCTCGTGGTTCTTCGGCAGGGCTTCGCCAAGCACTACGGAGGAGGAGGAGGTGTTGGAGGAGGGAGAGGGCTGCGCCAGGGGAAGGGTGCGGCTGCCCTCTCTCTCTCTCACTATATATAGGGGTAAGGGAGGAGGGGGAGGCGCCCTAGTGTTCCCTAGGGGAGGGGCGGAGGCCATAGGGGAAACCCTAGATGGGCTTTGGCGCCCCCACCCCCTAGGAAACTTGCCCCCCAAGCCGGGAGGGGCGGCTGCCCTAGGGGTGGCGCCCCCACCTCTCCAGGTTACGTGAGATGGGGTGGGAGGGCGCTCAGCCCCTTAGTGGGCTGATGTGCCCTCTCCTTGGCCCATAAGGCCCCCAAAGCTTGTCGGGCCTCCAAACCCCTTTCGGACACGCTGGTCATCACCTAGTATCCCGGAACAATTTGGGACTCCAATACCCTTCGTCCAATATACGATCTTCACCTCCGGACCATTCCGGAGCTCCTCGTCATGTCCGGGATCTCATCCGGGACTCAACAACCTTCGTAACCACATACTATTTCCCATAACAACTCTAGCGCCATCGAACCTTATGTGTAGACCCTACGGGTTCGGGAACCATGCGAACATGACCGAGACGTTCTCGGTCAATAACCAACAGCGGATCTGGATACCCATGTTGGCTCCCACATGTTCCACGATGATCTCATCGGATGAACCACGATGTCAAGGATTCAAGCAATCCCGTATGCAATTCCCTTTGTCTAGCAGTATTGTACTTGCGCGAGATTCGATCGTCGGTATGCCGATACCTTGTTCAATCTCGTTACCGGAAGTCTCTTTACTCGTTCCGTAACACATCATCCCATGATCAACCCCTTGGTCACATTGTGCACATTATGATGATGTCCTACCGAGTGGGCCCAGAGATACCTCTCCGTCACATGGAGTGACAAATCCCAGTCTCGATTCGTGCCAACCCAATGACACTTTTGGAGATACCCGTAGTGCACCTTTATAGCCACCCAGTTACGTTGTGATGTTTGGTACACCCAAAGCATTCCTACGGTATCCGGGAGTTGCACAATCTCATGGTCTAAGGAAATGATACTTAACATCAGAAAAGCTTTATACAAACTACACGATCTTTATGCTAGGCTTAGGATTGGGTCTTGTCCATCACATCATTCTCCTAATGATGTGATCCCGTTATCAACGACATCCAATGTCCATGGTCAGGAAACCGTAACCATCGATTGATCAACGAGCTAGTCAACTAGAGGCCTACTAGGGACATGGTGTTGTCTATGTACCCACACATGTGTCTGAGTTTCCTATCAATACAATTATAGCATGGATAATAAACGATTATCATGAACAAGGCAATATAATAATAATAACTAATTTATTATTGCCTCTAGGGCATATTTCCAATAGTCTCCCACTTGCACTAGAGTCAATAATCTAGTTCACATCGCCATGTGATTAACACTCACAGGTCACATCGCCATGTGACCAACATCCAAAGAGTTTACTAGTGTCACTAAACTAGTTCACATCATCATGTGATTAAGACTCAATGAGTTACGGGGTTTGATCATGTTTTGCTTGTGAGAGAGGTTTTAGTCAACGGGTTACGCAACATTCAGTTCCGTATGCACTTCGCAAAATCTCTAGGTCATATTGTAAATGCTGCTTCCACGCTCCACTTGAAGCTATTCCAAATGGTTGCTCCACTATACGTATCCGGTTTGCTACTCGAGTCACTCGGATAGGTGTTAAAGCTTGCATCGACGTAACCCTTTACGCTGAACTCTTTATCACCTCCATAATCGAGAAACATGTCCTTATTTACTCCAAGGACAATTTTGATCATGTCCAATGATCCATTCCTGGATCATTCTTGTACCCCTTGACTGACTCATGGCAAGGCACATTTCCGGTGCGGTACACAGCATAGCATACTATAGAGCCTACGTCTGAAGCATAGGGGACGACCTTTGTCCTTTCTCTCTCTTCTATCGTGGTCGAGCTTTAACTCTTAACTTCATACCTTACAACTCAGGCAAGAACTCCTTCTTTGACTGATCCATCTTGAACACCTTCAAGATCATGTCAAGGTATGTTCTCATTTGAAAGTACCATTTAGCGGTTTTGATCTATCCTCATAGATCTTGATGCTCAATGTTCAAGCAGCTTAATCCAGGTTTTCTATTGAAAAACACTTTTCAAATAACCCTATATGCTTTCCAGAAATTCTACATCATTTTTGATCAACAATATGTCAACAACATATACTCATCAAAAATTCTATAGTGCTCCCACTCACTTCTTTGGAAATACAAGTTTCTCATAAGCTTTGTATAAACACAAAATCTTTGATCATCTCATCAAAGCGTACATTCCAACTCCGAGATGCTTACTCTAGTCCTTAGAAGGATTGATGGAGCTTTGCATACTTGTTAGCGTCTTTCAGGATTGTCAAAACCTTTCTGGTTGTATCACATACAACCTTTCCTCAAGAAAATTGTCGAGGAAACAATGTTTTGACATCCTATCTCGCAAGATTTCATAAATAATGCAAAGAATCGCTAATCCAATTCCAACAGACTCTTAGCATCGCTATGAGTGAGAAAGCCTCACCGTAGTCAACTCCTTGAATCTTGTCGGAAAACATCTTAACGACAAGTCGAGCTTTCTTAATGGTGATACTTACCATCATTGTCTGTCTTCCTTTTTAAAATCCATCTGTACCCAATAGCCTTACGACCATCAAGTAATTTTGCCAAAGTCTACACTTTGTTTTCATACATGGATCCTCTCTCGGTTTTATGGCCTCGAGCCATTCGTTGGAATCCGGGCCCACCATCGCTTCTCCATAGCTCGTAGGTTCATTGTTGACTAGCAACATGACCTCCAAGACAGGATTAAGTACCACTCTGAAGTAGTGCGCATCCTTGTCGACCTACGAGGTTTGGCAGCGACTTGATCCGAAGTTTAATGATCACTATCACAAGCTTCCACTTCAATTGGTGTAGGTGCCACAGGAACAACTTCCTGTGCCCTGCTACACACTAGTTGAAGTGACGGTTCAATAACCTCATCAAGTCTCCACCATCCTCCCACTCAATTCTTTCGAGAGAAACTTTTTCTCGAGAAAGGACCCGTTTCTAGAAACAATCACTTTTGCTTCCGGTGCGAAATAGGAGGTATACCCAACTGTTTTTGGGTGTCCTATGAAGATGCATTTATCCGCTTTGGGTTCGAGCTTATCAACCTGAAACTTTTTCACATAAATGTCGCAGCCCCAAGCTTTCAAGAAATGATAGCTTAGGTTTCTCTAAACCATAGTTCATACGGTGTCATCTCAACGGAATTACGTGGTGCCCTATTTAAAGTGAGTGCGGTTGTCTCTAATGCCTAACCCATGAACGATAGTGGTAATTCTATAAGAGACATCATGGTAGGCACCATATCCAATAGGGTGCAACTATGATGTTCGGACACACCATCACACTATGGTGTTCCAGGCGATATTAATTGTGAAACAATTTCCACAATGTCTTAATTGCGTGCCAAAACTTCGTAACTCAGATATTCATCTCTATGATCATATCATAGACATTTTATCCTCTTGTCACGAAGATCTTCAACTTCACTCTGAAATTACTTGAACCATTCAATAATTCAGACTTGTGTTTCATCAAGTAAATATACTCAAGATATCTACTCAAATCATCCGTGAAGTAAGAACATAACGATATCCATCACAGACCTCGGCACTCATTGGACTGCACACATCAAAATGTATTACTTCCAACAAGTTGCTTTCTTGTTCCATTTCACTGAAAACGAGGCTTTCAGTCATCTTGCCCATATGGTATGATTTGCATGTCTCAAGTGATTCAAAATCAAGTGAGTCCAAACGGTCCATCTGCATGGAGTTTGTTCATGCGTATATACCAATAGACATGGTTCACATGTATCAATCTTTTCAAAAACGAGTGAGTCCAAAGATCCATCAACATGGAGCTTCTTCATGCGTTTTATACCAGTATGACTCAAATGGCAGTGTCACAAGTATGTGGTACTATCATTACTATCTTATATCTTTTGGCATGAACATGTGTATCACTACTATCGAGATTTAATAAACCATTCATTTTAGGTGCAAGACTGTTGAAGGTATTGTTCAAATAAACAGAGTAACCATTAATCTCCTTAAATGAATAACTATATTGCGATAAACATAATCCAATCATGTCTATGCTCAACGCAAACACCAAATAACAATTATTTAGGTTTAATACCAATCTCGATGGTAGAGGGAGCATGCGATGCTTGATTACATCAACCTTGGAAACACTTCCAACACACATCGTCATCTCACCTTTAGCTTGTCTCCGTTTATTCCGTAGCTTTTTATTTCGAGTTACTAACACTTAGCAACCGAACCAGTATTTAAATACCCTGGTGCTACCAGGAGTACTAGTAAAGTACACATCATAATGTATATCCAATATACTTCATCGACCTTGCCGACCTTCTCATCTACCAAGTATCTAGGGTAATTCTGCTCGGATTTGTTCCCCTTATTACAGAAGCACTTAGTCTCGGGTTTGGGTTCAACGTTGGGTTTTTTTCACTAGAGCAGCAGCTGATTTGCCGTTTCATGAAGTATCCCTTCTTGCCCTTGCCCTTCTTGAAACAAGTGGTTTCACTAACCATCAACAATTGATGCTCCTTCACGATTTCTACTTTCGGTGTCAAACATCGCGAATATTTCAAGGATCATCATATCTATCCCTGATATGTTATAGTTCATCACGAAGCTCTAGCAGCTTGGTGGCAATGACTTTGGAGAAACATCACTATCGCATCTGGAAGATTAACTCCCACTTGATTCAAGTGATTGTTGTATTCAGACAATCTGAGCACAAGCTCAACGATTGAACTTTTCTCCCTTAGTTTGCAGGCTAAGAGACTCGTCGGAGGTCTTATACCTCTTGACGTGGGCACAAGGCTGAAATCCCAATTTCAGCCCTCGAAACATCTCATGTGTTCCGCGACGTTTCGAAATCGTCTTCGGTGCCTCAACTCTAAACCATTTAACATTACTAAACTATCACGTAGTTATCAAAACGTGTATGTCAGATGTTCGCAACATCCACAGACGACGTTCGAGGTTCAGCACACTGAGCGGTGCATTAAGGACATAAGCCTTCTTCGAAGCAACGAGGACAATCCTCAGTTTACGGACCTAGTCCGCATAATCAACTTTCAACTGAATTTTCTCTAGGAACATATCTAAACAGTAGAACCAAAGAGCGAGCTTTCGACATAATTTGCAAAGACCTTTTGACTATGTTCAGGATAATTAAGCTCATCTTATGAACTCCCACTCAGATAGACATCCCTTTAGTCATCTAAGTGATTACATGATCCGAGTCAACTAGGCCGTGTCCGATCATCACGTGAGACGGACTAGTCATCATCGGTGAACATCTTCATGTTGATCGTATCTACCATACGACTCATGATCGACCTTTCGGTCTCTTGTGTTCCGAGGCCATATGCGTACATGCTAGGCTCGTCAAGTCAACCTAAGTGTTTCGCGTGTGTAAATCTGGCTTACACCCGTTGTATGTGAACGTTAGAATGTATCACACCGATCATCACGTGGTTCTTGAAACGATGAACTTTCGCAATGGTGCACGCTTAGGGGAACACTTTCTTGAAATTTTAATGAGGATCATCTTATTTACTACCGTCGTTCTAAGCAAATAAGATGCATAAACATGATAAACATCACATGCAATCAAAAAGTGACATGATATGGCCAATATCATTTTGCTCCTTTTGATCTCCATCTTCGGGGCTCCATGATCATCATCGTCACCGGCATGACACCATGATCTCCATCATTATGATCTCCATCATCGTGTCTCCATGAAGTTGTCTCGCCAACTATTACTTTTACTACCATGGCTAACGGTTTAGCAATAAAGTAAAGTAATTACATGGAGTTGTTCATTGACACGCATGTCATACAATAAATTAAGACAACTCCTATGGCTCCTGCCGGCTGTCATACTCATCGACATGCAAGTCGTGATTCCTATTACAAGAACATGATCAATCTCATACATCACATTCTTTTGGCCATATCACATCACATAGCATACCCTGCAAAAACAAGTTAGACGTCCTCTAATTGTTGTTTGCATGTTTTACGTGGATGCTATGGGTTTCTAGCAAGAACGTTTCTTACCTACGCAAAAACCACAACGTGATATGTCAATTGCTATTTACCCTTCATAAGGACCCTTTTCATCGAATCCGATCCGACTAAAGTGGGAGAGGCGGCACCCGCTAGCCACCTTATGCAACAAGTGCATGTCACCGGTGGAACCTGTCTCACGTAAGTGTACGTGTAAGGTCGGTCCGGGCCGCTTCATCCCACAATACCGTTGAAACAAGATTGGACTAGTAACGGTAAGCATATTGAACAAAATCAGCGCCCACAACAACTTGTGTTCTACTCATGCATAGAAACTACGCATAGACCTAGCTCACGATGCCAGTGTTGGGGAACGTAGCAGAAATTCAAAATTTTCTACGCATCACCAAGATCAATCTATGGAGTAATCTAGCAACGAGGGAAAGGGGAGTGAATCTATATACCCTTGTAGATCGCTAAGCGGAAGCGTTGCAAGAACGAAGATGAAGGAGTCGTACTCGCAGCGATTCAGATCGCGGTTGATTCCGATCTAAGCACCGAACAACGGTGCCTCCACGTTCAACACACGTACAGTCGGGGACGTCTCCTCCTTCTTGATCCAGCAAGGGGAGAGGAGAATTTGAGGGAAAACTCTGACAACACGACGGCATGGTGGTGATGGAGCTCGTGGTTCTCCGGCAGGGCTTCGCCAAGCACTACGGAGGAGGAGGAGGTGTTGGAGGAGGGAGAGGGCTGCGCCAGGGGAAGGTGCGGCTGCCCTCTCTCTCACTATATATAGGGGGAAGGAGGCGGGGGAAGCGCCCTAGGGTTCCCTAGGGGAGGGGCGGCGGCCATAGGGAAACCCTAGATGGGTTTTGGCGCCCCACCCCCTAGGAAACTTGCCCCCCAAGCCGGGAGGGGCGGCTTCCCTAGGGGTGGCGCCCCCACCTCTCCGTGTTATGTGAGATGGGGTGGAGGGGCGCTCAGCCCCTTAGTGGGCTGATGTGCCCTCTCCCCTTGGCCCATAAGGCCCCCCAAAGCTTGTCGGGGCCTCCGAAACCCCTTTCGGACACGCTGGTCATCACCTGGTACCCCCGGAACAATTCCAGACTCCAATACCCTTCATCCAATATACCGATCTTCACCTCCAGACCATTCCGGAGCTCCTCGTCATGTCCGGGATCTCATCCGGGACTCCGAACAACCTTCGGTAACCACATACTATTTCCTATAACAACTCTAGCGTCACCGAACCTTAAGTGTATAGACCCTACGGGTTCGGGAACCATGCAGACATGACCGAGACATTCTCCGGTCAATAACCAACAGCGGGATCTGGATACCCATGTTGGCTCCCACATGTTCCACGATGATCTCATCGGATGAACCACGATGTCAAGGATTCAAGCAATCCCGTATGCAATTCCCTTTGTCTAGCGGTATTGTACTTGCGCGAGATTCGATCATCGGTATGCCGATACCTTGTTCAATCTCGTTACCGGCAAGTCTCTTTACTCGTTCCGTAACACATCATCCCGTGATCAACCCCTTGGTCACATTGTGCACATTATGATGATGTCCTACTGAGTGGGCCCAGATATACCTCTCAATCGCACGGAGTGACAAATCCCAGTCTCGATTCATGCCAACCCAACAGACACTTTCGGAGATACCCGTAGTGCACATTTATAGCCACCCGATTGCCAGGACGCTTTGGTACACCCAAAGCATTCCTACGGTATCCGGGAGTTGCACAATCTCATGGTCTAAGGAAATGATACTTAACATTAGAAAAGCTTTAGCATATGAACTACACGATCTTTGTGCTAGGCTTAGGATTGGGTCTTGTCCATCACATCATTCTCGTAATGATGTGATCCCGTTATCAACGACATCCAATGTCCATGGTCAGGAAACCGTAACCATCTATTAATCAACGAGCTAGTCAACTAGAGGCCTACTAGGGACATGGTGTTGTCTATGTACCCACACATGTATATGAGTTTCCTATCAATACAATTATAGCATGGATAATAAACGATTATCATGAACAAGGAAATATAATAATAATAACTAATTTATTATTGCCTCTAGGGCATATTTCCAACAGACCTACCCGACCCGCACTATATAGTCAGGCAGACATCTACCCTAGCCGCCGCCACTTCGTATGGTTTCTCAACACCGCTCCAGATCATTGCGCCGCCAAGCAAGTCTTCTCCATCCCTCCTTTCGGCGTGCACCGGGAGAAGGGACAGCAGGCCCCCGGAACCCCGTCTCTCGTGATCCTGTACAGGAGAGGGGCGATCACGTTTTTGGGGAGCGCACTCGTGCGACTGCTAGCAACGACGACTTCGCGAATGACGACTTCTTCCCCGATCTCGGCAACCTCATCCTCGACGGCATCGGGCTTTATTTTTGATTGCTCCATGCTATATTATCTACTATTTTGGACCATATTGGGCTTTATTTTCCACTTTTATATTATTTTTGGGACTAACCTATTAACCGGAGGCCCAGCCCAGAATTGCTGTTTTTTTGCCTCCTTCAGTGTTTCGAAGAAACGGAATATCAAACGGAGTCCAAACGGAATGAAACCTTCGGGAACGTGATTTTCTCACCGAATATGACCCAGGAGACTTGGACCCTACGTCAAGAAAGCCACGAGGTGGGCACAAGGTAGGGGGGCGCGCCTACCCCCCTAGGGCGGGCCCCCACCCTCGTGGGTCCCATGAAACTCCACCGACGTACTTCTTCCTCCTATATATACCTACGTACCCCCAAACGATCAGATACGGAGCCAAAAACCTAATTCCACCGCCGCAACTTTCTGTACCCACGAGATCCCATCTTGGGGCCTGCTCCGGAGCTCCGCCGGAAGGGGAATCCACCACGCGGGGCTTCTACATCATCACCATAGCCCCTCCGATGAAGTGTGAGTAGTTTACTTCAGAGCTTCGGGTCCATAGTTAGTAGCTAGATGGCTTCTTCTCTCTTTTTGGATCTCAATAAAATGTTCTCCCCCTCTGTCGTGGAGATCTATTCGATGTAATGTTCTTTTTGCGGTGTGTTTATTGAGACCGATGAATTATGGGTTTATGATCAAGATTATCTATGAACAATATTTGAATCTTCTCTTAATTCTTTTATGTATGATTGGTTATCTTTGCAAGTCTCTTCGAATTATCAGTTTGGTTTGTCCTACTAGATTGGTTTTTCTTGCAATGGGAGAAGTGCTTAGCTTTGGGTTCAATCTTGCGGTGTCCTTTCCCAGTGACAAAAGGGGCAGCAAGGCACGTATTGTATTGTTCCCATCGAGGATAACAAGATGGGGTTTTATCATATTGCATGAATTTATCCTTCTACATCATGTCATCTTGCTTAAGGCATTACTCGCTTTTCTTGAACTTAATACTCTAGATGCATCTTTGGATAGCGGTCGATGAGTGGAGTAATAGTAGTAGATGCGGTGGAGTCGGTCTACTTGTCTCGGACGTGATGCCTATATACATGATCATACCTAGATACTCTCATAATTATGCTCAATTACATCACAATTGCTCAACAATAATTTGTTCACCCACTGTAAAATACTTATGCTCTTGAGAGAAGCCACTAGTGAAATCTATTGCCCCCGGGTCTATTCTCATCATATTAATCTTCCATCACTTTATTATTGCTTTGATTTTTTACTTTGCCTTTTATTTTACTTTGCATCTTTATACCAAAAATACCAACAATACTATCTATCATATCTATCAGATCTCACTCTCGTAAGTGACCATGAAGGGATTGACAACCCCTATTCGTGTTGTTTGCGAGGAGTTATTTGCTTTGTGTAGGTACGAGGGACTCGCGCGTAGCCTCCTACTGGATTGATACCTTGGTTCTCAAAAACTGAGGGAAATACTTACGCTACTTTGCTGCATCATCCTTTCCTCTTCAAGGAAATCCAACGCAGTGCTCAAGAGGTAGCAAGAAGAATTTCTGGCGCCGTTGCCGGGGAGATTTACGCCAAATCAAGACTCTTCTCCCGTCAACTTGCTAATTTCTGGCGCCATTGCCGGGGAGTCTACACACAAGTCAACATACCAAGTACTCATCACAATCCCTTATCTCTCGCATTACATTATTTGCCATTTGCCTCTCGTTTTCCTCTCCCCCACTTTACCCTTGCTGTTTTATTCGCCCTCTCTCTTCTGTTTGCCTTTTTCTCGCTTGCTTGTCGTTATGTCTGAATTTGGGGAAATTATTGCCGATTTGGACAATAATAATATCATGGAAAATGTTGATGCTCCTATTGAAGAACCCCCTACCTTGCATACAAAAAAATTCCAAGTTGGTAGTGGTAATATTATTGGAAGATGAGTTATTCAAGATTTCTTTACTTGCGCCGGTGTTTTGCCTTCTATGGGCGGTTCTATTCTTCATAGAACTAGTAGTCTTGCGGACGCTATTGCCATGCTTATAGTTGAACTTGAAAGGCAATTTATGCACATGCATCCTTGCATACAACGAATTTTCTTAGAATTCTTTAATATTGAGCATTCTTCTGTTAAGCGTGCCGCTACTATCTTTTTGGCTCATGAGTTTAGATTTATAATAAAAGAGGTCAAAGAAATCTTTGCGCATTATAGGGTAGATGCTAGTCATCCTCCCATTGAAGCTATCCTTTTTAATCAAGAAGACATGATGCGTTTACAATCTTTAGATCATATTTCTTATAATGAAATCTTAGGAAAAAGGTTCCTGCCAATGTTCTAGTTGATAAAATTTCCGAGCTTAATGATGATTTTGCTATTCAGAATAATGGACTAGGTTTTCCTCTTGAACGAAGGCCTGTAGCTTTTTGCCAAAAGAATGCTCTTAATGATGAATTGGTTGTGCAATACAAAGGGCCTAGGGAGGAACCCATACCTCTTGAGATTGATCTTGGGGACTTTTGTCCCATTAAATTTAGACGTTTTGATTATTTTTGCTTGCCTCAAAGAAAACTTGTTGCTGAACGTAGAGAATATGAGAGAAGTTTTCATGATTTGCCTTACCACTATTATGGCAATACCTAGATCTATCCTTGCTATTATGCCTAGCTAAGGGCGTTAAACGATAGCGCTTGTTCGGAGGCAACCCAATTTTATTTTTAGTTATTTTGCTTTTGCCTCTGTTTAGGAATAAATAATCCATCTACCTTCTGTTTAGATGTGGTTTTATGTTTTAATTAGTGTTTGTGCCAAGTTAAACCTATAGGATCTTCTTGGATGATAGTTATTTGATCTTGCTGTAATTTTCAGAAACTTTTTGTTCACAAAAACAATTGTTAAAAATCACCAGAACGTGATAAAATAGTGATTCAAATTTCTGCTGATCAATAAACAAATTTTCTAGGTCGTCCTATTTTGGCTGAATTTTTGGAGTCAAGAAGTTTGCGTTAGTTACAGATTACTATAGACTGTTCTGTTTTTGACAGATTCTGTTTTTCATGTGTTGTTTGCTTATTTTGATGAATCTATGGCTAGTAAAATAATTTATAAACCATAGAGAAGTTGGAATACAGTAGGTTTAACACCAATATAAATAAAGAATGAGTATATTACAGTACCTTGAAGTGGTCTTTTGTTTTCTTTCGTTAACGGAGCTCACGAGATTTCTGTTGAGTTTTGTGTTGTGAAGTTTTCAAGTTTTGGGTAAAATATTTTGATGAATTATGGAACAAGGAGTGGCAAGAGCCTAACCTTGGGGATGCCCATGTGTAACATCCCAAATTTTCAATTTGGCATGTTATACATAGGTCATCCATGCATATCATATTTTATTGCATTTTCGTTTGCAATCCTCGAAATCCTAAGCAACTCAAGGACCCTCGGAGAGAGTTGGGGATTTTCCGATTTTCATATTTGAATTTTAGCAAATAATGAAGGCAAGGATTTTGGACTTTATTATTTTTCTCTCCGAAAAAATATTTCATGATTAATAATGAATGAGAGGAGATAATATGACTTCTCCAAAAATAATTGAAATATCGGAGGAAAAATGTTAAAATCATTATTTGGATTTTATTTTATTTATTTGGAATTTTCTTTGCCCTAGAGAAAAATTTGCATAATTTTAAAAATTGCATTTTAGGGGCCAAGAAAAGTTCATCTTGTTCTAAAATATTTTATTTAGGCAAAGAAAACTTGTTTTGGCATTTTTAGATTATTATTTATTTTTTTAGGATTTTTATAAGTTTCATGAACGTTTAAAAAGATGACCACGCCTGATCGGGCCAAAGACTCCAAATGAGCAGGCCGGCCCAGCCAGCCACTTGGCTTTGTCTTGTGAGCTCATGCCGCCCAGGCTGGGACCGGAGTCCGAGCCGGACCTCCTCCCCGCCGCCTTGCCCTCCTCCAAGCCACCGCCCGCCTTTTAAATAGCCGCCACCCCCTCTCTAGCCACCACTGGCCGCCACCCGGACCCGGAGCTCGAGCCCGAGCCGAGCCGCCCGTCGCCCGTCGCCAAGTCGCGCCGCGCCGCCTCGCGCCGCCCGCCCCTCGCCGAGCCGCCTCTCTAGACGCCCTCGCCGCCCCGAGCCACGAGCCGCCCGCCCCGCCGGACGACCTCGCCGGAGGTAGCCCCTCGTCGCCGGTTTTTTTTAAGACCCCTTCGGTTTTTTTAAAGAAAAACCCTAGCCGTTTATTTATAGATCGGTTTTATTTCTCCGGTTTATTTGTTTTGCGAGCATTCGCTTGTTCGTTTGTTTTAATGAACGTGTTCGTCGTTTAGTTTCTGCTAACGAACGTTCGTCCGTTTAGCCATTCGTCGTTTTCTTTTTATCGGATTTATTCCGTGATTACTCCGATCGCGATTTCTGATCCGATGTTCGAATTAGTATAACTTTTCGCTCGTTTATCGGAATCAGGCGATTCAAGCGCATGGAGTTTCATCTCGAAACCCTCTTTCCGAATAGCCAACTCAAACCAGTTTTTGCCTCTGTAAAATTTGACCCTAGTTCAGATTAGTAAACGGATCTTGTTTCTTTCGCCGTTTGAGTTTCATTGCTCGCTTGGTTTGATTTTTCTCGTGAACCGGAGTTCTTAAGTTGAACTCTCTGGTCAACCTCTTTCAGTTGAAGTTTCGTTTGTGCATCTTTGCTTGTTGCTTATGTATGTATTGTTTGCTTGCAATAGAATTTCCGGAGTGCGAAGCGTGTTACTACGAGTCTCTAGGATTCACGGGTCGTCAGCAAGGCAAGTAACACTTTGATCATACTCTTTTCATACCCAGATTTTATGCATTAGTTCAACCCTCAAACATTGCATGGTTAGGATGTCATTAATTTGTGGGTTGGGAAGTAGATGATGAGGTAGGAACCTATTGCCTGTTACTATCAAACCCTTGGGAGTTACTTCACGTGTTGCTTATATTGCTATGCTATGCTCGTGAGACGTGGTTTGGGTTTGAGAGTTATTCATGACAGATGTGAGATTGTTAATTAATGGTTAACTTAAGGTGGCAACTTAAATACACATCTGGGTGGATTGAGGCACACGGGAACCCAAAGGTTGTCTGTTTTTTTTTTGAAATCCCGGGTACCCGTGTGATCTTCCTATGGACCGCCACCCAGGCTCAAAGGGAACTGAGATTATTCATGCTAGAAACTTCCGTGTGCAGCCACAAGCTATTATGGGCTCTAGCATAGTTAAGTAAGTTACGTGAAGCTCTCAAGAGGCAGATCAAGGTAGTCGGTTTTGTAGGTTTGGTATGATCTATCCGGAGTAGAGAGTTAACGCTTACGAAAGATCGTGTCTCGGTCATCCGCTTCTCAAACACCATGCGGTCACGAGAAATCAACGGAGGCGATCGAGTCTTGTGGGGAAAAGTGCGCAAACCTCTGCAGAGTGTACAATCTAATCATGGTTGGCCGTGTCCCCGGTTATGGACAATTCTGAGTATCTAGTACTTGAGTAATTACATGTATCTCATCACTCTAAATTAATACTGTTGGGTTGTTAATTACTTTAATTGGGATTGAGTTGGGGTTATACCTTCTCAATGATGTTTCAACCACCATGATAGTTAAATTAAAATTTATTCCTTTGATGTAGGGAAAAATTGGCTTTTCGCAAAAATCAGAATCAGAGAGCTTTCCACTAGCTAAATATGCATGTAGTGTTAGCATTATTCTCGTTATTGCTCTATTGTGTTACATTGCCGCATATTCCATGTCTTGACCGTTCTCGGCTGCAACGTATTATGTTGCAGACTTTTCAGACGAGGAGTAAGGTTCGATAGGTCGTTGCCGTGCAGCTCAGCTATGCCGTTGGAGTTGATGGACTCACTTTATCTTCCAAGCCTTCCGCTGTTATCGTATTAGATGGCCTTAAGACATATTATTGTAATAAGTTCTCTTTTGAGACATTCGATGTAATAAGTGTGTGATTGCTACTCTGTTATAAATCCTTCGACTACTGTGTGTGTCAGCATTACCGATCCAAGGATGACACGAAAGCACAGAGACTTGACCATCTGAGGTCGGGTCGCTACAAGATGGTATCAGAGCACACGCTGAGTGTAGGACACGACCACTAAGATAAAACCATAGATCACTCTTCTCTACTCATTTCTGACTCCTCTCCATTTTTCCACTCTTTAGGATGACGGAGATGAAGTACAAGTTCGCACAACCGGATGAAGACACACCTTTTGGACACCACTTGAAGGAAGTCACTAGGTACCTGAACATTGGAATACCAAGCTTCACCGGACGCATAATGCCACCTTACCGTAAGAAGAGTGCTTGGAAGATTAAAGCTCTAGTTCGGAAGGACGCTTATGCCAAGCACGGAGCCCATAGTGTGTGTTTTCAATGCACCACATGGAGTTTGGGAAAGAGTATGGCAGCTCACATTACCATGGGACGCATTGGAGAAGTCTACAATAGGGAGCTTAAAGACACCATATATCAAATATGTGGGTGCCGAGACGAGCAATGGGAAGTAATCAGCACCAAGAAGGATAGATCCATTGCAGCTTACATCCAGGAGCTAAACCAGCACATTCGACGTCAGGAGAACCAGATGTGCGCAGACATGATGGAGTTGCGTATACGAAAACTAAGATCATCGAGCTGGAGGAAGAACTCAAGTTTACACGCCGATGGATATGAGGAAGAAATCAAGACCCCATCGGAGAAGAATGACGACCTAGTCAAGAAGATCGAGTCTTCATGGGAGGACCAGCACCGAAAAGAAGAGGAAGAAGATCCCACTTGTCCGGACAACTACATCATCATCGCATTTACATCGACTCTGATCCAAGTGATGATGACTATGAAGACGAAGTGGAGCGGACATCATGGAGTCTTCCACCGATCAAAGTTTCTAGATGACCACCATATAATAGTAGTATTCCCTCATGTAATCAGTAGTAGATGAGCACTTATGCGATAGTCCTAGACCGTTTTGTATGCCCTTGCTTGATTGAATGAATGTGTGTGTTTGCCTCATGTGCATATGGGTAGTGTTTTCTCGCTAGACCTCTTTCTATTCTAATCTCTTCCATCTAAACCCTCAGATGCCTCCGAGACGTGACCCGGGTTTTGTTTTCCCACCAGAGCTCACCCGGTGATCCAAAGAAATGAATGCCTTGATGCAATTGCTAGTCCGTAACTGTGGCAATGCCAACAACAACAACAACAACAACCCGCCGCCAGTGGACAATTTAGCCCGTTTTCTGAGGTTAGAACCGCCGGTGTTTTCCAGTAGCACCGAGCCAATAGTTGCTGACGTTTGGCTACGCCGTATTGGAAGGGAGTTAACCACGGCAGGATGCACGGATGCTGAAAGGGTGCGCTTTGCCGCACATCAATTGGATGGACCAGCAGCCGCATGGTGGGAGAATTACACGGCTACTTTTCCTATAGCCAATGTCACTTGGGACCAGTTCCAAGAAGCTTTTACGGCCCATGTTTCAACCGGAGCCATGCAGATAAAGAAGCGTGAGTTTCGCAACTTACGCCAGGGAACCGCATCGTGGCCCAAAGACGTGGATGAGTTTAGCAAGTTATCACGCTATGCCACCGATGATGTGGCCACAGATGCCGCCAAGCAAGAGAAGTTTATGGAAGGGCTGAATGATGAGATGAGTATGCGGTTGATGGTGGCAACCTTCAACAACTACCAGGAGTTGGTAGATAAGGCCCTAATGATTGAAGGGAAGCAACAGCAGATTGAGAACCGTAAAAGGAAGTATGGACAAGGGAAGTATAACTCAGGAACTCACCAGAAGCCTCGCTTAACCCCGAACTCGGGAGGACTTGTCCATAACCATGGAGGACATAACCATACTGGAGGAGGATCGCATAATCAAAATGGTGCGAAGAACGGGAATGGGAATGGAGTCAACAATAATCAGAATCGCTCTAACCCAGCTACACCCGCCAAGAGGGACTTAAGCCAAGTTGTTTGCTTCAAGTGCGGGAAGACAGGGCACTACGCCAATGACTGCCCTGAAGGAAAGAATGGAAATGGAAGCGCTGGGAAGAAGCCCAATCCATTCAACAAAGGACAAGTGAACCACGTTAACGTGGAGGAAGTTGAAGAGTAGCCGGACGCGGTAATAGGTAAGTTTTCGGTTCAGTCATTTACCATTCTTGTTCTTTTCGATACTGGTGCATCGCATTCATACATATCAAGGGGATTTGTGGAAAAGTTTAAGTTACCAACCCAAACCCTTAGGACCCCTCTTTTAGTGAGCTCGCCTGGAGCAGAGTACATGGCTAGCGATGGTGCCCCAGATACCCCTAATCATTGGCACGCATGTTTTTCCGTCGACCTAATTATCTTGGAGTCGCAAGGATTGGATGTGATATTAGGTATGGACTGGATGTCAAAGTATGGAGGAAGTATTGACTATGCTAGCAAGTCAATTTATCTTACCACCCCAGAGGGAAAAAGGATTAAGTATGTATCTAAGCATGTGCCTAGGAGGAGCCAAGTGAATGCCCTCATGGGAGTTGTATAGGAGGAAGTACCTGTAGTAAAGGATTATCCGGATGTTTTTCCAGAGGAGTTACCAGGCATGCCACCGAATCGAGACATCGAGTTTCTGATAGAACTATTGCCAGGTACAGGGGCAATATCAAAGAGACCCTACCGGATGCCCGCAAATGATCTGGAGGAAATTAAGAAGCAGATCAAGGAGCTATTGGAGAAAGTTTACATTCTTAGAAGTTCATCACCTTGGGGAGCCCCAGTACTTTTGGTTGAGAAGAAGGATAAATCCCTAAGGATGGTTGTTGATTACCGAGCTCTGAATGAAGTAACAATAAAGAACAAGTATCCATTACCAATGATTAATGATCTGTTTGATCAGTTGCAAGGAGCTAAGGTGTTTTCGAAGATTGATCTACGATCAGGATACCATCAGCTGAAGATCCGAGAGAAGGATATACCAAAGACAACATTTACCACACGGTATGGATTATATGAGTATACGGTCATGTCATTTGACTGACTAACGCCCCTGCCTATTTCATGAGTATGATGAACAAAGTGTTCATGGAGTATTTGGACAAGTTTGTTGTGGTGTTTATTGATGATATTATGGTTTACTCGAAGAACGAAGAGGAGCACGCGGAACACTTGCGTTTGGTTCTCGAGAAACCTGTGGAACACCGCTTATACGCCAAATTCAGCAAGTGCGAAGTTTTGGTTGAAGGAAGTTGGATTTCTTGGGCATGTTATATCAGGAGAGGGTATAGCAAGAGATCCCAAAGAAGGTTCAACAACATCGAATGGTTGGCACCCACTTCAGTCAGCGAGATTCGCAGTTTCCTTGGACTGGCAGGATATTATCGGAGATTCATTGAGAACTTTTCCAAGATTGCTAAGCCAATGACTGAATTGCTAAAGAAGGATACTAAGTTCAAATGGACAGAGGATTGTGAGACAAGCTTTCAAGAGTTGAAGAAACGGTTGACTACAGCCCCAGTGCTGACATTGCCAGATATACATAAGGAGTTTCAAGTGTATTGTGACGCCTCTCGCTTGGGACTTGGATGTGTTCTTATGCAGGACGGAAAAGTTGTTTCTTATGCCTCACGACAGCTGAAGCCACATGAGTTGAACTATGCCACACATGATTTGGAGTTAGCATTGTAGTACATGCTACCAAGACCTGGAGACATTATCTTATTGGAAACCGTTGTGATGTGTACACGGATCATAAGAGTTTGAAGTACATTTTCACACAAAAGGAGTTAAACCTCAGACAGAGGAGATGGCTGGAACTCATAAAGGATTACGACATGAAGCTACACTATCATCCAGGAAAGGCCAACGTCGTAGCCGACGCTTTGAGCCGGAAGAGTTATGCCAATATCCTTGAAAGTAGAGGACTGCCAAAGGAGTTAGCTGAGGATATTATGGAACTTCGGTTGGAGATTATTCCAAGAGGTTTTCTTGCAACAATGGAGGTCCAGTCGACGTTATTGAACAAGATTCGAGAAGCTCAGAAGGAGGACAAAGGGATTGTTGAGATAAGAGAGAAGATGGGAGAAGGAAAAGCCAAAGGTTTTCGCGAGGATGAGCACGATACCTTGTGGTTTGAGGACCGGATTTATGTTCCCAACAATTCGGAGATCAGGAAGTTAATACTTCAGGAGGCTCATGACTCACCATACTCGATTCACCCCGGAAACACCAAGATGTATTTGGACTTGAAGGAACGTTTCTGGTGGACTGGTATGAAGAAGGATATTGCCAAGTGATGTATGTCAGAGAGTGAAGGCAGAGCATCAAAAGCCAGCAGGACTGTTGCAGCCTATGCCAATACCCGAATGGAAGTGGGACAAACTTGGCATGGATTTTATCACCGGATTACCCAGAACCAAGGCAGGATATGATTCAATATGGGTAGTTGTGCATCGTTTGACCAAAGTAGCTCATTTCATCCCAGTGAAAACAACTTATACAAGTGCCAAGTTGGCCAAAATATATATGACCAGGATCGTATGTTTGCACGGAGTTCCGAGGAGCATCGTATCAGATAGAGGAACACAGCTTTACTTCAAAGTTTTGGCATCAGCTACACGGACTTTGGGTACCAGATTGGAGTTTAGTACCGCGTTCCACCCATGCACGGATGGATGACAAAGAGAGTCAACCAGATTACGGAGGACATGTTGAGAGCCCGTATGCGCTAGATTATGGATCTAGTTGGGATGACAATTTGTCAGACGCAGAAGTTCTCGTACAACAACAGCTACCATGCCGCTTGAAGATGGCACCGCTCAAGCTCAGTATGGACGCAGATGTAGAACACCATTGATGTGGGATGAGGTTGGAGACCGTCGCTTGTTTGGACCAGATTTGATCAAGGACTCAGAGGAGAAGGTTAAACTGATCGAGACGGACTAAAGATCGCTCAGTCTAGATGGAAGAGTTACGCAGATTCAAAACGCAAGGAAGTAACCTATGAAATTGGAGATGAGCCTATTCATGAAAGTATCACCCTGAGGGGAGTGAAATGTTTTGGAGTAAATGGAAAGTTAGCCCCAAGATTTGTAGGACCGTATCGTGTTTTGGAACGGATGCGAGAAGTTGCCTACAAGCTGGAGTTACCTGAAGGATTGCCAGGAGTGCACGATGTGTTTCACGTATCACAGCTGAAGAAGTGCCACGCTGAGATGGCCGACATACCGTTAAATGATACAGTGCCCCTAGAGGCGATACAGTTGGATAGTAATTTGACTTATGAGGAGAAGCCAGTAAAGATTCTTGATTTCGACAATGAGTCACTCGCAAAGAAGGTTATCAAGTTTTGCAAAGTTCAGTGGAGCCACCATACCGAGGAGGAAGCCAGCTGGGAGCGAGAAGAGGATATTCGCAAGGACCATCCGCACCTGTTTTCTAGCCAACCCGAATCTCGAGGGCGAGATTCATCTTAAGGGGGGTAGGTTTGTAACATCCCAAATTTTCAATTTGGCATGTTATAAATAGGTCATCCATGCATATCATATTTTATTGCATTTTCGTTTGCAATCCTCGAAATCCTAAGCAACTCAAGGACCCTCGGAGAGAGTTGGGGATTTTCCGATTTTCATATTTGAATTTTATCAAATAATGAAGACAAGGATTTTGGACATTATTATTTTTCTCTCCGGAAAAATATTTCATGATTAATAATGAATGAGAGGAGATAATATGACTTCTCCAAAAATAATTGAAATATCGGAGGAAAAATGTTAAAATCATTATTTGGATTTTATTTTATTTATTTGGAATTTTATTTGCCCTAGAGAAAAAACTGCATAATTTTAAAAATTGCATTTTAGGGGCCAAGAAAAGTTCATCTTGTTCTAAATATTTTATTTAGGCAAAGAAAACTTGTTTTGGCATTTTAGATTTTTATTTATTTTTCTAGGATTTTTATAAATTTGGTGAACGCTTAAAAAGATGACTACCGATCGGGCTAAAGGCTCAGCCAAAGCAGACCCGTACCGGCCGCCTCACTTTGTCTTGCTGGCGCGCCGCCGCAAGACGGACCGGAGTCCGAGCCGGACTCCTCCTCCCGCCGCCTTACCCTCCTCCAAGCCACCGCCTACTTTAAATAGCCGCCACCCCCTCTCTAGCCACCCCCGCCGCCGCCCACCCCGGACCGGAGCCCGAGCAAGCTTGAGCCGCCGTCGCCCGTCGCCAAGTCGCCGCCGCCGCCTCCGCGCCCGCCCGCCCCTCGCCGAGCCGCCGCCCTCTCTAGCCGCCCTCGCCGCCGAGCCTCACGGAGCTGCCCGCCCTTGGACGACCTCACGGAGGTAGCCCCTCGTCGCCGGTTTTTTTAAGACCCCTTCGGTTTTTTTAAGAAAAACCCTATCCTTTTTTTATAGATCGGTTTTATTTCTCCGGTTTATTTGTTTTGCGAGCGTTCGCTCGTTCGTTCATTTTAACGAATGTGTTCGTCGTTTAGTTTCTGCTAACGAACGTTCGTTCGTTTAGCCGTTCGTCGTTTTCTTTTTATCGGATTTATTCCGCGATTATTCCGATCGCGATTTCTGATCCGATGTTCGAATTAGTATAACTTTTCGCTCGTTTATTGGAATCAGGCGATTCAAGCGCCTGGAGTTTCATCTCGAAACCCTCTTTCCGAATAGCCAACTCAAACCAGTTTTTGCCTTTGTAAAATTTGACCCTAGTTCAGATTAGTAAACGGATCTTGTTTCTTTCGCCGTTTGAGTTTCATTGCTCGCTTTGGTTTGATTTTACTCGTGAACCGGAGTTCTTAAGTTGAACTCTCGGTTAACCTCTTTCAGCTTGAAGTTTCGTTTGTGCATCTTTGCTTGTTGCTTATGTATGTATTATTTGCTTGCGATAAAATTCCCGGAGTGCGAAGCGTGTTACTACGAGTCTCTAGGATTCACGGATCGTCAGCAAGGCAAGTAACACTTTGATCATACTCTTTTCATACCCAGATTTTATGCATTAGTTCAACCCTCAAACATTGCATGGTTAGGATGTCATTAATTTGTGGGTTGGGAAGTAGATGATGAGGTAGGAACCTATTGCCCTGTTACTATCAAACCCTTGGGAGTTACTTCTACGTGTTGCTTATATCGCTATGCTATGCTCGTAGACGTGGTTTGGGTTTGAGAGTTATTCATGACAGATGTGAGATTGTTAATTAATGGTTAACTTAAGGTGGCAACTTAAATACACATCTGGGTGGATTGAGGCACCTGGGGAACCCAAAGGTTGTCTGTTTTTTTTGGAAATCCCGGGGTACCCGTGTGATCTTCCTATGGACCGCCACCCAGGCTCAAAGGGAACTGAGATATTCATGCTAGAAACTTCCGTGTGCAGCCACAAGCTATTATGGGCTCTAGCATAGTTAAGTAAGTTACGTGAAGCTCTCGAAGAGGTAGATTAGAAGGTATTGGGTTTTGTAGGTTTGGTATGATCTATCCGGAGTAGAGAGTTAACGTTTCCGAAAGACTGTGTCTCGGTCATCCGTTTCTCAAACACCATGCAGTCTGAGAAATCAACGGAGGCAATCGAGTCTTGTGGGGAAAAGTGCGCAAACCTCTGCAGAGTGTACAATCTAATCATGGTTAGCCGTGTCCCCGGTTATGGACAATTCTGAGTATCTAGTACTTGAGTAATTACATGTATCTCATCACTCTAAATTAATATTGTTGGGTTGTTAATTACTTTAATTGGGATTGAGTTGGGGTTATACCTTCTCAATGATGTTTCAACCACCATGATAGTTAAATTAAAATTTATTCCTTTGATGTAGGGAAAAATTGGCTTTTCGCAAAACTCAGAATCAGAGAGCTTTCCACCAGCTAAATATGCATGTAGTGTTAGCATTATTCTGTTATTGCTCTATTGTGTTACATTGCCAGCATATTCCATGTGCTGACCTGTTCTCGGGCTGCAACGTATTATGTTGCAGACTTTTCAGACGAGGAGTAAGGTTCGATAGGTCGTTGCCGTGCAGCTCAGCTATGCCGTTGGAGTTGATGGACTCACTTTATCTTCCAAGCCTTCCGCTGTTATCGTATTAGATGGCCTTAAGCCATATTATTGTAATAAGTTCTCTTTTGAGACATTCGATGTAATAAGTGTGTGATTGCTACTCTGTTATAAATCCTTCGAGTACTGTGTGTGTCAGCATTACCGATCCAGGGATGACACGGAAGCACAGAGACTTGACCATCTGAGGTCGGGTCGCTACATGGGCACCCCCAAGATAATCTAAGGACACCAAAAAGTCAAAGCTTGGGGATGCCCCGGAAGGCATCCCCTCTTTCGTCTACTTACATCGGTAACTCTACTTGGAGCTATATTTTTATTCACCACATGATATGTGTTTTGCTTGTAGCGTCTTGTATGATTTGAGTCTTTGCTTTTTAGTTTACCGCAATCATCCTTGCTGTACACACCTTTTGAGAGAGCCATACATGATTTGGAATTTGTTACAATACTCTATGTGCTTCACTTATATCTTTTGAGCTATATAGTTTTGCTCTAGTGCTTAACTTATATCTTTTAGAGCACGGTGGTGGATTTGTTTTATAGAAACTATTGATCTCTCATGCTTCACTTAGATTATTTTGAGATTCTTAAATAGCATGGTAATTTGCTTAATAATCTTAATATGCTTGGTATTCAAGATTTGTAAAACTTTTTTTTGAGTGCGTTGAATACTAAGAAAAGTTTGATGCTTGATAATTGTTTTGAGATATGAAGATGGTGATATTAGAGTCATGCTAGTTGAGTAGTTGTGAATTTGAGAACTACTTGTGTTGAGTTTGTGATTCCCGTAGCATGCACGTATGGTGAACCGTTATGTGATGGAGTCGGAGCATGATTTATTTATTGATTGTCTTCCTTATGAGTGGCGGTCGGGGACGAGCGATGGTCTTTTCCTACCAATCTAGCCCCTTAGGAGCATGCGTGTAATACTTTTCTTTGATAGCTTCTAGATTTTTGCAATAAGTATATGAGTTCTTTATGACTAATGTTGAGTCCATGGATTATACGCACTTTTCTTCCTTCAAACATTGCTAGCCTCTCTAATACCGTGCACTTTTCGCCGGTATCATACACCCACCATATACCTTCCTCAAAACAGCCACCATACCTACCTATCATGGCATTTCCATAGCCATTCCGAGATATATTGCCATGCAACTTTCCAATTCTGCTTATTATTATGACACGCTCCATCATTGTCATAATGGTAGCATGATCATGTAGTTGACATAGTATTTGTGGCAAAGCCACCGTTCATAATTCTTTCATGCATGTCACTATTGATTCATTGCATATCCTTGCACATCACGGAGGCATTCATATAGAGTCATATTTTGTTCTATGTATCGAGTTGTAAATTGTTGAGTTGTAAGAAAAATAAAAGTGTGATGATCATCATTTTTAGAGCATTGTCCCAAGTAAGGAAAGGATGATGGAGACTATGATTCCCCCATAAGTCGGGATGAGACTTCGGACGAAAAAAAGAGGCCATAAAAAAAGGAAAAGGCCCAAATAAAAAAAATGAGAGAAAAAGAGAGAAGGGACAATGTTACTATCATTTTACCACACTTGTGCTTCGAAGTAGCACCATGATCTTCATAATAGAAAGTCTCTCATTTTGTCACTTTCATATACTAGTGGGAATTTTTCATTATAGAACTTGGCTTGTAGATTCCAATGATGGGCTTCCTCAAATGCCCTAGGTCTTCGTGAGCAAGCGAGTTGGATGCACACCCACTTAGTTTTTTTTGTTGAGCTTTCATATACTTATAGCTCTAGTGCATCCGTTGCATGGCAATCCCTACTCACTCACATTGATATCTATTGATGGGCATCTCCATAGCCCGTTGATACGCCTAGTTGATGCGAGACTATCTTCTCCCTTTTTTTCTTCTCCAAAACCACCATTCTATTCCACATATAGTGCTATATCCATGGCTCACGCTCATGTATTGCGTGAAGATTGAAAAAGTTTTGAAAATGTCAAAAGTATGAAACAATTGCTTGGCTTGTCATCGGGGTTGTGCATGATTTAAATACTTTGTGTGGTGAACATAGAGCATAGCCAAACTATATGATTTTGTAGGGATAACTTTCTTTGGCCATGTTATTTTGAGAAGACATGATTGCTTAGTTAGTATGCTTGAAGTATTATTATTTTTATGTCAATATTAAACTTTTGTCTTGAATCTTTCGGATCTGAATATTCATACCACAATTAAGAAGAATTACATTGAAATTATGCCAAGTAGCACTCCGCATCAAAAATTCTTTTTATCATTTACCTACTCGAGGACGAGAA
This sequence comes from Aegilops bicornis, assembly GCA_021605145.1. Classification (NCBI taxonomy): domain Eukaryota; kingdom Viridiplantae; phylum Streptophyta; class Magnoliopsida; order Poales; family Poaceae; genus Aegilops; species Aegilops bicornis. The sequence continues at coordinate 298,253,212 of CM038669.1, forward strand.
GGAATTAAGCTTAGATGCCTGATACGTCTCCAACGTATCTATTATTTTTGATTGCTCCATGCTATATTATCTACTGCTTTGGACCATATTGGGCTTTATTTTCCACTTTTATATTATTTTTTGGACTAACCTATTAACCGGAATATTTTTGGGAGGCCCAGCCCAGAATTGCTGTTTTTTTTGCCTATTTCAGTGTTTCGAAGAAACGGAATATCAAACGGAGTCCAAACGGAATGAAACCTTCGGGAACGTGATTTTCTCACCGAATGTGACCCAGGAGACTTGGACCCTACGTCAAGAAAGCCACGAGGTGGGCACGAGGTAGGGGGGCGCGCCCCCACCCTCGTGGGCCCCACGAAGCTCCACCGACATACTTCTTCCTTCTATATATATACCTACATACCCCCAAACGATCAGATACGGAGCCAAAAACCTAATTCCACCGCCGCAACTTTCTGTACCCACGAGATCCCATCTTGGGACATGTTCCGGAGCTCCGCCGGAAGGGGAATCCACCACGGAGGGCTTCTACATCATCACCATAGCCCCTCCGATGAAGTGTGAGTAGTTTACTTCAGACCTTCGGGTCCATAGTTAGTAACTAGATGGCTTCTTCTCTCTTTTTGGATCTCACTACAATGTTCTCCCCTCCGCCGTGGAGATCTATTCGATGTAATCTTCTTTTGCGGTGTGTTTGTTGAGATCGATGAATTGTGGGTTTATGATCAAGATTATCTATGAACAATATTTGAATCTTCTCTGAATTCTTTTATGTATGATTGGTTATCTTTGCAAGTCTCTTCGAATTATCAGTTTGGTTTGGCCTACTAGATTGGTTTTTCTTGCAATGGGAGAAGTGCTTAGCTTTGGGTTCAATATTGTGGGTTCAATATTGTATTGTTGCCATCGAGCATAACAAGATGGTTTTTTTATCATATTGCATGAATTTATCCTTCTACATCATGTCATCTTGCTTAAGGCGTTACTCTGTTTTCTTGAACTTAATACTCTAGATGCATCTCGGATAGCGGTCGATGAGTGGAGTAATAGTAGTAGATGCAAAGGTGAGTCGGTCTACTTGTCTCGGACGTGATGCCTATATACATGATCATACCTAGATACTCTCATAATTATGCTCAATTATGTCAATTGCTCAACAGTAATTTGTTCACCCACCGTAAAATACTTATGCTCTAGAGAGAAGCCACTAGTGAAATCTATGGCCCCCGGGTCTATTCTCATCATATTAATCTTCCATCACTTTATTATTGCTTTGCTTTTTTACTTTGATTTTTATTTTACTTTGCATCTTTATACCAAAAATACCAAAAATATTATCTATCATCTCTATCAGATCTCACTCTCGTAAGTGACCATGAAGGGATTGACAACCCCTATTCACGTTGGTTGCGAGGAGTTATTGTCTTTGCGTAGGTACGAGGGACTCGCGCGTAGCCTCCTACTGGATCGATACCTTGGTTCTCAAAAACCGAGGGAAATACTTACGCTACTTTGCTGCATCATCCTTTCCTCTTCAATGAAATCCAATGCAGTGCTCAAGAGGTAGCAAGCGGCAAGTCCGCTAATGTTGTCATCGGTGATACTGATATGAAGGAATCTGGGTACGGTATTCTTCCTACCATCCTTTCAGTATTTCAATCTCCTGATTGGTTAATTGACACCGGCGCCAATGTACATGTTTGCGATGATGCCTTTATGTTTTCTTCTTACCAGGTCACAGGGACTTCTCCCGTGCTGATGGGAAACGGGTCACATGCCATCGTTCGAGGTGTCAGTACAGTCGATCTGAAGTTTACTTCGGGAAAGACCGTGCGTCTGAAGAACGTTCATCATGTGCCGTCCATCAATAAAAATCTCGTTAGCGGTTCCCATTTATGTCGAGATGGTTTTAAGTTGGTTTTCAAATCCAATAAAGTTGTAATTTCTAAGTATGGACAATTTGTTGGAAAAGGCTATGAGAGCGGAGGCTTGTTCCGCCTATCTTTGTCAGATATTTGCACTAAAGTTATTAATAATGTTTGCCACAATAATGAGTCTGATATTTGGCATTCACGACATTGTCACATTAACTTTGGTTGCATGACGCGACTAGCCAATATGGATTTAATTCCGAAAATCTCTACTGTCAAAGGCTCTAAGTGCCAAGTATGTGTGCAAGCTAAGCAACCTCAGAAGTCCCATAAGATTACAAAGGCAAGAGACTTGGCACCACTAGAGCTTATACATTCTGATCTCTGTGAGATGAATGGCGTGTTGACAAAAGGTGGTAAGAAATACTTCATGACGTTGATTCTTGACTCCACTAGATACTGTTATGTGTATCTTCCGAAATCAAAAGACGAGGCTTTAACTTTCTTCAAAAACTATAAAGCTGAGGCAGAGAACCAACTTGATCGAAAAATTAAACGGCTTAAGTCCGATCGTGGTGGAGATTATTTTTCTAATGAATTTGATATGTTTTGTGCGGAACATGGTATAATCCATGAGAGGACGCCTCCCTACTCACCTCAGTCAAATGGGGTAGCCGAAAGAAACAACCGAACTCTAACTGATATGGTTAAGACCATGTTAGACAGATCGGGTCTCTCCAAGGAATGGTGGGGGGAGGCGCTAATGACTGTGTGTCATGTCCTAAACCGAGTTCCCACAAAGCATAAGACCATGACTCCATTTGAGGAATGGGAAAGGGAAAGGTTGAAACTCTCTTACCTACGTACTTGGGGTTGTTTGGCGAAAGTCAATATACCAATTCCCAAGAAGCGCAAGCTTGGACCAAAAACCGTGGATTGTGTTCTTCAGGGCTATGCTTTTCATAGCATTGACTATAGATTTTTGATAATAAAATCTGAGGTATCCGACATGCATGTTGGTACGATTATGGAGTCGAATGATGCAACTTTCTTTGAGGACATATTTCCTATGAAGGATATGTCGAGTTCATCAAATCAGGAGATACCTACTCCATCTAGTGAGGAATTCGCTGTAATTCCTGAACCCACCATTGCGACGGAACACATTGAGAATCTTGTGAGGAGTAAGAGACAGAAGACTGCAAAGTTTTTTGGTGATGACTTCATTGTGTACCTTGTGGATGACACACCCAGGACTATTTCAGAAGCCTATACATCTCCTGATGCTGACTACTGGAAGGAAGCAGTTCGTAGCGAGATGGATTCCATCGTAGCTAACGGAACCTGGGAGATCACTGATCGTCCTTATGGGTGCAAACCTGTAGGACGTAAGTGGGTGTTCAAGAAGAAGCTCAGACCTGATGGTACGATTGAAAAGTACAAGGCACAGCTTGTGGCTAAGGGTTATACCCAGAAAGAAGGTTAAGACTTCTTTGATACTTACTCAACCGTGGCTAGACTGACCAAAATTCGGGTGCTACTATCACTGGCTGCCTCACATGGTCTTCTCGTTCATCAAATGGACATTAAGACGTCTTTCCTCATTGGAGAGTTGAAGGAGCAAATTTACATGGATCAGCCAGACGGTTTCGTACTACCTGGTCAGGAAGGAAAGGTGTGCAAGTTATTAAAGTCTTTACATGGCCTTAAACAAGCTCCCAATGAGTGGCATGAGAAATTCGAAAGAACATTAACTGCAGCCGGCTTTGTAGTAAACGATGGTGACAAATGTGTGTACTATCGCCATGGTGGGGGCGAAGGAGTTATTCTTTGTCTGTATGTCGATGACATATTGATCTTTGGAACCGAACTTGATCTAATCAAGGAGGTTAAGGATTTCTTGTCTCGCTGTTTTGAGATGAAGGATCTAGGAGTAGCTGATGTTATCTTAAACATCAAGCTGTTGAGAGATGAGAATGGTGGGATCACACTGCTTCAGTCTCACTATGTGGAAAAGATCTTGAGTCGTTTTGGGTATAGGGACGGCACGCCTTCTCCAACTCCATATGATGCTAGTGTGTTGCTTCGAAAGAATCGACGGATTGCTAGAGATCAACTGAGGTATTCTCAGATTATTGGCTCGCTTATGTATTTGGCGAGTGCCACGAGGCCTGACATCTCTTTTGCTGTGAGCAAGCTGAGTCGGTTTGTGTCAAAACCGGGAGATGATCATTGGCATGCGCTTGAGAGAGTTATGTGCTATTTGAAAGGCACTGCGAGCTATGGAATTCACTACACCGGGTATCCAAGGGTACTAGAGGGTTATAGTGACTCAAACTGGATATCTGATGCTGATGAGATTAAGGCCACAAGTGGTTATGTTTTTACACTAGGTGGTGGCGCTGTTTTCTGAAAGTCTTGCAAGCAGACCATCTTAACGAGGTCAATTATGGAAGCATAACTCACATCATTAGACACTGCCACTTTTGAAGCAGAGTGGCTTCGTGAGCTCTTGATGGACTTACCTATGGTTGAAAAACCTATACCCCCTATCCTGATGAACTGTGATAATCAAACTCTGATCGTCAAGATAAACAGTTCTAAGGGCAATATGAAGTTCTCAAGGCATGTGAAGAGGAGACTAAAATCTGTCAGAAAATTGAGGAACTACGGAGTTATTGCGTTGGATTATGTCCAAACGTTGATAAACTTGGCAGATCCCTTCACAAAGGGTCTATCACATAACGTGATAGATAATGCATCGATGGAGATGGGCTTGAGACCTACCGCATGAGTTGTTCATAGTGGTAACCCACTCTATGTGATCGGAGATCCCGTGAAGTAGAAGTGGGAGACAAGCTGTTGGTCAGATGAGAGGAGAGTATCCCTGTTTTAATTATCCCACTCCGTGAAGATGAAATACTCTCCTGATCTGCATGGCAGGTTGATATTTATCTTAATGTGTTCCAAGTGGCTTATGTGAGTAAGCAGAGATGTTATCCTGCAGAGCATTTCCTGAGGAACACACCTATATGAATTTGACTGTTAACGTCGCAGTCTATGAGAATTGGGTGTTCTCTAATAAATTCATGAAAGGCCCTGGAGTATGACGTATACGCTCCGCCCACGGGGAAGCCTTACGGCGGCCCAATATTGGTCAAGTATTTGTGTGAAACTAGTTTCGCGGAAAACTTGTAGTTCAAGGCATAGTCCACTATTCAAGTTGTTATCTAGTGTAGCATAAAACTCTAAGTGGAAGTTCAATTTCACAGTCTCCACTAAGCACCGGTATATAAACAATGTTTTAAAACTAAATGATGAGATGTGCCAATGAGACTTTGTGGGGGATTGTTGAAATTTTGCTAGTAGGCCTTTGGCCCAAAGCCCAACTAAAATTCTAAAATTCTCTTGGCCCATTCATGCACACACATATGTGAGTGGAGTGAGTGAGACTAAAGTTTAGTCCGTTTAGTCCCACCCCGGAAGTTGAGAGAGAGCTGCGCCTTTTTTTATAAGGTGAGCTCTTCTACCATTTGTATGAGCATGAGAAGAGGAGACCTACACGCGCGCTCCTCCTCCTCGCTCGCCACGTCACGCCTCGTCACGACGGGCCGTGCCGCGCCGCGGGTTGCCGGATTGAGCCGACCCGAGGACAGAGCTATGCACGTTGTCTATATTTTTGCTACTCAAAAAAATTAATGAGTCATTAATTAATAATTAACGGGCGCGTTAATTACTGAACCGTTTCCGATTCTTTTGGATCGTGATGACTCGGACGTGGGGTTTACTCCCGCGACCTACCCGACCCGCACTATATAGTCAGGCAGACGTCTACCTTAGCCGCCGCCGCTTCGTATGGTTTCTCACCACCGTTTCAGATCATTGTGCCCCCAAGCAAGTCGTCTCCATCCCTCCTTTCGGCGTGCATCGGGAGAAGGGACAGCAGGCCTCCGGAACCCCGCCTCTCGTGATCCTGTACGGGAGAGGGGCGATCAGGTTTTTGGGGAGCGCACTCGCGCGACTGCTGGCAGCGACGACTTCGCGAACGACGACTTCTTCCCCGACCTCGGCAACCTCATCCTCGACGACATGGGCGACAACGTCAACACCGGCGGTGCTGCTCCCGTTGCACCGTATGTGATTCTAACCTTCCTGTTCGAGATCGTCGTACAATTCATGTTTCTAGTATGTACTCTATATGTGATCTGTTCATCTACTATTCTATTTCACGTAATTAGTTTAATCTCTGCTATTGCTGTCGTGATTTATCTTCAGTTTATTTGGATTAAATCTCATAGTAATTTGCTCATGTTTCCAACACTAAGGTGGTAATAAAAATTATGTCCGTTCACGCATAAATAAATTTTTGGGCTGGATCTCCAAACCGTGCAGTCAAGGGACTTGCTCCGTATTTTTTTTACTTTGATTGAACCGCAACGTCAGCCAAGGGACCAGAAAACCTATTTGACGCATACTGCATCAAAAAGTTGACGTATCGCACATACCAGCGACCGATTTTTGGACCAGCCCATGTATATGTACCTACAACTTTCAGTTCCGGTTTTGGTAACGATCTAGAAAATTTTGAACCAACTTTTGCCAGTTTTGGTGAAAAGGTTCCTAAACCGATTTTCTTATTGGGTTTGTTTAGGGCACATCTAAATGTACTCTAGTTATTGCACATCTAAGTGACACAATCAAGCATAAAAAAGTAGAGAAAAAAAGAAAATACCCACACAAATCTTCACATAAGATTAATGACATAGGACTTAGATGTGCAATACTTGTGGCACATGTAGATGTGCTTTAGCAAAATTGTTTCTTATTTTAGTTTTTCTGTTTCATTTTTTATGTTTACTTTTCCATTTCTCAAGTTTTCTTATTTTTAAAAAATATTCAGAATTTTCAATAAATCTGTGGTTAAAAAATATACACTGTTTAAAAAACACGGAATTGTAAAAAGTGTTCCCTTTAAAAATTGTTAACATACTAAAAAAATTCGCATTTTTTATTTTCCTTCGGGAGTTTCGAAAATGTTTTATTTTTCTAAAAAATTGACATATTAAAAAAATCACGTTGTCAAATTTTGTTTGAGAGTTTCAAAAAGTATTCCCGTTTAAAAAATCACATATTCAAAGAATGATCATTTTTACGAAAATTGTTTGCCTTTTGAATTTTTTGGGAACTAAACAAAATCCGTTTTCAAAAAGTGATATACATACAAAAAAATATTCGCATTTTCAAAAATTATTTGGGGTTTTCAATAAAAACCCAGTGTTTCAGAAATGTTATATTTTTCAAATGTTGTGAGCTTCAAATATATTCAGTTTATGAAAAAACCTTCAAAATTTTATAAAACTTCATGATTTAGAAAAAAGTTTGTCTTTGAAAATTTTAGAAAATGTTCGGATCTGCTGTTGTTTTTGTTTAGTTCTTTAACGTTTCTCACTGCTTTGTATTCATGAAACGGTCATTAGTGTATAATGTTGTAATTGCACGATGTATTGCTCTCGTGCATAGGCACGTATATATGATGTACAAAGGAGGGACACGGAACTATGAGGCGGGCCCAATACACAATATGCACATAACACATATACTCAACACCCCCCCTCTCCCCGCAGTCGAAGCGGCACCGCTGCTAACGCAAAGACTGGACCGAAACTCCTCAAATGACGCCGTAGGCAAGCCCTTGGTCATGATATCGGCAAATTGTTGGGAAGTAGGGACGTGTAAAACACGAATATGGCCAAGAGCCACCTGTTCCCGAACAAAATGAATATCCAACTCAATATGCTTGGTCCGTCGATGATGCACCGGGTTGGCGGAGAGGTAGACCGCCGAGATGTTGTCGCAGTAGACCACCGTGGCACGGGCAACAGGACAAGAGAGCTCCCGAAGCAGTTGGCGAAGCCACGAACACTCGGCGACGGCGTTGGCCACCGCCGACGATACTCACCTCAAAGACCTTTGGAGCGAGACCGTAGGCTGCCGCTTGGATGACCACGAGATAAGTGAGGGTCCAAGGTAGACACAATAGCCCGAAGTGGAGCGACGAGTGTCAGGGCAGCCCGTCCAGTCTGCATCGGAGTAGGCCGTGAGGGCGGTGTCAGCGGAGGCCTGAAGCGTGACGCCAAGATCCATAGTGCCACAGATATAGCGGAGAATCCGCTTGACGGGAGCCAGTGAACGTCTCGAGGAGCATGCATATAAAGACACACCTGCTGCACGGCATACTGGATCTCCGGTCGAGTCAGAGTGAGGTACTGGAGAGCACCAACGATAGACCGATAGAAAGCGGCATCCGGGCGGGAGAACCGTTCGTGGCAGCAAGCAGCGCCTTCGTATCCAGCGAGCGTGGCGGCGGGCTTGCGGTTAAGCATGCCGGGCGCTCCAGAGCTTCGTGGAGCGCATTTCCGCAGATGAAGGAAGAAGCCATCCGAACGGCGCACCACCTCGACACCGAGGAAGTAGTGCAAAGGACCCAAGTCCTTGATGGCGAACTCAGCGCGAAGACGAGCCGTGAGCTGACTGAGGAGACCAGTCGTACATGCCGTCAGGATGATGTCGTTGACATAGAGCAGCAAGTAGGCCGTGTCAGAGCCCTGATGATAGACGAAGAGCGACGCGTCCGAGCGGGTAGAGCGGAACCCAAGCTGGTGGAGAAACGCGCGCGCGCCGGTACCAAGCGCGCGGAGCTCGCTTGAGTCCATACAAGGACCGCGGCGAGCACACATGGTCGGGAAGCGCCAGTCAACAAACCCGCGGATCGCTGGCAAAAGACCTGCTCCTCGAGGTGACCATGGAGGAAGGCGTTGGAGATGTCCATCTGGTGCACCGGCCAAGCACGGGAGACCGCAAGGTGGAGAACCGTGCGTATCGTGCCGGGCTTGACGACCGGAGCGAAGGTGTCGGTGAAGTCGATGCCAGCATGCTGCCGGAAGCCACGAACGACTCAGCGCTTTGTAGCGATCAAGGGTACCATCAGGACGGAGCTTGTGTTTAAAGACCCACTTCTCGGTAATCACGTTAGCATGCCGGTGACGGGGAACAAGCTGCCACGTCCGGTTGCGCAACAGGGCGTCAAACTCCTCTTGCATCGCAGCCATCCAGAGCGGGTCACGAAGAGCGGCTCGAACGGAGGACGGCAACGGCGACGGCTCAGAGGTGGACGCCGCATGGACGTAGTCATCCGAGGCGTAGCGCGAGCTCGGGCGAAAAATGCCCGTACCGGCGTGGGTGACCGGACCGGCACAGGTGCCGGGGGCGCCGAGGGGGCCACAAGCGCTGGGGGGACCGCGAGCACCGGGGGCACGAGCGCTAAGGGGCCGCGAGCTGGGTCGCGGGCGCCAGGGCGCCGAGGGCCGCAGGCGCCGACATCGGGGGCGCGGGGGATGCCAGCGCCGCGGCTGGAGGAGGCGCCGCATGCGGGGGGCACGCCTCAAAGCCAGGGGCCAGGCCAAGAGAGGCGCGCGAGCGCCCTGGGAGAGGCGTCGAGGAGCCCGCGTCACTGGTGGCGGGAGGAACAGCCGGGGGTACCTGGTGAAACGGAAACACATGCTCATCAAACTAAACGTGCAGGGAAGTGAACACACGGTGGGAGACGGGATCGTAGCACCGATATCCCTTGGAGTTGGAGGGGTAGCCGATGAAGATGCAAGCGATAGAACGAGGTGCGAGTTTGTGAGGAGCGGAATCGGCAGTGCTAGGATAGCGAAGGCACCCGAAAATACGCAAGCCATCATAAGATGGGGGCGTACCGAAGAGAAGATCGTGAGGTGCATAGTTCCAGCGTGGGCGGCAAAGGCGAAGGTTAAGGAGAAGAGAAGCAGTAGCGAGTGCGTCCGGCCAGAAACGAGGCGGCACGTTAGCATGGAACAGGAGCGTGCTAACGCAGTCGTTCAGAGTGTGAAGGACGCGTTCGGCTCGACCGTTCTGCTGGGAAGTATACGGGCATGTGAGACGAAAAACTGTGCCGTGATGCGACAGAAAAGTGCGGAAAGCAAGGTTGTCGAACTCTTTTCCATTGTCAGTCTGAAGAGCAAGAATGGGAAACCCAAACTGCGTGCTAACATAGGAGTAAAAAGCCGTCAAAGTGGAGAGTGCATCCGACTTTCTGCGCAAAGGAAAAGTCCACACATAATGAGAATAATCATCAAGGATAACCAGATAGTATAAATAGCCTGAATTACTAGGAACCGGAGAGGTCCATATGTCGCTATGAATCAACTGAAAAGGAAAAGAAGCGATGGTGGTGGAGTTATTAAACGGGAGGCGGACATGTTTGCCGACACGGCAAGCATGACAGGTGTGATCCTCTATCTTATGGCAACTGAAACTGAGATTCCTAAGAATATGACGAAGTGTGACGGGGTTGGGATGACCCAAACGAGCATGCCAGAGATCGACGCCGGCGGAGAGAGCAACCGGTGCGGTGGTGGAGGTGGACGGCGAATGCACCGGATAGAGCTCGTCGAGGCTGTCACATCGGTGAAGTACCATCCTGGTTCGAGCGTCCTTGACACAAAACCCAAGCTCGTCAAATTCAACAGTAACAGGATTTTCACGAGTTAAACGGCGAACGGAAACAAGGTTCTTAATAAGATGAGGTGACACAAGTATGTTAGACAAAGTAATAGGCATGGAATTGGAAGGAAAAGAAGTGTGCCCGACATGTGTGATAGGGAGTGTGGAACCGTCGCCGACAATGATGCAGCGGTCGGTGGTGACGGGAGTGAAGGAGGCAAGATTATCAGGATGAGCAAACATGTGAGCCGTAGCCCCGGTGTCCATGTACCAGTCATCACCTCCGGTGGAGTTGTTCGGCGTAGGAGCGACATGCAGTGCGGGAAGGAGCACCGGGTCCCAGGGCGCCGGCAGCAGGGCCGGCGAGGGCGACGAAGACACCATGGGGAGGCCGTAGCCACCGCTCGGCAGCGGCGATGAGTACTCTTCAGACGGTATGGGAAGCAGCCGTGGCTGTAGCTGCAGTGTCGGATAGACCGGAGGGCCTGCCGGAAAAACCTGCTGGCCTGCTGACAGTTGCGGAGCCCCGTACACAGGCGCGTCGAACACCGCGCGCAACAGTAAAGGATCGACGGACAGAGTCGGCGCCGGCGACGGGCAACGACGTACGCCAGCAAGGGCAGCGAAGCCAAGCCGTGCAACAAGTCGGGACGGGCTGGCGGGGCCGCGCCGTAGGGCAGAGGCGGGACGCCACCCGAGACTGATTGCTGATGGAGATACGGGGCAGCACCCTGTTGATGCCTATACGGAGGGGTGTCGTAGAAGCCTGCAGGCGGGACTCCATACGGAAGCGGGAGAGCGCCTTGATGACTGATGGCTGAAGTGGTGCCCCGTCAACGCTGTGCCAATATCTTTCCTAACACTGACAACCAAGAAGCAGATCGAGGAGCTCTATGAGGAGATGGTTGTGACGATATCTTTCCTAACACTGACAATCAAACCATCAACCAGATAGAGACACGACTGAAGATGATAACGGCAAGGCGGCGTCAACGTTGCCGGGCAACATGTCCAAGCTCAAACAGCAATTGGCCCCTCTCAAAAGAGATGGCCAGCTCGCCGCCGAGCTCACCGTGAGGTACTACGAGTCTACAACATGCAACATCATGACCGGCGGTACGATACAAGCCCTTCGCACAGATGCTAGCGAGGCACGGTGTTGTGTTCAATGATTGACGAGCATGAAGATGCAGAACGAGCAGCAGCAGCTGTGCCACGCCCGTTGTCCGCAGCAGTTCGGGGCGTGGGCGTGGAGCAGATGGAGCTTGCCCGGCAAGAAAAAGCGCTGGAATAGTACGACGAGCACGTTCATGCAGATGTGTCCACCACCGAGTCCGAGGCTGCCGTGACTCTCATACATTCGTGTACTCTTGACAGTGACAGCAATTTCCATACATGGTATGTGCGATAAGTTAGGAGGCACCAGTGCTCTAGATGGTAGATAGTACCCTGATTAATCCTGACTAGAATCTGGAAGTCACCCGCCACTAGCTTGGTGCTTTTTAGAGTATTGTAAGCCATCTTGCCTAAGCGGCAGCCTCATTTCTTGATGCAATTGTTCATGTCATCCATGCTAGGGATCTGTATATTCTATATTGTGGTCGGGACTTGCAGGTTATAATCGAGCATCTGTGCTTAGGCTACCTCCCATTTTTTCTATTCAAGAATATTGTTTGGAACGTGGAGAATTTGGTAAAAAAAAACATACTAGCATTTAAGGCGTGTGCGAAAAAGAAGAATAAGTGGCAATTCAGGTGGGACACTGTTGAAAAACAGGGCATGAAATTGTTTGCTCTCCCGTTGCAACGCATGGGTATATTTGCTAGTCAAGGTCCAAAAGAAAAGGCTAGCCGTGTGCGATTCAAACTCAAGATCTCCTCTACCCAAAAGAAGGCTCCAGCCGACTGAAAGCGTAGAATTGTATTACTAGAGAGGGTTCGTTAGCCAATTAGTAGTACCAACTCAATTCTGTACACTTAATCCCATCAATTCATATACATTTAGGGCATGAGCTATCCGTTATGGAAGCAGCACCTGGGTGTGGTCTCAACCTTCACATAAGATTTCTTTTAGCGGAACCACTGTATCGATAACTCAGACCCAACAGAAGCAACATCTCCTTGTGGACCACCTATCTCTCTCTCCGTCACTGACTTTTTCCATCGATAGTTCTTTCCTGTCAGTTCATATGTAACGCCCTCGATGCGGCTATATCTCCCACGTGTCGAGGCACGACTTAGAGGCATAACCGCATTGAAAGCAATGTCGCAAGTGAGGTAATCTTCACACAACCCATGTAATAAATAGGGGAAAGAGATACATAGTTGGCTTACAGTCGCCACTTCACACAATACATAATTAAACATCCATCAATCAGAGTACACTCAAGGTCCGACTACGGAACCAAAATAAAAGAAGATACCCCAAATGCTACCGGATCCTCGATCGTCCCAAGCTGGGCACCACTACGATCATCTGGAAAAGACAAATAGTAACGACCACGTTCCTCGTCGAACTCCCACTTGAGCTCGGTTGAGTCACCTGACCGGCATCGTCGGCACTGCAACTGTTTTGGGAAGTATCCGTGAGTCACGGGGACTCAGCAATCTCACACCCGCGAGATCAAGACTATTTAAGCTTATAGGAAGGACAGAGTAGTATAGTGGAGCTGCAGCAAGCGACTAGCATATATGGTGGCTACTTCGCAAAAGAGAGCGAGAAGAGTAGCAAAGCACGGTCGTGAAGCTAATAGCGATCAAGAAGTGATCCTGAACTACTTACGTCAGACATAACTCCAACACCGTGTTCACTTCCCGGACTCACGAGAAGAGACCATCACGGTTACACGCTGTGGATGTGTATTTTATTTGAGGTCAACTTCGGGTTTTCTACAACCGGACATTAACAAATTCCCATCTCGCCTCATAACCATGCACGGCTTTGAAAGATATTACCTGCGAGGGTGTCCCAACTTAGCCCATTATAAGCTCTCACGGTCAACAAAGGATATTCCTTCTACCGGGAAGACCCGATCAATCTCGGAATCCCGGACTACAAGACATTTCGACAAAGAATAAAACAAGACCAGCAAAGCCGCCCGAATGTGCCGACAAATCCCGATAGGAGCTGCATATATCTCGTTCTCCGGGCACACCGGATGAGCAGTCCGCACAACTAAAACCAGACCTCAAGTTTCCTTGAGGGGGCGCTGCAAAGCACTCTAGTTTGGGCCAGCACTCGAAGGAGCACTGGTCCGGGGGTTAAATAAAGATGACCCTCGGGCTCGCGAAAACCTGGGGGAAAAAGGCTTAGGTGGCAAATGGTAAAACCAATGTTGGGCCTTGCTGGACGAGTCTTATTCAAAGCGAACTGTCAAGGGGTCCCATAAATCACCCAACCGTGTAAGGAACGCGAAATCAAGGAACATAACACCGGTATGACGGAAACTAGGGTGGCAAGAGTGGAACAAAACACCGGGCATAAGGCCGAGCCTTCCACCCTTTACCAAGTATATAGATGTATTAATTTTAGCAGATATTTATATTGTGATATCCCCAACAAGTAAACATGTTCCAACAAGGAACAACATCTCCATGTTCCAACAAGGAACAAACTTCATCTTCACCTGCAACTAACAACGCTTATAAGAGGGGCTGAGCAAAGCGGTAACATAGCCAATCAACGGTTTGCTAGGAAAGGATGGTTAGGGGCTGACATGGCAATATGGGTGGCATGATATAGCAAGTGGTAGGCATGGCAGCATAGGCATAGCAAAAGAGCGAGCATCTAGCATAGCAAAGATAGAAGTGATTTCGAGGGTATGGTCATCTTGCACGCAATGTTCTCGAGTTGTCGAGAGCTTGATCCTCGTAGCGTTCTCAACAGGTTCCTCGTTCACGTACTCATCTCCGGCTCTACCCAAAGCAACAACACAAACAAATGAACCACAATAAATCACGGTGCAATGCACAATCAACATGATGCAAAACATGGCATGATATGCGGGATGTGATATGCAATGCGTATGTGCGCTCCGGAAGGAAAATGATGAACCAGGCATCAACTTGGCAAACCAAGTATGCCACTAGAAAGATGAGATGATTTCGGTTGAAATCGATATAAAGATCACCGGAATCGGATGCACGGTTTGGAAATGACAAGCAAAACAAGAATGGCACAAATCTGTCATTAACAGCATGATGCCACTTAGCAAGCAACAATAAATTAAGCTACTGCACCCAAACGTATCAAAAAAGTACATGGCAGTGATCTACACAAGATGCTTGACAAAAGATGAGCACTGAGCTTCGGCTAAATCACATCATAACAGGTTCAAACACGCATGGCAAAAGTGCACAAAATATCAGGCTGGACATGGCAAAACAGCATCAGGTTGCAATGTTCAGTGCAAGAAAACTACATGCTACAGGAACTTAAAATAGCAAAACATGGCATGGCATGAATCTACTAAAAGCATATATCAAAAGTCCCTTACTGACCATAAGCCAAAAAGGACTAGCAAATATAGTAACACCCATGTCAATATTGAAAGTTTCATTAACAGATTCAGCAACATGGCATGTCAAAAACTGATAACAAGTAGGCATGTTTACAAGCTCAATGCACTCACTACAGAGCCTTAAATGATAAACTAAGCATACATACATCAAGAAGACATGGCATAGAAGACATACATGGCAAGAACAATAACATAGCATACATGGATCAACCACAACAACCTTGGCAAAATTGAATAACATGTAAACAATCTGCCAGGAAACATTTTATAGCAAAAGTATGAGCTCGATTGACTCAAGCTATGGTACTCCATAATTGCAAACAAGGACATGGATGGATAGATCAAGACATGTTTAACAAAACATCCTTACTGAAGTATCTCAAAATATGCATGGATCTCTCGGTAGCATCAAGTTAACATGGCATCAAAATATCAGCTAAACAGGGCTGAAAACAGCAACATCAGGACACCTACTTTGCATGCTTGTGCTAGTCACCACATAGATCACAAAACTACATGGCATACACCCCTGGAAAGATGGCATGGCATATTACAAAACACATGTAGGACTCAAATTCATAGGGTGCACACATCAATCATGTCAAAAATAACAATAGTGCAAGTTCTGTTACGAAACAGAAACTAACATCACATAGCCCTCTTCTAACAGCATTTCGGGCATCAAGTTGAGCTCAAATGAAAATGATGCAATGAGATGAAATGATCTACTCTTCGAGGCGAACATTTTGACATATTATACGCGAAAACGGACCTACGGATGCAAAGATATACTCGGTTGAAAATGCAACAAAATAACACTAGATGCAAAATTAGGAGGGGGAGAAGTCAACGCGCGGGAATCAAGGCCGGCCGGATCGGATCGGATCGGGCGCCGCGCTGGGCTGCTCATGAAGGCGCTGGCCGGCGGGTCGGCCGGTGAGGGAGGCGTGGCGGGTCGCCACGGGAGGAGGAGGCGCGGGCGTGGCGGGCGTCGGGTCCGCGGCCGACCGGAGGAAGGCCGGAGGCGGCGGCGGCGCGCCTCGGCGGGAGCGGGCGGCGGTGACGTGGCGCGAGGTGGTTGGCTGAGGCGGCGGCGGCGATGACGTGTCGCCCTGGGATTGGTCCGGGCGACGTGGCCGGCGGACGTGTCCGGGCGGAGCGGACGCTTCGTCCGGGCGCGAGGTAGGGGAAGGCTAGGGTTAGACCCGAGATTTGGAGGGTTTGCTTAAATAGGCATAGAGGGAGCTAGGAGAGTCCAAATGAGGTGTAGTTTTCGCCCACGATCGTGGATCGAACGACGGAGAGCATGGGAGTGACTTAGATGGGTTATTGGGCTGTTTTGGAGGGTGTTGGGCTGCAACTTAAAAGAGGCCTTTGCATGAGAGTGCGGTTAACCGTTGGAGTACCAAACGAGCTCCAAATGACCCGAAACTTGACCGGTGGTCTACTGGTGGTATACCAAGGCCACTAGACAAACCTCGGTCCATTTCGAGAAGGTTTAATACCCGCTTTGCGGAAAAACGTAAAAGGGACCGCCGGGGGAGATAGGAGTGCCGGATTGCAAAACGGACAACGGGAAAAATGCTCGGAATCAAGAGACGAACACGTATGCAAATGCGATGCACATGATGACATGATATAAAATGCATGACATGGGCAAAATGCAAAATGAAGAAAACCCAACCACGGAGGGAATATCATATCACAATGCCGAAATGGCAAGAGTTGGAGTTACAAATATGGAAAGTTACATCCGGGGTGTTACAACACTCGACCACTACAAGAGGATCTCGTCCCGAGATCTAGGACTGAAAGAACTCCGGATATTCGGAACGGAGGTGATCCTCGCGCTCCCAGGTAGCTTCTCGGTCGGAATGGTGTGACCACTTCACTTTCAGGAATTTGATTGACTTGTTGCGAGTCTTGCGCTCGGTTTCTTCAAGAATAGCAACGGGTGCTCATGATAAGAGAGATCTTCTTGAAGGTCAATCTCTTGAAGTTGATAGTGCGTTCAGGAGTCTTGAAGCACTTGCGGTTGTGACACGTGAAACACATCGCACGCTTTGCAAAGTTGGATGGAAGCTCAAGTTGATAGGCGAGATCGCCTCTTTTGCCAATTATATTGAAAGGAACCACGTATCTTGGGGCAAGCTTCCCTTTGATACCGTCGCGACGAGTGCATTTCATTGGAGAGACGCGGAGGTAGACATGGTCTCCGATTTCAAAAGCCACATCACGGTGCTTATCATCATAATAGCTCTTCCGGCGCGATTGCGGCGGCTTTGAGATTCTCACGAATGACTTGGCACATTTCTTACATACGTGATCAAGTCATTGCCAAGAAGTTGGCGTTCACCTGTCTCGGACCAATTGAGAGGAGTACGGCACTTTACGCCATAGAGAATTTCGAATGGGGCCTTGCCGAACTCGCTTGGAAGCTGTTGTTGTAGGAGAACTCGGCATATGGAAGACAATCTTCCCACTTCATACCGAAGAACCGACACAAGCCCCGAGCATATCTTCAAGGATTTGATTGACTCGCTCGACTTGGCCACTTGTTTGAGGATGGAAAGCTGTCTTTGAAACGAATGTTGGTGCCCATGGCCTTACGAAAAGAATCCCGGAACTTGGAGGTGAAGATGCTGCCACGGTGCAGAAGAGATCAATTGTGGAATGCCGTGCAAGGAGACAATCACGAGGTGTATAGCTCGCCAACCGAGCTGCTGTGATAGATTCTTTGATAGGAAGAAAATGAGCCACTTTAGTAAGCTTGTCAATGACAACGAAGATAGCATCATTTCCATGCTTGGACTTTGGAAATCCGATCCACGAAGTCCATTTCAATATGATCAAACTTCCATTCAGGAATAGCAAGAGGTTGGAGGAGACCAGCTGGTCTTTGGTGTTACCTTTCACTCTTCTGCAGACCTCACACTCATTCACGAATTGAGCAATTTCTCGCTTCATTCGAGTCCACCAATATGACTGCTTGAGATCATGGTACATCTTCGTACTTCCAGGATGAATGGATAGAAGCGAATTGTGAGCCTCGCTCATAATGACTTTTCGTAGATCACCCTTAGGAACCACAATCCGGTCCTCAAAGAAAAGAGTATCTTTGTCATCAACGTGGAAGCACTTGTACTTGGAAATGCCCTTGTCGATACCACGTTTCACCTTTTTCACCATGGTATCCAGAAGTTGAGCCTCACGAATCTGATCTTCCAAAGTAGGAGAGACTATGAGGTTGGCAAGAAAGCCTTGAGGAACAACTTGAAGATTCAGCTTGCGGAAAGCTTCACAGAGATCCGGTGAAAGGGCTTGAGGATTAGATTGCGGTAAGCCTTCCCGCTTAAAGCATCTGCAATGACATTGGCCTTGCCGGAGTATATTCAATACTTGGGTTGTACTCTTGAATCATTTCGACCCATCGAGTCCGCCTCGAGGTTGAGGTTGGGCTGAGTGAAAATGTACTTGAGACTCTTGTGATCGGTGAAAATGTCCACTTTCCTTCCCAACAAGAGATGTCTCCACGTTATCAATGCATGGACAACTGCCGCCAACTCGAGATCATGAGTGGGGTAGTTCTTCTCGTTCGGCTTCAACTGGCGAGAGGTATAAGCCACAACTCTCTTCTCTTGCATTAACACAACACCGAGACCTTGAAGAGAAGCATCACAGAAAACCTCAAATGGCTTGGATTCATCAGGAGGAGTCAAGACAGGAGCTGTGACGAGTTTCTCTTTGAGGGTATTGAAAGCAACATCACACCTGTGGAGACTAGATATACTTCACATGCTTCGGAGGAGGTTGGAAAGAGGCTTTGCAATCTTGGAGAAGTTCTCAACGAATCTTGGCAATAGCTTGCAAGACCAAGAAAGCTGCGGAGCTGCTTGACATTACGAGGAGGTTCCCAATTCACAATTGTGGACACCTTCTCGGGATTAACTGTGATGCCCTTGGCGGAGATGATATGACCAAGATAAAGCACTTCATCAAGCCAAAATTCACATTTGGAGAACTTCGCATAGAATTGATACTCTGAGCTTGTCTAGCACCAATCGCAAATGTTTGGCATGATCCTTCTTATTCTTGGAGAAGACCAAAATATCATCAAGATAGACCAAGACGAATTCATTGGTGCAGGGGTTGAAAATGAAGTTCATCATCCGAGAGAATGTTGGAGGAGCATTGACAAGGCCGAAAGACATGACAAGATATTCATAAGAACCAAAGCTTGTTACGAATCGTCTTGGGAATATCTTGTTCACGAATGCGAATCTGATGATACCCCATACGAAGGTCAAGCTTACGTAACAATCGTAGCACCTTTGAGTTGCTCGAAAAGCTCATTGATGTTGGGAAGTGGATATTTGTTCTTGATTGTCTTCTTATTCAATGGACGGTAATCGACGCAAAGTCGGTCCGTGCCATCCTTCTTCCGGACAAAAGAACACCACAACCCCAAGGAGATGAACTCGGTCCGATCAAACCCAGACGCTCTTGTTCATCGAGCTGCTTCTTCAATTCCTTCAGCTCATTAGGTCCAAGCTTGTATGGACGCTTGCAAACGGGTTGATGCTGTGCTCAAGATCAATAACGAACTCAAGCTGGCCGATGAGGAGGCATACCCGGAAGCTCTTGGAAACACATCTTGGTACTCACAAACGATCGGAATCGAGAGATAGCATTCAGTTCGCCCTTCTCATTGAGAGAAAACAACCGAATGGTTTCATCACGAAGCGGCATAGATGATCACATCATTAGAAGAGTGAGTCAATTGAATTTCCTGGCAGCACAATCAAGCTGAGCTTTGTGCTGAGAAAGCCGATCCATCCCGAGAATAAGATCAATATCCGAGTCACCAAGAACAATTGGTTTAGCCAGAAATCTATAATCGCCCATCTTGATAGAAACATCCGGGACATAATTATTAGCTGTCATTTGCTTACCCGGGACACAATTGATAAGGAACTAGGCAATTCTTGATAACCCAACTCATGCTTAGATGCAAATGGTCTTGAGATGAAACAATGCGATGCACGATTATCAAATAAGACTTTTGCAGGAATATCATTAATCGGAAGATTACCCATTATCACATCGAAGATTCCTCCGCTTGAGCTGCATTCATCATATTCACCTTGGCAGACTTGGGATTATGCTTGACCACTTTGCATTCTTGGAAGATTTCAGGAGGAGGAGGCGGAAGGCGCCTCTGGTTGAAACACTTGTTCGCATAGTGACCTTTCACGACATTTGTTGCAAGTCACCTCGTAGAGCGGACGGTGGTAAGGAGCACTTGACCTTGGAGCTTGAGAATTAGACTTGTTACGATAGCTTGGGTTGGGTGGGTGGGAAGATCCACGGCCACCTGAGTTCTTCTGGCGATAAGGCCGATTAACGGAGGAGGAGGAAGGTAAAACTTCTGCCGCTTAGCTGCCACTTGAGAGGAAGAAGAAGACCGAACTGCATCCCCGATTCTCTTCTTAGAAGCCTCACATTTGAGCTGGGCAGCTTCTTGCTTCAGTGCCATGTTGTAGAAATCATCATACTTAATCGCTCAAAAAGCACAAGAGCTAATTGCAGATCTTCTCTCGGACCACCTCTGAATTGATAGATCATACTCTTCTCATCGTGCACGTCTTGCTTAGCAAAACGAAAGCGAGCTCGAACTGGATATTGTATTGATAGACAGACATGTTGCCCTGCTTGAGATTGCGGAACTCCTCACGCTTGCTCTCAACAACACTTTTCGAATGTGATGAGCTCTGAAATCACGGCGGAACTCCTCCCGTGTAATGACACGACCTCCTCTGGAATCTTTGTATTGCTGGTACCACTCGGCAGCCTTGATCCTTGAGTTGAAACGATGCAAACTTGACAAAGTCCTCAGTCCGACATTGCTACAATCAAAATGCTTGCAGATGTCCACTAACCAATCGTCGGCGTCTGTGGCCTCGGCTACGTAAACCGAAAAGACTTCGGCTGATTAGCGAGGAACTGACTGAGAGTAGCAAAATGCGGCTGATTGTTGCCTTGACCTTGATTTCCTTGATTGCCTTGCCCCTGAGTACGTTCTTGCAAGAGCTGCAAAATCATCTGAGCATTGGCATTGGTGGCTGCCATGATAGCTTGCCAGGCCTCTGGAGGCGGAGGTGGAGGTGGAGGGTTCGTCTGATCCCCATCATTGCGATCCGGATTCAGACGCGTTGGCGGAGCCATCCTGAAGAGGGTGACATCCGTTAGTCCTTTGATAGACAAATTGATAAGTAGAATCAATGGATAGAAATTGCAACATATAGTCTTCACAATAAACATTCGAACAAGAATGAACGAATGAATTCCCAAGTTAATCATCACACGTCCATTAAGGTGAGAAGCCACTTAGATAAAGATATGGAAACAAACATCTGTCTTAGAAACAAATCGAGTATCACAACTGAAAACAAAAGGTAGGCTTATAGAATTAGACTGAACAAACACATGATAGATATTTACGCCCAAAGTGTTCGTGGTGGGGCCCACACGGACACGACGATATAGCGGCCGTCATGAATGACAAACAAGACGCGTCCCGAATCAGCATAGCCAAGGATTCTTTAAGACGTCTCGCGACCACTGTAAATCGACCGTGAATGGGCGGACCACTAGATGTTGAACCCCAATCTCAAATCATACATCTCTCGGAAAGAAATCCTGTAAGCTACTAGAATTCCCACCTATAAACTCCCGAAACTTTCTGGTTATGCAATCTGGTGTTGGGGATACAGGGGACACAAAATATTTCACCCAAACTAACAATACCTAGATCCAGCTGTATCAATCCGTCAACACATAACAAAGAAACCTTCGGAAATCGTGTACCTCGACCTTGAAAAACATCCGTTATGCAAGTCATGGCAATACTCCACTTTTCGCCTCGATCTTTGGGCTATCAGGGTTATCTCACCAACAATCGCACAAAAGAGATTTCGATGTCGGCAAAACTCAGTATTCCAGAACTGCAACGATAAAATTGTGACGACAACACCTCGGAGCTCAACTCCCCGGGACACTGCCACAACCCCTAAATGTCAGGAGGCACCAAGAACAATGTTCTCGTCACAAAACCATCGGAACGATTCCAAGATACCCACGTGATCCTAAATTTTTTTTTTGTGAAAATTGAGGAGAGAAGAGTCAAAACACTACGTCAGGATACCTCACAGAGGCTGACGAAGGACTGGGAAGTAAAAGAATCCTACTCTCCGATATATATAATCCTAAGACTCAAAACATTTTTCCATTCTAGACTCAACAACGCCAAAGACAAACAATCAAGTAGGGGCTCCTAAGTCGGGAAGGCTCGATTACCAACTTGTAGCGCCCTCGATGCGGCTATATCTCCCACGTGTCGAGGCACGACTTAGAGGCATAACCGCATTGAAAGCAATGTCGCAAGTGAGGTAATCTTCACACAACCCATGTAATAAATAGGGAAAGAGATACATAGTTGGCTTACACGCCACTTCACACAATACATAATTAAACATCCATCAATCGTAGTACACTCAAGGTCCGACTACGGAACCAAAATAAAAGAAGATACCCCAAATGCTACACGGATCCCCGATCGTCCCAGCTGGGCACCACTACCGATCATCTGGAAAAGACACATAGTAACGACCACGTTCCTCGTCGAACTCCCACTTGAGCTCGGTTGAGTCACCTGCACCGGCATCGCCGGCACTGCAACTGTTTTGGGAAGTATCTGTGAGTCACGGGACTCAGCAATCTCACACCAGCGAGATCAAGACTATTTAAGCTTATAGGAAGGACAGTAGTATAGTGGAGCTGCAGCAGTTTAATTAGCATATATGGTGGCTACTTCGCAAAAGAGAGCGAGAAGAGTAGCAAAGCACGGTCGTGAAGCTAATAGCGATCAAGAAGTGATCTGAACTACTTACGTCGAGACATAACTCCAACACCGTGTTCACTTCCGGACTCCGCCGAGAAGAGACCATCACGGTTACACACTTGATGGATGTGTATTTTATTTGAGGTCAACTTCGGGTTTTCTACAACGGACATTAACAAATTCCCATCTGCCTCATAACCGCGGGCACGGCTTTGAAAGATATTACCTGCGCAGGGGTGTCCCAACTTAGCCCATTATAAGCTCTCACGGTCAACGAAGGATATTCCTTCTACCGGGAAGACCCGATCAGTCTCGGAATCCCGGACTACAAGACATTTCGATGGCAATAAAACAAGACCAGCAAAGCCGCCCGAATGTGCCGACAAATCCCGATAGGAGCTGCACATATCTCGTTCTCAGGGCACACCGGATGAGCAGTCCGTACAACTAAAACCAGACCTCAAGTTTCCTTGAGGGGCGCCGCAAAGCACTCTAGTTTGGGCCAGCACTCGAAGGAGCACTGGTCCGGGGGTTAAAATAAAGATGACCCTCGGGCTCGCGAAAACCCGGGGAAAAAGGCTTAGGTGGCAAATGGTAAAACCAATGTTGGGCCTTCTTTGGACGAGTCTTATTCAAAGCGAACTGTCAAGGGGTCCCATAAATCACCCAACCGTGTTATGAACGGGAAATCAATGAACATAACACCGGTATTTCGGAAAATAGGGTGGCAAGTTTGGAACAAAACACCAGGCATAAGGCCGAGCCTTCCACCCTTTACCAAGTATATAGATGTATTAATTTTAGCAGATATTTATATTGTGATATCCCCAACAAGTAAACATGTTCCAACAAGGAACAACATCTCCATGTTCTAACAAGGAACAAACTTCATCTTCACCTGCAACTAACAACGCTATAAGAGGGGCTGAGCAAAGCGGTAACATAGCCAATCAACGGTTTGCTAGGAAAGGATGGTTAGGGGCTGACATGGCAATATGGGTGGCATGATATAGCAAGTGGTAGGCATGGCAGCATAGGCATAGCAAAAGAGCGAGCATCTAGCATAGCAAAGATAGAAGTGATTTCGAGGGTATGGTCATCTTGCCTGCAATGTTCTCAGAGTTGTCGAGAGCTTGATCCTCGTAAGCGTTCTCAACAGGTACCTCGTTCACGTACTCATCTCCCGACTCTACCCAAAGCAACAACACAAACAAAGGAACCACAATAAATCACGGTGCAATGCACAATCAACATGATGCAAAACATGGCATGATATGCGGGATGTGATATGCAATGCGTATGTGCGCTCCGGAAGGAAAATGATGAACCAGGCATCAACTTGGAAAACCAAGTATGCCACTAGAAAGATGAGATGATTTCGGTTGAAATCGATATAAAGATCACCGGAATCGGATGCACGGTTTGGAAATGACAAGCAAAACAATGGCACAAATCTGTCATTAACAGCATGATGCCACTTAGCAAGCAACAATAAATTAAGCTACTGCACCCAAACGTATCAAAAAAGTACATGGCAGTGATCTACACAAGATGCTTGACAAAAGATGAGCACTGAGCTTCGGCTAAATCACATCATAACAGGTTCAAACACGCATGGCAAAAGTGCACAAAATATCAGGCTGGACATGGCAAAACAGCATCAGGTTGCAATGTTCAGAGCAAGAAAACTACATGCTACAGGAACTTAAAATAGAAAAACATGGCATGGCATGAATCTACTAAAAGCATATATCAAAAGTCCCTTACTGACCATAAGCCAAAAAGGACTAGAAAATATAGTAACACCCATGTCAATATTGAAAGTTTCATTAACAGATTCAGCAACATGGCATGTCAAAAACTGATAACAAGTAGGCATGTTTACAAGCTCAATGCACTCACTACAGACCCTTAAATGATAAAATAAGCATACATACATCAAGAAGACATGGCATAGAAGACATACATGGCAAGAACAATAACATAGCATACATGGATCAACCACAACAACCTTGGCAAAATTGAATAACATGTAAACAATCTGCCAGGAAACATTTTATAGCAAAAGTATGAGCTCGATTGACTCAAGCTATGGTACTCCATAATTGCAAACAAGGACATGGATGGATAGATCAAGACATGTTTAACAAAACATCCTTACTGAAGTATCTCAAAATATGCATGGATCTCTCGGTAGCATCAAGTTAACATGGCATCAAAATATCAGCTAAACAGGGCTGAAAACAGCAACATCAGGACACCTACTTTGCATGCTTGTGCTAGTCACCACATAGATCACAAAACTACATGGCATACACCCCTGGAAAGATGGCATGGCATATTACAAAACACATGTAGGACTCAAATTCATAGGGTGCACACATCAATCATGTCAAAAATAACAATAGTGCAAGTTCTGTTACGAAACAGAAACTAACATCACATAGCCCTCTTCTAACAGCATTTCGGGCATCAAGTTGAGCTCAAATGAAAATTATGCAATAAGATGAAATGATCTACTCTTCGAGACGAACATTTTGACATATTATACGCGAAAACGGACCTACGGATGCAAAGATATACTCGGTTGAAAATGCAACAAAATAACACTCGATGCAAAATTAGGAGGGGGAGAAGTCAACGCAGGAATCGAGGCCGGCGGATCGGATCGGATCGGGCGCCGGGCGCGGGCTGTCATGAGCGGGCGCGCCGGGCGGGTCGGCCGGTGAGGGGAGGCGGGCGGGTCGCCACGGGAGGAGGAGGCGCGGGCGCTGGGGCGTCGGGTCCGGCGACCGACGGAGGAAGCCGGAGGCGGCGGCGGCGCTACAGGCGGGCGGAGCGGCGGTGACGTGGCGCGAGGTGGTTGGCTGAGGCGGCGGCGGCGATGACGTGTCGCCCTGGGATTGGTCCGGGCGACGTGGCCGGCGGACGTGTCCGGGCGGAGCGGACGCTTCGTCCGGGCGCGAGGTAGGGGAAGGCTAGGGTTAGACCCAGATTTGGAGGGGTTTGCTTAAATAGGCATAGAGGGAGCTAGGAGAGTCCAAATGAGGTGTAGTTTTCGCCACACGATCGTGATCGAACGACGGAGAGCATGGGAGTGACTTAGATGGGTTATTGGGCTGTTTTGGAGGGGTGTTGGGCTGCAACTTAAAAGAGGCCTTTCTTGAGAGTGCGGTTAACCGTTGGAGTACCAAACGAGCTCCAAATGACCCGAAACTTGACCGGTGGGCTACGGGTGGTATACCAAGGCCACTAGACAAACCTCGGTCCATTTCGAGAAGGTTTAATACCCGCATACGGAAAACGTAAAAGGACCGCGGGGAGATAGGAGTCTTGGGATTGCAAAAGCGGACAACGGGAAAAATGCTCGGAATCAAGAGGCGAACACGTATGCAAATGCGATGCACATGATGACATGATATAAAATGCATGACATGGGCAAAATGCAAAATGAAGAAAACCCAACCACGGAGGGAATATCATATCACAATGCCGAAATGGCAAGAGTTGGAGTTACAAATATGGAAAGTTACATCCGGGGTGTTACATCATACTTCTCTCTCCTCCCTTCCCTCTCTTCTTTTTGCCTTTTCAAGACTTTTTCGACGAGGAAGCGAACTCTTCTGCAAGAACTCGTTTGGCCCTGCAAACAGCTGTCTTTTTGCTTTTCTACTCCACGGCGGCTGCCCTTCCGACGTGGATCTGTGAGGCAGTAGTCCACCATGGAGCGTTGTACATGCTCTTATCAGGGTCCAAAAGAAAAAGCTACCCGTGTGTGATTCAAACTCGGGATCTCCCCTACCGAAAAGAAAGCTCCAGCCGATTTAAAGCGTAGAATTGTATTACTAGAGAGGGTTCATTAGTCAATTAGTAGTACTAACTCAATTCTTTACACTTAATCACATCAATTTATATACATTTGCAAATTGCCTAAAATATCAGCAAGCATTCTCATAAATCCAAGAAACGAAGAGAACAAAGAGAAATACTCAATAAAGCAGGGGACATGCGTTTTCTTTTTGGAAAAGGAGGCTTGCCCCCGGCCTCTGCATTTGAATGATGCATGCAACCATCTTATTAAAAGGTCTCAAGGTACCACAAAGTTATAAAAGTATTACAGCTCGCAAGCAGAGCAAAGAGAAAAAAAATGCTCAATATCACAACCGGTATGACAATACAAGGACAAGCTCCTTAGACCATGCATGGCTCAAGAAAATTAAATCACAACCCGAAAGAAATTATCTACGGTCTAAAGACCGGAAGAAATTAACTCTCAAAGAGAGGTGGAGCCTGTGGTGGCTTCTCTTTCCCCTGCTCTCCCAGCGGTCGAGTTCACGGAGATGACGATTGATTCAGAGGTTGTGTTTGGGGGAGGGAGTCCGGGGCAGGTGGCCTCGACCTCTTCCCCTCCTATCCTGGCGCCGGCGGCGATGACGTCGGCTGGCTGTGAGGGAGGCGGTCCGAGGCAGGAGGCCTCGGCCCCCTCTTCTCCGGCGTAGGGCGACCACTACTCCAGTGGCGCTGGGGGGGTCTGGGGCAGGTGGTCTCGGTCCCCCCTTCTTCTTCAGCGGTCAGGATGGTCGCGTATCCTATGACGCCGGTGCTACCCTCTGGTCAGAGGGTTGGGGTGGGAGGAGGACTCGGGCAGGCGGCCCCCGCACTTCTCTCTCCTGAGTTACCTGTGGCCCAGGGCTTCGGTTTGGGACACTCGTCCGTGGGGCTTGGGAGCCTACTACCACCTCCTCTGGTAACTTTGGTTGACCCTTTATGGGATTCAGCGCGAGGTTTTACTCAGGAGGAGGTCATTGCTTTTGGTGGGATCCCTGACCCGGTCTCTGCGGGGAGACGGATGAGTGCTCGCATCCAGGAGCACTCGGAGGTTGATGACATGCAGCAGAGGTGCGCTATGAGGGCGGCCAAGCTTCGTGACGCTGAGGTCACTACTGGTATGCAAACAAATTAGGAGTTTCGCTAGGACTAATGATAGTGAAATTTCCGACTCGGTTAATGATCTCTTAGATTTGGAAGCGGAGCGTGCTTCAGAAACTATTCAAAATCTAGCAGCGGTAAAACCCATGAATGATGATGATATTGATGCGTTGGGGGTCAGAGTGCTCGATAATCTGTGTGCGGATCTTGCACCATCCAATCCTGAGTCTGAGGAAGAGGATGTAACTCTAGAGAATGCAGTAGTTAGACCCGCTGAGCCCGTTTATGAGGAGCGGGTGGAAGATCATAGTAAACCCAAACACAAGTGGAAGCGGAAGATTTATCCCGTCTCTGCGGTTCGTAGGAGTGCTAGGATTCGGACTACCAAAAAATTTGATGATGAGTTATGAAAGGAATCTTTTGGAATAGCAGAGGTCTGAAAGACTTGGCTAAAAGAAGGTTTCTCGCTGAGGCGTCTCTGGAGCATAGATTACATTTTATTGCTCTCTCGGAAACTGGTAGAGATAATTTTGCACCCCAGTTTCTCAGCACTCTTTCGGGCGGTGTTGATTGGAATTGCCTTCGTCCGCGAGGAAGATCGGGTGGGATCTTGCATGGAGTGAGATGTGATTCGCTGGAAGTCCGAAGTGTAGTGATGGGTGACTTCGCGGTTAAGTTTTGAGTCAGTTCTAAAGCTGATGGTTTTAACTGGGCTCTGGTGGCAGTGTATGGTGCCGCATAGCCCGAGCTTAAACCAGAGTTTTTGGCGGACCTTGTTCGAATGTGTGGATCCGAGCAGCTCCCAATTTTAGTTGGGGGTGATTTCAATATCATAAGGAGGAGAGAGGAAAAGAATAATGATAATTTTGACGGCAGATGGTCGTTTATGTTCAATACCATTATTGAAAGCTTGGATCTGAGAGAGATAGAGCTTTTCGGTAGAAAGTTTACTTGGGCTAATGCTTTGCCAAACCCGACATATGAGAAGCTTGATCGAGTTCTCGCGAGCGTTGAGTGTGAACAGAAGTTCCCTCTCGTAACGGTTCAGGCTCTCTCGCGCGGAATCTCATATCACACACCTTTATTCGTGGACTCAGGTGAGCCAAACCACGTGGGAAACAAAAACACCTTTTCTTTTGAGCTGGCCTGGTTTGAACGAGAAGGATTCTTGGATCTGATTGCCAGGGAATGGGCTAAGGATGCAGGAGGTAGGACTTCTGTTGAGCGTTGGCAGAATAAGATTAGGCATTTGAGAATTTTCCTACGGGGTTGGGCTAAGCACCTTAGTGGAATTTATAAGGTTGAAAAGGAAAGACTCCTTTCTCTTATTCAGACCCTAGACTTTAAGGCTGAATCCACGATTTTGCAAGCCGCGGAGTTTCAGGTTAAACTAGATGCGGAGATGAGGTTGAAAGAACTTCTCCGCGAAGAAGAATTGAAGTGGGCATTGCGGGCTAAGGTCCGCAAAGTTGTCCAGGGGGACGCGAACACTCAATTCTTTCACTTGATTGCTAATGGTAAGCACAGAAAGAAGAGAATCTCTCAGCTTGAACAAGATGAAGGAACTATTTTAGGACATGACAACCTAAAACTTTACATAACCGAGTATTATAAGCAATTATTTGGACCTCCGGAGGATAGTTGTGTGTCCCTCGATGAGTCAAGGACTGAGGATGTGCCTCAACTAACTGCCACTGATAATGATATTTTGGTTGCCCCGTTCTCGGAGAAGGAGGTGTTTGATGCTATAGCACAGATGAAAAACAATAAGGCTCCCGGGCCTGATGGATTCCCGGCAGAGTTTTACAAAAACTG
Source organism: Aegilops bicornis (assembly GCA_021605145.1). Classification (NCBI taxonomy): domain Eukaryota; kingdom Viridiplantae; phylum Streptophyta; class Magnoliopsida; order Poales; family Poaceae; genus Aegilops; species Aegilops bicornis. The sequence goes on from CM038669.1 coordinate 298,282,772, forward strand.
TTGGCATATTATTAAGGGGGATTTGCTACCAATGTTTCATGATCTTTTCTCTGGACAGCTTCAATTATTTCACTTAAATTTTGGAACAATAACACTGCTTCCTAAGAAAACAGATGCTGTGAGAATAGAGCATTTCAGGCCGATCTGCCTTCTCAATGTTAGTTTCAAAATCTTCACCAAGGTTGGGACTAATCGGCTCACACAGATTGCGCATTCTATGGTGCAGCATTCTGATGGCGGAGCATTCTACAGACATCACCATGTCAAGAGTCCGTTTGGCGAGTGACACGTGCAACATCCACTTCATATACACAAAGGTGAATCATCTCCTTTTCACGTGTTCACTTGACCCCTTCGAGGATGGTATACTACTTGACACTCCTCTCGTGTGCATTCATAGGTATCATCGGAGCACCACGGATGACAAGGAGGAGTGCAAGCGCAAATGTACGCCTACACTATCCACGAGGGAAGATTGGAAGCTACGACGGAAGAAGACGGTGCAAAATTTGCACTACCGGACTGTCCAGTCGCCCTACCGGACTGTCCCGTCCATCCAGAGAGCAGTTTTGGTCTGTGCAGAAATTGCACTACCGGACAGTCCGGTCCCCCAAGCGGACAGTCCGGTAGTACAATTTCTGGACGCCCAAAAGTTTCTGTTTGCACCGGACTATCCGGTCCCCCGTACCGGACTGTCCGATAGTGCATCTGCGGGCCGAATTTGGGCAAGGCCCATGTAACTTTACCCTTTCGCCCTCACTTACCACTTCCCTTGCCTTGGACCTATATATATCCCTCCTTCTCCTCCATTTTAGGGTCAGCTAAGAATAGACACAAATCATAGAGCTTAGCTCATGTACCTCCCCTTGTGGGATTCCTCTTGAGAGAGAAGACTCCATTGGAGTACAAGACCTCCTCTTGGAGAAGCTCCTTTTGGAGATCAAGCCCTCCTCTTGGAGAAGATCCTCTTGTGGATATCAAGGCCTCCTCTTGGAGAAGGATCCCCATCATAGGATCATCAAGACCTCATCTCCTTTGGATTTGGGATGAACTTTACCTTGTATCTTTCCCTTTGTTGTTCTTGTACCTTTGTGGATCTTGTGTGATTGTGAGTCCAGTGGATGTGTGATTGGACTTGTTTTTGAGTGTCTTCTCTCTTGTGTTCATCTTGTTCTTGGGGATTCCCCCTCCAATTCGTGAAAGATCTCCACTTAGGGTTCCACCCTACAACATCTTGGTATCATGAGCCACGTTGATCACGAATTTGGAGTCTCCCCCATCGTTTTCTAGCCTTGTTTTGCTTGATTTCATCCTAAAATCCGAAATTCCCCACCAAAAATAGCCCCAATTTTTTTTGTGATTTGTTGGTTTGATGATGTTTTGTTGATTTTGATCCATGGATTCGTTGTGTTTCGAGTGGATCTAGCTTCCCCACAAGTTTCCCCACCTTCCATCCACGAAATCTCCTCAATTTGACCCCAAAATCATCCATTTTCGCCCAAAAATTTCGAGTTCGTCCTTTCCCAGCCCGCACCGGATTGTCCACACCCCCATACCAGACTGTCCGCTCGCATCAGGAGCAAAATCGCTCACAGACCGGACTGTCCGCTCCCAACACCGGACTGTCCGCTCGAATCAGAAGGTTTTCGGATGAAGACCGGACTTTCCGCTATCCAGGACCGGACTGTCCGCTAGTTCAAAAACTGCTTCGGCTTATTTCTTGTTTCGGCCATATCTTCCACATCCGGAGTCCGATTTTGACGTTCTTTAGCTCGTTGAGTAACTATGGATATCCCCCATCCATCTAGATGTGTTCCAACATCAATTGACTCCATCAAAATTTTAAATTTTGACACCTTTGCCTAGGCCCTCCACCATATCATCCGCAAAACCACCATATCTTTCCACAACCTAACCCATTTTGATCCATATAGCATTTGTGGTTGCTTGAGTGGTGACTTGAGTCTCCTAAGGAGTTTAGGCTACTTAGGGACGGTTGCTTCTTCATCAACCACCACCACCACTTCCGCATTGCTAATTTCGGAACCACCATCGCATTACGCAACCACCATTTGACATTTTCCTTTGAGATTTTGAGTTTGCGGTTTTTCCGTTTCCTAGGGTGTTTCGGCTAACTAGGAATGGTTCGACATCAACAACACCGCCACTCGCCTTCGACAAGGATTCGACATCGACCACTTCACCATTTTGACAACCTAACCGTAAGCAAGAACGGTAACCTCTATATCATCGTGGTATCATGGAATTCCTTTCATTGTACATTCTTGCCATTACATTGTTAACCCCTTAGCCCATTTTTGCGTCACTTGCCTATCGAGACTAGCCATTTGAGTATTGCCGGCAACGTTACTTGTGCACATTAGTGATCATCGATCTACACGTTCCATTGCATACATACCATATCATATTCGTATCATCCCTTGTGTCACACGTTTGTTCCCGCATATACACAATTGCTATCTTGGTTTGTGCATTGTGGCCATATCAAAAAAAAGAGAGAGAGAATAAGCTTTTAAGCAAAAGAGAAAGAGCAAAGAAGCTTGTAAACAAGAGCCATAGCATCACCACATTGCATATCATACTACCATATTGATCATCTTGGATCATCGTGTGCTAAACACCGGGAACCATACATAATAGCATACTTGGGATAGAAAGTTTATCCATTTTGCATCTTATAGGTTGTGCACAAGTGTCGTATCCGCCTATTGAGCAATCGTGCTAGCGTCTCTCTTTAGTTGTGCAACATGAGCATTTTCCATGGATTCCATATTTTGTGCTCATTCCTTGGTTGCACGACCCCATTTATCTATCCGTGTGTGTGTTTCCGTGTGCCATTCTTTGCTATTGGTCTACTTATTTCACTTGCAAATTTTTGAATCTCTTTCCGCATTATTGACTCTTGCTAACATTTTGCATTAAATTTTTGTGCCACTATCCTCACCGAGCTACTCCATAAGCTTTACTTGATAGGTGTGAGTGAACAAGTCCGGTACCAATTCCATTATTCTTTCATTTCACATTGAGTGAAACAAGATACATCTCAACTTTGGGAAAAGGTAGCTTGGTATTGTTTATCTCATTTCCTACTCACCTTTGCTCGAGTCTTGTGATGGGTAGACAAAGCACACCTCCTTCGGTCTACAACCACAATGACGAGTTCGATGCCACGAAAAACTTCATCGACGCCAAGATGCAAGCTCAAATGGAGGAGATCAAAGCCCTCATCAAGTCCTACAAGCGATCTTCCTCATATTCGAGAAGACGCTCAAGAGCACATGCTTCCGAGCTACCATCTCCGGCAAGATCACATCGGCATCGACACAATCACCACCAAGAACGTGAAGGTCAAGAGCTCGACACCAACAGCCGCTCCACGATGATGTCTACTACGCAACCTTCTTCTTGTAGATGTTGTTGGGCCTGCAAGTGCACAGGTTTGTAGGACAGTAGCAAATTTCCCTCAAGTGGATGACCTAAGGTTTATCAATCCGTAGGAGGCATAGGATGAAGATGGTCTCTCTCAAGCAACCCTGCAACCAAATAACAAAGAGTCTCTTGTGTCCCCAACACACCCAATACAATGGTAAATTGTATAGGTGCACTAGTTCGGCGAAGAGATGGTGTAACAAGTGCAATATGGATGGTAGATAAAGGTATTTGTAATCTGAAATAATAAAAACAGCAAGGTAACAAGTTATAAACGTGAGCGTAAACGGTATTGCAATGATAGGAAACAAGGCCTAGGGTTCATACTTTCGCTAGTGCAAGTTCTCTCAACAATAATAACATAGATAGATCATATAACAATCCCTCAACATGCAACATAGAGTCACTCCAAAGCCACTAATAGCGGAGAACAAACGTAGAGGTTATGGTAGGGTACGAAACCACCTCAAAGTTATTCTTTCCAATCAATCCGTTGGGCTATTCCTATAAGTGTCACAAACAGCCCTAGAGTTCGTACTAGAATAACACCTTAAGACACGAATCAACCAAAACCCTAATGTCACCTAGATACTCCATTGTCACCTCAAGTATCCGTGGGCATGATTATACGATATGCATCACACAATCTCAGATTTATCCAACCAACATAAAAGTACTTCAAAGAGTGCCCCAAAGTTTCTACGGGAGAATCAAGAACGTGTGCCAACCCCTATGCATAGGTTCATGGGCGGAACCCGCAAGTTGGTCACCAAAACATACATCAAGTGGCACATGATATCCCATTGTCACCATAGATAAACACGGCAAGACATACATCAAGTGTTCTCATAAAAGACTCAATCCGATAAGATAACTTCAAAGCGGAAACTCAATTCACCACAAGAGAGTAGAGGGGGAGAAGAAACATAAGATTCAACTATAATATCAAAGCTCGCGATACATCAAGATCGTGCCATAGAGGGAACACGAGAGAGAACACGAGAGAGAAAGATCAAACACATAGCTACTGGTACATACCCTCAGCCCCGAGGGTGAAATACTCCCTCCTCGTCATGGATAGCACCGGGATGATGAAGATGGCCACCGGTGATGGGTTCCCCCCTCGTGAGTCTTGAACGGGCTCGAGAGGTTTTGGTGGCTCTGGCGGCTTGCGGCGGCGGAACTCCCGATCTATCTTCTGTTCTGGAAGTTTTACGATACGTAGGTATATATTGGTGTAGGGGGTACGTCGGTGGACCGAAGGGGGGGGGGCACGAGGCAGGGGGGGCGCGCCCCCACCCTCGTGAGCACCTCCATTCTTTTCTAACGTGCACTCCAAGTCCATCGGGTGGCTTTCCTTCCAAAAATAACTTCTCTAGTTGATTTCGTTCCGTTTTGACTCCGTCTGGTATTCCTTTTCCTCGAAACACTGAAATAGGCATAAAACAAATCAGGCTGGGCCTCCTGTTTATAGGTTAGTCACAAATATACTATAACAGTGGTTAATAAAGCCCTATATTGCCTAAAATAGTAGATAATATAGCATGGAGGAATCAAAAATTATAGATACGTTGGAGACGTATCAAGCATCTAAGCTTAATTCCTGCTCGTCCTCGAGTAGGTAAATGATAAAAAGATAATTTTTGATGCGGAGTGCTACTTGGCATAATTTCAATGTAATCTTCTTAATTGTGGTATGAATATTCAGATCCATAAGATTCCAGACAAAAGTTCATATTGACATAAAAATAATAATACTTCAAGCATACTAACAAAACAATTATGTCTTCTCAAAATAACATGGCCAAAGAAAGTTATCCCTACAAAATCATATAGACTGGCTATGCTCCATCTTCCCCACACAAAATATTTAAATCATGCACAACCCGGATGACAAGCCAAGCAATTGTTTCATACTTTTGACATTCTCAAAACTTTTTCAATCTTCACGCAATACATGAGCGTGAGCCATGGACATAGCACTATATGTGGAATAGAATGGTGGTTGTGGAGAAGACAAAAAGGAGAAGATAGTCTCACATCAACTAGGCGTATCAACGGGCTATGGAGATGCCCATCAATATATATCGATGTGAGTGAGTAGGGATTGCCATGCAACGGATGCACTAGAGCTATAAGTATGTGAAAGCTCAATAAAAGAAACTAAGTGGGTGTGCATCCAACTCGCTTGTTCAAGAAGACCTAGGGCATTTTGAGGAAGCCCATCATTGGAACATACAAGCCAAGTTCTATAATGAAAAATTCCAACTAGTATATGAAAGTGACAACATAGGAGACTCTCTATCATGAAGATCATGGTGCTACTTTGAAGCACCAGTGTGGTAAAAGGATAGTAACATTGTACCTTCTCTCTTTTTCTCTAATTTTTTTGGGCCTTTTCTTCTTCTTTTTTGGCCTCTTTTTTTATTTTTTTATTTGTCGTCTGGAGTCTCATCCCGACTTGTGGGGGAATCATAGTCTCCACCATCCTTTCCTCACTTGGGACAATGCTCTAATAATGATGATCATCACACTTTTATTTACTTACAACTCAAGAATTATAACTCGATACTTAGAACAAAATATGACTCTATATGAATGCCTCCGTGATGTGTAGGGATATGCAATGAATCAAGAGTGACATGTATGAAATAATTATGAATGGTGGCTTTGCCACAAATACGATGTCAACTACATGATCATGTTAGCAATATGACAATGATGGAGCATGTCATAATAAACGAACGGTGGAAAGTTGCATGGCAATATATCTCGGAATGGCTATGGAAATGCCATGATAGGTAAGTATGGTGGCTGTTTTGAGGAAGGTATATGGTGGGTGTATGATACCGGCGAAAGGTGCGCGGTATTAGAGAGGCTAGCAATGATGGAAGGAAGAAGAGTGCGTATAATCCATGGACTCAACATTAGTCATAAAGAACTCATATACTTATTGCAAAAATCTAGAAGTTATCAAAGCAAAGTACTATGCGCATGCTCCTAGGGGGATAGATTGGTAGGAAAAGACCATCGCTCGTCCCCGACCGCCACTCATAAGGAAGACAATAAATAAATAAATCATGCTCCAACTTCATCACATAACGGTTCACCATACGTGCATGCTACGGGAATCACAAACTTTAACACAAGTATCTCTCAAATTCACAACTACTCAACTAGAATGACTCTAATATCACCATCTTCATATCTTAAAACAATTATCAAGCATCAAACTTTTCTTAGTATTCAACACACTCATAAGAATTCTTACAAATCTTGTACGCTTAGCATATTAGGATTATTTAAACAAATTACCATGCTATCTAAGACTCTCAAAATAATATAAGTGAAGCATGAGAGTTCATCTATTTCTTCAAAATAAAACTACCACCATGCTCTAAAAGATATAAGTGAAGCACTAGAGCAAATGACAAACTACTCCGACAGATATAAGTGAAGATCAATGAGTAGTCGGATAATTACGCAACTATGTGAAGACTCTCTAACATTTAAGAATTTCAGATCTTGATATTTTATTCAAACATCGAGCAAAAGAAAATAAAATGACATTTCAAGGATAGCACACATCATGTAAAGAAGCAAAAACTTAGGTTCAACCGATACTAACCGATAATTGTTGGAGAAGAAAGGTGGGATGCCTACCGGGGCATCCCCAAGCTTAGATGCTTGAGACTTCTTGAAATATTATCTTGGGGTGCCTTGGGCATCCCCAAGCTTGAACTTTTATGTATCCTTAATGAAGGAAATATGCCCTAGAGGCAATAATAAAGTTATTGTTTATTTCCTTATTTCATGATAAATGTTTATTATTCATGCTAGAATTGTATTAACCGGAAACATGATACATGTGTGAATACATAGACAAACATATAGTCACTAGTATGCCTCTACTTGACTAGCTCATTAATCAAAGATGGTTATGTTTCCTAACCATAGACATGTGTTGTCATTTGATTAACGGGATCACATCATTAGGAGAATGATGTGATTGACATGACCCATTCCGTTAGCCTAGCACTTGATCGTTTAGTATATTGCTATTGCTTTCTTCATGACTTATACATGTTCCTGTAACTATGAGATTATGCAACTCCCGATTACGGAGGAACACTTTGGTGCTACCAAGCGTCACAACGAATCGGGTGATTATAAAGGAGTACTACAGGTGTCTCCAAAGGTACATGTTGGGTTGGCGATTTCGAGATTAGGTTTTGTCACTCCGATTATGGAGAGGTATCTCTGGGCACTCTCGGTAATGCACATCACTATAAGCCTTGCAAGCAATGTAGCTAATGAGTTAGTTACGGAATGATGCATTAAGTAACGAGTAAAGAGACTTGCCGGTAACGAGATTGAACTAGCTATTGGATACCGACGATCGAATCTCGGGCAAGTAACATACCGATGACAAAGGGAACAACGTATGTTGTTATGCGGTTTGACCGATAAAGATCTTCGTAGAATATGTAGGAGCCAATATGGGCATCCAGGTTCCGCTATTGGTTATTGACCGAGAATAGTTCTAAGTCATGTCTACATAGTTCTCGAACCCGTAGGGTCCGCACGCTTAACGTTACGATGGCAGTTTTATTATGAGTTTATGAGTTTTGATGTACCGAAGGAGTTCGGAGTCCCGGATGAGATCGGGAACATGACGAGGAGTCTCGAAATGGTCGAGACATAAAGATCGATATATTGGACGACTACATTCGTAGTTCGGAAAGGTTCCGAGTGATTCGGGTATTTTTGGGAGTACCGGAGAGTTACGGGAATTCGTATTGGGCCTCTTTGGGCCATACGGGAAAGGAGAGAAAGGGCCAAAAGAGTGGCCGCACCCCTCCCCTTGGACTAGTCCGAATTGGACTAGGGAGGCGCACCCTTCCTTCCTTCTCCTTCTCTCTTCCCTTTCCTTCTCTCCTACTCCTACTACATGGAAGGGTTCCTAATTGGACTAGGAAGGGGAATCCTACTCGGTGGGAGTAGGACTCCCCTAGGGCGCGCCATAGAGCGGGCCGGCCCTCCTCTCCTCCACTCCTTTATATCCGGGGGCAGGGGGCACCATGAACACACAAGTTGATCTACGGATCGTTCCTTAGCCGTGTGCGGTGCCCCTTCCACCATATTCCACCTCGGTCATATCGTCATGGAGTTTAGGCGAAGCCTCGCATGAGAGCATCATCATTGTCACCACGCCGTCGTCTTGTGGAACTCATCCCCGACACTTTGCCGGATCGGAGTCCCGGGATCGTCATCGAGCTGAGCGTGTGCTGAACTCGGAGGTGCCGCTCGTTCGGTACTTGGATCGGTCGGATCGTGAAGACGTACGACTACATCAACCGCGTTGTCATAACGCTTCCGCTTACGGTCTACGAGGGTACGTGGACAATACTCTCCCCTCTCGTTGCTATGCCATCACCATGATCCTTGCGTGTGCGTAGGAATTTTTTTTGAAATTACTACGTTCCCCAACAGTGGTATCAGAGCCTGGTTTTATGCGTTGATGTTATATGGACGAGTAGAACACAAGTGAGTTGTGGGCGATATAAGTCATACTGCTTACCAAAGCATGTCATACTTTGGTTCGGGCGGTATTGTGAGATGAAGCGGTCGGACCGACATTACGCCAGACGCTTACGCGAGACTGGTTTCACCATCTGCGAGCACACGTTGTTTAAAGGTGATGGCGGGTGTCTGTCTCTCTCACTTTAGTTGAACTGAAAGTGGCTACGCCCGGTCCTTGCGAAGGTTAAAACAGCACCAACTTGACAAACTATCGTTGTGGTTTTGATGCGTAGGTAAGAACGGTTCTTGCTCAGCCCATAGCAGCCACGTAAAATTTGCAACAACAAAGTAGAGGACGTCTAACTTGTTTTTGCAGGGCATGTTGTGATGTGATATGGTCAAGACGTGATGAGATATAAGTTGTTGTATGAGATGATCATGTTTTGTTGAAGTTATCGGCAATGGCGTAAGCCTTATGGTTGTCTCTTTATTGCATAAGATGCAAGCGCCAAATAATTGCTTTACTTTATCGCTATGCGATAGCAATAGTTGCAAGAGCAATAGTTGGCGAGACGACCATGTGACACACATTGATATAGATCAAGATGATGGAGATCATGGTGGCATGCCGGTGACGATGGAAATCATGACGATGCTTTGGAGATGGAGATCAAAGGCACAAGATGATGATGGCCATATCATGTCACATATTTTGATTGCATGTGATGTTTATCTTTTATACATCTTATTTTGCTTAGTTCGGCGGTAGCTTTATAAGATGATCTCTCACTAAATTATCAAGGTATAAGTGTTCTCCCGAGTATGCCTTTATTGCGAAAGTTCTTCGTCTTTGAGACACCACGTGATGATCGGGTGTGATAGGCTCTACGTTCAAATACAACGGGTGCAAAACAGTTGCACACGCGGAATACTCAGGTTAAACTTGACGAGCCTAGCATATAACAGATATGGCCCCGGAACACGGAGACCGAAAGGTCGAGCGTGAATCATATAGTAGATATGATCAACATAGTAATGTTCACTATTGAAACTACTCCATCTCACATGATGATCGGACATGGTTTAGTTGATATGGATCACGTGATCACTTAGAAGATTAGAGGGATGTCTATCTAAGTGGGAGTTCTTAAGTAATATGATTAATTGAACTTAAATTTATCATGAATTTAGTCCTGGTAGTATTAGCATATCTATGTTGTAGATCAATAGCTCGCATTTAGCTCCCTGCTTTATTTTGATATGTTCCTAGAGAAAACTAAGTTGAAAAATGTTAGTAGCAATGATGCGGATTGGATCCGTGATCCGAGGTTTATCCTCATTGCTGCACAGAAAAAATATGTCCTTGATGCACCGCTAGGTGATGGACCTATTGCAGGAGCATATGTCTGACGTTATGAACGTTTGGCTAGCTCAATATGATGACTACTTGATAGTTTAGTGCACCATGCTTAACGGCTTAGAATCGGGACTTCAAAGACGTTTTGAACGTCACGGACCATATGAGATGTTCCAGGAGTTGAAGTTAATATTTCAGGCAAATACCTGAGTTGAGAGATATGAAGTCTCCAACAAGTTCTATAGCTAAAAGATGGAGGAGAATCGCTCAACTAGTGAGCATGTGCTCAGATTGTCAGGTACTTCAAACGCTTGAATCAAGTGGGAGTTAATCTTCCAGATAAGATAGTGATTGATGAATTCTCTAGTCACCATCACTAAGTTACTAGAACTTCGTGATGAACTACAAGATGCAAGGGATGACGAAAACGATTCCCGAGCTCTTCGTGATGTTGAAATCGACGAAGGTAGAAATCAAGAAAGAGCATCAAGTGTTGATGATTGACAAGACCACTGGTTTCAAGAGAAGGGCAAATGGAAAGAAAGGGAACCTCAAGTAGAAAGACAAGTAAGTTGTCACTCCTGCGAAGAAGCCCAAAGATGGACCAAAGCTCAAACTGAGTGCTTACATCGCAAAGGAAATAGTCACCGGAAGCGGAAATGCCACGAATATTTGGTGGATAAGAAGGATGGCAAAGTGAACAAGGGTATATTTGATATCTGAGGTTATTGATGTGTGCCTTACTAGTGTTTATAGTAGCCCCAGTATTTGATACTTGTTTGGTTGCTAAGATTAGTAACTTCAAACAGGAGTTCTGAATAAACAGAGACTAGTTGAAGGGAAGTGACGATGAGTGTTGGAAGTAGTTCCAAAATTGATATGATCATCATCGCACACTCCTGTACTCTCGGATTAGTGTTGAACCTAAATAAATGTTATTTGGCGCTTATGCGTTGAGCATGAATATGATTTGATCATGTTTATTGCAATACGATTATTCATGTAAGTTAGAGAATAATTATTGTTCTGTTTACATGAATAAAACCTTCTATGGTCATACACCCAATTAAAATGGTTTGTTGGATCTCGATCGTTTGATACACATATTTATAATATTGAAACCAAAAGATGTAAAGTTAATAATGATAGTGCAACTTATTTGTGGCACTGCCGTTTAGGTCATATTGGTGTAAAGCGCATGAATAAACTCCATAAAGATGGATCTTCGGAATCACTTGGTTATGAATCATTTGATGCTTGCAAACCGTGCCTTTTGGGCAAGATGACTAAAACTCCGTTCTCCGGAACAATGGAACGAGCTCTTGACTTGATGGAAATAATACATACCGATGTATGCGATCTAATGAGTGTTGATGCTCGAGACAAGTATCATTATATACTGACCTTCACAGATGATTTGAGCAGAAATGCGTATATCTACTTGATGAAACATAAGACAGAAATAGTTGAAAAGTTCAAAGAATTTCAGAGTGAAGTGGAAAATCATCGTAACAAGAAAATAAAGTTTCTACGATCCGATCATGGAGATGAATGTTTGAGTTACGAAGTTTGGTCTTCATTTGAAACATTATGATATAGTTTCGCAACTCACGCCATATGGAACACCACAGCATAATGGTGTGTGCGAAAGTCGTAACCGCACTTTATTGGATATGGTGCGATCTATGATTTCTCTTATCGGTTTACCACTATCATTTTGGGGTTATGTATTAGAGACAGCTGCATTCACGCTTAATAGGGCACCATCTAAATCCGTTGAGACGACACCGTATGAACTATGGTTTAACAATAAACCTAAGCTGTCGTTTCTTAAAGTTTGAGTTGTGATGCTTATGTGAAAAAGTTTTCACCGATAAGCTCGAACCCAAATCGGAGAAGTGCGTCTTCATAGAATACCCAAAGGTAACTATTGGGTACACCTTCTATCACAGATCCGAAGGCAAGTTATTCGTTGTTAAGATGGATCCTTTCTAGAGAAGAAGTTTCTCTCGAAAGAAGTGAGTGGGAGGAAAGTAGAACTTGATGAGGTAATTGTACCTTCTCCCTTATTGGAAAGTAGTTCATCACGTAAATCAGTTCCAATGATTCCTACACCAATTAGTGAGGAAGTTAATGATGATGATCATGAAACTTCAGATCAAGTTGCTACCAAACCTCGTAGGTCTTCCAGAGTAAGATCCGCACCCGAGTGGTACGGTAATCATGTTCTGGAAGTCATGTTACTAGACCATGATGAACCTACGAACTATGAGGAAGCGATGATGGGCCCAGATTCCGCGAAATGGCTTGAGGCCATGAAATCTGAGATAGGATCCATGTATGAGAACAAAGTATGGACTTTGATTGACTTGCTCGATGATCAGCAAGCCATGTTAAATAAATGGATCTTCAAGAGGAAGACGGACACTGATAGTAGTGTTACTATCTACAAATCTCGACTTGTCACAAAAAGGTTTTCGACAAGTTCAAGGTGTTGACTACAATGAGATTTTCTCAACTGTAGCGATGCTTAAGTCTGTCCGAATCATGTTAGAAATTGCCACATTTTATGAAATCTGGCAAATGGATGTCAAAACTGCATTCTTTAATGGATTTATTAAAGAAAAGTTGTATCTGATGCAACCAGAAGGTTTTGTCAATCCTAAAGGAGCTAACAAAATGTGCAAGCTTCAGCGATCCATCTATGGACTGGTGCAAGCATCTCGGAGTTGGAATAAAACGCTTTGATAGTGTGATCAAAGCATATGGTTTTATACAGCCTTTTGGAGAAGCCTGTATTTACAAGAAAGTGAGTGGGAGCACTACAACATTTCGATAAGTATATGTGAATGACATATTGTTGATCGGAAATAATGTAGAATTATGCTGCAAAGCATAAAGGAGTATTTGAAAGGAGTTTTTCAGAGAAAGACCTCAGTAAAACTACTTACATATTGAGCATCAATATCTATTGAGATAGATCAAGACGCTTGATAAGTTTTTCAATAAGTACATACCTTGTCAAGATTTTGAAGTAGTTCAAAATGGAACAAATAAAGAAAAGTTCTTGCCTGTGTTGCAAATGTGTGAAATTGAGTAAGACTCAAATCCCGACCACGGCAGAAAATAGAAAAGAGAATGAAAGTCATTCCTATGCCTTAGTCATAGGTTCTATAAAGTATGTTATGCTATGTACCGGACCTATTGTATACCTTGCTCTGAATTTGGCAAAAGAGTACAATAGTGATCTAGGAGTAGATCACTGGAGATTGGTCAAGAACATCCTTAGTGAGGACTAAGGAAATATTTCTCGATTATGGAGGTGATAAAAGAGCCCGTCGTAAAGAGTTACATCGATGCAAGCTTTTTACACTGATCCAGATGACTCTAAGTCTCAATCTGGATACATATTGAAAGTGGGAGCAATTAGCTAGAGTAGCTCCGTGCAGAGCATTGTAGACATAGAATATTTGCAAAATACATACGGCTCTATATGTGACAGACCCGTTGACTAAGCTTCTCTCACGAGCAAAACATGATAATACCTTAGTACTCTTTGGGTGTTAATCACATAGCGATGTGAACTAGACTATTGACTCTAGTAAACCCTTTAGGTGTTGGTTACATGACGATGTGAACTATGGGTGTTAATCACATATAGATGTGAATATAACTACTGAATCACATGATGATGTGAACTAGATTATTGACTCTAGTGCAAGTGGGAGACTGAAGGAAATATGCCCTAGAGGCAATAATAAAGTTATTATTTATTTCCTTATTTCATGATAAATGTTTATTATTCATGCTAGAATTGTATTAACCGGAAACATGATACATGTGTGAATACATAGACAAACATATAGTCACTAGTATGCCTCTACTTGACTAGCTCATTAATCAAAGATGGTTATGTTTCCTAACCATAGACATGTGTTGTCATTTGATTAACGGATCACATCATTAGGAGAATGATGTGATTGACATGACCCATTCCGTTAGCCTAGCACTTGATCGCTTAGTATATTGCTATTGCTTTCTTCATGACTTATACATGTTCCTGTAACTATGAGATTATGCAACTCCCGTTTACGGAGGAACACTTTGGTGCTACCAAACGTCACAACGAATCGGGCGATTATAAAGGAGTACTACAGGTGTCTCCAAAGGTACATGTTGGGTTGGCGATTTCGAGATTAGGTTTTGTCACTCCGATTGTCGGAGAGGTATCTCTGGGCACTCTCGGTAATGCACATCACTATAAGCCTTGCAAGCAATGTAGCTAATGAGTTAGTTACGGAATGATGCATTAAGTAACGAGTAAAGAGACTTGCCGGTAACGAGATTGAACTAGCTATTGGATACCGACGATCGAATCTCGGGCAAGTAACATACCGATGACAAAGGGAACAACGTATGTTGTTATGCGGTTTGACCGATAAAGATCTTCAGAGAATATGTAGGAGCCAATATGGGCATCCAGGTTCCGCTATTGGTTATTGACCGAGAATAGTTCTAAGTCATGTCTACATAGTTCTCGAACCCGTAGGGTCCGCACGCTTAACGTTACGATGGCAGTTTTATTATGAGTTTATGAGTTTTGATGTACCGAAGGAGTTCGAGTCCCGGATGAGATCGGGAACATGACGAGGAGTCTCGAAATGGTCGAGACATAAAGATCGATATATTGACGACTACATTCGTAGTTCGGAAAGGTTCCAGTGATTCGGGTATTTTTGGGAGTACCGGAGAGTTACGGAATTCGTATTGGGCCTCTTTGGGCCATACGGGAAAGGAGAGAAAGGGCCAAAGAGTGGCCGCACCCTCCCCTTGGACTAGTCCGAATTGGACTAGGGAGGCGCACCTTCCTTCCTTCTCCTTCTCTCTTCCCTTTCCTTCTCTCCTACTCCTACTACATGGAAGGGTTCCTAATTGGACTAGGAAAGGGGGAATCCTACTCCCGGTGGGAGTAGGACTCCCCTAGGGCGCGCCATAGAGAGGGCCGGCCCTCCTCTCCTCCACTCCTTTATATACGGGGGCAGGGGGCACCATGAACACACAAGTTGATCTACGGATCGTTCCTTAGCCGTGTGCGGTGCCCCCTTCCACCATATTCCACCTCGGTCATATCGTCGCGGAGTTTAGGCGAAGCCCTGCGCCGGTAGAGCATCATCATTGTCACCACGCCGTCGTGCTGACGGAACTCATCCCCGACACTTTGCTGGATCGGAGTCCTGGGATCGTCATCGAGCTGAACGTGTGCTGAACTCGGAGGTGCCGTACGTTCGTTACTTGGATCGGTCGGATCGTGAAGACGTACGACTACATCAACCGCGTTGTCATAACGCTTCCGCTTACGGTCTACGAGGGTACGTGGACAATACTCTCCCCTCTCGTTGCTATGCCATCACCATGATCCTTGCGTGTGCGTAGGAAATTTTTTGAAATTACTACGTTCCCCAACACTTAATTCTTCTCATATCATGGTTTCTCTTTTTCTCAAAAATCTTCATCCACACCAAACTCAATCCAGAACTCGTGAGATAGGTTAGTATAAACCAATGCAAACCCTTATCATTTTCTACTGTAACAAATCACTAAGATTATTATTCAACATTTCATACTAAATGCCTCTGCATATTTAATACTCCTATCATCAAATACAATCATTAAACAAGCAAACATATGCAAACATAACAGCAATCTGCCAAAACAGTATATTCTGTAAAGAATGCAAGATTCGTCATACTTCCCTAACTCCAAAAATTATGACCTAAAATTCCCACTGTAATAAATTTATCAGAGCTCATTATGCAAAAATATTAAACATTATACCACTCTCTGACTTTTCTAGGGAATTTTTGCAACATCGGTAAACTTTCTGTTTTCAAACAGCAACATGTATAGTAGCAAAATAAGCATGGCATAGGCTATCCTTGACTTTTTTATTGAAACTAGATATGCAAAACACTAATATAAATAACAGAAAGCAAATACTAACAAAATAAAATGATGCTCCAAGCAAAACACATATCATGTGGTGAATAAAAATATAGTTCCAAGTAAAGTTACCGATGAACGAAGACGAAAGAGGGGATGCCACCCGGGGCATCCCCAAGATTAGACGCTTGGTTATCCTTGAATATTACCTTGGGGTGCCTTGGGCATCCCAAGCTTAGGCTATTTCCACTCCTCATTCCATAGTCCATCGAAGCTTTACCCAAAACTTGAAAACTTCACAACACAAAACTTAACAGAAAACTCGTGAGCTCCGTTAGCAAAAGAAAACAAAACGCTACTTCAAGGTACTGTAATGAACTCATTCTTTATTTATATTGGTGTTAAACCTACTGTATTCCAACTTCTCTATGGTTTATAACCTATTTTACTAGCCATAGATTCATCAAAATAAGCAAACAACACAATGAAAACAGAATCTGTCAAAAACAGAACAGTCTGTAGTAATCTGTAACTAACACAAACTTCTGGAACTCCAAAAATTCTAAAATAAATTGGTGGACCTGAGGAATTTATCTAGTAATCATCTTCAAAAAGAATCAACTAATTATCACTCTCCAGTAAAAATTTCTAGTTAATCTCGTGAGCGCTAAAGTTTCTGTTTTTTGCAGCATGATCATAAAGACTTTACCCAGGTCTTCCCAAAGGTTCTACTTGGCACAAACACTAATTAAAACATAAATCCACATCTAAACAGAATCTAGGTGGATTATTTATTACTAAACAGAATCAAAAAGCAAGAAACTAAAATAAAATTGGGTTGCCTCCCAACAAGCGCTATCGTTTAACGCCCCTAGCTAGGCATGGTTATTTCAATGATGCTCGAATAAAAGATAAGAATTGAAACATAAAAGGAGAATCATGAAGAATATGACTAGCACATTTAAGTCTAACCCACTTCCTATGCATAGGGATTTTGTGAGCAAACAACTTATGGGAACAATAATCAACTTGCATAGGAAGGTAAAACAAGCATAACTTCAAAACTTTAAGCACATAGAGAGAAAACTTGATATTATTGCAATTCCTACAAGCATATGTTCCTCCCTCATAATAATTTTCAGTAGCATCATGAATGAATTAAACAATATAACCAGCACCTAAAGCATTCTTTTCATGATCTACTAGCACAGAAATTTTACTACTCTCCACATAAGCAAAATTCTTCTCATTCGTAATAGTAGTGGGAGCAAATTCAACAAAATAACTATCATATGATTGAGAATTAAGATCAAGATGACAAGTTTCATGGTTATCACTATTCTTTAAAGCATACGTGTCATCACAATAATCATCATAGATAGGAGGCATGCTTTCATCATAGTAAATTTGCTCATCAAAGCTTGGGGGATAAAAAATATCATCTTCATCAAACATAGCTTCCCCAAGCTTGTGGCTTTGCATATCATTAGCATCATGGATATTCAAGGAATTCATACTAACAACATTGCAATCATGCTCATCATTCAAATATTTAGTGCCAAACATTTTAATGCATTCTTCCTCTAACACTTGAGCACAAATTTCCTTTCCATCATACTCACGAAAGATAGTAAAAAGATGAAGCGTATGAGACAAACTCAATTCCATTTTTTGTAATTTTCTTTTATAGACTGACTGTGCTAAAACAAGAAACAAAAAGATTCGATTGCAAGATCTAAAGATATACCTTCACTTACCTAGCCTCCCCGGCAACGGCGCCAGAAAAGAGCTTGATGTCTACTATGCAACCTCCTTCTTGTAGACGTTGTTGGGCCTGCAAGTGCACAGGTTTGTAGGACAGTAGCAAATTTCCCTCAAGTGGATGACCTAAGGTTTATCAATCTGTAGGAGGCGTAGGATGAAGATGGTCTCTCTCAAGCAACCCTGCAACCAAATAACAAAGAGTCTCTTGTGTCCCCAACACACCCAATACAATGGTAAATTGTATAGGTGCACTAGTTCGGCGAAGAGATGGTGATACAAATGCAATATGGATGGTAGATAAAGGTATTTGTAATCTGAAATAATAAAACAACAAGGTAACAAGTGATAAACGTGAGCGTAAACGGTATTGCAATGATAGGAAACAAGGCCTAGGGTTCATACTTTCGCTAGTGCAAGTTCTCTCAACAATAATAACATAGATAGATCATATAACAATCCCTCAACATGCAACAAAGAGTCACTCCAAAGCCACTAATAGTGGAGAACAAACGTAGAAATTATGGTAGGGTACGAAACCACCTCAAAGTTATTCTTTCCAATCAATCTGTTGGGCTATTCCTATAAGTGTCACACACAGCCCTAGAGTTCGTACTAGAATAACACCTTAAGACACAAATCAACCAAAACCCTAATGTCACCTAGATACTCCATTGTCACCTCAAGTATTCGTGGGCATGATTATACGATATGCATCACACAATCTCAGATTTATGCAACCAACATAAAAGTACTTCAAAGAGTGCCCCAAAGTTTCTACCGGAGAGTCAAGAACGTGTGCCAACCCCTATGCATAGGTTCATGGGCGGAACCCGCAAGTTGGTCACCAAAACATACATCAAGTGGCACATGATATCCCATTGTCACCACAGATAAACACGGCAAGACATACATCAAGTGTTCTCATAAAAGACTCAATCCGATAAGATAACTTCAAAGGGGAAACTCAATTCATCACAAGAGAGTAGAGGGAGAGAAGAAACATAAGATCCAACTATAATAGCAAAGCTCGCGATACATCAAGATCGTGCCATAGAGGGAACACGAGAGAGAACACGAGAGAGAGAGATCAAACGCATAGCTACTGGTACATACCCTCAGCCCCGAGGGTGAACTACTCCCTCCTCGTCATGGATAGCGCCGGATGATGAAGATGGCCACCGTGATGGGTTCCCTCCCGCAGGTGCGGAACAGGCTCCCAAGAGGTTTTGGTGGCTACAGAGGCTTGCGGCGGAACTCCCGATCTATCTTCTGTTCAGGAAGTTTTACGATACGTAGGTATATATGGGTGCAGGGGTACGTCGGTGGACCGAAGGGGGGGCCACGAGGCAGGGGGCGCGCCCTAGGGGGGTGGACGCGCCCCCACCCTCGTGAGCACCTCCCTTCTTTCCTGACGTGCACTCCAAGTCCATCAGGTGGCTTTCCTTCCAAAAATAACTTCTCTAGTTGATTTCGTTCCGTTTTGACTCCGTCCGGTATTCCTTTTCCTCGAAACACTGAAATAGGCATAAAACAACAAATCTGGGCTGGGCCTCCGGTTAATAAGTTAGTCCCAAAAATAATATAAAAGTGGATAATAAAGCCCAATATTGCCTAAAATAGTAGATAATATAGCATGGAGCAATCAAAAATTATAGATACGTTGGAGACGTATCACACGACTTCACCATCTCCCTTGGCATCTTCGCCAAGCGACTTCAAGGCATCTTCGCCTACGGACATACGACATCTTCGCCAACAAGAACCTCAAAGCGACGCTCAAGAGAAGCTCCCAAATCTCAAGTTTGTGACTTCCAGGAGCTACTACGACCTCGACATCGACCACGCGATTCCTTTCTATGGGCTCAAGAACCCGAGGAGTATCTCGAGTGGGAGCGCCTAATGGAAGACTACCTCAAGCTACATCAAGGTCCTCCCGAAGATCAAGTGAAGTGCGCCTCAAGAAACTTCCACGACTACGCCTCGACATGGTGGCTTCACACACCTCCGGAGAGCTACTACATGAGTTGGCCCAAGACGAAGAGAGCTTTGAGGCGAGAGTTCGTGCCTCCAACCTACACGGAACAACTTCTACGCCAATTGGAGAACACCACCCAAGGATCCAAGTCCATCGACGCGTACTTCAAGGAGATGAAGATTGCCTTGCGACGAGCCGGCGTGGACGACCCCATTTCGATGAAGTTCCACTTCATGATGGGATTGCACAACGACATCTCCAAGGCTATCTTCCTAGAGAACTACAAGTCCCTCGACGACAACTACATTGGTACTCTCAAGGCGAAACATCATGAAGGCCAAGGCTTCTCCACCCCAAGCACACTTCGCGGTGCCAAGCTCTACGACAAGCATGAGGCTAGTACCACCACGATGTCCAAGCCCGACGAGCTCCAAGATGATGCTCCCAAGTTCGACTCCACCACCATCGCTCTTTGTGGCATTGATGATGCCGAGTCTTCCTCGACTCTTTTTCAATACGGTGCGGCGACGAGTACGACTACGGAGACCTTCAAGGACCAAGCTTTGGAGGCGAGCGACAAGGTGGCGAGCAAGGATGAAGCTTCCATCTTTGGAGGCGAGAGTGATGATGTGCCATCTTCGGCCTTCATCCACGGCGACAGCGACGAGATGATCGTGCATGGGATTTTCCCTTCAGTCATGGAGGAGAGTGATGATGTGCCATCTTCGGCCTTCATCCACGGCGACGATGACGAGATGGTTGAGCATGGGATTTTCCCTTCGACCACGGCGACGTATGATGACTTTAGAGACTTGTGCCACCATATTGAGAGTGAGAGTGACTTCACAACTAGCCCGACATATGATGAGTTGCTCCACTTTCCATGTGAGGAGAGCCACAACCCCCACCACTTGAGTGAGATGAGTGACTCCACCATATGTGAGATTGAGTGCAACTACTTTGAGGGAGTGAGTGAACCACCACATAGAGAGAGTGAGATAGTTGATAGGTCTCGTGAGGCCATTTGCATCTCTAACAAGTTGACCTCTACCTCTATTGTGTCTTCTCATTTAGTGCTGGGTCCCATTTATGATGACACGCTGATCCTCGACGACTTCGTCCTCCCTTTGGACAAGACGATGGCCATGGTGGAATATGATGCACCCCCCACATGGTTCCATCAAGATGAAGATGACCAACATTTGTTCTTTCCCACCTCACCTACACCACTTGTGTGGAATGAGAATGGTAACATAGGTGAAGGTGATGCTCTAGTCCCACTAGTGGACATTCTTGACATTGATTGCTTGCATGATGTTGATCCACCTATTTCCATGCTTCATGCTAGTGCGACTTCCTCATGTCTTGACTTACCAATTTATGATGAAGATGATGATGAGCATGTTGAGTTGCCTAGTTGTGATGCCATGTTACATAGGATTTCTTGTGACAATTCCCTTGGTCACATCATGTTTGATAATCCGCTTGACTTGTCATATGCTATGCATGAGATCAACCATATGTCTTATTTGCAATCTCTTCATAGTGACTATGCATATGCCATTAAAATAAACCCAATTTGCACATATGGCATAGATGACAAGCCCATGGTTATTGGTATTTGTTTTTCTTGTGATGATATTGATATGCTCCCTTTGCATCATTTACCTCATATCCCATGCCATGAAAACCTAGCTTCGGATATGCATTATTTTGGATGTTGTCCATTTTCTCCATATGATGTTTCCAATATTGCTCATGAGGAGACCCCATAGTTTCCTCATACTCCCTCCGTCCGGAAATACTTGTCATCAAAATGAATGAAAATGGATGTATCTAGAATTAAAATACATCTAGATACATCCATTTCAATGACAAGTATTTCCGGACGGAGGGAGTACATTTTAGGAGATTTTGATTCATCACATGCATTGCATGATCCCAACACTTGTATGCACAATATGCTCCCCATGAGTGAAAATGCTATTGATGTGCCATATAATTGTATGCTCAATTTGCATCTCCATCGTGTTATACATAACAACTATTCTTTCATGATGGATGACATGTTCTTATACCATGCATCAAATTTCTTTGAGCGATGCTTATCTTGTGCTACTTCACACGTGCACATACACATCATGATGGATGATGTGTACATTTACCACGCACACACTTTCTTTGGTTTGTGTCTCTTTTGTGTAGGTACCCATGAATTCTTGTCAACCTCACAATCCCACGAGTTGACAAAACGAGCTCTAGAGAGCAATGATGACTTGGGATCCCATGGATTGTCTTTCCCACCACTCTCTTCGCGCAAAGACTTCACGCATTTCTTCTACATGGTCCTCACATGGTTAGGATACTTCGACTTGGTGTCAACTTCCACTTCCCGTGAGTTGACCATTCGAGCTCTTGAGAGCGAACCACTTGTGAGCGACTCGCTTCTACACTTCATTTATGTTGGTGTTGTGAATGATTCCTATGCCTACCATCAACCATTTGTCGAGCGCTTTATGCATGATTGCTATGACCATGAGCTAGATGCTTATTCTCTTGTCCCAAATATTTGCATCACTACCTCACATTTACATGCTTGTTTCCATGATAACCTTGATTGTGCTCAACTCATATTCTTACATGCCATGTCACAATCCTTTGTCACGTCTTATGCTATGCATGATGACAACACTTGTTCGGTGAATCACCACTTGAATGCTTGGTTTTGCACTAAAGCTAACCACATTTATTTTTCCAAGTGTTTGTTGTCCTTACTCCTTTTGAAGGAACCACACGATGGTGCGACATTGGAGAGTGACCACTATGAGTTTCAAGATGATGACTACTTGGTGAACGTCCACTTCTACACGACGACACCACCTCTTTCCCATGGTGATTTGGTTTTCGATGCGAGGTCGGATCTTTCCCAAGGGGGAGGGGATGATGCGGAGCATTCTACAGACATCACCATGTCAAGAGTCCGTTTGGCGAGTGACACGTGCGACATCCACTTCACATACACAAAGGTGAATCATCTCCTTTTCACGTGTTCACTTGACCCCTTCGAGGATGGTATACTACTTGACACTCCTCTCGTGTGCATTCGTAGGTATCATTGGAGCACCACGGATGACGAGGAGGAGTGCAAGCGCAAATGTACGCCTACACCATCCGCGAGGGAAGCTTGGAAGCGACGACGGAAGAAGACGGTGCAAAATTTGCACTACCGGACTGTCCAGTCGCCCAACCGGACTGTCCGGTCCATCCAGAGAGCAGTTTTGGTCTGTGCAGAAATTGCACTACCGGACAGTCCAGTCCCCCAAGCGGACACTCCGGTAGTACAATTTCTGGACGCCCAAAAGTTTCTGTTTGCACCGGACTGTCCGGTCCCCCGTACCGAACTGTCTGGTAGTGCATCTGCGGGCCGAATTTGGGCAAGGCCCATGTAACTTTACCCTTTCACCCTCACTTACCCCTTCCTTTCCTTGGACCTATATATATCCCTCATTCTCCTCCATTTTAGGGTTAGCTAAGAATAGACACAAATCATAGAGCTTAGCTCATGTACCTCCCCTTGTGGGATTCCTCTTGAGAGAGAAGACACCATTGGAGTACAAGACCTCCTCTTGAAGAAGCTCCTTTTGGAGATCAAGCCCTCCTCTTGGAGAAGATCCTCTTGTGGATATTAAGGCCTCCTCTTGGAGAAGGATCCCCATCATAGGATCATCAAGACCTCATCTCCTTTGGATTTGGGATGAACTTTACCTTGTATCTTTCCCTTTGTTGTTCTTGTACCTTTGTGGATCTTGTGTGATTGTGAGTCTAGTGGATGTGTGATTGGACTTGTTTTTTAATGTTTTCTCTCTTGTGTTCATCTTGTTCTTGGGGATTCCCCCTCCAATTCGTGAAAGATCTCCACTTAGGGTTCCACCCTACAACACATTCCCAAACTGCTTTCATGCCGGACAGAAACATCCTAGAAGGGGTGCTCGTCCTTCATGAAACGCTCCATGAAATCCACTCAAAAAATTAGATGGAGTTGTTTTTAAGGTGGATTTCGAGAAAGCGTACGATAAAATCAAATGTCCATTCCTCCAACAGGCATTGCGTACGAAAGGTTTTGATGAAGCCTGGCGCCGCCAGGTTGAATCGTTTACGCAAAAAGGGAGTGTTGATATTAAAGTGAATGACGTTATAGGTCATTACTTCCAGAAACATAAAGGCCTGAGACAAGGGGATCCGATGTCCCCTATCCTGTTTAACATTGTGGTTGATATGTTAGCAATTATGATAGGAAGGGCTAAGGAGGCTGGTCAAGTAGGTGGCTTGGTACCTCATCTTGTTGATGGAGGTGTGTCCATCCTTCAGTACGCTGATGATACAATCATCTTTATGGAGCATGACTTGGCCAAAGCGAGAAATATGAAGCCGGTGTTATGCCTTTTTGAACAATTGACCAGGTTAAAGATTAACTTTCACAAAATCGAGTTGTTCTGCTTTGGTAGAGCCAATGACGAACAAGAGGCATATAGGCAATTGTTTGGGTGCGATTTGGGGGCTTTACCTTTCACTTACTTAGGTATACCAATCCACCATCGTAAGCTGACAAACAGAGAATGAAAGTGCATCGAGGACCGATTTGAAAAGAAACTGAGTTGCTGGAAGGGCAAGCTCATGTCATACGGAGGCTGATTAATCCTGATAAATTCGGTTCTCACGAGTATGCCTATGTTTCTTTTGTCGTTCTTCGAAGTCCCAGTTGGAGTCAGGAAAAGACTGGACTTTTATCGATCGCGATTCTTTTGGCAGGGTGATGAACTAAAAAGAAAATACCGTCTAGCTAAATGGGATATCATCTGTAGACCGAAAGACCAAGGGGGTCTTGGTATTGAGAATCTTGAAGTTAAGAACAAATGCCTTCTCAGTAAGTGGCTGTGGAAGTTATCGAGTGAGATTGATGCCACTTGGGCGCAAGTCCTCCATAGCAAGTATCTTCAGACCAAAACTTTGTCTCAGGTGACAGTAAGGCCGACTGACTCGCCTTTCTGAAAAGGGCTTATGAAAGTCAAACAATCCCTGTTTAATAGGACTAAGTTTATTATTGGTAACGGTGCTAGTACGCGATTCTGAGAGGATACTTGGCTCGGAGAGACACCCTTAGCCATTCAATACCCGTCCTTGTATCGTATTGTTCAACGACGCGAGGTGCTCGTTGCAATGATATTTCAATCTATCCCCCTTAATATTCAGTTCAGAAGGGCGCTAGTGGGCAATCGTTGGGAAAAATGGCTCCGTCTAGTAAGTAGACTGATGGAGGTTCAGCTTTCTCAACAATTCGATGAATTATGCTGGAAGCTTACTAGGTTTGGATTATTTACAGTTAAATCAATGTATATTGATGTTATCAATTCGAGCTTCATTCCTAGCTCCAAACATGTTTGGGCTGTCAAAGTTTCTTTGAAAATAAAAGTGTTTATGTGGTTTGTCCATAAACAAGTTATTTTAACCAAGGACAACTTGACAAAGCGTAATTGGACAGGTCCTACTAGGTGTAGTTTCTGTGATTGGGATGAGACGATCAAACATCTTTTTCTTGATTGCCCGCTAGCAAAAGTTTTATGGCGGGCGGTTCATATTGCTTTTAATATTACTCCACCGAGTTCTGTCAACACGGATGTGGCTTAACGGGATAGAGCCCGATTTAGCGAGACATATTTGCGTAGGAGTCTGCGCCTTGCTGTGGGCTATCTGGAATTGCAGAAATGATTTGGTTTTTAACAGGACAACACACATTCATTTTTTGCAGGTTATTTTCCAAGCCACGGCGTTGATCCGTTCGTGGTCGCTACTCACTCCGACGGAGGCCAGGGAGCATTTGGTTACTGGATCTATCCGCTGGGAGATGGTAGCTCGGGATATCTTCAACCGGTTTGGATGGCGGTCATGTAATAGGATATGCAATTAGTTTACCTATCTCTCTTTTTTGCCGGCCGGTTGTGGCGTCCTTTATTTGGCTAGTCTGTATTCTAGCTCTTCTGGCTCTGTGTGAGCTTCTTTTATTTTTTTGGAGACTTTTAGACCTGTTTTGAACCTATTTATTTATTTAATAAGAGGGTCGTATGCGTCGTTCTGATGCAGAGGCCGGGGAATCCCCTTTTCGGAAAAAGAGTGTGTGAGGCTGCCATGAATATGTAAGGAGGACATTGCACCATCAAAATATTAATCATGGTAACCAAAGGCAGGATTGTGAGACACAATGATACACACGGGAAACAAAGAGAGACAAGGCAACCTAGACTTAGGCCCTCCACAATTGAGGTTCGAAATTACTTCACACACGACAATTGCTGTCATGATTCTAGGACGATGACTTATCCAATAGTGTTGTGCAGTTTTGCCTTTTCAATGGACGGTGGGATATGTTGTGTCGTCTTGAAATCGTACCGGGGTGTCGTCCACATATCAACGCTCTGTATATCAACGCTCATTGAGGTTTAATTAGATAAGGCGCCATTTTATTTAAGCCTCGATTTTTCTTGTTTCTGCATGCACATATAATTCTCATTGTTGTACATCATAATTTTTCTCCCATTGGACATATGTGATAGTCTTTGATTAAAATAATGTATACAGTGTAATGATATACATCAAGTTTTTACATCTTTGGGGAACAAAAAGCTACTCCCTGTAGTTTGCAAAAATATTTTACATTACGGGACGGAGACGGAGTAGCTGCCTAGCCGCATGTCAAATTTTGAACCAAGTTGTTAGTAGAAACGCATGCTGCATTATTGTCATCGTGGAGGGGCACTGGGTTACGTATATATTTGACCTATAGCTGCGAGACTGCTCAGCACAGACGTGGACTTCGTCGGACGCCAATCCAGCTGCAAAGTCAGCTGCTTTGACCGGTGACCTATTGACCGGCTACGATGGTGTTGGCCTGTAGATAAGTACGCACATGTATCGATGTCGCGGTAGCGGTACCGTGCTGCACTCTCTAACTGGCTACGTAAGATGTTAGAGCTGAGGCTGTGATAACGCTAGGAACAGATCATGAGTTCATGACAACCCATAGGCTTTAGTTTAGAGCATGGTTAATAATACAGCCAACGGTCGACTATAAAAATTTGACATGTCATCTAGAGCCAAGCTCATAGCTGGTATGTATAATAATAAGCTTTAAATATGTACTACTTTATTAATAGTTAATCCACCTTACATTGTCACAAAGTGTATTGGGTCCCATGTTGCAGCTGGCTACTAAGGCTACTGCCAATGCACCGGTGCTTAGATAAGGTGCTAAGCATCAACAGCCCGCTTCTCTTCTCTCTCATATTCTCTCTCCTCCAATTAAACAAAGGTATAATATTCTATTCTTTATAATCTGCTTATGTCACTTTAAAAAAACAACCAGTCGACAGATGAACTATTGGTTTTCTTCCCCTAGGAATTGGGTACGTAATATTTCATTGGTCAAAACACAATGACAGTAATCGTCAGATAAATATTATAGTTGGGCAAATATGCACTGGCTTCAATTACACGAACGAGAGAAGGCTTTGGGACTTAGTATATCTCCAACGGAACCCGTAATTTTTTTCATGCATCCGTTTGTAGACAAGAAGACCAGTCCGTGAGTAGCCGTCTTCTTTCTCTGCATGCATGACGGGGCTAGGCGTGCGTCGACAGTGGATGGCGCAGTCACATGCACTGGAGGCGACGATGCGTGTGCCGCCATGCTCCCCGTTGTGCCGGCCTGGAGC
Source organism: Aegilops bicornis (assembly GCA_021605145.1). Lineage (NCBI taxonomy): Eukaryota > Viridiplantae > Streptophyta > Magnoliopsida > Poales > Poaceae > Aegilops > Aegilops bicornis. Next base: position 298,310,547 of record CM038669.1, read on the forward strand.
AACTCGCCACTCCTTCGCCAGCTGGCTTGGAGCGGAGAGTTGCTGAACCACGCGCCGACTAGGGACATCAACTTGCTTCGTCAGACTGTGCGAGGAAGGTGGAGCAGCGAGTTGCCTCGCTCGTATCCGCCGGGCTCAGCGGACCACCCAGCCGGCTTTTATGCCGCAGAACTGCTCTTCCTACTCGTCGGATGCCATCGAAAGAGTGGAGAAAATGATGGAAGGAGGAGGTGGGGGATCGTCGGACTGATGCGATTCTTTCCGGTGTCTGGCCTCGTTTAAATAGAGGGCGGATGGGAGGAGCTTGCCGGCTTTGAGTTTAATGCCAGCCGCTCGTGAACGAACGTGTGGTCGGAGTAGGTTTCTCGGCTTCCACGCGGGTTTAATAAAGGCATTTGAATGCGGCGATGAGGAGTGTTCATCCGGGTGTGCAGCGGGAGGCACCATCGGCTGGCGCACCGCTTCAATGGCGGAGGCAGTGAGAGTCGCGTCCACCCTAAGCCGCCTTCGATGTGGAGCGGCGCGCTCTACAACGGCAATAGTGCGGGCACCTGGCGACTGGCGGGAAGCGCGTGCGGGTGGGGGAGGGGGTTTTGGTCGGTCAGGGCGGTCAGAAGCGGGCGTGACAGTGGTCTGGACTACCACAAACCTCCCGATGTTTGTCTCCGGTTTGCGGGAGAAAACGCGTCTGGACCATGCCGTGGACCGACCCAGGACCGTGTTGGACGGCTTTGGCGGGTCGGGCTGATGCAGGAGGTTTGCAGGTCAGCGTTGGAGGTGCACTTAGCCGACCCGTAAACCTCCCGCATGCGTTCGGACCGCGCTGTCCGTACAGTGGAAGTCATCCAACGTGGGCCTGTAGGGGCGGTCCAAACGCGATTTCTCCCGCAAATTAGAGACAAATGAGGGGCTTTGCGGGAGTCCAGACCGATCACACGTCTGCTTCTGACCGCCCTGGCCCACCAAAAACCCCTCCCCCTCCCGCGCGTTTTCGGTCAACGCCGCTCCGGAGTGTCAGCGCCCACATTCATACCGGGCCAGATCGGAAACGACCGCTCAGCGTTGAAGCGACACGACGATCGAGAGAGCGCTGCCTGCGCAGCTTTCGGTGCAGGCGACTGTCGTTCGTTCAAATGACATGACGGCTGCCCGTCTGTCCGTCTGCCGCTCACATTGATGGCACGCGGTTGCTGAGGCGTCTCCTCTGGCGCCACCCCTCCATCCCTCTGCTGCCCATCATTGCTATAAAAACCGGTGCCCCGGTCATAGCCGCTGTTATCCACCTTCGATCCCTCTCCGCACCATTCCCATCCTGGATTCCTCCTCGGCCAAAGCTCTCTCGGACGGGCTGACGTCAGACCAGAAGAAGGAGATGGCCGCCATTTCTTCCGGCTGGCTGGCCGGCAGGCAACCAGAGGACAACGACGTCCCAATGGAGGACGTTACTGACGACGAACCGGAGCTGTAGAGCGCTGAGGCGGAACTGGAGACGGTGAAGCTTCAGTTCTCGGGGCTCATGGCCTGACACGGGGAATGGACATCGGCGACCATTTAGACCTAGCCAGACGAGCTCCACTTAGTTGATGTAAATATAATGAAATTCATCATGTTTAAATGAAATCCGTCATGTTTATATAAAATTCAGTCGTGTTTATATGAAATCCAATCGTGTTTGAACGAATTTCTTAGTTTGAGTTATTATCAAAATGTATGTGATTAGTGTTGGATGGCGTCCTACCGCATCCATATCCACGGACTGATTTCTCCTTGTCCACGAACAGATGCAAGTGAAAATTTGCAGGTTGCCGTTGGAGATGCCTTTGCGCCTACATAATTATCTGCCTCTTGTTAGTCGGTTTTAAAGTGTCTGGCTGTCAGTAACACGCGTACGTCAGTTGCAATATAAAACGATTTTATTTCTGATAACTGTGATTTGATCTCCTATTAAAGGACAATAATGTGAATCCACTTGTATGTGCAGCCAGCTGATGATCCTGATTGAGTGACTAACTAGAGTAGATAAGCACGATTGGATCTGCAACTCATATAAGGTGCCGCCTGCTGATTATTAAGATTCCCCTGACCTGCTTATAAGAGAATGCATTCCTTGATACTCTTTCTTGTTTTTGAGCTGCATTGCTTGATACTCGTGTACGTAGCAGTTGGCACACCTGGCTAGTATTATTGCTCTGGATACGATTATGTGGCTTTCGCGGTTGAAAAAGTTGGCACGAGTTTGTCAAAAGAGGTCGCTGTCACAGATCCGGTTAGACTTCCACGGCATTGTCTTTGACTAAATAGTTTCCTCAATAGACATGTTTGACTAATTTAGTGCTGAATGAAGCTCTGTCTTCGTGTGCCCTCGTCCGCTGGTAATGTTCTAGGCAACTGATAGGGTGTGTCATAGGTCACAGAAATAGCTCATCTACTAGGATTAGAGTAATAAGTCTAATAAGACACTATTAGCGGGTTGTAAAGATTAAAATATTATATTTTTGTTGAGTTGGATAAAAAGGAAGAGAAAAAAGAAGGGAAGTGGGCTGGATTAACAACCAACTGCAACATGAAATTTCAAAAACATTGTGAGAGTGTAAGATGAGTTATATATTAATAAAGTATTACGGTATTTCTTAGTAGTTCCTCCATTTCAAAATATAGGATGTATTGATTTCGTGCAAGTCAGCCATCGAATGTTTGATCAAAATTATAGAATAAAATAACAACATCTGCAATATCTAATAGATAAAATATAGAACTAATTTTCATTATGGATTAAACGATAACAAATTTATATTATGGACATTGATATATTTTTTTTAAAAACTCGGTCAAACATGTACCTGTTTGAGTTTTGAAAATACGTCGAAGGGCCTAGGTCATTTTTTCATTAGATAGAAAAGAGAGAGCAGTACAAAGGCAAAACAGTCTAGGCGATCTAGAGCTGGTTGCCGACAGAGTCAAAACTCCTAAAATACAGTGCATAACCTGGCTTAACTGGGCTCAAGGCAAAACAAGAAGAAGCAGGATTTTTGAAAATACAGATACACCTTGTATGAAGGAACAGAGGAGTAACTAATAACAAGACATGTTGCTATTATGTTGCCTATATGTGACTTGACAACTTCATATACCCGGTTGTTGGTATTAAATAATTCATTTAATCTTTCTTTGCTGTTATTCCAGGTAAGTTTTCATCTTGGACTACAGATAAGTAGAAGAATGCTATGATTTTGAATATAACTCGGTCAAGCATGTATCCGTTTTTTTATTGATCGAAGTTTTCATCTTTGTCCATTATGCTGACTATTTTTCGGTCATAATTATCAAATTTAATATGCCTTTGAGATGTCTTTAAAAAAGGTCGAAGGGAGTATCTACTAGATTAGCAGCCCTTTACACCTCTCAAACAAAAAACGAAACAGATTGGCAGCACTACAAAGCGAGGAGCCTTTTCAGAAAAAGAAATACTACTAGCATACTCACGTGCGGGACAGCAGTTAGGAGCCAGTGTAACTTGGAAAATTCTAGGAGCTGATTTTGTTATGCTTATCTTTTTTTTCTTCCTTTGTTTCTTGTGCTGGTTACTGAACTTTTGAGTTAGCTTTGCCCGAAGTTCGGTGTGTCTTTTTGTCCCTGGCTATATGGATCAGATTCGACGGGTCCGGCGAATCACGGTCGAACTCGTGCGTCCAGAAGTCTCACTTCATGCATCACCCTATATCAATCAGAGGGAGGCTTGACCGAAGCAATTGGATTTGTTTACTTTTAGCTAGCTGCGGTCCAAAGACTCGATTGAGAACTGAAAGTAGATCGTTGTTCGGCTGTTGAATGTACTCCCTCCGGTCTTTTTTACTCTGCACATTGAATTTGCCGAAAGTTAAACTTTACTAAGTTTGATCAAATTTATATTAAAAATTATTAGGATCTATAATATCTAATAAATATAATATAAAAATATATTTCAAGATGGATCTATGATATTGTTGTTGTTATGTGAATATTAATAATTTTTTATATAAACTTGGTCAAAGTTGAATGAGATTGACTACAGACAAACCTAATATGCAGAGTAAAAATGACCGGAGGGAGTACTGCCTCTTATGTCGCCAAAAAAAAAGAAAAAAAAAGAATGCCGTGCCTCTCGGCGGACCAAAATTAACATGCTAAGCCAGTCCCCATAAAGTCTATCCTTACGGTTCCTCATCGTTTTGTTCATTGCTATTGATCTGTAACTCTCCCGGATATTTAGCTTTTGATCGGAGTACTTAATTTGGTAACTCGTTGATGTATGGAGGTTACTACAACTTAAGTCCAACGCAAAACCTCAAACCGCCTGTAGAACCACACTGTTCGGACGTGTGTTTTTTAACCAGGTCTGGACGGTTGTGTCATCTAACGTGGGTATGTATCAGTCTGGTCCAGACGCATTTTCGCCCGTAAACCGGAGACAAATGTTGGGGGGCTTTGCGGGCGTCCGGACCGCTGTCACGCCCGAGATTGGCCACCCTGGTCCATCCAAACCCCCTCCCTCACCCGCGCGCGCTTACCACCTGAAACGGCTAGCCCGCTCCAGAGTGCTAGTGCCACATTCACGCCCGGTCTGAGCAGACGCGACCTCTCACTAGCGCTGACATTGAAGCGGCGCTCCGACCTAGAGAGCGCCGCCCGCGCCGCTTCTCGGTGCATGCGACTGCTCCGCATTCAAACGACACCACGACCGTCCATCCGTCCGTGCGCCGCCCACATTAATGACACACGGTTGCCGAGGAACCTACTACGACGCCACCCATCCGTCCCTCTGCCACGCACTATTGCAGCCTTGCCCGCTATATAAGTTGCAGCCCCGGCCATATCCTCATTCATCCTCCTCCGGTCCCTTTCTCCTCTTCTACACCACTCCCACCATGACCTCCTCGTGCGCCAAAGCTTTGTGTGATGGGCTATCGCCAGAGCAGAAGAAGGAGATGGCTGCCATTGCTGCTGGCTAGCAGGCCAGCGGGCAGCCGGATGCCGCTGACGTCCCAATGAAGGATGCGGGACCCTCCTCGCCAGCACTACCCGCCTCGCCGGTGCATTGTACCATGACAATCGGCGAGCCTCGTGCGCATTACATGGACATGGTCTGGGAGGAGCAGTTCCCCGAGGCGCAGGCCGACGCCACCTACAACCTCCAGTTCCTCCTGGAGCACCAGCAGGCGGAGAAGCAGCTCAACGCCCGCAGGGAGATAGCGCCGAACTTGGACAAAGAGGAGCAGGCGGCGCTGCCCGAGTTCTACCGCTTCGCCCGCGAGAGCCGCCTCGCCCGCTGGCGGTAACGCCAGCGTCAGGCAAAACTGGAGGCCGCCTACAAGGAGTTCGACGAGGCGGCCGATGAGGTGTGGGGCAAGACCGACGAGGAGGAGGAGGACATCGCCGGGTCCACCCCGGCCGTTCCGCGCCGCCTCGACCACAAAGGCGGCACGTCCGTGAGGCGCTGTCGGCAGCGAAGAGTAGTGTACGGTAGGTCGCCGCCGCTCGGGTCCCAAGAAGGCCACTGCTCCTCCCCTCCCGTTGAAGCCAAGCTTGGTGGGCTGAACATTGGCGGCCACTAAGCCACTTGGCGGCGACATGGAGGCAGACAACTTCACTTTCCGGGGCTCCGTAGGCGGGGGTTACGAAGGCGGAGCTGGAGAGTGCCGAGGCGGAACTGGAGAAGGCGAAGCTTCAGTTCTCAGAGCTTATGGTCGGAATGGGGAATGGGCGCTGGCGATCTTTTAGATTAGGTAAATTAATTATACCTCCAGAGCCGGACGAGCACCTCTTAGTTGAAGTATGTTCAAAATGGAATGAAGTTCGTCGTGTTTATATGAAATCCATCATGTTTGCATGAATCTCTTCCAGTTTGTATGAAAATCAGGCCGTGTTTGCACAAATTTCGTCCGGTCGTTTGGATAGTAGTTGAAATGTATGCCGACAGTGTTGGATGGCGGCCTCCCGCATCCGTATCCATGGACTGGTCCCCCTGTCCGCGGACGGATGCAGGAGGAAATTTGCGGGCCGCTGTTGGAGATGCCCTAAGCAGAGGTAGAAATAGTATTTATAGAAGGCCAGCATGCGCTAGCCAGCTGGCCAAAAAATTCGCCGGTCGGCCCTTGCCGGTAGGATGGAACAACTCCAAACCATCAGATATGATGTCTCTATTCCTCCCCACCTCCCACCCCACATCGTGCGCACAGGACAGAGCATGAAGTTGCTACATGTGCTGCTTCTTCTTCAGTGGGTGCCGCATTCATCGGGGTCGTCAACCTGGCGGCACCAACGCAATGCCATCCTGTCGTCCCCTCGACGCGTGGCCGCCGAGATTGCAACACGTGAGCTCCAGCTTCTGTCTTTGATGACTGATACATCTCCAACGTATCTATATTTTTTTATTATTCCATGTTGTTATATTATCATTCTTGGATGTTTTACAATCATTTATAGCAACTTTATGTCATTTTTTGGGACTAACCTATTGACATAGTGCCAACTGTCAGTTGCTGTTTTTTGCTTGTTTTTTACATCGCAGAAAATCAATACCAAAAGAAGTCCAAATGCAGCAAAACTTTTTGGAGAATTTTCTGGACCAGAAGACACAAGATGGGCCAAAGAAGTATCAGAGGGGTGCCCCGAGGGGGCACAACCCACCTGGACGCGCCTAGGGGCCCAGGCGCGCCCTGGTGGGTTGTTTCCACCTCGGTGGCCTCCCGCACCGCCTCTTCGCCCTATAAATACCCAAATATTTCTGAATCCCTAGGGGAGTCGACGAAACACAATTCCAGCCGCCGCAAGTTCCAGAACCACAAGATTCAATCTAGACACCATCACGGAGGGGTTCATCATCCTCATTGGTGCCTCTCCGATGATGCGTGAGTAGTTCATTGTCGACCTACGGGTCCGTAGGCAGTAGCTAGATGACTTCCACTCTCTCTTTTGATTCTCAATACAATGGTCTCTTGAAGATCTATTTGATGTAACTCTTTTTGCGGTGTGTTTGTTGGGATCCATGAACTTTGAGTTTATGATCAGATCTATTTTATCCATGAAAGTTATTTGAGTTTTGATCTCTTATATGCATGATTATTTATAGCCTCGTATTTCTTCTTCGAATCTTTGGTCTAGTTAGGCCGACTAGATCGATTTTTCTTGCCATGGGAAGAGGTGCTTTGTGATGGGTTCGATTAAATGCGGTGTTCTATCCCAAAGGCGTATAAAGCGACAAGACACGTATTGATCATTGCCTGGATATCGTCATAATTATTTGAGATTATATCAATTGCCCAACAGTAATTTGTTTACCCACTGTGACGCCCCCGATTCAATCGTACACTAATCATACACGCAAACGTGTACGATCAAGATCAGGGACTCACGGGAAGATATCACAACACAATTCTAAAAATAAAATAAGTCATACAAGCATCATAATACAAGCCGGGGCCTCGAGGGCTCGAATACAAGTGCTCGATCATAGACGAGTCAGTGAAGCAAAAATAACTGAGTACAGACATAAGTTAAACAATTTTGCCTTAAGAAGTCTAGCACCAACTGGGATACAGCTCTAAAGAGGCGCAGGCCTACTGCCTAGGATCCTCCTACACTACTCCTGGTCGCCGCTGGCCGCTGCATGTAGTAGTAGGCACCTCCGGGGTAGTAGTCGTCATCGACGGTGGCGTCTGGCTCCTAGGCTCCATCGTCTGGTTGCAGCAATCGAGTAGAGATAGGGGGAAAAGGGGGAACAAGGCAACCGTGAGTACTCATCCAAAGTACTCGCAAGCAAGGAGCTACACTACATATGTATGGATATATGTGTAAAGGGCCATATCAGTGGACTGAATCACAGAATGCCGTAATAAGAGGGGATAGCTAGTCTTATCGAAGACTACGCTCGTCACCTTCTGCCTTGCAATGTAGAAGAGGGTAGGTTGAAGTCCTCCAAGTAACATCACATAGCAATAATCCTACCCGCGATCCTCCTCGTATCCCCGAGAGAGCGACCACCGGTTGTATCTCGGCACTTGGAAGGGTGTGTTTTATTAAGTATCCGGTTCTAGTTGTCATAAGGTCAAGGTACAACTCCAAGTCGTCCTGTTATCAAGATCACGGCTATTCGAATAGATTAACTTCCTGCAGGGTGCACCAACTTACCCAACACGCTTGATCCCATTTGGCGGACACACTTTCCTGGGTAATGCCCGGCCGCGGAAGATCAACACGTCGCAGCCCCACCTAGGCACAACAAAGAGGCCAGCACGCCGGTCTAAACCTAAGCGCACAGGGGTCTGGGCCCATCGCCCATAGCACACCTGCACGTTGCGAGGGCGGCCGGAAGCAGACCTAGCCTAGCAGGCGTTCCAGTCCAATCCGGCACGCGCCGCTCCGTTGCTGACGTCTGAAGTGCTTCGGCTGATACCACGATGCCGAGTGCCCATATCTTTCCCACGTAGTTGGTTAGTGCGTATAAGCTCGTAGCCAACTCAGATCAAATACCAAGATCTCGTTAAGCGTGTTAAGTATCCATGAACGCCGAACAGGCCAGGCCCACCTCTCTCCTAGGCGGTCTCAACCTGCCTGTCGCTCCGCCTCAAGATCCACTTCATGGTGCTCCACCACCGACCCGACTTTAGTCTCCACATGTATCATGTATAAGTATATAGTATATACCCGTGATCACCTCCCGAGTGATCACGACCCGATAGTATAGCACGGCGGCGGACAAGAATGTAGGGCCATAGATGAAAATACTAGCATCCTATACTAAGCATGTAGGATTGCGGGTAAAGGTAACAACAGAGTAGCAAGGACAAAGGCTATGCAAAGAAGATAGGATTAATCGAAGCAAGAGCATGCTACACTACTCTAATGCAAGCAGTATAGAGTAGAATAGGCGATATCTGGTGATCAGGGGGGGGGGGGCTTGCCTGGTTGCTCTGGCAAGAGAGAGGGTTCGTCAACTCCGTAGTCGAAATGGGCATCAGCAGCGTCGGTCTCGTGGTCTACCGGAGAGAAGAGGGGGAAGAAACAATGAATACCATGTAAACAGATGCATATCGATGCATGACATGACAAGTAACGATGCTAGGCGTGCCCTAACGTGGTATGAGATGGTACCGGTTAAGGGGGGGAAACATCCGGGAAAGTATTCCCGGTGTTTCGCGTTTTTGACGAGGAGCCGGAGGGGGGAAAGTTGCGGGTTCGATAGGTTAGGGGTGTGCGGCGGACGAACGGACTGCGTATCCCGATTCGTCTCGTCGTTCTGAGCAACTTTCATGTTGAAAATATTTTAATCCGAGTTACGGATTAAAAGATATGATTTTCTAAAGATTTTATTAATTTCGGAATTTAATTAATTATTTAATCCAACATTATCCAGAATAGTAAATGTCGACGTCGGCATGACATCGTGGTGATGTCAGCAATCAACGTTGACCATTGACTGGTCAATCGACGTAGGGGTCGATGGGACCCACCTGTCATTCTCTGTTTAGTTTAATTACAGATTAGTTAATTTAATTAGTGATTATGTTAATCTAATTAGGATTAATTAACTTAATTAATTACTTAATTAATTAATTAATTAATTAATAATTTTATTAAATCATTTTTATTTTTATTTATTATTAAAAATTTTATAATTCTTCTTTTTTTTCCAAAAACGTTATGGGCATGGGGCCCATCTGTCATAGGCCCTAGGGGCCATAGCGGGTCGGGCGTTGCGGGCACAGGGCGCGGCACGCCCGAGTGGGACGAGGCCACCGGGTGCATGACCAACCGTGAAGGGGAGCGGCGTCGGGCGCGACGCCGGGCGAGGCCACGCCGAGGCGGGGCCGTGGATGGCGGCCGTCGCCGAAGGAGGACGCCGTGGATGGTGCGGCCATGGGAGGAGGAAGGGCGGAGACGAGGCAAGACCGGACGACGCGGCGGTGCTTGATGGCGACGAAGCGCCGGGCGCGTGGTGCGCCGAAAGGGGAGGGAGGAGAGGTCGGGCGGACGGCCCGGCAGGGGGGAAGAGGCCCCGGCTGAACGGAGGAGGCGCGAGGGGAGGGGGGCACGCGGGCGCCGCAGTGAACGAGGGCCGCACGGCACGGCCGCTGGGGAGGGACCGCGACGGCGTTGAGCGCCGGGCGTGACCGGGCGAGGAGGAGGTCGAGGCGGCGGAGCTCGTGGAGGTGGCCGGGACGACGACGACGCAGGGAAGCAGGCCGGGCGGGAGGCGGACGGCGACGGGCCGGGCGGCAAGCAACGGCAGAGTGGTAGCGACGTAGGGCGGCGAGGCATCATGGCGATGGCGCTGGGTCGCTGGGTTCGATCCTCCCCTTCCCGATCCAGATCAGGCCCGGAAGAGGAGCGAGGGGGGGGAAGGCGAGCGGCGGGCGGCGGCTCGGTCGAGCGGGAGAGGGGCGGAGAGCGTGGCGGGAGGCGAGTGGGGATCGTGGGATGGGGCGACGGATCGGGGCGAGCCCGATCCACTGGGGGCGACGAAGTGGGAGGTGCTTGGGTGGGGCTAGGGTTCGGTGGAGAGTGGGGGTTAAGGAGTGAGGGGCGGATGGGCGGTGGGCTGGCCGGATGGGTCGATGGGCGGCCGGTGGGCCGTTTAGCCCGATTGGCCAGGTGGTTTCCTTTATTTATTTGGTATGTTTTTTCTTTTCTTATTTTTCCTTTTCTGTTTTAATTCATTTTAAAATATTCAGACACTTTATAAAAATGTGTACTCCACCATAATTACCGATGCAATATTTGGCAATCCCGAACATTTTAGTTTTAAATTTTTGAAAACTTTTATTGCTATCATAAATTTTAAATCTGAATTTCGAAACAGTTTGAATTAACCCGTGGTTAACTACAGTGACAAAGGTGACGTGGCACCATCAACGTGAGATTACTGTAGCATGATTATCCGGGCGTTACAAATCTCGTCCACTACAAGAAATCTCGTCCCGAGATTTAGGAGGTAGAAGGAAAGAGTGCGGGGTATTCATCACGAAGACGATCCTCGCGTTCCTGTGTGGCCGTCTTGAGTGATTCGACCAATCGGACTTTGAGGAACTTGATCGCCTTCGGCGTGTGCGGCGTTCAGCTTGGTCGAGAATGCGGACCGGATGCTCTTTATAGGAGAGGTCCTGTTGCAATTCGAGCACTTCATGGTCCATCGCCGGATTGGGTCCTTGAAGCGGCGTCGGAGTTGTGACATGTGGAACACATCGTGAACTCCGAGAAAGGTTCGACGGAAGCTCCGATTGGTATGCCACTTTTCCACGCCTTTCGGAATAGTGAATGGGCCAATATAGCGAGGAGCTAGCTTGCCCTTGATCCCGGCGGTGAGCACCCTTCATTGGTGTAACGCGAAGATAGGCCTTTTCGCCAAAGTTGATAGACCATGTCTTTATGATGACGGTCATAATTACTCTTTTGTCGTGGATCGAGCAGTCTTGAGATTCTCGCGAATAATGCGGACTTGTTCTTCGGCATGTTGGATAATATCCGGACGAAGAGTGGACGTTCCCAGTTTCGACCAGATTCGAGAGGGTTCGCACTTTCGTCCATATAACACTTTGAAGGGGCCATCTTGAGACTAGCTTGATAGCTATTATTATAAGAGAACTCAGCATACGGAGAGATTCCTCCCATTTCTTGCGAAGGAAATAACACAAGCTCAAGCATGTCTTCGAGAACTTGGTTGACACGCTCAACTTGCCCTTGTGGATCATGGATGAAACGCAGATCTTGAAAGATAAGTGAGTACCCACAGCTTCTTGAAAACTTGCCCAGAATCTTGAAGTGAATAAGCTGCCACGGTCCGAACTGATAACCAATGGAATACCGTGAAGTGAAACAATTCTGGACATATAGAGAGTTGCAAGCTGACTAGCAGTGATCGTTTCTTTGACCGCGAGAAAAATGTGCAACTTTAGAAAGCCGGTCAATGACGACAAGAATAGCATCATTACCTTTCTCGCGACTTGGGAAATCCAAAGGACGAAGTCCATTTCAACATGGTCCCATTTCCATTCAGGAATAGAGATAGTATGCAGAGTTCCAAAGAGGCCTTTGATGTTACGCTTTGATACGACAACAAACGTCACATTCAGCAACATAACGAGCAATGTCTCGCTTCATATTAGACCACCAGAATCTCTGATGAATGTCTTGGTACATCTTGGTGCTACCGGGATGAATAGACAAAGGCGTATCATGAGATTCTTTCATAACCTTTGGAGTCAGATTCAGGTTTTCCCTCTTACTCGGTACCACTAGGCGACCTTTGAAGAATAGGGTGCCCGCATCATCCACAGTGAAGAATGAGGGCTTTCCTTCTGCGAGATAAAGTTTAATCCTCTCGACTTCATCGTCACATTGTATCCATTTGATGGTGTCCACAAGATCTGGTTTCGCAACTGTGGTATTGAGAGAACCCCCGGAAACAACATGGAGGTTCATCTTGCGAAGCTCGGGGAGGGGGAGCGAGTGCACCGGAGGAACAATATGGAGGTTCAGCTTTTCGAACTCTTCATGAAAGTGAGGGCTGAACTTTGTGAACTGGAGGTGGTTGCAGAAGACTTGCGGCTCAAGGCATCAGCCATTACATTAGACTTGCTCGGTGTATAGGAAATACCCAAATCAAAGTCTGCAACAGTCTCCATCCATCTCTGTTGACGGAGGTTCAGGTCTGGCTGAGTAAACAGATACTTCAGACTTTGGTGGTCGGTGAAGATCTCGCAACGATTACCGAGAAGGTAATGTCGCCACTGCTTCAGTGCATGAATGACAGCAGCAAGCTCGAGGTCGTAAACTGGGTAGTTCTCTTCGTGAGGGCGTAATTGTCGAGAGGCATAAGCAACCACTTTGCGCTCTTGCATTAGGACACAGCCTAATCCTTGACGGGAAGCGTCGCAGTAAATGACGAAGTCCTTCTTAGTATCAGGAGGAGCTAGTACTAGGGCAGAAGTCAACTTGTCTTTGAGTGCCTGGAAACTTTCACGACATTTATCATCCATTGGAACTTGACGCCCTTATGCAATAGGTTAGTCGAGGCCCGGCAATCTTGGAGAAGTTACGGACGAATAGACGGCAATAGTCAATGGCGAGACCGAGAAAACTTCGACTTGCTTGACATTCTTCGGAGGAGTCCAATCAAGAATAGCCTGAACTCGTTCAGGGTTGACGGCAATACCATCCTTAGAGATGACATGCCCGAGATAGGTCACTTCGGGAAGCCAGAATTCACACTTGGAGAACTTGGCATATAGCTGATGCTCTCGTAGCTTTTCCAGCACAAGACGAAGATGTTCAGCATGTTCTTCTTCATTCTTGGAAAATATCAGGATATCATCCAGATAAACCACGACGAACTTGTCAAGGTAATCCATGAATATATAGTTCATCAGGCGAGAGAAGGTGGCTGGAGCATTGGTTAAGCCGAAAGACATGACGGTGTACTCGTATGAACCATAACGAGTCACAAAGGCGGTCTTGGGGATATCCTCCTCACAAACACGGATCTGGTGATAACCCAACCTCAAGTCGAGTTTAGAGAACACCGATGAACCAGCGATTGATCATACGGATCATTGATCCGAGGAAGAGGATACTTATTCTGAATGGTAGCTTGATTTATAGGACGGTAGTCTTGGACCAATCGGTTTGTCCCATCCTTCTTCTTGACAAAGAGAGAAGGTGCTCCCCAAGGAGAGCAACTTGGGCGAATGAAACCACTGCGAAGAGACTTGTCGATTTCCTCCTTAAGCTCAAGGAGTTCATGCGGCGGCATCTTGTAGGGTCGCTTGGCTATAGGAGTGGTGCACGGCTTCAAGTCGATGACGAATTCGACAGCTCTAGGTGGGGAATCCCTGGGAGTTCTTCAGGAAAGACGTCGAGGAATTCACGCACGACAGGAATGTTTTCAATACCCTCGAGTGGTGCAGCGTTCAATGCATTCAATGCATAGAGCCTTGCCTCGGCATTTTGCACCAGATGAGCTTGGTAAGTGACTATTTAAATCCGGAAGGGTGTAGCAGATGAACGGTCTTAGTGGCGCAAACTATAGAAGCGATGCGCCTTTAACCAATTCATTCCCAGAATGAGGTCAATGCTGCAAGACTTCAGCACGATGGGTGAGACAAGGAATTCCAGTCCTTCGATTTCAACGGGGACGTCGTTGCAAATCATGGAGGTTCGACATTGGCCCGCAGGGGTGTGTACTAATAGTGAAGCATTCATGTCTTCACTTTTAATGCCATGCATGAATGCAAAATCTTTAGACATGAATGAATGCGATGCCCCTGTATCAAATAAAACGCATGCTGGTACTGAATTTACGAGGAGTGTACCCATCACAGTAGCAGGTTGGTCTTGATCTTCGTTCAGATAAACGTGGTTGGCATGTAACCGACCATAAGGCTTGGCATTGTTGTTGCGGGCTGGTTGCTTCCACGGCCATTTGGAAGGGCGGTGATTACAGTTACGGTTGCATTCTCTAGCACGGTGCCCTGGTTGACCACACCTGAAGCACAAACCATTATTGGGAGTGGGAAGAGGAGCTTGGGGTGGTGGAGCTGGAAGCTTTGGCTGCCTAGCTGGAGTAGGCAGACGAGGTGCAGCATAGCTCTGCCTTGGGGCAGGTGCATTCGGCTGGTACATGCTGTTGGGAATCCATATCTTGCGCACGAGAGGACGGGCCGAAGATGAGCCCGTGTCACGGTTGCGTCTGTTAGAGCTCTGGTATTCCTGCAGACCAGTTTCGACATTGATGGCCTTGTTCACCAAGGTGGCGAAATCAGCAAAGTCGTGCACTAGAAGTGGGAGCTTGATGTCAGCTTGAAGGCCGTCACGGAACTTCTCTTGTCTGCGTGCATCAGTTGCAATATCCTCTTGACATAGCGAGACAAGTCCAGAACTCTCACGATAAGCTTCAACAGATCTTGTTGCCTTGGGTGAGGTTATGGAACTCACGCTTCTTCCGGTCCATGACTCCTTGAGGGATGAAGCGCACGAAGCAACTTGGAAGTCCGGCGGTGATGATTGTTCCAAGCTGGCAGAAATCGCCTGTGGCTGTCCCACCATTGAGCTGCGGGTCCTTCAGGAAGAAGGAAGCAAAAGTGACATAGCTGGCGGGGGCTACATCAGCAGACTCCATCTCATAGGTGATGTCATGGAGCGATCCATTGATCCAAATGGCTGGGTTGAGCTGCGGTACACACTTGGGTTGAGGCGTATGAAATCTTGCAGAGTTGTTGTATTTGGCTGCTGGTTCATATTGGGGTGAGGAAACTGAGCCATCATGTTTTCCATGAACTGGCGATTCATCTCAAGCTGTTGGATCATACCAGCCATGTACTCAGGCGGTGGTGGGAAGTTGCCACCACGACCACGACCAGCTGGTCTAACCATCCCGCTAATATATAACAGGGTAGTTCAAGACTTGAGAAATTATGCAAAGGACAAGAATCATTCATGATGAAACATGCATAATGAAAGCAGCACGATAGAAACTACATAGTAGTCGGCATATCTTACAAAAGGGATCACGCATAGAGTTCGGTACACAGAGTTCAATACATAGACTAAGACATCATAGGCGGCACGCAGGCTCACTGCGAATGCATCTAACACTAACAAGCAAGCCTACATCGGTCCCCACGCGATGCTGCGGAGGTATTGTAGCTGAAAGCTGGTAGTGTGGCAGCGGATAGTCCTCCACGTTAGTGACCTGGGGGCCGCGGATACTCTGGTGCAGAACCCGACGACCAAGTGGCAGGAGAGGACCAAGTGCGGGAGAGTAGCCTCCCACCTCTGGCCAACCGACACCCTGGGGCATCACGGTCCTGGCTGGGTAGATCGCAGAACGCGGCAGCTCTCTGGATCGGACAAAGGGGTGCAACAGCGTCAGAGCAGCAGTAAAGGTGCCGACGGGTGATGTACAACTCGTGGCGAAGAGCTCGGTTAGCTCGATCCAGCCCATCGGCATGCGAGAACAAAGTTACGATGGTAGAAGGGCTCTCTGGTGACAAGTGGAGTAGGCAGCGGTGTAGTAACCCTCCTCACCAACATCGACGCGATAGCAATGTGCCAAGGGGAGGTGTCCAACTCCCGATACTCTCCACGAAGACGTGTCGAGCGGCATAAGCAGCATCGTGGACTGCCATATCGATAGTCACCCCAACACCATGTGCGGTGTGCAAAGACAAGAGTGGAGTCATACTCCCGAGAGTAGAGGTGGACGATGGCTGGCATCGCTCTGGTTAAAGTCCTAGTACTCCTCGTAGACGGTGTACTCAGGGTGCCAGCGATGACCCAGATAGGTCATCATCTCCGCTAGCACCGCAGGTGATCCTGAGGCACCAATGGCCGTCGTGTGGCGCACGACCTGCCTCGTGGGTTCCATCTGAAAACAAAGATGTTTCAAAGGTGTCAAATGACGGTGGAAATTGATCAAAATACAATTCCAAGGAGTAACTATGGCTTTATCCAACTTTGGGGTGAATGTGGTCACGGGATCCTAGTGTTAGTTAGTAAATTCGCTTAACCCGAGTAGAAGAGAGTTCAGAGTCCCGAGTAAAGGTCGAGGAGTAAAAGATCCTAGTACCACCCGATCGCGACGTGGGCCCGTAAGGCACACAGCCAAGTTAGTAAAAGTTTTGCAATGTCTAGACTCGACTTCGCCAAGGAGTGTGGAAGGGGATTCCTACAGGCAATGACTCGATACCAACTTGTGACGCCCCGATTCAATCAGACACTAATCATACACGCAAACGGTACGATCAAGATTAGGGACTCACGGAAGATATCACAACACAACTCTAAAAATAAAATAAGTCATACAAGCATCATAATACAAGCCAGGGGCCTCGAGGGCTCGAATACAAGTGCTCGATCATAGACGAGTCGTGGAAGCAACAATATCTGAGTACGAGACATAAGTTAAACAAGTTTGCCTTAAGAAGGCTAGCACAAATCGGGATACAGATCGAAAGAGGCGCAGGCCTCCTGCAGGATCCTCCTAAACTACTCTGGTCGCCGTCGGGGCTGCACGTAGTAGTAGGCACCTCCATTGTAGTAGTCGCCATCGACGGTGGCGTCGCTCCTGGGCTCCATCGTCTGGTTGCAGCAATCGAGTAGAGATAGGGGAAAAGGGGAACAAGGCAACCGTGAGTACTCATCCAAAGTACTCGCAAGCAAGGAGCTACACTACATATGTATGGATATATGTGTAAAGGGCCATATCAAGGACCGAATCGCAGAATGCCGAATAAGAGGGGATAGCTAGTCTTATCGAATACTACGCTCGGGTCACCTTCGTCTTGCAACAGGTAGAAGAGGGTAGGTTGAAGTCCTCCAAGTAACATCACATAGCAATAATCCTACCCGGCGATCCCCTTCTCGTATCCCTGAGAGAGAGCGACCACCGGTTGTATCTGGCACTTGGAAGGGTGTGTTTTATTAAGTATCCGGTTCTAGTTGTCATAAGGTCAAGGTACAACTCCAAGTCGTCCTGTTATCAAGATCACGGCTATTCAATAGATTAACTTCCCTGCAGGGTGCACCAACTTACCCAACACGCTTGATCCCATTTGGCCGACACACTTTCTGGGTAATGCCCGCGGAAGATCAACACGCCGCAGCCCCACCTAGGCACAACAGAGAGGCCAACACGCCGGTCTAAACCTAAGCGCAGTGGTCCGGGCCCATTGCCCATAGCACACCAAGACGCTATGTAGGGCGGCCGGAAGGCACTCTAGCCTAGCAGCGTGCGTTCCACCAATCCGGGCGCGCCGCAGCCGGTTGGCGTCTCAAGTGCTTCTGATACCACGACGCCGAAAGTGCCCATATCTTTCCCACGTAGTTGGTTAGTGCGTATAAGCTCGTAGCCAACTCAGATCAAATACCAAGATCTCGTTAAGCGTGTTAAGTATCCGCTAACGCCCGAACAGGCCAGGCCCACCTCTCTCCTAGGCGGTCTCAACCTGCCTGTCGCCCGCCTCAAGATCCACTCATGGGTGCTCCACCACCGACCGACTTTAGTCTCCACATGTATCATGTATAAGTATATAGTATATACCCGTGATCACCTATCGAGTGATCACGGCCCGATAGTATAGCACGGCAGTCGGACAAGAATGTAGGGCCACATATGAAAATACTAGCATCCTATACTAAGCATGTAGGATTGCAGGTAAAGGTAACAACAGTAGTAGCAAGGATAGGCTATGCAAAGAAGATAGGATTAATCGAAAGCCGTAACATGCTACACTACTCTAATGCAAGCAATATAGAGTAGAATAGGCGATATCCGTGATCAAGGGGGGCTTGTCTGGTTGCTCGGCAAGAGAGAGGGTCGCCAACTCCGTAGTCGAATCAAGGCAGCGGCGTCGGTCTCGTGGTCTACCGGAGAGAAGAGGGGAAGAAACAATGAATACCATGTAAACAGATGCATATCGATGCATGACATGACAAGTAACTATGCTAGGCGTGCCCTAACGTGGTATGAGATGGTACCGGTTAAGGGGGGAAACATCCGGGAAAGTATTCCCGGTGTTTAGCGTTTTCGGGCAGAGGAGCCGGAGGGGGGAAAGTTGCGGGTTCGATAGGTTAGGGGTGTGCGACGGACGAACGGAATGCATATCCGGATTCGTCTCGTCGTTCTGAGCAACTTTCATGTTGAAAATATTTTAATCCGAGTTACGGATTAAAAGATATGATTTTCTAAAGATTTTATTAATTTCTGGAATTTAATTAATTATTTAATTCAACATTATCGAGAATAGTAAATCTTGACGTCGGCATGACATCGAGTGATGTCGTGATCAACGTTGACCATTGACTGGTCAACTGACGTGTGGGTCCAGTGGGACCCACCTGTCATTCTCTGTTTAGTTTAATTACAGATTAGTTAATTTAATTAGTGATTATGTTAATCTAACCAGGATTAATTACTTAATTAATTAATAATTAATTTTATTAAATCGTTTTTATTTTTATTTATTATTAATTTTTTTTTAATTCTTCTTTTTTTTCCAAAAACGTTAAGGGCATGGGGCCCATCTGTCATAGGCCCTAGGGGCCATAGCGGGTCGGGCGTTGCGGGCACAGGGCGCGGCACGCCTGAGTGGGACGAGGCCACCGGGCGCCGCGGCCAACCGTGAAGGGGAGCGGGCGTCGGCGCGACGCCGGCGAGGCCACGCCGAGGCGGGGCCATGGCGGCGGGCCGTCGCCGAAGGATGACGTCGGGGCCGTGGATGGTGCGGCCATGGAGGAGGGAAGGTCGGAGACGAGGCGCCGGACGCAGCGTCTGCGGTGGCGGCGAAGCGCCGAGCGCCATGTGGTGCGTCAGCAGGGGAGGGAGGAGAGGTCGGGCGGGCCCGGGCAGCGAGGAAGAGGCCCGGCCGAACGGAGGAGGCGCGAGGAGGGGGGCACGCGGGCGGCCGCAGGAACGAGGCCGCACGGCACGGCCGCCGGTAGGGACCGCGACGGTGAGCCGGAGCGTCCAGCGGTGATGGAAAAAGGGGAAGGAAGGGGAGGCGCTCACGCGGGGGGGGGGGGTAGGGTCTAGGCAGAGGGCTTGGGGACGGTCAGGGAGGACCGGCGAGGAGGAGGTCGAGGCGGCGGAGCTCGTGGAGGGGGCCGGGGACGACGACGACGCAAGGGAAGCAAGCCAGCGGGGAGGCGGAAGGCGACGGGGCCGGGGCGGCAAGCAACGGCGTCGGCAGTGGTAGCGACGTAGGGCGGCGAGGCACCGGGGCGATGGCGTCGGGGTCGCCGGGTTCGATCCCTCCCCTTCCCGATCCAGATCAGGCCGGGGAAGAGGAGCGGGGGAAGGCGAGCTGACGGGCAAGGCGGATCCAGATCGAGCGGAAGAGGGGCCGAGAGGCGAACGGGAGGCGAGTGGGGATCGTGGGATGGGGCGACGGGATCGGGGGCGAGCCCGATCCAGCTCGTGGGGGCGACGGGGGGGAGTGGGAGGTGCTGCGGGTGGGGCTAGGGTTCGGTGGGGAGTGGGGGGGGGGGGTTAAGGGAGTGAGGGGGCCGGATGGGCCAGTGGGCTGGCCGGATGGGTCGATGGGCGGCCGGTGGGCCGTTTAATTGATTGGCGAGGTTTTCCCCCTTTATTTATTTGGTATGTTTTTTTCTTTTCTTATTTTTCCTTTTCTGTTTAATTCATTTTAAAATATTCAGACACTTTATAAAAATGTGTGTACTCCACCATAATTACCGATGCAATATTTGGCAATCCCCGAACATTTTAGTTTTAAATTTTTGAAAACTTTTATTGCTATCATAAATTTTAAATCTGAATTTCGAAACAGTTTGAATTAACCCGTGGTTAACTACAGTGACAAAGGTGACGTGGCACCATCAACGTGAGATTACTGTAGCATGATTATCCGGGCGTTACACCCATCGTGTGCTATTTTTTGAGAGAAGCAACTAGTGAAATATACGGCCCCAGGGTCTATTCTTTATCATATTTTCCTTCCGATCTATTATTTGCCTTTGAGATCTATTTCTATTTGCTTTTATTTTTAGATCTATTATTCCAAAAACCCAAAAATACTTTGTTGCATATTTTATTTGCATATTTTATTTCATGTTTATTTGAGATCTATTTATCCAATCTATCTCAACTTGACAATTTCCTACGCCGTTACCCGTAAGAGGGATTGACAACCCCTCATAAGCGTCGAGTTGCAAGTATTTGTTCTTTATGTGCAGGTACCATTTACATAGTATTGCTTGGTTCTCCTACTGGATTGATACCTTGGTTTCATAACTAAGGGAAATACCTACCGTAGCTGTGCTGCATCATCCCTTCCTCTTTGGGGAAATATCGACGTAGTTCAAGCGACATCAAAAGGAATTTCTGGCGCAGTTGCCGGGGAGGATCAGGTCAAGATAGTTTCCCGACAACTCGCCAATTTCTGGCACCGTTGCCGGGGAGACATCATCAACATTTATCAGGTTCCTAATCACAAATCTCATCTCCTTGCAATTTACATTATTTGCCGTTTGCCTCTCGTTTTCATCTTCCCCACTTCACAATTTTTCTGCTGTTTTATTCGCCCTCTTTTCGTCCACCGTTTTCTCGTCGGGTCTGTTTTTGTGTGCAACCTTGCTTGCTTTGTCCTTATGGCTAGTACTTCCTCTACTGCTTCTACCCACGAGAATGAGGTTCTTAATTTTACACAAAGGGGTGGGGAGAATCTAAAGGATGCTAGATATAGAATTTGCAATGCTCATAATAGATCTATTCATAAGCAATCTACTATTGTTCTCCTTCGAAGTTTTTATGTGGGAATTACCATTTGGTATAGATTCATCCTTGATACGATTACCGGTGGGAATTTCTTGATGTGTCCATCTTTGGGTGCTTTTAATGCTATGGGAAATTTAGTGGGTTCACCACCTATCATTGTTAATTAAACAAATTTGAGTCTCGAGCATGCTATGCAAAGGTTAGATGCTATTGAAAAGAAGATGATTACTGAGGAACAAATTGAAAATTTGGATAAAAGAATGCATAATCTTGCTAATAAATTTTGGTCAAAAGCAGGAGAGGTTTTTACACTTCTAAAAGAAAAGGAAACTGTAATCAATGAAAGAATTGAAGAGAGCCCCTCTCGGATAGATAAGTTGGAAGAATTTTTACTAACTTAAGCTTCGCATTTTCTTCCATTAAAACTATTGAAAAAACTCCCGTAAAGATTTGCAAGTTTACTCAAGCCACTAAGAACAAGGGTGCCATTTCTAATAATAACAAGGGTGATGTTAAAATGATTAGTATTCATCCCGATTTTGTTGAAATGATAAAAGATCCTACTTGCAAGAATGAATTTTTTAATCTCGTTCCTAGGAGTGTTGTTATTGAAAAATTATATGCTAAGCCCTCGAGGAATTTTGGTTGTGTGATTAAGGAATTGGAAACTAAAGAAGACAATACTTGAATCTATGCATTATGCCTAGCTAGGGGCATAAAACGATAGCGCTTGTTGGGAGGAAACCCAATGAATAAATTTTATTTCTCCCTTTTTCTTTCTGTTCTTGAGTGTTTGCACAATTATGATACTATTATGATTGTGTTTTCATGTTTTAATTAGTGTTTGTGCCAAGTAAAACCTTTGGGATCATGTTTGGTGATAGTTGATTTGATGTTTTTGAAAAACAAAAACTTTTGCGCACGGTAACATAATTTTAGTAAATCACATAAGCGCGATAAAATTATGAAATTTTTACACAAGATTGATGTACAAATTTCCTACGTTTTCCTAATTTGTTTAGAGTTTTTGGAGTTACAGAAGTATACAGAGTTTTCAGATTGCTACAGACTGTTCAGTTTTTGACAGATTATGTTTTCTTTGTGTTGTGTACTTATTTTGATGAATCTATGGTTTGTATTGGAGGGTATAAGACATGGTAAAGTTTGAATACAGTAGATCTAATGCAAAAATAAAATATGAATAGGTTTGCAACAATACTTAGAGTGGTGATTTGCTTTGTTATACTAACGGATCTCACAAAGGTTTTGTTGAGTTTTGTGTGATTGAAGTTTTCAAGTTTTGGGTGAGATCACGATGGATGAACGAA
Organism: Aegilops bicornis; assembly: GCA_021605145.1. NCBI lineage: Eukaryota > Viridiplantae > Streptophyta > Magnoliopsida > Poales > Poaceae > Aegilops > Aegilops bicornis. The sequence goes on from CM038669.1 coordinate 298,333,140, forward strand.
TAATGAGTAAGAAGAGCCTAAGCGTGGGGATGCCCCATGGCACCCCAAGTTATTATCCAAAGAGAAGCAAGCAACTAAGCTTGGGGATGCCTCGGAAGGCATCCCCTCTTTCTTCTAACGACCATCGATATTTTACTTGGAGCTATATTTTTATTCGTCACATATCATGAGTTTTGCTTGGAGCGTCTTGTATTATATGAGTCTTTGAAGGAAATATGCCCTATAGGCAATAATAAAGTTGTTATTTATATTTCCTTGTATCATGATAAATGTTTATTATTCATGCTAGAATTGTATTAACCGGAAACTTAGTACATGTGTGAATACATAGACAAACAGTGTGTCACTAGTATGCCTCTACTTAACTAGCTCGTTGAATCAAAGATGGTTAAGTTTCCAAGCCATAGACATGAGTTGTCATTTGATTAACGGGGTCACATCATTAGAGAATGATGTGATTGACTTGAGCCATTCCGCTAGCTTAGCACTTGATCGTTTAGTATGTTGCTATTGCTTTCTTCATGACTTATACATGTTCCTATGACTATGAGATTATGCTACTCCCGAATACCAGAGGAACACTTTGTGTGCTACCAAACGTTGCAACGTAACTAGGTGATTATAAAGGTGCTCTACAGGTGTCTCCGATGGTGTTTGTTGAGTTGGCATAGATCGAGATTAGGATTTGTCACTCCGATTGTCGAAGAGGTATCTCTGGGCCCTCTCGGTAATGCACACCACTATAAGCCTTGCAAGCAATGTGACTAATGAGTTAGTTACGGGATGATGCATTACGGAACGAGTAAAGAGACTTGCCGGTAACAAGATTGAACTAGGTATTGAGATATCGATGATCGAATCTCGGGCAAGTAACATACCGATGACAAAGGGAACAACATATGTTGTTATGCGGTTTGACCGATAAAGATCTTCATAGAATATGTAGGAACCAATATAAGCATCCAGGTTCCGCTATTGGTTATTGACTGGAGATGAGTCTCGGTCATGTCTATATAGTTCTCGAACCCGTAGGGTCCACATGCTTAACGTTCGGTGACTGAAAGCACAAGTGCTCCCTGGGTGGTTTTGGTAATTAATGTCAACATATCTCTTGTCGGACTAATGTTTTTATCTAGTATATTTCAAACAAGTTCAACAGATGGAGTGGAGTGGACAAGAGGATATGGAACCCCTTCAAGATGCTAAGGACAAGGAATTGGCTCAAGCTCAAAAGCTCAAGACTCTACATTTTACTTTTAGTGATCCAAGATCACATTGAGTCCATAGGAAAGCCAATACTATTAAAGGAGGTGAGATGTTTCTTAATGGCTTGCTTGCTCAAAGTGCTTAGTGAGATGCTCCAAAACCCTCAACCACTTTCTCATATCCACATATGTCCCAAACCAAAAGTCAAACTCGGCCCCACCGAAACATTCTATCTGGCGCCACCGAGTTCATCTGACATAGCCACTGCCACAAAACCCTAATCAATTCGGTCTCACCGATGGGATCCCGGTCTCACCGAGATAGCCTTGCAAACTCTCTGGTCCCTGTCGCAATAAAATCAGTCTTACCAAGATTTGTAATCGGTCTCACCGAGTTTTCCTGACCAACTCTCTGGTTAGCTTATTACCAAAATCGGTCCCACCAAGTTTGTGTAATCGGTCAAACCGAGATGAGGTTTTACCCTAACCCTAGCACATCGGTCCCATCAAAATTCCTAACGGTCACATTATGAACTAAATCGGTGCGACCGAGTTTCATTATTCTGTCCCACCGAATTTGGTGATTTGTGTGTAACGGTTAGATTTTGTGTGGAGGCTATATATACCCCTCCACCCACTCTTCATTTGTGAGGAGAGCCATCAGAAAATGCCTACACTTCCAGCATACATTTTGTGAGAGAGAACCACCTACTCATGTGTTGAGGTCAAGATATTCCATTCCAACCCCATAAATCTTGATCTCTAGCCTTCTCCAACTTGCTTTCCACTCAAATCATCTTTCCACCAAATCCAAATCCGTGAGAGAGAGTTGAGTGTTGGGGAGACTATCATTTGAAGCACAAGAGTAAGGAGTTCATCATCAACACACCATCTATTACCTTTTGGAAAGTGGTGTCTCCTAAATTGGTTAGGTGTCACTTGGGAGCCTCCGTCAAGATTGTGGAGTTGAACCAAGGAGTTTGTACGAGCAAGAAGATCGCTTACTTCGTGAAGATCTACCCTAGTGAGGCAAGTCCTTCGTGGGCGATGGTCGTGGTGGGATAGACAAGGTTGCTTCTTCGTGGACCCTTCGTAGGTGGAGCCCTCTGTGGACTCACGCAACCGTTACCCTTCGTGGGTTGAAGTCTCCGTCAACGTGGATGTACGATAGCATCACCTATCGGAACCACGCCAAAAATATCCGTGTCTCCAATTGCATTTGCACACTCCAATCCCATCCCTTTACATTCTTGCAAAGTGCATGCTTTACTTTCCGTTGCTCATATACTCTTGCCATGCTTGCTTGAATGTATTGTGAATGTTTAAACTTGTGCTAAAACTCTACCTTAACTTGAAGAAAATAAAAACTGCAACTTTTTCTTGTTAAGAGTCTATTCACCTCCCCCTCTAGACACCTCTTCTCGATCCTTTCAATTGGTATCAGAGCATTGGTCTCCATTGCTTTGGTTTAAACACCTTTGGAGGAAGATGGCTGAGTCTAGTTGGGGAGTCTTAGACATAGAGTGCCTATACATGATGGAGAGTACTTTCATGAGTGGAAAAATGAGATGGTTGAGATTTTCAATGAATATCATTTGAACAAGTACATTACTAGTCCTTGCATTTCCCCTAGTGATCCTTTGCATCCTTCTCCCGATGAGGATCATGACATGATTCGCAATCTTAGAACTATCAATCTTATTGTTAGAGGACTGCCCAAAAATTTGATTGCTAGCTTACCTTCTCTTGATTGTGCCTACACCATATGGAGATTTCTAGAGGAACGATTCCCAAATTATTCCTTGAAAAATCTAGATGAGATTCTCCATAAGTCTACTGCCTTGAATAGGAGTACTAGTGATCCTAAGTTTGATGATTGCCTGTTTGAGCTTCGTGATCTCATGTGTGCCAAAGGAGATGTTGGAATTATTAGCAATATCATTTCTGAAGTCATAAGAATCCATAGAGATGAACATTGTTACGGTCATACTTCTAATGGATCACCTTCTCTAGGGAATGATCAATTACAAGATGAAGTTGAACATGGATACTATGATGAGGATGATGATAGCGACTTTGATCTCGATGAGTCTATGAGACGGTTTGGTCTTATGGCTAATCTTTGCGGTGATAACCCACAAGTATAGGGGATCGCAACAGCTTTCGAGGGTAGAGTATTCAACCAAAATTTATTGATTCGACACAATGGGAGCCAAAGAATATTCTTGAGTATTGGCAGTTGAGTTGTCAATTCAACCACACCTGGATAACTTAGTATCTGCAGCAATGTGTTTAGTAGCAAAAGTGGTATGATAATAAAGGTAACGGTAGCAAAAGTAAAGATAAATGTTTTTGGGTTTTTGTTGTATTTGTAATTGATGTAGCGGAAAAGTAAATAAGCGAAGAACAATATGTGAAAAGCTCGTAGGCAATGGATCAGTGATGGATAATTATGTCGGATGTGATTCCTCATGCAATAGTTATAACATACGGTGATATAGAACTAGCTCCAATTCATCAATGTAATGTAGGCATGTATTCCGTAAATAGTCATAAGTGCTTATGGAAAAGAACTTGTATTACATCTTTTGTCCTACCCTCCTGTGGCAGCGGGGTCCTAGCAGAAACTAAGGGATATTAAGGCCTCCTTTTAATAGAGAACAGGACCAAAGCATTAACACATAGTGAATACATGAACTCCTCAAACTATGGTCATCACCGAGAAGTATCCCGATTATTGTCACTTCGGGGTTGTCGGATCATAACACATAATAGGTGACTATAGACTTGCAAGATAGGATCAAGAACACACATATATTCATGAAAACATAATAGGTTCAGATCTGAAATCATGGCACTCGGGCCGTAGTGACAAGCACTAAGCATAGCAAAGTCATAGCAACATCAATCTTAGAACATAGTGGATACTAGGGATCAAACCCTAACAAAACTAACTTGATTACATGGTAAATCACATCCAACCCATCACCGTCCAGCAAGCCTACGATGGAATTGCTCACGCACGGCGGTGAGCATCATGAAATTAGTGATGGAGGATGGTTGATGATGACGACGGCGACGAATCCCTCTCCGGAGCCCGAACGGACTCGAGATCAGCCTCCCGAGAGATTAGGGCTTGGCGGCGGCTACGTGTCGTGAAACGCGATGAAACTTTCTCTCTGATTTTTTTCTCAACGAGACGGAATATATGGAATTGGAGTTGAGGTTGGAGGAGGTCCAGGGGGCCCACAAGATAGGGGGCGCGCACTAGGGGGGGGGGGGCTGTCTCGTGGACAGGCTGTGGGCCCCCTGGTGTATTTCTTTCGCCCAATAATTCTTATAAATTCCCAAAAGTGCCTCTGTGGATTTCCAGGACATTCCGAGAACTTTTCTTTTCTACACATAAAACAACATCTTGGTAGTTCTGCTGAAAACAGCGTCAGTCCAGGTTAGTTTCATTCAAATCATGCAAGTTAGAGTCCAAAACAAGGGCAAACGTGTTTGGAAAAGTAGATACATTGGAGACGTATCACGCGGCTACATGGCTGGAGGAAAGGAATGGGTCATTGATAGTGGATGTACTGATCATATGACCGGAGACAAGGATATGTTTCGTGAGCTTGCCGAAAACGACGGCCCTCGGAAGTACGCCACTTTTGGTGATAACTCAAAGGGTAAGGTGGTTGGCCATGGTAAGGTGGTCATCTCACATGATAGCTCCATACAAAATGTTATGCTGGTTGAATCTCTTGGCTACAATTTACTTTCCGTATCTAGACTTGCTGACTTTGGTTTCAACGTCCTATTTACTGAAGTAGATTGCCAAGTGTTTCATAGAGATAATCATAAAATGGTCTTTACCGGTATACGTAGAGGAGATTGATACGTCTCCATCGTATCTACTTTTCCAAACACTTTTTCCCTTGTTTTGGACTCTAACTTGCATGATTTGAATGGAACTAACCTGCATCGACCATTTGTTTTCAGCCGAATTGCCATGGTGTTATTTTTGTGCAGAAATAAAAGTTCTCGGAATGACCTGAAACTTCACGGAGAATATTTTTGGAATTAATAAAAAATACTGGCGAAAGAATCAAGTCCAGGGGGCCCACACCCTGTCCACGAGGGTGGGGGGCGCACCCCCTTGCCTCGTGGGCCCCCTGGTGCTCCACCGACCTCAACTCTAACTCTATATATTCACGTTCGGGGAGAAAAAAATAAGAGAGAAGGATTCATCACGTTTTACAATACGGAGCCGCCGCCAAGCCCTAATCTCTCTCGGGAGGGCTAGTCTGGAGTCCGTTCGGGGCTCCAAAGAGGGGAATCCGTTGCCGTCGTCATCATCAACCTTCCTCCATCACCAATTTCATGATGCTCACCGCCGTGCGTGAGTAATTCAATCGTAGGCTTGCTGGACAGTGATGGGTTGGATGAGATTTATCATGTAATCGAGTTTGTTTTGTTAGGGTTTGATCCCTAGTATCCATTATGTTCTGAGATTGATGTTGCTATGACTTTGCTATGCTTAATGCTTATCACTAGGGCCCAAGTGCCATGATTTCAGATCTGAACCTATTATGTTTTCATGAATATATGTGAGTTCTTGATCCTATTTTGCAAGTCAATAGTCACCTACTATGTGTTATGATCCGGTAACCCCGAAGTGACAATAATCGGGATACTTATCGGTGATGATCGTAGTTTGAGGAGTTCATGTATTCACTAAGTGTTAATGCTTTGGTCCGGTACTCTATTAAAAGGAGACCTTAATATCCCTTAGTTTCCAATAGGACTCCGCTGCCATGGGAGGGTAGGACAAAAGATGCCATGCAAGTTCTTTCCCATAAGCACGTATGACTATATTCGGAATACATGCCTACATTACATTGATGAACTGGAGCTAGTTCTGTGTCACCCTATGTTATAACTATTTCATGAGGAATCGCATCCGACATAAGTATCCATCGCTGATACAATGCCTACGAGCTTTTCACATATTGCTCTTTGCTTAGTTACTTTTTCGTTGCCACTGTTACAATTACTACAAAACTGCTACTGTTACCTTTGCTACCGTTACTGTTACTTCCATACTACTTTGCTACTAAATACTATGCTGCAGATATTAAGTTATCTTGGTGTGGTTGAATTGACAACTCAACTGCTAATACTTGCGAATATTCTTTGGCTCCCCTTGTGTCGAATCAATAAATTTGGGTTGAATACTCTACCCTCGAAAACTATTGCGATCCCCTATACTTGTGGGTTATCAAGACTATTTTCTCAAGCGCCATGTCGGGAGCATAGCTCTATTCTTTGAGCCACTTGGGATTTATATCTGCTGGTCACTATGAGGAACTTGAAAGACGAGAAAACCATGATTTATCCCTCAACTACGAGGGGAGGTAAGGAACTGCCATCTAGCTCTGCACTTGATTCTCCTTCTGTTTTGAGTAAACTTGCGACACCTAAACCTGCTTTTTCTATTAATTCTGATACGTCGCATGTCATTGATGATGCCACTTCTACTATGCATGATACTTATGATGAAACTACTTCTATGCTTGATAATACTGTGCCACTAGGTGAATTTCTTGATGAACAACTTGCTAGGGCTAGAGAGAATGAAATTATTGAAACTGATAATATCGATGAAAGTGATGATGAAGATTCTCCTCCTAGATATGAATTGCCTGTTGTGCCTGAGGGTTATGTTATGGATGAAGAAACTGCTAGAGACTTTCTAGCTTGCAATGATAGATATGATCTTAAGAAATTATTAGCTAAGCTGAAAGAGAAATCTTTGAATGCTAGAATGAAATATGACCCTGCTTTTGCTACTTAATCTATCTGTATTTCCGATAAGGATTATGATTTCTCTGTCGACCCCGAGATAATTACTTTGGTCGAATCTGATCCTTTTTATGGCTATGAATCTGAAACTGTTGTGGCACATCTTACTAAATTAAATGATATAACCATCCTATTCACTAATGATGAGAAAACTCGCTACTACTATATCCTTAAATTATTTCCGTTCTTATTAAAGGGTGATGCTAAGACATGGTTTAATTCTCTTGATCCTGGTTGTGTGCGTAGTCCCCAAGATATGATTTATTACTTCTCTGCTAAATATTTCCCTGCTTATAAGAAACAAGCTGTTTTAAGGGAAATATATAATTTTGTGCAAATTGAAGAAGAGAGTCTCCCACAAGCTTGGGGGAGGCTTCTCCAATTACTTAATGCTTTGCGTGATCATCCTCTTAAGAAAAATGAAATACTTGATATCTTTTATAATGGACTAACCGATGCTTCCAGAGACCACCTGGATAGTTGTGTTGGTTGTGTTTTCAGGGAAAGAACTGTCGATCAAGCTGAATTACTATTGAATAATATGTTGACTAATGAAAATAATTGGACACTTCCTGAACCAACTCCTAAGCCAACTTCAAAGAAAAGGGGTATTCTATTTCTCAGTCCTGAAGATATGCAAGAGGCAAAGAAATCTATGAAAGAAAAAGGTATTAAAGCTGAAGATGTTAATAATTTACCACCTATTGAAGAAATACATGATCTTGATAACCCGACACATGTAGTAAAGGTAAATTCTCTCTATAGATTTGATGAAGGTGATATTCCTCGTTATAAGTCTGCTAGCCAATGCTTAGATGAGTTTGATAATTTTATTGTTAAACAAGAAAACTTCAATGCTTATGTTGGTAGACAATTGAAACATAATGCTTATATGATTGAACATTAGAGTGATTATATGTCTAGAGTTAAAGGTGAACTCAAACTTATTAGTAAACATGCTTCTATGGTTACCACTCAAGTAGAACAAGTGCTTAAAGCTCAAAATGATTTGCTCAATGAATTAAATAATAAGAAATATGATAATGCTATTAGAGTTGTGATTAGAGGGGGTAAAATGACTCAGGAACCTTTGTATCCCGAGGGCCGCCCTAAGAGAATTGAGCAGGATTCTCAGAGAACTAATGTTGATGCACCTAGTCCTTCTAAAAAGAAGAAAAAGAAAAATGATAGGACTTCGCATGCTTCTAGTGAACCTGTTGTTGCCACACCTGAGAATCCCAATGATATTTCTATTTACGATCTTTGAAACACAATCTGGTGATGAACATGAACCTAGTGATAATGTTAATGATGACGTTCATGTTGATGCTCAACCTAGCAATGACAATGATGTAGAAATTGAACCTGCTGTTGATCTTGATAACCCACAATCAAAGAATCAACATTATGATAAGAGAGACTTTGTTGCTAGGAAGAACGGTAAAGAAAGAGAACCATGGGTTCAGAAACCCATGCCTTTTCCTCCTAAACCATCCAAGAAGAAGAATGATGCGGATTTTGAGCGTTTTGCTGAAATGATTAGACCTATCTTTTTTTGTATGCGTTTGACTGATATGCTTAAAATGAATCCTTATGCTAAGTATATGAAAGAAATTGTTACAAATAAAAGAAAGATATCGGAAGCTGAAATTTCCACCATGCTTGCTAATTATACTTTTAAAGGTGGAATACCTAAGAAACTTGGAGATCCAGGAGTACCAACTATACCATGCTCCATTAAAAGAAACTATGTTAAAACTGCTTTATGTGATCTTGGAGCCGGTGTTAGTGTTATGCCTCTCTCTTTATACCGTAGACTTGATTTCAATAAGTTGACACCTACTGAAATTTCTTTGCAAATGGCCGATAAATCAACTACTATACCTGTCGGTATTTGTGAGGATGTGCCTGTTGTGGTTGCAAATGTTACTATCTTAACAGACTTTGTTATTCTTGATATTCCCGAGGACGGTAGTATGTCTATTATCCTTGGTAGACCCTTTTTGAATACTGCAGGGGCTGTTATTGATTGGAACAACGACAATGTCACTTTTCATGTTAATGGTAATGAGCATACGATGCTCTTTCCGATGAAACAACCTCAAGTCCGCAATATCAATTCTATTGGAAAAATTCCAACGATTACTATTGGAGGTTTTGAATTTCCTCTTCCTACTGTCAAAAAGAAATATGATATTCTTATTGTCAGGGACGTGCATATCTCCGTTGAGGTAACCTAGTGCTATTTGAAAATTCTCCGGTTTCATGAGATTCGGAATGAGTTTGTTAACAAGACTTGATCAACATTTTTAGTGGTTTCCTTTTGATGAGCATGAGATGGATGAAGTTAGAAAGCACAACTCTCTGTACCCTCCTTTTACTTTCTCTTATTTAGATTAAATAAAGCAAAAATAGTATTTTACATACATTTTACGAATTATCCTTGCAATAAAAAATACCCCGAAAATAAAAGTTCTCCAAATGCCCTAAAATTGAAATATGATTTTTTTCTGGAATATTTAAGAATATCTGGCACTGAGAACACATCAGGGGGAGCCAGCACCTGGCCACGAGGGTCCAGGCCGCGCCCATCCCCTGGGCGCGCCCCCTGCCTCGTGGGCCCCATGTGGCCCCCTCCACTTATTCCTGCACCCACATGCTTCTTCTTCCTCTAGAAAAAAAATCCACAAACAGCTCAAACCCGTGTTCTAGTTTGTTTTGCTGCGATTTTCGATCTCCTTGCTCAAAGCTCCACTCACAAAACTTCTTTGGGGGATTGTTCTTCAGTATGTGACTCCTCCAATGGTCCAATTAGTTTTTGTTCTAGTGCTTTATTTATTGCAATTTTTTGCTGCTTAGGTGACCCTGTTCTTGAGCTTGCGTGTCAAATTTATTTGGTCCCAAGTAGTTCTAATGCATGATATAGTCTCTAGGCACTTGTGGGAGTAGTTGCTATCAATCTTGTTGAGTTTAGTTCACTTTTATTTTGAGTCACTAAAAATTTCAGAAATTTTTCAGAGGAAGAAATATGTTTAGAAAAATGTACCAAGGTGGTTCTTCAAGGAAGCAAGGACCCAGGCCTGCAATATGTGAGCCGGACCATGAACCACCAAGAGAAGCTCAAGTGCGGCCTTGTGAATGGCCGTTAGAAAATTTCATGGTCCAAGAAGGAATTAAGGATGAATTTGACGCGTATGTGCGTAATGCTGAACTCGAGGGCATCGTGTCAGATAAGTGCCCCAACATTACTACCTGACTGACTCCTTTGTGAGAAGGTTTAAATTTACATCATCACGCAATTCTCACATGGTCTTGTTTGATCTTTATGATAAATCTTATACCATGGATTTAGAGGATTTTAATACTGCTTGTAAACTCCCGCAGTGAGGTAGTGCTAGTGAACCTCGTAAATATGAATATAAAGACTTTCTTGCTAGTATAACTGTGGGGAAATCAAGGGAAATCATGCATGCTACCATAGGGAGCATTCATTTTCCTGCCATACATTATTTTGCTCTCTTTATAGGTAGATGCATTAACAGTAAGGACGAGACATGTCACATGTGCATTCCCGATCTTAGTGTTCTCAAGAGTGCTGCATTAGGAGATAAACAATATAACTTGGGAGCTATTGTTGCACGAAGGTTGCATCATAACTGTATTAGCGGAGATTTTTCGGTGGAATTTATGCAACCCGTTTAGCCAATTTTCTTGAGGTACCCATTCGTGAAAATGATATGGAGTTGCCTCCTGCTTATCTTGATTATAATGCTACGGTTCATCATCAGTTTGTTGAGAGGAATGAACAATTCCTCCAATACCGACTAATCTTTGACAGACGTCGCACTGTCCATGTTGCTCTCCCTGCTCCTGCTTTCTTTGACTTTCAGGCAAAAGGGAGATATGTTATAACCAGGGAGGAGGCGAACGAGTATGAGAGGAGGACGGAGGCAGCTCGCCTCCAAGCTGCAGCTCATCAGGCAATAGCCGCTGCATCTCAGTACGACCCCAACTACACCTTCGGATATCCGCCAGACCATCCATGGGCTTGGACCAACTTAGGCCAAAACCCTAAGCTTGTGGGAGTATGTATTTCCCACCGACATTACAATCATGTTCACACACTCATTCTAGTTGTCGGTGCTCATACTTTTTCATTGTACTAGCCATGCTAGTTTATTTTCTTTTCTAGCCTTCTTCTTGTGTGTTTGAAAAACCTTAAGAAAAACAAAAAAAATTAGTTGTAGCTTTTAGCTAGTTTACTTTCCATGCATGTAGTAGTAATTAATTAAAACCCCAAAAAGATTTCTCTTTCTTTTTTTGCTTGTTGGGAGCTTTCTCGTGTAAATAGTTTTATTTCCTTTCTTCGGGGGTCGAAAGGAGAAGACCATAACGAAAATGTTGAAGTGGCTCTTATATGCATTACTGTTGATTTAACAAAGAGCCCATATTGCCTTGTCTTCTCCCTTGTATTAAAATGCTTGCAGATTCCAACTTAGTCCAATTGCACGTGCACTATTATTATTATCCACACTGTTCGGTCGTGCAAGTGAAAGACAATAATGACGATATATGATGGACTGATTGAGATGAGAGAAGCATGTATGAACACGACCTCTCTTGTTTTTGTAAATATGATTAGTTCATCATTCCTGATTCAGCCTATTATGAATGAAACATGTTTGCAATGACAATTAGAGATTATAGTTTCTTATGCTATGCTTAATTAGCTAGGAGTTTATAATGGTTTACCTTGCGTCCCAACATGCTATTAAAATGGTTGTGATGTGGTATGAAGGGGTGGTATCCTTCTTTGAATGATTCAAGTGGCTTGACTTGGCACATGTTCACACATGTAATTGAAACAAAATCAACATAGCCTCCACGATATTTATGTTCATGGTGGATTATATCCTACTCATGCTTGCACTCAATGTTTATTAATTTTAATGCATGTTCATGATTGTTGTCGCTCTCTAGTTGGTCGCTTCCCAGTCTCTTTCTAGCCTTCACTTGTACTAAGCGGGAATACTGCTTGTGCATCCACTTCCATAAACCCCAAAGTTATTCCATATGAGTCCACCATATCTTACCTACTAATAAAGCACATACTGTTTCTGGTCGTCCATCGTGCATTTTACAAATAAACCCCCCAGTTTTATGTAAATCAACCCGCAGTACACGTTTAAGTTACAAACGAACCGTTTTTTATTTTCTTAGAAAACCCCCTGATATTTTAGATCATCAACCCGATGTCCAGTTTTAAGTCAGCCGAAACATTTTTCTGTTTTCACAAAAAGAAACTTGACGTTCCGGTTAATCAATCCACAGTATATGTAAAACAAAACTATCCATATCTTTTAAATCGTAACTTCGATTTTAACATGTTATATATGAAATTTGATTAGAAAAATATGTAGAATCTAAATATGATATTATTTTTAGCTGTTAATTATTTTCTAAAATATTATGTTTGGTGCAAACTTAATCTATAGTGCACAGTCCGTTTTCTTTCGTACCGTCGGTGATTCTAATTGCAAATAAACATCTATTAAAACCAGTGTGAGAGAAAAAAACATCAAGAACTAGGCATGCACACCTATGAAAAATCTTGCGGGAAAAAACAACATATTTTTCATCTTATTTCGAGCGAGTGTGCACGCGTGCGCGAGAGAGAGAGAGAGAGACCTTAGGACTGACCACATTCAAACGTGTTTTCATTGTGTGAGCACCGAGGTTACTGTCGGCAACACAAATGTGATGCCATGTGAAACTAAAATATGCGGGCCTATTAAGGTCTTGAGTCATGATTATTGGGTTAAGAGTGTGTGTTATTTTCTTTCCCGTTGCAACACACGGGCTTTTTTTCTAGTACATTCCTATATGCGGTATCTACCTACCGTTCCAAGTAAATTGGTATGTGCCAAACTCTAAACCTTCAAATGAAATTCTGTTTTGTATGCTCGAATAGCTCATGTATCAACTAGGGTTGTCTGTATCTTCCATGATAGGCGGGTTATTCTCAAGAGGAGTGGACTCCGCTCCTCACTCATGAGAAAATGGCTGGTCACCGGGATGCCCAGTCCCATGCTCAAACCAAATCAAAATAATTGCAAACAAAACTCCCCCAGGACTGTTGTTAGTTGGAGGCACCCGTTGTTTCGGGCAAGCCATGGATTGATGCTTGTTGGTGGTGGGGAGTATAAACTTTACCATTCTGCTTGGGAACCGCCTATAATGTGTGTAGCATGGAAGATATCGAGATCTCTCAGTTGTTATGTTGACAATGAAAGTATGCCACTCAAAATATTATTTACCTCTATTTCAAAAACCGAGCTCTGGCACCTCTACAAATCTCTGCTTCCCTCTGCGAAGGGCCTATCTATTTACTTTTATGTTGAGTCATCATCCTCTTATTAAAAAGCACCAGTTGGAGAGCACCACTGTCATTTTCATCCATTACTATTAATTTATATTGAGTATGACTGTGACTGGATCTCTTTTACCATGAATTACATTGTTTAGTCAGTCCTTGGTCTTCAGAGGTGCTCTGCATTTATGTTTTGCGGTCTCAGAAAGGGCTAGCGAGGTACCATCTTGTTATATCATATTATGATTGTTTTGAGAAAGTGTTGTCATCCGAGATTTATTATTATTGCTCGCTAGTTGATTATGCCATTGATATGAGTAAACATGAGACCTAAGTGTTATTCTGAATATGTTTAGTTCATAATCTTTGCTGAAAACTTGAATGTTGGCTTTACATATTTACAACAACAAGAGCAAACCGAGTTTGTGAAAGTTTTTCTTTATCACTTTCAGTTTGTCAACTGAATTGCTTGAGGACAAGCAAAGGTTTAAGCTTGGGGGAGTTGATACGTCTCCATCGTATCTACTTTCCAAACACGTTTGCCCTTGTTTTGGACTCTAATTTGCATGATTTGAATGGAACTAACCCGGACTGACGCTGTTTTCAGCAGAATTGCCATGGTGTTATTTTTGTGCAGAAATAAAAGTTCTCGGAATGACCTGAAACTTCACGAAGAATATTTTTGGAATTAATAAAAAATACTGGTGAAAGAATCAAGGCCAGGGGGCCCACACCCTGTCCACGAGGGTGGGGGGCGCGCCCCCTGCCTCGTGGGCCCCCTGGTGCTCCACCGACCTCAACTCCAACTCTATATATTCACGTTCGGGGAGAAAAAAAATAAGAGAGAAGGATTCATCGCGTTTTACGATACGGAGCCGCCGCCAAGCCCCAATCTCTCTCGGGAGGGCTGATCTGGAGTCCGTTCGGGGCTCCGGAGAGGGGAATCCGCCGCCGTCGTCATCATCAACCTTCCTCCATCACCAATTTCATGATGCTCACTGTCGTGCGTGAGTAATTCCATCGTACGCTTGCTAGACGGTGATGGGTTGGATGAGATTTATCATGTAATCGAGTTAGTTTTGTTAGGGTTTGATCCCTAGTATCCATTATGTTCTGAGATTGATGTTGCTATGACTTTGCTATGCTTAATGCTTGTTACTAGGGCCCGAGTGCGATGATTTCAGATCTGAACCTATTATGTTTTCATGAATATATGTGAATTCTTGATCCTATTTTGCAAGTCAATAGTCACCTACTATGTGTTATGATCTGGTAACCCCGAAGTGACAATAATCGGGATACTTACAGGTGATGAACGTAGTTTGAGGAGTTCATGTATTCACTAAGTGTTAATGCTTTGGTCCGGTATTCTATTAAAAGGAGACCTTAATATCCTTAGTTTCCAATAGGACTCCGCTGCCACGGGAGGGTAGGACAAAATATGTCATGCAAGTTCTTTCCCATAAGCACATATGACTATATTCGGAATACATGCCTACATTACATTGATGAACTGGAGCTAGTTCTGTGTCACCCTATGTTATAATTATTGCATGAGGAATCGCATCCGACATAATTATCCATCGCTGATCCAATGCCTACGAGCTTTTCACATATTGCTCTTTGCTTAGTTACTTTTCCGTTGCCACTGTTGCAATTACTACAAAACTGCTACTGTTACCTTTGCCACCATTACCGTTACTTCCATACTACTTTGCTACTAAATACTTTGTTGCAGATATTAAGTTATCCAGGTGTGGTTGAATTAACAACTCAACTACTGATACTTGCGAATATTCTTTGGCTCCCCTTGTGTCAAATCAATAAATTTGGGTTGAATACTCTACCCTCAAAAACAGTTGCGATCCCCTATACTTGTGGGTTATCAGAGATCTTTACATTGTTGACTTCACTAAAAAGGCTCAACCTAGAACTTTCTTAATTGCTAAATCTACGAAAGGTTGGTTGTGTCATAGAAGGTTAGGTCATGTGGCCATGCGAAATCTTGATAAGCTTATTAAAGGTGATCATATCCTCGGAGTAAAAGATGTTATATTTGACAAGGATAGATTGTGCAGTGCTTGTCAAGCAGGAAAATAGGTTGGAGGAAGTCACCCCGTGAAAAACATAATAATCACGAGAAGACCGCTCGAGCTACTTCATATGGATCTTTTTGGTCCCAATGCCTACAAGAGTCTCGATGGAAACTCATTTGGACTAGTTATAGTCGATGATTTTGCAAGATTTACGTGGGTGTTCTTTCTTGACGATAAATCGCAGGTCCAAAAGATCTTCAAAAACTTCGCTAGGAAGGCCCAAAATCAATTTGAAGTGAAGATCAAGAAGGTTTGCAGCGACAACAGAGCGGAGTTCAAGAACGCAAATGTGGATACCTTTCTTAACGAAGAAGGGGTTTCACACGAGTTCTCGGCTATGTACACGCCTCAACAAAATGGAGTTGTTGAGAGGAAGAACCGAACTCTTATTGAGATGGCGAGACCGATGCTTGATGAGTACAAGACTCCAAAACACTTTCGGGCGGAAGCGGTTGAGACGGCTTGTCATGCAACAAATCGCTTGTATATTCACAAGCTACTCAGCAAGACGGCATACGAGCTACTCACCGGTAAAAAACCCCAAGTTGGATACTTTCGTGTATTTGGCTCAAAGTGTTACATTCTTGATAAGCATCGTCATTCTAAATTTGCTCCTAAATCTCATGCGGGTTTTCTACTTGGTTATGGCTCAAACTCTCACACTTACCGTGTCTACAACAATTTCACCCGAAAGGTTGAAGAGACGGTAGAATCTAAGTTTGATGAATCTATGACTCAAAAGTAGAGCAATTGACAATTGATGTAGGAGACAAAGACCCTTCGGAAGCTATCCAAGACTTGTCTATTGGCAAGATTCATCCAACGGAGGTGAAGGAGAGTACCTCGTCCGTCCAAGTGGAAGCTTCTACCTCACAACAAGGTGAACCAAGATTTGACATGGAAGCATCCACAAGTGGGACACATCAAGATGAAGAAAACGAGGAATGCATCAAGATGAGACTCATTAACCTCCTTCTCCACCACGACAAGAGAACGTCAACGTCAACAATGTGGAAGACCAAGAAGAAGGACAAGATGATGAAGAAGATGTTCCACCCCGAACCAAGCAAAAGCTCTCACGAGTTCGAGCAAGAGTCTCAAGATACCATCCCGTCGAACAAATCTTCAATAATATTCAAACCGGGAGAATCACTCGCTCTAAAACTCGTTTGGCTAACTTTTATGAACATTATTCGTTCATCTCTAGCATTGAACCTATGAAGGTTGAAGAAGCACTAGAAGATCCGGATTGGATAAACGCCATGCATGAAGAGCTACACAACTTTGAGAGAAATCAAGTGTGGACATTGGTCGAGAAGCCCGACAACAACCACAACATCATTGGTACCAAATGGGTGTTTCGCAACAAGCAAGACGAAGATGGTCAAGTCGTCCGCAACAATGCACGTCTCGTCTCCCAAGGCTACACTCAAGTCGAAGGTATGGACTACGGTGAGTCGTATGCCCCCGTTGCTATACTTGAGTCCATCCGCATCTTACTTGCCTATGCTAATCACCATGCTATTACCTTGTACCAAATGGACATTAAAAGTGCCTTTCTAAATGGTGAAATTGAGGAGGAAGTTGATGTTAAACAACCTCCCGGCTTTGTCAATCCAAAGAAACCCGACCATGTTTACAAACTTCACAAAGCTCTTTATGGTCTTAAACAAGCTCCTAGAGCGTGTTATAAATGCTTGACCAGGTTCCTTATTGAAAAAGGCTTTGAGATTGAAAAAATAGATTCTACTCTTTTTACTAGGTTAATGGTGAATTATTTGTGTGCCAAATTTATGTTGATGATATCATATTTGGTTTGACTCACCCTCATTTTAGTGAAAATTTTGGAAAGCTAATGTCGAAGAAGTTTGAGATGTCTATGATGAGTGAACTCAAGTTCTTTCTTGGTTTTCAAATCAAGCAAACTAAGGAAGGCACCTTTGTTTCTGAAACAAAGTACACCAAGGACTTATTCAAGAAGTTCAACATGCAAGAAAGCAAAGGTATGAAAATACCCATGCCTACTAGTGGACATCTTGACTTGACAAAGGATGGCAAATCGGTTGACCAAAAGGTTTACTACTCTATGATTAGTTCATTGTTATATGTATGTGCCTCCCGTCCCGATATTATGCTAAGTGTGTGCATGTGTGCACAATATCAAGCGGCCCCCAAAGAATGTCATCTTAAGGCTGTAAAAAGGATAGTGAGATACTTAACACATACACCAAATTTTGGCATTTGGTATCCTAAGAGGTCCTCTTTTGATCTTGTTGGCTACTCCGATTCGGACTATGCCGGAGACAAGGTTGATAGAAAGTCCACTTTGGGTACTTGTCAATTTCTTGGTAGATCTCCTGTGTCTTGGTCCTCCAAGAAACAAAACTCGGTATCCTTATCCACCGCCGAAGCGGAATACATTGCCTCCGGTTCATGTTGTGCTCAATTACTTTGGATGACCCAAACTCTTAAAGATTATGGGATCAATGTGAAACATGTTCCATTGCTTTGTAACAATGAGAGTGCTATTAAGATTGCTCACAATCCCGTGCAACATTCTCGAACTAAGCATATTGAAGTTCGTCATCATTTCATTCGTGATCATGTTGCTAAAGGGGACATTGATCTTAAGCATGTTCGCACCGATAAGCAATTGGCGGATATATTCACCAAACCGCTTGATGAGAAAGTCTTTTGCCATTTGAGAGGTGAATTGAACATCATTGATGCTTCAAACTTGGAGTAGGAACTCCATTTGGATACACGCAAGGCATGAGACTATGACTAATCCTTGACTTTTCTCTTATGATCAAGTGTCTCGGATATATTTGTACCCTTGCATGCTATCTAACCCTTGTAGGTACTTGGTTGAATCTAAATCCATGGGATTGCAACTCACTCACATCTTGAGCAATCTCTACATCACCAAGTCTCTACAACATGGTGGTTGAAGACAAGGAAGCATGAAACCCTTCAACATATCCTTTGACAAATTCTATATATCAAATTTCATTTGGTATCAAGTTTCATGATTGTCATTTTGGATACACAAGTGCTTTTCCTTGCAAGACTAACCCATGTAGTAGATGAACTCAACTTCAAGTGGTGCTCCCAATTCTTGAGGTGCTACATCAACCTTGAGCACTCCACGCAAGTTCAACTACATGATCAAGTTCAACACCACCACCCGAGGTATGTTATTCCATCTTAGAGAAGCTTTACCCCAAGATATGGGTCAAAGCAGATCAACAAGATGTGAATACATCAAATGCTTAAACGAAAAATGGTAACCCCATTTTGAGCTTAAACGATGAGTATGACTTATGATCAAGTGTTCTCACTTGACTCCTTAGTCAATATACTCTAACATAGGTGACTTTGTCACCGCCCAATTCTAGATGAAGTTCTCTAGTGTTTCTATGAGTTTTTTTTGTATTTGTCCTTTGCATATTTATTCCCCTTCTTTTATGAAAAAAAACTTCATCCAAATTTTCTTTTCTCTGTTTTTGTTCTGCATTTCCTGCATCCAATTCATTGCAAATCCTTCAATTAATTCCTTGCAAATCTTTGTGAGATCTTATTTGTCTAGTGAGCTGAGATGACTATTTCTCTTTCTCTGTGTTGAACTCGATCACACCGGTTTGCTACTTTCGGTCCAACCGAATCCTTTCGGTGCAATTGAAGAACACAACTCGGTGCCACCGATTTCACTGCAGTGAAGACAATTTTCCACTTATTCCTCCATTTTTGTTCCAGTTCCGCTCAATGATTCTTGTCCTCTACCAGCATCACATTTTATATGCTGCTTTGATATGTGACTCAAGGACCAAACCTATTTTGACTCACACTCCAGAAGATCCCTTCTTGGAAACTGATGTCAAAGGGGGAGAGAGAGATCACATCAAAGCTTACTCCTTCAAAAGGGGGAGAGAATACTTCAAACAGGGGGAGAGAGGAATCACATGCACCAGATGCTTGGTGTTCAAGAGGAGAGAAGTCACATGTCTTTAAGAGGGGAAAGACATGTCTATGTTATGTTTCTGTGATCTGATCTGTTTTTGCTCTGATTTTGTTTCCCTACTTTCACCCATTATCCAATATAAGATTCAGGGGGAGAAAGACTGTCAGGGAAGGAAGTATTTTAATTCATTGCATATCTTTTACCTTTGGGGACATGTCTGTATCCAATAGAGTACCCAGTACTCACACTCTACATGTTATCTCAGTCTTGGTAATCTTGTGGCTCTTTTGTTTGCTCTGTCTAGTAGATGTATCTGTGTTATTTAACCTTGTTTACTTAGGTTCATTCCTTCCTAAGCCAGCTCAAGACCACAAGGTAAGTATATGCATCACACTCTTGTCCATGAAGATTTATTACTAATGTACATATTGTTTGCAAGAAGGAATCATGAACATTAAGTTACACTTCATATATTCACATCATTTGATCTGGTGCATATAGCCAAGATACATGTAACACATTGCTTGCTCTGTCATGTAATTTATGCATTCACATGCTCTTACATTTCATATTGACATGATTGCATACATGTAGGGGAGCCTATGCATATTACATGTCCTTCCAAAGCTTTACTTGCTATTCTCTATATCTTTATCAAAAGCATTGATATATGTTGTCATCAATTACCAAAAAGGGGGAGATTGAAAGCACAATTGCTCCCTGGGTGGTTTTGGTAATTAATGTCAACATATCTCTTGTTGGACTAATGTTTTTATCTAGTATATTTCAGACAAGTTCAACAAATGGAGTGGCGTGGACAAGAGGATATGGAACCCCTTCAAGATGCTGAGGACAAGAAATTGGCTCAAGCTCAAAAGCTCAAGACTCTACATTTTACTTTTAGTGATCCAAGATCACATTGAGTCCATAGGAAAGCTAATACTATTAAAAGGGGGTGAGGTGTTGCTTAATGGCTTGCTTGCTCAAAGTTCTTAGTGAGATCCTCCAAAACCCTCAACCACTTTCTCATATCCACATATGTCCCAAACCAAAAGTCAAACTCGGCCCCACCGAAACATTCTATCCGGCGCCACCGAGTTCATCTGACATAGCCACTGCCACAAAACCCTAATCAATTCGGTCTCACCGATGGGATCCCGGTCTCACCAAGATAGCCTTGCAAACTCTCTGGTCCCTATTGCAATAAAATCGGTCTTACCGAGATTTGTAATCGGTCTCACCGAGTTTGCCTGAAAAACTCTTTGGTTAGCTTATTACAAAAATCGGTCCCACCGAGTTTGTGTAATCGGTCAAACCGAGATGAGGTTTTACCCTAACCCTAGCACATCGGTCCCACCGAAATTCCTAATGGTCACATTATGAACTAAATCGGTCCGACCGAGTTTCATTATTCGCTCCCACCGAGTTTGGTGATTTGTGTGTAACAGTTAGATTTTGTGTGGAGGCTATATATACCCCTCCACCCACTCTTCATTTGTGAGGAGAGCCATCAGAACATGCCTACACTTCCAGCATACATTTTCTGAGAGAGAACCACCTACTCATGTGTTGAGGTCAAGATATTCCATTCCAACCACATAAATCTTGATCTCTAGCCTTCTCCAACTTGCTTTCCACTCAAATCATCTTTCCACCAAATCCAAATCCGTGAGAGAGAGTTGAGTGTTGGAGAGACTATCATTTGAAGCACAAGAGCAAGGAGTTCATCATCAACACACCATCTATTACCTTTTGGAGAGTGGTGTCTCCTAGATTGGTTAGGTGTCACTTGGGAGCCTCCGTCAAGATTGTGGAGTTGAACCAAGGAGTTTGTACGGGCAAGGAGATCGCCTACTTCGTGAAGATCTACCCTAGTGAGGCAAGTCCTTCGTGGGCGATGGCCATGGTGGGATAGACAAGGTTGCTTCGTCATGGACCTTTCGTGGGTGGAGCCCTCTGTGGACTCATGCAACCGTTACCCTTTGTGGGTTGAAGTCTCCATCAACGTGGATGTACGATAGCACCACCTATCGGAACTACGCCAAAAATCTCCGTGTCTCCAATTGCGTTTGCACACTCAAATCCCATCCCTTTACATTCTTGCAAAGTGCATGCTTTGCTTTCCACTGCTCATATACTCTTGCCATGCTTGCTTGAATGTATTGTGAATGTTTAAACTTGTGCTAAAACTCTACCTTAACTTGAAGAAAATAAAAACTGCAACCTTTTCTTGTTAAGAGTCTATTCACCCCCCCTCTAGACACCTCTTCTCGATCCTTTCAATTGGTATCAGAGCATTGGTCTCCATTGCTTTGGTTTAAACACCTTTGGAGGAAGATGGATGAGTCTATGTTGGGGAGTCTTAGACATAGAGTGCCTATACTTGATGGAGAGTACTTTCATGAGTGGAAAAATGAGATGCTTGAGATTTTCAATGAATATCATTTGAACAAGTACATTACTAGTCCTTGCATTTCCCCTAGTGATCCTTTGCATCCTTCTCTCAATGAGAATCTTGACATGATTCACAATCTTAGAACTATCAATCTTATTGTTAGAGGAGTGCCCAAAAATTTGATTGCTAGCTTACATGCTCTTGATTGTGCCTACACCATATGGAGATTTCTAGAGGAACGATTCCCAAATTATTCCTTGAAAAATCTAGATGAGATTCCCCATAAGTCTATTGCCTTGAATAGGATGAGTACTAGTGATCCTAAGTTTGATGATTGCCTGTTTGAGCTTCGTGATCTCATGCATGCCTGTAACATCCCAAATTTTCAATTTGGAATGTTATACATTAAGTCATCATGCATATCATATTTTCTTGCATTTTCCGATCCTAGAAAATTTCACGCAACTCAAGGACCCTCGGAGAGAGTTGGAGATTTCATTATTTTCATATTTGGGTTTTTCTCAAATTTTGAAAATAGGATCGATCAGTTATTTGTATTTATCTTCAAATATTTTTCCGATAAAAATAAGAGAGGGAATAATATGACTTTCCCAAAAATTTAGGAAAAATGAAGATTTAATAAATAAATCAAGTTTTGGATTTTTCGGAGTTTATTTGCTTTAGGGAAAAAATGCGTATTTTAAAAATTTGCATTTACCCGTATTAAAGTTCATTTTGTTCGACTCATTTTTAGGAGTCGGGAAAATTTATTTTTATATTTGGAGTTCGTTTAGATTTATTTTAATTCGTTTTCGGTTTAAAAACGCCGCGCATTGCGCCAAAGGCCAGCCGACCCACCCTTGGCCAGCCCGGCCCAGCCGCCGCCTCCCCTTGGGAGGAGTCCCCGCCCGCCACCCGAGTCCGGCTCGGCCCGCCTCGCCGCCCCTCCTCCCAAGGCAACCCTCCTCCTTATAAGCCGCCGCCACCTCGACCCACCCTTGACCGCCAACCCCGCCGCCGCCTGACGCCCGCCGCCGCCATGGTGCCCGACGCCGTGCGACCCGCCGCCGCCCGTCGCCGACCCGCCACCGAGCCCACCCACCCGCCCGGAGCCGGAGCCCACGGAGGTAGCCACCGCGCCCTCCCAGTCGATTTTGGTTCTAAAAAAACCGTCCGGTTTTTCTTTTGTTGTTCGGTCTTTTAAAAAAAACCCTAGATCGGTTTATTTTTTTCGGTTTAGCTACTTAACGAACGTTCATCGATCCGTTCGTTTTAACGAACGCATTCACTGGTTAATTTCTGTTAACGAACGTCCGTTCGTTTAACCGTTCATCGTTTTTCTTTTAAATCGGATTTAATCCGTTATTTTCCGATCTCGATTTCAGATCCAATCTTCGAATCAGTTTATCTTCTCGCTCGTTTATCGGAATCAGGTGATTCAAGCGCCTGGTGTTTCGTTACGAAACCGCCGTTCCGATTAATCCACTTATCTAAACTTTTGCTACTGTAAGATTTGACCTAGTTTCAAATTGTTAGAACCGAGTCGTTTTCTTTCGACGTTTGACTTTCGTTGCTTTATTTGATTTGATTCTTTTTGCAACCAGGGTTCTTAAGTTGAACTTTCTGGTCAGATCTTCTATTCGAGATTTACTTGTGCATTAGATGAGTACTTATTGTATGCTTGTTGTTTGTCTGCGTTAGATCACCCGGAGTGCGCCGCTTGTTACTTCGAGTCTCTTGGTTTCGCGGATCGTCAGCAAGGCAAGTAACACTTTATCATACTTTTTCTACTACCCAGTTTTATGCATTAGATCTATTCCTCAAACACTTGCATGATTAGGATCTAATTAAATTGTGGGATGGGAAGTAGATTGAGGCAGTACCTATTACCTGTTTTTACTTATGAAACCTTGGGAGCTACTTCTACGTTGCTTATTATGCCATGCTATGCTAGTAGACGTGGATTGGGTGAGTGATATCCATGACAGATGTGAGATTGTTAATTAATGGTTTATTTAAGGTGGCAACTTAAATACACATCTGGGTGGATTGAGGCACCTGGGGAACCCAGTGTTGTCTGTTTTTTTTTTGGAAATCCCGGGGTACCCGTGTGATCTTCCTATGGACCGCCACCCAGGCTCAAATGGATCATAAGATTATTCAAACTAGAAACTTCCGTGTGCAGCCACAAGCCATTATGGGCTCTGGCATAGTTGAGTAAGTCGTGCGAACTCTTATAGTGGTGGACTAGCAGATGTAGGGGATGTTGGTGTACCGGTTCACCCATCGTAAGGTGCTAGCGCTTCTGAAAGACTATGTCTCGGTCATCCGTCTCTCAAACACCATGTAGTGCGAGAACCAAACGGAGGCGATCGAGTCTTGTGGGGAAAAGTGCGCAAACCTCTGCAGTGTATAAACTAATCATGATTAGCCGTGTCCCCGGTTATGGACATCTTGAGTATCTAGTACTTGAATATCATGTGAATCTCATCATGTTACTTCTAATTAATATTATTGGGTTTTTAATGAGTACTTTTAATTGGGATTGAGGATGCTGTCAACCATTCTCAATGTTTCACAACCACCATGATAGTTAAATAAATTTATTCCTTTGCAGTAGGGAAAAAACTAGCTTTATGCAAAACTGTAACCGTAGAGCTTTACCACCAGCCATATATGCATGTAGTATAGGCTTATGCTTTCATTTCTCTCTATGTGTTACATTGCCAGCATATTCCATGTGCTGACCCGTTTTCGGGCTGCAACTTTCATGTTGCAGACTTTTCAGACGACGAGTAAGGTGTTTTAGGTCGTGGTTCTATACTCAGTGATGCCGATGGAGTTGATGGACTCACTTATCTTCCAAGTCTTCCACTGTTATCGTTATTAGATGGCCTTAAGCCATATTTATTGTAATAAGTCCTCTTTTGGGACAACACCGTAATAAGTGTGTGATTGCTACTCTGTTATAAATCCTTGAAATCTTGTGTGGTGTCGACATCGATCCAGGATGACGCCTGAGCACAGAGACTTGATACATTCGGGTCGGGTCGCTACAGTGCCAAAGGAGATGTTGGAATTATTAGCAATATCATTTCCGAAGTCATTAGAATCCATAGAGATGAACTTTGTTACAGTCATACTTCTAATGGATCACCTTCTCTAGGGAATGGTCAATTACAAGATGAAGTTGAACATGGATACTATGATGAGGATGATGATAGCGACTTTGATCTCGATGTGCCTATGAGACACTTTGGTCTTATGGCTAATCTTCACAGCTACATGGCTGGAGGAAAAGAATGGGTCCTTGATAGTGGATGTACTGATCATATGACCGGAGACGAGTATATGTTTTTTGAGCTTGCCGAAAACGACGGCCCTCGGAAGTATGTCACTTTTGGTGATAACTCAAAGGGTAAGGTGGTTGGCCTTGGAAAGGTGACCATCTCACATGATAGCTCCATACAAAATGTTATGCTCGTTGAATCTCTTGGCTACAATTTACTTTCCGTATCTAGACTTGCTGACTTTGGTTTCAACGTCCTATTTATTTAAGTAGATTGCCAAGTGTTTCATAGAGATAATCATAAAATTGTCTTTACCGGTATACGTAGAGGTGATCTTTACATTGTTGACTTCACTAAAAAGGCTCAACCTAGAACTTGCTTAATTGCTAAATCTCGAAAGGTTGGTTGTGGCATAGAAGGTTAGGTCATGTGGGCATGCGAAATCTTGATAAGCTTATTAAAGGTGATCATATCCTCAGAGTAAAAGATGTTATATTTGACAAGGATAGATTGTGCAGTGCTTGTCAAGCAGGAAAACATGTTGGAGGAAGTCACCCCGTGAAGAACATAATGATCATGAGAAGACCGCTCGAGCTACTTCATATGGATCTTTTTGGTCTCAATGCCTACAAGAGTCTCGGTGGAAACTCATTTGGTCTAGTTATAGTCGATGATTTTTCAAGATTAACGTGGGTGTTCTTTCTTGATGATAAATCGCAGTCAATTTGAAGTGAAGATCAAGAAGGTTCGCAGCGACAACGGAACGGAGTTCAAGAACGCAAATGTGGATACCTTTCTTGACGAAGAAGGGATTTCACATGAGTTCTCGGCTACGTACACGCCTCAACAAAATGGAGTTGTTGAGAGGAGGAACCGAACTCTTATTGAGAAGGTGAGAACGATGCTTGATGAGTACAAGACTCCAAAACACTTTTGGGCGGAAGCGGTTGAGACGGCTTGTCATGCAAAAAATCGCTTGTATCCTCCCAAGCTACTCAACAAGACAGCATACGAGCTCCTCACCGGTAACAAACCCCAAGTTGGATACTTTCGAGTATTTGGCTCAAAGTGTTACATTCTTGATAAGCATCCTCGTTCTAAATTTGCTCCTAAATCTCATGAGAGTTTCCTACTTGGTTATGGCTCAAACTCCCACACTTACCGTGTCTACAACAATTTCACCCGAAAGGTTGAAGAGACGGTAGATGTGAATTTTGATGAATCTAACGGCTCACAAGTAGAGCAATTGCCAATTGATTTAGGAGACAAAGACCCTTCGGAAGCTATCCAAGACTTGTCTATTGGCAAGATTCATCCAACGGAGGTGAAGGAGAGTACCTCGTCCGTCCAAGTCGAAGCTTCTACCTCACGACAAGGTGAACCAAGAGTTGACATGGAAGCATCCACAAGTGGGACACATCAAGATGAAGAAGACGAGGAAATGCATCAAGATGAGCCTCATCAACCTCCTTCTCCACCAAGACAAGAGAACGACAACGTCAACAATGTGGAAGACCAAGAAGAAGGACAAGATGATGAAGAAGATGTTCCACCCCAAACCAAGCAAAAGCTCTCACGAGTTTGAGCATGAGTCTCAAGAGACCATATCGTCGAACAAATCTTCAATGATATTCAAACCGGGAGAACCACTCGCTCTAAAACTCATTTGGCTAACTTTCGTGAACATTATTCATTCATCTCTAGCATTGAACCTATGAAGGTTGAAGAAGCACTAGAAGATCCGAATTGGATAAACGCCATGCATGAAG
The DNA here is from genome assembly GCA_021605145.1 of Aegilops bicornis. Lineage (NCBI taxonomy): Eukaryota > Viridiplantae > Streptophyta > Magnoliopsida > Poales > Poaceae > Aegilops > Aegilops bicornis. Next base: position 298,360,076 of record CM038669.1, read on the forward strand.
AGCTACACAACTTTGAGAGAAATCAAGTGTGGACATTGGTCGAGAAGCCCGACAACAACCACAACATCATTGGTACAAAATGGGTGTTTCGCAACAAGCAAGACGAAGATGGTCAAGTCATCCGCAACAAAGCACGTCTCGTCGCCCAAGGCTACACTCAAGTCGAAGGTATGGACTACGGTGAGACATATGCCCCCGTTGCTATACTTGAGTCCATCCACATCTTACTTTCCTATGCTAATAACCATGATATTACCTTGTACCAAATGTACATTAAAAGTGCCTTTCTAAATGGTGAAATTGAGGAGGAAGTTTATGTTAAACAACCTCCCGGCTTTGTCAATCCAAAGAAACCCGACCATGTTTACAAACTTCACAAAGCTCTTTATGGTCTTAAACAAGCTCCTAGAGCGTGGTATAAATGCTTGACCAAGTTCCTTATTGAAAAAGGCTTTGAGATTGAAAAAATAGATTCTACTCTTTTTACTAAAAGGGTTAATGGTGAATTATTTGTGTGCCAAATTTATGTTGATGATATCATATTTGGTTCGACTAACCCTCATTTTAGTGAAAAGTTTGGAAAGCTAATGTCGAAGAAGTTTGAGATGTCTATGATGAGTGAACTCAAGTTCTTTCTTGGTTTGCAAATCAAGAAAACTAAGTAAGGCACCTTTATTTCTCAAACAAAGTACACCAAGGACTTATTCAAGAAGTTCAACATGCAAGAAAGCAAAGTTATGAAAACACCCATGCCTACTAGTGGACATGTTGACTTGACCAAGGATGGCAAATGTGTTGACCAAAAGGTTTACCACTCTATGATTGGTTCATTGTTATATCTATGTGCCTCCCATCCCGATATTATGCTAAGTGTGTGCATGTGTGCACGATATCAAGCGGCCCCCAAAGAATGTCATCTTAAGGCTGTAAAAAGGATAGTGAGATACTTAATACATACACCAAATTTTGGCATTTGGTATCCTAAGAGGTCCTATTTTGATCTTGTTGGCTACTCCGATTCGGACTATGCCGGAGACAAGGTTGATAGAAAGTCCACTTTGGGTACTTTTCAATTTCTTGGTAGATCTCTTGTGTCTTGGTCCTCCATGAAACAATACTCAGTATCCTTATCCACAGTCGTAGCGGATTACATTGCCGCTGGTTCATGTTGTGCTCAATTACTTTGGATGACCCAAACTCTTAAAGATTATGGGCTCAATGTGAAACATGTTCCGTTGCTTTGTGACAATGAGAGTGCTATTAAGATTGCTCACAATCCCGTGCAACATTCTCGAACTAAGCATATTGAAGTTCGTCAACATTTCATTCGAGATCATGTTGCTAAAGGGGACATTGATCTTAAGCATGTCCGCACCGATAAGCAATTGGCGGATATATTCACCAAACCGCTTGATGAGAAAGTCTTTTGCCGTTTGAGAAGTGAATTGAACATCATTGATGCTTCAAACTTGGAGTAGGAACTCCATTTGGATACATGCAAGGCATGAGCCTATGACTAATCCTTGACTTTTCTCTTATGATCAAGTGTCTCGGATATATTTGTACCCTTGCATGCTATCTAACCTTGTACGTACTTGGTTGAATCTAAATCCATGGAATTGCAACTCACTCACATCTTGAGCAATCTCTACATCACCAAGTCTCTACAACATGGTGGTTGAAGACAAGGAAGCATGAAACCCTTCAACATATCCTTTGACAAATTCTATATATCAAATTTCATTTGGTATCAAGTTTCATGATTGTCATTTTGGATACACAAGTGCTTTTCCTTGCAAGACTAACCCATGTAGTAGATGAACTCAACTCCAACTGGTGCTCCCAATCCTTGATGTGCTACATCAACCTTGAGCACTCCATGCAAGTTCAACTACATGGTCAAGTTCAACACCACCACCTGAGGTATGTTATTCCATCTTAGAGAAGCTTTACCCCAAGATATGGGTCAAAGCAGCTCAACAAGATGTGAATACATCAAATGCTTAAACGAAAAATGGTAACCCCATTTTGAGCTTAAACGATGAGTATGACTTATGATCAAGTGTTCTCACTTGACTCCTTAGTCAATATACTCTAACATAGGTGACTCTGTCACCGCCCAATTCTAGATGAAGTTCTGTAGTGTTTCTATGAGTTTTTTTGTATTTGTCCTTTGCATATTTATTCCCCTTCTTTTATCAAAAAAAAACTTCATCCAGATTTTCTTTTCTCTGTTTTTGTTCTGCATTTCCTGCACCCAATTCATTGCAAATCCTTCAGTTAATTCCTTGCAAATTTTTGTGAGATCTTAGTTGTCTAGTGAGCTGAGATGACTATTTCTCTTTCTCTGTGTTGAACTCGGTCACACCAGTTTGCTACTTTCGGTCCAACCGAATCCTTTCGGTGCAATTGAAGAACACAACTCGGTGCCACCGATTTCACTGCAGTGAAGACAATTTTCCACTTATTCCTCCATTTTTGTTCCAGCTCCGCTCAATGATTCTTGTCCTCTACCAGCATCACATTTTATATGCTACTTTGATCTGCGACTCAAGGACCAAACCTATTTTGACTCACACTCCAGAAGATCCCTTCTTGGAAATTGATGTCAAAGGGGGAGAGAGAGATCACATCAAAGCTTAGTCCTTCAAAAGGGGGAGAGAATACTTCAAACAGGGGGAGAGAGGAATCACATGCACCAGATGCTTGGTGTTCAAGAGGAGAGAAGTCACATGTCTTTAAGAGGGGAAAGACATGTCTATGTTATGTTTCTGTGATCTGATCTGTTTTTGCTCTGATTTTGTTTCCCTACTTTCACCCACTATCCAATATAAGATTCAGGGGGAGAAAGACTGTCAGGGAAGGAAGTATTTTAATTCATTGCATATCTTTTACCTTTTGGGGACATGTCTTTATCCAATAGAGTACCCAGAACTCACTCTCTACATGTTATCCCAGTCTTGGTAATCTTGTGGTTCTTTTGTTTGCTCTGTCTAGTAGATGTATCTGTGTTATCTAACCTTATTATCTATTGTATTGGGTGTGTTGGGGACACAAGAGACTCTTTGTTATTTCGTTGCAGGGTTGCTTGAGAGAGACCATCTTCATCCTACGCCTCCCACGGATTGATAAACCTTACGTCATCCACTTGAGGGAAATTTGCTACTGTCCTACAAACCTCTGCACTTGGAGGCCCAATAATGTCTACAAGAAGAAGGTTGCATAGTAGACATCACTGTCGTTTAGGTCATATTGGTGTAAAGCGCATGAAGAAACTCCATTCCGATGAACTTTCGGAATCACTTGGTACTTGCGAACCATGCCTCATGGGCAAGATGAAAAAAATGCCGTTCTCCGGAACAATGGAGCACGCAACAGATTTGTTCGAAATCATACATACTGATGTATGTGGTCCGATGAATGTTGAGGCTCGTGGCGGGTATCGTTATTTTCTCACCTTCACAGATGATTTGAGCAGATATGGGTATATCTACTTGATGAAGCATAAGTCTGAATCATTTGAAAAGTTCAAAGAATTGCAGAGTGAAATGGAAAATCATCGTAACAAGAAAATAAAGTTTCTACGATCTTATCATGGAGGAGAATATTTGAGTTACGAGTTTGGTCTTCATTTGAAACAATGCGGAATAGTTTCGCAACTCACGCCACCCGGAACACCACGGCGTAATGGTGTGTCCGAATGTCGTAATCGTACTTTACTAGATATGGTGCGATCTATGATGTCTCTTACTGATTTACCGCTATCGTTTTGGGGTTATGCTTTAGAGACGACACCTTATGAACTGTTGTTTGGCAAGAAACCCAAGCTGTCGTTTCTTAAAGTTTGGGGCTGCGATGCTTATGTGAAAAAGCTTCAACCTGATAAGCTCGAACCCAAATCGGAGAAATGTGTCTTCATAGGTGAGGGAGGCCTGGATTAGGGGGTGTCCGGATAGCCGGATTATGACCTTTGGCCGGACTCCTGGACTATGAAGATACAAGATTGAAGACTTCGTCCCGTGTCCGGATGGGACTTTCCTTGGCGTGGAAGGCAAGCTTGGCAATACAGATATGTAGATCTCCTACCATTGTAACCGACTCTGTAACCCTAACCCTATTCGGTGCCTATATAAACCGGAGGGTTTTAGTCCATAGGACGAACAACAATCATACCATAGGCTAGATTCTAGGGTTTAGCCTCTTTGATCTCGTGGTAGATCTACTCTTGTACTATCCATATCATCAATATTAATCAAGCAGGAGTAGGGTTTTACCTCCATCGAGAGGGCCCGAACACAGGTAAAAACATCGTGTCCCTTGTCTCCTGTTACCATCCGCCTAGACGCGATTCGGGACCCCCTACTCGAGATCCGCCGGTTTTGAAACCGACATTGGTGCTTTCATTGAGAGTTCCTCTGTGTCGTCGTCTTTAGGACCGATGGCTCCTCCGATCATCAACAACGATGCGCTCCAGGGTGATACTTTTCTCCCCGGACAGATCTTCGTATTCGGCGGCTTTGCACTGCGGGCCAATTCACTTGGGCATCTGGAGCAGATTGAAAGCTACGCCCCTGGCCATCAGGTCAGATTTGGAAGTTTGAACTACACGGCTGACATCTGCGGAGACTTGATCTTCGACGGGTTCGAGCCACAGCCAAGCGCGCCACACTATCCCGAGGGGCATGATCTATCTCTGCGCGGACTGGCCCCGGAGGCCGCACGAGTTCGCCCGACCTTTTAGCTCACTGACCGCTTGCCGATCGAGGATGGGTGGCTGGACACCGCCTCGGGGGCTGCGATCTCTACGGCGATTGAGCCGTACACCTACCCCGTCCTTTGCGAAGCTCGTGACTCCAAGGCGCCGGACTCCTCTCCGAACTCCGAGCCTTCCGCGCCCCTGCCAATCGAATCCGATTGGGCGCCGATCATGGAATTCTCTGCCACAGACATCTTTCAGCACTCGCCCTTTGAAGACATTCTGAATTCACTAAAGTCTCTCTCTTTATCAGGAGAGCCCTGGCCGGATTATGGTCAGGAAGGTTGGGATGCGGACGATGAAGAAAATCAAAGCCCACCCACCACCCACTTCGTAGCCACTGTCGATGATCTAACCGACATGATCGACTTCGACTCCGAAGACATCGACGGTATGGACGACGATGCAGGAGACGACCAAGAACCAGCGCCCATAGGGCACTAGAAGGCACCTCGTCATATGACATATACATGGTAGACATCCCAAAAGATGGGAATGGCGATGGAACAGCGGAGGATGACCCCTCCAAGAAAAGGCCTAAGCGTCGGCGTCAGCGGCGCCGCTCTAAATCCCGCCACAGCAAAAACGGTGATTCCGGCACGGGAGATAATAACACCCCGGACGGTTGAAGACAACCCCCTCCAGCAAGATTCAGCGCAGGAGGATGGAGAAGCCAGCCCTCATGAGAGAGCGGCAGAAAAAGAGGTAGTGGATGATAATTACATGCCTCCCTCCGAAGATGAGGCAAGCCTCGACGACACCAAATTTGTCGTGCCCGAGGATCCTGTCGAACAAGAGAGTTTCAAACGCAGGCTCATCGCCACGGCAAGCAGCCTCAAGAAAAAGCAGCAACAGCTTAGAGCTGACCAAGATTTGTTAGCTGACAGATGGACTGAAGTCCTTGCGGCAGAAGAGTACGAACTCGAGCGCCCCTCCAAGAGCTACCCAAGACGCAGGCTGCAACCCCGATTAGAGGAGGAAGCACCTAAACCTACATCACCGGTGCATGATATGGCTGACCGGCCACCTCGTGGCCGCGACGGAGAGGCCTCTCGGCCCTCAATTCAAGCCGCACCCCGTCGCTGCTCAAAAAATACAAAGGCACGGGAAATGCGCCGCACTGCGAGATATATTGGAGGACAAGGCAAGGCGGACAAGATCGATCTATGGATCACGTGGGCGCCCACGACACGTGGCGATAACCGTCACGCCCGGATATGCCAACTCCGGCCGGGCGAACACGATGAGACAAAGCTCATTTGAGCTGCGTTGTGATATAGCCCAACATGAGGCGCCAAGACACCCACTATGCTTCACAGATGAAGTGATGGATCATCAATCCCTGAGGGTTTCAAACCCGTAAACATTGAATCATACGATGGCACAACAGATCCTGCGGTTTGAATCGAGGACTATCTCCTTCACATCCACATGGCCCGCGGTGATGATCTTCACGCCATCAAATACCTCCCACTCAAGCTTAAAGGACCAGCCCGTCATTGGCTTAACAGCTTGCCAGCAGAGTCAATCGGTTGTTGTGAAGACCTGGAAGCCGCATTCCTTGACAATTTCCAGGGCACATATGTGCGATCACCAGACGCCGATGACCTAAGCCACATAATTCAGCAGCCAGAGGAATCGGCCAGACAATTCTGGACACGGTTCCTAACCAAGAAAAATCAAATTGTCGATTGTCCGGATGCCGAGGCCCATCGAGCCTTCAAACACAACATCCGCGACGAGTGGCTTGCCCGGCACCTAGGACAGGAAATGCCGAAATCCATGGCAGCCCTCACAACACTCAGGACCCGCTTGTGCGCGGGAGAGGACAACTGGCTAGCTCGTAGTAACAACATGACCAAGAGCCCAGGTAATTCGGATACCAAGGACAGCAGTGGTAGGTCACGTCGCAACAAGCACAAGCGCCGCATTAACGGCGATAATGCCGAGGATCTGACGATCAATGCCGAATTCAGAGGCTCTAAACCCGGTCAGCGAAAAAAGCCATTTAAAAGAAATACTCCGGGCCCATCCAATTTGGACCGAATACTCGATCGCTCGTGCCAGATACATGGCACCCCCGAAAAGCCAGCCAATCACACCAACATGGATTGTTGGGTCTTGAAGCAGGCAGGCAAGTTAAATGCCGAAAACAACGACAAGGGGCTGCATAGCGATGACGAGGAGGAGCCCTGGCCTCCGAACAATAGAGGACAGAAGGGCTTCCCCCCGCAAGTGCGGACGGTGAACATGATATACGCAACCCACATACCCAAAAGGGAGCGAAAGCGTGCACTAAGGGACGATCTGGCGATGGAGCGGTCGCCCCAAAGTTCAACCCATGGTCTTCCTGCCCGATCACTTTTGATCGAAGGGACCACCCCACTAGCATCCGCTATGGCGGATTCACCGCATTGGGTCTAGACCCAATCATTGATGGATTTCACCTCACTAGAGTCCTAATGGACGGCGGCAGCAGCCTGGACCTGCTTTATCAGGATACAGTGCGCAAAATGGGCATAGACCCATCAGGATTAAACCCACAAAGACGACCTTCAAAGGCGTCATACCAGGTGTAGAGGCCAACTATACAGGCTCAGTTACACTTGAAGTGGTCTTCGGATCCCCGGATAACTTCCGGAGCGAGGAGTTAATCTTCGACATAGTCCCGTTCCGCAGCGGCTATCATGCATCGCTTTCGGATGAACCGCATTTGCAAAGTTCAATGCGGTGCCGCACTCACGCATATCTCAAGCTCAAGATGCCAGGTCCTCGAGGAGTCATTACGGTCAATGGAAACATCGAACGCTCTCTCCGGACGGAGGAGCATCTGGCTGACCCTCGCGGCGGAAGTGCAAAGTAGCCTCTTAAGGAAATTCTTGAGTCCGGCTATTAAACGTCCGGACACCGTCAAGCGCGCCCAGAGTAACCTACAACAAGACCGCCTGGCACGTCTCGAGCACGCATAGCAATGCGGCCCAAGCCCCAGCCCTCGTGAAATCGCAAAACCAGTATTACGCGTACATAATTACGCTCTGGAAATATCATGGGCATAGGGGAAGGGGCACAACCACGGCATGCCCAGAATGCGGCTCAACCACACCAGGGCTCCCGATTGTGTCATTCTTTTTTCTCTTTCTTTTTACTTTCAGGACTCCGTTCTCACGAAGCCCTGTTCGGCATTAGAATCGCCGAACACACGATGCAACAGCCAGGAAAGCAGAAAGCTACGTCGAGTGTCCAGGTGGTCTCTTTTACGAGCAATATATCTGTTTTACACAACATCCCGCGGCTTACCCCTGGAGGGCGACATGTTAAAAGTCCCGTCCCTTGCTTATCGTGACTATTTGTATTGTTACGCTCTTACAGCAGCCCTTTTGAATAAACAATATATAGCTTCGCCTATTATTGATTTCCCTTTATATATATATATATATATATATATATATATATATGTTCATTTAGGACATTGTGCAACCGTACACTTTGGTATGGGCAATACACCAGGGGCTAAAGTACCCCATAACATGGTGTGATAAGTCCAAACACTTTCACAAGTGCGGCACCCCGAATTTATAGCATTATATGCATCGGCTCCGAATCATGTCTTGGGTCAATAGTTGGGTTTGCCCGGCTCCCATGTTTTGGTACCTTACGTTCCGTTATATCGGCTAAGGTAGCGCTGGGAGAACCACTGCGATTGTGCCCGGTTGAGCTGGATTAAGCACCTCGGTGGAAAGCTAAAACTGACCGTCATGATAGAGGCGAGAGCCGGTCACTATTCGAGAGGTTTTCGAGTCCCTAAAGACTTATGCCGCCATGCCGAGGAGTCGGCATTGTCCGGCCTAGGCGTGGATAGCGCCCCGAACTCGGTCTTCTGAATACCAGGGGCTTCGCTGAAATTTAAATTTATAGAATTCTATGGCTAAGTGAGAGTGTTCAAGCATTATAGTCTGGTTGCCTTGTTTGTTGCATTGAGCGCCTCCCTCGAAGGACCCAAGAATGGGAACAAGAGCGCTCGAGTTCATCCCGAACACCCCAGCACTCGTGGCATGGGGGCTGAAGCCAATGACTCGCCATCTCTCAAATTTAATACACGGCCGCATTGTAAGGTAATATTTTAAATTAAAAGTGTTGCTTAAGCGCATATGAACAAGTTTTCAGCGTCTGAGGATAACAAATGCGAGTCTACTCAAAAATTATATCTTTGGAGCATTCATCTGCTATAAGGTAGGCACCCTTCAGGACGCCCTCATAATACATTTCAGGCTTGCGATGCTCCTTCTTCGGTGGTGGTCCGTCCTTCACAAGCTTCTCAACGTCCATCTAGCCCCAGTGCACCTTAGCAAGGACAAGGGCCCTACGGGCACCTTCGATGTAGACGGAGCGCTTGATGACTTCAACCCATGGACAGGCGTCCACCAGCCGCCTCACCAAAGACGAAGTAGCTCCTGTGCATGGCTTCCTTAGGCCACACCGAACTATGAGGCCCCTCATGGCCTGTTCGGCCACCTTATGGAGCTCGACCAGCTCCTTCAACTGGTCGCTTAAGAAGGGCACGGGTGTCCGCCTCACCATCTTGAGACCAGAAAACCTTCTCCGCCGAGCTTCCCTCCTCGGCTCGGTAGAATGCGGCGACATCAGCCACATCAAGGCAGATCTGCGAATGCTCCTGGAGAGCTCCGGATTCGGGTAAGTAACAGATAATTCACTTTCACGTGCTTGCTTTGCATATAGAATGCCTTACCCGCCGCTATCTCTTCATCGCCTCAATCTCCTGGAGGGCCTTTTGGGCTTCGGCCTTAGCGGCCTTGGCGCTCTCATGGGCCGTGGCGAGCTCGGACTCCCGAGTCTTTGAGTCACGCTCCAAACTTTCGTGCTTTTCCACGAGAGCCTGGAGCTCTTGCCGCACCTCCGCCACCAGCGCCTCCTACTTTTCTCGCTCGGTGCGCTCCACGGCCGCATTGCTTTCGGCCCGGGACACCGCCTCCTTCAGGGTCACCACCTCGTTCGTGGCCCCTGCAATATTCATGTTATTCCTGTCATTTTTTGCAAACACATCTTTTAAATACTCCCATAAGGTATTACTTACCTTCCTTGTCCTCGAGCTGCTTTTTGGCAAGTCCAAGCTCGTTCTCAGACTGCTCGAGGCTCTGCTTCAATGCACCAACCTCTGCAGTCAGTGCGGCAGAGGTCAGCAGCGCAGCCTGCATTCCCATATTGACATACTTATGTTAGACTCCTGCGTATATCTATTTAGATCCTCAGTTCGGCTTTTTCTTTCTGAACACCAAACTGAGCATCGAGGCTACTGTCTGTCTATGCGGTAATATTTTATACATACCCCAAAGCCTGTTAGAAGCTGGCGCGCAGCTTGATCGACCCGCTCTTGGGGATCGAACATACGGATCACCGCACTCATAACAAAGGCGGTGCTCCTCGTTGATGGAAGCGCCGTTAAGCGCCTCCATCAAATCATCCAGTGCCCTACGGTTGGGCGGAGGTCACCGGCGTCATAGTCTTGCCCTTCTTACGAAGGGGTCGCTGTCGGACTCGGAACCACTGAAGGTTCCAAGATGAGTCCGGCGCAGGTCGGACTTGAAGCCCTTCGGGGTTTTATCCCCTTTGAGCCCGGATTCCGGGAGGTCGCCTTGCGGCGCCTCCATAGCCACCTCCTCCTGGCTGGGCCCCTCTTGGGACTCCACCCCGGCGTCGTCCGCGGCGGGAGGAGATGAGGCGGTCGGAAGTGAGGTGCTATTCACCTCCGACGAATCCAGGGAGCCGCTCGACGAATCGTCGAGCCCATCCTTGGGCGGGCTGCATGGTTATATCCGGCGTTATAGGATGTTGTGCGACAAATGAAACGCCACGAGTTATTCTGGTGTCCGGACACTTACGATCTCGCCAGGAGCTTAGCCCTTGGAGCCCACCCCTCTTTGCCGTCGTCGGCATTGGCGGTGTAGTCCATAGGAAGGGTCCTTCCCTTCTTGGACCCTCCGGCCTCCCCGGTGGGGGCGGCCTTCCTTTTCTTCTCTCCCCCGCTGGGGGAGAGGCCTCTTTTTCCTCCTCGTCTTGGCGGGAGGAGTCCGCCTCGGCGTCATCGGACGATGAGTGCGATAACACTGGCGCCCTTGAACTCCTTCGAGTTCCCGTGGCCTTCTTTTCCGGCACCACGTGAGGTGCGGAACCAGCAACCCGTCAATTGGGCGTCATTGGGTCTTCTGGCAAGGGAGCCAGACAGTCGATCTGTCCGGACGTCTTCAACCAGTCCTTTCAAAGGTGAGGGAGTTTTAGATCCCGCATAGAGTCAAACTATGAAAAAGAGTCCCGTAAAGGGTAAAATAACTTACCTCGCTGGCTTGATGCTGCGCGATGAATCCGCGATCTTCTGTCACGGATGCGGGAGCTTCGGCGCCCTTGAACAACACCTTCCGGGCGTCTTCGTACGTAGTGTCAAAGAGCCGGTTCAAGGTTCGGTGTTGTGCCGGATCAAACTCCCAAAAATTGAAGTCTCGTTGCTGGCATGGGAGAATCCGGCGGATGAGCATCACCTGGATTACGTTGACAAGCTTGAGATTCTTTTCCACCAGGTTTCGGACGCAGGTTTGGAGTCTGGCCAGCTCTTCCGAATTACCCCATGTCAGGCCCGTCTCTTTCCATGAGGTGAGCCGTGTGGGGAAGCCAGATCAGAATTCGGGGGCCGCCGCCCATTGAGAGTCGTGCGGCTCGGTGATGTAGAACCACCCCGATTGCCACCCCTTTATGGTCTCCACAAAGGAGCCCTCGAGCCATAGGACGTTGGCCATCCTGCCCACCATGGCGCCTCCGCACTCCGCTTGGCGGCTGCCCACTACCTTCGGCTTGACATTGAAGGTCTTGACCATAAGTCAAGTGGGGCTGGATGCAGAGGAAGGCCTCGCACACGATGATAAACGCCGAGATGTTGAGGATAAAGTTCGGGGCCAGATCGTGGAAATCTAGGCCATAGTAGAACATGAGCCCCCGGACGAATGGGTGAAGTGGAAACCCTAGTCTGCGGAGGAAGTGGGGGAGGAACACCACCCTCTCATGGGGCCTGGGGGTGGGGATGAGCTGCCCCTCGTTGGGAAGCCTATACGCAATGTTGTTGGACAAGTATCCGGCCTTCCGCAGCTTTTTGATGTGCCCCTCCTTGACGGAGGAGGCCATCCACTTGCCTCCCGCTCCGGACATAGTTGGAGAAGGTCGAGGTGGGATGTGCGGACTTGGGCGCTGGAGCTCGAGTGCGCGGAAATGGATAAGCAAAGGAGGAAGAAGGCGTGTGTGAAAAAGTGGATTCTTATCCTTATATGGACGGACAAAGCTATGCGTCCCCACCGCCCGATAAAACTCGCTTATTTCCCAAGTGCCGTAATCAATGGCGCGGTTGGGTTACTACGCCCGTATTGATGAGAATCCCGGAATAAGGGGACACGATCTCTGCTTTGACAAGGCGTGCCAAGGAAACCGCCGCTAAACGCTACTTGAGGTTGGGCGGTAAAAGCGATTCGAATAAAGGCTTGGCTGTGGTGTGATGTCATGCTGCGGGATACGTCAGCAGATTGAACTTGTGTAAATGTTATTCTATCTACGGTGTTATGTGGAACTTATTTTGCAGAGCCGGACACTATCCTTGTTGAGGGAGTCCTGGACTAGGGGGTGTCCGGATAGCCGAACTATCATCACGGCCGGACTCCAAGACTATGAAGATACAAGATTGAAGACTTCATCCCGTGTCCGGATGGGACTTTCCTTGGCGTGGAAGGAAAGCTTGGCGATATGGATATGTAGATCTCCTACCATTGTAACCGACTCTGTGTAACCCTAACCTATCCGGTGTCTATATAAACCGGAGGGTTTTAGTCCCTAGGACGAACAACAATCATACCATAGGCTAGCTTCTAGGGTTTAGCCTCCTTGATCTCGTGGTAGATCTACTCTTGTACTACCCATATCATCAATATTAATCAAGCAGGAGTAGGGTATTACCTCCATCAAGAGGGCCCGAACCTGGGTAAAAATAGCGTGTCCCTTGTCTCCTGTTACCATCCGCCTAGACACACAGTTCGGGACCCCCTACCCGAGATCCGCCGGTTTTGACACCGACATTGGTGCTTTCATTGAGAGTTCCTCTATGTCGTCACCGATAGGCCCGATGGCTCCTTCGATCATCAATAATGACGCGGTCCAGGGTGAGACTTTTCTCCCCGGGCAGATCTTCGTATTCAGCGGCTTTGCACTGCGGGCCAATTAAGCAGCCATCCGGAAGCAGATCAAAAGCTACGCCCCTGGCCATCAGGTCAGATTTGGAAGTTTGAACTATACGGCCGATATCCGCGGAGACTTGATCTTCGGCGGATTCGAGCCGCAGCCAAGGGTGCCGCACTATCTCGATGGGCATGATCTAGCTCTGCAGTCGAACAGTGCCCTGGAGGCCGCACCAGCATCCGCTCCGACCCTTAATCCGGAGCCGGATTCCCCTATCGAGGACGAGTGGCTGGACACCGCCTCGGGGGCTACAATCTCTACGGCGATCGAGCCGAACTCCATCCCTGTCCTTTGTGAAGACCTTGACTCCAGGGTGTCGGACTCCTCTCCGGACTCCGAACCCTCCGCGCCCCTGCCAATCGAATCCGATTGGGCGCCGGTCATGGAGTTCACTGCCGTGGACATCTTCGGCACTTCGCCCTTTGGCGACATCCTGAATTCACTAAAGTCTCTCTCTTTATCCGGAGAGCCTGGTGGGACTACGGACGGGAAGGTTGGGATGCGGATGACGAAGAAATTCAACGCCCACCCACCACCCACTTTGTAGCCACTGTCGATGATTTAACCGACATGCTCGACTTCGACTCCGAAGACAACGACGGTATGGACGACGACACCGGAGACGACCAAGACCCAGCGCCTACAGGGCACTGGAAGGCCACCTCGTCATATGACATATACATGGTGGATATCCCAAAATATGGGAACGGCGATGGAACAACGGAGGATGACCCCTCCAAAAAGCAACCGAAGCGCCGACATCAGCGGCGCCGCTCTAAATCCCGCCACAGCAAAAACGGTGATTCCGGCACGGGAGATAATAACACCCCGGACAGTACCGAAGACAACCCCCTCCAGCAGGACTTCGGTCAGGGAGGAGGGAGAAGCAAATCCGCACGATAGTGCAGCGAGAAAAAGAGGTCGAGGGCGATAATTATGCGCCTCCCTCGGAAGATGAGGCAAGCCTCGGCGACGGCAATTTTGTCGTGCCCGAGGATACCGCCAACAGGAGGCGTTTCAAACGCAGGCTTATGGCCACGGCAAGCAGCCTCAAGAAAAGCAGCAACAGACTTAGAGCTGACCAAGACCTGCTAGGTGACGGATGGATCAAGTCCTTGCAGCCGAAGAGTATGAACTCGAACGCCCCTCCAAAGCTACCTCAAACGAAGGTCGTTGCCTCGATCAGAGGAGGAAGCACCCAAGTCACCAGCGCACGACATGGCAGACCGGCCACCCCGTGGCCGCGACAGAGAAGCCTCTCGGCCCTCCGCTCAAGCCACACCCGACGCCGCTCAAAAAGTACCAAGGCACGGGAAAACGCGCCGGACTTGCGAGATATATTGGAGGATAAGGCAAAACATACAAGATCAATCTACGGAACGCGTGGGCGCCCAACGACGCGGGATGATTACCGTCGCGCCGTATACAGCAAACCCGGCCGGGCCGAACACTGTAGACAAAGCTCATATGAGCTACGTCGTGATATAGCCCAACATGTAGGCGCCAGACACCCACTATGCTTCACGGATGAAGTAATGGATCATCAAATCCCGAGGGCTTCAAACCCGTAAACATCGAATCATACGATGGTACCACAGATCCTGCGGTGCGGATCGAGGACTATCTCCTCTATATCCACATGGCCCATGGTGATGATCTACATGCCATCAAATACCTCCCACTCAAGCTTAAAGGACCAGCTCGGCATTGGCTCAACAGCTTGCCGCCAGAATCAATTGGTTGTTGGGAGGATCTGGAAGCCGCATTCCTTGATAACTTCCAGGCACATATGTGCGACCACCAGACGCCGATGACCTTAGCCACATAATTCAGCAGCGGAAGAATCGGCCGGACAATTACGGACACGGTTCCTCACAAAGAAAAATCAAATCGTTATTTGTCCGGATGCAGAGGCCCTTGCAGCCTTCAAACATAACATCCGCGACGAGTGGCTTGCCCAACACCTAGGACAGAAGAAGCCGAAATCCATGGCTGCCCTGACATCACTCATGACCCGCTTCTGCGCGGGAGAGGACAGCTGGCTAACTCGAAGTAACAACTTGGCCAAACACCCTGGTAGTTCGGATACCAAGGACAGCAATGGCAGGTCACGTCATAACAAGAACAAGCGCCGCATTAATGGCGATAATCCGAAGATCTGGCCGTCAATGCTGGATTCAGAGGCTCTAAACCCGGTCGTGGAAGAAGCCATTCAAAAGAAATACCAGGCCCGGCCCAACTTGGACCAAATACTCGATCGCTTGTGCGGATACATGGCACCCCCGAAAAACCAGCCAATCACACCAACAGGGATTGTTGGGTGTTCAAGCAAGCAGGCAAGTTAAGTGCTGAACTCAACGACAAGGGGCTGCATAGCGATGACGAGGAAGAGCCCCGGCCGCCGAACAATAGAGGACAGAAGGGTTTTCCCACACAAGTGCGGACGGTGAACATGATATACGCAACCCATATACCCAAAAGGGAGCGGAAGCGTGCGCTAAGGGACGTATATGCGATGGAGCCAGTCGCCCCGAAGTTCAACCCATGGTCTTCCTGCCCGATCACCTTCGATCGAAGGGACCACCCCACTAGCATTCGTCACGGCGGTTTCGCCGCATTGGTCCTTGACCCAATTATCGACGGATTTCACCTCACCAGAGTCCTGATGGACGGCGGTAGCAGCCTGAACCTGCTTTATCAGGATACAGTGCGCATAAAATGGGCATAGACCCTCAAGGATTAAACCTACAAAGACGACCTTTAAAGGCGTCATACCGGTGTAGAGGCCAATTATGCGGGCTCAGTTACACTCGAAGTGGTCTTGGATCCCGGATAACTTCCGAAGCGAAGAGTTAATCTTCGACATCGTCCGTTCCGCAGAGGCTATCATACCTTTGCTCGGACGAACCGCATTTGCAAAGTTCAATGCGGTGCCGCACTACGCATACCTCAAGCTCAAGATGCCAGGCCCTCGAGGAGTAATAACGGTCAATGGAAACACCGAACGCTCTCTCCGAATGGAGGAGCACATGGCGGCCCTCGCGGCGGAGGTACAAAGCAGCCTCTCACAGCAATTCTCGAGTCCAGCCACTAAGCGTCTGGACACTGTCAAGCGCGCCCGGAGTAACCTACAACAAGACCGCCTGGCACGATTCAAGCACGCGTAGCAATCCGGCCCCAACCCCAGCCCTCGTGAAATTGTGAAGCTAGTATTACGCGTACATAATTACGCTCTGGAGATACCATGGGCATATGGGGAGGGGCACGACCACGGCACGCCAAGAATGCGGCTCAACTGCACCAGAGGCTCCCGATTGTGTCATTCTTTTTCTTTTTCCTTTTTTTTCACTTTTAGGACTCCGTTTTCCAGAAGTCTTGTCCGGCACTAGAATCGCCGAACTCACGATGCAACAGCCAGGGAAGCAGAAAACCACGTCGAGTGTTCAGGTGGTCTCTATTACGAGCATTATACCTGTTTTACATACCATCCCGCAGCTTACCCCTGGAGGGGGACATGCTAGATAGTCCCATCCCTTGCTTATCGCACGATTTGTATCGTTCTGCTTTCATTGCAGTACATTTTTGAATAAACAATGCATAGCTTTTGCCTATTATTGCACTCTTTTCTTTATCTATATATATGTTCATTTCATGACATTACGCACCCGTACACTTTGGTACGGCCAATACACCAGGGGCTTAAGTACCCCAAAATTATGGTGTGATAAGTCCGAACACTTTCACAAGTGCGGCACCCGAACTTATAGCATTATATGAATCGTCTCGAATCATGTCTTGGGTCAATAGTTGGGTTTGCGGGCTCCGTGTTTTGGTACCTTACGTTCCGTTATATCGGCTAAGGTAGCTCGGGAGAACCAACTGCGATTGTGCCCCAGCTTGAGCTGGGTCGAGCACCTCGATGGAGAAAGCTAAAACTGACCGTCATGATAGGGCGAGAGTCGGTCGCTGTTCGAGAGGTTTTTCGGTCCCTAAAGACTTATGCCGCTTAGAGCGAGGAACGGAGTTGTCCGACCAAAGGCGTGGATAGTGCCCCGAACTCGGTCTTCGAATACTAGGGGCTTCACGAAATTTAAAATTATAGAATTCTATGGCTAAGTGAGAGTGTTCAAGCATTATAAGTCCGGTTGCCTTGTTCGTTGTGTTGAGCGCCTCCCTAGATGGACCCAAGAATGGGAACAAGAGTGCTCAAGTTTATCCCGAACACCCCAGCACTTTCATGCGGCATGAAATTTGAAGCCAACGACTTGCCATCTCTCAAATTTGATAAGCGGCCGCCTGAGAAGGTTATATTTTAAATTAACAAGCGTTGCTTAGCGCATATGAACAAGTTTTCAGCGTACAGGATAACTAATGCGAGTCTATTCAAAAATTACATCTTTGGAGCACTCATCCGCTATTCGCCGGGCACCCTTCAGGAGGCCCTCATAGTACATTTCGGGTGTGCGATGCTCCTTGCCCTTCGGTGGCCCGTCCGTCACAAGCTTCTCCGCATCCAGCTTGCCCCAGTGCACTTCCGCACGGGCAAGGGCCCGACGGACACCTTCAATGCAGACGGAGCGCTTGATGACTTCAATCTGGACAAAGGCGTCCACCGGCCGCCGCACTAGCCCAAAGTAGCTCCTGTGCATGGCTTCTAATGGCCACAGCCGAACTATGAGGCCCTTCATGGCCTATTCGGCGACCTTGTGGAGCTCGACCAGCTGCTTCAGCTGGTCGCTTAGGGGCACCGGATGTCCGACCTCAACATATTGAGACCAGAACACCTTCTCCATTGAGCTCCCCTCCTTGGCGCAGTAGAATGCGGCAGCATCAGACACACTACGGGCCAGATCTGCGAATGCTCCTGGAGAACTCCGAATCCGGGTAAGTAATAGGTAATTCACTTTCATATGCTTGCTTTGCATAAAGAATGCCTTACTCGTCGCTATCTTCTTTAGCGATTCAATTTCTTGGAGGGCTTTTTGGGCCTCGGCCTTAGCAGCTTTGGCACTCTCAAGATCTGAAGCAAGCTCGGACTCTCGGGTCTTCGAGTCACGCTCCAAACTCTCGTGTTTTTCTACGAGAGCCTGGAGCTCTTGCCGCACCTCCGCCAGCTGCGCCTCCCCCTTCTCTCGCTTGGTGTGTTCCGCAGCCGCTTTGTTTTCGGCCACGGACACCGCCTCCTTCAGGGTCGCCACCTCGTTCGTGGCCCCTGCAGTACCCATGTTATTCCTGTTATTTTTTGCAACCAAAACCTTTTCTATAAGGTATTTCTTTAATAAGGTATTACTTACCTTCCTTGTCCTCGAGCTGCTTCTTGGCTTGGCCGAGCTCGTTCTCGGACCGCTCGAGGCTCTGCTTCAATGCATCGACCTCCGATCGGTCTGGCAGAGGTCGATTCTTGCAGCCTGCATTCCCATATTGACATACTTATGTTAGACTCCTGCGTATATCTTTTTAGATCCTTAGTCCGGCTTTTCTTTCCGAACACCGAACTAAGCATCGAGGCTCTTGTCTATGCGGTAATATTTTTACATATTCTAAACTTACCTCAAAGCACATTAGAAGGCTGTGCAGGCTTCGTCGGCCTGCTCTTGGCGGATCGACTGTCCGGGATCACCGCACTCATAACAGTGCGGTGCTCCTCCTCGATGGAGGCTGTTAAGCGCCTCCGATGCTTATCCGGTGCCTCGGTTGGGCCGGAGGACACCGGCGTCTTACCTTCTTACGATGGGACCGCTTGGGACTCGGAACGGCATGAAGGTTCCGGCATGGAGTCCGGACAAGGGTCGGGCTTAGAGCCCCTGGGGGTCTTGCCCCCCATGCGCCTGGAGTCCGGAAGGTTGCCTTGCGGCGCCTCCTGCGCCACCTCCTCTTGACCAAGCCCCCCTTGGGGCCCCACCGCGGCGTCGTCTGCAGCGTGAGGTGAGGAGGCGGTCGGAAGTGAAGTACTCTCCATTTCCGACGAACTCAGGGACCCGCTCGGCAGTGGCGAACTTCGCCCTTGGGCGGGCTGCACGATTGTTCGACATTAGAGAACACTCTGCAATAATAAAAAGCCATGGGTATCCGGACACTTACGATCTCGCCAGGGGCTTGGCCCTTGTAGGCCAATCCTCCTCGTCGTCTTCGACGTTGGTGGAGAAGTCCGGAGGAAGGGTTCTTCCCTTCTTGGACCCTCCGGCCTCCCTAGTTGGGTCGGCCTTCCTTTTCCTCTCCTCCCCCGCTGGGGGAGAAGCTTCTTTTTCCTCCTCCTCGTCCTCAGGAGAAGATTACGCTTCAGAATCGGCGGCACTGGCGTCGGTAGCTCCTTCGAGTTCCCGTGGCCTCCTTCTTGGCCTTCTTCTCCGGCACCACATGGCGTACCGGAGCCAGCAGCCCCGTCAATCGGGCGTCCGCCGGGTCTTCCGGCAAAGGAGCCGGACAGCTAATCTTTCCGGACATCTTTATCCAGTCCTGTCAAAGATTAGGGAGTTTTACATCCCACATAGAGTCAATCTATGAAAAAAGAGTCCCGTAAAGGGTAAAATAACTTACCTCGCCAGCTTGACGCCGTGAGCTGTATCCGCGATCTTTGTTAGTGGATGCTGGGGCTTCAGCGCCCTTGAACAGCACCTTCCAGGCATCTTCGTACGTAGTGTCGAAGAGCCGGCTCAAGGTTCGGTGTTGTGCCGGATCGAACTCCCACAAATTAAAGGCCCGTTGTTGGCATGAGAGAATCCAGCGGATGAGCATCACCTGGATTACGTCGACAAGCCTGAGATTCTTGTCCACCAGGTTTCGGACGCATGTTTGGAGTCCCGATAGCTCGTCCGAATTCCCCCACGCCAGGCCCGTCTCTTTCCATGACGAGAGTCGTGCGGGGAAGCCAGAGCTGAATTCGGGGGCCGCCACCCATTCGGGGTCGCGTGGCTCGGTGATGTAGAACCACCCCGATTGCCACCCATTTATTGTCTCCACAAAGGCGCCCTCGAGCCATAGGACCTTGGCCATCTTGCTGACCATGGAGCCTCCGCACTCCGCTTGACGGCCGCCCACTACCTTCGGCCTGACATTGAAGATCTTCAGCCATAGGCGAAGTGGGGCTGGATGCAGAGGAAGGCCTCGCACCTGACGATAAACACCGAGATGTTGAGGATAAAATTGGGCCAGGTCATGGAAGTCCAGCCGTAGTAGAACATGAGCCCCGGACAAATGGGTGAAGTGGAAAACCTAGTCCATGGAGGAAGTGGGGAGAAACACCACCCTCTCATGGGGCCTAGGGGTTGGAATGAGCTGCCCAGCGTCCGGGCAGCTTTGTGCGATGTCGCCGGACAAATATTTGGCCTCCCAGGTCTTGTGATGTGCCCCTCCGTGACGGAGGAGGCCATCCACCTGCCTCCCGCCTCGACATGGTTGGAGAAGGTTGAGGTGGGATGTGCGGACTTGGGCGCTGGAGCTCAAGTACGCGGAAATGGATGAGCAAAGGAGGAAGAAGGCTTAGGTGAAAAGGTGGATCCTTACCCCCTTATATGGACGGACGAAGCTATGCGTCCCCCACCAGCCTGGTAAAACTCGCTTATCTCCCAAGCGCCATAATCAATGGCGCAGATGGGTTACCCACGTCCGAATTGATAAGAATCCCGAAATAAGCGGGCACGATCTATGCTTTGATAAGACGTGCCAAGGAAACCGCCTCGCTAAACGCGCTAAGGTGGAACGGTAAAAAACGATTCATATAAAGGCCTGGCCGTGGTGTGATATCACGCTGCGGAATACATCAGCAGATCTGTGCAAAAGTTATTCTCTATACGGTGGTATGTGGAACTTGTTTTGTAGAGCCGGACACTGTCCTTGTGTTCAAAACCTTCTATGAAGTATTCGGAGGAGGAACCCGCCTTGCAATGCCGAAGACAATACGCGCGCCGGATTCGTCGTCATTGAAGCCTGGTTCAGGGGCTCCGAGGGAGTCTGGACTAGGGGTGTCCGGATAGCGAACTATCATCACGGCGGACTCCAAGACTACGAAGATACAAGATTGAAGACTTCGTCCCGTGTCCGGATGGGACTTTCCTTGGCGTGGAAGGCAAGCTTGGCGATACGGATATGTAGATCTCCTACCATTGTAACCGACTACGTGTAACCCTAACCTATCCGGTGTCTATATAAACCGGAGGGTTTTAGTCCGAGGACGAACAACAATCATACCATAGGCTAGCTTCTAGGGTTTAGCCTCCTTGATCTCGTGGTATATCTACTCTTGTACTACCCATATCATCAATATTAATCAAGGTGAGTAGGGTATTACCTCCATCGAGAGGGCCCGAACACAGGTAAAAACATCGTGTCCCTTG
The DNA here is from genome assembly GCA_021605145.1 of Aegilops bicornis. Taxonomy (NCBI): domain Eukaryota; kingdom Viridiplantae; phylum Streptophyta; class Magnoliopsida; order Poales; family Poaceae; genus Aegilops; species Aegilops bicornis. The sequence goes on from CM038669.1 coordinate 298,381,451, forward strand.
TCTCCTGTTACCATCCGCCTAGACGCACAGTTCGGGACCCCTTACCCGAGATCCGCCGGTTTTGACACCGACACTTGTGTTCAAAATCTTCTATGAAGTATTCGGAGGAGGAACCCGCCTTGCAATGCCGAAGACAATATGCGCGCCGGACCTGTCGTCATTGAAGCCTGGTTCAGGAGACTCTTGAGGAGTCTGGATTAGGGGTGTCCGGATAGCGGGACTATGACCTTTGGCGGACTCTGGACTATGAAGATACAAGATTGAAGACTTCGTCCCGTGTCCGGATGGGACTTTCCTTGGCGTGGAAGGCAAGCTTGGCAATCTGGTATGTAGATCTCCTACCATTGTAACCGACTCTGTGTAACCCTAACCCTATTCGGTGCCTATATAAACCGGAGGGTTTTAGTCCATAGGACGAACAACAATCATACCATAGGCTAGCTTCTAGGGTTTAGCCTCTCTGATCTCGTGGTAGATCTACTCTTGTACTACCGAAAACCCTAACGGTCACTAGGTTTACTAAAATCGGTCTGACCGAGTTTGATGATTCGGTCTCACCGAGATTGGTAAACTGTGTGTAACGGTTAGTTTTTGTGTGGAGGCTATATATACCCCTCCACCTCCTCTTCATTCATAGAAAGAGCCATCAGAATGAACCTACACTTCCAATACACATTTTCTGGGAGAAAACAACCTACCCTTGTGTTGAGGCCAAGATATTCCATTCCTGCCATATGAATCTTGATCTCTAGCCTTCCCCAAGTTGCTTTCCACTGAAATCTTCTTTCCACCAAGTCCAAATCCTGTGAGAGAGAGTTGAGTGTTGGGGAGACTATCATTTGAAGCACAAGAGCAAGGAGTTCATCATCAACACACCATTTGTTACTTCTTGGAGAGTGTTGTCTCCTAGATTGGCTAGGTGTCCCTTGGGAGCCTCCGACAAGATTGTGGAGTTGAACCAAGGTGTTTGTAAGGGCAAGGAGCTCGCCTACTTCGTGAAGATCTACCGCTAGTGAGGCAAGTCCTTCGTGGGCGACGGCCATGGTGGGATAGACAAGGTTGCTTCTTCGTGGACCCTTCGTGGGTGGAGCCCTCCGTGGACTCAGCAACTGCTACCCTTCGTGGGTTGAAGTCTCCATCAACGTGGATGTACGATAGCACCACCTATCGGAACCACGACAAAAACATCTGTGTCTCCAATTGCGTTTGAATTCTCCAAACCCTTCCCTTTACATTCTTGCAAGTTGCATGCTTGACTTTCCGCTGCTCATATACTCTTTGCATGCTTGCTTGAATTGTGTTAAGATTGCTTGACTTGTGCTAAGATAGCTAAAATCTTCCAAAGACTAAAATTAGGAAAAGCAAAAGTTTTTATTTGGTCAAGTAGTCTAATCACCCCCCCCCCCCTCTAGACATACTTTCGATCCTACAAGAACCAAGCACATCAAGAGACGCTTCAATTCCATCTGCGATCAAGTCAAGGAGGGAGACATAGAGATTTGCAAGATACATACGGATCTGAATGTTGCAGACCCATTGACTAAGCCTCTCACGAGCAAAACATGATCGCACCAAGACTCCATGGGTGTTAGAATCATTCTTGTATAATCTAGATTATTGACTCTAGTGCAAGTGGGAGATCAAGGAAATATGCCCTCGAGGCAATAATAAAGTTGTTATTTATATTTCCTTATATCATGATAAATGTTTATTATTCATGCTAGAATTGTATTAACCGGAAACTTAGTACATGTGTGAATACATAGACAAATAGAGTGTCACTAGTATGCCTCTACTTAACTAGCTCGTTGAATCAAAGATGGTTAAGTTTCCTAGCCATAGACATGAGTTGTCATTTTATTAACGGGATCACATCATTAGAGAATGATGTGATTGACTTGACCCATTCCGTTAGCTTAGCACTTGATCGTTTAGTATGTTGCTATTGCTTTCTTCAAGACTTATACATGTTCCTATGACTATGAGATTATGCAACTCCCGAATACCGGAGGAACACTTTGTGTGCTACCAAACGCCACAACGTAACTGGGTGATTATAAAGGTGCTCTACAGGTGTCTCTGATGGTGTTTGTTGAGTTGGCATAGATCGAGATTAGGATTTGTCACTCCGATTGTTGGAGGTATCTCTGGGCCCTCTCAGTAATGCACATCACTATAAGCCTTGCAAGCAATGTGACTAATGAGTTAGTTACGGGATGATGCATTATGGAACGAGTAAAAAGACTTGCCGGTAACTTGATTGAACTAGGTATTGAGATACCGGCGATCCAATCTCGAGCAAGTAACGTACCGATGACAAAGGGAACAACGTATGTCGTTATGCGGTTGACCGATAAAGATCTTCGTAGAATATGTGGGATCCAATATGAGCATCCAAGTTCCACTATTGGTTATTTACCACAGACGTGTCTCGGTCATGTCTACATAGTTCTCGAACCCGTAGGGTCCGCACGCTTAACGTTCGGTGACGATCGGTATTATGAGTTTATGTGTTTTGATGTACCGAAGATAGTTAAGAGTCCCGAATGTGATCACGGACATGACGAGGAGTCTCTAAATGGTCGAGACATAAATATTGATATATTGGATGACTATATTCGGACTCCGGATGAGTTCCGGGAGTCATCGGATAATTATCAGAGTGCCGGGGGGTTATCGGAACCCCCGGGGGAACTAATGGGCCTACATGGGCCTTGTGAGAGAGAGAGACAGAGAGGAGGGGGCCTTAGGGATAGCCGCCCCCCCTTGAGGAGTCCGAATTGGACAAGGAGGTGGCGGCGGCGCCCCCTGTTTCCCTCGCTCCCTCCCTCTCCTTCCTTCCCCCTTCCCCTCCTAGTTGGACTAGGAAAGGGGGAGTCCTACTCCTACTAGGAGGAGGACTCCTCCCCTCCTTGGCGCGCCCTAGGGCCGGCCAGCCTCCCCCTTTGCTCCTTTATATACGGGGGTAGGGGGGCACCCCATAGACACACAAGTTGATCATTGATCTCTTAGCCGTGTGCGGTGCCCCCTCCATCATAATCCACCTCGGTCATATTGTTGCAGTGCTTAGGTGAAGGCCTGCGCCGGTAACTTCATCATCACCATCATCATGCCGTCATGCTAACGAAGCTCTCCCTCGACACTCAACAGGATCGAGAGTTCGTGGGACGTCACCGAGCCGAACGTGTGCAGATCGCGGAGGTGCCGTACTTTCGGTACTAGGATCGGTCGGATCATGAAGTGGTACGACTACATCAACCGCGTTGTCAGAATGCTTCCTCTTACGGTCTACGAGGGTATGTGGACTACACTCTCCCCTCTCCTTGCTATGCATCACCATGATCTTGCATGTGCGTAGGAATTTTTTTGAAATTACTGCGTTCCCCAACAGTCTTTGCTTGTTTTGCTTTTTAGTTTGTGTCGTCTATCCTTGCTGGGCACACCTATTTGAGACATCCAAATTATGCTATGATTTGGTAGAATTGCTCTAGTGCTTCACTTAAATTTTTTGAGCTATGGAATTGCTCTAGTGCTTCACTTATACCTTTTTGAGCACGGTGTGCTTTAATATTTTTGAAGAAATGCTCTCATGCTTCACTTAGATTTATTTGAGAGTTAGTAAATTTTTGAAGAAATTCTCTCATGCTTCACTTATATTATTTTGAGAGAAGAAATTTTTTATGCTCATGTTCTTCACTTTAATTTGTTTGAGCTTATCAAAAGTAACATATGAAAATAGTCCCAAATTGATAGATATTCAAGAGGGATATAATAAAAACTTTCATCAAGATCATTGGACAAAATAAACTTGGTTCTTTGTAATAGTTTTGAGATATGATGATAGTGATATGTGAGTCGTGTTGGTGAGTATATGCTTTAGTAAGAATATTGGTGTTAAAGTTTGTGATTCCCTATGCAAGCATGAAATTCAATAGTTATGCAATGAAATTACATCCTACTTGTGGTGCATTATTCGGTGTTAGCTATGCTTAATGCTCACTTACGTGATTTTCGTTTCTTGGTTGGATGCTTCTCAATCTATTTGCTAGCCTTCACTTGTACTAAGTAGAAATACTACTTGTGCATCCGAAATCCTTAAACCTAGTTTTGCCATATGAGTCCATCACACCTACCTATATGCGGTATTTTCATGCCGTTCTAAGCAAATTTGTATGTGCCATCTCTAATTTTCAAAATAAATTTCCTTTTTGTGTGCTCGTAACGCTCATGAAGCGGCAGGGGGTGGGTAATATTTTCCATGATAGATGCGTTAATATCAAGATGAGTGTTTATTCACTTTTCATTGCACGAGAGTGCGGCAGTAATAGGGATGCCCAGCCCCGAAATAAAAAAAGTTACTTTATGTTGTCAAATAATAAATTCCTTGGAAAGTGTTGGTATGGACGGTACCCGTGGATACGGCTAGCCGTGGAATGTGAAAGAATGGTGGAAAAAGGAATAAACTTTATTTTCTGTTTGGGAACCGCCTATGATACATCTAGCATGAAAAGTGTTGGGAATTACTCAGTCATTTTCGTTGACGGGAAAAGTATGCCTCTCAAAAAAAATTACGTCTCAATTTAAGCTTTGAGCTCTGGCACCTCTACAAATCCCTACTTCCCACTGTGAAGGGCCTTTCTATTTACTTTATGCAATTTTTATTTGAGTCTCCATCTTCTCTTATAAAGCACCAACTAAGGGGCACTATGATCGTACTTGAGCATTGGACGTAGCTAATATGCGAGTGTGCTTCATGAATGGATCAATGATTGAGCATGATGGGCCAGGGATAACTTTCTTCAGTGTTGATATTTTGAAAGACATGGTTGCTTGTTGATATGCTTGAGTATTGAAATCTTTATGTCAAAACTAGACTATTGCTTTGAATCATATAAAAGTCCAAATGTCCATGCTACAAACGAAAAGAATATGTGGTAAACATGTTAGGCAGCATTCCACATCAAAAATTCTGTTTTTATCATTTATGTACTCGAAGACGAGCAGGAATTAAGCTTGGGGATGTTGATACGTCTCCAACGTATCTATAATTTTTGATTGTTCCATGCTGTTATATTATCATTCTTGGATGTTTTACAATCATTTTATAGGAACTTTATATCATTTTTGGGACTAACCTATTAACATAGGGCCCAATGCCAGTTGCTATTTTTTGCTTGTTTTTTACATCATAGAAAATAAATACCAAACGGAGACCAAATGCAGCAAAACTTTTTCGAGAATTTTCTGGACCAGAAGACACAAGATGGGCCAAGAAGTACCAGAGGGGTGCTCCGAGGGGGGCACAGCCCTCCTGGGCGCGCCCTGGTGGGTTATTCCCACCTCGGTGGCCTCCCGCACCGCCTCTTCGCCCTATAAATACCCTAATATTCCAGAAACCCTAGGGGAGTTGACGAAACACAGTTCCAACCGCCGCAAGTTCCAGAACCACGAGATCCAATCTAGACACCATCACAGAGGGGTTCATCATCCACATTGGTGCCTCTCCGATGATGCGTGAGTAGTTCATTGTAGACCTATGGGTCCGTAGGCAGTATCTAGATGGCTTCCTCTCTCTTGATTCTCAATACAATGGTCTCTTGGAGATCTATTTTTTTGCGGCGTGTTTGTTGGGATCCGATGAACTTTGAGTTTATGATCAGATCTATTTTATCCATGAAAGTTATTTGAGTTTTGATCTCTTATATGCATGATTATTTATAGCCTCGTATTTCTTCTTCGAATCTTTGGTTTAGTTAGTCCGACTAGATCGATTTTTCTTGCCATGGGAAGAGGTGCTTTGTGATGGGTTCGGCCGTGCGGTGTTCTTTCCTAGTGACAGAAGGGGCAGCAAGACACATATTGATCATTGCCTGGATATTGTCATAATTATTTGAGGTTCTATCAATTGTCCAACAGTAATTTATTTACCCACCGTGTGCTATTTCTTAAGAGAAGCCACTAGTGAAATCTACCCCTGGGTCTATTCTTTATCATATTTGCCTTCCGATCTGTTATTTGCCTTTGAGATCTATTTTTGTTTGCTTTTATTTTTAGATCTATTATTTCAAAAACCCAAAAATACTTTGCTGCATATTTTATTTGCATCTTTTATTTCACGTTTATTTGAGAGGCATACTTTTCCCGTTGAGTAAATGACAAAGTACTCCAAAAGGATATCAGTGAAGATCTGAGTATATGGATCCTGCTCGTCCTCATGCTCGTGATCATCATCATCGTCATCTCCCCCTTGGTTATAAAAATTTTCAAGTATAGATGGTGGAAAGTTCATAGGATCTTGGAAACACAAGAAGGTTAATTAGTAAAGGGAAACTAGCTAGCTAACCCGCATGCATGTGGATGAAACAATTATAATTACGCTGGAAGACAAACGTACCGAAACAAACAGTGCCACGAGTGGTGGCAGCAAACACAAGACACTCGTATTGAATTGCATCACGGTACTCATCTGTGTACAAAAAATGATTTTTGAGCAATATCCATCGAGTTGTGGAAGCAAGGACGGCAACAAGCTTGTCGAAGATAGCAACAACTTCATAGTTCGTGTAATTCCAAGAGCGGTTGGAAACTCGACAAATTGCTATCTTCCGTAGACGACAGTCACCATGATCGTATTTGAACGTACGTAGAATACCGGTGTGCTGAACTTCAGGGCAGTATGAGATTTTTGGAAGTGGAACCCGGTGATGAGTGTACACATTCACAAGTTCCCACTCGCAGTTGTACCTAATATAAACAACCCAATCTCCATTTGCGCCTGCCCAAGCCTTACGCTCAAGCGATGGCATCTTAACATCACAAGTATCATTATCAAGCGGCATCAACTTGCACATGGCGAGGCTTGCGTCGTCCCCACGCCAGTGATCAGGGTCACGGCGAAGAAGATAGGGGAGATCAAACCGCTCCTGGACCCTTGGGTTACTTGTAATGATGTTATTAGTTGAGTCGAGAATGGACTTGTACGAACCTGCCATGCTAGCCGAGGTGATGACGTCGCATCGATCAATGAGTTCCTCCACCATGTCATCTTTCAGATCGGGGCAAGAATAACGGGGTCGTTTTCGGCCTGTTCCCTCCATGAAGAACACGATCGAACAATGGCAGAAGGAAAGGGTGAAGGCAAATGGAGGGAGGAAGAGCGTGCGACAGGAGTTCCAAATCGAGAGCGAAGGCGAAGAGGCGGTGGACGGTTGCCACGGTACAAGAAGAGGCTAGTTGGGAGCGAACGGTTGCCACAGAGGTCACACACTGACGACAAGGCCGAGTTAACCGCATGTCGTATATCGCACACACCTTGATCTGGCTGCCCATTTCTTTTATGTTGCCTAATCACAAGCAGTTCATCCGAGTGAACCGTATGCTGTATATCGCACATGCCTTCATCTGGCAGCCCGTTTCTTTTGTGTTGCCTCATCGCAAACAGTAAATTGAACTGAATTGTATGCCCTGCATCGCACACGCAACTAAAATCTGAACCGTGTTTGATGCATCCGTCATCGCAAACGTTTTGCACCTTTTTTGATGGTTTTTTACACCATCGTTTGCGATTATTGCATCGCACACAGTTTCGTTGAAGGATCTCTGATTATAGTGTCGCGTTAGCAGCATCTTGCAGTAGTGTAGCAAGAGCGTGAGCAGCCCCATTACATAGACAACTAACATGGAAAAAGGAAACTGAGAAACTATGAGGCCAAACTCTTATGTCGGAAACAACGGTTACTGTCCCTGAGTGATCCAACATAGGAGAATTAACTTTGGACACCAGAGATGAGCAATCTGAAGCGACCATTATCTGTGAAAACCTTCTTCGGCGGCAAATGACGAGGCATAACGCATAGCAGTGGCCTCCGCTAACTCAGGTTCAGGTACTCTGACAAAGGAATGTCTGTTGGCGGCCACACACTCCCTGTGTTGGTCATGAATCACGCCCCCCGCATCCATTTACCCAATGTCGAAAAGGAAAGCAGCGTCAACATTTATCAACACCAACCTTTCCGACGGTGTAGTTCATACTCTTTTGGAAACTTCAACGAGGTGGAAACGCAACTAGTATTTTGCAGCAAGTGAATCGTCTAGGGTGCAATGGTAAATGCGCATAATTGCAAGCCCACCAACTCTGATTAACTTAGCCACCTCCCCTAGTGTGGAGGCAGCAAGCCGTCCAAGATTTTCTCAAAAGAACAGTATAAAACAAGTCGTCCAAGAAATATGTTGAGTACGCAATCAGGCAGTACTGGCGCCCTTGGAGTCCACCAAATGGCGTGCTTTCTTTTTAGTTTCTGGTTGCGATGTCCAAAAAACCGCTGTCCAGACATTTTGGCACTCCCCGCAGTCCAACCCGCCACTTGCCAAGTCGCTGCCCGCGAAGACCGGACTTATAAATGGACAAGTACACAGGAGCTCACGCAGGCGCCCGGAGAACTAGCAGCGCCCTCTGCACACCCATCTCACCTCCCTCCCTAGCTACCATACACACACAGGGAGCGTCCATGGCGGGGACGACCCGGCTGGAGGCCGGCGGCAGCGACGGAGAGTACACGCAGGACGGCACCACAGACCTCCACGGCAACCCCATCCTCCGCTCAAAGCGAGGAGGCTGGAGAGCCTGCGCCTTCGTCGTAGGTAATTACTCTACTTTACCACTCACCAGTTAGCTAGCTCGCTGGCGAAATCATCTGCTCCACCTCCGGCGCTTCTCCGGCTTGCTTCAGCTGCTTCTCTCTGTCTCCGGCCTCGTAGCCATGGGCTCTCCTCCACAGGCGTCTGCGTCTTTCTTTTCTTCTTTTGTTGAAACTAAAAACAAAATAACGATCTTATTAGGCCCCATAGGCTCACGTTCATTGTTTATTTATTTATATTTTCGCGATGGAGGCTCATGTTAGTTACTCCTAGTTGTTGAACAATACTGTAGGGTACGTACGATCGAGTTTATTTTTCTTTGCTGGTCACATGCATAGATATGGCATGGTCAACGGGATCATGAAATGGTTTGGTTCATGTTAGGATCGGATTGGCGATCTTTTCTGACGACCTGGAACATGCCATCCTGGTTTATTCAGACAAGAAACGATCCCCGTATCACAGGAACTGCAGGCATAGGAACGTTAAGGATTTCTCAAAATAAAAAAGTTAAAATACGTGACATGCTGTGTGCACTCGTCCAAAGAATAAGCAGCGGCAGAGATACATGAACTCGGAGCCATCCATCCCTCGGTTTTGAGTGGCCGGGTCCTGCTTCCTCGGTGTGGCACTATCCCACCCACGTGCTCTTTGGACATACGCCGTCTGCAGTAATGGATGTATAGTACTTGCGTGAATTGACAAGCAAGACAAACCCAATCACAATAAATTTGCTCGAGGTAGATGGTTATAGACCGGCGGCTGTAACAAAACGAAGGAGACAATGAAAGAGCACCGTGCATAAATTACTATAGAGCCCTAGGATGCTGCGATACAAGCTACTTTAGGATATTAGCAGTATTTGTTTGGTTCATGATTTCTTTTTGAGTTGTTTAGTTGTATGGACTCACTTGCAACATTTTCTTAGCTTGCTTTGAAAAATCTTAGATATTGTATATTTACGTGTTAACTAATAAAATTGCGTACATACTATCATATTATAGTATATGAGACATTGGTGAAACTATCATTGGATGGTAGGATGTATTACGTGGAATATTCGTATACATGAAGAGAGAGCATTGAATCGCTTCCTTGTTAACCATAGCCGGCTTGTCTGCTGCTACTGGAACATAGGTTTTGGAATTAACCGTGTATACTACTAACCAACGGTCACGAACGAGCCCACTTGTGACTTTCTCAGAGGACGAATGAGTCCAGCCGATCAGTACGCGCTATATTTAATTGCTCATGGTAAGAATAATAAGCTCGCACCTCGCAGCATACTCCCTGCTGCTTCCAGTTCATATCGGCCAAAACTGGCCGGATGATTACAAGTGTTGTGGTCCCTTTCAGAGGTTAACATTTGAGAACATCTCATTTTCTTTTCTTTTGTTCCTGAAGCTGGTTCACACCATGAGCTATTTTTTTGACGGGCAAGGCAGGCGCACTGCCGGTTTTCAGTATTAAGAGAGAAAAGGATAGAAAACGAGTGGAGCTTCGTATGGAAGATTTCCTTTTCTTTCGTCAACACCAAAAACACACGATGATGTTTTTTTGTGCGATGGTTACGGTTTGGTGACAAACGCCGACCTCACTGGTGAAAGAAAGAAAGTGCATGCATACCAATAATAAAATTGTGCTTGGTTTTAGTTAATTTTGCAACGTGCGGTGCAGTGTACGAGGTGTTCGAGCGGATGGCCTACTACGGCATCTCGTCCAACCTGGTGCTGTACCTGACGACGGAGCTGCACCAGGGCACGGTGCTCTCCGCCAACAACGTCACCAACTGGGTGGGCACAATCTGGATGACGCCCGTCATCGGCGCCTACATCGCCGACGCCCACCTCGGCCGCTACCGCACCTTCATGGTCGCCTCCATCATATACCTCCTCGTAAGTCCTCGCCGTCCTTCTTTCTTCATGCCGCTTTGTCCCGTTCCCTACGCGCCGCCGCATTTTTTGTTTTGCTTTGGCGGCTAGACCGGTATAGCTTCTGGTTCCCCTTCTGCTCTTCGTCAGGTGGGTGAGTCTCATCTCCGCTAATGATCGCACAGGGGATGATCCTGCTGACCATGGCCGTGTCGCTGCCGTCGCTGAAGCCGGCGAAATGCGGCCTCGGCACGGCGGACCCCAACTGCGACCACAAGGCCACGAGCGTGCAGCTGGGCGTCTTCTTCCTGGCCCTGTACATCCTCGCCGTCGGCACAGGCGGCACCAAGCCCAACATCTCCACCATCGGCGCCGACCAGTTCGACGAGCACGAGCCGCGGGAGCGCAAGCAGAAGCTCTCCTTCTTCAACTGGTGGATGTTCAGCATCTTCTTCGGCACTCTCTTCGCCAACACCGTCCTCGTCTACATCCAAGACAAGATCGGCTGGACCGTCGGCTACGCGCTCCCCACCGTCGGCCTCGCCGTCTCCATCGCCGTGTTCAGCGCCGGGACGCCCTTCTACCGCCACAAGCCAACCTCCGAGAGCTCCTTCGCCAAGATGGCCGGCGTCATCGTCGCTGCCGTCCGCAAGTGCCGCGTCCCCGCGCCCGTGGACCCGCGCGACCTGCACGAGCTCGATCCCAACCAATACGAGAAAAAGAAGACGTCCCCGCTGCCGCACACGCCCAATTTTAGGTGCCCATACATCTATCTCAAGTTCTCAACTACGTCGGATTGTTATGCATATGTGGTCTCATTAGTTAATTGCTGGGGGTGCAGGGTGCTGAGCAAAGCGGCTGTGAAGATGGAGGGGAGCAGGAGCGCGTCACGGTGGTCGTTGAGCACGGTGACCCAGGTGGAGGAGACGAAGCAGATGCTCAAGATGCTGCCGGTGCTACTCATCACGTTCGTCCCGAGCGCGATGCTGGCGCAGATCAACACGCTGTTCGTGAAGCAGGGCACGACGCTGGAGCGGCGCCTTCACCACTTCGAGATCCCGCCGGCCAGCCTGCAGGGGTTCGTGACCATCTCCATGCTCGTCTCCGTGGTGCTCTACGACCGCCTCTTCGTGCCCTTCATGCGGCGGCTGACCAAGAACCCGCGCGGCATCTCGCTGCTCCAGCGCATGGGCGTCGGGCTCGTCTTCCACATCGTGATCATGGTGATCGCGTCGCTGACGGAGCGGCACCGGCTGCGCGTGGCAATGGAGAACGGCATATTCGAGAGCAAGGGCACGACCGTCCCGCTCTCCATCTTCGTGCTGCTCCCGCAGTTCGTGCTCATGGGCGTGGCCGACGCGTTCCTGGAGGTCGCCAAGATCGAGTTCTTCTACGACCAGGCGCCCGAGGGCATGAAGAGCCTCGGCACCTCCTACTCCATGACCAGCCTCGGCATCGGCAACTTCCTCAGCAGCTTCCTGCTGTCGACGGTGTCGCGCGTCACGCGCCAGCACGGGCAGGGAGGGTGGATCCAGAACAACCTCAACGCCTCCCGGTTGGACCACTACTACGCCTTCTTCGCGGTCCTCAACTGCGTCAACCTCTTTGTCTTCTTCGCCGTGTGCCGGATGTACGTGTACAACGCCGAGGTCACCCACGTCGTTGATGGTGGTGGCGGCGGGGAGAAACAGAGGCCGGAAGTGGCGATGCAGCCACCTGCTGCCGTAGGCGCGGTAGAAGTCCACCCTTGATGTTCCCTCCAAAACCCTCATCAATCGAATTCAAAGTATTGTGAAATAGTACTGCACGGTACCATATTATGGAAACAAAAACCACAACAGCTATAGAACTGAAAATAGGAATAATAACAAGAAAAAAAAAGGCAAACGCAAAATTTGTAAACACCAACTTAAAAACCCAATAAGATGAAAATTAGAGTTCAGATGGAAAATGACCATTACGCTTGTTAATTTATTTATTTTGACACAATACATAAGCAGACGCTCATACATACACACATACACTCATTTCTATGAACGCGCACACACACTACCCTTATGAGCACTAGGGCTGGACACGAGCCGAGCCGAGCCGAGCTTGATCCGAGCCTGCCCTTGACTCGCCATGAACGAGCTAAGCTCGGCTCGGCTCGCTAGTTGAACGAGCCTGCTTTTGGAGGCTCGGCTCGTCTTGCATCTGGCTCGGTTCAGACTGAGCGGCTCGTGGGTGCCCTGCTGTATGTGTGCGGCGCCCGATGCTGATGTGCCAGTGCTGCAGTGCATGCGTGCGTGAGTCAGCTAGTGCTAGTGCATGCGTGAAGTGTGCGTGCTAGCCGTCGGTGTGAGTGCGTGCGCGCCGCCAGAGGGAGCCATGGAAGTCATACATGCTTGTGCTTGGGGCGGAGGACACTAGGGACTGCGGCGAGCTTGGCCATGAACCTCAGGAGCGAGCGATTTAACGGCGGCTATGACGCGGCGCCGAACGGGCGCGTCTGCCGATGGTGCCGAGAGAGAGAGAGAGATCCGTCCAACATCGGGCGTGCCGAGGAGGATGACGACTTCGTCAAGTCATGGCGAGAGCAGCGGCGCGGCGGGGGAAGTCAGGGGTGCCGGCATCTCGTGCACGCACTCGCTAGGGTTAGCCAGGGGTGCTTCGTAGTGGGCTTGGGCTGTTCCGTAGGCTGCTTAGTGTATACACTGGGCTGCAAATTTTCTAAAAAAAAACTGGGCCACGAAACAGGCCACTGAGCTGGACCGAGCGCAAACCGGCTCGGCTCGGTCGCCGAACGAGTCGAATATTCACAGCTCGGCTCGGTCTATTTCCATGTCGGGCCGAGCTGAGTCGGGCCGAGCTGGAGCGAGTTTCGGGCCGAGCTAAAAAGCTCGCTCGAGCATCCAGCCCTAATGAGCACCTCCCAGAGACTGGTCATGTTAAGATTGACGAAGTTGTCACAGACGTCTTCATAGTCGACGAGAACGTCTCCTCCCATTAAACGCACATCACCAGAAAAATCCAGAAAAATGCGACTAACAACATCAAGTCTAGAACTTGAACCTTGGTAGGCTGCCGATACCATTGTCCCTCAACCACAGGTTTCTTCGCCATTACGCTTTTATTTAAGTGAAAACAACTTTCACCTGCGGATGTCACTAGTAACATGATCGTAAATGAGATTAGCGGGGTGTGTGCGGTGATCTTATAGCAAAGGTCGTTATACACACATAAAAGTGACATGACGATGTGATATGGGCAAGCCTCTTGGGTGGCCCGATCATCACGAACTGAAGGTGGATTTGAGGAAAAACATGATTAAAACAAGAGAAAACACAAGGGGAAAGACTCAAATCGACACACACAGATGCAAATAAAGATACACATAGATAGACCACTGATCCAAATCATCCAAAGAGAGATAGAAAAATATAGGGTTCTTCTCAAGCCCTATGATAAGGAGAGCTTGATGCTTCTTATGAACCATTTCTTCCCAACGAGTGGAGGTCTTGATATTCCTAAAGGAATCTACTCATATGGAGCCTTACCCTCAAGAGGAGGTCTTGATTCCACAAGGGAGGATAGATCAAACAAATGGGAGATACATGAGAAAAGCTATATGGTTTATAGTTCTAGTGTTTGCTAACCCTAGAGAGGAGGTGGGGGAGGTATTTATAGTCTAGCTCAAGAAGGCGTAAGTGAGGAGGGGAAAGGTACATGGGTGGCAGGGGCGGAAGTTTCGGGGTGGACCGGATATTCCGGGAAACTTCCGGGATATCCAGAGTGTTTGCACAGTTGTGCACTAGGAAGGCCGGATGTTTCATAGTGGTGCGGAAGTTCCGGTGTTGGCCGGAAGTTCTCGAATTTCCAAAGGCCCTCACTTTGCCTCTAGAACGTCGTCTTCATGATCCATTCATTCATCTTCACGGTCCCGTCTCCTCTTCCATACTTCCCTCGCGCATTGGTGTAGCCACTCGCTTGTGTAGGACCTCTATTGCATGCTCGCCGTTTATCTCAAACCTATATGTGCAAATGGTAGGGAGGTCAAGTAATATCATCCTCGAGAGAGTCAAGCAGACACGTGTAAAGTAGAAGATTCACATTTATATGTATGATGTGGCAGATGGACATGTCACTTGACAATGGGGCTCTTGACATGGTGATGTCCTTAAGGTGCACCACACCATCTCCCCGGCCCCCTATGGGGAAGATCCGTCCTCGGATCGAGATCTTCTTCACCATGGGAAAGAGATGGTGTTGCCTTGTAGAAATGGATGTTCATAGTGCACTCATCCTCTTGAGGTGGTATATGGCCACTCTCCTATGTTGATCCTCCATCAAGATGTGTATCATGCAAGTAACAATAAGGAAACAACAATGAAAGTGTACCCGATCCGTAAAGCTCATATCGAGATAGTTCCAAGGGATAGAAGTTACCTTTGCATGATTTTGATAAGCTCGGCGTGAAAGATCTTGGCGACTGGATGTGAATGGGACAACACACACAAGGGTATTCATTCAAATGTAACTCTCTAATCTCTTTTGGTCAACTCATGTTTAGAGGGAATTGACAAGTAGTCATTGGGGCCTCTGCATGCACAAACAAAAGCAAAGAATGCCTATGCATGATAACTGAATGCATCATCCATCATGATGCATCTCTTATCTTGCACATCACCGTTAGCAGTTTAGCACAAAGCATGGTCAATGAATAAATGGTGTGTGCATGGCATATGCCATAGCGGTAATTGTCATCATGCATATTGTGAAAGAAGGAAGGCAAGTATGCTTCACATGCAATATGTCAAAGTCTCCAATCTTATGTGATAAAGCTATGGGAGCATTCTCATGTTCGAGAATAAAAACATTGTTGCACTCGGCACATATCAAATAGTAATCACCTAACATGAGAGAGGCAACAAATGGTGTAACTTGGCAACATTCTAGGAAAATTATGTGAAAAGCATGGAAATGGTTGCCATAAACCAAATGGAAGGAAAATGTAGTCATCATGGGTGATGCAACACAAAAAAATATCAAAAGTATTATGTCATGCAAACTGGTGTTGCAAAGATGCAACATACTAGATGCATCCAAATAACTGAAACAATAACAAGAAATATCTCCATCAAGCATGCAAATACAGATACACGTAATAGCATCATGGATTTGTATAGTGTGAAGCATGGGTCACAAAGGCATGTCATCCTAATGAAAATAATCAAGGCATGCAATGCGAAAAGGGCATTATGGGCACAAAGTGTGAAATGGACAATACCCATGGTTATCTAGAAACAACAAATAGAATATGAAGAATGTGCTGGAGAATATAAACACAATATTGTCATACCAGTCAACATAGACATCTAAGTAATAGCAATTCACTAGTCGCAGCTTCCTTTCCAGTGTTTATAGCCGCTTGATGATCCCTTGTGTGCCATGTATTGGAGTCGTAGCCCCTCCCTCAAAATTGGTCGGTAAAGCTACCAATTGTTCAAATAGGGGTGGTGATGTAGACTGTCATTCATGGTCAGGATCCTCCGGTACATCTAGTAGCTTGCATAGGCGTCCTTTGCTGAGTAGCGTAGGTGCTCTTCCGAAAGTGGCTTCCATTCCCAATAGTCATGAAATCGTTCTGGGAATGTTGTCTTCACATTACTGTAATAGCGATATATGATCGCTGCTGCAAGGTCCTCATCGGTAATTATGATGCATTCCTTGAGAAGAGCCTTCTTATATCCTCTATTGTCCAGCCCAGCAAAGGTTATTCCTCTATGTTCCAAGAAATATTTGAGCACTGCACACGGCTCCTTGGACATGCACAAGTGGTAGACAAGACATGCTTGCACATTGATAGTTGCATCACGGTGGCACACAGTCGTTGATAAAAACTATGTCAGGTGTACTCAAGGTACAAGCCGACAAACTTGTACTTCTCCCGTTGAAGGCATTGTTCGTACAATCATAGAGTGTAGCTTTCAGTTATATCAAGACAAATTCAAACTTATGGTTGGAGGTCACCCCCGGATGGCTCTCTTTAAGAAGATCGAGATGGATATGAACATGGTCTAAAAAGGAGCTCTTATGCGATAGTTATGACAAGTTCAGAGATGCTCATGTTGACACGAGATTAAAGAATGGCATGAAACTCAATTAAGATGGCCTCTGATGGTAAACATTTCAACACAAAAGTTGTGCGTCTCGTCGAAGCAATCAATTTTAATATAAAAACCGGTCCAATCCGTCATATGCAAAAGTTAGAGCCATTGGAATGCAGCCCTGCCAGGAGGCAAAATATGGCGCACCCCATCAGACAAGTGTTTGATGGGGAGCGCCACCAATCGACTGTTTGCATGAGAAATTCGGCCTCAAGATGGCCTCGAATCGAGAAACGTTCAACATGAAAGTTGTTCGCCTCGTTGAAGCGGTCAAATTTGCTTTTGGTATTATCCTCATACGAGGTTGTTTGTGGCCCGTGGGACCTAAAACCCGAACTGATGTTCCAGACTTACCTAAATCCGAGTTCGGTTAATTTTGGAAATATTTGGACGTGATTTGGAGTCTTTTTCTTGTACGGTAAGTCCATCCGCCTCTTATATACCTAAGGGGTGACGGCCGATTGAACAACACAAAATCGAACAAACCGTCTACCACTTTTTATCTTTTATTTTTTTCTCCTTAACCCTAGGTCTTCTTCTTCCTCGTTCTTTGTCTGTTCTTTTTGTTGCAGGGCGGCGAACCTCGAGGCTCTAGGGGTGATCAGGTTGACCTAGGGCAGCCCATAGCCGCCGCACGCCCTGACTGGGTCCCTCCCGGGCGTGTGGGGTTTCGGGTCTACAAAAGCGCCCGCCGGATTGCTTGCGTACCGCGCTTCCGAACGGGTCTCCTTTGACGTGAGCTGCGGTGCATCACCACCAATGTCGAGAGTACACGGTGATGTGTTCGTGTGTGAACACATTTTTTGGCCACTCCGCTGGGGACGAAGCTTTGAACGGGCTCCAGCCCGTTCTTGTTACGAAGAGATCGTCATCTAGGGTTTGCAATCTACAAAGGTAATATGAATATCCAATACCCTATTGTAGATGCAAATAATTCGTATGGTCTTACTAGATCGTTCATGCATTTAATTACGTGCAAAGGCTGATTCAATGTAAGTTACCTGCTTCAACTTCTTAGGATACTAGTAACATGCACCATATGTACTCCAACTCTCATGCATCAGCAACCCCAGAAATCGTTATGCTAATGAACAACATGATGAGTTTGTTCAATCAAGTTGAAACACCTCGTGTAGGAACTTCCAATAGCATGCAACAAAGTGTTTCACCTTTATATCCATCGGCAACTAATTTACAATATACCAGTTCAACCATGTCGATGGATGCGAGAATTGGCCATGCTACTACTAGCTATTCTGCCAGTTACTCTCAACTGTCATATGCTACACCTCATGTTAGTAATTATTAGGCACCGTATACAACTGTAGATGCTCATAATTCGGCTCCGCGCCTTCACGGTCATAGCCGAATAAGTGAAAATTGTGCAGCAGTGCACATGCCATCATCTAATATTGTAGCATATAATGCATCCTCTACGCAATTGCATAATTTCGACAACACGTTAATGCCGAAAGAATCTAAAAGTATTGTGGAACAATGCCTTACAGAATGGGAAGTGACTAAATTAAAAAGGGATATAGCCCGAAATAATAAGATTAGTGCTCCTTGCCATGAAGAACATGATAAGGGGCTAGTTCCTGATTATAATGCAATAAAAGCTAGAGTTTTGCAAGAAGATCAACCTTTGCCGATTGGTAAAATTGGAGAGCAAAAATATGGTTTTACAACAATGTATATGCCTTCACCTAGTACTACATCATATTATACACCCCCTACACAATTGCAAAGTTTCGGCAACACCCATGTGTCATTGCCGAAAGAATAAAGCATTGGGGGGCAATCATATCCGGAGTGGGCTGAAATTGAGAAAAAGCTTAAAGCCAATTTTGCCGCTTGCCGCCAGAAAGAAATAGAAAAAGAATTGGCTCAGATAAAAGAATCATTGCCAATTGGTAGTATCAATGAAAAGAAGGGTGATTCGGAACATGAAAGTGCTTCGATTGAAAAAGCCAAATCAAGTAGTATATATTCCGAAGCCATTAAATCGAAAGAGGCAAGCATTATTGAGAAAGGGCATGGCAAGCATAGCAAAACAACCATGCTTGATTTTTCTGAAGTTAATGGAACCTACTTCCCGCCCTATGAGTTCCGTGCCATAGAAATTGACAAGCCTCAAGGACAAGAACAAGTAGCCGAACAAAATTCGGCTGACATGGATCTTCAAAGCAATGATGCACTGAATCAAGAAAAAGATGATGACAAGGCGTTGGGTAGCCATCCAAAGACGGAGCAAGATGTTCTTCAAGTCACACCACCATCATGCTCTCCCAACATATTTGAAGAGGTATGGCTTGCAAGTAATTTACCTGTTTTCAGATTTGTTCACAACTTTATTGTTGATGCATCTATTAGAAAATGCTCATAAGTAATTTTGAAAGACCAACAAAGAAGGGTAATTTACTTGTTAGCAATAAAATTGTTATTGAGCATATCGATGAACCCATTGCGCCATTTATAAAGACCGATAGTGACTTATTGTTGCAGCCAGGGCTTTCCCCATTGCTTTATCTAAAGTTCCTAATTGAGTAGCTTTGCTTATTTATTACTTGGCTTGCATTTGGTCTCAATTGAGACATGTATGCTCTAACTATTTTTGTTTCAGAAATTTAAAGCCAAGGTTAAATTCTTTTGAGAAAACTAATGCTATTATGATATCTTATCGAAAGACATCGGATATAGAGTGCAAAACACATTGCATAGCCGAATGGGGAGATTCCAAATCTGAAACATTAATTTGCTTACCTCCAAAGCTGCTCTCACACCAAGACCGGCTAAAAAATAAGAAGTATACCTTCAATTCAAGCATGTGTGATCAAATATTTGATTTGTTGCTGAAATTACAGAAGAATTGTTGAATCACCATGTTGAGCCATCTATCCAAAGACGAATGTATTGTAGGTTGCATCATTCGTTCAAGCATAATTTTGAGGATTGCAATATGTTTCATCAAATAGTCAAATCGGCCATTGGTAAAGGACGACAGGGATTTTTTGAAACACCAAAGGATACCAGTCTATTCCGATTGGTCCTGATGGCAAAACTTTTTTGCATCGGCTTCTTCAAGCCGATTCATTACATGATGAGAAGGTAAAAGCAGTGGATGATGGGATCAAGTTTTCAAGTAAAAAAAGTTGTTCAAGAGCACAATGAAGATATTATTGAAGGCGGGATTCAATCAAGGTTGCACAGAAGACGCCAAGTACGCAAAGTACTCGGGGGCAACAAAAAAATTCAGAGATCGGTACAAGCACAACCAAAGAAAACAAAGGCCAACATAAGCACAAGGGTAAGAGATCAAAAATCACTTTCACAGAGTTACTAGCTAAATATCAAAAAGCAGGTGCAGAAAAAATGCTTATCGGACAAGTAATGCAAAAGCATCAAGATCACCCCCTAGGCGCAAATATGAGGATTAGTATTGGCAAAGTGAGAATTTCAATGCAGCATATTCATATCCTTATTTTGGGCCGCCAATGCCAATGTTGTGGATGCCTCCTCATGCTCATGTAAATCCATATCCATTGTGGGATATGTATGATACAAGCACGCATTATCCATCTTATTTTACACCATCTCACCAACATTTTGTAGCTCCAAGAAGGTCACAGTTTGATGAATAATCATATGTTAAAGACCGTTTCAATAAAAAGGAATCGGTCCGGACCCCATGGAGGAAGAAAGAGGTGGTCAAGCAAGTATACCGGGTCAAGAAAGATGGTCGTGAGTGTGCTACTTCGGATTTGATCTCAAATAACTAAGAGCCAATTAAAGTGTTGACATTGGCTACAAAAGGTAAAGAAGTGAAGCAATCAATTGATAAAAATTAGAGTGCCAAATCTGAAGAAAAGAAGATGTGGGTGCACCAGGCCCGAAAAGAGTTGCCATTGGTTGAAACAAAATCACAGTCGAGGTGCTCACTCGGCTTTTCGTATTGGCAAAAGGAGTTACAAAAGCTTAGTGCACAAGAGTTGAGAAACAAGAACATGGCATGGGTTCCCAAGAGGAACAATCAAAATAAAAATGATGCATGTCCTTGTATTGCACCAAGTGTTACAGAAGTGAAGAAAGGGAAGGATGGAAGCCGAAAACAATTAAGCCGAAGGTGTGCATCATCCCATGAAAATCTTCGGTTAGCACATCATCCATATTCGTCAAACATGTCATTGATGCCTTTGCCATGGAATTCATCCCCAAGTATGATTGGTTACCTTCCATGGGCTTATTTTGATCCATGGATGCAATATAAAAATTTTATGTCATGAAAGGGTATTACCAAATCACACTATACATTTGATTAGCTACAAGTTTGTTGCTGATCCAGAGGGCCGAAATACTTGATTTGTTATTTCATTTGTTTATTTTTGGCTATAGGTGCTTTGGTGGATGAGGTTTACATGGACCTTATATTAATGGCCCATACATAACTATCGCCCTAAGAAACTATCTAATCATGGTCGGTGTGGAATTCTAACATCGTCTTTAGTTCGATTGGAGAGCGAGACAAGTACTATGGAGATAATGTTTTGATGGTTGAATTCATAACAATGGCCACAGTGTTGGTGTTATTTATATATCTCCGTATAGTGTTATTCCGTGAAGCCTCGTATGCCTCTTAAAATATTTATTGCACAATAATCAAAGCCGAATATGCAATGTTGTTCGGTTTGGAGCTTTTGGTTGCCATAGGTGCTACACATATAGACTTTCGGTGATTCGTTATGAATAGTGCAACAAATATCAAAAGTTATCAATGTCTCAACGAATCGCTTATAATTTATCTTGAGGCATGTTTAGATGTAATATTCTCCTTGGGTGGCTTTCATATTGTTCATATATCTAGACATGACAATTGGAAATAATTGGCACCGCCAGCATTTGGCTACCATGTTGATCATGGTGTATTGCATATCTATCAATAGCCAATGCTTAGTCTCATCGAAATAGGTAAGGCCGAACTGAAGCCCACCGCTTCGGCCACTAATGAAACTTTTATGCAGGCAAAGTAAGGATTGGAAAAGGTTCATTTGTGATTATCTGTAAAATCCTAGCAAAAGGTGAACAATATGGTTTGGAGGATGGCTTTGAGATACACACCTATGGAACTTTATCACCGGATTGTTATAGAAGTTGAGAAGTTTTCACCCAAATTTGCATCAAGGATTCAAACAAGTAATGATCAATATATACTTATCGCCCTAAGCACATGCAAAATTTTCAATAGAGTGTTAACATCATCCTTAGAACCATCATGGAAGAAGTTATTTTTCGCCATGCTAGCTTTGCCGAAAAACAGGGGGCATGTGTTGACGTTCAAAAGTGGCACAATCATAGAGAGTAGCTTTAAATTATATCAAGACTAATTCAAACTTATGATTGGAGGTCACATGTGGATGGCTCTCTTTAAGAAGATCGAGATGGATATGAACATGGTCTAAAAACGAAGCTCTTATGCAATAGTTATGACAAGTTCAGAGATGCTCATATTGACACGAGATTAAAGAATGGCGTGAAACTCAATTAATATGGCCTCTGATGGACAACGTTTCAACACGAAAGTTATGCGTCTCGTCGGAGCGATCTATTTTGATATAAATATCGTCCCAATCCGAGTTCGTGTGCAAAAGTTAGAGTTATTGGAATGCAGCCCTGCCTGGAGGCAAAATATGGCGCGCCCCACTAGACAAGTGTTTGATGGGTAGCGCCACCAATTGACTATTTTGCGTGAGAGATCCGGCCCTCAAGATGGCTTCGAATCGAAAGAAGTTCAACACGAAATTTGTTCATCTCGTTGAAGCGGTCAAATTTTCTTCTGGGCTCATCTTCATTCAATTTCGTTTGTGTCCTGTGGGATTCAAAAACCGAACTGATGTTCCAGACTTACCTAAATCCGAGTTCGGTTATTTTTGGAAAGATTTGAACGTGATTTGGAGTCTTTTTCTTATACGGAAAGTCCATCCGCCTCTTATATACCTAAGGGGTGACGGCCGATTGAACAACACACAATAAAACAAATCATCTACCACTTTTTATCGTTTTATCTTTTCTCCTTAACCCTAGGTCTTCTTCTTCCTCGTTCTTCGTCTGTTCTTTTTGTTGCCGGACGGCGAACCTCGAGGCCCTAGGGCAATCAGGTTGACCTAGGGCTGCCCATTGCCGCTGCGTGCCCTGACGGGGTCCCTCCTGGGCGTGTGAGGTTTCGGGTCTACAAAAGCGCCCGCCGGATTGCTTGCGTACCGTGCTTCCGGACGAGTCTCCTTTGACGTGAGCTACGGTGCAACACCCTCGGCTTTGGAGGTACACGGTGACGTGTTCGTGTGCGAACACACTTATTCGGCTATGACCGTGAAGGTGCGGAGCTGAATTATGAGCATCTAAAGTTGTATACGGTGCCGAATAATTACTAACATGAGGTGTAGCATATGACGGTTGAGAGTAACTGGCAGAATAGCTAGTAGTAGCATGGCCAATTCTCCCATCCATCGGCATGGTTGAACTGGTATATTGTAAATTAGTTGCCGATGGATAAAAAGGTGAAACACTTTGTTGCATGCTATTGGAAGTTCCTACACTAGGTGTTTCAACTTGATTGAACAAACTCATCATGTTGTTCATTAGCATAACGATTTCTGGGGTTGCCGATGCATGAGAGTTGGAGTACATATGGTGCATGTTACTAGTATCATAAGAAGTTGAAGCAGGTAACTTACATTGAATCGGCCTTTGCACATAATTAGATGCATGATCGAAAATACTAAGGCTGACCGATAGAGTATACTCATTGAACAATCTAGTAACACCATACGAATTATTTGCATCTACAGTAGGGAATTGGGTATTCATATTACCTTTGTAGATTGCAAACCCTAGATGACGATCTCTTCATAGCAAGAACGAGCTGGAGCCCGTACAAAGCTTTGCCCCCAGCGGAGTCATCAAAAAGTGTGTTCGCACAT
This sequence comes from Aegilops bicornis, assembly GCA_021605145.1. Taxonomy (NCBI): domain Eukaryota; kingdom Viridiplantae; phylum Streptophyta; class Magnoliopsida; order Poales; family Poaceae; genus Aegilops; species Aegilops bicornis. Next base: position 298,405,082 of record CM038669.1, read on the forward strand.
GAACATGTCCCCGTGTACCTCCAACGCCGAGGGTGATGCACCGCAGCTCACGTCGAAGGAGACCTATCCGTAAGCGCGGTACGCAAGCAATCTGGCGGGCACTTTTCAGACCCAAACCCCCATGCGCCCGGGAGGGACCCCGTCTGGACGCGCGGCGGCTATGGGCTGCCCTAGGTCGATCTGATCGCCCCTAGGGCCTCGAGGTTCGCCGTCCTGCAACAAGAAAAACGACAAAGAACGAGGAAGAAGAAGAGCAAAGGGAGCAGATAAAAGTAAAGGTAAAAGTGGTAGATGATTTTCTCGATTGTGTGTTGTTCAACCGGCCGTCACCTCTTAGGTATATAAGAGGTGGATGGACTTCCGTACAAGAAAAGGACTCCAAATCTTTCCAAAATTAATCGAACTCGGATTTAGGTAAGTCTGGAACATCAGTTCGGTTTTTAGTTCCCACAGTCCACAAACAACCTTGGATGAAGATGATCCCAAAAGCAAATTTGATCATTTCAACGAGACAAACAACTCTCGTGTTGAACATTTTTCAATCTGAAGCCTTCTTGAGGGCCAAATCTCTCACGCAAAATAGTCAATTGGTGGCGCTACCCATCACACACTTGTGTGGTGGGGCGCGCCATATTTTGCCTCCTGGCGGGGCTGCATTCCGATGGCTCTAATTTTTGCATACGAACTTGGATTGGGGCGTATTTTATATCAAAATCGATCGCTTTGACAAGATGCACAACTTTCGTGTTGAAACATTTTCCATCAGAGGCAATCTTAATTGAGTTTCATGTCATTCTTTAATCTTGTGCCAACATGAGCATCTCTGAACTTGTCATAACTATTGCATAAGAGCTCCGTTTTAGACCATGTTCATATCCATCTCGATCTTCTTAAAGATAGCCATCCGGAGGTGCCCTTCAATCATAAGTTTGAATTAGTCTTGATATAACTTAAAGCTACTCTCTATGATTGTGTCACTTTTGAGCGTCAACAGCAAGGAGATCGCTCAGTAGGGCACCACCAAACTAATAGACAGACACAGAGAGGGGCTACTAGGGCAACCAAATAGTCGGGTTGCTAGAAAGCTCGACCATACCCCCTATAGAAAATGACCTCAAACCATCATAATCGGCCATGCAACACACAATCGCAAATCCATCTAACAAAACAACACACAATTCATGGCCTTCTTCAGGAGATACACAACGCTGAAATGCCCCTGTCATACTGCAATGATGTAACTCTCCATTGATAATAGTCATGGACTTAGACCGCCGGATTATCTGCCTGGCCGAAATTTCATCCTCCGGTAACTCGCCCCGGTTCATATACGCCAAATATGGATTCGTCTAATCTGGGATAACATGAAGAGCCACCACCAACTGAGCCTCCGGATCAGGAACAGCCAAATCCTCTTCTGTAGGGAGCTTGACAGATGGATTATGCAGCACATCCAGGAAGACATTGGGTGGAACCGGTTTATGTTGGGAACCCAAGCGGCTTAAAGCGTCCGCCGCTTCATTCTTCCGCCGGTCCACATGATCGACCTGATAACCTTTGAAGTGGCCTGCAACAATGTCCACCTCTCGACGATATGCTGCCATGAGTGGGTCCTTCGAATCCCAAGTACCAAACACTTGTTGAGCCACCAGGTCCGAGTCGCCGAAGCACTTAACCCGACTTAAATTCATCTCCTTAGCCATCCGAAGACCGTGGAGTAAAGCCTCATATTCAGCTGCATTGTTAGTGCAAGGGAACATTAAACGGAGAACATAACAAAATTTATCACCTCGCGGGGAAGTTAATACGACTCCAGCCCCCGAGCCCTCCAATTGCCTGGACCCATCAAAATGAATAGTCCAATAAGTATGATCCGGCTTCTCTTCTGGCGCCTGTAACTCTGTCCAGTCATCGATGAAATCCACCAATGCTTGGGACTTGATTGCCGTCCGAGGCACATATTTTAAACCATGAGGTCCAAGCTCAATGGCCCACTTATAACCCGCCGATTGCTTCCCTGTTCTGGATTATATCCCCCAAAGGAGCAGAACTGACCACAGTGATGGGATGACCCTAGAAATATTGCTTAAGCTTCCGGCTCGCCATAAAAACTCCATACACCAGCTTCTGCCAATGCTGGTACCTCTACTTGGACTCAATAAGTACTTCACTGATATAATAAACTGGCCGTTGAACCGGATACTCCTTTCCAGCCTCCTTGCGCTCCACCACAATAGCCACGCTGACAGCCCGGGAGTTAGCAGCCACATATAACAGCAAGGGCTCCTTATCAACAGGAGCAGCAAGGATAGGTGATTCAGCTAGCTGCCGCTTTAAGTTTTCAAATGCTTCTTTGGCGGCGTCACTCCAGACGAAGTCATCTCTCTTCTTCAACATTTGATACAAAGGGATGGCCTTCTCCCCAAGGCGACTGATAAACCGACTCAAGGCTGCAATCCGGCCTGCCAGGCGTTGAACATCATTGATACACTTCGGTTTAGCCAAAGAAGTTATGGCCTTGATTTTCTCCGGATTGGCTTCAATGCCCCTGTTAGACACCAGAAAGCCCAAGAGCTTACCTGCCGGTACACCAAAGACACACTTGGCCGGATTAAGCATCATTTTATAAACCCAGAGGTTATCAAAGGTCTCCTTCAAGTCATCTATCAATGTCTCCTCCTTTCTGGATTTCACCACAATATCATCCACATAAGCATGAACATTGCGGCTAATCTGATTATGAAGACAATTCTGCACACATCGCTGATAAGTCACCTGGGCACTCTTGAGCCCAAAGGGCATAGATACATAGCAGAAGGCTCCAAAAGGAGTTATAAAAGTTGTCTTCTCCTGGTCCTTAACTGCCATTTTGATCTGATGGTAACCAGAATAAACATCCATAAAGCTCAAACGCTCACAACCCGTCGTAGCATCAATGATTTGATCAATACAAGGGAGAGCAAAAGGATCTGCCGGACAAGCCTTGTTCAATTCTGTGTAGTCCACACACATACGCCAAGTGCCGTTCTTCTTAAGTACCAGCACCGGATTAGCCAACCATTCAGGATGAAATACTTCAACGATAAACCCAGCCGCCAAGAGCCTGGCTACCTCCTCATCAATTGCCTTGCGTCTTTCTTCATTGAACCGGCGAAGGAACTGCTTGACCGGTTTAAACTTGGGATCGACATTAAGAGTGTGCTCAGCGAGTTCTCTCGGTACACCTGGCATGTCAGAAGGCTTCCATGCAAAGATGTCCCGATTCTCACGGATGAACTCGATGAGCGCGCTTTCCTATTTCGGATCCAAGTTAGCCCTGATGCTAAACTGCTTGGATGAATCGCCAGGAACAAAATCAACCAGCTTAGTCTCATCAGCCGATTTAAACTTCAAGGCCGGATCATGCTCTGTAGTTGGCTTTTTCAAAGAAGTCATATCCGCCGGATCAACATTGTCCTTGTAGAACTTCAACTCCTCTGTTGCACAAACTGACTCAGCATATGCTGCATCACCTTCTTCACATTCCAAAGAGATCTTACGGCTTCCATGAACCGTGATGGTCCCCTGATGACCCGGCATCTTGAGCTGCAGATAGACATAACAGGGCCTTGCCATGAACTTAGCATAAGTCAGCCGTCCAAACAGGGCATGATACAGGCTCTTGATTTTCACCACTTCAAAAGTCAATGTCTCTGATCTTGAATCATGCTGATCTCCAAAAGCAACCTCCAGAGCGATCTTACCAACTGGATCGCCCGATTTACGGTGCACCACACCATGGAAGACCGTGTTGGACGGTTTAAGATTTTTATCTGTTAACCCCATGCGACGAAAGGTTTCATAATAAAGGATATTGATACTACTCCCTCCATCCATGAGTACCTTGGTGAACTTATTTCCTGCAACCTGAGGCGCCACCACCAATGCTAGATGACCCGGATTATCAACCCAAGGTGGATGATCCTCTCGACTCCACACAATGGGATGTTCAGACCAGCGCAAGTAACGGGGCACCGCCGGTTCAACGGAGTTCACTGCCCTTTTATGAAGCTTCTGATCATGCTTGCACAGGCTAGTGGTGAAGACATGATAATGCCCACTATTCAACTGCTTCAGGTTGCTCTGGTAACCCGACTGTTGCTGTTGCTGTTGATTGCCCGGATGATTATAACCACCTTGGTTGCCCTGGTTGCCTTGATTGCCATGCCCGCTCTGATTACCATGAAAACCTGAACCGGAACTGCCTCCATCTTAACCCAGCCCATGAGATCCGGGGCCTGAACCGCCGCCCGGTCCATGATCATACCGAAAAAAATCTGAATTTTTGAACTCCTGCATAATATAGCAATCCTTCCAGAGGCGCATGGCCGGCTTATCTCGTGACCCGTGCTTTGGGCAAGGCTGGTTTAACAGGTAAGACAGGCGCTCTGGATTGGGAATTGGTCCTCCGCCACGCGGGGCGGTTTACCCTTACGACGCTGGCCTTTGTCCTGCGCGTTGGTATTAGCCACAAAATCTAAACTGTTATCCGCTTTACGCTTACCGCTGTTTCCATGACTCGCCGGGTTATGCTGCTGCCCTTTGGTGCTGCTGCTCTTCTTTCCCTTCCCTGTCTTGTCGTCGTCAGACTCGGGGTCCTTGGTACTATCAGAGTCGGCATACTTTTTCAGGGCTGCCATAAGCGTTCTCATGTCATTGCAATGACGTTTGAGCCGTCCCAACTTCAACTTCAGAGGTGCAAACCGGCAATTGCCTTCCAACGTTAAGACTGCCGTATCAGCGTTGATGCGGTCTGATGAATGCAAAATCTCCGAAACCCGGCGCACATAACAGGTTGTTGACTCTCCTTCCTCCTGGACACAGGCAGCTAAGTCCACAATTGACATGGGCTGCTTGCATGTATCCTTGAAATTCTGGATAAACTGGGCCCTTAACTTGGCCCATGACCCAATGGAGTTAGCTGGTAGGTTTTTCAACCATGTGCGAGCTGTTCCCTCCAACATCACGGTGAAGTATTTAGCACACGCCACATCGTCCACATCCAGCATCTCCATCGCCATCTCATAGCTTTCAACCCATGACTCGGGGGATAAATCGGCAGTGTAATTCGGCACTTTACGTGGGCCCTTGAAATCCTTGGGCAGGCGCACGTTGCGCAGTGCTGGGACGAGACACGGCACCCCCAAAGAACTGGAGGTAGCCCCTGGTGCCACCGAAGTTATCGGACGAACCAGAGTAAGTTGGCGGGCTTCATGCTGCGCCGCTAACTCGGCCTCTCGACGTGCCCTAGCATGATCCACCGCATCCTGAGCATCTCCACTGCCACCCGCTGGGTTATGGCCACGGGGCGGATTACGATTTCGCGGACTGCTCGACACGGGCGGTTCATCCATATGCCTGCTATAACTCTGGCTCGGGCGGGGAGTAGAATGAATCCTTTCGCGGTTGTATGAATAAGCCTGCTGCTGAGTCAAGGCTGTCTGAAGGAGCTCTCTAGCCCGTCATGTCTTGACCGCTACTAGGGACTCGCCTTCGATCGGGAGAGCTGCCAAGTGTGAAGCGGTGGCAACAATGTTATCCAACGGGTTAGAGTAATGACCCGGTGGTGTTGGGACGTGCTGCGGCAGGACATTGTTCTGGCGAGGCAGATCCGTCAGGCGCGGCTGAACCGGCGCCCCTGTCCAGGTGCCTCCACCCGGTTTACCACTAGTGGATTACTGGTTCCTGCTCCTAGGGTGTCAAAGAGATTCCTGGCTTCATAAACCGGAGGTAGGTGAGATTGGTACCTTCTCCTCGTGACATCATTTGATGCGCTCTGATCTAATATAAGCCGGTAAGCCTGTGCATCCAACTCGGCCCGCTCTGCGGCCATCCTGGTATCTTCGGCTGCCAGATCGGCCTTGGCCTGAGTTATCTGATCTTTCACCTTTGCAATTTCCGTGTTATGCGCCTCCTGATTCGCCGGATTGACTTCTACTAGCAACGTTGCCAAAGCATCAAACAAGTCAGACAAAACTGAGCGGTGATACGGGGCCTCCTACCTCATTTGTTGTAAGCCCTCTTGATCTGGAAATCATTCTTTGCTGCTTTGTCGAAGAGTGCGATGCGGTATGTACCGGCCATGAAGATCGCAACCCGGCTTGGTGGATCAAAGGGGTCCGGAATACTGTCGCCATCGGAACAGCCCCCAATCCGACCATCTTCCAACTGGTACAGTGACTCGGTTTCTTCGGTCGATGACTCGTCATCAGAATAAACTACGGTCTCACCACCAGATGCCGGTCTATCCTCAGATTCCGCTCCATGGATGACTCCCACGAAGGCACGCCTCATGGCAGGCTGAACCCGGGCGGGCCTCGCACGCTGAGCCGTTTCGACGATGTCGGTGCAGATGTCCGGCTCAGGGCCCGGCTCGCCGATCTTGCCAATGAAGACGTGGATGCTGCCGAAGGGGACCCGGTACCCGTACTTGATTGAGCCGGCCTCGGGGCCCCAACCTGCATCGTCGATGCAGAGCTTGCCGCGATGACTCTTTAGTCATTCGGCCCACAGCGTATCCCTTGAGCCCTTCGAAGCTGCCCTCTAAGAACTTGAAACCATCGTGCGATAGCCCCACGGTGGGCGCCAACTGTCGTGGTTTTGTCACGGCAGATGTCCTAATGAAAGGACTTAGTCGTGGAGCCATTGCGACGGGTTAGCTTAAAGGGGTTAAAGCGGACAAAGGACACAGAGAGTTTATACTAGTTCGGCCCCTTGCGGTGAAGGTAAAAGCCTAATCCAGTTGTTGTGGAATTTCTAGGGTTTCAATGACCAGGGAGCGAATCCGCTATGCCTGGCTCTCGAGTTGTTCTTTGTTGTCCCTAAACCGCCGCCGGGTCGTCCCCTTATATACATGGGCTGGCGCCCGTCGGTTTACAGGATCTTGAGGCCGGCTCATAAACGTGTCTGGCCCGGTATCTACTATTTCTATCTTACAACACGAGCTTCAATGTCGGTTTATGTCTACAGGCCTTAATCTGCCTTTGGGCCCTGGGCCTTCATAAAGCGCCGTCGTCTTTGTCTTCATGGGCTTCAAATATAATAACTCATTATAGGGATAACCCGGCCTCTCCTGGCCGGTTTACGCCCAACAGTAATATCCCCAACACGTATTCTTATAGTCGTGAGAGAATCCATTCAACCCCTCGCCCAAGCCGGAGTTATAGCAGGCACATGGACTCCCCGACGGTATCAAGCAGTGAGCAGCGTCGTAACCCGCCCTGTGGACATAACCCGCCTCATAACACTCAGGCCCTGATGAATCAGGAGAGACCACGTCGCGAGTCTGAACCGGCAGCCCAAAACACGGCTCGTTAGTCGTCTCCGGTTTATCCGACAGCTTCGGTGGAGTTAGGCGTAACCTCCCGATGACTGGTGTGTCGTGTTTAGTGCCGGCTCTACGTAACGTACGTCTGCCCAAGGATCTCAAGGGTCCTCGTAAGGTGCCTAATTACACAGTGACTTACCCCCTGAGATGTGGGTCGAAAGTTATGAGATGGCGATGGAGTTACTGGACATCGATGAGACTGCATGTGCTAAGTGTTTCACCATGATGTTGGAGGGAACAGTTCGCACCTGGTTAAAAGTACTGCCAGCTAACTCCATTGGATCATGGGCCGAGTTACGAGCCCAGTTCATACATCAGTTTAAAGACACGTGCAAGCAACCGATGTCGATTGTGGATTTGGCTGCTTGTGTTCAAGAAGAAGGTGAGTCGACAACCCATTGGGTGCGCCGGGTCTCAGCAATTCCGCTTTTCGTCGGATCGTATCAAGGCTGATTCAGCAGTCCTAATGTTGGAAAGCAATTATCGTTTCATTCCTTTGAAGCAGAAATTAGGGCGACTCAAACGCCACTGTAATGACATGGGAACGCTCATGGCAGCTCTAGTCAAATATGCCGACTCTGATAGTACCAAGGACCCCGAGTCTGATGATGATAAGCCGGGAAAGGGAAAGAAGAGTGGCAACACCAAGGGTCAGCATCATAACCCGGCGAGCCAGGGGGGCAATGGCAAGCGTAAAACGGATGGTAATTCGGATTTTGTGGCCAATACTAATACACAGAGTAACAGTCAGTGCCGTAAGGGAAAGCCACCTCCTCGGACAGAAGGACCAATTGTCAATCTTGAGCATCTGCTAAATCAGCCCTGTCCGAAACACGGATCACGTGAAAGGCCATCCGGTCACCTTTGGAAGGACTGTCAGATTATGAAAGAGTTCAAAAATTTGATTTGTTTCGGAATGATCATGGGCCGAGCGGTGGCTCCGGTTTAGGACCGGGTTATGGTGGCGGCGGTCCTCATGGACCGGGTTATGGTGGCAGCAGTTCTAATTCTGGCTTCCAGGGTCATCAAGGAAATCAAGGAAATCAGGGCGGTTATCATCAGCAGTCTGGCCAGGGAAATCAACAACAACAATCTGGGTATCAGAGTAACCCAAAGCAGTTCAATAGTGGGTAGTACCACGTCTTCACCACAAGTTTATGCAAGCGGGACCAAAAGCTCCATAAAAGGGCTGTGAACACCGTTGAGCCGGCAGTTCCACATTACTTATTTGATGGTCTGAGCAGCCTATTGTGTGGAGTCGTGAGGATCACCCGCCCCGGGTTGACAATCCGGGTCACCTGGCTTTGGTGGTGGCGCCTCAGGTTGGAGGATATAAATTCACAAAGTTACTCATGGATGGAGGTAGCAACATCAATATCCTTTTTGAAACTTTCCGTCGCATGGGGCCGACTGACAAAAATCTTAAGCCATCAAATACTGTCTTTATGGCGTGGTGCCTGGCAAATCGGCATACTTGGTTGGGAAAATAGCTTTGGAGGTTGCATTTGGGGATGATCATGATTCCAGGTCTGAGATGTTGACCTTTGAAGTGGTGAAGATCAAAAGCCCTTATCATGCTCTGTTTGGACGGCCGGCTTATGCCAAGTTCATGGCACGACCTTGTTACGTCTATCTACAGCTTAAGATGCTGGGTTACAAGGGGACCATAACAGTGCATGGGAGCCGGAAGATAGCTTTGGAGTGTGAGGAAGGTGATGCAGCTTATGCTGAGTCGGTTTGTGCAACGGATGAGTTAAAATTTTGTAAGGATAATGTTGATCCGGCGGACATGACATCTTTGAAAAAACCAACCACGGAACATGACCCGTCTTTGAAGTTTAAATCGGTGGATGATACCAAGCTAGTTGACTTCGTTCCTGGCGATTCGTCAAAGCAGTTCAGCATCAGTGCTAATCTGGATCCAAAACAGGAAAGCGCGCTCATTGGGTTCATCCGTGAGAACCGGGACATTTTTGCATGGAAGCCTTCTGACATGCCAGGTGTACCGAGGGAACTCTCCGAGCACACTCTCAATATTGATCCGAAGTTTAAACCAGTCAAGCAATTTCTGCGTTGTTTTAACGAAGAAAGGCGTAAGGCTATTGGTGAAGAGGTAGCTCGGCTCTTGGCGGCTGGGTTCATTGTTGAAGTTTTTCATCCTGAGTGGTTGGCTAACCCGGTGCTGGTACTTAAGAAGAACGGCACTTGGCGTATGTGTGTGGATTACATGGATTTAAACAAGGCTTATCCGGATGATCCTTTTGCTCTCCCTCGTATTGATCAAATTATTTATGCTACGGCGGGTTGTGAGCGTTTGAGGTTTTTGGATGCTTATTCTGGTTATCATCTGATCAAAATGGCAGTTAAGGACCAGGAGAAGACATCTTTTATCACTACCTTTGGAGCCTTCTGTTATGTGTCTATGCCTTTCAGGCTCAAGAGTGCCCAGGCGACTTACCAGCGATGTGTGCAGGATTGTCTTCATAATCAGATTGGGCGCAATGTTCATGCCTATGTGTATGATATTGTGGTGAAATCCAGAAAGAAGGAAACCTTGATAGATGACTTGAAGGAGACTTTTGACAATCTCCGTTTCTATAAGATGATTCTTAATCCGGCCAAGTGTGTTTTTGGTGTACCTGCAGGCAATCTATTGGGCTTTCTGGTTTCAGAGCGGGGTATTGAGGCTAACCCGGAAAAAATCAAGGCTATCACTTCCCTGGCTAAATCGAAGTGTGTCAATGATGTCCAGTGCCTAGCGGGTTGGATAGCGGCGTTGAGCCAGTTCATAAGCCGTCTGGGGGAGAAGGCTATCCCTCTATATCAGATATGAAGAAGACAGACGATTTCGTCTGGAGTAACGCTGCTAATGAGGCATTTGAAGCACTTAAAAAACAACTGGCTGAACCGCTGGTTCTCGCTGCTCCTGTTGATAAGGAGCCTTTGTTGTTGTATGTGGCTGCTAATAGCCGAGCTGTCGGTGTGACTGTAGTGGTGGAGAGGAAAGAGCAAGGAAAGGAGCATTCGGTTCAGCGTCCGGTTTATTATATCAGTGAAGTGCTCATTGAGTCTAAACAGCGATATCCACATTGGCAGAAGCTGGTATATGGAGTCTTTATGGCAAGCCGCAAGCTCAAGCAATATTTCTTTAGTCATCCTATCACTATGGTTAGCTCTGCTCCCCTAGGTGATATTATTCAGAACAGGGAAGCTACAGGCCGAATCGCCAAGTGGGCCATTGAGCTTGGACCCCATGGTTTGAAATATGTGCCTCGCACAGCAATCAAATCTCAAGCCCTTGTGGATTTTATCAATGATTGGACGGAGTTACAGATGCCTGAGGAGAAACCGGACAACACATATTAGACTATTCACTTTCATGGGTCCAGACAGTCGGAAGGCTCGAGGGCTGGAGTTGTCTTAACTTCCCCACGAGGTGACAAATTTTGTTATGTTTTAAGGCTGATGTTCCCTTGTACTAACAATGCAGCTGAATATGAGGCTTTGCTTCATGGCCTCCGGATGGCTAAGGAGATGAATTTAAGCCGAGTCGGGTGCTTTGGTGACTCAGACTTGGTAGCTCAGCAAGTTTCAGGTACTTGGGATTCTAAGGGCCCACTCATGGCGGCTTATCAACGAGAGGTGGACATTATTGCTAGTCACTTCAAGGTTTATCAAGTTGAGCATGTTGATCGGAGAAAGAATGAAGCGACTGATGCCTTAAGCCGGTTGGGTTCCCAACGTAAACCGGTGCCGCCTAACATATTTCTGGACGTCTTGCATAACCCGTCGGTCAAATTACCTACAGAAGAGGATTTGGCTATTCCTGACACGGAGGCACAACTTGTGGCAGTTGGCTATTCCTGATTGGATGATTCTGTATCTGGCTTACATGACCCGGGGCTAGTTACCAGAGGATGAGACACTGGCCAGGCAGATAACCCGGCGGTCTAAGTCAATGACTATTGCCAATGGAGAGCTGCATCACCATAGTGTTACGGGGGCGTTTCATCGTTGTGTTTCTCCCGAAGAAGGCCGTGACATTCTGCGTGAGATTCATGAAGGATATTGTGGTCATCACGCCGGCTCTAAATCTCTTGTAGCTAAGGCTTTTCGTCACGGATTTTATTGGCTGATGGCTCATGTTGATGCAGAAGACCTGGTCAGTAAATGTGATGGTTGTCAGAAGTTTTCACGGTGAGCTCACGTGCCGGCTCAAGAATTGAGGATGATCCCGTTTACTTGGCCCTTTGCGGACTGGGGGCTTGATATGGTTGGGCCTTTTAAAAGATCCAAGGATAAAAAGACTCATCTTCTAGTGGCAGTTGACAAATTTACAAAGTGGTTTGAAGCAGAACCGGTCAGTAAATGTGACGCGGCGACGGCGGTTCAATTCATCAAAAAGGTGATCTTCCGTTTTGGTTTTCCCCACAGCATCATAACTGATAATGGCACTAATTTATCTAAGGGAGTTATGAAAGAGTTTTGTCAATGTGAGCACATTCGGCTGGATGTGTCATCGGTTGCTCACCCCCAATCCAATGGTCAAGCAGAGAGAGAAAATCAAGAGATTTTGTGAGGCATTAAGCCCTGGCTTATGGTACCTTTGCACAGGACGCCGGGTTGTTGGGTGGAAGAGCTGCCTTCTGTGTTATGGAGTATCAATACTACCCCAACAGATCTACGGGTTACACGCCCTTCTTCATGGTTTATGGGGCAGAAGCGGTTCTCCCTAGTGACATCCGTCATGACTCGCCCCGAGTGGCGGCTTATGTTGAAGCTGATAATGAAAAAGCACGTCAGGATGCACTTGACCTGTTAGATGACGAGCGTGACATAGCGGCGGCTCGTTCGGCGATTTACCAATAAGATTTGCGCCGTTATCACAGCCGCTGGGTTAAGACCAGAACCTTTCAAGAAGGTGACTTGGTGCTCTGGCTTATCCAAGATCAAACTGATATGAACAAGCTATCCCCACCTTGGGAAGGACCCTTTGTGGTCAGCAAGAATCTGAACAACGGGTCGTACTACCTTATCGATGTTCGAGACCGCAAGGACTCACGCACGCCGGAGGAGGAGACCAACCGGCCGTGGAACATTGCTCATCTTCAGCCCTACTACACTTGAGCCATCGGCTCTTACAATGTATATGTTTTCACAATATACATATTATGATGATTATAATAAAGTTAGGTATCCCTGATAAAGCAGGGCCTCTGCCGTTTTATCTCCAAGAATAACAAGTATTTCTTTTTACTTCAAATGATCATTTGGGGGCTTCCTGATCGTATTCAAATCATAGCTGTCGGTACCCTCTTGATCGACGCAATGCCAAAACTTATGGTCACTTGGGGGCTTCCTGTTCAAACATAGGTGTATTCACCAAAGAGAACATAGCTGTCGGTACCCTCTTGATCGGCGCAATGCCAAAACTTATGGTCACTAGGGGGCTTCCTGATCGTATTCGAATCATAGTTGTCGTTACCCTCTTGATCGGCCCAAGTCCACAAACCACTTGGGGGCTTCACGTCAGATTCAAGCATAGCTATCAACCCTTTTGGTCCGCTTCCTGCGTCAGATTCAAGCATAGCCTGCTTTTTCTCTTTTGCTTGGTTTTTGAGCGTTTTTCGGTTCATCTTGCTACCATCTTGACATATGGTTTAAATTGATTCAGGCCATGTAGCCTCAATTCTCACAGCTCATATTTGAAGCATACCCATGGTTTCTATTAACCCGGCCTGGCTCTGGACGATAAATTGCCAGTCCATGATGATATTAAATACTTGGAAGTATTGGCTTCTAAGTTTTGGGTTGTCACCCTTACTGCATAGATATCGTAAACCGGCAATGTTCATAAGTATCACAGGTTATATGCTGCCGGATTACTACCCATCTTTGGCCATATTTGAGTCTACCTGTGGTTCTTGATAAACCGCCCTGGCCATATTTGAGTCATATTTGGAAGCATGGCGCTCCAATTTTTTTGGGATATTACCCCTTACTGCATGGGCCTGATAAACCGGCAACTCAATCACATGTCACAGGTATGATATTTGTTAACCCGGCCCTGGTTACGAATTATTTTGAATTACCTATGATCATATATGGGGTAGGATGACCCGTCCTGCGGTAAACCGCCAGGACACTTGTAATCTGATTATATGCAGGAACATATTCACATGGATGGTATTTTTAATGCAAAACGACAGATCTTAAGTTTCAAGGTCAACGGTGTCATGCAATATAACTTATGCACAATGGCATATCCGCTCTAAGAGTTTCAGCTAAGCCTATTACAAAAGCGTCTGGTGCCCAAAAATAATTGTTTAAACAAGTCTTGCGGAAAGCCGATGCTACGCCAGCCTCCGGTTTATGAATCTTGGCCTGGTTGACTTGAAGGTTGTGGATCATCCAGCGCCGGTTCATCTTCCTCCTCTCTACCCAGTGGCTGGAAGTCAATGGTTGTCCAATCGATCCCAATTAAGACTTTGAATACAGCTTCATCACTTATAAGTGTGGAGGGGTCAACTTCAGGGGCATAAGTGTGCTTACGGATTGGAGCAGTAAGATTTGGAGCATCACAAGTTGGCGCTTTAATTCTCTTATTGTTGGCATCATAAACTGACTGATCATATGAAAGATCAGTCTCTTCAGCCAATTTACTAGCCAGTGGACGCATTTCCCTCATAATGGCAGTAAGGTCATCAGTATTGAAGTCTGACCCTTCTTCCTTTATGCTTGGGAAGCCGTTTGCCAAATCGGCCGGATCAAGATCAGATATCCATGCTTTGGCCCGAGTCAGTGCGGTAAGAGAACCCGCTCTTGCAGCTGATTTCTTCAGTTCTTCAAACCGTGCAGGCATCATGGACAACCTTTCCAACGTCTCCTTGATCAAGGTTGGGGGCGGATTGTTATGGGAAGCTGCGCAGATAACCCATTGTACGTTGGTATATAACTGTTCTATGAGTGTATAGGCGGCTTTCAGTTTTTTCCGCATATCTGAGCCAAGATGAGCAACGCGGGTTCCTACATCAACAAAGACATCTGTAAACCGGCAGTTTATTAGATAAGACTGGTTTTAAAGCTTATGAGGCAGCTATTTACCAAAAACGGCAGCAGTCATGGCATCTATCTGCTGTTTTAAGCTAGTAAGCTCTGCCGATACTGGTTTAAGGGTCGTTTCAGCATCCTCAGCCCTCTTCAGCGGAGTTGAACTTTCGGTATCCCAACCTGCTCGATCATTCTTGAAGCTTTCTTTCAACTTTTCCATTGCTGCCAAGGCACTGGTCAGTTCATCCTTGGCCTTGGAAGTCTCTGATTGTTGGGATTTGATATTTTCTTGAAGGTCGGCGATTTGGGATTCCTTGTTGATAAGCTAAGACTGCAAGAGACAAGCAATTTATGAGATGTCAATGCGTATTTGAAGTCCCAAGCAGATAACAAGTAATATACTTGGCACTTGGGGGCTAATGTCTATTGCTTCTTATATACCCTTTTTACAAGTCCCAAGCCCAATACAAGTATTATTCTTGACACTTGGGGGCTAATGCATATTTGCTCAAGACTATGGATTGTTATTTTCCCAATCATCAACTTGGTGGTAAACCGGTTTGAGAAGGTTCTAATTGCGAATTTTGGGTCTTACAAACATCATTAGTCTCAACTTAACATCTTTGTTAAGTTTACCCTTGGGTGCTACACAGGCAAAATTGAAGTTTTATTATTTAAAAGTCCTAGTTCATATTGAAAGTGTAAACCGGCCCTTGGGGGCTACTGGAGTTGATCTATATGGTTATTGGAAGTTTACAGCACATTATATTCTCTTATGTCCAATAAACTTGGCGGCTAAGGGAAGTATATTCATACAAAGTCAACATCATTTACCTCATATCGCTCCTTCATTAGATTTACTAAACCGGCTTCATAGTCGCGGCTTGTATACAGACGGTTTAAAAACCCAGAATGAATATCTTGGGCACTGAGGTGGGCATAGCTTTCCAAGTCTACAACCGAAATTTCCTCTTTGGCGTTGTGTTTTGACAAAGCAGTGGGATTGCCCGGGGCCGTATAACTAACACCAGTGACCACAACATCGTCAGTCTTGTCATCGGCAGCTTTAGTTGGGCTTGGATGTTTATCAGTATTGCTCATCGGGTCAACGTCCATAGGCTCAGCAAAGACTGCATGATCCTGCGGCGGTGGATCGTCAAGAGTGATTTCAGCATGTGGGTTATAAGGTTCCGGGGTTCTTTTCAGATAGGATGGATGGGGTCATCAACCGGTTTATTCAGTTTGGTCTTCTTGCTGGGTCTGGCCTGGGCCCTAAAAATAAGGCGCAAATAACAGGTTAGTATAATGATCAAACGGAAGATATAAGGAGTCAAAAAAACATGCTCACCCAGGAACAGTTTTGAGGGTTGGGATTTGTGTTCCTGTTGATTCGCCAGAGGAAGAGTGAGAAGTCCCCTGATAGTTTGAATCAGACGGGTTAAGAGGTTGTCGAAAATAACCCGCCTTGGGGTAAAGTATGTCAGAAATATGTAAGACCTCTGGACAGCGTTTGCGAAGTGGAGTGTTTGGTAAATCGGAAGAAGTAATCACGTTGCCGCTATGTCGGGTCATGCGTCGAGCTTCATGTTGTTGTTTCTTCAAAATAAAGTTTGGATCCAAGTGAGCTAGAGGGTGAGAAAATCTTACTTTCCGGTTTGCTTGTCGGGTTTTCTGTGTTGGCAGGGGTTCTGAGCCGGAGGAAAGAATAATTACCTCTGCGTCACCTGCACGGCTAGCCTCTGCGTCGTCCTGATAACAATTATTGTCAATGAGATGTATGAAAAAGGAGCCAAGTGAATCAAGATCTACCTCTGATTCAGGATTATCATCGTCGTCGTCAATGTTTAACTCGGCAGTTTTCTTTTTGGCGGGCTTTTTATTGGCCTTGGTCTTGGCACGAGCTGTTTTGGCCGGTTTATCCTGCGGTTTCCTCTTCCCGAATGGATCATCAGCCTGTTAAGATTAAAAATATCATAAGGGAATATTAAGAATATGGATTAAGCAGGAGTTGAGCAATACTTACGGCTGGCGGTTTGTTTGAAGGGCAGAAAGGACTAAGTCCTGTTTTGCTACACTCGGTCACCGGTTCATTCAACATTTTCTTGACGGCTTCAGTAACTTCTGCATCGGATAGCTGAATATCAATGTGGCGTTGGGGGTCTTTCATGTCTCCCGTGTATTCGCACATTAAACCGGGGCGACGGCTTAAGGGCAAAATACTCCAAGACACCCAGTAGCAGACAAAATCAATGCATGTTAAACCATTTGCCACAAAGGCTCTGAGCTTTGAAAGCTGTGGTGCATACTTGGCCCGTTCCTTTGCACTAAGTCTTTGGGGGAGTGGATGTGTACTGGTAAGCCGGTGACCATGATAACCCGGCAAAGGATTTTTGCCAGCAGGAGATGTATCCTGGCAGTAGAACCAAGTCTGATTCCAATCTTTGGGGTGGCTATGATGATTAGCGTGAGGGAAGCTGACATCTTTTCTCTTTTGAATTGAAACCACGCCAAGTTCAGTGTTGGGCCCGTCTACAAATTCCGTACGGCGGTTTAAATGGTAGAAATCTCTGAACAGGTCAATTGTGGGCTCCTCTTGAAGGTAAGTGATACGTCTCCAACGTATCTATAATTTTTGATTGCTCCATGCTATATTATCATCTGTTTTGGACATTATTGGGCTTTATTATTCACTTTTATATTATTTTTGGGACTAACCTATTAACCGGAGTCCCAGCCCAGAATTGCTGTTTTTTTGCCTATTTCAGAGTTTCGCAGAAAAAGAATATCAAACGGAGTCCAAACGGAATGAAACCTTCGGGAACGTGATTTTTGGAACGAACATGATCCAGGAGACTTGGACCCTAAGTCAAGGAAGCTTCGAGGAAGCCACGAGGTAGGGGCGCGCGCCTACCCCCCCCCCCCCAGGCGTGCCCTCCACCCTCGTGGGCCCCACGTTGCTCCGCCAACGTACTCCTTCCTCCTATATATACCTACATACCCCCAAACGATCAGATACGGAGCCAAAAACCTAATTCCACCGCCGCAACCTTCTGTACCCACGAGATCCCATCTTGGGGCCTGTTAGGAGCTCACGGAGGGGCATCGATCACGGAGGGCTTCTACATCAACACCATAGCCCCTCCAATGAAATGTGAGTAGTTTACCTTAGACCTTGGGTCCATAGTTATTAGCTAGATGGCTTCTTCTCTTTTTGGATCTCAATACAATGTTCTCCCCTCTCGTGGAGATCTATTTGATGTATTCTTCTTTTGCAGTGTGTTTGTTGAGACCGATGAATTGTGGGTTTATGATCAAGTTTATCTATGAACAATATTTGAATCTTCTGAATTCTTTTATGTATGATTGGTTAGCTTTGTAAGTCTCTTCGAATTATCAGTTTGGTTTGGCCTACTAGATTGATCTTTCTTGCAATGGGAGAAGTGCTTAGCTTTGGGTTCAATCTTGCGGTGTCCTTTCCCAGTGACAGTAGGGGCAGCAAGGCACGTATTGTATTTGTTTTTTTTAACCTGAAACAGTAGGAGCACCTCCTACTGCAAATAAGTTAAAAGAATAAAAGTCTTACAAGTACATGGTGTTTTACATTCACCCCATTTTGGGGTGAGGGGGGGGATTGTTTATTACAAGGTGTCTAAGAGGGCAGGGATGAGATGCTTGTGTTTCTCCTTAACCCTAAAAGTTAGGAGAGAGTAGTCCTCCTTGAATCTTTTTAGCCAGGAATCCTTGGAAGGTGCTATACCTCTGAAATGTTTATTGTTTCGTTCCTTCCAAATGCTCCAGGCTGCAAGAAGAAAAGCTTCCATAAACAGTGGCTGAGCCCATGTCTCTTTGGCAACCTCAATATTTTCAAGTCTGGTCCCTCCTTGTTGCCACGTATTGTATTTGTTGTTCGAGGATAACAAGATGGGGTTTTTATCATATCGCATGAATTTATCCCTCTACATCATGTCATCTTGCTTAAGGCGTTACTCTGTTCTTATGAACTTAATACTGTAGATGCATGCTGGATAGCGGTCGATGGGTGGAGGAAGAGTAGTAGAATCTTTGGCGAGAGTCGGTCTACTTGTCTCGGACGTGATGCCTATATACATGATCATACCTAGATATTCTCATAACTATGCTCAATTACATCAATTGTTCGACAGTAATTTGTTCACCCACCGTAAAATAATTATGCTCTTGAGAGAAGCCACTAGTGAAACCTATGGCCCCCGGGTCTATCTTCATCATATTAATCTTCCAACACTTAGTTATTTCCGTTGCTTTTTACTTTGCTTTTATTTTACTTTGCATCTTTATCATAAAAATACCAAAAATATTATCCTATCATATCTATCAGATCTCACTCTTGTAAGTGACCATGTAGGGATTGACAACCCCTTATCATGTTGGTTGCGAGGATTTATTTGTTTTGTGTAGGTGCGAGGGTGAAAGATCGTGGATGTCGCCTAGAGGGGGGGGGGGGTGAATAGGCGCTTTAAAATAATTACGATTGAGGCTTGAACAAATGCGGAATAAACCTAGCGGTTAATTTGTCAAGCACAAAACCTACAACAACTAGGCTCACCTATGTGCACCAACAACTTATGCTAAGCAAGATAAGCAACTATGTGATAGCAAGATATATGACAAGAACAATATGGCTATCACAAAGTAAAGTGCATAAGTAAAGGGCTCGGGTAAGAGATAACCGAGGCACGCTGGAGACGACGATGTATCGAAGTTCACACCCTTGCGGATGCTAGTCTCCGCTTGGAGGCGGTGTGGAGGCACAATGCTTCCCAAGAAGCCACTAGGGCCACCGTAATCTCCTCACGCCCTCGCACAATGCAAGATGCCGTGATTCCACTAAGGGACCCTTGAGGGCGGTCACCGAACCTGCATAAATGGCAACCCTTGGGGCGGTCACCGAACCCAGACACTTTGGCAACCCTTGGGGCGGTCACGGTACCCGTCAAATTGCTCGGGCGACCTCCACAACCTAATTGGAGACCTCGACGCTTTGCGGAGCTTTACACCACAATGATTGAGCTCGAACACCACCAACCGCCTAGGGCGCCCAAGCACCCAAGAGGAACAAGCTCAAGGGCACCAAGCACCCAAGAGTAATAAGCTTCTCAACTTGTAACTTCCACGTATCACCGTGGAGAACTCAAACCGATGCACCAAATGCAATGGCAAGGGCACACGGAGTGCCCAAGTCCTTCTCTCCCAAATCCCACCAAAGCAACTAATGCTAGGGAGGAAAATGAGAGGAAGAACGAAAGAAGAACACGAAGAACTCCAAGATCTACATCCAAGGGGTTCCTCTCACTAAGAGGAGAAAGTGATTGGTGAAAACGTGGATCTAGATCTCCTCTCTCTTTTCCCTCAAGAACTAGCAAGAATCATTGGAGGGATTGAGAGTTAGCAAGCTCGAAGAAGGTCAACAATGGGGAAGAACACGAGCTCAAAGAATAAGGTTGAATGGGGAAGAAGACCCCTTTATAGGAGCTCCCGAATCCAACCGTTATGTTCACAGCAAGACAGAAGCGGTACTACCGCTCAAGGAGCGGTACTACCGCTTAGGGCGGTAGAACCCTTCAAACACAACAGCGAGGAGGCAAAAGGCCAAAAGAACCTTCGGAGCGGTAGTACCGCTCGTCCTCACGGTACTACCGCTCGACCACGGTACTACCGCAAATGGTAGCGGTACTACCGCTATGCAGCGGTACTAAAAAATACTTACGTGCCTACTTCATTGAGCAAAACACGAGATTTTGGTCCGAGCGGTACTACCGCTTAGGAGCCGCGGTAGTACTGCTCTGGGCGGTACTACCGCTCAGAGCCGCGGTAGTACTGCTCTGGAGCGGTAGTAAAAATTACATCCGCTCTAGTCATGGTAGTACCGCTGCAGCCTTTTACCAAAACAGCCATAACTTTTGCAAACGGACTCGAATTCAACGAAACCAAGTTTGTTGGAAAGCTAGAAACAAGGGCTAACACAATCTTGAGAGAAATACCAATAATAAGCAAATGAGAAAAGGCCCAAAAGAAAATGGTGAGAACCCTTCCTCGGAAAAGACCGTAAAACCTCCAACACCGAAAACATCATAGAAGACGCATGCAAACTCCGTTTCGATGAACTCAAGCTTGTCATAAAGATGACCATAAGCTCTAAGACTCACAAAGAGAACCAAACAAGAACCAAGAAACATGATGCAAGGATGCAATGGTTTGAGCTCTCGATGAACGATACGATCAAGCTACTCACTTGAGAGCCCCCTTGATAGTACGGCAATCGATCCTATAACCCGGTCTCCCAACTACCACCATGAGACCGGTAAAATAGAAAACCTATCAAGGGCAAACCTTTTCCTTGCACATGATCCACTTGAGCTAGATGATGACGATCTTGTCCTCCTCAAGATGGACCACCTTTCTTGATTGCGTTGGGTCGATGGAGACTAGATGATTGCTCCCACATACTCCACTATGGGTGAGCCACTCTTCGGCACATCTTCACAAGTCCATTGACACCACAATGGATGGCAAGCTTCAAGCACTTGATCTCTTCGTGATGCTCCACTTGAACTTGCACACGGCAATCTTGATGACGATCACCACTTGATGTCATCCTTTCCATGGGTTGTATGATATCTTCCTCTTGACGCAAGCCCATGGACACGCACCTAACCCCACATAGACTCTCACATAGACCATGGGTTAGTACACAAAGTGCAATGGATAATGCTTACCATACCATGGGATCACTTGATCCCTCTCGGTACATCTTCTACGCTTTGTGAGTTGATCAACTTGATTCACTCTTGACTTAGTCTTGATCAACCTTGAATCTTTCCAACTCTCTTCGTTTGGATGATGTATGACCAATCTTTGGATAATTCCTTAATAGCACCTTGGTCAACACATAAACTCCTTGAAACCAACACATGGACTTCAAGAAATGCCTATGGACAAATCCTTCAAATATAACTCAATGCAACCATTAGTCCATAGAGAATGTCATCAATTACCAAAACCACACATGGGGGCACCGCATGTCCTTTCAATCTCCCCATTTTGGTAATTGATGACAATCACTTTCAAGAGAGTTTATATAAGGAATTATGCATCACCATGCAATTCAACAACAAATAGTGCATGCGTATGAGATGCAAATGCTAAGGAACAAAACCAAAGCAAGAGGAGATAGCTCTCTAAACTTCTCCACAAAACTCTCTGAAACTTCTCCCCCATTGGCATCGATTGCCAAAATGGGCGAAAAGCTAAGAAGACCAATATAAATTGTGGTCCTCCATAAATTGTGTATTTCTCAACAAGAGAGTGGAATGCAATACACATATCCAACAGTTAATACTTGGAGGAACACAAACTATATGAGGCCCAAAGATTGCAAAAGAATGATATGCCACAAAGACATAACAATGAGAGAAACACGCAATCAAGCAATCAAAAGATACCAATTGAAGCAAGCAATCAAAGGATATCAATGGAACCAACTAGACCAAAAGATCCTATGAGCCACATGAATGAAGGATATTATGATATGAGACGAGGAGTGTTCTAAAGAAACTAGAGAAGCTCCCCATGATTTGTGCACAAAAGAATGTTTTGTAATTGGATACAAAGTGCACAAAATAGGATCATAGCTCCCCAAAATCAATAGAAACTTACAACAAGTGCAAGTGAGCATATAGGAAACAAAGCCTAGTACTTGCAACAAACACATGGTTGAGAAACAAGTAAAAGAGGCAACTTAAGAATGGGCTCAACCAAAATGATGTGTGTGAGTCATGGCGAAGCACTTGAGAAGACTAAAATTAGGATGAGCATTAAGCATCAACATAGTCTTGAAAGAATGAGGCACACGGTGCAAGGCCTGCCATTCCCACACACAACTAGCAAATGGGTTCACAAGCTTACTAATAAGCATATAAAGAACTTATGCTTGTGACAACCCGTGGTGAAGATAGAAGATGAAAGCCTCATCAAGACGAGGGATGCCAATTAAGATGGCAAAAGCCTCGTAACGATAAGCATGAGGAAAATAATCTTCACCACACAAGAGTGCATCAAGATGCAACGATAGAGGACACGCACTCAAGGCAAAAGCTTTCACGGAGCCACCAAAGAAATAACATAAGAAAGACAAGGTGGACGTGAAAGAAAGGATATCAACTAGAGATGTAATTTCTCTCAAGTGTATAAGGTTCTATGTAGACGAAATCATGATGATATATATATCTACAAAGAAGAATGTACACCCAAAATAGTTACAACACGAAGGAACAAGATATCCACAAGGAAGTCATAAATATACCAATAAGATATTTGCTTGAAAGCATAGAACTTGGCTAGATATGGTCTTATTGTATATAAATGAAGTCCAAACACACATCCATCAAGGGCATCACAACTAGCAACAAGAGATCATCGTTGGGATGCTTTGAGAAAGGAAACAAGTATCACAAGATATGAAATGAAAATCATGCCAAGATGCAACCTACACAAGGTTGAATGCAAGAGGAGAAAGCATGAATAGATACTTGTTACCGAGATATCATTGGAAGGTTGTAGTAGATACCAATTGAAGGTATATAGTAGTTCATTGATCATCCTAGCTTGACTCCAATATGCACATGGTGACAACACCTTCCTTGTGAGTGAGCCGAGCATCCAATGCATCTCCAAATGTTCCTAGAAGAACAACACAAACTAAACGGTACCCAAACTTATCGGGACCAAATAGTTAGAAACACCAATACATAGGACAAACTCCACATAAATAGGTGCATATAGATATGAAAATGAATTTCATGCACCTCTCATCCAATTTGAGACTTGGTGGAGTTTCCCTATATATTGGGTCAAAGAAAGAAAGCATGCCAAATAAAATACATGAAGTAAACATGCATGCTCAAAACTTTCAAGAACCGAAACCAAATGAAAACGAGATGCAAAGAAAAAGGATACCAAATAGATAAATTATCACTTGGAAGATATCATTAAAGATACATCAAGGAATGAGATATCCATTGATACACACGAAATGAAGGATGTCAAACTCCCAAAGAGAGAATGGTTCCAAACAAACCAAGCCCTCTACAAAGTTTCATGATGGCACAAAGTACCAAAAAGAAACGGCTTGTCTTCCACAAACACACACTTGATAAGGATCACAAGATGAGCGTTTTAGAGAAAATAGGATAGCTCCCGACGAGTTGTGCATTACATAGGATTTGCATTTGAATACAAAATGCACAAGGTGGGATCACCACTTTCACTATATCTAGAAAACACTAGACAAGAACAAGAAATAAACAAGATCCACAAGTGGTAGGTAAGACAAAGGGAGTTGACACAAACTTGGCAAGAGGAAAGGCAAATAAAAACAAAAGCCAATGTAAAGATGATCAGTAAATTCTACCACACATAAGTGACTACCAATTGTCAAAAGACAAAAGTATATGGAAATAATTCCCGGTGGTAGATACCAAGGATATCCAACATCATCTTCACAACAAACACAAGCAAATTGCAACTTGTAGAGCTATCATGCCACCTAGGAACAAGATAATTTACAATATCAATTCTAGGTGACAATATCTCAAATGTACACATTTTCTAGGCTAGTAATACACACATAGCATATTACTCCCCATAATGTGATACCAAATAAAGATACACAAGAGGCAATTAAAAGGATCCAACAAGAGATAATTAATGGAAAATTTAGAATTTGAATTTCTCATGAGAGATATACCACCTAGAGACTAGATAATCTTGAAATATCAATACTAGATGGTATTACTCATGTACACACATTTATAGGATTGTGAGGTGCATAACGCACATCACTCCCCCATAATGGGATATTCCATTAATCTCTCACAAGAGCCAACTAAGAAATAAACAAGATGCAAAAAGGCTCAACACACAACACACATGTACATGATGTGCAAACCAACATGCACATACTTGATTTCTCAAGATAAGCAATTTTGAAGCACAACATATACAAGCACATGCAAGATACAAAACCACAACATGCTAAGGGAGAAGTAACTTTTAATGTAAGCAATTTAAGCACAAGTTACCGCAAGGAGGAACATTGGATATATGATAGAAAGATAATCCGAATGACTTGGCTTGACACAATGTGAATGATGAGGACCCCTTAAATCTTCATAATGTAGCCAAGTCTCCAATGACCTCCAACAACACCTATTGATCAAGTTTGAGCTAGTTGGTCCCCAACCAAGTTGGGTCCTAAGAGGTTAGTCACAATAGGCTTGGCCACCCAAATGGTTCTTTTCTTGACACCACTTTGAGTACCAACAAACTTGGCAAACACATTGCCAACCTTATCCTTCCCAAGAGAATAGACATCATCAATAATAATTGGGTTGGATAAGTTACCACTAGTGCATGACGAAGCGGCGTGGCCTTTCTCACGACATAAGTAGCAACGTCTACTCTTCACTTTCTTCTCACTTGATTTCTCAATAAGAGAAGCATTAACTTGAGTCTTCTTGGGAAGTGGCCTCTCTTCAACTTGAGGTTGAGCATGAGATTGAACTTGTGCCCTCTTCCCTTGTTGCTTGACAATAATGGCCTTCTTCTTCAATGGGCAAGATCTAACATGATGCCCTTCTACTTTGCACTTGAAGCAAACAATCTTGGCCGATTTCTTGACTTGTTCTTGGCCCTTCTTTTTGTTCATCTTGGACTTCTTCTTCTTATTGGAGTTGAATCCAAGTCCACCTTTGTCATTGGGGGATTTTTGCACACTCAAGATATTGTTGAGTGTGGATTTACCTTCATGACTCTTTTCCAAGTCTTTCTTCAAAGAAGTGACTTGGGCCTTGAGCTCTTTGATTTCCTCTACATGGTTAGTCTCAATACAAGTACTAGAGGAAGTATAAGCTTCATTGTTAGAGCAACAAGGCAAGGAAAGCAATTCATCACAAGATGTACCAACATTGTGAGTAGATGAATTACAAGGACTAGCACATATCAATATAGCATTTTGACTAGAAGTAGTGCTAGTATCCACATGAGGATCACTAGATGTTACCTTAGCAAGCATGGCCTCATGAGCTATCATTAGCACATTATGGGATACTATAAGATAGTCATGAGAGTTTGAGGGCTTTTCATGGCTTTCTTCCAATTTCCCATAATTGCTAGATAGCAACTCAAGTTGAGCCGTAGCTCAACATTCTCCTTCAAAATGGATGCTTCACAAGAGATAGAGTTAGTAGCACAAGCATCATCATCAGCAACAAGAGGAGAAGACAACTTGGCAAGCTCTTTTGAATATGAAGCTTTAAGTTGAGCATGAGACTCGGTGAGTTTGATGAGCTCACTCTTAATGACCCTTGAGCCATTTTCGAGGTGCTCAAAGTCCTCAAGGAGTTTAGCATGCACAACTTCAAGCTCCTCATTTTAGTTTCAAAATCATTGGCCACCTCAAGAGCTCTATCACGAGATTCCCTCACTCTAGATAATTCTAGAGCAAAAGTATCCTCGAGAGATTCCTTGGTGGTTTGTTCAAGTTCAAGAGCTTGAGAGAGGTCCGCAATCTCATTAAGCGTAATCACGCTCATGACCTTCCATTTTATCAATGGTGACCTCATGCTCCTCAAGACAAGATTCCAACTTATCAATATATTTCTTGCCCTCAATAGCAATAGACATGATTTCCATGAAGTTGGAGCGAGCAATTTTATTCTTAAGAAGAGCTTTAAAAATGATTTCCCCTTAGTTTTTAAGGAGGCAACATTATCATTCTCTTCATCATTATCCTCATCATCATTAGTATCAACATCATCATCAAGAGACATATTGGGGTACAAAGTAGGAGATACCTTTGACGCCTTAGCCATAAGGAAAAAAGCAATAGATGATGGTGTAGGATCCCTTGAGGCACCATTAAACACCACATCTTGTTCCATGGAGTGTTGGGTTTCCTCTACATTGTTAGCACAACAATTCGAGGAAATAGATGCATTTTATCATGGCAACAAGACATAGCAAGCATATCATCATGAGATTTAGTCAAGCAATTTCTACATGATATGCAAGGACTATCAACACAAGCATGTGAAACATTTGGAGTGCTCAAAGTGTTAAAGCCCAAAGACGGAGCATTGCAATAATATAGTGATGAAGAATCATCCACAAAAAGCACACTATCATCATTGCAATGACCGACACTACTCACCATATCATTACCTTGTGGCAAACCACATGTAGGTGATGTAGAAGAGGTTGAGAAGACTATACGGCCGGAGGTGGAGGGAGAACAATCATCCCTACAAATCTTGGACACACCATATTTATCTTGAAGCTTCGTCCACAACTCATGAGCATCCCGGAATGGCATGAGTTGAAATATAACTACATTGCTCAAAGCATCAAAAAGCACATTAGAAGCTTGAGCATTGAGATAAGAGTTTTTCTCATCCTCTAAAGATAATCTTTGGGGATCCTTTGGAGGAGAAAAACCCATATCTACAATTTGCTCCAAATTTGGGTCCATGACCCTAAAGAGATTAAGCATGTGAATTACCCAAACATCAAAATTTGTGCCATCGAAACTAAGAGTGTCGGAGAATCCTAATCCCCTAGTCGACATCTTTACTCTCTAGGCGGTTAAGCCCAACAAAGAGAGACGAGGCTCGATACCAATTGAAAGATCGTGGATGTCGCCTAGAGGGGGTGAATAGGCGCTTTAAAATAATTACAGTTGAGGCTTGAACAAATGCGGAATAAACCTAGCGGTTAATTTGTCAAGCACAAAACCTACAACAACTAGGCTCACCTATGTGCACCAACAACTTATGCTAAGCAAGATAAGCAACTATGTGATAGCAAGATATATGACAAGAACAATATGGCTATCACAAAGTAAAGTGCATAAGTAAAGGGCTCGGGTAAGAGATAACCGAGGCACGCGGAGACGACGATGTATCCCGAAGTTCACACCCTTGCGGATGCTAGTCTCCGTTTGGAGGCGGTGTGGAGGCACAATGCTCCCCAAGAAGCCACTAGGGCCACCTTAATCTCCTCACGCCATCGCACAATGCAAGATGTCGTGATTCCACTAAGGGACCCTTGAGGGCGGTCACCGAACCCGTACAAATGGCAACCCTTGGGCGGTCACCGAACCCGTACACTTTGGCAACCCTTGGGCGGTCACGGTACCCGTCAAATTGCTCAGGCGACCTCCACAACCTAATTGGAGACCCGACGCTTGCGGAGCTTTACACCACAATGATTGAGCTCGAACACCACCAACCGCCTAGGGCGCCCAAGCACCCAAGAGGAACAAGCTCAAGGGCACCAAGCACCCAAGAGTAATAAGCTTCTCAACTTGTAACTTCCACGTATCACCGTGGAGAACTCAAACCGATGCACCAAATGTAATGGCAAGGGCACACGGAGTGCCGAAGTCCTTCTCTCCCAAATCCCACCAAAGCAACTAATGCCAGGGAGGAAAATGAGAGGAAGAACGAAAGAAGAACACGAAGAACTCCAAGATCTAGATCCAAGGGGTTCCCCTCACTAAGAGGAGAAAGTGATTGGTGAAAACGTGGACCTAGATCTCCTCTCTCTTTTTCCTCAAGAACTAGCAAGAATCATTGGAGGGATTGAGAGTTAGCAAGCTCGAAGAAGGTCAACAATGGGGGAAGAACACGAGCTCAAAGAATAAGGTTGAATGGGGAAGAAGACACCCTTTTATAGGAGCTCCCGAATCCAACCGTTATGTTCACAGCCAAGACAGAGCGGTACTACCGCTCAAGGAGCGGTACTACCGCTCAAGGAGCGGTACAACCGCTAGGGCGGTAGAACCCTTCAAACACAACAGCGAGGAGGCAAAAGGCCAAAAGAACCTTGAGCGGTAGTACCGCTCGTCCTCACGGTACTACCGCAAATGGTAGCGGTACTACCGCTATGGCGGTACTAAAAAATATACATGCCTACTTCCATGAGCAAAACACGAGATTTTGGTCCGAGCGGTACTACCGCTTAGGAGCCGCGGTAGTACTGCTCTGGGGCGGTACTACCGCTCAGAGTCATGATAGTACTGCTTTCTGGAGCGGTAGTAAAAATTACATCCGCTCTAGTCGCGGTAGTACCGCTGCAGCCTTTACCAAAACAGCCATAACTTTTGCAAGCGGACTCAATTCAACGAAACCAAGTTTGTTGGAAAGCTAGAAACAAGGGCTAACACAATCTTGAGAGAAATACCAATAATAAGCAAATGAGAAAAGGCCCAAAAGAAAATGGTGAGAACCCTTCCTCGGAAAAAGACCGGTAAAACCTCCAACACCGAAAACATCATAGAAGACGCATGCAAACTCCGTTTTTGATGAACTCAAGCTTGTCATAAAGATGACCATAAGCTCTAAGACTCACAGAGAGAACCAAACAAGAACCAAGAAACATGATGCAAGGATGCAATGGTTTGAGCTCTCGACAAACGATACGATCAAGCTACTCACTTGAGAGCCCCCCTTGATAGTCTGACTATCGATCCTATAACCCGGTCTCCCAACTACCACCATGAGACCGGTAAAATAGAAAACCTATCAAGGGCAAACCTTTGCCTTGCACATGATCAACTTGAGCTAGATGATGACGATCTTGTCCTCCTCAAGATGGACCACCTTTCTTGATTGCGTTGGGTCGATGGAGACTAGATGATTGCTCCCCATACTCCACTATGGGTGAGCCACTCTTGACACATCTTCACAAGTCCATTGACACCATAATGGATGGCAAGCTTCAAGCACTTGATCTCTTCGTGATGCTCCACTTGAACTTGCACACGGCAATCTTGATGACGATCACCACTTGATGTCATCCTTTCCATGGGTTGTATGATATCTTCCTCTTGGCGCAAGCCCATGGACACGTACCTAACCCCACATAGACTCTCACATAGACCATGGGTTAGTACACAAAGTGCAATGGATAATGCTTACCATACCATGGGATCACTTGATCCCTCTCGGTACATCTTCTACGCTTTGTGAGTTGATCAACTTGATTCACTCTTGACTTAGTCTTGATCAACCTTGAATCTTTCCAACTCTCTTCGTTTGGATGATGTATGACCAATCTTTGGATAATTCCTTAATAGCACCTTGGTCAACACATAAACTCCTTGAAACCAACACATGGACTTCAAGAAATGCCTATGGACAAATCCTTCAAATATAACTCAATGCAACCATTAGTCCATAGAGAATGTCATCAATTACCAAAACCACACATGGGGGCACCGCATGTCCTTTCAGAGGGACTCGCGCGTAGCCTCCTACTGGATTGATACCTTGGTTCTCAAAAACTGAGGGAAATACTTACGCTACTTTGCTGCATCACCCTTTCCTCTTCAAGGGAAAACCAACGCAGTGCTCAAGAGGTAGCAGTAAGCTTCACAGAACACTTGAAAATTGCAAATGTTGGACACGGAGTTAGGTCCACTATCTTGAGGGTGAAGTTGGAGGAAATGGAGCACATCTCGGAAATTTTTTGATCCGGGAGGGTTGAACCCTCGACTCAGATGGTCAACAAAAACGATCACTTCCCCATCCTTGAGTTCAGGAGGATTTTCTAAACCGGGAGCCCTCTAGTGGATATCTTCCTTTTTGGCTAAAGCGCAAGTGGCGACACAATTGTTTGGATCTTCCTATGTAATCCGGGATTGAACCCAGTTACAGGAATAAAAGGACTTGGCCATTTGTTCGAGGACCTGAAAGAAAATTTGTGCCGGTTTAAAGGTTCATGGTTAATCCCCTGGAGATTAAGATGCAGACAGTGATAAGCATGTATAAGTGTTAAACCGGAGATTAATGTTATCAAATTACAGAGATGAGCTGTTGGCGGTTTAAGAGGGGACTAATGATACCTGGCGGGTTATTATTTTGAGTTAAACCGCCTGTACAGATATTGAAAGTATAGATCTATAGATGGAAAATTGCTAAGTGATGAAAACTAGGTTTCACAGATTGATATCACAATTTTGGATCTACCGCGTGTCAGGAAATGAAAATATATTCAGACCTAAATATTGGTGCTTGAGTAGTTCACAAGATCCAGAATGGATTTTCTATTAAAAAAAGAGACGCTCTGATGATGAAAAAAGGGACTATGGCTATTGCCACACAGGAAAAAAATATCAAGTTTGAATTGAGTATTTGTGCTACAGCGAAGAACAGCGAAGAAGAGTGACGAGCTTCCATGAACTCGTGTAACCCTAATGAGATCTACGGAGGGGGAAGAGGAAGAGCTTACGAGGTCATTGGTAGTGAGGCGCCTTGAGCCGGAATCTGGACCAACAAAGTTGATGCATCGGCCGACATTGAAGCAGAGGTGAAGATCGACGGCGGCGGCTGGGCTCGGGCGCATGACGTTGCAAGGTGGAAGATGAAGACGAAGAGGCCGAGGGGGAAAAGTGAAAGGGACCCCTGGCCCTCTTTATAAGGGAAAGAACGGATTACAGGCGCGGAAGTCGAGGAGGCCGAAAAATGGGCATCTAATATTATGACTGCCTCGATTGTCGGGTATATACAAAGATTTGGATCCAGTGCAGATTTAATTACAGATGACGTCACGGCGAATTACCATGATCCAAAGAGATGACGTCATGGTGAATTATAAGGTTTGCATAGATAATGAATAAGGATTTTTTTTAAGATTGACATGAACAAGTTCAAATCAACCTGGGGCCTAATATTGGGGATATAACTATTGAGTATAAACCGCCCAGGAGGGGCTGGATTACACTCATGGCCATTCACCAGTATTGAAGCCCATGAAGACATAGAAGATGGCGACTTACGAAGGAGATTTACTAAGAAGGCCCAAAGCCCAAAGGCGGGTTAGGGCCCATAGATATAAACCGCCATATGTGTGTATGACTTGTATTGTAAGGTATGAAAGAGTAGATACCGTGCCGGACACGTTTATGAACCGGCCGGGATTCTGCGAGCCGCGGGGCGTTAACCTGTGTATATAAAGGGACGACCCGGCGACGGTTTAGAGCAAGAAAGAAGAGATCGAAAGCTAGGTTAAGCGTATTCGCTCCCTGGTAATCGAAACATAATCAATCCCACCTCAAACTGGACTAGCCTTTACCTTCACCGCAAGGGGCCGAACCAGTAAAAAATTCTTGTGTCCTTTGTCCCGTTTAACCCCTTTAAGCTAACCTAGTTGCGATGGCTCCACGACTAAGTCCTCACACTAGGACATCTACCGTGACTATTCCATGACACAGGGTGATCCTCTCTCACCTTTGCTCTTTGTTTTGGCAGCTGATCTCCTTCAATCTATACGTAATGAAGCTATGAACCAAAACCTCATTCAACACCCTTGGTAAGACTTTCTAGTAATACAGTATGTTGATGACATTGTAATCATGATGCCTGCTTGCACTGTTCAACTTCAGCGACTCCAGAATCTTCTTACGCATGATGCTTGCTTGCACTGTTCAACTTCAGCGACTCCAAAATCTTCTTACGCACTTCACAGTCTTCTCAGGCCTCAGAATAAACTATAGCGAATCCTTTATGCTGCCCATCAACGTGCCACCTGTTAAGCTGCAATTGTTGTATGCTTGGTTGTGCTCTAGGAACCTTTCCTTTTACTTATACTAGATGACCAGTTGCGCCAAATGACGCAAAGACCTATTTAAAACCATGCACGCGTTGAAAATATTTTTATTTTTCAGTAACTTTATGTTTGAGCAAGCACAAAGACCATGTCAAAATGGAAGTGTTTTGAAAATATTTGACTTCATTAGTAGAAGTAGGCTTTAGCAACCACTTAGGTACTACTTCAAACCCTTTAAGATGAAAACTGAAGGATAAACTATCTTTGAAAATGTATACTTGAGCATGCATATTTTGTTATCTTTTTGTGTAACATAGAGCCAAGTGGCGCAAGGTCCAAATTCAAACCCGAAGTGTATTGTAACAAATTGTGTTTCTTTAATATCTTCAAATTTTAGAAACCATTTAGGTGCATAGTAAGAATCAGCTAAAAATGAAGCATTCAAACAGCATTTTCGACTATTTATGCATATGATCGTTACATAGACAAATAAAAGAGGTCAGTGTAGTTAAAATGTACACCTACCATAATAAAATTTCACGTTTCATGTAACTGCACTCCTTGTGAAAATAACAAGTGTGGTATTGGTAACCACAAAATTTGAAGGATCGGAGCAAGCAAAAATGTTGGAAACTTAGGAAACATAGAGGTTGACAAAAAGCTCAATTTTTTGATATACATACAGTACATGTCACATTCAAAATTGAGATATACTGCAGATAACCCATTACATCATCAGTGCCAATCATATGGGTTCTACTTTGCAATCACACGATTCAGACAGTTGGAAACATTTGTGATCATGATTGTGTGGTAACTGTACATATCAATTATGTACCAGGAAAAGAATCTAACATTAGCTCATACTTCATTCAGAAAAACATAAAAGGGCTAACAGGCAGTTATATGTCCACCCACCACTTCTAGCTGTGACTTCCTGAAAGAAATGGGAACAAAAAAGATATTACAGCCTCATGTCCCTTCCTTCTTTGGCCGTTATATTCGGCATGTTCTTCCCTGAAACTACACTTACAATTATATTTCCATGTTACAAGCCCTTGTGTTCCTCACCTGATAGATAATCACAGTTTCATATTCCAGTTTGTCGATGAGAAATGCATCAAACAAAATAAATATGAGCATATATCTTCATAAATTAGAACCTAATTAGACATAGAATCCTCTAAACAAAGGTGCTCATATTAAAATAAATAGAAATCAATAATATTTTCTTAGTATTATTTGAGAATATCCATTTTTTAGTAGGTTATTGCATAGTATGGAAAATTCCATAATGGAGACATAACCTACTCTAGAAACCGATCATGGCTTACATGTGCACCCTCACACAAGTAGTCGAATACTGAAGTACATATTTTTCGCACCTAAAGTGAAGTATCTGTATCAGTCTCAAACCACAACGCCACATTATTTTATTTGGTAGTAATGCAATATCGACAAAAAGCATCAAGTTGACCTCGTTTACAACATCTGAATAAGATCTTTCAGAAACTTTGCATGTGTTCTATGTATATTTAGCTCTGTACTAACATGGTTCAGCCAAGTGAACAGATCACAGTATTGACTCACCTTTTCAGAACTGAACTTCAGCTTATATCTAACAAGCTGTGGAAAAGTCCAAGCTCCTTGGACCAAGGTCATGTGTGCCCAGCTCACTAAGCTGATTTCTGAGCCCTCTCATCAGCTCCATCACATCACTGTTGTGAACGCAGTCAATTTTCTGCAAAAGCACATCAAACCTGTAAGCGGAACTGGTAATTCTACAGGAACAACGCAACTAAGGAACCTAACTGACCACCTTCTCTTTTATAGCATTTCCAAGTTTAGAATCAGCAATATCTAATGTTTCACCGTCGCAATGCTTTGGCAATGCTTCAGCTCAACCACCTATAATAAAGTTATATTGCGTGAGTTACATTGAGTCAGTAAACAAAAGTATACAAAATATAAGAAACATGACTCAGATATGAATTTCTCAGCAGCTTGTCAAGCACTTTATACCGCCAACGAATATTACAATGGATATCACCAGGAAGAAACAGGTCAGTGTCTAACTAAACCATTCATCCTCTCATTATTTTGAGCACATAGCCTCAAAAGAAGTAAGTGAAGTCATGAATGTCACTTGTCACTTTTGTAAGTTGGGGGAAAAGCCTAGTATTCTAGGTAATCCACTACGCAGACAAGATATCATCTATCAGCCTGCTTAAGTAAGTTCAGTCATGGAGTGTTCCTTATGGTTCAAATAAGTTGTGCAGTTCTTAATAGCAGAAGAAAATACAGAGCATGGTATCAATGGTAATGTGATCTTTTGAATGCTTAATTAGAGGTCAATGAGAATTAACAAGTAGTGATTACATTTATATCAATAAGTTTCTTAATATCATGTGATATTCATATTATATCCAGATGGCAAATATCAAAATGCTCAAATCTGGAAGTTGCAGGAAGTAACTTGCGATGAATATTTTTATATTTAACTTCTAGTGCCGTTCATTTTACATGGAAAGTAACAGGAAAATCAAAGTTTCTTGAAACAGGGGTTCATGTGATTTACAATATGCAAAGACCCACTATAAGATGCAATATTAAGCTAATTTGTAAATTATGTTGGGACAAAAATGGTGGCACCATTTTCTTCAGAAATAAAAGTCAAATAAGCATCCATTTAGCTGGGAGTTTAAGATAAAGTAATAAACCTTTGTCTTAGTTTCATAGCGCACATCCAGCTGCTGCAACCTGAGTGTGAGATACCCAACTACGCATGTCTAAAAGATCCAAGGCAGACAGTGGCATCCTGGCTCAAGTACGCTATCAAACTTCCCAAACTGCTCTCTCATGGCCATGGTAAATTGATCAACTTAAAAACAGCAGCAAACATTGCCCATACTGCAGGCTTCTGATCACTTCTAGTAACACCTGGATATTTCATACTATATCATAAGATCAACTAAGTAATAAGAAAGATGTCTACAATGATGATATGCATAACACCTATGGATCTGATGACTTGTTGCGCCAATGGCGCAAATAACCGATTTAAACCAACATATATTTGCTTACCTAATCTTTCCTAATTTTTGTTTCTTTGAAACTGTATTGTTTAGATTATATGTTTTACGCCGATGATTTTCTCAAACAATTTAATGGATCATTTTTAAACTCCAACCCATATATCATTAAAAACATAGAATATATACATAAAGCATTTCATTATAGACAGCGGGAATAAATGGTTTCATACTTCCATGGCATATTATTCCCAAAAATGTGTTCAGATATTTAGTAGCATGACGAAGCAAAAGGGAGATCTAGGCACATACGGACCTCCAAATCCTAGATAAGTACAAAAGCAATTAGTTCGACACTTGGGATATGTATAATGTGGATATTTTATCTCGGCAGGACAGTAAACCATTCCAACTAATTTCTTTTTTGACATAAATATTGGTGGATATCGACACGCTGATCAGAAATCAAAGTTGTCAAATGACGAGATACAGTTCAGCAATGTCTTGAGAGTTTTCATGGGAATCATCCATATTCACTACTACTGGAACAACAATGTAGGAAACAAAAGAAAAATCTCTCACCACGGAACTGCACCTTTTTTCTCCATCGTGCACATCACCCAATCTCATCCCAGCCGACCTCCTTGGCCTGCACCTGTATGGAGTCAAGGACAAAGGTTGGCAACATATCAAGCAGAGCCAAACAAACAAGCTCACATTAACAAAGCAAATAATCTACTTCCATGTACAACAGAGAGAGAGAGAGAGAGAACAACACAGAAAAATAAGAGTGAGATCATCTTGTTCTTAATTCTTCCTCAAGATCCTTCCACTTCTCTTCTTCGTTCGATCAAGAAACAAATGAAATCAAGAGGCAAAAACCAATGCATAGACGTCTTGGACATGTATATTTGCACACCAACCATGTATCTTCTGCTGAAACTTTTGGTAATACTTGGTTGTCATTTTCCTGGATCTATATTATTCTTTCGCTGCATATAATATAACGAGGCATTGACAAGACACTTGCAACCCTGAATCACAGATGAGCAGATAAGACAATATAATATAACGAGGCGTTGGTACTTGCAACCCTGAATCACAGATAAGCAGGTAACACAGATGTAGACGAACCTCAGTTGGGCTGATTTTCTTATTTATCTAGGCTATTGATTTTATGCTTTCCAAATAAGGCAAATTTAGAGGAACCAGGAATCTGACTTGTAGAGAATAAGCATGGATACACTGAGAATCATACATGTGAAAAAAGGACATTAAAAGCTATATTTCAAATGTAATACCTGTATACTTGGAGCTACGAAAAAAGCCTATTTTTCAGCAAGCCACACCTCTCGCAAGCCACTGCTTTTGTCAAGCCTCCATGGCAATTCTTCTACTTGTCTGCAGCTGCAATTCCTCCCGAAGCATAAACTAAAAAAATCCAGCCCTGATCTGCATAGTGTACACTAACCATTGTTCAGGCAAATGATAAGAGATTCATGAGAAACCAAGTGCCACCTGATATAATAGATAGAACAACCTATAACCCTATGCAGACAAAATGGAGACTTAAATGTAGTGAAACTTGGTATAGATGAAGTAGAGTGATACAATAGATTTAAAGATTTTTTTGTCCAAATGGAGAATCCATTGTCATGCTCACAAAAGATGCAGAACAACACCAAACAATTTGTTAGATGCAAATGGTACATGGTGTTGTTACAAAAAAGACAGGTACATGAAAAAAAATACAGTTAACTTCTCATAACTGCAATATGCCTATGCTATTTGCAAATTAGTTGCCACGATACATCATAAGCAAAAATTCCATTAATTTCTAGATTTGATAGCAATTTGAGAGGATAGAACTGAACAATAAATTTAGGATGAAACCCAAACTATTTGCGTTTCCTCTGGGCTGTATCAAGACTATTCATGGGAAAATTACATTATCTTTTCGCTAAATATCAGAATTAAAATGTCCCATAGATCCTAAAACGAAGCCAAACGAAGGGAACTCAACACTATTCGAGATGATGGTAAGATAAGAAAAAAGCAAGAGTAGCACAACAGACACAGTTTATAGCGAGTCGATAAGGCTGCACCCCCAAGAATCTCTCTTCCTCCTGCTTGTCTCCTTCCTCATCCTCCATGTCTCCTCCTACTCCTCCTGCTGGACAACAAAACAAATCCAAGCATCAAAGTTAGAAACTAAAAAGAAAGGAGACAGTAGGGATGATACCACCATGACAACCAAATCGCAAAAGAATATCTCTTCCTCCTGCTTCTTTCATTCGTCCTCCTCCATAGCTCCTCCTAATCCTTATGGTGGAAAACCAACAAATCAAAGCATGAAAGTTAGAAACTAAAAAAAAGGTAGGGAAGATACCACCAAGAGAACCAAATCGAACCACCATACTCTTTCTTTAGCAAACCCCATACTAAGCCATGGTGGGAGAGATCCTAGGAGGGGCAACAGAGGGGGAGAGAAGAAGAGAACTGAGGGAGGAGCAAAAAGAGAGGAGGAGGGCTCACCTTTTCAAATCTGTGACGGCACCGGTGGAAAAGGGTCCTGCTATCCTTTCCATCTTCGCCGGCAGCTGCAAGCCATGGTGGAAGATGGGCGGAGGAGCTCCTCTCCATCTTCTCCGACCGCTGCAAGCCACGGCGGGCGGACCAGCTCCTCTCCATCTTCTCCGGCTGCTGCAAGCCATGGTGGAAGGCGGGCGGACCAGCTCCTCTCCATCTTCTCCGGCTGCTACAAGCCATGGTGGAAGGCGGGGGGACGAGCTCCCAGCCGGACGAGTGGGAGGCGGCGGCGCGGGGGGAGAGTGGGGATTTTTACCCCACACGTGAGGAGGCTAGGGTTTTCACCCTTCCAGATATCCAGTCGTACCCAAACTGAGGCAAAATTCAACTGATTTCTTCGACCCCACACTTAACAAGGCCTACTCGTCATCGACCATAGTTGAAACCACGAATGTATAGCACGATTGGACGGACGAGGTAACGCCAGACAGTTAAAACGTACGACATCTACCGCATCGCACGGCCCAGCACGCCTAGCGATAGCAAGTGCCTCAGTTGGCCGGGTAGCCTAGCGAGATTTATAGGTTAAATAGGCCTTCCCCTAAGCACATCCAAACCAAGGGTTGAAGATTTTGTTCCCATCCTAAAAAGAACCGCCAAGAGGCCCTCTGGCTGCTCAACATTTATGTCCTATGGGGAAAAGCTGTAGTTGATCGAATCAGTTGTTACCAGCGTGCCAACTTTTTTTATGTGCACTTTGGAACTGCCTAAATCTGTTCGGTAACTTAACAAGTACCTTAAACATTGCTTCTGGAGAAAGAATGGCATGAAGGATAGAGGTTCTGCCTTAATTGCTTGGAAAAAAGTCTGCCAAGGGGAAAATGAGGATGGCTTTGGAGTTTTGAACATCGACACACATAACAAGGCTCTGTTTATGAAGCATTGGAACAAGTTTTTCAATCAACATGATTGCCTTGGGTCAAACTTATTTGGGAGTCCTACTGTACCAATGATGGTGGGGGTCTTTTTGGTGGAGGAGTGTGTTGAAGCTCATGCCTCATTTCAAGTATGTCTCACACTGTGATACTGGACACGATGTACCATTCTTCTCTGGTCAGACAAGTGGAATGCTCAATCATGTGCTGGCTTATTCCCAGAAATTCATTCATTTGCTATCAGTGAGCACACATCCTTCAAGCAAGCTACTCATTGCCAAGATTTAGGTGACCTTTTTCATAGGCATGTTTCCGTACAAGCATTCAATCAGTTTGAACAGCTCCAGGCTCTGATTCAACACATCCAACTGGGGGATGGAAAAGACAAATGGGGTTACCCTTGGAAAAGCCCTTCATACTCTGCCAATCAGATGTACTCCCTCCGTCCCATAATATAAGAGCGTTTTTTATACTAGTGTAGTGTCAAAAACGCTCTTATATTATGGGACGGAGGGAGTACAAAATATGAGAATTCAACCTCCAGCTCATGAGATATTTGGTCAACTTTGGAGATGTGCTGCCATTTTGAGATACAAGATCTTCTGGCTGATGCTGCATGACAGATTAAATACTAGAGACTTACTCCAAAGAAAATCTATTTGACTTCCATCCTACTGCTGCCCACTTTGCTCCAACCAGCGTTTAGAAACTGCTTTTCACCTCTTCTGGGATTTGCCCTTTTGCCTTGACATGTTGGGATTCCCTTATTCAGAACATAAGAAGAGGCACCTCTGTTCTGTTGGATATTCAGCTGGCCACCAATGCACTACCAAGAAGCATTGCTATGGAAATTCTAGTTATGGGTTGCTGGAATATTTGGACCCAAAGGAACAGCAAAACTTTTAAGAACATCACTCCCAGTATCCTTTCTTGGAAGACACGCCTTAAGCAGGCCCTCCAGATTATTCGCTACAGGATTAAAGAAGGCAATTTGCAAGTTTTGAAAGACTGGATTGATAGGCTTCTGTAACGTTTGCATTTTTCTCAATTTTTCCTAGACAAGGAATTGGCTGACCCTGTGGTCATTAGGTCTTAGTTTTCATTTTGCTTAGTTTGTATACATTTTTTTATTTGTGAAAATACCATAGACCAATAGTTCTACAGTTCAGGTTTCAAAAAAAAATATTTACTGTTGCTTATCTTAGTGAGCGGAAATTGTTTGCCAAACAATATATTAATGTTTTAGTTAGCTTATACCAAGTTGGATCTCAAATATACTGGATAGCACACCTACCTTATTGAAGAACTTCAAAAGTTACCTATAATACAACATTTCTATGACATCTTCATAGTTTCACCATTTTATCAGTGTGAAACCTTATAATACTTACGAATATTGCTCAAGTAGTGTGTAAGTTCATACATGAAATTCCCAAAATCTAAGCAAACAATTGGAGATGTAGAAGCTAATCTTCTGTTACTATGCAAATATTGTACAACTAAATTCAGAGTCATTCCTCCCCCAAGATGGGGGAGACCTGTGGGGGCTGACCAGCAAGCCACATTTTGAGGTTAATAAAGAGACCTGTTTCTTCGGTCCGCTGGTGGCTGTGAATTCACCTGTTTCGTCAGGCTTCCCCGCCCTGACGGAAAAAAAAATAGCGATTTTTCATGCTAATTCCACTCATTCTACACTGTGCCTTCCTCTCGAACTGAGCTAAACCTCATAAACAATCAGCACAATCTGTAAATTATGGAAAAAAACGTGCCATGTGAACTCACTCCATTAAAGAGAACCTTAGTTATTACACTACATGCCTACTAATCCCAGTACAGCAGCAAGATTAGGCACTATGTCAGGTTATACACTAGACTCTTAAGGCCATGGGTCTACATCATAATAAGTTAATGTGTTTTCCGGTTAAAGTACCATGCAAACTGATCAACAGCCACCATTGCCCGAGAAGCCGAACCAACAGAACCATCATACCTATGCATCAATAACAATTGTGAATCAAATTAATTCTGGCAGATCAAGCTGTATACTAAGAACGCTTAGAGGAATCCTGATAACTGATTTCAGTAAAGAAAAAGTTGAACAAGGGGATACGTACATAGAGACTAACAAGTATGCTCCAATCTGCATAATTATAACTCCTTCACCTCCTGGCTGTGTCGTGTTAACGCAACGAGCAGAAAACCAGTGCTCGTGGATTGAGGTGACCACATCTAGAAATTTATAACTTGCAATCACAAAATTGCTGGAGATAACAAAGATAACTCGGCTTAACTATCCCTAAATCAACGAGCAAGATTTAGGCTCATAATGTGAGAGACTCACATTGGTTTGATCCAATAGAAAAGAATTCCGTCTGCAGATTATTCCTTCTAAAGAAGTCCATGGACGGCTGCAGATCAAC
This sequence comes from Aegilops bicornis, assembly GCA_021605145.1. NCBI lineage: Eukaryota > Viridiplantae > Streptophyta > Magnoliopsida > Poales > Poaceae > Aegilops > Aegilops bicornis. The sequence continues at coordinate 298,446,057 of CM038669.1, forward strand.
AGCAGTAAATTTTGCTCCCTCTTGCTCTGCTCTGGACATTTAAAAAAGATTGTGAATTCAAACTTCTACAACTTGAACATTCGTGTATGTTAGTGAACAGGGTTTTGCATATCTTTGGTACTGAGATCTCTGTCACATCTGTGATTCAGGCATCTTCAGGTAGCTATGGATGGAAATAATAACGACATTAAACTACAACTTTGCTAAATGCATCAACCAAGAAACGGTGCCAGTTTCAGATGAACCAATGACATTACTACCAAATTCATCTGCAACGTTCTACTCCCTCCGTTCCTAAATAATTGTCTTTCTAGAGATTTCAACAAGTGACTACATACGGAGCAAAATGAGTGAATCTACACTCTAAAACATGTCTACATACATCCGTATGTTGTAGTCCATTTGAGATGGCTAGAAAGACAATTATTTGGAAACGGAGGAAGTAATAACTAATTAAATAACCGAACAGCTTCCATCAGAAAAATACATAACCGCGTGGGAAAATTCATGAACACCATTCTGCAGTCCAATTGCCAGTACTGAAGATTATATAGCCACCAAGGAAATGCCCATCAAATTGCCCGCGCCGGCTTTGTGCTTCCTATGGGGAAAAAACAAATTGCCCGTGCTACCGGTGTTTGGGACGATACTTACACCATGGGGAAGAGGCGAGATGGTCCTGTCGGATCGTAGTTGAGCAGCAGCGCCGCCTTGATCGGCATCCCTGCAAGAGGATGGGGGTTATAGTTCAAACGAAAGAGCAGAAACAGTAGCGAAGTGGGAGGGAAAGGAAGGGAGGGCAGACCGGAAGATCCGACGTGCTTCCCGGTCCACTTCTCCCACGCCCGGCGCGCCGATGTCCAGTCCGCAGCCATGGGAGAAGTAGCATCCACCGCGGCGTGTAGGCTGCGCTTCGCAAAGGCGGCCGGCGGCGGAAGGCGGAGGAGACAACGTCGGGACTGCCTGCCGGAAGTAAAGCCCCGAGTTGTGCGGTTTTTTTGTGCATTGGTCCAGGCCCAGCCCAGGTAGCCTAAAAAAATGTGTATACGAAAAAAAAAGACTGAGGTAGCTTATCTTGAGGTTTTTCCCGTCTGGGTAGTGGGTAGGGTTTTCCCTTCCTCTCGTCGCACCTCACCGACATTGAGTAGTTTTCTCCTCGTCCTCTGCTGATCACAACCGGAGCCTGCTCAGGCTGACAGGGTGGTCCTTGACCACTGCCCGGCCATGGTTTTGATGTCGGTTTAAATCATGGGGTGGCGAGGGTGTGAAACAACGGATTGTCTTACTAGATTGGATCGACAAGACTGACCACCAAGGAAAGATGGATTTGCATTTGGTTCAAAAGGGAAGGGCAAACTCGAGTACATGATGCATGACTAGGTTCGACAACGCGTCTGAATGTTTGACTTCCCGGACAAAATCTGCCTCTAGTAGTTTGGACAGCTCTTCTCCAATAGCCTGACGCTCGGATTCCGAGGATCTGCGTAACGCCTGATCGCTAAATCTTAAGGTCATTCATTTAAGGAAAAATTGCCACTTTGTACATTATCCACACTTGGGGACCCAACACATTTCTACTAGAGAGGAAAAAATAGCATCCGAAGGACAGGGACCATGGCGGATGGTGCTTCAGAAATGGCTCGGGGCGCGGTCTAGAGGGGCAAAGAGGGCTCGCGCAAGCGAAGGTAGAGGAGGATAGAGACGGGGAACCCTAGGCGTCAGGGCTACTTTATCTAGTTGGAGCGAGTGGTATGGGCGGTGTGGCCATGGTCGATGTGGACATGGCATATGGGCATCGTACAACAGGTTGGGGATGGCCTAGGGAGATGGCCCGAGTTGGTCCGTGCGGTGCAGTGTTGGATGCTAATACGAATTGGGCCGACCCATGAAGAATGAGGAGAGAGACTCTAAAATTTCTGCTTTTATTATTTAGTAGGTAATTACACGTCTGTTGCAATGGAAAAGCATATTATTGTGATTTAATATTAACCGTGTCTACCATATACAGTTAAAATCCTCATTCACACCATATGGCATTTACATAAATAATCCCCGTTGAAATTTCAAGCTAATAATACTGTGCATAAATATTTTTCTATTGTGACAAAATTTGTGATGATTTCAAACTTTCAGCCGAAAGTGCTATTGTGAGCTCGAGCTCAAAGGCACTCTTTGCTACAGTACAAACGAAAAAAATATTTAAAAAGTTAAAAAAATCTGAATTTTTTTGTAACAAACATTGATATATTTTTCACATGCGTACAAATTTTCATGAAAAAATGACATTCATGCAGGTCACAGCAAAAAAAACAAAATCGATGCTCCAAAATGCTTCCAAAAACAGTTTTTTTGGAGCATGATTTTGTTTTTTTTTTGCTGACACCTCCACAAATGTCATTTCATCACGAAAATTGGTACGCATGTAAAAAAACATCAAAGTTTCTTGACAAAAAAGTTCAGATTTTTTTGAATTTTTTTACTATTTTTTCGGATTTTACTGTTCATCCGGGATCACTGGTGCCCGGGATCAATTCCTCCGTGTCCACTTTCAGCTTGCTTTCTACGTTTCTTACTTTGTAACGTTGTCTCATTCCCTCATTCCCCTTGGATACAAAGTATACTGATGGACGATACCATTTGGTCTAGAGCTAAAACGAATATATGTAGATGGAACCACAGCCTAATTCTCTCCGGTGATACGCCATGCATCATCCATTTTTCGCTCTTCTCTTGGGCTGCAAAAAATGAAAGCAAAACAAAATGGCTTATCCAGTGGCATGTTAGTCCTATATTTGTACTAAAATGAAGGCATTTGGAAGCATTGGTTAATGATAATATTCAAAATAACATGAAGCTCCAAGCAATGTTTGTGTAAAACCTAAGGGCTTCTCGGCAACTCGCGAAAATCCTCTCGCATCCGTCCGCGAACAGGGGGTGTAAGTCCGCATACATCAATAACTCGAACAAACCAGACGAAATTCGTTCAAACAAATCCGAAATTCATATAAACACGGCCGGATTTCATATAAACATACCGGATTTTATATAAACATGACGGATTTCACTATAGATACATCAAAGCGGTCCTAGGTGGGCTCTTGAGTATAACTAATACCTAATCTAAATGATCGCGGGCGTCCGGTCCCCGTCTCTGGCCATCGGGCCCGAGAACTAAAGCTTCACCGTTTCCAGTTCCACCTCGACGCTCTCTAGGTCCGCCTCCGGAGCCCCGTGAACTGAAAATTTCTGCCTCGATGTCGCCGCCAAGCGACCAATCGGCCCAAGATACTCAGCCCACCAAGCTTGGCGTCGACGGGAGGGGAGGAGCGGTGGCCTTCCTGGGACGCAAGCGGCAGCGACCTATCGTGCACTACTCTTCCTCGCTGCTCGCGGCGCCTGCGGACATGTCGGCTTCTTCGTGGTCGTGGCATCGGGGCGCGACCTTCTCGTCGTCGGTATCGCCGAACAACGCCTCGCCCGCCTCCTCGTTTCACTCCTTGCCGGCGGCCGCCACCTCCGCCATCCTCTGCCGGTACCGCCAGCGGGCGAGGCGGATCTCGCGGGCAGAGCGGTAGGACTCGAGCAGCGCCTCCTGCTCCGCGTCCGGCGCGACCGCCCTGCCGGCGGCGACCTGCTCCTCCGCCCGCGCCTACCGGAACTGTTCCTCCAGCACCATTGATACGTCCATTTTGCATCATCTTTTCCTACTGTTATTTATAATGTTTTTATGAATAATAATTCTTTATGGAGTAATTCTAGTGCACTTTCTCTCATAATATGCAAGGTTTACACAAAGAGGGAGAATGCCAGCAGGTGGAATTCTGGGCCTGAAAAAGCTACGTCAGAGTTACATATTCTGCACATCTCCAAATGAGCTAAAAAATTACGGAGAATTGTTTTGGAATATATGAAAAATACTGGAGCAAATAACTCTAGGAGGGGCATACAGTGAGCACAAGACACCAGGCGCGCTGAGGTTGTGCCCACCTCGGCCCACCTCCGGTGCCCATCTTCTGGTATATAGGTCATTTTGACCTAGAAAAAAATTAGAGGGGGACTTTCAGGACGAAGCGCCGCCGTCTCGAGGCGGAACTTGTGCAGGAGCACTTTTGCCCTCCAGTGGAGCGATTCCGTCGGGTGAACTTCCCTCCCGAAGGGTGAAATCATCGCCATCATCATCACCGACAACTCTCCCATCTTTGGGAGGGCAATTTTCATCAACATCTTCAACATCACCATCTCCTCTCAAAACCTAGTTCATCTTTTGTTTTCAATCTTTGTACCGGAATCTTAGATTGGTACTTGTGGGTGACTGGTAGTGTTGATTACATCTTGTAGTTGATTAATATATGGTTTATTTGGTGGAAGATTATATGTTCGGATCCATTATGCTATTTAATACCCCTCTGATCTTGAGCATGATTATTATTTGTGAGTAGTTACTTTTGTTCTTGAGGTCACGGGAGAAGTCATGTTGCAAGTAATCATGTGAACTTGATATTTGCTCGATGTTTTGATGATATGTATGTTGTGATTACCTTAGTGGTGTCATGTGAACATTTGAAAGGATCAATACGGTCGACTAGAGGGGGGTGAATAGGAGAATACAAATTTTAATCTTTCTTGTCAATTTTAAGGTTTAGCGGATAAATAGGGTTCACTAGATATGCAACTAGGTTAACACAACCTATATGGCAAGCAAGCTTCAAGAAAAGTATGCTAGGCAACAATCTAATTAGCAAGCCAACAAGCATACAAGGCAAAGTAAAGTGCGGGAAAGGATTAACCACAAGTGAGGAGAGGACGCAGATTTTATCCCGAAGTTCACTCTTCCTTGGGGAAGAGCTACTCTCCGTTTAGAGCCGTGCCAGAGCCAAAGCTTGAGGAACGCCACGAAGGCTCACCGTAATCTCTTTTGAGTCACCCCTAACGGATGAGCCTCGAACCACTCGGGGTTGGTCTTGAAGGCGACCACCACACCTTTACAAACTTCTCCGGAGCACACCACAAGCAAGGAAGCTTCCGGAGGAACCTCTAACCGCCTAGGAGCCCAAGCTCCAAGAGTAACAAGTCAATGGGGAAGAAATGTTGCGGGGGACACGCTTTGGTTTGGTCAAGATGTAGATCGGGTCTTGCTCTCCCAATCCCCAAACTTTCAGCAAGTTTGGGTGGAGGGATTGAGAGTATTGAGCAAAATGGAGTGTAGAAATGGTGGAGCTCAATAAGACATTAGGGTTAGGGATGGAGGAGGAAGAAAGGGAGCTTTTATAGTGTTCATGCCCGGGTGGCCGTTTCTTCCCGTTGGACCCCGTGCGCATGGGCTAAGTCAGCCCCGTGCGCACGGGGTACTCAGAGACTTTCACACCACCCCGTGCGCACGGGGATCTAAAGACCCCATGCGCACAGGGTAATCAGAAAGTTAAGCGTGCAAGACGGGGTCGAAAGACCCTGCGCACGGGTACCCAGTGTTACAAGACGCCCGTGCACACGGGGGTCAAAAGACCCCGTGCACACGGGGTACCCAGAAACTTTCTGTTGCTGGCTTTCTGAGTACCTCAAGCACACACACACTATGGATTTAAGTGGTAGGAATGGGTAGGCTGGTGTCTATGTTTTGGCAATGGCATTCCCACACAACACATATCCACACCGACCCCTCTTAATAGTGCGGTCTTTCCTACGACTCGAAGTGAACCAAAAGTAAAACATTCAAATCGCCGGAAGACCACGCCTTTGATCTTTTTGAATTGGGGGGTCGCACGTCTCCTTCAAAAGAAATATGGGACCAATGTCCTGAGATAGACTTTAGCAACGAATATTAGTTCCACTAACCACATTGCCATCACACCAAAATATATTTTAAGTGAAACTTGCACTTTCAATATCCCCCTTTTTGGTGCATTGATGACAACGTGGTTAGAGCATGGCATAAAGGATATGAAAATTTTAAACAGCCATGTGACAATGATTGATCATAGTAGCTCCCCCTATATGTGTGCCCGGATAACAAGAAATGTGTGAGAATGCATCAAGTACACACATAGGAGGATCCCCCAAGATCAACATTGTCAAGACATGAGATCAACATAATCAACCTATAACGGTGCCTAGATCTCATGAGATGGTGTGGTGAGCAATTATCATGAGACACATAAATGCATAATAAACAACATAATAAGCATAATATAACTATTGCATAAGGTTCAAGATAAATGCTAGAGTCTCACGAGCAAATACGAGTACGAGTAGCTCACACCCACACCAAGACAAGCAAATATGAGTATCTCAAGCCAACTAAAAACAACCAACAAAGCAGAGAAACACGAGGCTTGAGATCTCAACACACAGTAAAGAGCGCCAACACACCACTTCTCCCCCTTTGTCATCAAGACAACAAAAAGGAGAAAAAGCAACACACATACACACTAGACAAGAGGAGGAGATCTCGAAGCATCATCATCATCATCAAAGCGCCATCCTGCCATTGGAAAGGAACGAGATGTGGCTTCACTGTCGATGTCCTCTGACCCTGGGCCAACCTCCTCACCAGCTGCAGCCCTCACTGCCTTCTGCCGATGTCTCACAAACTTCTCCTTGTTGATCTCCTTACTTGTCGACGTTGAATAGACTGGCACATCTTGAACAAGTTATTCACAGTCTTGAACAACGAATTCTTCTTCCCTCTGGCAAAAATAGCCTCAGAACCTATCTTCTTGGCCTTACCACGAGGGATCCTGCGGGGAACAAAAATAGGGGTATATATTTTCCCCTGGCTCGTGCACGGACGATGAAGCCCACAAGCACGAGAACAAGATTACAACACCAAGGTCGGAATGGAGCACAAAGGATCAGTTCTCCCAAGGACCAACGTGCAGCACAAAGAGGACCAAGACTAGCCAGAGAAGCAAGATACTCCTAAGGGAAAAACCTCCCTTGCCGGGCAGGCGAGCCTAGCAAAGATGGGATTACCCCCAGAAACAAGTGTTCAGTTCACCCCGGCAAGCCTGCCGAGGCTTGCGGAGGCAGAACCACCCCACCGCACCACCTCATCATGACGCATGTCCTCGATCAGTGCGGTGTCAAGCTCCAAGGAGACTAAGTGGCTGCTATTTGCCACATGGCAGCCACTTCCTACAGAAAATCCATACAAGTGACACCCGTCCTGCGACGTGTCGAGCGAGCACGTGCGAAGCCGGCAAAACGGTCTGGCAGGGCCTGCCGGGCGAGCTGTGATGTGACGTTGAGCGGCGCATTTAATGCGCTCTATGAGACTCCAGAGTTAGGTATGATAGCACTGTTGGGGAACGCAGTAATTTCAAAAAAATTCCTACGATGACGCAAGATCTATATAGGAGAAGCATAGCAATGAGTGGGGAGAGTGTGTCCACGCACCCTCGTAGACCGAAAGCGGAAGCGCTTAGTAACGCGGTTGATGTAGTCGAACGTCTTCGCGATCCAACCAATCCATGTACCGAACGCACGGCACCTCCGCGATCTGCACACGTTCAGCTCGGTGACGTCACTCGAACTCTTGATCCAGTTGAGGCCGAGGGAGAGTTCTGTCAGCATGACGTCGTGGTGACGGTGATGATGAAGTTACCGGCGCAGGGCTTCGCCTAAGCACTACGACGATATGACTGAGGTGTGTAACTGTGGAGGGGGGCACCGCACACGGCTAAAAGATCAACTTGTGTGTCTATGGGGTGCTCCCCTCCCCCATATATAAAGGAGGGGAGGAGGAGGAGGGCTGGCCACAAGGGGCGCGCCCAAGGGGGGGATTCCTACTCCTAGTAGGAGTAGGTTTCCCCCTTTCCTAGTCCAAGTAGGAGAAGAAGGAAGGAGGAAGAGGCTAGAAGGAAGGAGGGGGGCGCTGCCCCTTCCTAGTCCAAATCGGACCAGCCCATGGGGGGGGGGGGGCACGCGGCCACCCCTTTAGGCCCTTCTCTCCTTTCCCATATGGCCCATTAAGGCCCACTACTTCCCCCGGCGAATGCCCGTAACTCTCCGGTACTCCGAAAAATACCCGAATCACTCGGAACCTTTCCGATGTCCAATTATAGCCTTCCAATATATCGATCTTTACCTCTCGACCATTTCGAGACTCCTCGTCATGTCTGTGATCTCATCCGGGACTCCGAACAACCTTCAGTACATCAAATCACATAAACTCATAATACCAATCGTCATCGAACGTTAAGCGTGCGGACCCTACGGGTTCGAGAACTATGTAGACATGACCGAGACACCTCTCCGCCAATAACCAATAGCGTAACACGGATGTCGATATTGGCTCCTACATATTCTATGAAGATCTTTATCGGTCAAACCGCGTAACAACATATGTTGTTCCCTTTGTCATCGGTATGTTACTTGCCCGAGATTCAATCGTCAGTATCACCATACCTAGTTCAATCTCGTTACCTGCAAGTCTCTTTACTCATTCCGTAATGCATCATCCCGCAACTAACTCATTAGTCACATTGCTTGCAAGGCTTATTGTGATGTGCATTACCGAGAGGGCCCAGAGATACCTCTCCGACAATCAGAGTGACAAATCCTAATCTCGTTCTATGCCAACTCAACAAACACCATCGGAGACACCTGTAGAGCATCTTTATAATCACCTAGTTACGTTGTGACGTTTGATAGCACACTAAGTGTTCCTTCGGTATTCGGGAGTTGCACAATCTCACCTGTAGAGCATCTTTATAATCACCCAGTTACGTTGTGACATTTGATAGCACACTAAGTGTTCCTCCGGTATTCGGGAGTTGCACAATCTCATAGTTAGAGGAACATGTATAAGTCATGAAGAAAGCAATAGCAATAAACTAAATGATCATAGTGCTAAGCTAATGGATGGGTCTTGTCCATCACATCATTCTCTAATGTTGTGATGTCGTTCATTGAATGACAACACATGTCTATGGTCAGGAAACTTAACCATCTTTGATTAACGAGCTAGTCAAGTAGAGGCATACTAGGGACACTCTGTTTTGTCTATGTATTCACACATGTACTAAGTTTCCGGTTAATACACCGGTTAATACACCTAGCATGAATAATAAACATTTATCATGATATAAGGAAATATAAATAACAACTTTATTATTGCCTCTAGAGCATATTTCCTTCAGTCTCCCACTTGCACTAGAGTCAATAATCTAGTTCACATCGCCATGTGATTTAACACCAATAGTTCACATCACCATGTGATTAGTTCACATCGCCATGTGACTAATACCCAAAGGGTTTTACTAGACTCAATAATCTAGTTCGCATCTCTATGTGATTAACACCCAAAGAGTACTAAGGTGTGATCATGTTTTGCTTGTGAGAGAAATTTTAGTCCACAGGTCTGCAACATTCAGATCCGTATGTATTTTGCAAATTTCTATGTCTACAATACTCTGCACGGAGCTACTCTAGCTAATTGCTCCCACTTTTAATATGTATCTAGATCGGGACTTAGAGTCATCCAGATCGGTGTCAAAGTTTGTATCGACGTAACTTTTTACGACGTATTCTTTGTCACCTCCATAACTGAGAAACATTTCCTTATTCCACTAAGGATAATTTTGACCGTTGTTTAGTGATCCACTCCTAGATCTCTATTGTACCCTCTTGCCAAACTCATGGTGAGGTACACAATAGGTCTGGTACACAACATAGCATACTTTATAGAACCTATGACTGAGGCATAGGGAATGGCTTTTCTTTCTCTTTCTATTTTCTGCCGCGGTCGGGTTTTGAGTCTTTACTCAACTTCACACCTTGCCACACAGGCAAGAACTCCTTCTTTGACTGTTCCATTTTGAACTACTTTGAAAAACTTGTCAAGGTATGTACTCATTGAAAAATTTTATCAAGCGTCTTGATCTATCTCTATAGATCTTGATGCTCAATATGTAAGCAGCTTAACCATGGTCTTTCTTTGAAAAACTCCTTTCAAACACTCCTTTATGGTTTCCAGAAAATTCTACATTATTTCCGATCAACAATATGTCATTCACATATACTTATCAGAAATGTTGTAGTGCTCCCACTCACTTTCTTGTAAATACAGGCTTCACCGCAAGTCTCAGATAAAACTATATGCTTTGATCAACTCATCAAAGCGTATATTCCAACTCCGAGATGCTTGCACCAGTCCATAGATGGATCGCTGGAGCTTGCACACTTTGTTAGCACTTTTAGATTTGACAAACCTTCTTGTTGCATCATATACAACTCTTCTTTAAGAAAGCCATTAAGGAATGTAGTTTTTGACATCCATTTGCCAGATTTCACGAATTGTGGCAATTACTAACATGATTCGGACAGACTTTAAGCATAGATACGAGTGAGAAACTCTCATCGTAGTCAACACCTTGAACTTGTCGAAAACCTTTTGCGACAATTCAAGGTTTGTAGATAGTAACACTACTATCAGCATCTGTCTTCCTCTTTGAAGATCCATTTAATCTCAATGGATCGCCGATCAACGGGCAAGTCAATCAAAGTCCATACTTTGTTCTTATACATGGATCCCATCTCATATTTCATGGCCTCAAGCCATTTCGCGGAATCTGGGCTCATCATCGCTTCCTCATAGTTCGTAGGTTCGTCATGGTCTAGTAACATGACTTCCAGAAAGGATTACCGTACCACTCTGGTGCGGACTATATTCTGGTTGACCTACGAGGTTCGGTAGTAACTTGATCTGAAGTTTCATGATCATCATCATTAGCTTCCTCACTAATTGGTGTAGGAATCATTGGAACTGATTTCTGTGATGAACTACTTTCCAATTCGGGAGAAGGTACAATTACCTTATCAAGTTCTACTTTCCTCCCACTCACTTCTTTCGAGAGAAAATCCTTCTCTAGAAAGGTTCCACTCTTAGCAACAAAAATCTTGCCTTCGGATCTGTGATAGAAGGTGTACCCAACAGTTTCTTTTGGGTATCCTGTGAATACACACTTCTCCAATTTGGGTTTGAGCTTATCAGGCTGAAACTTTTTCACATCAGCATCGGAACCCCAAACTTTAAGAAACGACAACTTAGGTTTCTTGTTAAACCATAGTTCATACGCTGTCATCTCAACGGATTTTTAGACGGTGACCTATTTAACGTGAATGCAACTGTCTCTAATGCATAACCCCAAAATGATATTGGTAATTCGGTAAGAGACATCATAGATTGCACTATATCTAATAAAGTAAGGTTATGACGTTCGGACACACCATTACGATGTGGTGTTCCAGGTGGCGTGAGTTGCGAAACTATTTCACATCGTTTCAAATGAAGACCAAACTAGTAACTCAAATATTTGTCTCTGCGATTATATTGTAGAAACTTTATTTTCTTGTTACGATGATTTTCCACTTCACTCTGAAATTCTTTGAACTTTTTCAAATGTTTCAGACTTATGTTTCATAAAGTAGATATACCCATATCTGATCAAATCATCCGTGAAGGTCAAAAAATAACGATACCCGCCACGAGCCTCAACACTCATCGGATCGCATATCAGTATGTATTATTTCCAACAAGTCAGTTGCTCGCTCCATTGTTCCGGAGAACGGAGTCTTAGTCATGTTGCTCATGAGGCATGGTTCACAAGCACCAAGTGATTCATAATCAAGTGATTCCAAAAGCCCATGAGCATGGAGTTTCTTCATGCGCTTTACACCAATATGACCTAAACGGCAGTTCCACAAATATGTTGCACTATCATTATGAACTTTGCATCTTTTGGCATCAATTTTATGAATATGTGTATCACTACGATCGAGATTCAATAAACCATTCACCTTGGGTGCATGACCTCAGAAGGTTTTATTCATGTAAATAGAATACTCATTGACTTAAATGAATAACCGTATTGCAATAAACATGATCCAATCATATTATGCTCAACGCAAACACCAAGTAACATTTATTTTAGGCTCAACACTAATCCCGAAGGTAAAGGGAGTGTGCGATGGTGATCTTATCAACCTTGGAATCACTTCCAACACACATCATCACCTTGCCCTCAACTAGTCTTTGTTCATTTTGTAACTCCTGTTTCAAGTTACTAATCATAGCAACTGAACTAGTATCAAATACCTGTGGGGCTACTATGAACACTAGTAAAGTACACATCAATAACATGTATATCATATATACTTTTGTTCACTTTGCCATCCTTCTTATCCGCCAAGTATTTAGGGCAGTTCCGCTTCCAGTGACCATTTCCTTCGCAGTAGAAGCACTCAGTTCAGGCTTGGGTCTAGCTTTGGGCTTCTTCATGGGATTGGCAACTTGCTTGTCACTCTTCTTGAAGTTCCCTTTCTATCCCTTGCCCTTTTACTTGAAACTAGTGGTCTCGTCAAACATCAACATTTGATGCTTTTCTTGATTTCTACCTTCGTCGATTTCAGCATCACGAAGAGCTTGGGAATCGTTTTCGTCATCCATTGCATATTATAGTTCATCACGAAGTCCCAGTAACTTGGTGATAGTGACTAGAGAACTCTGTCAATCACTATTTTATCTGAAAGATTAACTCCCACTTGATTCAAGTGATTGTAGTACTCAGACAATCTGAGCACATGCTCACTGGTTGAGCTATTCTCCTCCATCTTGTAGGCAAAGTACTTGTCAGAGGTCTCATACCTCTCGACTCGAGAATGAGTCTGAAATACCAATTTCATCTCTTGGAACATCTTATATGCTCCGTGGCATTCAAAACATTTTTGAAGTCCCGGTTCTAAGCTGTTAAGCATGGTGCACTAAACTATCAAGTACTTATCATACCGAGCTTGCCAAACGTTCATAACGTCTGTACCTTCTCCTGCAATAGGTACGTCACCTAGCAGTGCAGTGGGGACATAATTCTTCTATGCAGCAATGAGGATAATCCTCAGATCACGTACCTAGTCCGCATCATTGCTACTATCATCTTTCAACATAGTTTTTCTCTAGGAACATATCAAAAATAAACGGGGAGCGACATCGCGAGCTATTGATCTACAACATAGTTATGCAAATACTATCAGGACTAAGTTCATGATAAATTAAAGTTCAATTAATCATATTACTTAAGAACTCCCACTTAGATAGACATCCCTCTAGTCATCTAAATGATCACGTGATCCATATCAAGTAAACCATGTCGGATCATCACGTTATATGGAGTAGTTTTCAATGGTGAACATCACTATGTTGATCATAGCTACTATATGATTCACGCTCGACCTTTCGGTCTTAGTGTTCCGAGGCCATATCTGCATATGCTAGGCTCGTCAAGGTTAACCCGAGTATTTTGCGTGTGCAAAACTAGCTTGCACCCGTTGTATGTGAACGTAGAGCTTATCACACCCGATCATCACGTGGTGTCTCAAGACGCATTTAACTGTCATAACGGTGCATACAAAGGGAGAACACTTGTACCTTGAAATTTAGTGAGAGATCATCTTGTAATGCTACCGCCGTACTAAGCAAAATAAGATGCATAAAGAGATAAACATCACATGCAATCAAATAAGAGATATGATATGGTCATCATCATCTTGTGCCTTTGATCTCCATCTCCAAAGCACCGTCATGATCACCATCGTCACCGGCTTGACACCTTGATCTCCATCGAAGCATGTTATCGTCTCGCCAGCTATTGCTTCTACGACAATCGCTACCGCTTAGTGATAAGGTAAAGCAATTACATGGCGTTTGCATTTCATACAATAAATTGACAACCATATGGCTCCTGCCAGTTGCTGATAATTGTTACAAAACATGATCATATCATACAACAATTTATATATCATCACATATTGACCATATCACATCACATCAAGCCCTGCAAAAACAAGTTAGACGTCATCTACTTTGTTGTTGCAAGTTTTACGTGGCTGCTACGGGCTTCTAGCAAGAACCGTTCTTACCTACGCATCGAAACCAAAACGATTTTTTGTCAAGTGTGCTATTTTAACCTTCAACAAGGACCGGGCGAATCAAAGTATGACATGCTGGTAAGCAGTATGACTATTATCACCCACAACTCTTTGTGTTCTACTTGTGCATATGACATCTACGCATAGACCTGGCTCGGATGCCACTGTTGTGGAACGCAATAATTTCAAAAAAATTCCATAGATCACGCAAGATCTATCTAGGAGAAGCATAGCAATGAGCGGGGAGTGTGTGTCCACGTACCCTTGTAGATTGAAAGCGGAAGCGTTTAGTAACGCGGTTGATGTAGTCGAACGTCTTCGCGATCCAACTGATCCATGTACCAAACGCACGACACCTCCGCGATCTGCATATGTTCAGCTTGGTGACGTCCCTCGAACTCTTGATCCAGTTGAGGCCGAGGGAGAGTTTCGTCAGCACGACGGTGTGGTGACGGTGATGATGAAGTTACCGACGGAGAGCTTCGCCTAAGCACTACAACGATATGACCGAGGTGTGTAACTGTGGAGGGGGGGGGCACCGCACACGGCTAAAAGATCAACTTGTGTGTCTATGGGGTGCCCCCTCCCCCGTATGTAAAGGAGGGGAGGAGGAGGAGGGCCGACCACAAGGGGCGCGCCCAAGGGGGGGATTCCTACTCCTAGTAGGAGTAGGTTTCCCCCTTTCCTAGTCCAAGTAGGAGAAGAAGGAAGGAGGAAGAGGGGAGAAGGAAGGAGGGGGCGCAGCCCCTTCCTAGTCCAAATCGGACCAGCCCATGGGGGGGGGGGCACGCGGCCACCCCTTGAGGCCCTTCTCTCCATTCCCTTATGGCCCATTAAGGCCAACTACTTCCCCCGGCGAATTCCCGTAACTCTCCGGTACTCCGAAAAATACCTGAATCACTCGGAACCTTTCCGATGTCCGAATATGGCCTTCCAATATATCGATCTTTACCTCTTAACCATTTCAGGACTCCTCGTCATGTCCGTGATCTCATCCGGGACTCCGAACAACCTTCTTGTTGGGGAACGTTGCAGAAAATTAAAATTTTCCTACGGTTTCACCAAGATCCATCTATGAGTTCATCTAAGCAACGAGTCAAGAGAGAGAGTTTGCATCTACATACCACTTGTAGATCGAGTACGGAAGCGTTCGAGGGAGTGGTGATGATGAAGACGCTCCCAACGTGATTCCGATCACCGATGACCAAGTGCTGAACGGACAGCACCTCCGCGTTCAACACACGTGACGGAGACGATGGCGTCTCCTCCGCCTTGATCCAGCAAGGATGAAGGAGAGGTTGAGGAAGACAACTCCAATGGCAGCACGACGGCGTGATGCGCTTGGTACTGGCAGTTCTCGGCAGGGCTTCGCCAAGCTTCGCGTGGAGAAAGAGAGGTGTTGGGAAGGGGAGGGGCTGCGCCTTCAATGGGGTGTGCAGCCTCCCCCACCCCTCTATTTATAGGAGGAGAGGGCAGGGGCCGGCCATCTAGGGAAACCCTAGATGGGGGCGGCGGCCAAAGGGGAGGAGGGAGGGTGGCTTGCCCCAAGCCAGGGGGCGCCCCTTTAGGGTTTCCTCCCCATGCCCTAGCCGCATGGGCCTAGGTGGGAGGTGCGCCCAGCCCACCTGGGGCTGGCTCCCTCTCCCACTTAGCCCTTGGGGCCCCCGAGGGGTGGCCTCCCGGTGGACCTCCGGAACTCTCCTGTGGCCCGGTGACATTACCCAGTATACCCGAAACTTTCCGAGTCCGTTTAACCACTTTCCATATATAAATCTTTACCTCCGGACCAATCCGGAACTCCTCGTGACGTCCGGGATCTCATCCGGGACTCAACAACATTCGGTAATCACATACTTGTCTTCCTATTAACCCTAGCGCCACCGAACCTTATGTGTAGACCCTACGGGTTCGGGAGACATGCGAACATGACCGAGACGACCTCAGTCAATAACCAACAGCGGGATCTGGATACCCATGTTGGCTCCCACATGTTCCTCGATGTTGTCATCGGATGAACCACGATGTCAAGGGTTCTGTGCAACCCCGTATTCTATTCCCTTTGTCGACGGTATGTTACTTGCCCGAGACTCGATCGTCGGTATCCCAATACCTCGCTTAGTCTTCCGTTATCGCAAGTCACTTTACTCGCATCGTAATGCATGATCCCGTGACCGGACACTTGATCACTTTGAGCTCATTATGATGATGCATTACCGAAAGTGGGCCCATGATACCTCTCCGCCATACGGAGTGACAAATCCTCGTCTCGATCCGTGTCAACCCAATGCACACTTTCGGAGATACCTGTAATGCACCTTTATAGTCACCCAGTTACGTTGTGATGTTTGGTACACCCAAAGCATTCCTACGGTATCCGGGAGTTACACGATCTCACGGTCTAAGGAAGAGATACTTGACATTGGAAAAGCTCTAGCAAAACGAACTACACGATCTTTGTGCTATGCTTAGGATTGGGTCTTGTCCATCACGTCATTCTCCTAATGACGTGATCCCGCTTGTCAATGACATCCGATGTCCATAGTCGAGGAAACCATGACTATCTCGTCGACCAACGAGCTAGTCAACTAGAGGCTCACTAGGGACGTATTGTGGTCTATGTATTCACACGTGTATTACGATTTCCGGATAATACAGCTTATAGCATGAATAAAAGACAATTATCATGAACAAGGAAATATAATAATAATGCTTTTATTATTGCCTCTAGGGCATATTTCCAACAGTCTCCCACTTGCACTAGAGTCAATAATCTAGTTTACATTGTGATGAATCGAACACCCATAGAGTTACGTGTTGATCATGTTTTGCTCATGAGAGAGGTTTAGTCAACGGATCTGCGACATTCAGATCCGTGTGCACTTTACAAATTTCTATGTCTCCATCTTGAACATTTTCACGGATGGAGTTGAAGCGACGCTTGATGTGCTCGGTCTTCTTGTGAAACCCGGGCTCCTTGGCAAGGGCAATAGCTCGGTGTTGTCACAGAAGAGTTTGATCGGCCCCGACGCATTGGGTATGACTCCTAGGTCGGTGATGAACTCCTTCACCCAAATTGCTTCATGCGCTGCCTCCGAGGCTGCCATGTACTCCGCTTTCACATGTAGATCCCGCCACAACGCTTCGCTTGGTACCGCACTACCATCGCTTCCACCATTCAACATATACACGTATCCGGTTTGTGACTTAGAGTCATCCAGATCTGTGGTCGAAGCTAAGCGCCGACGTAACCCTTCTGACGAGCTCTTCGTCACCTCCATAAACGAGAAACATGTCCTTTGTCCTTTTCGTGTACTTCAGGATATTCTCGATCATGTCCCAGTTGTTCCTTGCCGGGATTACTTTAGTACCTTCCTACCAAACTTACGGCAAGGTTTACATCGTGTCCGGTACACAAAGATGGCATACATAATAGATCCTATGGTCGAGGCATAGGGATGACACTCATCTCTTCTTTATCTTTTGCCGTGGTCGGGCATTGAGCTCGAGCTCAATCTCACACCTTGCAACACGTGCAAGAACCCCTTCTTGGACTGATCCATTTTGAACTTCTTCAAAATCTTATCAAGGTATGTGCTTTGTGAAAGACCTATGAGGCGCCTCGATCTATCCCTATAGATCTTGATGCCTAATATATAAGCAGCTTCTCCAAGGTCCTTCATTGAAAAACACTTATTCAAGTAGGCCTTAATGCTGTCCAAGAATTCTATATCATTTCCCATCAAAAGTATGTCATCTACATATAATATGAGAAATGCTACAGAGCTCCCACTCACTTTCTTGTAAACGCAGGCTTCTCCATAAGTCTCAAGATAAACCCAAACGCTTTGATCATCTCATCAAAGCGAATGTTCCAACTCCGAGATGCTTGCACCAGCCCATAAATGGATCGCTGGAGCTTGCATACTTTGTTAGCATTCTTAGGATCGACAAAACCTTCCGCTGCATCATATACAGCTCTTCCTTAAGATATCCGTTAAGGAACGCTGTTTTGACGTCCATCTGCCATATCTCATAATCATAGTATGCGGCAATTGCTAACATGATTTGGACGGACTTAAGCTTCGCTATGGGAGAGAAAGTCTCGTCGTAGTCAATCCCTTGAACTTGCCGATAACCCTTAGCGACAAGTCGAGCTTTATAGATGGTGACATTACCATCCGCGTCCGTCTTCTTCTTAAAAATCCATTTGTTTTCTATCGTCACGATCGTCGGGCAAGTCACCAAAGTCCACACTATGTTTTCATACATGGATTCTATCTCGGACTTCATGGCTTCTAGCCATTTGTTGGAATCTGGGCCCGCCATCGCTTCTTCATAGTTCGAAGGTTCATTGTTGTCTAACAACATGATTTCCAAGACAGGTTGCCGTACCACTCACAGTGCGGAACGTGTCCTAGTGGACCCACGGGTTCAAGAGCAACTTGATCCGAAGTACCTTGATCATCATCATGAATTTCCTCTTCGCTTGGTGTAGGCATCACAGAACATTTTCCCGAGCTGCACTACTCTCCTGCTCAAGAGGTAGTACTTCATCGAAGTTCTACTTTCCTCCCACTTACTTCTTTCGAGAGAAACTCTTTTCCGTAAAGGATCCGTTCTTGGCAACAAAGATCTTGCCCTCGGATCTTAAGTAGAAGGTATACCCAATGGTTTCTTTAGGGTATCCTATGAAGACGCATTTTTCCGACTTGGGTTCGAGCTTTTCAGGTTGAAGTTTCTTGACATAAGCATCGCATCCCCAAACTTTTAGAAACGATACTAAGTTTCTTCCCAAACCATAATTCATACGGTGTCGTCTCAACGGACTTAGACGGTGCCCTATTTAAAGTGAATGTAGCTGTCTCTAGAGCGTATCCCCAAAATGACAGCGGTAAATCGGTAAGAGACATCATAGACCGCACCATATCCAATAGAGTGCGACACGACGCTCGGACACACCATTATTACCGAGGTGTTCCAGCGGCGTTAGTTGTGAAACGATTCCACATTTTCTTAAGTGTGTGCCAAATTCGTGACTTAAATATTCTCCTCCACGATCCGATCGTAAGAATTTTATCTTTCGGTCACGTTGATTCTCTACTTCATTCTGAAATTCCTTGAACTTTTCAAAGGTCTCAGACTTGTGTTTCATTAAGTAGACATACCCATATCTACTCAAGTCATCGTGAGAGTGAGAACATAACGATATCCTCCATGAGCCTCAACACTCATTGGACCGCACACATCGGTATGTATGATTTCCAATAAGTTGGTTGCTCGCCCATTGTTCAAGAACGGAGTCTTGGTCATCTTGCCCATAAGGCATGGTTCGCATGTGTCAAATGATTCATAATCTAGAGACTCCAAAAGTCCATCGGCATGGAGCTTCTTCATGCGCTTGACACCAATGTGACCAAGGCAAAGTACACAAGTATGTGGGACTATCGTTATCAACTTTACATCTTTTGGTATTCACGCTATGAATATGTGTAACATTACGCTCGAGATTCATTAAGAATAAACCATTGACCATCGGAGCATGACCATAAAATATGTCTCTCATATAAATAGAACAACCATTATTCTCGGATTTAAATGAGTAGCCATCTCTCATTAAACGAGATCCAGATACAATGTTCATGCTCAAACTTGGCACCAAATAACAATTATTAAGGTTCAAAACTAATCCCGTAGGTAAATGTAGAGGTAGCGTGCCGACGGCGATCACATCGACTCTGGAACCATTCCCCGACGCCAAGATCGTCACCTCGTCCCTTCGCCAGTCTCCGCTTATTCCGCAGCCTCCTTTGTGAGTTACAAATATGAGCAACGGCACCGGTATCAAATACCCAGGAGTTACTACGAGTAATCGGTAAGGTACACATCAATTACATGTATATCAAATATACCTTTGGTGTTGCGGCCTTCTTATCCGCTAAGTATTTGGGGCAGTTCCGCTCAAAGGACCCTTCCCTTGCAATAAAAGCACTACCCTCGGGTTTGGGTCCATTCTTTGACTTCTTCCCGCAACTTGCTTACCGGGCGCTGCAACCTCCTTGCTGTCCTTCTTGAAGTTCTTCTTGCCCTTGCCCTTCTTGAACTTAGTGGTCTTATTGACCATCAACACTTGATGTTCTTTCTTGATTTCAACCTCGGCCGACTTCAAAGATAGAGAACACTTCAGAGTGGTCTTTACCATCCTCGCATGTTGTAATTCATCACAAAGCTCTTGTAGCTTGGTGGGAGCGATCGAGGATTCTGTCAATGACCGCCTCATCGTGGAGGTTAATGTTCACCGGGTCATACGGTTGTGCAACCCGGACATCTTCACTATGTGCTCACCGACGTAACTGTTTTCCTCCATCTTACAACTATAGAACTTGTCGGAGATGTCATATCTCTCGACCCGGCGTGAGCTTGGAAAACAAGTTTCAGCTCCTCGAACATCTCATATGCTCCGTGATGCTCAAAACGCTTTTGGAGCCCCGGTTCTAAGTCAGAAAGCATGCCGCATCGAACGAGGGAGTAATCATCGCCGAGTTTGCCAAGCATTCATAATTTCTTGGTTCTTCGGGACGGAGCGTCACCTAGCGGTCCTTCTAGGACATATTGTTTCCTCGGCAGCTATGAGGATGATCTCGTGTTCCGGACCCGATCCGTATAGTTGCTGCCGTCATCTTTCAGCTTGGTTTTCTCTAGGAACGCGTTGAAGTTCAAGTTGACATGAGCGTTGGCCATTTGATCTACAAGACATATTATGCAATAGTTTTAGACTAAGTTCATGATAATTAAGTTCATCTAATCGAATTATTTCAATGAACTCCCACTCAGATTAGACATCCCTCTAGTCATCTAAGTGTTACACGATCCGAGTCGACTAGGCCGTGGTCCGATCATCACGTGAGACGGACTAGTCATCGTCGGTGAACATTCTCATGTTGATCGTATCTTCCATACGACTCGTGTTCGACCTTTCGGTCTCCGTGTTCCGAGGCCATGTCTGCATACATGCTAGGCTCGTCAAGTTAACCCTAAGTGTTTTGCGTGTAAATCTGTCTTACACCCGTTGTATGTGAACGTAAGAATCCATCACACCCGATCATCACGTGGTGCTTAGAAACCATTTAACTTTAGCAACGGTGCACGCTTAGGGGGAAACACTTCTTGATATTGTTGTAAGGGATCATCTTATTTACTACCGTCGTTCTAAGTAAACAAGATGTATAAACATAATAAACATCACATGCAATTATATAGTAGTGACATGATATGGCCAATATCATAAAGCTCCATTGATCTCCATCTTCGAGGCTCCATGATTATCTTGTCACCGCATGACACCATGATCTCCATCATCATTATCTCCATCATTGTGCAACAATGAATTTTTCAAGACAACGACTACTTCTACTTCTATGGCTAACGCTTTTAGCAATAAAGTAAAGTAAGTTACATGGCGTTCTTCAATGACACGCATGTCATACAAAATAAAGACAACTCCTATGGCTCCTGCCGGTTGTCATACTCATCGACATGCAAGTCGTGATTCCTATTACAAGAACATGATCTCATACATCACACTGTGTCATTCATCATTCATCACAACTTGGCCATATCACATCACATGACAATTGCTGCAAAAACAAGTTAGACGCCCTCTAATTGTTGTTGCATCTTTTACGTGGCTGCAATTGGGTTCTAGCAAGAACGCTTTTCTTACCTACGAATAACCACAACGTGATCTTGTCAACTTCTATTTACCCTTCATAAGGACCCTTTTCATCGAATCCGCTCCAACTAAAGTGGAGAGACAGACACCGCCACCCACCTTATGCAACTAGTGCATGTTAGTCGGTGGAACTGGGTCTCACGTAAGCGTCACGTGTAAGGTTGGTCCGGCCGCTTCATCCCACAATACCGCGGAAGCAAGATAAGACTAGTAGCGGCAAGTAAATTGACAAGATCCACGCCCACAACTAAATTGTGTTCTACTCATGCAATAAAGAACTACGCATAGACCTAGCTCATGATGCCACTGTTGGGGAACGTTGCAGAAAATTAAAATTTTCCTACGGTTTCACCAAGATCCATCTATGAGTTCATCTAAGCAACGAGTCAAGAGAGAGAGTTTGCATCTACATAGCACTTGTAGATCGAGTACGGAAGCGTTCGAGGGAGTGGTGATGATGAAGACGTTCCCAACGTGATTCCGATCACCGATGACCAAGTGTTGAACGGACAGCACCTCCGCTGCTCAACACACGTGACGGGACGATGGCGTCTCCTCCGCCTTGATCCAGCAAGGATGAAGGAGAGGTTGAGGAAGAAAACTCCAATGGCAGCACGACGGCGTGATGCAGCTTGGTCTGGCAGCTTCTCCAAGAGGCTTCGCCAAGCTCGCGTGGAGAAAGAGAGGTGTTGGGGAGGGGAGGGGCTGCGCCTTCAATGGTGTGTGCAGCCCTCCCCCCCACCCCTCTATTTATAGGAGGAGAGGGCAAGGGGGGGCGGCCATCTAGGGGAAACCCTAGATGGGGCGGCGGCCAAAGGGAGGAGGGAGGGTGTCTTGCCCCCAAGCTAGGGGCGCCCCTTTAGGGTTTCCCTCCCCATGCCCTAGCCAAGCATGGGCCTAGGTGGGAGGTGCGCCCAGCCCACCAGGGGCTGGCTCCTCTCCCACTTAGCCCATGTGGCCCCCGAGGGGTGGCCCTCCCGTGGACCTCCTGAACTCTCCGGTGGCCCCAGTACATTACAGTATACCTCGAAACTTTCCTGAGTCCGCTTAACCACTTTCCATATATAAATCTTTACCTCCGGACCAATCCGAACTCCTCGTGACGTCCGGATCTCATCCGGACTCGAACAACATTCGGTAATCACATACTTGTCTTCCTATTAACCCTAGCGCCACCGAACCTTAAGTGTGTAGACCCCACGGGTTCGGGAGACATGCAGAACATGACCGAGACGACCTCAGTCAATAACCAACAGCAGGATCTGGATACCCATGTTGGCTCCCACATGTTCCTCGATGTTGTCATCGGATGAACCACGATGTCAAGGGTTCGTGCAACCCCGTATTCTATTCCCTTTGTCGACGGTATGTTACTTGCCCGAGACTCGATCGCTCGTATCCCAATACCTCGCTTAGTCTCGCATCGCAAGTCACTTTACTCGCATCGTAATGCATGATCCCGTGACCGGACACTTGATCACTTTGAGCTCATTATGATGATGCATTACCGAGTGGGCCCGATGATACCTCTCCGTCATACGGAGTGACAAATCCTCGTCTCGATCCGTGTCAACCCAATGACACTTTCGGAGATACCTGTAATGCACCTTTATAGTCACCCAGTGACGTTGTGACGTTTGGTACACCCAAAGCATTCCTACGGTATCCGGGAGTTACACGATCTCACGGTCTAAGGAAGAGATACTTGACATTGGAAAAGCTCTAGCAAAACGAACTACACGATCTTTGTGCTATGCTTAGGATTGGGTCTTGTCCATCACGTCATTCTCCTAATGACGTGATCCCGCTGTCAATGACATCCGATGTCCATAGTCGAAACCATGACTATCCGTCGACCAACGAGCTAGTCAACTAGAGGCTCACTAGGGACGTATTGTGGTCTATGTATTCACACGTGTATTACGATTTCCGGATAATACAATTATAGCATGAATAAAAGACAATTATCATGAACAAGGAAATATAATAATAATGCTTTTATTATTGCCTCTAGGGCATATTTCCAACACTTCTGTACATCAAATCACATAAACTCATAATACCAATCGTCATCGAACGTTAAGCATGCGGACCCTACGGGTTCGAGAACTATGTAGACATGACCGAGACACCTCTCCGGTCAATAACCAATAGCAGAACCTGGATGCTCATATTGGCTCCTACATATTCTACGAAGATCTTTATCGTTCAAACCGCATAACAACATACGTTGTTCCCTTTGTCATCGGTATGTTACTTACCCGAGATTCGATAGTCGGTATCACCATACCTATTTCAATCTCGTTACCGGCAAGTCTCTTTAATTGTTCTGTAATGCATCATCCCGCAACTAACTCATTTGTCACATTGCTTGCAAGGCTTATTGTGATGTGCATTACCGAGAGGGCCCAGAGATACCTCTCCGACAATCGGAGTGACAAATCCTAATCTCGATCTAGCCCACTCAACAAACACCATCGGAGACACACAGAGAGCATCTTTATAATCACCCAGTTATGTTGTGACGTTTGATAGCACACTAAGTGTTCCTCCGGTATTCGGGAGTTGCATAATTGCATAGTTAGAGGAACATGTATAAGTCATGAAGAAAGCAATAGAAATAAACTAAATGATCATAGTGCTAAGCTAACGGATGGGTCTTGTCCATCACATTATTTTCTAGTGATGTGATGCCATTCATCAAATGACAACACATGTCTATGGTCAGGAAACTTAACCATCTTTGATTAACAAGCTAGTAAAGTAGAGGCATACTAGGGACACTCTATTTTGTCTATGTATTCACACATGTACTAAGTTTTCGGTTAATACAATTCTAGCATGAATAATAAACATTTACCATGATATAAGGAAATATAAATAACAACTTTATAATTGCCTCTAGGGCATATTTCCTTCAAGCACAGTTTGCTATCTAATCAGTGCATAATGACTGATTTGCCACTGTGGTGACCCCTTTGTCTATAAAAGGAGGCCCAAGGCGACCATAGAAAGGGTTGGCTAATCCACCACCTCACACATTCATACGCGCGTAGCCGTTTTCGCCCTGAAGCTACCCTGCCGGGCAAGCATGTTGCGCTCACCACTATTTTTCCACCATCATTCCACCAAAGCAGGAGTAGGATTTTACACCTCATGGCGGCTCGAACGTGGGTAAAGATTGCCTGTGTGATCTCTGTCGTGCTTTTCCACGCTCCTCTACTATTTGTGCAACGTGCCATCCCCCCGCCGAACCAGTAAGCGGCTCTTGGTCCCATAGGTGGTCATGGTTTCCCGCGACATCTTTGGCACGCCAGGTAGGGGGATCACTTGCGCGAACCTGGAAGCGTGAGCAGCGCGTTGCATCCATGGCAGCTAGCCAAAGCTTTTGGGGCGGTGGCGCCCTTGGAGGCGTAGAGACAGAGCGGGGGAGCGAGGCCGTCCCCGTACCTGCTTTGTCCTTCATCGCATCCCACCACAGTAGCAACCGTGGTGAAGATTGATGCCGGCGGCGATATGCTCCTCCTAGGCAGCCTAGGCAGTGTGACCACCACTCGAGCTCTTGTCGGGGAGAAGGGGCAAGGCGCGCGGGAAGGAGGTTCCTCTTTTTCGTCTCTCTCCTTCCTCGGCAATCGATCTGCTCTGACTCTGGCGTCGTCAATGTCGATGAGTACCGCGCGATACTCAGTTCAGCATTTACCCTGCTTGGGGGAATCCTGAGTAAAATGCCAGTACGAATCCATTGATCGATACCCCAACAAGTACGCTCCGGCAAGGCCGTCCGCACTGGCGTGATCCATGCGACAACCGTTGTCAGGTTGCTCGAAAGGAGTGGGGGAGAGGAAGAGGGACCAGGAAGGCCCGGCATCATATCCCACCGCCCGCCAGATAAGAGTAACGTGTATTGGTCCTTGCCGAGAACCAGAGAGTTATTCGCCTGGCCTCCGTCTTTCCGAACATCACAAGCACACCAAGCACGTGCAGCCGGAAGGGATGGAAAGGAATAAGGACAAAAGCTAATTCCACGCAATCATTTCTGCTTGATGAATCCTAGATTTTTGCATTCGTTTATCCCTTGGCTTTAGTAAGTGTTCGTACTATGAAATCCTTTGTGTGATGGTACTTTGGCTAGTTCTTTGTCTGCACCCTTGTTCTGCCCAGAGCCTCGCTCACAGAATGAGCGGATGCATCATGAGCTACCAAGGAAAAACTTGCCCGGACGCATTCACGCCAAGATGAGTTTAAGGGCCGGACCCTTATGACAATTGCGGCAATATGATACCGGCAAGCAACCAGAACATACATAAGGACCAATCGTATGAACACAAGCATATAAGCTCAAAGGGATGAATGCACATTTAAGATTAAGCAAAGGATATCATTTCCACGCAAGCATAAAAACGGTACGACACCTAAACACAAAGCATACATAATCTTTTGTTGCAAGATAGCACAAGAACGACAACGGCTCATCACTAAGTCTGATGACTGTGTGAAGCCGTTGGACATGGAGGACCTTGGCGGCCCGAGGGGTGGCTTTCTCCTTGGCAGTTGAGACATCGGCACCCATCGGCGGCTTACTGAAGCCGTCATTGAGGTCGAGATACGGATGGCGGTAGGCGATGTTGCTCAAGACCATGAGGAGGGTGTTGTGGGCGAGCTTCTGGGACTCGGTCGCGAAGCGCTTGTCTCTCCCCTCTTCATGCACCTTCAGCTTGTCGATTAGCTTGTTGAAGAAAACTCCTAGCTTGACGCTGGGGACCTCATGCCTGTCGACTGAAAAAGCTGGCCCATCCATGCAGATCACCACTGTCTGGGCAGCAAGACGCATGGCGATGTCAATCAGGCTCCTGATCCAGAGGTTGAGCTGCTCAGATTGATTCACCAACCTGTCTTCTGCATCCTTCCGGAGACGCTGGTCATTGTCCAGATCTCTGGACAACTGCTATTGGCGGGTTTCGTTGGACTCTTCCACGCTTTCCAAGGTGCCGATCCTGGCCTTTAGATCTGTGATGGTGCCGTTGGCGGCTTCGAGACTTTGGATCCCGGAGGAAAGCTGCGACTGCACATCGGTCAGGAGGACCTTCATCTTTCGCGCTTCCTCCTTGACGGACTCCACCTCCTTGGTGCTCCCGGCAAGCTCTTCGGTCAGCTTAGTCACCTGCTGGTCGAGGTCAGTCTTGGCAGCGGATATGGCAGCAAGATCATCAGTGAGTTTCTTCAATTGGGCAGCAGAATCAGTTGTGAGGGCATCCAAGGCAACTTTGTGCTTGTCTTCCAACTCCTTGGTGTGTTGCTGTACGAGGGCCTCCAGATCATCATCTTTGGCACGAAGGGTGGCTCCAAGCTTCTCCTCCCGGAGGGAGATCTCTTGCTCTCTGGCATCCAGGCGTGCCTTCCGGTCCGCCAGGCGCGCTTCGCGGGCCATGACATCTTCCCCCGTCATCAGGATCGCCTCTTGCTGCCTCATAAGTACCTTGAACTGCTTGTCGTGCCATTCGCGCAGCTCCAAGCACTTGTCCTTCAGTTTCTGGTCCACCCTGCTAGCGGACTCGCGCCGCTCCTTGAGCGCCTGCCACTTCTGGTCATGTCGGGCCTACATTTCCTTGACACCCGTCGCCATGGGCTCCAGGAAAGACAAGTCCATTGCAATGTCAACCGAATCTTCCGCCTCTCCAACCCATTGATGCAACGGTGCCAGGATGCGCTGAAGCTCTTCATCGAGCTCTGCTCCCATCATCATTGACGGGCCGGGGGCTCTAGTCCCAGGCTGCACCAGCTCCAGCGCCAGTTGATTTTAGGTGGATGGCGAGGTCCCCATCATGGGCCCAGAGGAGGGAAGGGGATCCATGGTTTGGAGAGGAATCTTCCCCCCGACCACCACTTCCACCTCTGGGGCGTTCTCCGAATAATGTTCCACCACCGCCAAGGAATCCTGAGCACGCTCGGCAACTAAGTCCTGTTCCTACACAGTGGCAATCTTGGCGGCCTCGTCCGCAATATCTCTCCCTATGCTGGCCACCTCTTCCAGCAGTTCTAGCTCTTCGGCCTAGAGGACTGATGAAGAGAGTACAAGCGAATGGTAAAAAGGCAGAAGATTTAGATTACCGGGATATAGGGCGAGGTAATATATACAAGGAAGGAGGAGAAGAGTGGAAGTTAAGTACCTGAAGAAGCCTGCCGGGCAAGGGCCTCAGTTTCCCTGGCAGCATCAGTTGTCGGGCCTTGAACTACACCCCCTACCGTGGCAGTCGCGGTAGCACTTTGTGCGGTCTCGTTGAAAGGACAAGTGCTCCCTGGGTGATTTTGGTAATTAATGTCAACATATCTCTTGTTGGACTAATGCTTTTACCTAGTATGTTTCACATAAGTTCAACAATGGAGTGGCATGGACCAGAGGATGTGGAACCTCTTCAAGATGCTGAGGAAAAAGGATTGGCTCAAGCTCAAAGCTCAGGACTCTACATTTTTCATTTCAAGTGATCCAAGATCACATTGAGTCCATAGGAAAAGCCAATACTATCAAGAGGGGGTGAGGTGTTGCTTAATGAGTTTCTTGCTCAAAGTGCTTAGTGATATGCTCCAAAGCCCTCAACCACTTTCTCACATCCACATATGTCCCAAACCAAAAGTCAAACTCGGCCTCACCGAAACTGCCTATCCGGTGCCACCGAGTTCTCTTGACATAGCCACTGCCAGAAACCCTAATCAATTCGGTCTCACCAATAGGGATCTCGGTCTCACCGAGATGGGATTGCAAACTCTCTGTTGCCTATTGCAATAATTTCGGTCTCACCGAAATATGCAATCGGTCCCACCGAGATTGCAATGCAAATACTCGGTTTCCCTTTCGTAACATTTCGGTCCAACCGAGATGAGTGAATCGGTCCCACCGAGTTTGCCTGACCAACTCTCTGCTTGACTATTACCAAAATCGGTCTCACTGAGTTTGTGTAATCGGTCTCACCGAGATTACGTTATGTCCTAACCCTAACAAAATCGGTATCACCGAGTTGACGTGTCGGTCCCACTGAAAACCCTAACGGTCACATTATGAACTAAATCGGTTTGGCCGAGTTTCACGATTCGGTCCCACCGAGTTTTGTAAATTGTGTGTAACGGTTAGATTTTGTGTGGAGGCTATATATACCCCTCCACCCACTCTTCATTCGTGGAGAGAGCCATCAGAACATGCCTACACTTCCAACATATATTTTTTGAGAGAGAACCACCTACACTTGTGTTGAGGTCAAGATATTCCATTCCAACCACATAAATCTTGATCTCTAACCTTCGCCAAGTTGCTTTCAACTCAAATAATCTTTCCACCAAATCTAATCCTATGAGAGAGAGTTGAGTGTCGGGGAGACTATCATTTGAAGCACAAGAGCAAGGAGTTCGTCATCAACACACCATTTGTTACTTCTTGGAGAGTGGTGTCTCCTAGATTGGCTAGGTGTCACTTGGGAGCCTCCTCAAGATTGTGGAGTTGAACCAAGGAGTTTGTAAGGGCAAGGAGATCGCCTACTTCATGAAGATCTACCCTAGTGAGGCAAGTCCTTCGTGGGCGACGGCCATGGTGGGATAGACAAGGTTGCTTCTTCGTGGACCCTTCATGGGCGGAGCCCTCCGTGGACTCGCGCAACCGTTACCCTTCGTGGGTTGAAGTCTCCATCAACGTGGATGTACGATATCACCACCTATCGGAACCACGGATAAAAAATCTCCATGTCTCCAAATTGCGTTTGCACAATCCAATCACATCCCTTTACATTCTTTCAACTTGCATGCTTTACTTTCCGCTGCTCATATACTCTTGTCATGCTTGCTTGATATGTATTGTGAATGTTTAAACTTGTGCCAATACTTCACATCAACTTAAGGGATTTAAAAACTGCAATTTTTCTTCTTAGAGTCTATTCACCCCCCTCTACACACCTCTTCTCGATCCTTTCACTCGTCCACAGAGGGCCTCGCCAGGAGTTCTTCGGGTGGGGCAGTAGGAGGAACCTGCCCTCCCAGGGGGGACTCTTCATGTGCTGTCTCGCCGCCTCCTCCAGCTAAGGGGATGGGAAGCTCGTCTCCGTTACCCCCGATAGAGGGGACCGACCCTCCACCTTCAGGCTGGGGGCTTGGTGCGGGATCCTCCATATTGCTCCCCACCAAGCCTAGGCTCTCCACAGTCTTCAGAGACCCGGCGCACCGAAGCCTCTTTGACCGGTGGATGAGGGTTTCCGTATCCTCCTCCACCTCTCTGCCAACGACAGCAAAACAAGAGGTCGGTCAGCAAAGATAATCAAGTATACTGAAGCTATTTACAAGAAAGAAAATCTTCCTTACTCCTCATCAATGATAATGGAGCTCAAATTGAACTCCATGGGAGGCGAGGATGCCCCGCCTCTCTTCTGGGATGGAGGGGCGGAGCTCTCCGGCAGCTCTAACTCCAGCTGAGGCACCGGGGGCTCCGATGAAGACGAGCTTTGTGAAGAGCTTGAGTCGGAATGAGAGCTGGAATAGACTTCCACATTCGTCGATTGCTTGGCGGGGGAAGCTTTGATCCCGGCAAGACGAGGAGACTGGCGGGGCGCCATGTCGGTCTTGGTGATTTTGGTGGTTAATGGTAGCTAGAACTACGTCGGTATTTCCCCGGAAAGGGAGGGATGATGTAGCACAGCGATGGTAGAGTATTTCCCTCAGTTATGAAACCAAGGTATCGAGCCAGTAGGAGAACCAAGCAACACAACATAAACAACACCTACACACAAATAACAACACCTCACAACTCGACGTGTTAAAGGGGCTGTCAATCCCTTTCGGGTAACGGCGCCAGAAATTGGCAAGCAGACGTGAGATAAATTGTAGTATATTGAAATAATAGATCGCAAATAAATAAAGTTCAGCAAGGTATTTTTGTATTTTTGGTTTAATAGATCTGAATAAAAATGCAAAGGAAAAGTAGATCGCAAGGCAAATATATGAGGAAGAAGACCCGGGGGCCGTAGGTTTCACTAGCGGCTTCTCTGAGAAAAATAGCAAACGGTGGGTAAACAAATTACTGTTGGGCAATTGATAGAACTTCAAATAATTACGACGATATCCAGGCAATGATCATTACATAGGCATCACGTCCAAGATTAGTAGACCGACTCCTGCCTGCATCTACTACTATTACTCCACACATCGACCGCTATCCAGCATGCATCTAGTGTATTAAGTTCATGGAAAAACGGAGTAATGCAATAAGAACGATGACATGATGTACACAAGATCCGTTTATCTATATGGCGGTAGATATAGATCTCGTCTTTTTATCCTTAGTAGCAACGATACGTACGTGTCGTTTCCCCTTCTGTTACTGGGATCGAGCACCGTAAGATCGAACCCACTACCGGGACCTCTTCCCATTGCAAGACAAATAGATCAAGTTGGCCAAATAAAACCCAAATATCGGAGAAGAAATACGAGGCTATAAGAGATCATGCATATAAGAGATCAAAGAAACTCAAAAACTTTCGTGGATATAAAAGGATATGACTGATCATAAACTCAAAGTTCATCAGATCCCAACAAACACACCGCAAAAGAGTTACATCATATGGATCTCCGAGAGACCATTATATTGAGAATCCAGCGAGAGAGAGAGAGAGAGAGAGAGAGAGAGAGAGAGAGAGAGAGAGAGAGAGAGAGAGAGAGAGGAAGCCATCTAGCTACTAATACGGACCCGAAGGTCTACAAGGAACTACTCACGCATCATGGGAGAGGCACCAATGGAAGTGGTGAACCCCTCCGTGATGGTGTCTAGATTGGATCTGGTGGTTCTGGACTCCGGGGCGGCTGGATGAATATTTCGACGCATGTTCTAGGTGCAAAAATCATCGTCGAATTTTGTGGCATTTGGACTCTGTTTGATATTGATTTCCGGCAATGTAAAAAACGTGGAAAAAACAGCAACTGGCACTTGGCACTATGTCAATAGGTTAGTACCAGAAAATGATATAAAATGACTATAAAATGATTATAAAACATCCAAGATTGATAATAAAACAGCATGGAACAATAAAAAATTATAGATACGTTGGAGACATATCAGCATCCCCAAGCTTTACTCCTACTCATCCTCGAGTAGGTAAGTGATAAAAACAGAATTTTTGATGTGGAGTGATGTTCATCAAATCATAACATATTCTTTTCTTTATAGCATGGACATTTGGACTTTTTATGTGACTCAAAGCAATAGTCTAGTTTTGACACAATAATTTAGATACTCAAGCATATCAACAAGCAACCATGTCTTTCAAAATATCAATGCTAAAATAAGTTATCCCTAGCCCATCATGCTCAAACATTCATCCATTCATGAAACACACTTGAATATTAACTACACCCAATACTTGAGCACGATCATATTGCCTCATGGATGGTGCTTCTTATGAGAGAAGATGGAGACTCAAATTTCAAAATAAAAATTGCATAAAGTAAAAGAAAGGCCCTTCACATAGGGAAGTAGGAATTTGTAGTGGTGGCAGAGCTCAAAGCGAAAAATTGGAGATAAAAACATTTTGGGAGGTGTATCCATCCCACCAACGAAAATGACTTAGAGTTCCGAACACTTTCCATGCTAGATATGCCATAGGCGGTTCCCAAACAGAAAATAAAGTTTATTCCTTTATCCACCATTCTTTCACTTTCCATATCCACGGGTGCCCTCCATACCAACACTTTCCAAGGAATTTATTATTTGATAACATAAAGTAAATATTTTTTTGCATTTCAGGACTGGGCATCCCTAAAATCTTTGCCTTACTCTCGCGCAATGACAAGTGAATAAACACTCATCTTGAGAATAACACATCTAGCATGGAAAATATTAGCCACCCGTTACCATTCCACGTTTAAACGAACACACAAAAGAGAAGTTTATTTTTGAAAGTTAGAGATGGCACATGCAAATTTGCTTAGAACGGCAAAAGAATACCGCATATAGGTAGATATAGTGGACTCATGTGGCAAAAGTGGTTTAAAGGATTTTGGATGCACAAGTAGAGATCATACTTGGTGCAAAATGAAGGCTAGCAAAAGATTGGAAAGCGACCAACCAAGAAACGAATAATCTCATAAGCAAGCATTAAGCATAATTAACACTGAATAATGCACCACAAGTAGGATATAATTTTCATTGCATGATTATTTATTTTCGTGCATGCATAGGGAATCACAGACCTTAACACCATTATTCTTACTAGAGCACAATTACTCATCAACGTAAGTCACATATCACATCATCATATCTCAAAACTATTACTAAGAATCAAGTTTATTTTGTCCAATTATCTTCATGGCATTTTTGTTTCTTTTATCCTTCTTGGATATCTATCACTTTGGGACTAATTTTCATGTGTTGCTTTTCATAAGCTCAAACAAATATAAGTGAAGATCATGAGCATAACAAATTTTCTTTCTCTCAAAATTATTTAAGTGAAGAAAGAGAGAATTCTTCAAAAAAATTCTAACTCTCAAATAAATCTTAGTGAAGCAAGAGAGCTTTTCTTAAAAAATGACAAAGCACACCGTGCTCAAAAAGATATAAGTGAAGCACTAGAGCAAGTCATAGCTCATAAAAGATTGAAGTGAAGCATAGAGAGCATTTATAACAAATCACGATATAATTTTAGCTCTCTCAAATAGATGTTTCCAGCAAGGATTGATGACTTAAAACACAAAATAAAACAAGCAATGACACATATCACACAAGACGCTCCAAGCAAAACACATATCATGTGACGAGTAAAAATATAGCCTCGAGTAAAATACCGATAGTTGTTGGAAGAAAGTGGGGATGCCACTCGGGGGCATCCCCAAGTTTAGTTGGTTGCTCATTCTTGGATAATAGCTTGGGATTCTGGGGCATCCCCAAGCTTAGGCTCTTACATCCTTCCTTCATCCATCGTAAGATAACCCAAAACTTGAAAACTTCAATCACACAAAACTCAACAAAACCTTCGTGAGATCCGTTAGTGTAAGAAAATAAACCACTACTATAAGTGCTGTATAAAACCAATTCATATTTTGTTTTTATTATATCTACTGTATTCCAACTTTTCTATGGCAAAAACTCATCAAAGAGAACCATAGAGCCATCAAAATAAGCACACAACACAAAGAAAACAGAATCTGTCAAAACAGAACAGTCTGTAGCAATCTTATTTAAACAAATACTTATGGAACTCCAAAATTCTACCAAAATAGGACGACCAGGGCAATGTTTATATTAATATTCTGCAAAAAGAATCAGGGCAAAATCTCTTTCTCAATAAAAATTAGAATTCATTTCGTGAGCACAAAGTTTCTGTCTTTTTCAGCAAGATCAAACAACTATCACCCAAGAAGATCCTATCGGTTCTACTTGGCAGACACTAATTAAAACATAAAAAACACAATCATAACAGTAACATAATTGTGCTAAGACTCAAGAACATTAAGCAAAAAAACAAAAATAAATTTTATTCATTGGGTTGCCTCCCAACGAGCGTTATAGTTTTACGCCCTTAGCTAGGCATATAGCAAGGATCTAAGTTTTGTCATCCTCCGAAGTTTTGGCAACTTTTGTAAGGGTTTTCTCAAACGCGGGAGGCTCTTTACGCTTCCCTAAATTCTCCAGAAAAGAAACCATCTTAAGATCCAAAATATCCAATCGCTTGTTGCAAAGAGTAATCAGAGTATTCATGCGATTGGTACTACCGTGGATGTGTTTGAGGGGTTCATTATATTTCTGTATTTCAACGATATGTTTATGCAAATCACCAAGTTTGTCCAATATTTGAGCTCCCTTGGGGGTAAAATGAAACCCCTTCTTTTGAGGTGGAATTCCCAAAATTCGCTCTAAGATTTCATAGGCAGCATTGGCATCAAATTCAATAAAATTTCCTTTAGCGGCAAAATCAAGAAGGTGTCTATGATGTAAAGCCAATCCTATGTAAAAATTATGAAGCAAAACCTTGGCATCCCCCTTTAAGTTGGAAATATGATATGATTCCATAAGCCTATACCAGGCATCTTTCAAATTTTCTCCTTGTCTTTGCTTGAAGTACAAGACTTCAAAATCTGGTGACAAAGGAGGAGTAGGGACGCTAGCCATTGAGACTAGAAAGCAAGAGAACGGAGAACGAAAAAAGAGAGGCGAATGAAACATGATTATTTTGTGAAGTGGGGGAGAGGAAAATGAGAGGAAAATGGCAAATAATGTAAATTGCAAGGGGATGTGATTTGTGATTAGGAACCTGGTTATGTTGAAGATCCGCCCCGGCAACGGCGCCAGAAATTCTCCTTGATGGTAGCTAGAACTACGTCGGTATTTCCCCGGAGAGGGGGGATGATGTAGCACAACGACGGTAGAGTATTTCCCTCAGTCATGAAACCAAGGTATCGAACCAGTAGGAGAACCAAGAAACACAACGTAAACAACACCTGCACACAAATAACAACACCTCGCAACCCGACGTGTTAAAGGGGTTGTCAATCCCTTTCGGGTAACAACGCCAGAAATTGGCAAGCGGACGTGAGATAAATTGTAGTAGATTGAAATAATAGATCGCAAATAAATAGAGTGCAACAAGGTATTTTTGTATTTTTGGTTTAATAGATCTGAATAAAAATGCAAAGGAAAAGTAGACCGCAAGGCAAATATATGAGGAAGAAGACCAGGGGGCCGTAGGTTTCACTAGCGGCTTCTCTCGAGAAAAATAGCAAACAATGGGTAAACAAATTACTGTTGGGAAATTGATAGAACTTCAAATAATTATGATCATTACACAGGCATCACGTCCAAGATTAGTAGAACGACTCCTGCCTGCATCTACTACTATTACTCCACACGTCGACCGCTATCCAACATGCATCTAGTGTATTAAGTTCATGGAAAATAGAGTAATGCAATAAGAACGATGACATGATGTAGACAAGATCTGTTTATCTATATGGAAGTAGATATAGATCTTGTCTTTTTATCCTTAGTAGCAACGATACGTACGTGTCGTTTCCCCTTCTGTCACTGGGATCGAGCACCGTAAGATCGAACCCACTACCGGGCACCTCTTCCCATTGCAAGACAAATAGATCAAGTTGGCCAAACAAAACCCAAATATCGGAGAAGAAATACGAGGCTATAAGAGATCATGCATATAAGAGATCAAAAAAATCAAATAACTTTCATGGATATAAAAAGATACGACTGATCATAAACTCAAAGTTCATCAGATCCCAACAAACACACCGCAAAAGAGTTACATCATATGGATCTCCAAGAGACCATTGTATTGAGAATCCAGCAAGAGAGAGAGATAGGAAGCCATCTAGCTACTAACTACGGACCCGAAGGTCTACAAGGAACTACTCACGCATCATCGGAGAGGCACCAATGGAATAGGTGAACCCCTCCGTGATGGTATCTAGATTGGATCTGGTGGTTCTGGACTTTGCAGCGGCTGGATGAATATTTCGACGCCTGTTCTAGGGTTTTTGGAATATTGTGGTATTTATAGAGGAAAGAGGCGGTCCAGGGGGCACCCGAGGTGGGCCCAACCCACCAGGGCGTGCCTGGGCCTCCTAGCACGCCCTGGTGGGTTGTGCCCCCCTCGGGGCACCCCCCCAGGTGCAACCAGGGCCCATTGCCTTTCTTCTGGCCCATAAAAAATCATCATGGAGTTTCGTGGCATTTGGACTCCGTTTTATATTTATTTCCATGATGTAATAAACATGGAAAAAATAACAACTGACACTTGGCGCTATGTCAATAGGTTAGTACCAAAAAATGATATAAAATGACTACAAAATGATTGTAAAACATCCAAGATCGATTATAAAACAACATGGACCAATAAAAAATTATAGATATGTTGGAGACGTATCAATGGTGGTCTTCTTCACCCTCTTGGCGGCAGGCGCTGGATTTGGAGCCACCGCACCCCGGTTAGTAGCACACCTGCAGGGTAGCTGATCCAAAATCGGCTCGGGGGCTTGTGGTCCAGTCGCGAGCCACTCCGCCTCGGGATCCACCTCCTCGCCACCCCCTCCTCCTCTTGGAGCTCTGCTGCCGCGGTGGATAGAGCCTCAAGCTCGGAAGTCCCGTTCCCGGCAAGGTCGTCCCCAGCAACCCCCTCCGTGGCATGCGCCTCGCCGCCACCATGGGAGGAACTCTCATCCTTACCTTTCCCCTTTCCCTTCTCGGCCTTCGTGGCCCTTGCCATCTCCACAATTCAGGCAGCCTTGTCCTCCTCAATTCTCCTCTTGATAAACGCTGCCTCCACGGAGGAGGTGCGTTTGTACATATTGGTCTCAACCCCGACGAGCTTCTCCGCCAGAGCACTGGACCACTCGAGTTCTTCATCAAGAGTGGGAAGCCGCCAATCACTTGCTACCCCATGAGCATTGCAATACGGCATCGACTTCAAGATCTGATCCTGGGCATAATTGACATTCAAAGGGATGACGTCTGCCGGGAGCTTGAACAACTCAAAGCGGCCAAACAGCTGGTCGCACAACCAGGCATAGCCATAAACAAACAAGTTATTGGCCAAACCTGGGACTAATCTCATCCTGTCCCCAGCATCACCATACAACCAGGCAGGTCTGTCCCTCTTCTGCAGTGGCGAAATGCAACGAAGGAGAAAATCTACCCCCACGTGCTCAATGGTTAGCACCGCAGTCTTCAAGCGGGTGATCCTGTTTATAGTCGGGCGAAGCCTATCATTGGTGAGGCCGAATGCGCTCAATTTCTTGCTGTGCTCGATGCAGACTATCTGTGCTTCACAGAACTCTGGGGCTTCCTCATCCTGAATCCAGCACCAGTCTCCTCTCCACTCATCCCACCTCTCACGCTGCTGACCAGGGATATAATCCCAAAACTTCCTTGCCACCCATGGCATCCAACTAATATTCCCACAGCGGTGAGTTTTGTCTCCACCCGCGGAACAAAGTAATGCCTGAACAAATTGACATTGGGGGCGACTTCAACAAAGTTCTCGCACAAATGGGCAAAGATGGTCATGGTCGTCATTGCAATTGGCGTAAAGTCGAGAAGGTGGAATCCATAAATGGTCATCATCGCCTCAAAGAATTCAGAGAAAGTGGAGCAGAGGCCGCAGATGAAATATGCGCAGAAGAATTGGTACGAATTTGGCGGATCCTCTTTCTTCTCCGCCAGAACATGGGGCGCGCCATGCCCTTTCGGGACTTCCCTCCTCCATAGGTACCCGTACCTTGCTTGCAGAACCGGGCCGTCCAGATTAGATAGAAAGAAGACAGCGTCTCTCCTCCGCTTCTTGTTCAGTTCCATCTCCCTCTTGCTTCCTTCTGTGACACCTCCTTCACCGCAGCCATCTGCCTCCCTTTTGCTGCAGTTTTCTTCCCCATTCCCTCGGACGCCGGTGCGAATGGGGGAAGGAATCTAGTGGAGGAGCGGCAATGGGTGGGGGAGAGTTGTTTTGGATTACGGAAGAAGATGATGGGAGGGCAGGACAGGCGACAAGTGAACCGTGCCGCTCCATGTTTTCCTATATTTAGGTGAAAAGGGTGAAGCAGGCATGGAGTAGGGGGCGACGCTTCAAAAAGTTACCGTTTCCATTAACCACAACAGTCCCACGACCCCACGACCCGTAGTAATTGCATGAAGTGGACGCTGGATTGGCTGGTCATCATGATGAACCGATGTGCCTAGCCTTCTCCTGCCACGTGTCCGTGCACTGTTTGGGGCCTAACGCAACATGTCGCGCGACACGTATGTGTGACGCCCGGATAATTAGACTACAGTAATTCCCTGCTAATGATTCCATGTCACCTCGGTTACTGTTGATAATCTCGCGTTAGTTCGAAACCGGTTCGAATTCAAATTTAAAATCAAGCAAACAATAAAAGTTCTCATATGTCAAAACTAAAATGTTCTAAAAGTGACAAATAAATCATATGTAATATTGGTGAAGAAACCACACTTTTAGAAAGTGTTTAAATGCACTATAATAAATAAACAGTGGCAAAACACTTATTCTAATGCTTATAAAATAATAAATAATTTCAAAACTATTTTATTTCAGTGCTAAAACTGTTTGTGGCAGTGGCATAAATTGTAACACTCATTTAGGTGCCACATTTCTACTTTGTTGAAACTAAAATAAAACAGATCAGAAGTAAAAGAAAATTTAGAAAAGGAAAACATTACACAAAAAAGGAGCAAACAAAAACAAAACAAAGAGAACCCCCCTGGCCTACTGGGCTAGCAAGCCCAGCTGGCCACCCACGTGACCCAGTCGTCCCATCCTGGTTGTATAACCCCCCACACACACCCGAAACCCTAGCCCGATCCCTTCCCCACTTCCCCCCTCTCGGTCCACTCCCCCCCACGACCTCTCTGCCCTCCCGATCTGGATCGGGGAAAACGACGCCCCGACCCCATCACCTCACATGCCGCTCGCAACCGACATCGTTGTCGGATCGCCCCGCCTCACGCCGGCGCCCCGCCGCCACATCAATGTTGCCGCCATCGGATCACCCTCGCTGTCGTTCGCCGGGTCGCCCACGACCTTCCCGGTGCCGCCTCCCCGCCGGACTGCGTCATCCTCGCCCCCGTTGCGTCGGACTGCCCGTCCCCACCTCTCCTTCGTCGGTCCTCCCCGCGCATCGCCGCCCTCTTCTCATCAACGGGGGTGAGCTCCCCATCGGGCCCCGTCCGTCTCCCCCTTCGAACGCTGCGCCCCCACACCGTCCCGTCGCCGCGCCCGCCTCTGCGTGGCGGCGCCGCGTCACGGCTCCCGCACGCCCCCACGCGCCCAGGGCGAGCCTTGCCCCTCTGCGCCCGCCGCCTGGGCCGGCTCCCACCAGTTGCTGCTACTTTCGTCGTCGCCGCACGACTCGTCTTGGCCATCTTCTCCGGCCCCCCACGACCCCAAGGGCTTCCCTAGATGCGAGCGAGCCAGGGCAACCTTCTGGTGCCCTTGGCTCGTCCCCATCTGCCTCCAAAGATCGCCTTTGCTCGTGAGCCTCCACTGCACATGGTGGCCGTTGCCGTTTAGCTGCCGGCTAATCCACTAATTAGCCACTAATAACACTGCTAATTACCCCCCTTGTGCCTATGAATAATGGAGCCTACGGTTAATTAATCTGGACGTTCATAGATAAATAAAACTGGTTTATAAACTACAGTCGATGCCATGTGGGGCCCCCTATTACTGTTCAAACCGATAAGATGGGTCCAGTCAGCTTGCTGACTAAGCTCCCTGGCCCCACCATGTGGGCAGTTGACCCAGTAAACTGGGTCCACATGTCAGCCTGTGTTGCACATTTCTAGGTACACTTATGTGTACCCACAACATTTAGTATTTAATATAATTTCGAATTTAGTAAATTCCAGAAATTCAGAAAATGATTTAAAACTTTAAAAATTAATAGAAAATAAATCGTAGCTCGGATGGAAATACTTTCTACATGAAAGTTGCTCAAAACGACGAGACGAATCCGGATACGCAACCCGTTCGTCCGCCACACACCCCTAGCATGCCGAACACACAACTTCCCCCCACCCCCCTCCGGCTCCTCTGCCCGAAAACACGAAACACCGGGAATACTTTCCCGGATGTTTTCCCCCTTCACTGGTATCACCTCATACCGCGTTAGAACACGTCTAGCTCTGCCTGTTATCCTGTTATGCACTTGCTTGCTATGTATTTACTGTTTCTCCCCCCTCTTCTCTTCGGTAGACCCCATGACGATGCTGATGCCCCAGTTCGACTACGGAGTTGACGACCCCTCTCTCGTGTCTGAGCAACCAGGCAAGCCCCCCCCCTTGATCACCAGATATCGCCTATTCTTCTCTATACTGCTTGCATTAGAGTAGGGTAGCATGGTATCGCTTTCGATTAATCCTATCTTGTTGCATAGCCTTTGTCCTTCCTACTACTGTTGTCACCTTTACCGCTATCCTCGCTTAGTATAGGATGCTAGTGTTCCATCGGTGACCCTACACTCTTGTCCGTCCGCCATGCTATACTTGATCGGGCTGTGATCACTTCGGGAGGTGATCACGGGCATATACTATATACTTTACCTTTGTTACATTACTCGTGATACTTGTTAGGAGATGAAATTTGAAAGGACAGGTGGCTCCATCCCGGTAGAGGTGGGCCTGGGTTCCCGACGGCCCCCAACTGTTACTTTGTGGTGGAGCGATAGGGCAGGTTGAGACCACCTAGGAGAGAGGTGGGCCTGGCCCTGGTCGGTGTTTGTGGATACTTAACACGCTTAACGAGATCGTGGTATTTGATCTGAGTCTGGCCATTTGGTCTATACGCACTAACCAACTACGCGGGAATGCTTATGGGCACTCGGCGTCATGGTATCACCAAGCACTTTGTGACGCTGGCCGATCGAGCGGCGCGCCGGATTGGACCGAACGCTGCTAGGCTAGGTCTGCTTTCGGCCGCCCTCGCAACATGCAGTGTGTGCTATGGGCGATGGGCCTGACACTGTGCGCTTAGGTTTAGACCGGCGTGCTGACCTCTCTGTTGTGCCTAGGTGGGGCTGCGACGTGTTGATCTTCCGCGGCCGGGCATGACCCAGAAAAGTGTGTCCGGCCAAATGGGATCAAGCGTCTTGGGTTATGTGGTGCACCCCTGCAGGGAAGTTAATCT
Organism: Aegilops bicornis; assembly: GCA_021605145.1. Taxonomy (NCBI): domain Eukaryota; kingdom Viridiplantae; phylum Streptophyta; class Magnoliopsida; order Poales; family Poaceae; genus Aegilops; species Aegilops bicornis. The sequence continues at coordinate 298,487,379 of CM038669.1, forward strand.
ATTCGAATAGCCGTGATCTTCGGTAACAGGACGACTTGGAGTTGTACCTTGACCTTATGACAACTAGAACCGGATACTTAATAAAACACACCCTTCCAAGTGCGGATATAACCCGGTGATCGCTCTCTAACAGGCAATGAGGAGGGATCGTCGGGTAGGATTATGCTATGCGATGCTACTTGGAGGACTTCACCTACTCTCTTCTACATGCTGCAAAGGCGGAGGCTGCCGGAAGCGTAGTCTTCTTGTGATTAGCTATCCCCTCTTATTTTGGCATTCGTAGTTCGGTCCACTAATATGGCCCTTTACACATATATCCATGCATATGTAGTGTAGCTCCTTGCTTGCAGTACTTTGGATGAGTACTCACGGTTGCCTTGTTCCCCCTTTTCCCCTTTCCTTACCTGGTTGCCGTGACTGCACGATGGAGCCAGTGGAGCCGACGCCACCCTCGATGACGATCGCTACAGGAGGTGCCTACTACTACGTGCAGCCCGCCGATTGACTGTGAGTAGTTAGGAGGATCCTGCGGGAGGCATGTGCCTCTTCGATCCAGATCCCGGTTTGTGCTAGCCATCTTATGGCAACTTGTTTAACTTATGTCTATGCTCAGATATTGTTGCTGGCTGACTCGTCTATGATCGAGCACTTGTATTCGAGCCCTCGAGGCCCCTGGCTTGTATTATGCTGCTTGTATGACTTATTTATGTTTTAGAGTTGTGTTGTGATATCTTCCCGTGAGTCCCTGATCTTGATCGTACATGTTTGCGTGTATGATTAGTGTACGATTGAATCGGGGGCGTCACAAGTTGGTATCAGAGCCGACTGTCTGTAGGAATCCCCCTTTACAACTCCTTGGACGAAGTTGAGTCTAGTCATTGCAAAACTTTTACTAACATGGCTGTGCGGCCCATGGGCCCACGTCGCCATTGGGTGGTACGAAGATCTTTTACTCCTCGACCTTTACTCTGGGACTCTGATCTCTCCTCTATTCGGGTTAAATGAATTTTACTAAATCTAACATTAGGATCTCGTTATCACTTTCACCCGGAGAGCCCTTATTATCGATGATTGTCTGCTGCACGGAAGACCACGAAGATGCTCTCCATTGTTAACTCGAGAACTTGTGTTCATCGCGTTTGCAATTCCCCTTCCACCGTAAACCCTTATGGATAACTACTTGCGCTTGTTATTCTTACCTTCATCCCCGATTGGTCTTGTTATTACAAGATACCACGAAAAACTTGTCGTTGTTTTGATAATCCTTTGAGCTTCATCGCCTTTGCTGTTCTTTGTCACTTGAATACCCCTACGGTTAATTCTCGCACTTATCGAGTATCCGCTCATCCCCAGTTGTTCATGTGTTTCACAAAAGTCTTCAAAATAATATTCGATCTTCCGAAAATCCTCTGGAGCCTTTGGCTCTTGAAATTCTTGCTTGCTTGCATTATGGTTAATCCCATAAGTCTCGCAGTCTTATTGACATTCCTTGTCATTATCATTTTGAGTATGTTTACTCAATATGTTTGCGAATACACGCAATCATCATTGATCCTTATAAATTACTTTTCCGGCTGAGCTGCCATTCTTTAATCGGAATTGGTTCTCGACCAATCCAATTGTCGTTGATTGTACCCTAAGGCTATTCAACTTATCCATCCCTAATCAGAGCATTGCTTCTGATCCCTTGATTTGTAAATCATAATTCCTTTGCATTTGGCAATTGAGTTAGTCAGTTGTTTCTATAATCTGATCTCCTTGCATCATTCTTCCTCTAGTTGAGTACCGATGCTCACGTCAGATCCCTTGTGGACCACGGATCCTTTGTTGGATTTTATCTGACAACGCCCTTCATATTCAATAACCTTGTGAGCCTTTCCTCTGATACATAATGCCTTTGGTAAATTGTATCCTCTGCTTTCTCAACCATGCTCTGCCTTCGAGCTTGAGTTAATTACTTCTAAAGATTATAGTATATGATTCTAAGATGCTCCAATGGGTTGAACCTATGCCTTCCTTAATATGTGTGAACTCGAAAGTTTTCACGAGTCGTACTCTTCTGGTATTTTGCCAGATAAAATTCCAACACTGCAACTTCATTGAACGCGAGAAGTAAATGAAAGGTTGTGCATTGGAGAAGTGGGAGTCGACCTTGAACTTTGTGTTCATGCCCATGGACACGATGTAGAACTTATCATGAAAGCTTCTCTTAAATTAAGTATTCCCTTGGTATAAGTTCATCTTATATCCGGGATCCGGCCTTTGCAATCGTGGTTCCGACCATGTTCTCCTTTAAATACCATTTCTCATGCAAGTTTAAGCACTTGACTTCGCAGAGCAATACCCAATCCAACCTCTATTTTGTTCTACCTTCGAGTATTGCCCCCTGGTATCTCGAGGATATCAACCCATTGCACTTCATTCTATGAATTTCTGATGAAGTAGTACCCTTCCCCGTCATAGTGAATCAAGTCCACGGGTTCTGGGTTGTCGTCAACCGAGAACATCGATAAGTGAATCGATTCCGCACTCTGATTCCATAACTCTAAGTAATTTTTGTTGCTTACAAATTTATTAATCCTTCAGGTCATTCCTAGCCTGATCGGCTCATTATCGAGCTAATTTTAACTGTGCTACCGGTCCTTCTTCTCGAGCACAATTTTCGACGATGAACTAACCTTACGCCGATCCTCATCGTCATATCATTTCGCCTTGAACAACAAGCTTGGTTCGAGTTTGTGTCGTACTTTGGTTCCAATAACCTTTCACTTCATCATTACTTTGACCTAATGTCGTCGCCGATCGATTACATCTTCATGAACTCTCGCGACAAAGGTGTCGTGATCATCAACATTCTGAGCTCTTCCAGGATATCAATTGAATTCATGATGAGAAATACCATCCTTGCCCTCGATGAATTGTATTATCATCGACCACTTTATTGCCTTCCCACCAACACAAGCTTGTTCATGTTTGGTGTTATACCTTGAGTTCCTTGCTATCCAAAGCAATTGTTCTTCTTTACCTTGGAGTATTACCATCTTTTATGTCAAGAATGTTCGAGATTTGTTCCACCTCTTGAGAATTCTTGACATAGAAATACTTCTCGCCATCTTCGTTCATTTCTTGGTCCCCGTGTTGATTCTAACTGGGATACCAACAAGTGAACGGTGTTGTTTTGATTTTGTACTTCTAGCAACCCTATTGCTTGTAAGTTAATGAACAATAGTTACATTCTTTGTGTATTGGATATCGAATCACCATTCAAACATTGATCGTGCTACCTAGGCCCATATGTCGGGTGCACCTTTCAACCAATGTTTAAATTGTGTATGTTTTTCCTCAAGCATACATCATTATATCATTTGATCGACAAATGTTGTCTCCTTGTTCACCTAATTGTGGGGATCCATCTTCGGAAATCTCAATGAATTGTCGCTAAGTTCATCACCACCTTCTCATCCTCTCCTTGTTTAATGATGAACTATGATTCAGAACTTGCTTCCATATTTCATTTCCCGAGAATCTTGCAACACCATCTCGTCAAATTGTGTTACACCCCTTCCTTCTCAGGCATCATGAGCCTGTGGTATCCCGACACGAATCGGATCTGACCTCGGTCAGATATGATGGTTGGAACATATGTCCAAGAGTTATAACACTGGTCTTTTATGATCCAGCAAGGTGATGTCATGCCTAGCACACCTGGCCGGAGGACCTACTGCTATAATTTCTTTTTAGCAAGGTTAACCCTTCTTTCATGAGGAAACCATAGGACTTATTCTATGAGTTGTTCATGATGGATGCCTTGTGTGTCCAAAGTCCGAACTTTGCTTAAAGACCATGTCAATGCTATCTCGAAGCATGTATGTGGTACTCTTATCATCAATAAGAACACTTGCAGCACAATGCTAAATGTTTTCTTGCTCAATTATCCAAACACCGTTGTATGGGTAATGTCATGATATTTCTCTCCCCTTACCTAAAGAGTTTTCTACATTATATCCTGCCATGGATATCTTGCTCTGCTTGTCCTTGGGAAGGATATACCCCTGAAATATGTGTTTAAACACATTTTCCTTTGCGTTCTTCTGTTTAATCTGTTGATCACATTTCCTTTCCATTGTTTTATTTAACCTTTCTTGTGATCTATATGATCTAAGCAGTAATATTCTCTGCTTATGTAAACACCTTGGTGTACAACCGTGTCAGTAAGACTGTGTTACTATTGTTGATGACATTTCGGTAACCACCGATGGACGAGAACTTTGCCTATTGGTCCGCCTCGTTTCAACGAGCAGGAAAATGGTTCTCTTCGTCCCTCGCCCTTGGTACCGATGTTGTTGCCGACATAACCGACAGACTATCCTCTGACATGCCTGGCTTACATGATCGTACAAGATGTCACCGCCTTCTTACTTTTAACCCACATGGTGGGCCCATAACCCACAGTTCCACAGGATCGAAACCTGACTCTCCTGTACACCCCATGTTCCCAAGGTTGTTCCTCGCGCATGGCCTCATATGTAATTCACGAGCCACCATCCGAGAGATCATCAATTCTGTTATCAGACACAATACTTATTCTCGTTGCTTTGAACCCCTTTCACGCCCTGTTTCAGGCATCGAACGATTGCCTGCCCGCTCGAAACTTCACCTAATACCTCCCTACTTTGCTCTCGATATTTTCTTAAGTTTAAATTCGAGAGTTACTTCCGCCACCTTCCTCGATGTCATTGACCAGATAGTCAACCTTGCAGAGGCCTGTTCTCCCGGAATGCCCACCCTTTATTCTTTCATAAGTACGATGTAGTTCCCGAAGAAAGGATGCCGACTTCATTATGATGACCTGAAGCAGAGAAATTAAGACATCAACGTAATGGATCGACCTCTTCAAGAAGAGCAATCAAGACCGAGAAGATTCGTTAGAATTTCGTAACCAGATCCTTCCCCCTTACTCTACCTCTTAAATCTCGGGACGAGATTTCTTGTAGTGGAGGAGAATTGTGACGCCCGGATAATTAGACTACAGTAATTCCCTGCTAATGATGCCATGTCACCTCGAATACTGTTGATAATCTCGCGTTAGTTCGAAACCGGTTCGAATTCAAATTTAAAATCAAGCAAACAATAAAAGTTCTCATATGTCAAAACTAAAATGTTCTAAAAGTGACAAATAAATCATATGTAATATTGGTGAAGAAACCACACTTTTAGAAAGTGTTTAAATGCACTATAATAAATAAACAATGGCAAAACACTTATTCAAATGCTTTTAAAATAATAAACAATTTCAAAACTATTTTATTTCAGTGCTAAAACTGTTTGTGGTAGTGGCATAAATTGTAACACTCATTTAGGTGCCACATTTCTACTTTGTTGAAACTAAAATAAAACAGATCAGAAGTAAAAGAAAATTTAGAAAAGGAAAACATTACACAAAAAAAGGAGCAAACAAAAACAAAACAAAGAGAACCCCCCTGGCCTACTGGGCTAGCAGGCCCAGCTGGCCACCCACGTGACCCAGTCGGCCCATCCTGGTTGTATAACCCCCCACACACACCCGAAACCCTAGCCCGATCCCTTCCCCACTTCCCCCCTCTCGGTCCACTCCCCCCCCCATGACCTCTCTGCCCTCCCGATCTGGATCGGGGAAAACGACGCCCCGGCCCCATCACCTCACACACCGCTCGCCACCGACATCGTTGCCGGATCGCCCCGCCTCACGCCGGCGCCCCGCCGCCACATCGATGTTGTCGCCACGGATCGCCCTTTCGCTGTTGCTTCGCTGGGTCGCCCACGACCTTGCCGGGCGCCGCCTCACGCCGGATGCGTCATCCTCGCCCCGTCGCGCCGGACTGCCCGTCCCGCCTCTCCTTCGCCGGTCCTCCCGCGACGCCGCCCTCTTCTCGCCAACGGGGTGAGCTCCCATCGGGCCCGTCCGTCTCCGAACGCTGCGCCCCACATCGCCCGTCGCTGCGTCGCGCTCTCAAGACGCTGCGCGCCAGGCGCGCTTGCCCTTCTGCGCCGCCGCTGGGCAGCTCCCACCATTGCTATTGCTGCCGCCAGACGACTCGTCTTGGCCATCTTCTCCGCCCCACGACCCCAAGGGCTTCCCTAGATGCGAAGCGAGCTGTGGGCAACCTTCCGTGCCCTTGGCTCGTCCCATCGCTTCCCATGAGCCTCCATCGCACATGGTGGCCGTTCTTGGTTTAGCTGCCGGCTAATCCACTAATTAGCCACTAATAACACTGTTAATTACCCCCCTGGTGCCTATGACTAATGGAGCCTACGGTTAATTAATCTGGACGTTCATAGATAAATAAAACTGGTTTATAAACTACAGTCAATGCCATGTGGGGCCCCCTGTTACTGTTCAAATCGATAAGATGGGTCTAGTCAGCTTGCTGACTAAGCTCCCTGGCCCCACCAGTGAGCCTCTGCTGACTGGGTAGTTGACCCAGTCAACTGGGTCCACATGTCAGCCTCTATTGCACATTTCTAGGTATACTTATGTGTACCCACAACATTTAGTATTTAATATAATTTCGAATTTAGTAAATTCCAGAAATTCAGAAAATGATTTAAAACTTTAAAAATTAATAGAAAATAAATCGTAGCTCGGATGGAAATACTTTCTACATGAAAGTTGCTCAGAACGACGAGACGAATCCGGATACGCAGCCCGTTCGTCCGCCACACACCCCTAGCATGCCGAACACGCAACTTTCCCCCCTCCGGCTCCTCTGCCCGAAAACACGAAACACCGGGAATACTTTCCCGGATGTTTTCCCCCTTCACCGGTATCACCTCATACCGCGTTAGAACACGTCTACCTCTGCCTGTTATCCTGTTATGCACTTGCTTGCTATGTATTTACTGTTTCTCCCCCCTCTTCTCTTCGCTAGACCCCGTGACGATGTTGATGCCCCATTTCGACTACGGAGTTGACGACCCCTCTCTCTTGTCTGAGCAACCAGGCAAGCCCCCCCCCTTGATCACCAGATATCGCCTATTCTTCTCTATACTGCTTGCATTAGAGTAGTGTAGCATGTTACTGCTTTCAGTTAATCCTATACTGTTGCATAGCCTGTCCTTGCTACTACTGTTGTCACCTTTACCTGCTATCCTACTGCTTAGTATAGGATGCTAGTGTTCCATCAGTGACCCTACACTCTTGTCAAAATGCGCCATGCTATACTCATCGGCTGTGATCACTTCGAGGTGATCACGGGCATATACTATATACTTTACCTTTGTTACATTACGTGATATCTTTGTTCGGAGATGGGGGCTGAAAGGACAGGTGGCTCCATCCCGGTAGAGGTGGGCCTGGGTTCCCGACGGCCCCCGATCGTTACTTTGTGGCGGAGGCGAGGGAAGGTTGAGACCACCTAGGAGAGAGGTGGGCTGGCCTCGGTCGGCGTTCGCGGATACTTAACACGCTTAACGAGATCTTGGTATTTGATCCGAGTCCGGCCATTTGGTCTATATGCACTAACCAACCACGCTGAACAGTTATGGGCACTTTCGGCGTCGTGGTATCGCCAGAAGCTTGCCGTGACGTCGGCCCGGTCGAGCGGCGCCAGATTGGACTAGAACGCCTGCTAGGCTAGGTCTGCTTCCGGCCGCCTCGCAACGCGTCTTGGTGTGCTATGGGGATGGGCCCAGACCCTGTGCGCTTAGGTTTAGACCGGCCGTCTTGACCTCTCTGTTGTGCCTAGGTGGGGCTGCGGCGTGTTGATCTTCAGCGGTAGGGCATGACCCGTAAAAGTGTGTCGGCCAAATGGGATCAAGCGTCTTGGGTTATGTGGTGCACCCTGCAGTGAAGTTAATCTATTCGAATAGCCGTGATCTTGGTAACAGTGACGACTTGGAGTTGTACCTTGACCTTATGACAACTAGAACCGGATACTTAATAAAACACACCCTTCCAAGTGCCGGATATAACCCGGTGATCGCTCTCTAACGAGGCAATGAGGAGGGATCGCCGGTAGGATTATGCTATGCGATGCTACTTGGAGGACTTCACCTACTCTCTTCTACATCTTTGCAAGGCGGAGGCTGCCGAAGCGTAGTCTTCGATGTGATTAGCTATCCCCTCTTATTACGGCATTACGTAGTTCGGTCCATCGATATGGCCCTTTACACATATATCCATGCATATGTAGTGTAGCTCCTTGCTTGCGTGTACTTTGGATGAGTACTCACGGTTGCCTTGTTCCCCTTTTCCCCTTTCCTTACCCGGGTTGCTGCGACTGCACGATGGAGCCTGGGAGCGACGCCACCCTCGATGGCGACTACTACACCGGAGGTGCCTACTACTACGCAGCAGCACCGACGCATTTACCAGAGTAGTTAGGAGGATCCTGTGCGGGAGGCACATGCCTCTTCGACCTGTATCCCAGTTTGTGCTAGCCATCTTATGCAACTTGTTTAACTTATGTCCGTGCTCGAGATATTTTTGCTTCCGCCGACTTCGTCTATGATCGAGCACTTGTATTCGAGCCCTCGAGGCCCCCGGCTTGTATTATGATGCTTGTATGACTTATTTATGTTTTAGAGTTGTGTTGTGATATCTTCCCGTGAGTCCCTGATCTTGATCGTACACGTTTGCGTGTATGATTAGTGTACGATTGAATCGGGGGCGTCACAGTATGTTTCAGGCCCGGGGGCTTATGTCGGGAACAGGGGTATATATTTTCCCCTGACTCATGTGCGGACGATCAAGCCCACAGGAACGAGAACAAGATTACAACACCAAGGTCAGAATGGAGCACAAAGGATCAGTTCTCCGAAGGACCAACATGCAGCACAAAGAGGACTGAGACTAGCCAGAGAAGCAAGATACTGCTAAGGGAAAAACCTCCCTTGTCGGGCAGGCAAGCCTAGCAAAGATGGGATTACCCCTAGAAACAAGCCTTCGGGTCGCTCCGGCAGGCCTGCCGAGGCTTGCGGAGGTAAAACCACCCCACCCGCACCACCTCATCAGGATGCACATCGCCGATCAGTGCGGTGTCAAGCTCCAAGTTGACTAAGTGGCTGCTATCTGCCACATGGCAGCCACTTCCTACAGAAAATCCATACAAACTACACCCGTCCTGCGACGTGTCGAGCGAGTAGGCGTGAAGCTGGCAAAACGGCCCGGTAGGGCCTGCCGGGCGAGCTGTGATGTGATGTTGAGTGGCGCATTTAATGCGCTCTGTCAGCCTGCAGAGTTAGGTATGATAGAACTGTTTGCTATCTAATTAGTGCATAATGACTGATTTTCCACTGTGGTGACCCCTTTGTCTATAAAAGGAGGCCCAAGGCGCCATGGAAAGGGTTGGCTAATCCACCCCCTCACACATTCATACGCGCGTAGCCGTTTTCACCCTGAGGCAACCCTACCGGGCAAGTGACGATGACATGTACCTAGGGTAGAGTCTTAGGCCTGACCTAGACACCATACCCAAAGGAACTATCCTAGAGTCCAAGGCCTACAAGGTTCAACATAAGATACCGACTGAAATCACCCTGAAGTGCAAACCACTCGACGAAAGATTCCACTCGGATATCCCAATTCCATTCGACCATGGTAACATCACTCGACCATACAAAGAATCACTCGGAGAGTTGGAGTACAGAAGGCCTAAAGTCACCCCAGGATGGCAACGGTCAGGCATTATCTCCGTCGTCATAAAGATCATTAATAGCAGGCGTTACCAGTAACGTTGTGGTAACCCACATTGAACCCTGTGTAACCGAGGGCTGCGAGGGGCCTGGCGCACTCTATATAAGCCACCCCCTCCTCTAGCACAAGGGTTCACACCCCCTGTAACTATCACACATATCCAATCGACAAGCCTCCGAGGCACCGAGACGTAGGGCTGTTACTTCCTCCGAGAGGGGCCTGAACTCGTAAACCTGTGCCTACAACCTCGCCGTAGCTAGGACACTGCCTCCCCCTATGTACCCCCTACTCTTACTGTCAGACTCATTCCCACGACAATTGGCGCCCACCTTGGGGCAGGCGTCCGAGCGACTTCCGGTGAGGTTGCGTGATAATCCCCAAGTGCAGGGAATCATCGTAGCAATTCCCGAAAGTGGAAGTGATAAGTATGGAGTGTTGAACCCACAAGGAGCTAAAGGTAAGATCACTATTCTCTCAAGTCTTATCTCGCCATCGACATTTACTCTACGCATAATTTAACGCTTGCTTCCAACTAGAAACGAGAAATAAAACTACGTTGTGGGTATGAAGAGTATGCATGGTATCGGAGAGCTAAAATATAAAAGTAGGTGCTGTTATCATAAAGTTAGAATATATTACTAAATATTATAAATAGCGAGTGTGGACTAATGATGGGTTGGTGTGTGGAATTATCCTAGGCAATTGTTAACAAGACCGGTAGTCGTCATTGCAATTTCATATGAGGGAGAGGCATAAGCTAACATACTTTCTCTTCTTGGATCATATGCACTTATGATTGGAACTCTAGGAAGCATCTGCAACTACTAAAGATCATTAAGGTAAAACGCAACTATAGCATTAAAGCATCAAGTCCCTTTTATCCCATACGCAACAACCCCCTTACTCGGGTTTATACTTCTGTCACTCAAGAAACCCACTATAAGCGAATCCTGAACGTATTGCAACACCCTACATCGGGAATCCCTCATGCCTGCGCGACACGGAGGGCATAATAGGACAGCACCAAAATAAAACATACAACTCGTAGCAATCTAGATCATCAATCAACCCAAAAAACAAAGGATATCTACTCAAAACATCATAGGATGGCAACACATCATTGGATTATAATATTTGGCATAAAGCACCATGTTCAAGTAGGGATTACAGCGGGGTGCGGGAGAGTTGACCGCGTAAAAGAGATGAGGATGGTGATGATGATGGTGATGTTGATGAAGACGATAACCGCAGCGATGATTCCCCTCCCGATGGCACTCCGGTGCCATCGAGAGAGAGGAGGAGAGGTTCTCCCCCTTGTGCTTCCTCCTCCATGGCCTCCCCCCTGGATGGGGAGAGGTTCTCCCCTGGTCCTTGGCCTTCATGGCGATGATGGCCCCTCCGGGATCCTCCTCCATGGCCTCCAGTGATGATGGCCCCCTCCGCCAGGGTGCCAGAGAGGGCCTAGATTGATTTCTGATGGCTACAGAGGCTTGCGGCGGCGGAACTTCCAATCTAGGTTATTTTTTGGAGGTTTATATATTTATAGGAATTTTTGGCGTCGGTTTCACGTCGGGGGGGGGGGGGGTCTCCGAGTCATCCACGAGATAGGGGGCGCGCCCCGGGGGAGGGCGCGCCCTCCACCCTCGTGGATGGCTCGGGACTCTTTTGGTCCATCTCCGATGCTCCGTGGGCTTCTTCTGGTCCATAAAAAATCGTCAAAAATTGGCACGTCAATTGGACTCCGTTTGGTATTCCTTTTCTGTAAAACTCAAAAACAAGGAAAAAACAGAAACTAGCACTGGGCTCTAGGTTAATAGGTTAGTCCCAAAAATCATATAAAATAGCACATAAATGTATATAAAACATCTAAGATGGATAATATAATAGCATGAATACTTCATAAATTATAGATAAGTTGGAGACGTATCAGCATCCCCAAGCTTAATTCCTCCTCGTCCTTGAGTAAGTAAATGATAAAAGAAATAATTTATGAAGTGTGAATGCTAGCAAGTCCACAAGTTTGATCAATGATAATTTCAATCACCTTTTCTAGCATCATTATATGTCATAACAGTAGCTCATCTCATAAAACTTTTCATGATCAAGTTACAAGCTATTCACATATTAAAGTATAGATCATAAACTTTCTTGAAACTAACAAACTATATTCTCAGTCATCAAACAATTGCAATTCATCTTATTTTTCGGAAGGGTCTATGTCAGAGCTTTGATTTAGCAAACTCCACATACTCAACTATCATTTAATCTTTCACAATTGCTAACACTCATGTGATATTTATGGGTTCAAAGTTTTAATCGGACACAGAGAAAGATAGGGGCTTATAGTTTTGCCTCCCAACCTTTTACCTCAAGGGTAATGTCAACAATAATAATTTATGAAAACCTACATCCAAGTGGACATATAATTCCGGATCGCTCCAACACAAGGTGCTTGCCAAAGGAAAAGGTGTAAACAGGAAAGGTGATGATCACCATGACTCTTGTATAAGGGTAGAAGATAAAAGTAAAAGATAGGCTCTTCGCAGAGGGAAGCAGAGGTTGTGATGCGCTTTTATGGTTGGATGCACAAAATCTTAATGCAAAAAACGTCACTTTATGTTGCCGCTTGTGGTAAATACCTTTATTATGCAGTCTGTCGCTTTTATTTCTTCCCTATCATAAGTTCATATAAAGCTTATTTTCTTCGCACTAATAGATCATACATATTTAGACAGCAATTTTTATTGCATGCACCGATAACAACTTACTTGAAGGATCTTACTCAATCCATAGGTAGGTATGGTGGACTCTCATGGCAAAACTAGTTTAAGGGATGTTTGGAGGCACAAGTAGTATTTCTACTTGGTGCAAAGAATTTGGCTAGCATGAGAGGGAAAGGCAAGCTCAACATGTTGGATGATCCAAGACAATATAACGTTTCGGATATAGGAAAACATAACCCATTAAGTTGTCTTCCTTGTCCAACATCAACCTTTTAGCATGTCATATTTTAATGAGTGCTCACAATTACAAAAGATGTCCAAGATAGTATATTTATATGTGAAATCTCTTTCCTTCAATATTCTTTCATGAATTGTTCAAGTGACAAATTATGCGTTTGCTAACCTTCAATAAGTTTACTACATATACTTTATTCTGTGTGAACTCATTACTCCCCATGGTATAAGCATATGAAACATATATAAATTCTGATTTATGATATTCGATTCATTCAACCATTTACTCATAGGATGTACGTGAAGCACGTGAGTAAATGACAAACTACTCCAAAAGACATAAGTGAAGGACACTGAGTAGTCAAATAATTAACTAGCCATGGGAGGATTCTTTTCCATTCAAGATTTCAGATCCAAAGATTTTATTCAAACAACAAGTAAAATTGAAAATACGCTCCAAGTAAAACACATATCATGTGACGAATAAAAATATAGCTTCGAGTAAGGTATACCGATAGTTTTGAAGACGAAAGAGGGGATGCCTTCCGGGGCATCCCCAAGCTTAGGCGCTTGAGTCTTCCTTGAATATTAACTTGGGGTGCCTTGGGCATCGCCAAGATTAGGGTCTTTCCGCTCCTTATTCTCCTCATATCGATATCTCACCCAAAGCTTGAAAACTTCAATCACACAAAACTTAACGGAACTTCGTGAGATAGGTTAGTATGATAAAGAGTAAACCATTCACTTTGGCACTGTCAAAGACAAGGTTTATAATTGTTCTCACACAATGCCTACTGTACCATACCATTTCTACAGTTTATATTGAGAAATATAAGCCATAGAAACTAGAAAACAAGCAAACTATGCAATGAAAACAGAATCTGTCAGAAACAGAACAGTCTGTAATGATCTGAACAGCAACCATACTTCTACTACTCCAAAAATTATGAAATAAATTGGTGTACGTGAGGAATTTGTCTATTAATCTTATGCAAAAATAATCAACTCAAAATTACTCTTTTGTAAAAAATGGTAGCTAATCCCGTGAGCGCAAAGTTTCTGTTTTTTACAGCAAGATCACATTAACTCTTACCCAAGTCTTCCCAAAGGTCTTACTTGGCACTTTATTGAAACAAAAAGCTATAAAACATGATTACGACAGTAGCTTAATCATGTAAGCACACAAAAACAGTAAGGGTAAATATTGGGTTGTCTCCCAACCAGCGCTTTTCTTTAATGCCTTTTAGCTAGGAATGATGATTTCAATGATGCTCACATAAAAGAAAAGAATTGAAACATAAAGAGAGCATCATGAAGAATATGACTAGCACATTTGAATCTAACCCACTTCCTATGCCTAGGGATTTTGTGAACACATAATTTATAGGAACAACAATCAACTAGCATAGGAAGGCAAAACAAGTATAACTTCAAAACTTTAAGCACATAGAGAGGAAACTTGATATTATTGCAACTCCTACACGCATATATTCCTCCCTCATAATAACTTTAAGTAGCATAATGAATGAATTCAACAATATAACCATCACATAAAGCATTCTTTTCATGATCTACAAGCATATAATTTTTTCTACTCTCCACATAAGCAAAATTCTTCTCATTCGGAATAGTGGGATCACTAATTCCTAAAGTTGACACTCTTCCAAACCCGCTTTAGATGATAGTATTATTCATACTCCAAAAGATATAAGTGAAGTTCATGGAGCATTGTACAATTGATATAGACTAACCAATATCCAAGCTCAAAATATATAAGTGAAGCACAAAGAGCATTCTATAAGATCATATTCAAAATATATAAGTGAAGCACAAAAAGCATTTCTATAAGATCATACTTAAAAGATATAAGTGAAGCACATGAAGTATTCTATAAATCAATGAAGGTCTATCTCATACTAGCATGGTTCTTAAAGAAAAAGAAAAACACAAGGGACACAAATCATCTGAACGAAACAAAAACCGAGGTATACCGATAATTGTTGAAGAAGAAAGATGGGATGCCAACCGGGGCATCCCGAAACTTAGATGCTTGAGTATCCTTGAAATATTTACTTGGAGTGCCTTGGGCATCCCCAAGCTTGCCTCTCTTTATTCGTCTCATATTGATAGCTCCTCGATCTTCGAACACTTCATCCACACAAAACTTTAACAAAAACTTTGTGAGATCCGTTAGTATAATAAAGCAAATCACTACCTTAGGTACTGTTGCAAACTCATTCCAATTTCATATTAGAACTATATCTACTGTATTCCAACTTCACCATGGTTCATACCCCGATACTACCCATAGATTCATCAAAATAAGCGAACAACACATAGAAAACAAAATCTGTCAAAAACAGGACAATCTGTCGTAATCTGGAAGTTTAGTAAACTTATGTAATTCCAAAAAATTCTAAAAAATATGAAAATTTAAAAAATTTGTACATAAGTAATGTGCAAAAACTTTCAGACCCATTTGACCTTCCAGTAAAAAAATGTAAATTCCCGCACTACAGCCAAAGTTTCTGTTTTTGTACTACACATAGTAAACAAGCAATCTAATCATCCTAAAACCAAAGCTTGGCACATTATTTTTATAATACAATGGATATATAGAAGGGGATAATTATTTTCAGAGAAGCTTCCAAGAATTTTTTTACATTGTTTCCATGAGCATGAACACAAGTGTTCAAGGTCGACCGTCACTTCTCCAATGCATAACCTTCCAATCACTTCTCTTATTGAAAACTTTTTAGGCATGAGAGGCAAGTAATTTTTTTATATTTTCATTCTTTTATTTTTTGTATGTTTCACCCACAACTAAAGAGAAACAAAAAGGAAAAACAAAATCTGCTTAGTGAAGAAAGCAAACAAGCACACACGAAAATATCAACCCCATGCTATTGCTCCCCAAGAATCTGCGGAAAAGAGCTTGATAATCCCCAAGTGCAGGGAATCATCATAGCAATTCCCAAAGGTGGAAGTGATAAGTATGGAGTGTCGAACCCACAAGGAGCTAAAGGTAAGATCAATATTCTCTCAAGTCCGATCTGCCACTGATAGGACTCTACGTACACCAAACGTTTGCTTCCAACTAGAAACGAGAAATAAAACTACGTTGTGGGAATGAAGAGGATAACTTTGCATGGTATCGGAGAGCTAAAATATAAAAGTAGGTGCTGTTATCATAAAGTTAGAATATATTACTAAATATTATAAATAGCGAGTGTGGAATAATGATGGGTCGGTGTGTGGAATTTATCCTAGGCAATTGTTAACAAGACCGGTAGTCGTCATTGCAATTTCATATGAGGGAGAGGCATAAACTAACATACTTTCTCTTCTTGGATCATATGCACTTATGATTGGAACTCTAGCAAGCATCCACAACTACTAAAGATCATTAAGGTAAAACACAACCATAGCATTAAAGCATCAAGTCCCCTTTATCACTTACGCAACAACCCCCTTACTCAGGTTTATGCTTCTGTCACTCAAGCAACCCACTATAAGCGAATCCTGAACGTATTGCAACACCCTACGTCGGGAATCCCTCACGCCTGTGCGACACGGAGGGCACAATAGGACAGCACCAAAATAAAACATACAACTCGTACCAATCTAGATCATCAATCAAACCCAAAGACAAAGGATATCTACTCAAAACATCATAGGATGGCAACACATCATTGGATTATAATATTTGGCATAAAGCACCATGTTCAAGTAGGGATTACAACGGGGTGCGGGAGAGTTGACCGCGTAAAAGAGATGAGGATGGTGATGATGATGGTAATGTTGATGAAGACGATCACCGCGGCGATGATTCCCCTCCCGATGGCACTCCAGCGCCACCAAGAGAAAGGAGGAGAGGTTCTCCCCCTTGTGCTTCCTCCTCCATGGCCTCCCCCCTGGATGGGGAGAGGTTCTCCCTCTGGTCCTTGGCCTTCATGGCAATGATGGCCCCTCCGGGATCCTCCTCCATGGCCTCCAGTGATGATGGCCCCCTCCGACAGGGTACCAGAGAGGGCCTAGATTGATTTTTGATGGCTACAGAGGCTTGCGGCGGCGGAACTTCCAATCTAGGTTATTTTCTGGAGGTTTCTGTATTTATAGGAATTTTTGGCGTCGGTTTCTTGTTAGGGGGGTCTCCGAGTCATCCACGAGATAGGGGGAGCGCCCAGGGGGGAGGGCGGCCCTCCACCCTCGTGGTTGGCTCGGGACTCTTTTGGTCCATCTCCGATGCTCCGTGGGCTTCTTCTGGTCCATAAAAAATCGTCAAAAATTGGCACGTCAATTGGACTCGCTTGGTATTCCTTTTCTCAGAAAAACTCAAAAACAAGGAAAAAATGTAAACCGCACTGGGCTCTAGGTTAATAGGTTAGTCCCAAAAATCCTATAAAATAGCATATAAATGCATATAAAACATCTAAGATGGATAATATAATAGCATGAATACTTCATAAATTATAGATACATTGGAGACGTATCATTGCGCATTTCGTTCTCCGTCAACACGGTTTCTGGCTATGGTCTGGCTCTGCGCCACAAGAACCGTCTCGGTGCGCTCGTCTTCTTTGCCGATGACTCCGCCTGGCTCCAAGAAGCCCCCCTCCACGCCGAGACCCTCCCCATCCGTGGGGCGGCGCACTTCCGCGCGAGTGCGTGCGGCAGCCGTCGACTCAGTATTGATCGGCTCCCGTGGCGTCTTCGCTCCCCGCTGTCCGCCGTTGCAAGCGATCCGGTCGTTCGCGACTTCAATAGTGGGTGAAGCACGTGGTGGCTCGCCAGTCGACCACCCCCACTACAAAACAATGACACATCCGTGACATTTTGGGCCGAACGAAAATCTTTTCTGTCATACTTATGACACTTCTATGACGATAATTGTGACAAAACCCAGTATCATCATAGATGTGGTGGGGGCCTACTTCTATGACAAAAAATCATGACAGAATATGGGCTTTTCGTCCTTGGTGGGCCGGAGACGCAGCTGCATGACATTCTTTGGGCCGTCCATGATGTAAAAACCAATGGTAGAAGCGAGGGCGTTGAAAATATCGGGAGTCCCCAGACGGTGGGTGGTCGGGGCCGAGCGAGCGCGCTGCTTTCTCGTATGTACGCTGCAGCGTGTGCGAGGCGTTGGGCTCTAATCGAACCCGTGCGACAGACCGCAGGCTACGCGTTATTGAACCCGAGCGATCGATCGATGGCTGTTAATCGAACCCGATCGAGTGATTCCTTCGCCATCGCTGCTAATCGAAGCCGATCGATGCCGCCTCGATGAACAGTGAGCGTTGCGGAGGGGGGGGGTGGCTGAACAGTTCCTGGTGGGGGTGGATGAACAGGACCACGTGGCATTGCCTCTGGATGAACAGTGAGTGTTGCTGGGGGGGGGGGGTTTGGATGAACAATTCCCGGTGGGGGTGGATGAACCGGACCCCGATCGTTCGAGCCGGTTGGGGCTGGATGAACAGGACCACCCCGTGGAGGGCAGGATGAATAGTAGATGGTGGAGGGCTGGATGAACAGTAGCCCGTGGAGGGTGGTTGAACAGAGCCCGTGGAGAGGGCTGGTTGAACAAGAGCCGGTGGAGTAAGCGCGCGTGGAGGCTGGATGAATAGGAGCCCGTGGATGAACGGCCGCAGTGGAGGCCGGAGGAGGTCGACGGTGGATGAACAAAGAGCTCGTGGAGGCTGGATGGGGTCGACGGTGGAGATGAATAGTATCTCGTGGAGTCCTGCTTTTGCACGCCACACCCTCCCGATGAACAGGACCCCCGCTTCGACCGTAGCGCTCCAACACAAGTCAGTTTCCTCCGTTTTGCGGTACGCCACACCGCTCCCGATCAACAAGACCCCCGTTTCGACCGTAGGAGGTCCGTTTCCTTCGTTTTGTGGTACGCCAGACCCCTCCCGATGAACAGTATCCCGTTTCGAATGTGGCCGGTCGAACACAAGGCCGTTTCCTCCGTTCTGCGGTACGCCAGGCCTCGTTTCCATCGGCTGTTCCATCCAAGCACTCCCAATGAACACGACGACACATTCCGTTCTGACCCAGCCGGTTGGCTCCCCATGAGCACGACGACGACGTTGTTTCTTCGTTCCGACCCTGCCTTGCACATGATCCCTTGCCGTATGTTTGTGCGGGTAGGCGTTCGAGACCCTGCCCTTATGTACGTACGCGGCCGTATTTTCTTTCTTGCACACTGGCCGATGTAAGTACGTCTACATGCTACGCGGCGCGCTTACTACTACGACGCGCGGCGCCTCTACATCGACCAGTATGTACGTACACGTCCGCGACCAGAATTACAACGCTATGTACGCTTCGACCAGGTGGGTCCCGACTATTAGGCACTTCCTTGCCTGCGAAGATGTAGCTGGTGGGTCCCAGCAGTCAGGGGGGCGAATCGTTTTTTTGCCCGGACACACTTCCTTGCATGCAAAGATGTAGCTGGTGGGTCCCAGTAGTCAGGGGAAACATTTTTTTCGCGAAATACGGTTGCCCGTCCGGTTGGTCCCCGCTGTCAGGTGGAGGAATAATTATTTTGCGCGTAATAAGGAGGCACTTCCTTGCTGTGGCCGTGGACCCAGCTGTCAACCTCTCCACATACAGTCCATGTCCGATGGAAGCCGTTCCTTGACCACGTTGACCACGCCGCGCCGAGAGCACCAGGGCGGTGGACGACGGTGAGGCCTAGGAAGGGGACGACGCGGAGCCGGGGAAGACGCGACAGTGGAAGCCCGCGTGGAGAGGAGTACGAGGGTTCACCGTTCGGCTGCGGTGAGGTTGCTGCCACCGCAGGGCCTGGCCAGCGGTGGGAATAGTAGGGGCGGTGAGGCCTCCGCGGCAGCACAGTCGGCCACGGGAGGCAGGAGCATGCGGCACGACCGACGCTGCTTTGGGCGGCTGGAGCAACAAGACCAGAGGTTGAAGAAGCACTACGACCGTTGGATGGAAATCGTACGGTCACTGGAGCTAGAATCGTTCATATTGACTAAGTTAACAAAGCACTCCGTCCCCGTCAACCTAGTAGGCCCACAAGTCAGCCTCCCACCAAGGTGGGTCCCAACTAGCAGGGGGAGTATTCATTTTTTGTGCGTAATAAGGAGGCAATTCCTTGCGTGCGAAGATATAGCTGGTGGGTCCTGCCTATCAGCGGTGGGAACATTTTTTCGCGAAATACAGTGGCCCTTCCGGTAGGTCCCAGCTGTCAGGTGAAGGAATCATTATTTTGCGTGTAATAAGGAGGCATTTCCTTGCGTGTGGCCGTGGACCCAGCTGTTAGCCTCTCCACGCACAGTCTACTTCTGATGGTGTCGTTCGTTGACCATGTTGACCACTCCGCGCCGAGCGCATCCAAGGTGGTGGACTATGGTGAGGCCCCGGATAGCAATGAGCCGGAGATAGGAAGACACGGGAGTAGAGTTGCAGACGGAGAGGTGTACGAGGGTTAACTGGTTCTGGTGCGGTGTGGCTCGGCAGTCGGTGGAGAAGAACAGGAGGTGTGGAGGGGTGGAGGGATGGCACGCCAGCGGTGGAGTAGGCGCTTCACGGTGAAGCATGCTAAGCAGAGCTGCTAGCAGCAGGAGGCGGGAGCAGGTGGTCTCGGCGGCGCTGGAGGAAGAAGACAAGAGATTGAAGATGGATGCCGGTCGTTGGATGTAAATCCAACGGCTAACGATGTCAAAATAATTTGTTGACTAAGTTGACAATGACTTGCATTGGCTTTGGCCTATTGGCCCATATTTCAGCCTCCAAAAATGTGACACGTATTCAACCCATTTTTTCAGAATTTACAGACTTTTTTTTGCAGGGTAGAATTTACAGTCCATTTGATCTTTTTTTAATTACAGTCCATTAGCTGGGCAGGGTGAACAAATAATGTGGCGTCCATGCGGCCCATTTATGTTTTTCCTAAAAAGTTACAGGCCATTTGCACTTTCTCGAAATACACAATTTTGCTGGGCTGATTCTAATTATAATGTTGGGGTGGGCGCAGCAATGTTATCAAAAAATAAATAGGGGCTGAGCATTTTGTTATATATATATATAAAATAATAATAAGTGATTTATCATTACATTGGTCCTTAAATCTTACCAAGCTTTTGTACACAATCACCAGGATTTTCATTGCCGAAAAAATTCCAGGATTTTATTGTTAAGAAATTATTTTTTATAAGTTAACAAGATGTGGGATATTGTTTCTTACATATGTAAGTATCTGTTAAATATATGATGACAATAAGAATAATATATAATAACATATAAAATAATTTAAATATATATAATATAGTTAGAAGGGAAACATAAGTTGGACCAGGCGTTCCTATTGTTATATAGAAAAATAGAACAGACCTCTGCGTTTTCTTCAAAAAAATACATAAATTGGGCTGCCGATGTTTCAGGAAAAATAAAAACTCGGATGAGAGGTCCATAGGCCGGTCGATACATGACGACCCTCAAGAAAATACAAACAGCCTTATGGACCTTCCATCCGAGGTCGTGGGCTGCGCATGTTAAAAAAGAAAGCCTAGACGAGGCAGCTGTTCCGCCCGGGTTCGATTCCACCTGTGCAGAGAAAATATCTCTAAAATTTTTTCCTCTGCCTTTATTGACATGTGGGTCCCAATTGTCATCTACGCACACCATGTCCTACACTTGTCAAAACTTCGTCCCTCGTTTTCTCTGTTTTTCGCACACTCGACATTGTGTGGGCATTTTGAAAATAGCATATCTTTTTGACTGTGCATCATATGAAGATGTGCTATGCATGAATGTTGATCAGCATGATGTTAATCGGCTGGTAGTTCCAGCTTTCGACCATGAATAAAACTTCCAAAGATGATGTTAACACTGTTTGAAAAGGCTGTGTTAATATAAATGCCCCGCCTCTGAAAGTTGCGCTTTCTTATCCGAAACTGAATTTGGAGTTTCTTATCTCAAATCGAAACTTGCGCTTTCTTCTCTCGAGAATCACATTGTGCGCACTTTTATACTCCTATGAAACTACATTTTTTAAGTGCTAAAAATAGATCTCTAGAATTCATAAAATACTTCATATGCTCAATACTGCAAATCTGAAATTCAAAAGACATTCATATATGAAAGTACTCTCAAAATACACAACACAAAACACAATTCACAAGCTGCAAATACTAACAACCCTAAGCTCCTCCTGACAATTCACAACCTGCCCGACTATTGGTCTGGGGGGAGTGGCAAATCCCTCCTATTCCTCGGCGGCAGACAGCCGCCCCGTGAGACGATGTGAACGGCGAGGGAGAGGACGGCAGGGAAGCGTCGTCGGGCCAACTGTTTTTCTCCTCTTGCAGTTGGGTTCGGTCGACGAAGACTCCACCGACTCGCTCTGGCACGTCACCCTCACAAACGGCACCCTTGAGATGCTCGATCCTTCAATCTCTGGTGGATGCTCCATCTGGGATCGATACTCCCACCACCGCTGCCTCACGATCGGATTCGGTGAATCTGTTTGCTCCATGGCCCAGAGGAGCAGCTCTATGTACTCAGCTGACTCCCTCCGGGAGTATCGCCGCCTTTTCGCTCTGTTGCAGATATTTGTTCATGGATGTCGCTGTCGTCGCTAGTTGGTCCTTGTTGTCAAACCAAGACTGTATCTCCAACATCCTATCTAGCTTCACCGGGTCGCCGTCTGCGATCCTCACGTATCGGTTGTACTCCTCCATCGATCTACTTCTCCACAAAGACCTTCACTTTCGTGGCGGTGGTTTTGAATGGAAGAGGAGAGGAGCAGCTGGTTTTGGTTTAGAACGGGAGAGGAGCGACACTGGTTTTGGATTGGAACAGGAGAGGAGGGGCGGTGGTTTTGAAATGGAATAGGAGAGGAGCGGCGCTGGATTTAGATTGGAACAGGAGAGGAGCGGCGGTGGTTTAAGAGGAGAAGAGCGGAAGAGCGACGCTGGTCTTGGAAGTATTTTTTTGTTTTGCGTATTTTGGGTCAAAGTTTGACCACATACTGTATTTGACAAGCAAAATGCGAATGCATGTCACCAAAAATTGTATCGTTTGGTTCGTATCTGAATGTACTTTCAAATTATATTATTTTTGCAACGTATAACATATATTTTATTTGCGAAAATCCTGGTCAATTATGACCCAGAATAAAAGGGAGACTAGTTAATGTGGGGTCACTTTCTTAATTGAAGGATAAATTGATTTTGATTTTGATCCGATCCACAGCGTGGCCGCCCTCTCGTCCAATCCTAAATCGCTGGCGCACGCTCCTCTCCCTCTTCTCCATTGCAAAACCACCTCGTCTCCTCTCCATCATCTCCATTCCAAAACCACTATCTTGCCTCTCCCTCTTCTCCATTGCAAAACCACCTCCTCTCTCCTCGGACGAGGATCCCCTTATGTAGCCCATCCTGCCATTGAGACACTGACACATGGGTCCCACCAAGTGTGGGGCCCACCTGTCAGCGACCGAAAGGCAGGGGAACCTCTCCTCTCCATCATCTCCATTCCAAAACCACCATCTCGCCACTCCCTCTTCTTTATTGCAAGACCACAGTCTCTCCTCCCATCTTCCAAAGCTAGCACCAGACCACTCAGAAGGACATCTATGGAGGGGATGCAAAGAATGATCTGGCAGATCGGCCGTGGCGACTGTGCAAAGTTAGCTTGAGTTGAAGGAGATCCTTACTTGGTTTGACAATGAGTGGGAGATTTCGAGGACGGTGAGGGCCATGTGGCAATGCATGCGAAAGAGCGAGACGACGGTGATGAGGGCGGCGATGTACTCCTCGGCGGCAGTCACGCCGCAGTCCTTCGAGTTCATCGAGTATCTCCTCTGGGCGATGGAGTAGACAGATTCACCCGAGGCGAAATTCAGGCGGAGGTGGTGGACGTACAGGTCGAAGGTTGAGCACCCAGAGGATAACGAATCGATCGAGTACGGTGTGCCGTTCGTGAGGGTGCAGAGCCAGCCGGAGCCACATGAGTATTCGTTCTCCCACTGCAAGAGGAGGTCGGATGGCGTGACGTCACTTCCCCGCTGTTCTCCACGGTTCCCTCGACGCTCGCCTCGTTTCAACGGCATCAGTAGGGTTTAAGGTAAGCTTCGCACTAATCTAATCTTCCATCTGCTCATGCTTACAATCAGTGTGACAACTAATAAAAATCATGCTTACAATCAGTCTCCGAGTACTATGCCAATCACCCTAAAATAGCTCTGGACCTTTGGGTCAAAGTTGTGACACCGTGTACAAATAAAGAAAAATAGATTGGTGCTTCTTTCAGAAAAGAGTACTCCCTAGAAAACTGCCAATATAAGCTAGTAGTATTTTTTTGAAGTCTAAGCTACTAGTATTTGGTTAGAGGATTTGCTGCCGAGAAAGATCCGTCCACAGTGAGCGCCACACATCCCACTGATGGTGGTGGATGCGAATGCTTAGATGGATCAGGGTTGGTGTCAGTAATTTTTACGTGGCACCTAGCACTCTGCATATATGCCGGTTCCATCCGTACATTTGTGCAGTTCCACCAAAATGTAGCTGAATAACCCTGTTTGCACAGATAATGAAAAGGCGTGATTACATTATAATGGCACTAGTTGATGAAACATACACTAATAAACAGAAGAAAATAATACATCATACTGGAAATCGACCCAAGTCTCCCCGATACACCTTCCGCGATGAACATCGATTGTACAGAAGAGTACAAGGAGGGGCCTTGAGACATTCAAATCTCTATTTTTGTGCAGATCAACTAAAATTAAGCACCCGGTTTGCGTAAACGCTTAAACATTAACAATGGGACTAGTTGATGAAACATACATTAACAAAGAGAAGCACTTTCTTTATCTACATTGGAAATGAAATGATAGAGAGGACACTCGCTCTATTTTAAGCTGTATTATTACTTCATTTTATCGGTGACACTAGGGTCGAGCGGTGGCAAACGAGGTGTACCGTATGTCAGAAGGATGAAGGCCGGGGTGCTTAGATTGGGATGTCAAGCTGGCTCTTTCAAATTCCTATCTCCCCGATGTTTCTGTGGTAGCATTTGGGTTGTAATCCAAACTTGGTCGAGCTGGTGCTGCGTCCCCCTACCTACCTAGCTTATGTGGCGAACTTGTCTCCGGCTAGTACTCGGTCTGTTCTAGTTGTAGTTGCATAACTGCCTGTTTACACTGAGATGTTATCGGATAATGGTTCTCTATGGTTGGGTTTCTTTAATGAAATCGGAGGAAACCCCCTCTTTCGATATATAAAAAAACCAGTGGCACTATCGGTGCCAAAACATTGCCTCAAATTAATAGTGCCACTAGATTAAGGTGCAAAATAATAACATTACTGCTTTATCATGGCAGTGCCAAAACAGTAGCACAAGAGCAGGATCAACATGCAGGATCTTTGGCAAACGGTCAGACCAAAAAGGAACATACCTCGTGATGGGAACCATATCTGCAGTCAATGCCATCATAGAAGGGATGACACCAGTCACCAACATGGATGATTCAATTCATGGGACCTTTTGGTGCAGTTCACCTAAAATGAAGCAATGTCCCATGAGCTAGCATTTTCTTCTTCTTCTTCTTTTAAGAAAAGGGCTCCAGCCCCGGTTCCATTTCCATCAGAAAACGAAACCCACAGAGCTTCTTCATTAGTTGCAATAAAATTGAGCAACATCAAGGTTGGTCGTGAAGCTCCTGGAGAGTAGGCGGACCAGGACAGTTGCATCTCTAACGAAAAGAAGCAACTTATCTTAATGGGAAATTTAGCAGACATGAAAAAAGTGCCATTGATTCATATTATC
The DNA here is from genome assembly GCA_021605145.1 of Aegilops bicornis. Taxonomy (NCBI): domain Eukaryota; kingdom Viridiplantae; phylum Streptophyta; class Magnoliopsida; order Poales; family Poaceae; genus Aegilops; species Aegilops bicornis. Next base: position 298,512,816 of record CM038669.1, read on the forward strand.
GAGGCATTACATTGAAAACAACATTGGTTTAACGTGTCCTTACTTTTAACGGCGATCGCTACATTTTACCAAAGGTGGCATTACATAAGAGCCGCCTCGGGGCAACAAACATCGAAGAGGATATCCGGTTGGTCCCATTTTTGTTCCGTATATAGCCACCTTATATTGTGTGAGGCTAGCAAATCTAGTGCTGGACTTACTCTGTTGACTTGTCCCCCAGTCCCCACTTTCTTTCCTTTTTCAACCAATAGACCGGGTTTATATTGAGTTTGTACCGCGTTCCCTTTATTTCCCTATTAGACCTAGAGACCAGTTGGATAGCCAGTCTTTGCTACTTTTCGCTCCCATTATTTCCTCTTTCGACAAAGTCCTAGATTCAGGTAACAAATCTTCCCCCACCCCCACCTCCTTTCTTCCTTGTTTGAACCAAGTACTACTAGATTTGAGTGCATGAACTAGTTTTACCTCTTAATAGTAAAAAAATAGGTGGTTTTCGAACAACCGATTGATCCTATCTACACGAGGGGGCCTGAGAAATAGTAAAAGATACAAATGCAGCGACGTTAGGAGCCCGGGAAGTAGAGAAAGGCCGGTTTCGAAGGAAGTTATGCCCGAGGGTCACCGGGATGTCGCTAGGTGGGCGGCGGGAGGCCGGATCTGCCCACACTACGACAACGAGGAAGAAGGGGTGGGATCCCCTCCCTCGCCAGCGATGCTTGGGAGAGAACGGCAAGGCACGATGATCGGGACGCGCCGGCAGTGGGTAAGAGCCGTCACCGAGGACGACCGCGTGAACGTTGCACCTTCTCACCTTCCCCGACGGAGAGGATCCGGCTGGATCTGTGACCAGCGGTGAGTAGAGAGAGAGAGAGTGTGGCCACCGCTGTCGTGTTTAGATCTAGAGAGGACAAGGCAGTGTGAAGAGAGCAACACTAGCAAGCAAGCGCGGAGGCTCCTGCCTATATAGTGGAGTACTAGTTTTCTTTTGTCTACCGGCCGAAGCCGACTTCACCTCGGCAATGCCTGTCGAGAAGTCTTCATGCACGTGCCCCGGAGGCGCAGTTGTCGTCATTTTGATCCGAAGCACCGAATTATAACATATAATACAAAAAAAATGCCACATGACAAGAAATCATAACCTCACTGCCCAAAGTAGACAAGATGAATCCCGACGGACAAACTAGATGTGGATCAAAGCTCAAATTAAAGATAAACTCGTAGAAAAGGGGTTCGTCGATAGTAGTCTTCGTGCATGTGCCCCCAATGACTAGCCCAACTCAGTTGTCACTGTTTAACCCTCACAGTGATCCGAAGCACATGACACCTAATTTTGCGAGATGACAAGAAACCTTTTTTTAGATTTCTCACCTGAACTACAACCCTGTACAACACAGCCTGCATGATATGTAGACGATAGCCAATCCAGGCATGTCTGCTGGAGTCTGGTCACATGCATGGACGAACTGATCTTCCGTTACTTGCAGGGATCGTCCAGGTACCAAGGTGGAGTATGTGCTTCTATTAACTCGGCCGACTTGCGGGGCCGGGGAGTGTGCCTATGGTCGGTTCTCAATTGTGGTCCCACATGTGTGTGCAAATGCAATATGACGCGCGCTCCATTCAGAGAGCGGCATGCCAGACCGACCGACCGTCTGTGGTGCGACGCGAACGCGACGGGCGTGCTGTATACTCTGTACATCTATACCGCCGTTTTCTTGAGGCTTTGCTCCATGGCGCAATCCATGGATACAAAATTAGTATACTGTACTATTTAAAAGTCGAGGGCGGGGCTTTTCCCGCGCGGTAGGCGGGGTAGTTCCGCCTAGTCGGTTCGACAGAGACGCGAAGAGATGAGGGAGTAGGCTGCTGCAAACGTAGGGCTGTGTGATTTGACAGTGAGTTACTGCTGGACAGGTGGGGCCCGGTGATTTGACTTGCCATTATCATTTTAACTACGGTGCTATGACCGGCTTGAGTCTCCCGATTCCTAACCAGCTCCATACAGGTGCCTCTCCCGATGCTCCACCATGTAGAGGCTGTCTCTTGCTTGAGAGCCCACTACTCCACTTTTTCCTTGCCTCTTTCCCCCACATATGCAAAAATTCCATGTAAAGCGGGCTTATAGCCCACTATTGTACTTGATCCTACAAGTGCTAAGCCTGTCACATAGGCATAAAGTCTGATGTGGCAAGTTAATTAAGAAGAGAGAGACTAGTTTGGTGACCCCAGGAAGAAACGGTGCTAAGCGCGTGTACCTAGATGAAGCAAGCTTAGCAATAAAAAACTAAGCACCTATGCATTGGGGACTTGAGTTGTTAAGCCATTTAATGCCCATAGCACCTCATCTAAGCACCATTTCATTGGAAGAGGTCACTCCTTGGCAAATGCAATAAATACTACGAAGAGAGAGATAGAGAGAAGTAAACAAAAAATACTCTTATAGCCAACCTTATAGCTAACCTTGTTGTATGAGTGACTAAGTGATGACTATGTATGACATGCCAACATCAGATAGCCTAACTCACCGTGTTAAATCTCCAAGGGCGCTACCACACGAGCAAGGCGACGGTCGTGGTAGGCGCAACCATGATACGGGCTGCTGGCAGCCCTTGGATCTGAGATCGAACGGTCGCATGCTAAGTTGCTGAAAATTTGCAGAATAACCCTCCAGGATAGGATATTCACCCATAGGTCTAGAATAACACCATGCAACTGTTCGATCTCAGATCGAAGGGCTCTCAGAAGCCCGTATCATGGGAGAATGGAAAGCTTCGTATCACCTGTAATTTTCCTAACGCTTGACATGACATCAAAAGCCATTTAATTGGGCGTCGAGTAGACATGACATCTAATTGGGCCCCCATAGTACTGTGCATGAATCCTTTTATCCACCGGCAAGCACTACCCTGCCATTCGCATGCCCCACCCCCCACTCGACATTTACAATCGATAAACCGCTCCTAGTCGTCCCGTCCTTTCACATTACGGCAGTTCCACTAATACTAACCCTCCTCCCAAATCCATGGCGTCCCAAATCTCCATGATCAGCGGTGAGTACAAGGTTAGAACCATCACCGGCGATGAGTTCGACGTCATCTACACCCGTTCTTCCGCAACGGTGAAAGAATGCCTTGCTTGCTTCAAACGCATGTTCAAAAACTCAAATGATGAGTGGGTCGCTGGGCTAGATGTTGAGTACACCACAGTCCTGGGAAGCGAGAAGAAACTAAAGGAGGCAGAGAAGAAGAAGCCCGCCGTGATCCATGTTTGCGTGCATGACTTATGCTTGGTCTACCACATATGCCATGCCGACGTTGAGTGCGAGGAATTTAAGAAGTTCCTCAAGGGAGACCGAGTCAAATTGGTTACTGTATACTTTAGGAACGACAAGGAAATCCTGGGTCGGATAGGCCTCGTTGTAGGAGACCCCTTCGACCTCCAGAAGGAAGGGCTGGTGCCCTCCCTTGATCAGCCTTCAATGCCGACCTGGCGAGAGCCATGGTTCATCCTTCAGATGGTAAACTAGAGAAACCTCCGTACACGTTTCATCGTCATGCATGGCAGTGGAATGTACTAGATATGGACCACATCCACTACTCTGCAATGGATGGCTACCTTTGTTTCAATATCCACAAGGGTTGGATGAAGAGCAAGAGCCAAGTGTGCGGTTCAAGCAAAGAAGTATCGCCCAAGAGGAGGAGGGACAAGGACGAAGTCGAGGACATGGACGAGGACTCCGAGTAAGGTGGCAGTGTCGTTGCTCATGGTGGTTCTAATGCAGTGTCTACCGAATTTGTTGCTTAGTTTAATTTCTGGTGTGCTTAGTTTTATTTGAGGGGTGTGTTGTGTTGAGCCCCCAGCAGAACTATGTTATGTTTCTTCTCGTTATATTTCGTACATTTCATCTTTTAGTTGGTATAGTACTACCACTTGTTTCTTGACATTATATACGTACAATATATATGAACAACGTCATATAGCCAGCAGTTTAGTTGTCAAAGAATTTCAGGGTGCTTAGTTTTGTCAAAGAATTCCAGGGTGCTTAGTTTTATTTGAGGGCTGTGTTGTGTTGGACGCCATTAACTTATCATTGTGAGAATCGGCTTATTTTTGTCATGTAACATGGTCAACGGGGTTTGACGTGAAAATAACAATGTTTAATGGCATTTCTGAGCAAACATCTAACTTAACGATGGCATTTTTAGATATCTAATTGCATTTTGAGCGGGCATCTCACGGATCGATGGCATTTTTTGAGTAGTTGTAACTTCTAATGGCAAAACTGAGTAGTGATACACAACTAGTGGCATAAATAATAAGAACCCAAGAATTAAATAGGGCTTTCTTTATTTCTTTATTTCTTTATACCTTTGTGTGCGAAACATTATACGCTGCCTACTGCCAGATTTTCTTTACAGAGGCAACATAGAACTATATGAGTTAAATTTCGGAATTATTCTGGGTTCGTTTGGCCTTTTTTATACATTAATTGAGTTTCTAGTCATTTAATGTGAATAATTCAAATTTGAACTACAAGCACATGCTCCCGTGCACCAAAGTTGACTGAAAAATCACATGTGTGTCCTCGGGTGAATTTCTAGGTCCCATGCAAGAAATGGGAATGAAATTCAAACATCTGGGCATCGTGGTTCGGCCAAGAACATTGAGAAGCTTGGTTTTAAAATTCTTGTAAATCCAAAACACTCCTGAAAATCATGAAACTTGGCATGGTGTCATGTCATGGTACTACCATGCTGTGGTAAAAAAAATGAGAATAGGAACAAGTTTTGGTATAAGTTTCTTGCAAACCGGAGCTTCTCTCAAGAAGGCTCGTGGTTCTGAGAGGGAACGTGTCACCTTTGTGTGCATAATTCAAAATTTAAATACAAGCACATGCTCCAGTGCACCAAAGCTGGTTGAAAAATCACATGTGTGTCCTCGGGTAAATTTCTAGGTCCCATGCCAGAAATGGGAATGAAATTCAAACATCTAGGCGTCATGGGTCGGCTGGAAACATTGAGAAACTTGGTTTTTTAATTCCTGTAAATCCAAAACACGCATGAAAATCATGAAACTTGGCTTGGTTCCATGACATGGCACCAACATGCTGTGGTAATTTTGCTATCCGATTTGCGAAGATGCACACATTAACAATCAACAAAGTCATTTTGGAACAAGTGCTGTCACGTTACAATCGGAAACACAAGTATTATTGAAACCGTGGGCGTTCTATTTACCATTTACGTGCCACCATGCGTTCCCTTTTTTATTAGCTAGGAGGCACCGTGCAGGGTAGCTATTTGAGTACGGGAGGCGTGCGATCAGACCCCTGCGCGTGCTTATCGGGAGGAGAGCCCTTTGACCTCTATCTGCCGTCCACCTTCATCCCAAGGTACCATTAATGGCGCCCGAGCCTGCTTAATGGTGTGGCAATGTCTCACTTTCGATCGAGATTTAAGAGAGAAAAAAGAAAATCTGAAAAGAAAATTTTGCACGGATCTTGATGTAAGATCCGATGGACCTATATAGCATCTACTGCGACTTATAGCAAGACTGATGAATATATATAAGGACGACGAGAGTGGATAATAATTGTCTTACATAATTAGGAAGATAATTAAAAAAGCCACATGCGGCTACGCCCAAAATACACAAGGGCAAAAGAAGAAGGAAGACGCATACAACGATCTGGCTCGCTGATCTCTACTTTCTTTATGCGCTGCAGGTCGCGGAGACTAGTTATCGCGGCGGGCGATGATCTCTTTCATCAGTTTCATGTCCTTAATACGTTGCTTGGTAGCATCCATGGATTCCTCCACCAGCCTGTTGCGCTTGATGCGGATCATGGCATTCTCGTCCATAAGTTTCTTGATGATGACGCCCGTCCTCTGCAACACGGTAGCGGTCTCCTCCTCCTGCTTCGCCCGTCCGACGATCTTCGCCCTCAGCAGGCCGCACTTGCCCCAAAGCTTCGCATTGCCCTCCCCGAGTTGCCGGATGATGCTAGTAGCCTCGTCCTACATCCTCGCCTAGCCAGAGATCTGATCCCTCTGGCTATGGACTATCGCATGCATGCGCCTGTAAGAGTCCTCGCCTCGAGATATTTTCCCAGGCCGCCTCGGCGTGGCGGGACCTCCCTGCTGCTTCGACGGTGTGGCGGGACATCTCTGCTGCTTCCGCGGCGTGGCCGGACCGGTCTGCTACATCGACGGCGCGTCGGGACCTCCGTGCTGCTTGGGGCGGCGGGACCTTCAGGTTGCTACTATCTTGGCTGGACATGTCGGCTGCTTTTCGCAGCGAGGCGGGACATCTCTCGTGCTTCCTCTTCCATGCTCACCTCTCCCTGGTGGAAATCTCTCGACCCAGAACTCACGCTGGCTATGGCTTGATTGTTTCTTGTGGATGAGGAGTTGAGGAGGAATGTGCAGTCATCTTAGCATAGTAGTATTTATAACCGAGTACAACTAATACGCTCCTAAGTGGGAAACCGTTTAGGTTGTGATCGGTGTGAACATGTTTGTAATTAAATATAGCGTGGTAGTAATAGTAATTTGGAATGTGACGAGACACGCTAAAGATTTATTGACGGTTCTAGTTTCGAAGTGCGGCACTATTCCCGGATGGCGTAACATCGACATGTTTTCTCGGCCGTGATGTAGCATATGCCATGGTACTACTAGTTCTTTTTCTACTGTTGTGTACGTGCAAAAACTGGCACCGTCGGATACATATCTTACGCTTGGCGTTCGACAGGAATAGCCTCGTGGCGAGCTATAGACTAGTCTTTTTTTCAGACGCATTACACCTATCTCTCGGGACTTCTCGCATGCACCATCACTGCTCCCTAGGCCGATGCCACCCACATACAGTTGTACTCGAGAAGAGGTGCACGCACGCCTTTTCGTCCTCTCTCACACACGCATCTGTAGCTATAAATTGTAGTGTTCTCAACCATCCGATTGGCTCTATCATAGGTTTCACGTTGCTCCTTGGCCTTGAGATTGAGATGTTTTAAACACGGAGGCTAAGATGGAGGTGCGAGGTTTTGGTTAATGTGCAGGCCGCACACGGCACCAACACGACACGAGCTTCGTCTGCCTGGTGCGCATGCAGTCGGGTGAGTTGTCCAAGTATAGACACAACCAGGCCCTCATTGGTATCCGCGCCTCGACTTTGGCTGGTCATAGTGGAGAGTAACATAGACCAGTTACTAGTCTATGTTACTAGTACCTTCATAGTGGGTAGTGTCATATACGTAGTATATGCATAGTTTTGCTCCATGGCGCAATCCATCAATACTACTATTGTACAAATGTATACATTTTTTAAAAGGCTAGAGGGCGGGGCAGTCTAGCTTGGTCCTTTTCACGAGAGGCGAGGGCCTTTGTGATTTGACGACTCATTACTGCTAGAAGGCGGGGCCTTGTGATTTGACTGCTCGTATAAATGTGCCGACGACCTGAGAAGGAGCAAAGAACCGTGCGGTATACTCAAGTTTTCCACTGGAGTACGACGGAGGAGCACGAAACACGGCAGCCCAGTGCCATATCCTCTACTCTCTACTCTTAGGCTGCGTTTGCTTCACAGGATTTTGGAACTTCTCCAGAGGAATGTCCATTCCATAGTTTTATTTTCATTGGTAGTGTTCGGATCAAAGGAAACATCTATAATATTCCTATGGAAAGGTTCGCTCACAGTGGTCATTTCAAAGGATTGTGTAAATCCGGTCTGATCTCTTTTTTGGGCAGAGGCCGAGACAGCCACCATGCACGCGGAATAAAAAAAATACTTTCACATGGCAAGTAGAGAAGCTAAACCGGCATGCAATAAATAAAATAATATACACTATTACATTACTAGTACGGACACCTCAGGAAGGATTCCAAATGAACCGAACACCTCTCCTTTTCCTATTCGTCTGTTTTGGGTCACGCGGAATTGCACTGTACAACCAACTCCATTCCTGTATTTTTTTACATTCCTTTGTTTTTCTGACCTTTATACCGAACGGGGCCTTATTATATATTACTAGCAAGAGGCACTGTTCTATTGGCGATAAAGAATGATCTAATTCGCTAGTCATCTCATTTTTAGCATTGTTCTATTCATGCCTCATAGAGAAGGTGACACGTCTTGGCGTAAACACCAAGCAAAATAAGAAACACAGGAGCAAAAGAAGAAGGAGGATTATCACCCCAAAAAAGAAGGAAGACGCACACACAAGTGCGGGGCGCTCTCACTACATGAAGGGTTGCTGGCCACGAGTCGTGAATCGCTTCTTCATCGCCTCCACGACCTCCATCTCCTTGTGCGTCTCCTCAGCCATCTTCATCATTGTGTCCATGACGCGGGATTTCTTGACGTGAGCCTTCATCATCTGTTCCACGGCCGCATTAAGTACCTTAAGAGCAGCCGGGTGCTTGATGCGGAGCTTCGCCAACTCCTCCTTCTGTTCCATGACGCGGGCCTGCAGCATCTTCATCGAGGAACTACTATTCTCATGCAGCTTCTTCCAGCCGACGTTCTTCTCCTTCAGCAGGTCGAGCTCGTGGCAGAGCTTCGCGTTGTCCTCCTGAAATTGCAGGATTTCGCGGGCTGCCTTCTTCTCCGATGCAATGCTCTTCTTCAGTAGCATCAGCAAGCCGGCGGTCAACTCCCCCTGCTCATTGAGCTCAGCGGGCATGTCGTCGAGGCTCTCCTTCAGCAGCTCCACCAAGCCGTGGATGAACTCCTGTGCTTATTAAGGTGCTTATTGAGCTGATCGGGCATGCCATCGAGGGATAACGACTCCAGCGCCGCCAGCTCGGCATGTTCACCTCCGCGTCTAGCGCGCTCCTGGGAGCTATCGTCTGCCCGTGAGAGATATTTCGAGGTCTCTGCGTGGCGGCGAGCCCTCTTTTTTTCCGCAGCCTTGGTTGCCGCTCCCTTGTTACGAGTAGTTCTCGACCTAGAGCTCTGGACACCGGCCATGGCAAGGACAGACGAAGAAGCAGGACTTATGAGGAGGAAGGTAGAGTAATTTTCGGTTAGGTAGTTCCCCTTTTTATAGCCTAAGTACTAGCACTAGTACTAAAACCTGCATAGTGGGAACACGTTCAGGTTTGGTACGTACTGGTAAGTGTGAGCAGGCTTGCACTTAATTGTAGCACTAGTACTTTCGAATGTGATGGGAACAAGGTAAAGATTAATTGATGGTTTTTGGTTTCGAGGCCCGAAACGGCTCCCTATGAGTTTAGTGGAACATAAATTTCAAGTAGATCGTGACCTTTGCTCGGATGTGTAAATATTATGTTACTATCAAAAATTGGCACAAAATACGAAGGAGACCAATGGAAGTACTACTAGCAACCCATGATTTAACTACTCGCATGCGCGCAGTGGAGTAGTAATGTCTTTCTTCCGCCCTCACGTCCACTCAATTTGCATGCGCTGTATTAATTGACCATCAATGAAGTGAAGGACTTTACATGCGTCAAATTATCACATGGGGTGGATCTTGGTACAAAATTGCGTCCGCCCGTGTACCCGCGTGTGCGTGCGAGGAATGAGTGCGTGTGTGGCGTGCGTGCACATCTTCGCTTCGTGCATGTACCGCCAGTGCGGCTCAGGGAAGACGAGTACATTCCTATGGAACCAGCAGCACGTCACTGTGATCAATCCACACAAGGATGTCGTGACAACGCCTCCACATATGCCACGTGCCCACGTGGCTTCATGAACTGTAAGAGAGACACTGTGTAGCGTGCCATTGTGTTTTGCACATACTCGAAGTACTAGTAAGGTACACGTGCATTGCACGCGTCAGATTTTGCAACCAAATTGCAAATAAATACCACACTGTAGCATGTAAGCTCTGACTCATATATGCCTGATGTGGACCTTCATTTAATTCTTATAGCTCATCTCATTCAAAATCAATTAGTTTTTATAAAAAACCTAGGGCCTCTTTGATTCGTAGGATTTCCAAAACACGGGAATAGGAAGAACATGGGATTAGAGTGGAATGTCGTCTTGAATCCTACAGGATGGTACGAGTGTTTGATTGTGCATAGAAAAACATAGAATTCTTTTAAAGAGGTTTGTGTGGATGGGATGTTTCCTACGAAATCTAGTGCAAATGAATCATATGGAAAAATTCCTATGGTTTACAATCCTACGAATCAAACAACCAAGATAGGAAAAATTCCTAAGGATTAGAATCCTCCAAAATTCCTTCGAGAATCCTTTGAATCAAAGAAGCCCTTAATCTATTTTATGATTCATGGAATTGTGCATTGTAAAGCATAAAGTACAAACAAAGAATGGAAATTCAACTAGAAAAAAAGTTTGGGCAGTTATGATAAGGAAGATTCTAGAACAAAGGAGAACCACTTTTGTTTTGAGATTTGTGCATTATGCTTAAGTTCAACCATGGAGTCTGCTAGATTGTACATTTGGCAAAATCCGGTGGGGGGCTAGAAGATGGTGCGAGGGGCCGAGTGGAGGGAGACTATGAAGGAGTGCACAATCATGAGATTGATATTTAGAGAGAGGGTGAGAACATGCTACTGTTATGCAGATATGAGCCATGAAAAATGTCCCATGCCCTTTGGGGCCAAGCATTGCTAATCCTTTATGAGGAGGGCTAATTCATCAAATTAAACCATTTTTACCAGAGATTGTCTAATGATCACATTCATATTAGCCTCGATATATAGTGATGTTAGGGGGGGCAGGGCCCTTGCTGCCCCCTGTCTTGGCCATTGTGCACGCGTCTGATACGTCTTCAACGTATCTATAATTTATAAAGTATTCATGCTATTATACTATCCTTCTAGGATGTTTTATATGCATTTATATAATATTTTATATGATTTCTGGGACTAACCTATTAACCTAGAGCCCAGTGCTAGTTTTTGTTTTCTCCTTGTTTTAGAGTATCACAGAAAAGGAAAACTAAACGGAGTCCAATTGACATGCCATTTGACGGAGATCATTTATGGACCAGAAGAAGCCCACGGAGTACCAGAAGTAGGCCAGAAGAGTTCCGGGCTGCCCACGAGGGTGGGGGGCGCGCCCCCTGCCTCGTGGAAAGCCCGGAGACCCCCCCTGACGTGAAATCAACGCAAAACTCTTCTATATATACCCAAACTTCCAGAAAGAAACCTAGATCGGAAGTTCCGCCGCCGCAAGCCTCTGTAGCCATGAGAAGTCAATCTAGGCCCTCTCCGGCACCCTGCCGGAGGGGGTCATCATCACCGGTGGCCATGGAGGAGTATCTCGGAGGGGCCATCATCACCATGAAGGCCAAGGACCACAGGGTGGAGGCCATGGAGGAGGAAGCACAATGGGGAGAACCTCTCCACCTCTCTTCTGGTGGCGCCGGAGTGCCATCGGGAGGGGAATCATCGCCACGGTGATCGTCTTCATCAACATCACCATCATCATCACCATCCTCATCTCTTTTACGCGGTCCACTCTCCCGCACCCCGCTGTAATCCCTACTTGAACATGGTGCTTTATGCCACATACTATGATCCAATGATGTGTTGCCATCCTATGATGTTTTGAGTAGATATCTTTTGTCTTTGGGTTGATTGATGATCTAGATTGGTATGAGTTGTATGTTTTACTTTGGTGCTGTCCTATGGTGCCCTTCGTGTCGCGCAAGCGTGAGGGATTCCCTCTGTAGGGTTTTGCAATACGTTCATGATTCACTTATAGTGGGTTGGTGAATAACTGAAACACAAACCCGAGTAAGAGGGATTGTTGCGTATGGGAATAAAGAGGACTTGATGCTTTAAAGCTATGGTTGGGTTTTACCTTAATGATCTTTAGTAGTTGCGGATGCTTGCTAGAGTTCCAATCATAAGTGCATATGATCCAAGTAGAGAAATTATGTTAGCTTATGCCTCTCCCTCATATGAAACTGCAATAGTGATCACCGGTCTTGTTAATAATTGCCTAGGACAATTCCGCACACCGATCCACCATCATTCCACACTCGCTATTTATAATACTTAGTAATATATTTTTTACTTTATGATAACAACACCTACTTTTATATGTTAGCTCTCCGATATCATGCAAAGTTATCCTCTTCATACCCACACCGTAGTTTTATTTCTCGTTTCTAGTTGGAAGTAAACGTTCGGTGCACGTAGAGTCGTATCAGTGGCAGATAGGGCTTGAGAGAATATTGATCTTACCTTTAGCTCCTTGTGGGTTCGACAGTCCATACTTATCACTTCCACCTTTGGAAAATGCTACGACGATTCCTTGCACTTGGGGATTATCAAGCTCTTTTCTGGCGCCATTGCCGGGGAGCAATAGCGTGGGGTTGATATTCTCGTGTGTGCTTGTTTGCTTTCTTCACTAAGTAGATTTTGTTTTTACTTTTTGTTTCTGTTTAGTTGTGTGTGAAACATACAAAAAAAGTTAAAAATTAAAATTCAAAAAAATTACTTGCCTTTCATGCCTAAAAAAGGTTTTCAAAAAGAGAAGCGATTGGAAAGTTATGCATTGAAGAAGTGAGGGTCGACCTTGAGCACTCGCGTTCATGCTCACGGAAACAATGTAGAATTTTTCATGGAAGTTTCTCTGTAAATAATTATCCCCTTGAATATATCCATTGTATTATAAAAATAATGTGACATGCTTTGGTTCTAGGATGATTGGATTGCTTGTTTACTTTGTGCAGAACAAAAACAGAAACTTTGGCTGTAGTGTGTGAATTTACATTTTTTACTGGAAAGTCAAATGGGTCTGAAACGTTTTGCACACTACTTCTGTACAACTTTTTCAAGTTGTCAAATTTAGTTCATAATTTTAGGATTTACAGAAGTTTGCTAACCTTTCAGATTACTACAGACTGTCATGTTTAAGACGGAATCTGTTTTTGATGCATTGCTTGCTTGTTTTGATGAAACTATCGGTCTCTATCAGTGGATTAAGACATGGAAAAGTTATATTACAGTAGCTATAATGCAAAAAGAAAATATGAATTGGTTTTCAACAGTACTTATAGTAGTGATTTGCTTTGTTATATTAACGGATCTCACAAAGTGTTTGTTAAGTTTTTGTGGATGAAGTGTTCAAAGAACGAGGAGTTACCGATGTGAGAAGAATAAAGAGAGGCAAGAGTTCAAGCTTGGGGATGCCCAAGGCACCCCAAGTAAATATTCCAAGGATACTCAAGCATCTAAGCTTGGGGATGCCCCGGTTGGCATCCCACCTTTCTTCTTCAACAATTATTGGTATACCTTGATTTTTGTTTTGTTCACATGATTTGTGTCTTTTGTGTTTTTCTTTTTCTTCAAGAACCATGATAGGGTGAGATGTCCCTTCATAAATTTATAGAATACTTCATGTGCTTCACTTAAATCTTTTAAGTATGATCTTATAGAATTGCCCTTTGTGCTTCACTTAAATCTTTTGAGTATGGTTTTATAGAATGCTTCATGTGCTTCACTTATACATTTTGAGCTTGGATATTGGTTAGTTGTAGAATGCTCCATGAACTTCACTAATATATTTTGGAGTATGAGTAATACTATCATTTAAAGTGGGTTTGGAAGAGTGTCAACTTTAGGAATTAGTGATCCCACTATTTTGGAGGTGTTGAATCTTAGTGTGATATTATGAAAGTGGATTTGGAAGAGTGTCAACTTTAGCTAGTAATGATTCCACTATTTCGGAAGAGGTTCCAATTGAGTATGAGAACAAAGTTGCTATCCATGATACTACTGAAAATTATTATGAGGGAGGAATACATCCTTGTAGGAGTTGCAATAATATTAAGTTTCCTCTCTATGTGCTTAAATTTTTGAAGTTATACTTGTTTTGCCTTCCTGTGCTAGTTGATTCTTGTTCCCATAAGTTGTGTGCTCACAAAATCCCTAGGCATAGGAAGTAGGTTATATTTAAATGCGCTAGTCATATTCTTCAAGATCTTTGTGCTTCAATTCCTATCTTTTATGTGAGCATCATTGAAATCATCATGCCTAGCTAAAAGGCATTAAAGAAAAGCGCTTGTTGGGAGACAACCCAATATTTACCCTTACCGTTTTTGTGTGACTAAGCTACTGTAGTAATCATGTTTTATAGCTTTTTTTCAATAAAGTGCCAAGTAAGAGCTTTGGGAAGACTTGGGTGAAAGTTAATGTGATCTTGTTGTAAAAAACAGAAACTTTGCGCTCACGAGAATAGATGTCATTTTTTACAGAAGAGTGAGTTGATTATTTTTGCAGAAGATCAATAGATAAATTCCTCACGTCCACCAATTTATTTCATAATTTTTGGAGTAGCAGAAGTATGGTTTATGTTCAGATCATTACATCGCTCTGCTTTTACGACAAATTCTGTTTTCATTGCATAGTTTGCTTGTTTTGTAGTTTCTATGGCTTATATTCCTCAATATAAATTGAAGAAATGATATGGTACAGTAGGCATTGTGTGAGAACAATTATGAACCTTGTCTTTGACAGTACCAAAGTGAATGGTTTGCTCTTTATCATACTAACCTATCTCACGAAGTTTGGTTAAGTTTTGTGTGATTGAAGTTTTCAAGTTTTGGGTGAGATATCGATATGAGGAGAATAAGGAGTGGAAGGACCCTAAGCTTGGGGATGCCCAAGGCACCCCAAGGTAATATTCAAGGAAGACTCAAGTGCTTAAGCTTGGGGATGCTCCGGAAGGCATCCCCTCTTTCGTCTTCAAAACTATCGGTATACCTTACTCGGAGCTATATTTTTATTCGTCACATGATATGTGTTTTGCTTGGAGCGTATTTTCAATTTTACTTGCTGTTTGAATAAAATCATTGGATCTGAAATATTGAATGAAACATAATCCTCCCATGGCTAGTTAATTATTTGACTACTCAGTGTTCTTCACTCGTATCTTTTTGGAGTAGTTTGTCATTTGCTCACGTGCTTCATGTATATCCTATGAGTAAATGGTTGAATGAATCGAATGTCATAAATCTGAATTTATATATGTTTCATATACTTATAACATGGGGAGTAATGACTTCACACATAATAAATATAGGTAGTAAACTTATTGAAAGTTAGACATAGAATTGGTCACTTGAACAATTCATGAAAGAATATTGAAGGAAGAGAGGTTTCACATATAAATATACTATCTTGGACATCTTTTATGATTGGGAGCACTCATTAAAATATGACATGCTAAAGAGTTGATGTTGGACAAGAAAGACAAAGTAATGGGTTATGTTTTCTTATATCTGAAATAAAGTATATTGTCATGGATCATCCAACATGTTGAGCTTGCCTTTCCCCCTCATGCTAGCCAAATTCTTTGCACCAAGTAGAGATACTACTTGTGCTTCCAAATATCCTTAAACCAAGTTTTTGCCATGAGAGTCCACCATACCTACCTATGGATTGAGTAAGATCCTTCAAGTAAGTTGTCATCGGTGCAAGCAATAAAATTGCTCTCTAAATATGTATGATTGATTGGTGTGAAGGAAATAAGTTTTATACGATCTTGTGATGTGGAAGAAATAAAAGCGACGGACTGCATAACAAAGGTTCATATCACAAGGGGCAATATAAAGTGACGTTCTTTCGCATTAAGATTTTGTGCATCCAACCACAAAAGCACATGGCAACCTCTGCTTCCCTCTGCGAACGGCCTATCTTTTATTATAATCTTCTACCTTTCCTTTTTTACATTTTATCCTTTGGCAAGCACAGGGTGTTGGAAAGATCCAGATATATATATATATATATATATATATATATATATCTAATTGGATGTAAGTTAGCATGAGCTATTATTGCTGTCTTTACCCTTTATGTAAATGGTTGTTAGGCGAAAATATAAGCCACTATATTTCTCTGGGTCAGATTAATACTCCATAACCACAAGTTTTGCGTGTTTGTTAGCAATTGTGAAAGACTAAATGATAGTTGAGTATGTGGAGTTTGCTAAATCAAAGCTCTGACATAGACTCTTCCTGAAAATAAGATGAATTGCAATTGTTTGATGACTGAGAATATTGTTTGTTAGTTTTCAAAAAAAAAGTTTATGATCTATACTCTAACTGATTAGCTTGTTACTTTATCATGAGAAGTTTTATGAGATGAGCTATTGTTATGACAAATAATGATGCTAGAAAAATTGATTGGAATTATCATTGATCAAACTTAATCACTTGCTAGCATTCACACTTCATAAATTATCTCTTTTATCATTTACCTACTCGAGGACGAGCAGGAATTAAGCTTGGGGATGCTGATACGTCTTCAACGTATCTATAATTTATGAAGTATTCATGCTATTATACTATCCTTCTAGGATGTTTTATATGCATTTATATGATATTTTATATGATTTCTGGGACTAACCTATTAACCTAGAGCCCAGTGCCAGTTTCTTTTTTCTCCTTGTTTTAGAGTATCGCAGAAAAGGAAAACTAAATGGAGTCCAATTGACGTGCCACTTGACGGAGATAATTTATGGACCAGAAGAAGCCCACGGAGTACCAAGCGAGCTGAAGAGTCCGGGCTGCCCACGAGGGTGGGGCGCCCACCCCCTAGGGCACACCCCCGCCTCGTGGACAGCAGGAGACCCCGACATAAAATCAACGCAAAACTCTTCTATATATACCCAAACTTCGAGAAAGAAACCTAGATCGGAAGTTCCGCCGCAAGCCTCCTCAGAGGCACGAGAAGTCAATCTAGGCCCTCTATGGCACCCTGCCAGAGGGGGCCATCATCACCGGTGGCCATGGAGGAGTATCCCGGAAGGGCCATCATCACCATGAAGGCCAAGGACCAGAGGGTGGAGGCCATGGAGGAGGAAGCACAAGGGGGAGAACCTCTCCTCCTCTCTTCCGGTGGCCGGAGTGCCATCGGGAGGAATCATCGCCACGGTGATCGTCTTCATCAACATCACCATCATCATCACCATCCTCATCTCTTTTACGCGGTCCACTCTCCCGCACCCCGCTGTAATCCCTACTTGAACATGGTGCTTTATGCCACATACTATGATCCAATGATGTGTTGCCATCCTATGATGTTTTGAGTAGATATTTTTTTCTTTGGGTTGATTGAAGATCTAGATTGGTATGAGTTGTATGTTTTACTTTGGTGCTGTCCTATGGTGCCCTCCGTGTCGCGCAAGCGTGAGGGATTCCCGCTGTAGGGTGTTGCAATACGTTCATGATTCGCTTATAGTGGGTTGGTGAGTGATCGAAAGACAAACCCGAGTAAGAGGGATTGTTGCGTATGGGAATAAAGAGGACTTGATGCTTTAATGCTATGGTTGGGTTTTACCTTAATGATCTTTAGTAGTTGCAGATGCTTGCTAGAGTTCCAATCATAAGTGCATATGACCCAAGTAGAGAAAGTATGTTAGCTTATGCCTCTCCCTCACATGAATCTGCAATAGTGATCACCGGTCTTGTTAATAATTGCCTAGGACAATTCCGCACATCGATCCACCATTATTCTGCACTCGCTATTTATAATACTTAGTAATATATTCTAACTTTATGATAACAGCACCTACTTTTATATTTTAGCTCTCCGATATCATGCAAAGTTATCCTCTTCATACCCACAACGTAGTTTTATTTCTCGTTTCTAGTTGGAAGCAAACGTTCAAAGGCACGTGAGAGTCGTATCAGTGGCAGATAGGGCTTGAGAGAATATTGATCTTACCTTTAGCTCCTTGTGGGTTCGACACTCCATACTTATCACTTCCACCTTTGGAAAGTGCTACGATGATTCCTTGCACTTGGGGATTATCAGGTCTGAGAGATGAAGCGGAAGGCATGGATGATGAGAGGGGGGCGTTGGATATATAATTAATGTGGGTGTATTAGCTATATATGTAATCCTATATAGAGAGGTATAGATTGATCGATGTGTACATGGGAAAGAGGGTGAGACCTCACTAGATATATAGATTGATCGGTTTATGTGGGAAACTATGAAAGACCTAGTGTAAGTGCATCTAGTGCCACCCCTAGTTGGTTTTGGAGTATTGACGACAAATGTGGTTGAGGGACTAATGCGTTTGTGAGAATTGCAGGATAACGCAGGTAGTGTCCCTCATTGATTCGGTTTACCTCTAGGAGACGACCCCTAAAAATGTATGAAGACATTGATGACAATGGTGGTATGTGAAGATATTCACATTGAAGACTATGACATGAGAAGACATTGAGTGAAGACTATGGAGCCTTGAAGACTGTGGTCGTTTCGTTGTTTCCTTTTCTTCTTTGTTGAGTCATAGGAACCACCGTACTATTAAGTGGGGTCCAAGTGATCATAGTCGTAATGATCAAGTGATGCTCAACCCAAATCCTATGTCTTCGACGAAGACAATGAGAGCAAAACTTATCCAGAGCTGGATGAGTCATCTTTGCTTGTAGCCCAAGTAAAGTTCTTGTGTGTTTGAAATCGACCGTTGGAACACGTGTCGGTTCCTTAGTGACCTGGTCATTTCGGACATAACAGTCGGGTTGCCTAGTGGCTATAAATAGCCCACCCCTACACCATAAATTGGTGGCTGCTCGAGAGTTAGTATACGGCTTTTGTCGTTTTGAGAGCAACCCACCTCGAAGCCTTTGAGAGAGAAATCCTTGCGAGGACAAAGCCCAAACACCCAGAGCCAAAGAGTGTTAGGCATCACTGAAGTCTTTATGTCTGTGTGACCTGAAGACTTATTACACTTGAGGACTGTGAATCCTCCAGCCGGTTAGGCGTCGCGTTCTGAGCATCCAAGAGTCATTGTGGATTGCCGGTGAACGCAATCTATGAAGGTTCGGAAGTCTACCTTGAAGACTTACCAGAGTGATTGGGCGAGGACTGTGTGTCCTTAGCTCAAGGGGAATAAGGTGAAGACACGGTCTTGTGAGTTGAATCTCAGCCTCCCTAACCAGATGTACAGTTGTCACAGCAACTGGAACTGGTCCAACAAATCCCGTGTCTTCAACAAGTGACTGGTTCTATCTTCTCCCTCACTTTACTTAGAGTTTGTCTTCGTGAAGTCATTGCCTATCTATCATACCTATTTGACTTCATTGCTTGACTACTTTTGTTGATTGGCTTCTTACTATCTTCCATCTTGATCCTACTACCAAGCTGCTATTAGTCTTGTACTTTCACGTTATTGCATACTAGACTATGGTTTGCTTGTTGTAGTTTACCTTCCGCTGCATATCAATTAGGTCATTTTTATTGTTTGTCTTCGAAACATCCGTGTTTTGAAGACTTTCCTAAAAATCGCCTATTGACCCCCCCCCCCCCCTCTAGTCGATAACTAGCACTTTCAATTGGTATCAGAGCAAGGTACTCCCTTGTTCTGTGTGATTTGGTTTAACTACATGGTGTTTTAGCTATGTCGATCGCAGGGATAATCAAAGTCTCCGCTGCTTGCCCGTGTTCGATGGAACCGACTATCCCTACTAGAAGAATAAGATGCGATGCATCTTGAAGCCATTGATGTCGACCTACGGTATGTCGTCAAGAACGACGCGTTCCCAAATCCGGTGAAGGTGTCACCCTAACGATGTCAAGAAGTTCATTCAAGCTGGACTCCACCGCAAAGAACATCATCTCGTGGTCATCGACCAAAGGACAAGATATGGCCGTGTGAGTGCTCTGGAAACGCCGAAGCTAGTCCGGACTGGCTATCCAAGGTCAACGAAGGCGTCTCAACCCGAGAGATCAAAGAATCGGTGTTCTTCGCAACCTCTTCAACCGCTTCAAGAGAAAGCGACAATGAAAATGTCCAGCTCACATTTGATCGCCTCACCGACATCACAAATGAGCTTCATGCTCTCGGCGCCACCGAGATCACCAAGCATGAAATCGCCAAGACACTACCGAGATCACTTGACAACTCTTTTAACACCCTTGCCCTCATGATACAAGAACGCCCCGACTTCAAGACACTCGATCCGTCGATATACTTGAGAGGCTCAACACACATGAGTTCGACTTTACGAGAAAAGAGATATCTATGGTCCCAACTACGGCCGAACTCGCACTTTGAAGGCAAAAGTTGTTTCCTCATCTGAAGAAGAATCATTGCGGGTTACGATGATCCACGAAGACATTGGAAAGGAACTTGCTATGCTTATGAAGAAGTTCCAGAATTTCACTAGGAAGAAAGGCTTCAGAAAGTCTTCATGATCCAGCTCAAGAAATGATGAAGCTTCCACTCATGACTACAAGAAGAGAACCTGTCACAAGTGCAAGAAAACTGGACACTATATCTCTGAGTGTCCACAGTGGGACAATGAGAAGAAGAAGAAGAAGAGCAATGAATATGATTCTGATGACAAGAAGAAGAATAAATCTTCAAAGTCTTCTTCCAAGTCCTCATCTAAGTCTTCATCGCATAAGAAGAGCTCATCTGGCAAGGCTCGTGCTTTTGTTGGCAAGGAAATGGATTCAGAGGAGGAGTCTGCTTACGAGGAGGTTGAGGTGGAGTCCGAAGAGGAGTCCGACCTGGCGTTGCAAGTCTGGCTTTAGCCACGACCTATGTTGCCAAGTCCATCTTCAACATCGAAGACAATGACTTCTACACCAACGTCAAGCCGATGACAAGGACGACCTGCTCCCACCTATCGCTTCATGGCACGCGGTGCCAAGGTAAAATCACGTGATGCTTACTTTCAAACATCAAGTGAAGATGACTCGATTGTGAATCCAAACCCAGCTACAAAACACTTGCTAAAATTGCAACCGAACAACAAAGAGCTATGGAACATACTCAAAAACTGTTAGACAAAAGCGATGACCTGTTGGACGCGGAAATGACACGTTCACAGCCCTTAGTTGAAGACATTAAAAATCTTCATGCTAAGTACCAAGAACTTGAAAGTCGTCATGAAACGCTCTCAACTACTCATGAAAAGCTCTCCTATGATTATCTTCAAAGGAAGTAAGAGCTTGAGAAATTGAGAGCGGCTCATGAAGATCTTCAAAAAGATAATGAGTCACTTCGCGCTCAACAGATCAGTTCCGCTCAGGATGGATTTGAACCACCATGTCTAAAATATCTTGAGCGTGATATCGCTACCTCTGTTGTTGAATGTTCAACTGCTGTTACTGTTGCATTGTCTTCAACTACTAATGTGGTAACTAACCCCTCTGCGGAGGATACCACTACTATTGCTGATGAAAATGCTAGGTTGAAGACATTGCTTGAAATAGGGATGTATAAAAGTCTGAAAGGGCATCAAACACTTTGCGATGTCCTCAAAAAGCAAATTCTGAACCGAAACCCTAGGAAAGAGGGTGTTGGGTTCGAGAGGAAAATGAATGTTGATGGTTCCCATCGGAAGCCCGAGCAAGATCCCAAAACCACATGGGTCGCAAAGGGACCTTCATGGATCCATCCACCTTATCCGGCTTTACACATGCTAACCCTATTATCATTGATGAATCCTTTGATGCAAACTATAAGCTGTTCAAGAATCGAATGGTGAAGTGTTTGCGGTATATTGGTACTAAGCGTAGGAATGGACCACCTATGAAGAAGATCTGGGTTCCCAAAAGCTGTCTTGAGAATCTTCCAGTGAATGTCATCATGACACCACCGGGAAGAAGACAAACCCTGCACCTAAGGCGTCATATGGTCCAAAGGCTTCATACAGACAGAGGACTCACCTGAGTCACCCTAACGCCAATGTTTTGCAGGGAAACCGTACTCAAATTTATGAATATGAGTGTGTGTGTCTTCGACCGCTATGTTCATAAAACCAAGAACTTTTCTGCTTATTCATATGAGTATCATTCATCTCCTGCAAGGCTAATTGCTAGGGCTCCAAAGCCGAAGTTCTCAGATGCTGCACTTAGACTCATTGCTTCTAAGCCACCTCAAGATGTGGGTGGTTAAGATGAATTAACTTTCTTTTGCAGGAAAGGGTCTCCACCGAAAATCAAAGCCGTCTGATGATATTGGGGACCTAAAACATCTTGTAGGGCACAAGATCAAATGCCCAAATGGTCTCACTATGTATTTTGTTCCTGAATTGTTTGCCATTCATCCTATCAGTCCTAATCTTGATTTAAGCTTCAATAATCCACTTGCCCGTAAAATGTTTATTCTTCACAATGCTCTTGGTGAAGCCTATCCCCCTAACTGTACTGTAGGGTATGACACCTCATGCTTCAGAATGGATTATGGACAGTGGATGCACTAATCATATGACTGGTGATCGAAGTCTTCTCATGGACTCAACCTTACGTCCATCAAACAAGAGTCACATCACATTTGCTGACACTGGTAAAAGCAAGGTATTAGGTCTAGCTAGAGTTGCAATCTCAAAGGATCAACACATGGATAAAGTGATGCTTGTTGAATCTCTTGGTTTCAACTTGATGTCTGTCTCAATGCTTTGTGACTTGAACATGATTGTGATATTCGGAAAATATCGTTGCCTTGTACTAATGGAATCTGACAAGTCTCTAGTCTTTGAAGGGTATAGGAAAGATGATCTATACATGGTAGATTTCTCAACAGGTCCACGACTTGCCGTATGTCTTCTTGCAAAAGCTTGAATCTTTGGCTCGCATCGGAGGCTGGGGCATGCTGGCATGAGGAACTTACACACACTCGCCAAGAAGAAGCATGTCATAGGCATCGAAGGTGTCAAGTTCAAGAAGGATCATTTGTGTGGTGCCTGCGAAGCTGGAAAGGTGACTAGGGAAAAGCACCCCTCGAAGACAATCATGACGACATCTCAACCTTTCGAGTTGTTACACATGGATTTGTTTGGCCCTACTCATTACTCTAGCCTCACAACAACTGCTTGTCTCTATGGCTTCGTCATTGTTGATGAATACTCAAGATACACGTGGGTGCACATAATTCTCTACAAGACTGAAGTGCAAGATGTCTTCAGATGCTTCGCCAATCGAGCAATGAACAATTATGGCGTCAAGATCAAGCATATCAAAAGTGATAACGGCACTGAATTCAAGAACACCGGACTTGATCTTTATCTGGATACCATGTGAATCACTCATGAGTTCTCTGCTCCATACACACCTCAAAGAAATGGCATAGTGGAGCGCAAGAACAGAACCCTCATTGAGATGGCTCGAACAATGCTCGGCAGTACAAGACACCAAGAAAGTTCGACACGAAGCTATTGATATAGCTTGTCACGTCATCAACCGTGTTTATATCCATAAGCTTACGAACAAAACATCCTATGAGCTCCTTCTTGGCAAGAAGCCAAATGTCGCCTACTTCGTAGTATTTGGGGCTAAGTCTTTGGATCAAAGATCCCCATCACAAGTCAAAATTTGAACCTAAAGCTCATGAAGGCTTCATGCTCGATTCTGGAAAGGACTCGCACTCCTCTGTAGTCTTCAACCTTTATCTCTACAAAATCGTTGAAAGCTGTAGGCGATGCGATTTGATGAAACCAATGGTTCACAAAGAGAGTTCTGCCAGTACACTAGACAAAGCTCCACCCAGTGAATCTATCAAGTCGATGGGAACTGGTGAAATTATGCCTTCAAGCACGGCTGAAGAAGAACTTATCATCTCCGCACCTAACCAACTGTAAGACAATGCTCACCAAGACAATCCTCCCAATGATGACAATGATCAAGAAGAGCAAAGTCTTCGCCCGATTCATCCTCGAGTTGCAAATGAAGTACAGATTGAGAAGATAATCGATAGCATCAATGCACCTGGTCCGCTTACTCGCTCAAGAGCAACACACTAGCAAATTTCTGTGGGCACTTTTCTTTTATGTCAATATCGTAACCCAAGAAAGTTGTCAAGCCTTTATGGAACCGTAATGGATACAAGCTATGCAAGAAGAACTTCAACAGTTCAAGCTAAACAATGTTTGGGAACTTGTCAAGCATACGACCCTCATAAGCATAACATTATTGGCACCAAATGGATATATCGAAACAAGCAAGATGAGCATGGTCAAGTTGTAAGAAACAAAGCACGGCTTGTGGCTCAAGGATATACTCAAGTTGAAGGAATTGACTTCGATGAAACATTTGCTCCAGTTGCTAGGCTTGAAGCTGTTCGCATACTACTAGCCTATGCTAACCACCACAACATCTTGCTCTATCAAATGGATGTGAAGAGTGCATTTCTCAATGGCAAGATTGAAGAAGAAGTATATGTCGCTCAACCACCTGGCTTTGAAGATCCAAAACATCCCGATATGGTGTACAAGCTAAATAAAGCAATCGCATGGCCTCAAACAAGCTCCTCGCTACCGGTATGATACGATCAAAGACTTCCTAAAGAGCAAAGGCTTCAAACCTGGATCCCTTGATCCCACACTCTTCACGAAGACATATGATGGTGAACTGTTTGTATGCCAAATATATGTGGATGACATTATCTTCTACTGTACCAACCGTAAGTATAGTGATGAATTTGGATACATGATGCAAGAACAACATCGGATGTCCATGATGGGAGAGCTCAAGTTCTTCATTGGTCTTCAAATTCACAAGAAAGGAATGGTATCTTTATATCTCAAGAAAAATACCTCCAAGATTGTCTAAAGAAGTTTGGAATGCAAGAGTGCAAAGGATACACGACGCCAATGCTACCAAACACCATCCGGGTCCCGACGACAATGGTAAAGAGTTCGATCAAAAGGTATCTTGCTCCATGATTGGTTCCTTACTTTACCTATGTGCATCTAGGCGGATATTATGCTTAGTGTTTGCATGTGTGCTCGATTCCAAGCGGCACCAAAGGAATCGCATCACTTAGGCGTGAAGCGAATTCTTCGATATTTGGCTCACACCCCAACACTAGGATTATGGTATCCAAAGGGCTCAAAATTTGATTTGGTTGGATTTTCGGATCTTGATTATGCCGGTGACAAGGTGGATCGCAAGTCTACATCGTGCACATGTCACTTTCTCGGGACGATCACTCGTCTGTTGGTCTTCAAAGAAGCGTAACTGTATCACTCTCAACTGCTGAATCTGAATACATTCTTCCGGATCTTCTTGTGCTCGGCTTCTATGGATGAAGCAAACTCTCAAGGACTATGGCATCAATCGACACAAGTACCTCTCTTCATGCGACAACGAAAGCGCCATCAAGATTGCCAACAATCCATCCGGCACTCAAAGACAAAGCACATTGAAATTCGTCATCATTTTCTCGGGGATCATGTCATGAAGAAAGATATTGACATCATTCACGTCAACATCAAGAGCAAGCGAGATATCTTCACAAAGCCCTTGGATGAGAAAAGGTTTTGCAAGTTACGGTGTGAGCTAAATATCTTGGAATCCTCAAATGTCCCGTGATCAAGCACACATCCTAACACTTATGCATGTTGATGACTTAGATGTGCAACACACGAAGTAACGTGATATCTTCAATCAATGAAGACTTACATTCTGAGTGTGAATACATTAACGTGGAATTTGACTTCGGAGCGCCACGATAATTGTGCGCCGTGTCTGGGTCTAATACTTCCTATACGGTGGGTAACACCACCACCAAATTTCCTTGTTTGAAGTGTTTCACTCATGGTATTGTTTCTGCAATATCTTCGCATTTGATTTGTCTTCAACTTCAACCTATCTTCATGATTTTCTTCACTATGCTGATTTGGTTGCTGTCTGATATATATATATATATATATATATATATATATATATATATATATATATATATATATATATTGTTACATCCTCTACATCATTCACTTATAGCTATGTCTTCCAAGTTGAATCTTTTTAACTAAGTGAATGTGATTGTACCCCAATCTCTCTATGCTTTCTATCTCAAACTCTATCTGTCCAAATCATATGCATTCTATTGAAACTGTCGAATGTCTTCTCTGCGTCCTTGTCGTGAGAAGACACGTAGACAAACTTTAAGTCTGTTTTAAATGATTCATCCTTCATTGTTGAAATCCGGAGAAGCCGGAACGACCATTCGACAAACCTGGCGGGCGTGGGAACGTGGGACAACTCAGAGCATGTTGCATGCTTGCCACGTGCCCCTCAGATGTGAACCGCCAGGGGCACCTGCGTAATTGCGCTGTGCCGCACACCTGCTTATAAATACATGTCCCCTGCGGTAAAGAAAATCTTCTTCCACCTCTCCACCTCGTCAAAACCCTAGCGCCACCGCTAGCTCTCGACGACGCCGGCGACGAAGCGCTTAGCTGTCGCGACTTCTCCGACGCCGTCTTCACGCCGGCCGCGAACATCGTCATCTCCGCCGCCGCTGCAGGTGTCCTCCGTCGCCAAGTTAGGGCACGGTGGATTGAACTGCTCGGCTTCCTCTTCTTCCCGTCTAGCAGTTCTTCGAGTGGTAAATATAACTCTATTTTACCATCTCTTTGATCTTCAAGATTCATCCTACTTATCAAAATTTGTTTCTGCCCATACTATGTTAGATCTATTCTGTCTGCATCTCATACTGCCTAGTATATTCACTTAAGCTTCACAACTAGTTAGATTCCTCACTTGTACTTATTCACAGATTCGTACAAATCTAGAACCAACTCTCAGCGTATAAGTGAATGTCTTCGCATCATGAGGTCAATGTCTTCAAACTGATTTATCTTCAAAATCTTCTGACAATGCATATGACCTCTTCCCCTTCCCTCGCATCTCTAATGCTGTCACGGTACATGTCCGTGGGAGAATCCTTTGGTTCTCATAGTGCGCATTCGTTTGCAGAATTCTTCTGACATCAAACTAACTCTCCCAAAGCCGCCTCTGTTTGTCCAGCAAACGCAAGCCTTTGAAGCCTTTGAACGTATTGAAGCCATTCAGTTTGAAGTTCATGGCTGCAGATAAATCAGTCAGGAAGGGCGGCAGACAATGTCGTGAGGGAACCTCAAAAGATCTGCCTGATGACCTCGCAGAGCTTTACAAGACAGATCCCGAAGAGAATTACAATCAGTGCAAGACGCGAATCCAATGGATTCGACGATATTGGGCTGAACAGTGGTTCAAGTACAATTTCGTCACCCAGGAATATGCCGAGAAGAATGCTATCAGAAGACCTTGGGGTGATATTCTTTTTTGAGGCCTTCCACCCAAGAACGTGGCTGAAGCTATTGCACAAGGTTTCTATCCTTGTATGGTCCGTGGACCTCAGCCTGAGAATGCCGACCCAACGTCTTTGCTCTGGTGTCGTGACGATAATCTCTTCAAGCGCAACTTCCAGTACGCAAAGGCTTCGCCAAGGAAAACAAGAAGTCATTGGGATTAGACTTCAACCCTGGTCCCTCTGCTCCCTGCGGTCGACGGCTCACGTGACGCCGAACCCAATGTCATCGGTCCTTTTCAAACCTTGATGGCCTCATCACCTACATCTTGGTCCAAGGTGCCAAAGTGGATCACTCGACGATGGCGATCTTGATTACGTGAAGCCCAGCTCTGCCTCCTGCTCCTACTCCAAAGCCGCATAAGCAAAAAGAAAGTCAAGGCTTCAAAGTCAGCTGCTCCTCCAAAAGCTTCACGTGTGAAACCCAAGCTCTTGCACCTCCTAAAGCCGATTATGCGATGCGAAGATCAATCCGTATCTCCAAGAAGGCGGAGAAGAGAAAGAAAATTGTCAAGAATACTGAATCGACATCGACTCCTCGCTGCCATTCTGCGTGAAGAGCACATTGATCTGTCGGTGATGAAGATCTTGCAGATGATGCTCTTGAGCAACTTATCAAGAGCAAAGAAGAAGCAGAAATCTTCAACAATTTGCCTCTCTTTGATGTGGCAATCATCCATCACTTCATTGATGAGTGGTTTGACACCCCAAACATCAGCTTTGAAGATCTGCAGCTTCCTATTGGCCTCAGCGTCTCCTTCAATGGAGCCATCGCTTCTGAGCTAGCTCTTGCTCAGCGCATTGTTGAACTGAAGAACAAAATCGACTATGAAAA
The DNA here is from genome assembly GCA_021605145.1 of Aegilops bicornis. Lineage (NCBI taxonomy): Eukaryota > Viridiplantae > Streptophyta > Magnoliopsida > Poales > Poaceae > Aegilops > Aegilops bicornis. Next base: position 298,540,693 of record CM038669.1, read on the forward strand.
AGCTCAGTTCAAGAAGCATATGTCTGCACTCAGCATGCAAGACGTCAAAAACTTCAAGGTCATGCTCCACGACCTCAAGGAAGCCTTTCTCAAGAAGCGTGAAGAAGCCAGAGGCTCTCGTGAGCGCATGGAGAGTCTGGCTGACAAGTGTGTGCTTGCCTACAATGAGGCTGAGAAGCGCAAGGCTCTTGGCCATCCTGGCATTGACCCTAGAATGGCTGCAAAGAGAAAGAAGTCTTCAACTGACCAAGCTGCACCTTCAAGGCAGGAAGAACCCCGCATAGTCTTCCCAAGCAGCATGACTGGCTCGAAGCCAAAGGTCCGGTCAACCGCCAACGAGAAGAAGACGAGGGCTGCCGAGGCTGAAGCCGAAAAAAGGAAAAATCTCGACGCCTCGATGCCGCTCTCCTCCAAGAAGAAGCTCAAGACCAAGAAGAATCGGGCTGCTCCCACAGAGCCCTTGGTTGTTGAACCGATTTCAGTGGTTCGCCCCGCGTCGCAACCCAAGAACTTCAGATGACTGTTCATGAGCCCGCTTCCACAAAGGCTCTCGAAGTGAAGAAATTCCAGCGATTGATCCCATCAACTGCTGAAGACATTGGTCACCATGACAATGTTGAAGATGATGAAGTTCTTCCTCAAATCGAGTACAATGTGGTATCATCGCTGTTCGTAACAAATGAACTCATCAACATTGGTCGTCCTCTGACGCCAATTGCTCAGGATGCTTCATGGGCTGATCGCCCGCAACAAGAAGACTCCCCTAGTACTCCCCAACAACAAGTCACTCCCCAACAACAACAACAGCAAGAAGAAGAGGAAGACTTTGAGGCCCAGGCAACCCCATCTCCAAAGGCGTCGCCAAAGATTTCGCAGCTTCACAAAGGTCAAAGGCCTCAAGTACCTCTCTCGAGCGTTCGAAGGAGAAGTGCACCACCAACCTGTTGCACGTCAAGTGTTTTCGAAGCCACTCCAACTGTGGAATGTCTCCGAGTCCGAAGCCAAAGTTCTTTGAAGACAATCCGGTACATCGGTAGAAGACACCCAAGAAGAAGAAGAACGTGTCCCTACACCCTGTAATTGAAGAAGTTATTCACGATATCAACGTGCGGTGGCCGACCCTCCGACTCCTCAAGTGGAGGTTGAAAACATTGAGGCTGCCACCTCCAACACCAATGAAGCCAATGACGTGGTCATGGTTGAAGCAAATGTGGAGCCTGCACCAACAGCTCTGAAGCCAATGAAGGAAATATGCTCGAAGCCAATGAGGCAATCGCTCCCGAAGCATCTGGCCGAGCAGCTGAAGCCTCGGTTGTTGCCGTTGATCCAAGATCGCCACCAAGGCCCTACACAATTGAGCAAGCATACAACTATGGTGAGCTAATCACGAAGATGGCCTGCTCGTCCCTCCGCCTCATGCCTCCGGGTCCTCGGTTCGACTATCATATTGCGCATAGGCCTCGAGGTCCAAGCGAAGCCAAGATCGCCAAGGTTTCCGTGCACCGCCACCTCTGAGTGTTCTTTCAATGCAAATGGCTTCAAAGCCCACAACACTTTCTTTGACAGAGCAAAGAACCCCTTGTAGCAACCCGACCCGAATGGATTAAGTCTCTGTGCTTAGGTGTCATCCCTGGATCGGTATGCTGACACACACAGTACTCGAAGGATTTATAACAGAGGTAAATCACATGTATAAAGTAACGTAAAATACTATTACCTCAATCCAAATATAGCGGAAGCAACAAGGTTGTGGATTCCCATCAACACCAACGGCAAAGTTGAGTATAGGAAATCGTAACCCTAACGTATCACTTACTGTCGTTCTAAAAAGTCCGCAACATGAAAAGTTGCAGCGAAACGGGTCAAGACATGGAATATGCTGGCAATGTAACACATAGAGAGTAATGAAAGAATAAGCTATACTACATGCATATATGGCTAGTGGAAAGCTCTATGGTTACAGTTTTTGCGAAAAGCCAATTTTTCCCTACTGCAAAGGAATAAATTTATTTAACTATCATGGTGGTTGTTAAACATTGAGAATGGTTGACAGCATCCTCAATCCCAATTAAAAAGTACTCATTAAACCCAAACAAATTATATTAAGTAACGTGTTGAGATCAACAGGATAATCCAAATACTAGATACTCAAGATTGTCCATAACCGGGGACACGGCTAACCATGATTAGTTTATACACTCTGCAAAGGTTTGCGCACTTTTCCCCACAAGACTCGATCGCCTCCGTTTGGTTTCTCGCACTACATAGTGTTTGAGAAACGGATGACCGAGACATAGTCTTTCAGAAGTGCTAGCACCTTACATGTGGGTAGACCGTACCAACCTACATCCCCTACATCTGCTAGCCTACCCGTAAGAGTTTGCACAACTTAGTCAACTACGCCAGAGCCCATAATGGCTTGTGGCTGCACACGGAAGTTTCTAGTTCGAATAATCTCATGATCCCTTTGAGCCTCGGTGGCGGTCCGAAGAAATCTGAGCAAGTCTGATAGAAACCAGTGCCTCAATCCACCCAGATGTGTGTTTAAGTTGCCACCTTAAATAAACCATTAAATAACAATCTCACATCCGTCATGGAATACACTCACCCAATCCACGCCTACTAGCATAGCATAGCATAATAAGCAAACGAGAAGTAACTCCCAAAGGTTTGATAATAAAACAGGTAATAGGTACTACCTCAACTACTTCCCGTCCCACAATTTAATTAGATCCTAATCATGCAAGTGTTTGAGGAATAGATCTAATGCATAAAACTGGGTATGAGAAGAGTATGATCAAAGTGTTACTTGCCTGCAATGTTGATGAAGATGATTCGCACTCAAAACTCTTGATAGTTCTACTCGTCACACTCCGGTCAATCTATCATAATCAAGCAATAGTAGCCACACATAAGCAATCACTCAAAACATCGGAAAGAACGAAGAAACAATTCGGAAAACAACAAACCAAGCAAATAACTCTTGCAACATAAAACAATTTCTAACAGTACCAAAATTATGTGAATTTGGCCTTATCAGAAAGTTTAGGTCAAGAGCTTCGATTTGCAAAAAGAATCAACTAAATCGAGATTCTGAAACTCAAGTTATGATCAAACGAAGTTTGAATTCAAATCTGATCTAATTCAAATTTTAAACTTTCAAAAACATGTTTGAGTTGGATTCTCGGATAGAGGAGATCATAACGAAGAAGTGGGCGTTGGTTTCGTTGGATTCCGACTAACGAGTAAAAAGTTATGATCGTTTGAAAATTGGGGACTAATCTGTAAAATAAAACAACTACAACTAGGTCCCTGGCAGAAAAAAAAGACTAAATAGTGAACGTTCTTTACCGATCGCTAACGAACGAAAATCGCTCGCTACCAAGCCCTAGCTAATGAACGCTCGTAGAATAAGCTAACCTAAATAAACCATTTTTTTAGAAAGAAAAACGAAGTAACCAAAAAAAATAAACCGGACCGGGCTTTTGTGGTTTTTACCGGCTCGGTGGAAAAGACCGACGGCGGCGGCGGTTTTCCGACGGCGCGGGCGGCGAGGCGAGTGACTTGCCGGCGGCGAGGCTTCGACGGGAGGCCGCCTGCGGTCGGGCGAGGGCAGGACGGCGGCGAAGGCGCGGGCGCATGGAGTTGGGGTGCGGTAGATGACGGCGAAGCAAGGCGGCCGAGTTTGCCGACGGCATGGCGGCCGAGCTCCGACGGCGGGCGACGATGAGATGCGGTCGAGGCGGCGCGAGGCGAGAGAGAGAGAGAGGAGTCGGGCTCGCTTATAAAGAGGGGCCGGGGGAGCTGGGGAGGAGAGGCGGCGGCAAGACGGAGGCGGCGAGGCCGTGGTGGCGGCGGACTCGAGCCTTGATCCCTCTCGGGACGAGGGCGACGGCGGCGTGGGCTGGGCTCATGACTGGCTCAGTCTTTGGTGGCCCAGTCGGCGAGGGGAAGGTTTTTTTTTAAATAAACATTTTCCAGACAAATGAAATAATAAAACAAATTAAATAAAAATATTATATGGGCATATAATATATCAAAATTTTCAGAAAAAATATTTTCTACAAGATGAACATTATTCTAGCTTCAAATAAATTACACAAAAGTCAGATAAAGCAAAGAGTGCTTCTGGTCCAATAAAATCCAACAAAAATCATTTTAAAAATACCAAAATGACTTCAAATTAATTTCTCTCCAATTTTCGGATGTAGGGAATCATGTTACCCTATTTTCCATATATTTTATTTTTGGAGAAAAATAATTTGAATAAAACTCAAATAACTCCAAATTGAAAATAAATTCAAAGAAACTTTGAATTTAATTCTTTGAAACTCCCAACTCATATTTCATATAATTTGAAGAAGTCATTTTATCTTCGCTCGTGAAAATCATTGAGTTGCATAAAGTTTCAGAATTGGAAATATTCTCAAATGAAATTCAAATATTTTCAACACCCCCCCCTTGTCATTTAAATAAATGGAAGAAGTCATGTCATCTTCTCTCGAGGGTTTTGTGATGAAAAGAATTTGAATTCCCGAAGATCATAAGAGCAAAATGAAAGTTTGGGAAAGTCCTTTTATTCCCTCTCATTTAACTTTCGAAGTTTCAAATTCACTCACTTTCAGTCAATCAATCAAACAATCAATCAAAACTATCTATTTGTTTATAACATTCCAAAATTTAGAATTTTGGGATGTTACACCCCTACACAAGGCCAAGGATATCATCTGACCGTTTCTGGAGCTATCAGCAACGAAGCTATTACTCATGTGTTCTGTATGATCAAGGGCGCATTTTCCCTCATATGCGCCTTGACACTGAAGCCATTGCCGGACTGCCGTGCTTAGAAGAAGCACTTGATTGCTTTCATGATGCAGGTCTGCTCGGCTTAATTCATGCATAAAGAACACTTTGGAATGAAGAACTTGTGCTTCAATTCTATGCTACCCTCCACATCCGCTGGCTACAACAGAGATACGAAGACATGGGTTCTCGAGTGGATGACAGGAAATGTTCATCATGAAGCCAAAGCTCTTGACGTCATTGAGTTCACAGGGGCTACCCACTCGGAGAGCTGTTTGAACTGGTTGTCAACTCCACCGCGATGCACCGGAGAGCATATTTCATAAGCCGTAACCCGACATGAGTCGGATGTTGAGCATGATGAAGCCATCGCCACATGACGTTGAATACCCTCGGACTTCTTTGTTGATGACCTTGAGTATCGCCTCGCATAATATATCACATCATCGGTAACTCTATGGCCTATCAAAGGGCATTCATCATCTGCAGAACTTGAAGGAGCAATGAAGACATTGGTCTTTTACATCCTCAATGGCATCAGCTTCAATATGCAAGAATTCTTCATCCAACAATTGGCTGCGTCTGGATATGATCTATTTGGTCTGAAATTTTATGCTCCATGGGTCATGCACCTCATCAAGATGCACTCTGCTATCAACTATCAGCCCTCTTCTCGAAATCATCTGATCTTTCTACCAGAGGTTGATATGTCAGTTGAAGCCATTTACCCTGAGCCTGCCAAAACGCCACTATGTCTTCAGAATGCAGATCACCATTGCTGCTCTCAAACCATGGAAGGCGCCCCAAAGATCTCGTGTCTATCCTCCGGCTGGGAACACACGCCCGCTTCATCGCGGCACAAACCGAAGCCATCGAGAGCACAATTGGCCAAAGGCCTCGGAAGCGCTCTCGCGTCCTCAATGATCGAGAACTTCTTGTCGACCGCATCGTAAACAAGATAAGCATCACTCTGGCTCAAGCGACAAATGCAAAGCCTCTTGGTGGACGCCAATCGCATTCAAACCTTGCCACCAAGAATGCTTTTGTCACTCACGAGACTGTCGGCGATCATGGAAGAGTTTGACCACCTTTCGGTCTTTGAAGCAGATCTTCAAGACGATGTCTTCATTGAACGCTTCAAGTTTGACTCCACTCCTCCACGGAATGCAGTCCTACGACGAACTCCATCACTTGAAGACTCTGACTATTCTTCCTCCGCGGCAACTGGCAATGCCAGAGTGATCGATGATGAAGCCGATGCTACTTCACCGCCCCCTACTTACGCGCGAATCGACCTTTGCACCAAGTTCGCTCGCACCGCCAACCAACAACGACAACCTGCTGCATCATCTACTCAAGAGGACGAGTAGATGCTCTATGTCTTCAAACCTTTTTGGTCCTTACTGACAAGAGGGGGAGAAGCATATGAGTTTGATAGTCTTCAAGCGGGTTCATAAGGGCGGTTGCATGATATTTTTCCTAGTGTTTACAACTCTCGCTTTTGATACATTTGGTTCTTTGAGTTGTAACACTTAAACTCGATGGTCGTCTGCTACTTATTTGCTTTACTATGGTGCGATGATAAATTCCGCATGTGCGACGATAACTTCCGCACTTAGATCATTCTGCAGACGTCCATTTTTCATTATGCATGTCATTCTCATAGCTATATCATTTCATGCATGATGAATTATCTTCATAAGTTGAAGAGGATCTCCACAAGTACAACCTGCCATGTGCATTTGCATTCCAAAAGCAAACTACTTATATGCACATCTTCAGGGGGAGCCTTTGCCACTTATGAAGACAATTCCCTATCCTTTACAATTTCACATATTTTATCCCGTTGAAAACTTCAACTGGTTTGTCATCAATCACCAAAAAGGGGAGATTGTAAGTGCATCTAGTGCTACCCCTAGTTGGTTTTGGAGTATTGACGACAAATGTGGTTGAGGGACTAATGCGCTTGTGAGAATTGCAGGATAACGCAGGTAGTGTCCCTCATTGATTCGGTTTACCTACGGAGACGACCCTAAAAATGTATGAAGACATTGATGACAATGGTGGTATGTGAAGATATTCACATTGAAGACTATGACATGAGAAGACATTGAGTGAAGACTATGGAGCGTGAAGGCGTGGTCGCTTTTGTTGTTTCCTTTTCTTCTTTGTTGAGTCATAGGAACCACCGTACTATTAAGTGGGGTCCAAGTGATCATAGTCGTAATGATCAAGTGATGCTCAACCCAAATCCTATGTCTTCGAGCGAAGATAATGAGAGCAAAACTTATCCAGAGCTGGATGAGTCAGCTTTGCTTGTAGCCCAAGTAAAGTTGCCATGTGTGTTTGAAATCTGACCATTGGAACACGTGTAAGTTCCTTAGTGACCCAGGGTCATTTCGGACATAACAGGTCGGGTTGCCTAGTGGCTATAAATAGCCCACCCCCTACACCATAAATTGGTGGTTGCTCAGAGTTAGTACATGGCTTTTGTCGTTTGAGAGCAACCCACCTCGAAGCCTTTGAGAGAGAGAAATCCTTGCAAGGACAAAGCCCAAACACCCAGAGCCAAAGAGTGTTAGGCATCACTGAAGTCTTTACGTCAGGTGTGACACAAGACTTATTACACTTGAGGACTGTGGAATCCTCCAAATGGTTAGGCGTCGCATTCTGAGCATCCAAGAGTCATTGTGGATTGCGGTGAACGCGATCTGTGAAGGTTCGGAAGTCTACCTTGAAGACTTACCAGAGTGATTGGGCGAGGACTGTGTGTCCTTAGATCAAGGGAATAAGGTGAAGACGCTGGTCTTCGAGTTGAATCTCAGCCTCCCTAACCCGGATGTACAGTTGTCACAAAGAATCGAACCGGTCCAACAAATCCTGTGTCTTCAACAAGTGACTGGTTCTATCTTCTCCCTCACTTTACTTAGAGTTTGTCTTCGTGAAGTCATTGCCTATCTATCATACCTATTTGACTTCATTGCTTGACTATTTTTGTTGATTGGCTTCTTAATCTTCCATCTTGATCCTACTACCAAGCTCCTATAAGTCTTGTACTTTCACGTTATTGCATACTAGACTATGGTTTGCTTGTTGTAGTTTACCTTCCGCTGCATATCAATTAGGTCATTTTTATTGTTTGTCTTCGAAACATCCGTGTTTTGAAGACTTTCCTAAAAATCGCCTATTCACCCCCCCCCCCTCTAGTCGATAACTAGCACTTTCACCTAGCTATGCACACACACACACACATAGAGGAACATCGATCATTGCGCATGCACGTCAGAGATAAAGAATGCCAGATATGATGGAGAGGAGGGTGTGTGTGTGTGTGTGCCTTCATGGGAGACCGACCTGAAGAAAAAGATCGCATGTGTGTGATGGATAATGCCGACTGGTAGTGTGTGTGCATGCATGCACGAGAGAAAGTTAGTGGTACAATTATAAAGAGAAGACCAATGTGTGGGTGTAAAAGACTAGATGAGGTCATAATCAATGTAAAGTTGAATTCAAATATTTGAATAAGAGATCATGATGTTTGAAACCCATGCATGCATGAATATAATGGAGATCTGCGTGGTGCGGTTTGGAAACAAGCATGTTGCAATGTATACACATTGAACAAGGTCAGATTGGTTTGAATTTGAGATACCGATGGCAGACATCATTTGGCCACATTGCATCCGTGCATGGACAAACTATTCTAATTGGAGATGATGGGTGGCTTTCGCATCACATATCTATATCTATACCCCTATATATACTATTTTATATTTTTTTATATAGTGTGCGGATAACTTTAACTTTGAAAGATGGTCGTTGGATGAGGCCAATCCCGGTGCAGAGCAGCAAATTTGAGCACCATCGCCGTTGGATATCATCTAGATTCCACCAGATTTTGCCACATGTACAATCTAGAACACTCTATGGTTGAACTTAAGCATAATGCACAAACCTCAAAACACAAGCACTTCTTCTTTGTTCTAGAATCTTCCGTATCAGAATTACCCAAGTGTTTTTCTACATGATTTGTCTTTACTTTATGCCTTACAACGCACAATTCCATGAGTCTTAAAATAGATTAGCTTTCTTATAAAAACTAGATGATTTTGAATGAAATGAACTATAAGAATTAAACGAACATCTACATCATGCATATATGACTCAAAGCATGCTATAATGTGGTATTTATTCATAATTTGGTTGCCAAATCTCATGCATGCAATGCACGTGTACCTTCTAGTCTAAATGGTGTCTGTGTGTGTGTTGTGCGTGTTAAACACATTGTACGTAGTATATCATACTAGTCTAAATTGTCTTTTTTTTCTTTTGGGTACATGTTAATCTTGTACTCCCGAAATTTCAAGTTGCGCCTTGTTATGCCGAAATTTCAAGCTAGCGTCTCTGTCTATCGTGCGGCGAAACTCCCACCTCTTCAACCTGCGCCTCGTTAGCCCGAAATATTTAAGATATATCTTTGTCTCGTTGTGCTTTGACAACTCCCTCCATCTCAACCCACGCCTTGCTATTCCAAAATTACAACGCGCGCGAAAACTCCCACCTCCTGTGAAATCCCGACATGCAAAATGCCCGTGATACCCCTGAACAAAAAGAACCGCCTCAAATCGGTGGGGGTACTTTCGTAACTTACCCCACATTCCGGACAAGCACGTCCCTAAGCCATGGTTCCCCACTCCCATCCCATCCGCCCACCCATTCGTACACCGAGGCTGGGAAAAACCGCGAAGCCCCACACCTCGACGTCCCTCATCCATCGTACCGGATGAGGATCCGTCGTCGATCTGGTCGTCCTGCCGGTTCAGCCACCCCGTCCTCCACCTTGAAGGAGCTACCCCGACGTTCCCCTCGTCTTTCGCGCCACATCCATTCCCACACCGCCGTCTTCACCTACACCACCGGAAGAGCATCAACATCACCGTTTCCTCGGATGAAGTTGCGGCCTAATCCGCCACCAAAGAGGTTGTACACTAATCGCCGCATTTTCTTCTTAATTCGATCTCATGGTGCTGCCGACGGTCGGTCCCGAGCCGACACGGCGCGGCTCCATCCACCGCGGCGTCGCCGGCCACTTCCTCCACGGCGTCGCTCCCTCGGCGGCGACGTCCACATCAGTAGGAGCTACTGCTGCTTTAGCTCTCGCTCGCGCTGCTGCTCTGCTCTTGCTCTCGGTCCCTTGCCTAGTCTGCTCTTGCTCTTGCTCGCGCTGTTGCTCTCGCTCTTGCTCTTGCTTGTGATACTGCTCCGATTTAGCTACACTTCAGTCAACTGAATCGACTTTTGGGTCAGTCAATTTTTAGGGGGTGGGGGGGGGCTCGCCGGAGAAGTACCACACTATCTATCTTAGGGTTCAGGGTGGGGCGATGGTTGCCGGCGGTGGTAGGACGGTGGCGTGGGGATCGCCGGAGAAAAAGCTCGGCACGGGGGGGCCTAGAGGGATGGCCGGGGCGGCGGGGGACCGGCGGTGGGGAGTGTTTTCGGGGCGGGCGGAGCGGCTGTTTAGCCGGTGGTGGCTGGCGGCTCAGGGGGTGGAGGTTGAAGATGAACTGCAGGCCCTTGATTTCGTATCCAAAGGCTGCAAAATCGACTGACCAGAGATGAAAAACTCAGTCGACTGACGTGTAGCCTCACCTCTAGTGCGTTCAGTTTCGACAAGAAAGTTCGGCCGACAAAGAAATTCAGTTTAAGTTAAGTTCAGTTTTGACAGTTAAATCCAGTTTGACAGTTAAGTTCAGAGATGAGCGGCTGATGTATACATCTAGCACTTTGTGGTTATGTATTTTACGTCATCTATTGGAGATGCTATTAGAATTCCACTCAGGTTAACGTTGTCTCTCTTGTCTTGCTTCAGCCTCGGCGTCGTACAACTCACCGGAGCTGCTCCAACGACGAAACCCTCCATCATAGCGGAGCATTACCTCGGGCTCCATCTCCAGATGCCTAAGATCTTCTTCCCCTCCTCCGACAGCCAAGTCAGCCAGAGCATCCTCACCGGCCAACCCAATCACGCCGAGATTGACATGGCTTCGCCAAAGAGGTTGTACACTTCTTGTGGTTTGACTTAATCTCACCATACTTCTTTGCATCCTGTGATCTTCCAATTCTAGTGAACCAAACACCCAGATTGGCAGAAATCCTGTGTTTTTAAATTCTCTGTTTTGCACGTCCATTCCTATCCTATTCCTGTCTATTTCCTATCCCTGCATTGTTAGAATCCTCAAATTCAAACAAGCCCTTACACAATTACTTTTATTACAGATATGTGTCAAAGAAAACCTTCTGTGGTTTGTCCTGCTCCTGCGGTGCTATGTTCCACCCCAACTCAGCTGCTCCAACGATGGAAGGGTTCATCACAGCAGGGATCCGCTCTCCAGACTGTCTTTCGTCGCCTCAGATCTTCTTCCTACGCCGCATCACGATAACTGCATTACCATCATCAATCGAGTAGATGACCTTGAGGACTACACGCAAGAGAGGTCGCACTCTTCCGTGGTTCCGCCACGTTATGCATCGCTTAATATGATGACATGCTACTTTATCGTCGTGTTCACCTATTTAGACTCTGAGTCAGGTCCAAACTTATGCTGAAACTTGAGTTAATAAATGGTTGTGGGGTACATATTGGGGCAGCAATCAGTACTATCTGTCTACTATCTGGTTAATCTCGGGTGTCTACTATGAGTTTCATGTTGGGTGCAAACAAACATTAAAAGAGCCATTATCTGTATTTTTTAACTAAAGCTATTCTGCATGCTATCATTGGTTTTGGGTCTATCCACAGTTTGCTACCATCACTCTGGATTTGTGCATGCACTCCTTACATAATCTCACTATGTTTTATTCCTATGCATGTCAGTTATTGTACATAATGGAACTGAACATGTAGAGCAAAAGAGACGAGCCTTGCGTGGCAATAAAATTTCATGCAGACGTCGCTCCATGGTGGGCGCAAAGGCAGCCCCCCTCCACCCATTTCGGATCGTAATCAAGAGGAAGATAACTATTCTGAGGGGGATTCGTATGTAAGACCACTCCTATTTACCCCATGAGGTCTTCGCTCTAACTTGGCATCTTGATGTTGGTTATATCATGCATATGGTGCCTTGCATTGCTTACTTTATACATCAAATATGTCAACTTCTTAGTTTAGACATGCTTTGTGTGAATTCCATCTGTTTAGTTTATTCATCGTTTATGTGAATTATGCAATGCCATCTTGTTTAGCCAGACATCATATATGTGAATTTTGCAATGCCATCCTGCTTAGCCAGTCATCTTATATGTGAATTATATCAGGCCATCTTTTTTTTCGTTAAGTATTACATTTGTCAACTATGTTAGTACATTCTTGTCGGTGTCAAAACCGGCGGATCTCGGGTAGGGGGTCCCGAACTGTGCGTCTACGCGGATGGTAACAGGAGACAAGGGACACGATGTTTTACCTGAGTTCGGGCCTCTCGATGGAGGTAAACCCTACTCTCGCTTGATTAATATTGATGATATGGGTAGTACAAGAGTAGATCTACCACGAGATCGAGAGGCTAAACCCTAGAAGCTAGCCTATGGTATGATTGTTGTTCGTCTCTACGGACTAAAACCCTCCGGTTTATATAGACACTAGAGAGGGTTAGGGTTACATAGAGTCGGTTACAATGGGAGGAGATCTACATATCCAGACGCCAAGCTTGCCTTCCACGCCAAGGAAAGTACCATCCGGACACGGACCTAAGTCTTCAATCTTGTATCTTCATAGTCCAGAGTCCGCCATCCGGACACCCCTAATCCAGGACTCCTCAAGAGCCCTCGAACCAGGCTTCAATGACGACGAGTATGGCGCGCAGATTGTCTTCGGCATTGCAAGGCGGGTTCCTCCTCTGAATACTTCATAGAAGATTTTGAACACAAGGATAGTGTCCGGCTCTGCAAAATAATTTCCACATACCACCGTAGAGAGAATAATATATACACAAATCCAATCTGCTGACGTATTTCGCAGTGTGACATCACACCACGGCCAAGCCTTTATTCGAACTATTTTTACTGTCCCACCTTAGCGCACTTAGCGATGCGTTTTCCTTGGCACGTCTTGTTGAAGCAGAGATCGTGTCCCCTTATTCCGGGATTCTCATCAATACGGGCGTGGGTAACCCAATCATGCCCGTTGGCACGTCTCCTCTATCGAAGGCGAGTCCCAAACGGTCACGGGGAAGGCTCTTGGTATTCAACCTCTTTATAAAGAGACCAAGGCTCTACTCCTTTCTTTCAATCTCAATCGAATCCGCCTCGCTTCGAGTTCCAACACCCAAAGCTCCAGATTCGGGCGGCGGACCTTCAATGATGTCCGCTCCGACCTTCAAGGCGGTGGATGCCTTCCTCCATTACGGAAGAAGACGTGCTAAAGCTAAGGGATGCTGTATTTAACCGGCGAAATTTCAGATAGGCTGCTGCTCAAGGGCAGGTTATTCCCACTCCCAAGCCTGGTGAGAGCGTGGTGTTCGCGTCTCACTTCCTTCGGGGGCTAGGCTTCCCGATGGACCCCTTCGTGAGGGGGCTCATGTTTTATTATGGGTTGGAATTTCACGACTTGGATCCGGAGTCCATCCTCCATATCTCATCGTTCATTGTCGTGTGCGAAGCCTTCCTCCGCATTACCCCTCACTTCGGATTGTGGCTTAAGACCTTCAAAGTGGAGCCGAAGATGATCAAGGGGCAGCAAGCAGAGTGCGGAGGGGCTGTTATAAGCAAGAATGCTGACGCTCCATGGCCCAAGGGCTTTTTTCAAGAGGAGTTCAGCTTATGGCAACGAGAGTGATTTCAGCTCCCAGGGGCACCAAGTGGGTGGCGCCACCTGCCTTTCGCTCGGGTCCTCCCCCATGGCTGGCATCATGGGTCAATAAAGGGCTCGACTGGGGGCCGTCCAAGGACGTGCCCTTGTTGCAGGGACGCATTCAAGATCTCCTGGAAAGAGACATCAACCTGGCCGTAGTGATGTAGGTCATGTTGATTCGCCGCACTTTGCCCTGCAAACGCCGCCCTCTCTGCCTGTGGGAGTTTAATCCGGAGGGACCACGAGCTCTCCAACACTTTACGGGCGCGACGCCCATGGAGATGTACAAACTATTCTTCGGATCACAAGCAATGTGTCCGAACTCGACTGAGGACGCAGGTCTGAGCTGCAATCGCCCGGATACTCAAGTAAGTAGCCACATGCACTTTACACGCTATCCGTATATTCATCATAAAATTGCCCTTAATAGAGATGTCCCTTAAACATGAGTGGATAGCGAAAGCAAAGCTAATCAGGTGTCTGGCCCCCCTTCCCGAGACCACGCCGGATCCCGTGTTAACCAGGATGCTGGAGGTTGCGCCTTTGGAAGAAGGCGAAGGGGGGAACAAGGAAGCTACCGTCTCCCCGAAGGAGGCTGTCGGGAAAGGAGGAATCGAGAATCCCTCCATCCAGGGAAAGAAGAGGACGGCCTCGAAGACCCGGAGACCATGGTCTCAAAGCGGGGAAGAAATCTTCGTCGAGGGTCCTGCACCGGAGGTGCCTCGGCCGACTGTGCCCTCAAGGGGATCAGCCCTCCAGCGAGCCGTAAGTAGAGAGGGGAGTTTTAAAATAAGAGACATCCCTATTCTATTCTTGAGAAAGATAACTGAATTTTTACCTTGTAGTTCGGATCTCAGCCCTTCTCAGCAGAGCTCATCTTCAGGGGATCTTCGTCCGGAGATGATGGAGAGCGGAACGCCTCCCTGCATCACTTGCGAGGCGGGCGACCACGAGGTGTCATCACGGAGGGTTTCTCACGAATCCGGCAGGCCGGAAAGGCCGTATGGCTCCCCAAAGCCCTCCGTGTCCGGCCTTCGAAAAATGCCATCAGGCGAGTCCGGCACCGTCCGGTGCACGGTCGGAGGAGCTGAAGGACCTGCTCGGGCGAGCGTCTATCTCAGAAGAACACCGTGCATTGATGAGCATGGTGATTGAAAGGATTTCATCCGTGGAGAGCGGGTTGCACGAGGCCGTCAGGAGTTTACTAACAAGTTTTGAGGTACGCGAAATGATGTACCTTTTGACAGTTCCGCATATAAAAGATGCGCTCAGATAGATAGATAGTAGCCCTGAGACTCGGTGTGTTGTCAAAATGACAGCGCCGAGGATCGTAATCCCAGGTATAATATGTCGCTCTTCCTATGTAGGTGGCGAAGTGTCCGGTGGCTAGCCGGACTGATGAATTTGTCGAGCTAAAGCGGCAACTTGACGTGGCGGATGCCGACATCGTGCTTGTCAACAAGCGGCTTGACGAGTCACAAGGTATGCAATTTCTCCGCGGACACCTGGTAAGGGGGCTTGATGCCCGTGCCTTACAACATGTATGCTTGATGCAGATGGTGCCGCTGCCATGGAGAACCTTCCGGAACTCGCCGAGCCAAGGAGCGAGCTAGAAAAAGTGATGCGGATGCCTTAAAGGCGGCCAAGAGCTGAAAGCTGAACAGACCGCTCCGCCAAGCAGGGAAGGAAATGGCCGAGATGGCTGTGAAGTTGAAGGATCTTGCCGATCGCTGCAAGCTTCTTGAAAAAGAAGATCGGGCGCAGCAGAAGGACCTAGAGAAGGCCACTACCGAGGCCAAGGATGCTCGCTCTGCAATGAGAGCCATGAAGGTGAGCTACGCCAGTCGGAGATATCGCGCCGGAAAGCCCTTTATGCTGCGGATGAAGTTCGGGGATCCTAAATATGCTCAGTTGGACCGGTTTGTGGAGTGCGGCGGATACTTATCCGGACTTGGCGGCAAGTCAGCGGACGCGGCCGAACACTTCCGAGATCAACAGGATCACGAAGTGGAAAAGCTTTTTTGGTCGCAGTTCCACAATCCAGAGCACCCACTTCCATTAACCAAGCGTTTGGCCGAATGGGCGGAGCTGAATAGGTTATCCGGACTCGGGATGAAGGATGTCGTGAGTCATCTGTGGCCGGAAAGGCCCGAGCCAAAGAGTTATTTTAGTTTGGTGCAACAGTTCCTTGATGCGGTGCCGCATATCAATGCAATGAAGAGGTCAGCATGCATAGAGGGTGCGCAGATGGCTCTTGCCCGTGTCAAGACATACTGGGCGGAGATGAAGGCCACCGACGTTGCATCCCAAGATTCGTACAGGAGCCGAGTACCTGTCGAGCACTATTTTCAGGAAGTTCTGCAGGGCGCTCGTTCAATAGAGACGCAGTGCTCGAAGGATATCATGTTCGAATAACATGTATTATTGTAAAACAATGTTTCGATGGAATATAAAAGCTTTTTATACTTGTGCCTGCAAGAATTAAAATACCTCATGTGCGGCCGTTAATGTATATGTGTATATAACATAAAAGATGGCAGTCTCACGGCTTTAGCCCCACGCATATAATGCGGGGTGTTCGCATATGCATTTTCACACTTAATCCAACGTCTTGGTCCTATAAAGGAGGTGATAGCGCAGAGAACTAGGCAACCGGACTATAATGCTTTATCACTTTCACTTAGCCATAGGAGTTTGACAGTGGGGCTACTATATAGCCCCTAGGGGCACCGCGCTCGCCCGAATTCGGGGCGCGTGTGTGCCTGACCGGGAAACGGCCCTTCGTTAATGCGGAGGAATCCTAAAGATTCCGGTGGGTCATCGAGTGGTTGACCAGTCTCACGCTATATCATGATAGTCAGTTTTCGGCTTTCTCTCTTGAGGTGCTACTTTGGCGAACCGGGCACAATCGCGATAGTTCTCCGGTGCCGCCTTAGCCGATAGAGCGGAACATAAGGTAGCAAAACACAGAGCCGGGCAAACCCACCATTTGACCAAAGACATGATTCGAGCTGATGCATAAAAGGCCAAACTTCATGACGCCAAACACTCCCTAAGGTATTCGGTCTTTATGAAAACGGGCTGAACAATGCCCTTAGTAATAAGCCCTCGTGTCCAGTGCGCCAAAAATCGACGTGGCTAATGCCAAGACGCCAGACCTCCACCTCGGTTATAGCAAGAAACTGGGGATGTGTATCAACAAGAGAGTGAAGAAAGGTTTACGCAGGGTCTTAATATGAAAAGAATCCTTGCAACGGGTCCCTACTGCACGTCTGCGCCTGTGTCTCCGTTGTGCCGCATCCTGGACGGGTGTAGCACGGTGTTCATCTGTAAAAGAGAGGAACTTAGTTGAAAAAGATCGTGCGAGAATGTACGTTATATTAAATAAACAAAGTACAATTTAAAAAATGAATAAAATTGAGCTTTATTGTCTCTTGGTGTACATGCGCGGAGCCCCTTGAACGGGGGCATGCGGCTAGTAAGCCCTTGTATGTTTACGCCAGACTCGTCTAGCCATGACCGGGGTCTGAACGACATGTTTAGGTGCTTTGATTAGTGAAGCCGGTTTAGTGTGTGGCTGTTAAGGCAGCCGCACAATCTTCCGCGCTCGAGGAGCACTCGATATTTCCCTTCAATGAGATGATGCCTCGTGGACCGGGCATTTTAAGTATAAGGGATGCATAACGCGGTATCGCGTTAAAGCGGCGAAGCCAAGGCCCCAAGAGTGCTTGATAGCTACTTCTAAATGGGGCGATGTGGAAGGTTAGCTTTTAGCGGCGGAAGTTGTCGGGTGAGCCGAACATAACTTCTAGCGAGAGAGCCCGTACAATGGGCATCTGGGCTGGCGTTACCCTTGAAAGGAAGTGTTGCTACGGGCGAATTGTTGTTGGGTCTATCCCCACTTTGCGGATTGTGTCCCGATATAGCAGGTTTAAATCACTGCCGCCGTCCATTAGGACTTGTGTAAAGTGGAGTCCGTCAATTATCGGATCTAATACCAAGGCAGTCCAGCTGCATTCCGGATACTTCTAGAGTAATCCCGATGGTCGAAGGTGATTGGTTTTAACAACCAAAGGCGGGACTCCTCTGCAGGATAGGCCGTATGGCGCCAGATATCTCTGTAGGCGCCACTGTTTCTCCCCTTTGTCACCAAGTGAATTTACTGTTTTGTCTTCTTGTGGGAAATTCTTTTGTTTTCAGGTGCTCTGCTTGTGGGGTTCGTCATCGTCCTCGCTTGGTGTGTCGAGCCCTTGTGTTCGGCGTTGAGTTTGCGGATTGCTTGAAGACCCAACAATCTCTGTGGGTATGGTGTGCGCCTTCCGGAGTAATCGTGTATTTGACATATCTTGTCCAAAATTTTGTTTAGGTTAGATAGCTTGTCCTGTTATCCTTGAGGGCAGTTTTTTCGATTCTCGCCGAGAGCTTTTGAATCCGGCGTTGATCGCCGATGCTCTTTGGGCTGTTTCCCTTGGTCCGCGCTGGTCCTTGCTGCGTCACACGGTTTCCGCTTCCATCCCTAACCCGGATGTACTTGGGTCCGGTACTGCATCTTGCCAACCAGCTATCCTCTCCTGCACAAAAGCGGGTCATGAGGCTTGTTAATGCGGCCATTGTTCTTGGCTTTTCTTGGCCGAGGTGTCTGGCGAGCCATTCGTCTCGGACGTCGTGTTTGAAAGCTGCTAAGGCTTCGACGTCCGGACAGTCGACTATTTGGTTCTTTTTAGTAAGGGATCTGTTCCAGAATTTCCGGGCTGACTCTCCGGGTTGTTGAGTTATGTGACTTAAATCGTCTGCATCCGGAGGTCCGACATAGGTCCCTTGAAAATTTGCCTGAAAAGCATCCTCGAGCTCTTCCCAACTTCCAATGGTGTTTTCGGAAGGCTTTAAGCCAATGCCGGGCTGGCCCTTTGAGCTTGAGGGTAAGTATTTTATGGCGTGGAGGTCATCTCCTCTAGTCATGTGTATGTGGAGGATGTAATCCTCAATCCGCATCTGTGGTCTGTGGTTCCGTCATGCCTCTATGTTTACGGGCTTGAATCCCGCTGGAAATTCATGATCCAGCACCTCATCAGTGAAACATAGGGGGTATGCGGCTCCCCTATATCTGGGTGTACCGCGATGTTCGGATATTTGATGTGTTGCATTGCTTACTAGAGCTTGCTTTCTTGGCCCATAGATAGATCTGGCTGGGCCATCTTTTTGATGCGAATCCTTGTGTGGATCGCGTGCTGGCTTGTGTGCGGCATCCTTTGCCGCACTGTGTTGTCCATGGGGTCGTTGTCCGACCGGGTGGCTTCCTTATTTTTTGATTGCGGAGGCTCTAAGGCCTCATCATCAAATTCCGGCAGTAATTTTCGCTTCAGATAGCTCTTTGTGTGGCGAATCGCCGTCAGATTTGTCTCATGCGGTGTTGAGTACTTTGCTCCATGTAATTCTGAGTGCATCTTCCGCTGTTTTGAGCTTCCGTTTCTGCTTTTTCAGGCTACACGCAGTGGCGACGAGCCTTTTTTGGAGATTCTTCTGCTCCAGCAACTTGTCCGGCGTGAGGTAGTCCGGACTGTTGTCTTCGCCGGGGACGGGTTGTTTATCCAAGTTGCCCTATTTGGACGGTTGCTCGATGGCATGTTCGTCGTCCGCCGGTTCGCCCTACTCTATGGATGGGTCTGTATGGCTGCTGTCTCTATCGAGGTGGGGTTTGGAGCGGCGCTTACGCCGCCGCTTTGACTGCTTTTCGAGGGAACGATCCCTCGTTGCGCCCCTTTGTTCCTCGCCGTCGTTTCTTTTAGGTGTATCCACCATGTATACATCGTGGGATGAGGTGGTTGTCCAGTGCCCTATAGGCGCTGATTCCTATTCGTCTCCTACATCGTCGTCCATACCGTCGATGTCTTCGGAGTCGAAGTCGAGCATGTCGGTTAAATCATCGACAGTGGCTACAAAGTGGGTGGTGGGTGGGCTTTGAATTTCTTCGTCGTCCGCATCCCAACCTTGCTGACCATAGTCCGGCCAGGGCTCTCCTGATAGAGAGAGAGACTTTATTGAATTCAGAATGTCGCCGTTGGTGTTCGGCTCGATCACCATAGAGATTGCAACCCCCGAGGCGGTGTCCAACCAGTCGTCCTCAATTGGCGCAGTTGGCTCCGAGCTAAGGGTTGGAGCGGATACTGGTGCGGCCTCCAGGACACTGTTCGGCGGCAAAGCTAGATCGTGCCCATCGTGACAGTGCGGCGCGCTTGGCTGTGGCTCGAACTCGTCGAAGATCAAGTCTCCGCGGACGTCGGCCGTGTAGTTCAAACTTCCAAATCTGACCTGATGGCCAGGGGCGTAGCTTCGATCCGCTTCCAGATGGCTGCTTTAATTGGCGCATGCAAAGCCGCCGAATACAAAGATCTTTCCGGGGAGGACAGTCTCGCCCTGAACCGCATCGTTGTTGATGAGCGGAGGAGCCATCGGGCCTAAAGATGACATCACAGAGGAACTCTCAATGAAAGCACCAATGTCGGTGTCAAAACTGGCGAATCTCGGGTAGGGGGTCCCGAACTGTGCGTCTAGGCGGATGGTAACAGGAGACAAGGGACACGATGTTTTACCTGTGTTCGGGCCCTCTCGATGGAGGTAAAACCCTACTCCTACTTGATTAATATTGATGATATGGGTAGTACAAGAGTAGATCTACCACGAGATCGAGAGGCTAAACCCTAGAAGCTAGCCTATGGTATGATTGTTGTTCGTCCCCACGGACTAAAACCCTCCGATTTATATAGACAGGAGAGGGTTAGGGTTACATAGAGTCGGTTACAATGGGAGGAGATCTACATGTCCGTATCGCCAAGCTTGCCTTCCACGCCAAGGAAAGTCCCGTCCGGACACGGGACAAAGTCTTCAATCTTGTATCTTCATAGTCCAGGAGTCCGGCCAAAGGTTATAGTCCGGCCATCCGGACACCCCCTAATCCAGGACTCCCTCAATTCTCTTCGTGTGCATCAGCCATTTGACACGGTGATGGAAAATTCTGGAGTGAAAACAAGGTCTTTAGAGCAGACTATGCTATCTGACGAAGCGCATATCTCGCTGGTTACGGATAGCTCCTCGGAGGAGGATTCGAGATAGATGACCCCTCGAGGTGTATGCTCTAATTAACTTGGCAGGTTATGTTGCTCATATCGTATGCGTATGGTGTCTTGCATTGCGATGTCATTTGATTAGTTTAGACATGCTTTGTGTGAATGCCACATGTTTAGTGTCTAATTACCATATATGTGAATTATGCATTGCCATCTTGTTGCAAGACATTATATATGTGAATTATGCAATGCTATCTTGTTACAAAGGCATTATATATGTGAATTATGCAATGCCATGTTGTTGAGCCAATCATCATGTATGTGAATTATATCATGCTATCATTTTTTTGTATTACGTGTTCCATTTGTCGACAACGTTTGTATATTCAACTACTCTTCTGCATCAGCCATTTGAAGCGTTGATGGAAGTATCTCGGAGAGAAAACAAGGTATTACGAGTAGACAATGCTACCTGCTGAAGCGAGACATCTTCTTTGAATCTGAGAGAGCTCCTCGGAGGAGGATTCATGATCGATGACTTGTCCTATTTCCCCACGAGGTCTATGCTCAAACTTGGCAGGTTATATTACCCATGTCATGCATGTTGTCTTGCATTGCTTAGTTTTTACATCATATATGGATTGCCATCTGCTTACTTGCTTACTATATAAATCATATATTTGAATTATATCATGCCATCATGTTTACATACACAACATCTATCTGAATTATGGCATGGCAACCCAAAGACATCATATAGTTATATCATCTCATCCTGTTTAGTGTTTACAGTCATCATATTTTGAATTATGTCATTCTATCCGGGAATTATATCATGCTATCATGTTTCCATAGGTGGCATGTATGTGAATTATGGCATGTCAACCTATTTAATAAACACATTATATAGTTATATCATGTCATCCTGTTTACATAGTCATCATATTTTGAACTATTTCTTTCCATCTTTTTTAGTTAGCCATCATAATGTGAAATTGTATCATGCTATCCTATTTAGTTAGCCATCATATATGTGAAATTGTGCCATGCTATCCTGTTTGGTTAGACAACATAAATGTGAATTATTTCATGCCCCCTTTTATTCCCCACTATCCATTGCACCTGTCTATCATACAATGTCTGTACATTCAATTACTTTTCTTATTTATCAGCCATTTGAATTGGAGAGGGTGATGGCAGTATCTATGGGAGTAACAACACGGTCTTCAGAAAAGATAGTGCTACCAGTTGATGCAGATAGAACGACGATTGTACTTGCCCAAGAACCAGCCCCACCATACATAACCCAGACTCTCGCAGATTGTACACCTACCCAGTTGGACAGAGAACCAGCTACACCCCTTCTAACCCCAACCCTAGCAGATAGTAACCCAGCCCAGATTGACACAAAGACCGTCTCCACCACAGAGCACCCAAACACGGCGGTTAGTAAGGGAACTGCAGTGCCCAAAGCACGAGGACCACCACTCGAATCCCAACTAAACGCTTAAAGGAGAAGAAGAATTGTTCTCGTGTCAGTTCTCAGAGCTATGGTTCATACTCCTTTGCTCTTGCATCACTATATTTAATCAGACCAACTATTTTCAAATTTCAAGGATGGAATTGAAACTCCAATGGCGCAACAGGTATGTTTTAAACTTGTTTCTTTAACTGGTTTGCTGTTGTAACTTGCTCTATATTGATTTCGGTTTCAATTGAATAAACAATTATGGTCTCATGTCATGCACATTACAAGTGTCTCTATAGTTTCCCACACTTATATTCTGTCTATTCTGCTTTGTCTTGAACAAATATTATTTGAACTGTGTCTCTATCTTGATTTGGCAACAAAAACTAGAATTATATATACCATAAAGTGACCATGGTACATAGATATATGTTTGTTTCATGTTGTTATCCTGTGCAGTTTACTACTGAACTGATTTACCAAAATGAGTTTCATATACAACATGGTAAACCTGTGATGTGTCTGCTTGTTTCTCTTTTAGGATGCGGACAAAATATTGGAGAATAGTACCCCATTATGCAATGGTGAAGGAAGTAATGCAGATAAGGTTCAAGATAGTGAGACATCCCTGTTGGTCTCCAATAAAGCTGATAAAAACTACCTTGACTAAAGTGAGAGAACCCAGAAGTCCTGTCTTGATGTAGTGTTCGAAAGCATCGGCCACTCATCACCGGCACAAGCTCTTGAACTCATTGCTGAATCTGTTCATCTTCTTGAGTCTCAGCTTCAAGTTGAAAGACATCGATCAGATGTGTTGCGACAGGAAGCTAAAGGACTGAGGAAGTCCCTGCAGAATTCAGATGCATACTTTCTGGTGCAATAGCAAGCCCTAGAGGATTTAAGCACCAAACAAGAGAAAGTTAATAAGCTTGCTAAGCATCTTGCCAGCATTATGGGTACCCAGGATATTGTTTCTTGAGATCTTCTGAAGTAGTTTCAGTTCTGGACATGTTTTGCTGCGGCGTTTATTTGCACTGGTCCCCAACTTTGACAACTAGTGTATATGATATGCTGCTTTGTTCCGTATATTTGCACTGGTGGCGTTTGATGCCCAGTGGATGTAATATGTGTAATAGCCGTGATAGCCTAGCGTAAGTTGCTTGCTTATTTATTCCCTTGTTGTCTTGTTTATTTGTTTGCTTGTAGTCAGTGCTGTTCTTTTTCCGCGGTTTGCTAGTGGCCGCAATAACCTTTTTTTAATAGGCCACAATAACAATGGGCTACATATTTACTGTAGTGACACCGGGCCTTCTACGGGCCGTAGAAACAATGGGCCTTCTACGGGGCGTAGAAACAATGGGCCTTCTATGGGCCGTATCATCAATGGGCCTTCTACGAGCCGTATTATCGATGGGCCTTCTACGGGCCATATGATCGATTGCCCAAACATGGGCCAATAACATACCGCTTTATGGCCGTAAATGGGCTAGAGATGGAATCGTCCGTTCATGGGCCGACCATAATGGGCCGTCGTTAATCGGCCATATTTGATGACGCTATGAAAACGGCCCAACGTATTAACGGGCCACAAACGGGTCGACCGTAAGTTAATACAGTGAATTTGGCCCACAAGCGTAAAAATGACAAGAACGGGCCGTAAGTAACCGAATCTTTGGAAATGAGCCTAAGAATAAATGGGCCACGAGAAGGCCGAAGATAACATGGGCTAGAAACGCCCAATGTAATAATGGGCCGTTAATGGGTATAAAGTGATACACTGTTCATTACGGGCCAGTTTTACCATGGGTCGTTAACGGGCCGAGGGTTACTAAGGGCCTCAGATGGGCAAAAAGACGTCATGGGACATACATGGGCCGGAAGTTAAAATGGGCTGGAATTATATTGGACGGCCCAGATGACGCTACTGGGCCTAATTCGGATAGGCCGTAAACGGGCCCTGGGTTAGCGGGCTTTAAATGGGCTATATGCGAACAGGCCGTTAACAGGCTTGCCGTGGGCCGGCCCGCCACCTTTTGACCAAGTAAAACAGGTCGGCCTTTTCATAGGAATGGGCCTCTGTTGGGCCGTGCCACGTGTCAACGTATCATAGGCGCTTTGGGTCCAACGAGTGGATGACATCTTTCCCAACGGTGAGCCGACACGTGTTTCCTCCAGCCAATGATGATTTTACACGTGGAAAATCCCCATTGGTCGGGGCTGTTAACGGGTTATCGGATCCAAAACCGGACCCGATAGCTTAACGGCGTTCCGTTTCGGTGGATGCCACGTGTCGGTCACCCTTGACGAAAGCACTTCATACGCTACGCGATTTATCATCATGGAAGTGGACACTTCCGTGATGATAATTTTGGTAATGTCATGGAACACTTCTACGACAGCACAGGTATGACTATCTTGATTCTGTCATAAATTTCTCATGGATGTACATGCATGACAAAAAACGCGACCTATGGTGACAAACACGTATCATCACGGAAGTGTATTTTTTTGTAGTGCCCTCAATCGCGGCAATCGAGCCCGACGAATCCCTCTACAGATTGTTCGATCTGCCGACTGGGCATTCGAATACACTTTCCGAGTGCGAGAGTAACGATCCTGCGGCGGAAGTCCTCATGGTCGACCCCCAGCGCAGCCCGCCCAGATTCTATCACGGTGGCAGCGGTGGCCCATCGTGTCTGAGCGACTTCCGGTGAGGTTGCGAATTTTGTTCTCCATCAACATGGTTTCCTGCGGTGGTTTGGCTCTGGGCCACGAGATCCGTCTCGGTGCGCTGGTCTTCAACACCGACAAATCCGCCTGGCTCCAAGACGCCCCCTCGATGTCGAGGCCCTCCCCATCCGCGGGGCAGCGCACTTCCGCGCGAGTGCTTGCGGTGTCCTTCTGCGGCAGTCGTCAACTCAGTATCGGTTGGCTCCCATGGCATCTTTGCTCCCCGCCGTCCGCCGTCGCAAGCGATCCGGTCGTTCGCGACTTCAGCGGTGGGTGAAGCATGTGGTGGCTCGCCAGTCGACTATCCCCCAAGTCGCAGAAATCGAGCCCGACGAATACCTCTACGGATTGTTCGATCTGCCGACTGGGCATTCGGATACACTTTCCGAGTGCGAGAGTAACGATCCCGCGGCGGAAGTTCTTATGGTCTACTCCCAGTGCAGCCCGCCCGGATTCCATAGCGGCGGCGGCGGTGGTGGCCCGTCGCGTGATCATTACGAGTACTACCCCCAAGCCCTCACTGCGGAGCAGTGGGAAGAGTTGCATCGCCGCAACGTCCAGGCGCTCCAGACCCCCATCGTTGGGGAGACCTCTGAGGCTCGGGCTTTGGAGGCTGCGTGCTTGGCCACCTTGGCTGAGCGTACACGTTTGGAGAATCTTCAACAAGCACTCGACGGCGTGATCGCCAGCAGATTCCAGGTTCCAGTCGACGGCCACGACAGCCGTTCCCGACTAAGCCTTGAGAAGAATGTCAGGTATATTGTACTCCTATCCAGAATGTTGCGGCAGCTGCACGCATAGCAGATTCAATTCAGCCATCCCGTTCAAAAGCTGGTAGAGGTTTGAAGCAGATTCCAGCGTTGCTCCGGGCAGCAGGGTAACAGAACTCGGCTGTTTCTCAGTCACGTAACATAATTCATAGCAGGTCTATGGTTGCAGACACAGTTGAGTCGACACATAGCCCAAGATTGCCTCCGCAGCGTGAAGATCGTGGTTATCACCAAGACCAGTACCTTGGTCGAGACCACGGACAGTTTGATCCCCGATATCCCCATGATGACCACCGTCAAGTGCCTACGCCCCCTCCGAGGGGTGGGTCATACGCGCCTGGGTGGTATGACGAAAGGCGCCCGTATGGTGACGAGCGGAGAGCCCCAGTCGACCCAAGAGAGCGTGGGTTCGATGCGAGGTCACTCGTCGTACAAGGTTTGGTTGAAAGAGGCAGAACTAACAGAGACGGGCTTGACAAAGATCGTCCGACTGGAAGCAGGGCTTTCATTTCTGGTCTCGAGTGTTTCAGCAGAGCCATCCGGGCCGCTGAGATTCCGCCCAACTTCAGATTGGCTGCTGGTGTGAGCAAGTTCAGCAGTGAGTCGAAGCCAGACACTTGGTTAGAAGATTACCGAGTAGCAATGTAGATTGGTGGAGGCAACGATGAGGTAGACATGAAGCACCTCCCCTTGATGCTTGAGGGCTCGGCCAGAGCTTGGTTGAATCAGTTGGCCCCTGGAAGTATTTTCTGTTGGGGAGATTTAGCCCGAGTGTTTATCAAGACATTCGAGGACACCTTCAAGTGACCTGCTGGGCTGACTGAATTGCAGCACTGCATTCAGAAGACGAATGAAACTTTGAGAGATTTCATCCAGAGATGGACTATCCTTCACCATGTGGTGGAAAATGTATCAGAGCACCAGGCAGTTTGCGCCTTCAAGGAGGGCGTTCGCTACAGAGAGCTCATCCTGAAGTTCGGTCGTTCCGGAGACATGTCTCTAAGCCGAATGATGGAAATAGCCACTCGGAATGCAAACAGTGAAGAGGAAGACCAACTTCGCAATGGCAAGGGAAAACCAGTCGACCAGGACACCGGAGGTGGAAACTGCAGTCGGAAGCAAAAGCGTAAGGCTGAGCGTATAGGTCCCGCTGAAGCCGCAGTCCTGAATGCACAAGGAAAGTTTGAAGGAAAGCCTAAGGGGCAGTGGGTGCCCAAGAAGGTGAACGATCAGTCAGTCCAGGACGTCCTAGATTTGCCGTGTTATATTCACACGAAGAAAGATGAAGAAGGTAACTTGATTCAACCCAAGCATACCACTCGACAGTGCCGACTCCTGATTCAGTAGTTCCGAGAGGGTCGCCCTGTGAGAAAGAATCTGAGAAGGATGAGGAGAAGGAAGAAGATGATGGTTACCCTAAGGTCAATGCTACCTTGGTGATTTTTACTGATGTCGAGAGCAAAAGTCGACTGAAAGTCATTAACAGAGAAATGAATATGGTTGCTCCGGCAACTACGACGTACTTGAAGTGGTCGAAGACTGCCATTACATTCCACTAGTCAGATCACCCAGCGCACGTTGCTACCCCTGGGCGGCAAGCGTTGGTGGCCGATCCAGTCGTTGGGGACACCCGACTGACTAAAGTTCTTATGGATGGTGGTAGTGGCCTGAACATTCTGTATGCTAAGACCCTCCAAGGGATGGGCATTCCGATGTCCAAACTCAGTGAGAGCAACATGCAGTTCCACGATGTCATCCCAGGGAAGAAAGCAAAGTCACTCGGGCAGATAGCTCTTGATGTGGTTTTTGGTGATTCCAAGAATTTCCGCAAGGAGAAGTTGACGTTTGAGGTGGTGGATTTCCATAGTGCCTATCATGCTATTCCGGGCAGGCCCACATATGTTCATTTCATGGCCCGACCATGTTACATGTATCTCAAGTTGAAGATTCCTATACCAAAGAGTGTGATCACATTCACGGGAAATAGGCAGAGAGCAGAGGAATGCCTTAAAAAAGGCTCCAAAATTGCTGATGAACAAATGGCAACAATAGAGATGGGGGGATACAAGAAAAATGTCGATCCGAGTGATTTGTTGCGAGCTAAGAAGCCTGCTTCAAAATCCGCATTTTAGTCAGTAGGAGAGACAAAGCCAGTCCACATTCACCCGGAAGACCCTACTGCTGCACCGACCCACATCTCAATGACACTCGACAGCAAATAGGAAGCCGCGCTCATCTAGTTCTTTCGTGAGAACTGGGACATCTTTGCATGGAAACCATCAGACATGCCAGGTGTACCCAGGGGACTAGCTGAGCACCGTTTGCGTGTCGACCCAAAGGCAAAATCTGTCGAAGAGCATCTCCGTCAATCTGCTGTGGAAAAAAGGAAGGCAATTGGTGAGGAAGTGGCTCGGCTCCTGGTAGCTGAGTTTATCTGCGAGATATACCACTCCGAGTGGCTTGCAAACATCGTCATGGTCCCTAAGAAAGATGATTCACTTAGTATGTGTATAGATTTCAAGCATATCAATCGGGCCTGCCCGAAATACCATTCCCTTCTCCCCCGCATTGATCAGATTGTCGACTCAACTGCGCGGTGTGAGCGTTTGTCTTTTCTGGATGCTTATTCCGGGTATCATGAGATCTATCTGTATGGACCTAATGAAATAAAAATGGCCTTCACCCCATTCGGGTGTTTTTGCTATGTCACCAAGCCTTTTGGTCTCAAGAATGTTGGCGCCACGCTCATGCGCATGATCTAGAAGTGTTTGCTCACTCAAATCAGTTGGAACGTGGAAGCATACATGGATGATATCGAGGTCAAGTCACACAAGAGTTCCGACCTGCTGAATGACCTTGCTGAAACCTTCGCCAATCTAAGACGATGTGACATCAAGCTCAATCCGTCCGAATTTACATTCAGAGTACTAGGTGGAAAGTTACTCCGTTTTTCGTTTCCGAATGAGGGATTGATGCAAACCCAGAAAAAATTGGAGCAATTCTCCGAATGAGACGCCCTGTGCGTGTATATGAAGTTCAGAAGCTTACATGTTGTTTGGCTACATTGAGTTGATTCATTTCCCGTCTCGGTGAAAAGGCATTACCTCTTTACCGACTGGTGAAAAAGTCTGATACATACGAGTGGACTCCTGAAGCTGAAGTAGCGTTTGTAGAGCTCAAAGCCCTGCTTTCCACCCAGCCGGTGCTTGCTGCCCTAGTCAGCAAAGAGCCTCTATTGTTATATGTTGCAGCCACTGGACAGATTGTCAGCACAATGCTCACAGTCGAGTGGGAGGAAGAAGGCAAAGCCTATAAAGTTCAACGCCCAGTGTATTACATTTCTGAAGTGTTGAATCCGTCCAAGCAAAGGTATCCACATTACCAGAAGCTTGTCAATGGAATTTATTTGACCACGAAGAAAGTCGCACATTACTTCGCAGACCACTCAGTTTCAGTCGTCAGCAACGCTCCATTGTCAGAAATTTTGAACAATCGAGATGCAACCGGTCGAGTGGCTAAGTGGGCAATAGAACTTCTCCCTCTGGATATCAAGTTTGAAGCAAAAAAGGCAATTAAGTCTTAGGCAAATGCAGATTTCTTGGCCAAGTGGATTGAGCAACAACAACCAACTCAAGTTCACTCGAAACACTGGACCATGTTCTTTGATGGATCTAAGATGTTGAATGGTTCTGGTTCTGGAGTGGTCCTGGTGTCCCCAAGAGGCAACAAACTCGGTTATGTCCTCCAGATTCACTTTGATTGGCCATTTCACTCAGCGTCTGTCGCCTGATGGTTTACGGTGACTCAGATTTGGTGGTTAATCAGGTGATGAAGGAGAGGGATATCAGGAGCCCTGCCATGACTGGATCTTGCAATGCAGTAAGGAAATTAGAGAAGAAGTTTGAAGGGTTGGAGCTCCACCACATACCCCGACTCAAGAATCAAGCAGCTGATGATCTGGCGAAAATAGGTTCCACTCGGAAGCTTATTCCCAGTAATGTGTTCTTGGAGCATCTCCACCCTCCGTCAATGCAAGAAGATCCCTTTACAGAGGAGCCCCCACAACCAAGAAGTGCTACCAATCTGTCTGAGGTCGAAATGCCAGCAGTAGTCGACATAATCATGGAGATTTGGGTAATCACCCTCGACTAGAAGGCGTCGTATATTGCATATCTGCTCAAGCAGGAGCTTCTAGAGGATGAAGTTGAAGCACGTCAGGTCGTCCACAGGTCGAAAGCCTTCACAGTTATAGGCAGACAACTTTTTAGAGAAAGTGTTACTGGCGTAGCTCAGCGATGTATCTCTCCAGAAGAGGGTCGACTGATCTTGAATGAGATTTACTCGGGGACGTGTGGTCACCATGCGTCCTCCTGGACCATCGTGGCCAAAGCATACCAAGCGGGATTCTACTGGCCACGGGCCAATGAAATGGCAAAAGAGATCATCGAGAAGTGTGAAGGTTGCCAGTTTTATTCGAACATGTCCCACAAGCCCGCATCGGCCTTGAAGACTATTCCACTGATCTGGCCATTTGTTGTGTGGGGACTGTACATGATTGGGCCTCTAAGGATCAACAGAAGTGGCTTCACTCATCTGCTCGTGGCAATCGACAAGTTCACTAAGTGGATTGAAGCTAAACCTATCAAGAATCTTGACTCAAGCACAACCATCAATTTTATCAGAGAGTTGGTATTCCGATACGGAGTTCCGCACAACATCATCATAGACAATGGCTCAAAATTTGATTCAGATGAGTTCAGAGCATTCTGCGCTTCCCAAGGCACTCGGGTCGACTACGCATTTATTGCCCACCCGTAGTCGAATGGACAAGCTGAAAGAACAAATGGTTTGATCCTCCAAGGGCTGAAACCCCGATTGATGCGCGACCTCAAGCATGCAGCTGGGGCTTGGGTGACTGAGTTGCCATCTGTTCTATGGGGATTGAAGACGACTCCCAACTGGTCGACTGGTCGAACCCCTTTCTTCATGGTGTACGGGGGTTGAAGCCGTGCTTCCAAGTGGTCTGCTGCACAATGCTCCCCGAGTGGAACTCTTCTTAGAAGTCGAGACAAAGCAAGCACGTCAGGATGTTGTTGATCTTCTGGAGGAAGAGCGAGAGATGGATTTGATCCGGTCGACCATCTATCAGCAAGACCTTCGTCGATTCCACACCAGAAATGTCAAAGGTCGAGCATTCCAAGAAGGAGACCTTGTGCTCCGAGTGGATCAGCAATAGCCTCATAAGCTCGCCCCTTCTTGGGAAGGCCCCTTCATCGTCACCAAGGTGCTCCACAATGGGGCGTACCACCTTTACAACATAGCCAAGAAGAAAGACGAGCCGCGCTCTTGGAACGCAGATCTGCTCCGCCGCTTCTATACCTAAACACTCGGATCGATGAGATGTAATAAAAATACTTTCAGATTGTTTATCAAAGACATGATTCTTGCAGTCCCATAATGATTGTTCTCGCATAAACATGTGTTCAAATCCCCTAGTGGGTGGTTTAGCCGCGAACCTGTTTTGCCTATGTTCCTAAGTTTCAAAAATACTCCGAGTGAAGAGAAAGCCTCTCAATCGGGGGCTTAGCTGCGAACCAGATTCACCTAAGTTCCAAAATACTCCGAGTGAAGAGAAACCCTCTCACTCGGGGGCTTAGCCGCGAACCAAATTCGCCTAAGTTTCAAAAATACTCTGAGTGAAGAGCAACCCTCTCACTCGGGGGCTTAGCCGCGAACCAGATTCGCCTAAGTTTCAAAAATACTCCAAGTGAAGAGCAACCCTCTCACTCGGGGGCTTAGTCGCGAACCAGATTCACCTAAGTTTCAAACATACTCCGAGTGAAGAGCAATCCTCTCACTCGGGGGCTTAGTTGCGAACCAGATTCACCTAAGTTTCAAACATACTCCAAGTGAAGAGCAACCCTCTCACTCGGGGGCTTAGTCGCGAACCAGATTCACCTAAGTTTCAAACATACTCCGAGTGAAGAGCAATCCTCTCACTCAGGGGCTTAGCTGCGATCCCGTACTCACCTAAGTTTTAAAAATACTCTGAGTGAAGAGCAATCCTCTCACTCGGGGGCTTAGCTGCGATCTCGTACTCGCCTAAGTTTCAAAAATACTCCGAATGAAGAGGAGTCCTATCACTCGGGGGCTTAGTTACGATCCCGTACTCACCTAAGTTACAAAAAATACTCCGAGTGAAGAGCAATCCTCTCACTCGGGGGCTTAGCTGCGATCCCGTACTCACCTAAGTTACAAAACATATTCCGAGTGGAGATCAATCCTCCCACTCGGGGGCTTAGCTGCGACCCCGTACTTACCTAAGTTTCAAAAAACTATTCCGAGTGGAGAGCAATCCTCCCACTCGGAGGCTTAGCTGCGAACCAGATTTTCCTAAGTTTCAAAAACACTCCGAGTGGAGAGCAATCCTCCCACTCGGGGACTTAGCCGCGACCTCATACTCGCATAAGTTTCAAAAACACCCCGAGTGGAGAACAATCCTCCCACTTGGGGAGAGCAATCCGCAAGTACGACGAGGTGCACTCTGAGCTGTGCCACAAGTACAACGTCCGCTCCACCCCGCACTCGGGGGCTTAGCCGTGAACCAGCTTCGCCTAAGTTAAAAAAATCCAAGCACATTGGATGCAAGAAAACTGCGTTCAGATAAAACAACCAAGTTCAGATAAATCCAGCGAGGTTCGGAACCACAAGAAAAAGTACTCAGGTGTCAGGCCCGAAAGACTTTAACGGTTACATGATCACTCGGCATTCCGAGGCAAATGTATTCAAATCATCAAGTTTTCAACTCGACAGGAGGAGGGCTAGCTGGCTCGACAATGGTGTCCAAGTCAATTCCATCGGTGATCCGAGTGGCTGCATCGATAAAAGTCTCCATAAAGTCTTCAAACTGGAGCTTCTTTGTGTTAGCCACCTGAAGTGCCTTCAACTTGTCCTCCCTAGCCTCCTTGAAGTGGACTCGAATGAGTGATAAGGCCACAACGGCTCCACAACGAGCAGCTGACTTCTTCCAAGCTTGCACTCGACCAAGGATGTCATTTGGGCGAGTCATCAGAGACCCGAGGTCATTTTGAAGATTGTTCTCTGGCCATAGCTCCTTGTCCACCCAAGTCAGTGCGACCTTCAGCCGAGCGATATAGTCCAAGTCGTTGGCAAGGCGAGATTCCAGTCACAACACGTTAATTGCTGCTTCGTCTCTGACAGGAGAGTTGATGGGGTCCAATCCCGTCTCGATCCGCCCGGTTTCCTCTTCGAAATTCTGGCAGAACACTGCACGGAGAGAAAAGTAAAGAATTGGCAGCAACATTGTGAAGAAGTTTTTTGAATCCAGTCAGATGAGGAAGAGTACCTTTGAGCATGAGGAACATCTTCTTGGCAAGACCTCCTAGATAGACCTCCAACTCATCCCTCTTCCGTGTGAGTGCATCCACTTTGTCAGCCAGGACCACCTTCTCCTCCTTTAGCTGTGCAGCTTCTTTCTTCACCTCGTCAACGACGGTCTTCAGTTTGGCATTCTCCTCCTCCAATTTGCCGACTGAAGCTAGCTTCTTGTCAGCTAGTTTAGTCTTCTCACGTGTCATCTTCTGCGCCCCCGCAAGATCAATGTCCTTCTGCTCCAAGACCTGCTTCATTTTGTCTAAAGAAATAACATTCCTCAGACGAGCTTGGAGTTGACGGTCTTCACTACGCACATATGTTCGAGTGCAATCACTCGGTTCAAAGGATGGGAAAGAAAAAATAACAAGGCGTACAGTCAACAAGTGGTTACCTCCCCTGATTGCCACTTCATCTTGAGCCTTCTTTAGATTCTCATTGGCAAGATCCATGTCAAATTTGAGTCGGATCTTCTCCTTCTCCAAAGCAGCATTGGGTCCCAAGTTCACAAGATTTTTGCAATCGACGAAAAGACAAATCAGTCAACGGAAATGAAGACCAGTTGCTTCCGAGTAAAAGAGGGCAAGTTCAGAGTGCTATTACAAAAAAAGTTCTAAGACCACCGCCAAATCAAACATTCGACGGCGGTCTCAGGGACTACACCCACTGGGTGCACTCAGCGAGCCCCCACTGGTTCGATTTCCCACTGGGCATGGTCTGCCCAGCCCGAGTGGAAGAAGCAAAAAAATGTTGTTCTCAAACCACTGCCGACCGCCCGCAGTCGACAGCGGTCTCGGAAACTAGACCCAGTGGGTGCACTTAGCGTGCCCCCACTGGATCAATTCCCACTCGGCACGACTTGTCCAGTCCGAGTGGAAGTGCTACAAACAGCCATATTCTAAAAAGACCCCTGCCGAATCAAACATTCGACGGCGATCTCGGGGACTACACCCAGTTGGTGCACTCAGCATGCCCCCACTGGACCAGGATTCCACTCGACCCGACCCATTTGACTCGAGTGGATGAGCCACAAAGCATAAGATGAACACCCACTGGGTGAACAGATGCAAGGTGCAGACTCATGATAGATGCACATTAAAGGTTCCAAAACGGTCATCCACGGACATCTTACGAATAATAAAGCACCAGTTTTCAGGTAGCATATCC
Source organism: Aegilops bicornis (assembly GCA_021605145.1). Classification (NCBI taxonomy): domain Eukaryota; kingdom Viridiplantae; phylum Streptophyta; class Magnoliopsida; order Poales; family Poaceae; genus Aegilops; species Aegilops bicornis. The sequence continues at coordinate 298,574,932 of CM038669.1, forward strand.
TAACAAAGCAAGTGTCAAGATGGAAAGCCAATCGGAAATCAACTTACAGTCCCACTTACTCGGACATTGGTTTGGAGGGCAGAGCTGGCGTCGTAAGCGGCCTTGCTGGTGTCAAACACCACCTTCAGTCGGTCCATCATTAGACCCGCCTGGATCATGGCTTCCTTGGCAGCTCCTACGTGGTCCTCTGGGACGTGATGCATAACAAACGGAGTTGATGATGGGGCCGATGATGTGGCTGGTGGAGTTGGAGCCTGAGGTTGTGCAGTCGGACCAGAAGTCTAAAGAGTCAACGCTGAGGGTTGGTCAGTCAAAAGAGGATCGGTAAAAGAGATATTGGGTCCTACTGGATCATCAAGTTGTTGAACTACAGGCTCAGACGGCGGGCGAGGCGCTCTACTCGCAGGTGCCCTCTTGCTCAAAGCTCTACCTCTTCTCCCTGTACTCCTTTGAGGTACATCCTCATCATCATCATCTAGAAGCTGGATAACATTTGTCGGCACTACAAACACTCGACAATGAGATTTCAGTAGGCCAGGAAGTCAGTTGACAGAGCGTAAACGCGGCTATGGTATCATACCTGCTCGAGAGGTGGCCACATCTGCGGTGTCCGCATCAGCCCGCTCCTCGTCCATGTCCATGGAAGTAGCAGAAGTAGCAGCCCTGAAAACCCAAAGTTTCACTCGGTCAAGCAAGTAAAGAAATCCGTAGTGGCAACGAAATACAAGGAAAAGAAACACTTACGTTGACGCAACGGGAACGGTCACCTTGATCCTGGGCAGGGCCTTCCGAGGCTTGGGTGGAGCAACTTTGGCCTGCTTCGCGGCCTTCTCTGTTGTCTCTAGGGTTGACGTTCGAGTGCGCTTCGGGAATCTTCGCACTCGATGCAACTAGTTTGCCACATCCTCCTGTAGGGTCTTGCGACTGTTTGGAACAACGTTCAGAGCAGGGCGGCGAATCGACTTCCTCGCTGCTGCCAGAGTCCTCGCTGTCATCTGCATACTCAAAATCAGCGCTTTCACCATCACTCTCTACTCCTTCCTGGTGCTGCTCCCTGTTCGGCATTGAGTACATCTTGGTGAAAATCTACAAGACACAAGTTAAAAATATCAGTCAGATTTCAAGATTGTTACATATCGAAGAAGACATAAACACTTGACTAAAAACGCCTCACCTCTCCAGGTTCGTTCTGGGCATCGAATGGCAAGATCCTCCTGGACCCCCGAGGGTTGTCATTGTTACCAGTGATGCCCCAAAGCCACTGGGCCACCGTCTCCTTGCTGACCTCCTCCCGGTGGGTTCGAGTAGTGTCTTATGGGCCCAAATACATCCACATGGGGTGGTCAGGGCTTGCAAGGGCTGGATGCGTCGACTGAGAAACACCTCCAACAAATCCATGCCAGTCACTCCGCCTTGAACCAACGCGACAACATCGTCGACCAGTATGGCAACTTCACCCTTCTCTGTCGTGGTTACAGTCAGTGAAGAAGGTTGACGGAGTCTCTCCAGAGTGAAAGGGGGGAGGCCGGTCGACTGACCAGGGGTTGGGATGTCTTTGCAGTAAAACCAAGTCGACTGCCACCCTCTAACTGACTCGGGAAAGGTCATGGTGGGGGAGTACTCCTACCTCTCATCTGGATCCCTAACCTCCCACACATTTGGATCACGCGTGTCTTTTCATCATCCGGGTTAGCTTTCTTCACCGACTGAGATCAATGTGTTTGAACAGACCCCAGTGCGGCTGACACCCAAGGAAGTTTTCGAACATGGAAACGAATGCGGCAAGTTTTGAGATAGTGTTGGGAGGAAAGTGGTGGACCTGAGCATCGAAGAAGTTCAAAAAACCCGAAAGAATGGATGCGGGGGCAAGGAGAAACCTCGGTCGATGTGAGTGGTAAGGAGGACGCGCTCACCCTCGCACGGCTGGGGCTCGGTTTCCTCTTCTAGCAGCCTCCAGGACCCATGAGCAATCAGGCCGTCGTCGGCGAGGTTCTCTAGGTCTTCCTTCCTGACGGTGGAGCGGATCCAGTCCCCCTGGATCCAACCAGGCGGCAGACCAGACCGCGACGATGACCCCCGAGCTGTCTTTTTTCCCTTCGCCATCACCTTCTTTGCACGCTCCAGAGCCGCGGTCTTGTCCTTCACCATGGCGGCGGAGCTTGAGGGGAACAGGCGGAGGAGTGGGGCGCTGGGGGGACGAGGTGGAGAAACAGAGAGAAAGGGAAAGAATGGGGAAACATTGTACCACACATCGGCCGCTGCGCGTTTTGTGGTCTCGCTTCTGAGTGACTGACCTTTGGGCCCATGCAATCCCGGCGCATCCCGTAATGGACGCCGGCCCGATACGAGGCGAAAAGGTGGCACAAGGATCGAGGAGTCCCTACCCACCCACTCCGCTTACTACGCCGCGTCCCGTCCCACGCGCTTCTCCAAATTTCAAATCTCGTGAGATCCGGGAACCGCAGAGCAGTCGACCGCGTTAAAGTTATCACATTCCAATTTACTCGAAGATACGCAACATAATTCACTCGGTGATTCCAGAAGCCAGAATAAATCAAGGCGACTGATGCAGGGTTAAAGTACCAGTATGCTTTCAGGACCTTGAAGAAATGCCTCTGAAGCATTGAATCAGGTCGGAACCAACTTCAACCCTTCTTCACTTGGTCCTCAATCCATTCAGGGGTTAATGACAATGACACGTACCTAGGGTAGAGTCTTAGGCCTAACATAGACACCGTACCCAAAGGCACATCCTAGAGTCCAAGGCCTACAAGGTTCAACAGAAGATACCGACTGAAATCACCCTGAAGTGCAATCCACTCGACGGAAAATTCCACTCGACCATGGTAACATCACTCGACCATACAAAGAATCACTCAGAGTACAGAAGGCCTAAAGTCACCCCAGGATGGCAACAGTTAGGCATTCTCTTCGTTGTCATAAAGATCATTAATAGCAGGCGTTACCAGTAATGTTCTGGTCTTAACTCACATTGAACCCTGTGTAACCGAGGGTTGCGAGGGGCCTGGCGCACTCTATATAAGCCACCCCCTCCTCTGGCACAAGGGTTCGCACCCGCTGTAACTATCACACATATCCAATCGACAAGCCTCTGAGGCATCAAGACATAGGGCTATTACTTCCTCCAAGAGGAGCCTGAACTCGTAAACCTGTGCGTACAACCTTGTCATAGCTAGGACACTGCCTCCTCCTACATACCCCTACTCTTACTGTCAGACTCATTCCCACGATAGCAAGCATGTTGCGCTCACCACCATTTTTCTACCATCATTCCACCAAAGCAGGAGTAGGGTTTTACACCTCACAATGGCCCGAACCTGGCAAAGGTTGCCTGTGTGGTCTCTGTCGTGCTGTTCCATGCTCCTCTGCTCTTTGTGTAATGTGCCATCCCCCCGCTGAACCAGTAAGGGGTTCTAGGTCCCATAGGTGGTTGTGGTTTCCTGTGACAGATCTGTGTTGTGAAGGACATACCAAGAGTGTATGTAGCACGATCCTCAGGCCTAGGATTGCGCCCCTTCTTGGTAGGCACATATGGAGCAGGAGCAGCTGGGGTCCAGTTGGAGTTGTGCTTTGGAACAGAGGTCTTGTACTGAGAGATATACTTTGTTGGGCAGACGATTTCAATCAACGCCTGGATGAGTGGAACATAGATCAAGGACTTGTTCTCTTGCACATATTGACAAAGCTCATAGAACATGAAGTACAAAACATACACTCTCTTCTTCCTATGCAGGTACACAAAGACATCCAACATGGAACTCCGTATGTTGTGGGAATCACCGGCCTTTGGAGTGAGATTATACCTCAAGATATGGCGCATAGTATCATAGAGAGGCACAAGGTCTTTGATGGACCCAGTGACAAAAGACTTCTCTTGCTTGTAGGCGAATGCAATCTCATCCTTATTGCGCTGCCCACTTTCACAAACCCTGCCAAACTCATCAGATGCCTCTTCCTCATCAATGAACGGATAAGGAATGATCTCAGAAAACTTGGCCATAGGAGCAAAGCACCGATGCGTCCAGAACATCCATGTGAGGGTGCGAGCAGAGTCATTGGAAAATAACAAGGTTTGCAAAGAACTGCATCACCAGATCCTCGTTGTACAGATGGTTGAATGTGACAAAAGGAATGAGTCCCAACCTCCCAAGAGCGGAATACACACCCATATAGAGATGATCATTGTCACGAAGACTCTCAACATTAACTTTCCTGTGTGGAGCAAACTTCTTTGCCTTGGTCATGGGCAACTCATGGTACACTCTGCTGAAATTCATTCTTGAAACGGGGATCCACTCCCAAACCCGTGGCAGCAGCATATGGATGACTCTGTCTTTCAGCCCAAAGCTCTGGCTTGGTCCATTTGGCAAGGGGTAGGTTCCTGAGATCCCACCCAATAGGAATGGCTTGCTCGGGACTAGACATCTCTTCTTAATATTCATCTTCATCACCTCTATCAACAAGATCATCCTCATCCTCTACCTCCGCATCATCTTCTGGGTTGATATAGTGAGCATCATCCTGAGAGTCATACTCTTCCTCTGACTCATCGAAGGCCTCAACAACAGGTTGCTTGGTGGCTGCACAATGAGCACGGCCCTGCCCTGACCCTTGCCCTTGCCCAATGCCCTCTAACGGCTGGCGATGAGCAACAGTGAACTCCTTAAAACTTGCCTTGGGGAGCTTGCGATGGAGCTCGGCCCTCTTGTCAGCGGAGTCTGAAACACACACAATCACCCAACACACAATGCAAATAACACAAATGAGTAAAAGTGCTTGAGATAGTGGCAGAGGAGTAGAACAAAACCAGGCAGAAAGTTCCTATGTACCCCGTGCACACGGGGTTAGGACCAAGTGGGCACGGGGTCTTGCAAGACGGGACACGACCATGGGCACGGGGCCCCATGCACACAGGCGTAAAACACCCCATGGACACGGGGGTTCCCCAGCGGCAGCCACTTCCAGATCGAAATCTGGGAGTGGGTGCGGCAGAGGAACCTCAGGAAATGTGCGCCTAGATTAGTCCTACACAAGGGGAGCAACTACCCTAATCTAGTGAAAACCTAGAACCCTAAAAGCTAGAGAGGCATCCATGGAGGTAGGGAAAGAACAAGGGAAGGGGAAATACCAAAGGAGGACCCCATCCCGCACGATCTCCACGGAGCAACAAAGCCCGACAGTGCCTGAAGGAGCACCGGCAAGGGGAGGCGACGTCGGCGGTCCTGGAGGCGTCCTGGGGAGTGGAGGGGGCGACTAGGTGGGAATGAACCCAAGCCCCCTCCCCTACGCCCCACCTCTTCAGGGCCTGGAACCGCAGACCCCGTGCGCACGGGCTAAGCGAGCCCCGTGCGCACAGACACAAGGTACTCAGGAATTTCGACCAGAAGTACTTCTTGAAGGTATGGCTGAGTGACAACTCTTACTAAGCCTTCTCGAAGCATCTCGGTCTATGTTTTGAATATGTCGCAAGAGAATACCTATCACTACGAGAAGGGAATATATGAAGCACTTGTACAAGAAGGTAAAGGACACAAAGCAAACAAAACACAAACAAAAATAGAAGAAGGGCAAAAACACCACACACAAGAAAACAGATACAAACCTCAAAGGAGTGCAGTGGTCGAGGCCACCATATTTGAGTTTATTTGATATGACACCGCGAAGATATGAACCTTGGGCCCAAGACCAACACTCGTCTTTGAAGCACAAGTGGCACCTACAAGTGGCTAATGTGAAAGATTTTGTTCGATTTATGCACTTATATGATAAGGTAACTCATGAGGTGAGCTAGCCCCCCCTAGAAATGTGCCTACATCTAAGCAAGATATTATATGAGTATGTGTGCATGAGCAAGAATTTTAACCCAAGTTACTTATATCCATGATATTTAGCTCATGCCTTAACTCACGGAATCTGGCTTCCTCAAGTGCCTTGGTGAAAATATCGGCTAGTTGATTCTCTGTGTTGACATGGAGTAGTTCAATGTTTCCCTTGGCCACATGATCCCTAATGAAATGATGATGAATCTCAATATGCTTGGTCTTGCTATGTTGTACTGGATTCTTGGCGATCTTGATTGCACTTTCATTGTCACACCAAAGAGTCACTTTGTCACATTTGACACCATAATCCATCAAAGTTTGCCTCATCCATAATAACTGAGCACAACAACTTCCAGCGGCAATGTACTCGGCTCCGGCCCTTGAGAGGGATATACAATTTTGCTTCTTTGAAGACCAACTTACCAAATATCTCCCAAGGAATTGACATGAACCGGAAGTGGACTTGCGGTCAACCTTGTCTCCGACCCAATCCGAGTCCGAGTATCCCATTAACTCAAAAGATGATCCTTTGGGATAAGAAAGGCCCATGTTTGGAGTATGAACCAAATACCGAAGGATTCTTTTTCACTGCTGAATAGTGGTTCTCCTTAGGAGCGGGTTGAAATCTTGCACACATACACACACTCAACATAATATCCGGTCTAGATGCATAAAGATAAAGCAAGGAACCGATCATGGAGTGATATACCTTTTGATCCACTTCTTTACCATTGGGATAAAGATGAAGTTGGCCATTTGTGGGCATGGGTGTCCTCATGGGCTTGACATCTTACATTTTAAACCTCTTGAGCATGTCTTGAATATAAAGATATTGGTTGGTGAAGGTTCCTCCTCTCAATTGCTTCACTTGAAAACCGAGGAAGAACTTCAAATCTCCCATGATGCTCATAGAAAATCCTTAGTCATAAGATTCTCAAACTCAACGTTAATAGCATGGTTAGTGGACCCAAAGATAATATCATCAACATATATTTGGCACACAAACAATTCTCCTTTTACCCTCTTTGTGAAGAGTGTGGAATCTATTACCCCAATCTAGAACCCTTTCTCGCTTAGGAATGCCGTAAGGTGATCATACCAAGCACGAGGTGCTTGTTTAAGTCCATAGAGTGCCTTATGGAGTTCATAAATGTGAGAGGGATGATCGGGGTCTTCAAAACCGAGAGGTTGCTTTACATACGCCAACTCCTTAAGAGGGCCATTAAGAAATGCACTCTTTAGATCCATTTGATATAATTTAAAATCATGATGAGAGGCATATGCAAGCAAGATACGAATGGATTCAAGGCGGGCAACGGGGGCAAAAGTTTCACCAAAGTCCAAACCTTCAACTTGGGTGAACTCTTGTGCCACTAACCTTGCCTTGTTCCTTATTACTTGTCCATGTTCATCTTGTTTGTTCTTGAAGATCCAGTTTGTTCCAATGACATTATGATGCTCTTTGGGTCTCTCCACAAGGGTCCATACTTTATTGCGGGTGAAGTTGTTGAGTTCTTCATGCATGGCATCTATCCAATCCAGATCATCAAGTGCATGTTCTACCTTAAGGGGCTCAACACAAGAGACAAACAAGTGATGCTCACAAAAGTTTGCCAAACGTCTACGAGTAGTTACCCCCTTTTTGATGCTTCCATAGATGTTCTCGGTGAGATGTTGAAGATGCTTTAGCTTGGTGGCCACATTTTGCTCTTTGATTGCAAGCTCTTCTTCACTTGGTTTTGGACTTGATAAAGAAGCTTGTCCTTGAGATTGTTTTAGTCTTGGAGACACCTTTCTATTTGCAACCACAAGTTCTTGTTCATTGGGAAGTGACGATGATGAAGAACCTTGTGGTTGGGTTTGATCTTGATCTTGATCACGAACTTGAGCTTGATCTTGAGCCTTAATAATTGGTTCTTCACCATTTGACTGAGCTTGCCCTTGATCTTGCTCGGGAATATGAGGGACTTGATCTTGTTCTTGGATAGGTTCATGATCTCCCGTAGCATCTTGTACAAGTGATGTCGGTGATGACTTCCCTTGTGGAGACTCCACAAGAGGGGCTCTTACTACTTCTTATTCTACTTGGACTTGGGTGTTTCTTGTGGAAGAATGTGGCATATCTCCATCGTCCTTATAGCATGTGAAGGAGCCTCATCACCTACAACACTAGGAAAAATTTGCTCCACACGGGAGCCGTTATCTTCATCAAACTCCACATTTACCGTTTCCTCAATGCATCGGGTGGATTTATTGAGAACTCGGTAAGCATGAGAGTTTGATGCATATCCAACAAATATGCCCTCATAAGTTCTAGGCTCAAACTTAGCTAACTGGGATTTCTTGTTTAGAATGAAACACTTACAACCGAATACCTGAAAGAATTTGGCGTTAGGCTTTCTCCTGATTAGGAGTTCATATGGGGTCTTGTTCTAGAGCTTGCAAAGATAAAGCCGGTTTGAAGCATGACATGTTGTGTTGATGGCTTCGGCCCAAAGCTTGCATGGAGACTTATACTCGTCAAGCATGGTCCTAGCCATCTAAATAAGAGTCTGATTCTTCCTCTCCGCAACAACATTTTGTTGGGGAGTATCTGGCGCGGCATATTGATGCTTTATCCCCTCTTCACTCAAGAATTCGTCCATCATGTAGTTCTTGAATTCGGTGCCATTGTCACTTCGAATTGGCTTGATCTCACAATTATGTTAACGTTGAGCTTCTTTGGCAAAGTTGATGAAGGTTTCTTGAGTTTCATCTTTGGTATTGAAAAAGAACACCCAAGTATATCTTGTGAAGTCATCGACAATGACAAGGCAATACCTCCTCCCTCCCAAACTATCATAAGTGGAGGCCCAAATAGATCCAAGTGTATAAGCTCAAGGAGCCTCAAGGTGGTTGTCGGTGAAACAAACCCTGGGTCCGTTGCCTAGACTGTGCATAGGCACGAGAACAAGATTATAGCACCAAGGTTAGAATGGACCACAAGGGATCAGTTCTTCGAAGGAACAAGACTAGCCAGAAGCAAGATGCTACTAAGGGAAAAACCTCCCTTGCCGGGCAGGCGAGCCTGGCAAGGACGGGGTCACCCCCGAAAGCAAGTCTTCAGGACATCCCGGCAGGCCTGCCGGGACCTGCGAAGGTAGAACCACCTCACCGCACCACCTCATCACAACGCGCGTCATAGATCAGTGCGGTGTCAAGCTCCAAAGTGACCAAGTGGCTGCTATTCACCACATGGCAGCCACTTCCTACAGGAAATACCTCCAAGCGACACCCGTCCTGCGATGTGTCGAACAAGCAGGCGCGAAGCTGGCAAAACAGCCCGGCAGGGCCTGCCGGGCGAGCTGAGATGTGACGTTGAGCGGCCCATTTAATGCGCTCTATCAGCCTGCAGAGTTAGGTATGATAGCACTGTTTGCTATCTAATCAGTGCATAATGATTGATTTGCCACTGTGTTGACCCCTTTGTCTATAAAAGGAGGCCCAAGGCAACCGTAGAAAGGGTTGGCTAATCCACCTCCTCACACACTCATACGCGCGTAGCCGTTCTTGCCATGAGGCAACCCTGCCGGGCAAGTGTGTTACGTTGACCACCATTTTTCCACCATCAATCCACCAAAGCAGGAGTAAGGTTTTATGCCTCACGGCGGCCCGAACCTGGGTAAAGACTGGTCGTGTATTCTCTCCTATGTTGTTCCATGCTCCTCTACTCTTGGTGCAATGTGCCATCCCCCCGCCGAACCAACAAGGGACTCTTGGTCCCATAGGTGGCCGTGGTTTCCCACGACATCTTTGGCATGCCAGGTAGGGGCGTCACTTGCGCGAACCTGAAGGCGTGAGCAGCACGTCATCTTCATCGCCATTTTCATCATCGACGACTCCATCAACTATGGCGCCCAAGAAGAGACCCAGTGCTTCAACTCACCCGACTACCTCGAAGGCTCCACCGCCCACGGCCACCAACGCCGCGGGGGATGCGGAGGCACACGAGGATGTGGGCGCTATAGGGGACGTGGTCGATGCAGGCGACGTTGTCACCACCTCCCTCGGGGCCGAAACATGAGCGGGAGGCATCGGAGGAGAGCAGCATCAGCAACATCCTAGTGGCCACACTCCACAAGGTACGAGCGAAGGGGTTATTCCATCTATACCTCTTCCCCTCGCTGAAGGGCACAACCACAGTGGTGGCACCCGGACTGGGGAGAATTGCCACCCTCTAGCCGCCGCCACCACGGGTGCGACCGCAGGGCGTGTGCCACCCCCGGGACGGGTTGACCTAGCCAATGTGCCCAATGGAGCCGCTGGCCCTCAAGCGCCTTCACAACGACACCGTGCCATCCAAGTGGCTGGCTCACAACAGCAAGGGCGCGACACAGTTGCCACCGCCACCGTCTGAAGCCGGGCGACGGTACGATCTACATCATCATTACTGATGCCAAGCACCGCTACGGAGGCCATGGCGCAGGCCCAGCTGCTGTTGAGGTTCCCGCCGGCAGCCGATCAGATGGATGAATGGAGAGATACCATTCAAAGTATGATTAGCTTCACCGAGGCTGGGGGCTCACAGCGAGCTGGCCCGCCGTGGCCTCCCCAAGCGATGACAACGGCTCGCGCTGCTGGTCGTATGGAAGGGGCCACCCTCATGGTGCAGTCCCCACTGCGGCAACCAGCGCGGGCGTGGCACAATCAAGAACCGGATGACATCTTGATGGCCTCTTCCGACCCTCGAGGACGTCTGATGTATACTATGCAACCTTCTTCTTGTAGACGTTGTTGGGCCTCCAAGTGTAGAGGTTTGTAGGACAGTTGAAAATTTCCCTCAAGTGGATGACCTAAGGTTTATCAATCCGTGGGAGGCGTAGGATGAAGATGGTCTCTCTCAAGCAACCCTGCAACCAAATAACAAAGAGTCTCTTGTGTCCCCAACACACCCAATACAATGGTAAATTGTATAGGTGCACTAGTTCGGCGAAGAGATGGTGATACAAGTGCAATATGGATAGTAGATATGAGTTTTTGTAATCTAAAAATATAAAAACAGCAAGGTAACTAATGACAAAAGTGAGCGTAAACGGTATTGCAATGCTAGGAAACAAGGCCTAGAGTTCATACTTTCACTAGTGCAAGTTCTCTCAACAACAATAACATAATTAGATCATATAAATATCCCTCAACATGCAACAAAGAGTCACTCCAAAGTCACTAATAGCGGAGAACAAACGAAGAGATTATTGTAGGGTACGAAACCACCTCAAAGTTATTCTTTCGGATCGATCTATTCAAGAGTTCATACTAGAATAACACCTTAAGACACATATCAACCAAAACCCTAATGTCACCTAGATACTCCAATGTCACCTCAAGTATCCGTGGGTATGATTATACGATATGCATCACACAATCTCAGATTCATCTATTCAAACCAACACAAAAAAGTACTTCAAAGAGTGCCCCAAAGTTTCTACCGGAGAGTCAAGACGAAAAACATGTGCCAACCCCTATGCATAAGTTCACGAGGTCACGGAACTCGCAAGTTGATCACCAAAACATACATCAAGTAGATCACGTGAATATCCCATTGTTACCACAGATAAGCACATGCAAGACATACATCAAGTGTTCTCAAATCCTTAAAGACTCAATTCGATAAGATAACTTCAAAGGGAAAACTCAATCCATTACAAGAGAGTAGAGGGGGAGAACATCATAAGATCCAACCATAGTAGCAAAGCTCGTGATACATCAAGATCGTGCTGAATCAAGAACACGAGAGAGAGAGAGAGAGATCAAACACATAGCTACTGGTACATACCCTCAGCCCCGAGGGTGAACTACTCCCTCCTCATCATGGAGAGCGTCGGGATGATGAAGATGGCCACCGGTGGGGGATCCGCCCTCCGGCAGGGTGCCGGAACAGGATCCCGATTGGGTTTTGGTGGCTACAGAGGCTTGCGGCGGTGGAACTCCTGATCTATTATGTTCCCCAAAGTTTTTAGGGTATATGGACATATATAGGCGAAAGAAGTCGGTCAAGGGAGCCACAAGGGGCCCACGAGGGTGGAGGCGCGCCCAGGGGCAGGCGCGCCTCCCTGCCTCGTGGCCTCCTCGAAGCTTCCTTGACTTCAACTCCAAGTCTCCTGGATCACGTTCGTTCCAAAAATTACGCTCCCGAAGGTTTCATTCTATTTGGACTCTGTTTGATATTCCTTTTCTGCGAAACACTGAAACAAGGGAAAAAATAGGAACTGGCACTGGGCTCTGGGTTAATAGGTTAGTCCCAAAAATAATATAAAAGTGTTTAATAAAGCCCATAAACATCCCAAACAGATAATATAATAACATGAAAACTTCATAAATTATAGATACATTGGAGATGTATCAGCATCCCCAAGCTTAATTCCTGCTCGTCCTCGAGTAGGTAAATGATAAAAGAAATAATTTATGAAGTGTGAATGCTAACAGGTGCACAAGTTTGATCAATGATAATTTCAATCACCTTTTCTAGCATCATTATATATCATAACAGTAGTTGAACTCATAGGACTTCTCATGATCAAGTAACAAGCTATTCACATGTTAAAGTATAGATCATAAACTTTCTTGAAAACCAACAAACCGTGTTATTAGTCATCAAAAAATTACAATTCATCTTATTTTCAGGAAGAGACTATGTCAGAGCTTTGATTTAGCAAACTCCACATACTCAACTATTATTTAGTCTTTCACAATTGCTAACACTCACGCGATATTTATGGGTTCAAAGTTTTAATCAGACACAGAGAAAGATAGGGGCTTGTAGATTCGCCTCCCAACCTTTTACCTCAAGGGTAATGTCAACAATAATAGTTCATGTTGCCATACATCCAATTGGATATATACATTAGAATCTTTCCAACACAAGGTGCTTGCTAAAGGATAAAATGTAAAAAGGAAGGGTGAAGATCACCATGACTCTTGCATAAGGTAAAAGACAATAATAAAAGATAGGCCCTTCGCAGAGGGAAGCAGAGGTTGCCATGCACTCTTATAGTTGGATGCACAAAATCTTAATGCGAGGGAACGTCACTTTATATTGCCACTTGTGATAGGGACCTTTATTATGCAGTCCGTCGCTTTTATTGCTTCCATATCACCGGATCGTATAAAGCTTATTTTCTCCACACTAAAAGATCATACATATTTAGAGAGCAATTTTTATTGCATGCACCGATGACAACTTACTTGAAGGATCTTACTCAATCCATAGGTAGGTATGGTGGACTCTCATGGCAATCCTGGTTTAAGGGATGTTTGGAAGCACAAGTAGTATCTCTTCTTGGTGCAAAGAATTTGGCTAGCATGAGGGGGAAAGGTAAGCTCAACGTGTTGGGCGATCCAGACAATATACTTTATTTAGGATATAAGAAAACATAACCCATTACGTTGTCTTCCTTGTCCAACATCAACCTTTTAGCATGTCATATTTTAATGAGTGCTCGCAATTACAAAAGATGTCCAAGATAGTGCATTATATGTGAAATCTCTCTTCCTTCAATATTCTTTCATGAATTGTTCAAGTGACCAATACAATGTTTGCTAACCTTCAATAAATTTACCACCTCTACTTATTATATGTGAAGTCATTACTTCCCATGGGATAAGCATATGAAACATATATAATTTCAGATTTATGATATTCGCTCATTGAACTATTTACTCATAGGATATAAGTGAAGCACACGAGTAAATGACAAACTACTCCAAAAAGATATAAGTGAAGATCAATGAGTAGTTAAATAATTATGTAGCTATGTGAAGACTCTCTCCCATTTTAAGAATTTCAGATCTTGATACTTTATTCAAACAACAAGCAAAACAAAAGAAAATAAAATGACGCTCCAAGCAAAACACATATCATGTGGTGAATAAAAATACAGCTCCAAGTAAAGTTACCGATGAACGAAGATGAAGGAGGGGATGCCTTCCGGGGCATCCCCAAGCTTTGGCTTTTTGGTGTCCTTGGATTTACCTTGGGTTGCCTTGGGAATCCCCAAGCTTAGGCTCTTGCCACTCCTTATTCCATAGTCCATCAAATCTTTACCCAAAACTTGAAAACTTCACAACACAAAACTTAACAGAAAACTCGTAAGCTCCGTTAGCGAAATAAAACAAAACACCACTATGTACTGTATTGAACTCATTCTTTATTTATATTGGTGTTAAACCTACTGTATTCCAACTGCCCTATGGTTTATAAACTCTTTTACTAGCCATAGATTCATTAAAATAAGCAAACAACACACGAAAAACAGAATCTGTCAAAAACAGAACAGTCTGTAGTAATCTGTAACTAACGCAAACTTATAGAACTCCAAAAATTCTACCAAAATAGGACGGCCTAGAAAATTTGTTTAATGATCTTCTGCAATTGGAATCAGTATTTTATCACGTTCTGGTGATTATTAACAATTGTTTTCGTGAACAGAATGTTTCTGGATTTTCAGCAAGATCAAATAACTATCATCCAAGAAGTTCCTATAGGTTTAACTTGGCACAAACACTAATTAAAACATAAAAACAAATCTAAACAGAGGCTAGATCAAAGACTTATTCCTAAATAGAAGCAAAAAGCAAAAAACTAAAATAATATTGGGTTGCCTCCCAACAAGAGCTATCGTTTAACGCCCCTAGCTAGGCATGATGATTTCAATGATGCTCACATAAAACATAAGAATTAAAAAATAAAGAGAGCATCATGAAGAATATGACTAGCACATTTAAGTCTAAACCACTTCCTATGCATAGGGATTTTGTGAGCAAACAACTTATGGGAACAATAATCAACTAGCATAGGAAGGCAAAACAAGCATAACTTCAAAACTTTAAGCACATAGAGAGGAAACTTGATATTATTGCAATTCCTACAAGAATATATTCCTCCCTCATAATAATTTTCAGTAGCATCATGAATTAATTCAACAATATAACCAGCACCTAAAGCATTCTTTTCATGATCTACAAGCATAGAAAATTTATTACTCTCCACATAAGCAAATTTCTTCTCATGAGGAATAGTGGGAGTATCATAAGAGACTCGAATACTATAAATTGTTTCCACATTAAAAGAGTAATGTTCAGAAAAAGGGTAATCATAATCATGACAAGTTTTAAAAATATAATCATCACTACTTTTTATAGCATATTTATCATGACAATAATCATTATAAGTAGCAACTTTGTTCTCATCATAATCGATTGAAACCTCTTCCAAGATAGTGGAATCATTACTAAATAAAGTCATGACCTCTCCAAATCCACTTTCATAATTATAATAATAAGATTCAACATCCTCCAAAATATTGGGATCATTACTTCCTAAAGTTTACACTCTTCCAAACCCACTTTCATCAATATAATCATCATAAGTAGGAGGCATGCTATCATCATAACAGATTTGCATATCAAAACTTGGGAGACTAAAAATATCATCTTCATTAAATGTAGCATCCCCAAGCTTGGGACAAACATTAATTGCAGCAAATATATTCTCAAAAACATCATCTTCATCAAACATAGCATCCACAAGCTTGGGCCTTTTCATATCATAAGCATAATCACTCTCATCATTAATAGTATGGATAGCACCAATAATATAGCAAACATTATTATCACATTCTTCCAAACAAGTGCCAAAAAGATTTTGAAGATCATAAGAAGTATCATTATCTTCCCAACCATAATCATCACAACAAGCAATAGGCATAACAAGATCATCATCAAGTGCATCATCTTCCACAATTATTTTTGATTCATTTCCATGAGGCACAACAATAATAGGAGCAACATTATTTGGGAGAGATATCTTTTTTACCTCTCTTCCTTTTTCTTCTCTTCTTCTTCACCACATCATGTGTGGGTTCAATCCTCTTTTTGGAGCTCCTTACTAATGAGATTGGTTGAATAGAAGGCTCCTCCTCGTTACCTGATTCATCATAAGAAATAATAGGAGGATATTGGGAAGTCTCTTCCCTTTCATTAGTATTCTCTTCATCTTATATTTGTTTTATTGTCTTTATATAATTGGCAATATAAGGATTTTCAATGCAATTCACAGCACAACACATATAAATTTTCTCTAGATCAAAATCAAGAAGTTTATAATGGGCAAATTCTTGGAAGATGCTTAGTTATATGTTTCATTTCTTCATAACCCATAAGCAAACTAAGTTCATTATAATGTGCAAGGGAAATCAAGTCATCACAATTTTTGGACATGATTAGATCATGAAACAATTTGCATCGATAGTTAAATGACCATGTTCATTGCAAAGTTCACAAGTACGGCTAAGAAAATTGAAATTTTCGGCACAAACATCTAGCCTTTCTTGCAACAATTTAGTTTCTAAATGCTTATGCCTCTTGCAATATCTATCTTCCCTATTTGGTGTGTACTTGCAAACCCAATGCACTCCACAAAAATTGACATGTTTATAGGAGACATTTTCATCATAACTAGTGCAATCATCATTAGTACTAGTGATATTCAAAGAGTTCATACTAACAACATTTCAATCATGCTCATCATTCAAAGATTTAGTGCCAAACATTTTATAGACTTCTTCTTCTAGCACTTGAGCACAATTTTCCTTGTCATCATACTTACGGAAGATATTAAAAAGATGAAGCGTATGAGACAAACTCAATTCCATTTTTTGTAGTTTTATTTTATAAATTAAACTAGTGATAAAACAAGAAACTAAAAGATTCGATTGCAAGATCTAAAGATATACCTTCAAGCACTCACCTCCCGACAGCGGCGCCGGAAAAAAGAGCTTGATGTCTACTACATAACCTTCTTCTTGTAGGCGTTGTTGGGCCTCCAAGTCTGAGAGGTTTGTAGGACAAGAGCAAATTTCCCTCAAGTGGATGACCTAAGGTTTATCAATCCGTGGGAGGCGTAGGATGAAGATGGTCTCTCACAAGCAACCCTACAACCAAATAACAAAGAGTCTCTTGTGTCCCCAACACACCCAATACAATGGTAAATTGTATAGGTGCACTAGTTAATGAAGAGATGGTGATACAGGTGCAATATGGATAGTAGATATGAGTTTTTGTAACCTGAAAATATAAAAACAGCAAGGTAACTAATGATAAAAGTGAGCGTAAACGGTATTGCAATGCTAGGAAACAAGGCCTAGAGTTCATACTTTCACTAGTGCAAGTTCTCTCAACAATAATAACATAACTAGATCATATAAATATCCCTCAACATGAAACAAAGAGTCCAAAGTCACTAATAGCGGAGAACAAACGAAGAGATTATTGTAGGGTACGAAACCACCTCAAAGTTATTCTTTCGGATCAATCTATTCAAGAGTTCGTACTAGAATAACACCTTAAGACACATATCAACCAAAACCCTAATGTCACCTAGATACTCCAATGTCACCTCAAGTATCCATGGGTATGATTATATGATATGCATCACACAATCTCAGATTCATCTATTCAAACCAACACAAAGTACTTCAAAGAGTGCCCCAAAGTTTCTACCGGAGAGTCAAGGCGAAAACGTGTGCCAACCCCTATGCATAAGTTCACGAGGTCACGGAACTCGCAAGTTGATCACCAAAACATACATCAAGTGGATCACGTGAATATCCCATTGTCACCACAGATAAGCACATGCAAGACATACATCAAGCGTTCTCAAATCCTTAAAGACTCATTCCGATAAGATAACATCAAAGGGAAAACTCAGTCCATTACAAGAGAGTAGAGGGGGAGAAACATCATAAGATCAAACTATAGTAGCAAAGCTCGCGATACATCAAGATCGTGCCGAATCTTGATCACGAGAGAGAGAGAGAGAGATCAAACACATAGCTACTGGTACATACCCTCAGCCCCGAGGGTGAACTACTCCCTCCTCATCATGGAGAGCGCCGAGATGATGAAGATGGCCACCGTGAGGGATCCCCCCTCCGGCAGGGTGCCAGAACAGGGCCCCGATTGGTTTTTTGGTGGCTACAGAGGCTTGCGGCGGCGGAACTCCTGATCTATTATGTTCCCAGAAGGTTTTAGGGTATATGGACATATATAGGCGAAAGACGGTCAGGGGAGCCACGAGGGGCCCACGAGGGTGGGGGGAGCGCCCAGGGGGGCAGGCGCGCCTCCCTGCCTCGTGGCCTCCTCGAAGCTTCCTTGACTTCAACTCCAAGTCCCCTGGATCACGTTCATTCCAAAAATTACGCTCCCGAAGTTTTCATTCTGTTTGGACTCCGTTTGATATTCCTTTTCTGTGGAACACTGAAACAAGGGAAAAAACAGGAACTAGCACTAGGCTCTGGGTTAATAGGTTAGTCCCAATAATAATATAAAAGTGTTTAATAAAGCCCATAAACATCCAAAACAGATAATATAATAGCATGAATACTTCATAAATTATAGATACGTTGAAGACATATCAACGTCCAGGCCAACGGCGAGCACCGGAGGACAGGCGGAGGGAAGACACACACGTCCTCATCGACCGACGCCGCAACGACCACCATCGAACCAATGGGTGTGATGGTCCCGACATCGACGAGCATGCACTCGAGGATAGCGGGTGCCTGCCTTTTGAGGTTGAGTACCCTGCCTTTTCTCGTGAGTTGCGGCAAGTCCGTTGGCCATCCGCTCGCACGTTCAAGACAGAGATACCCGAGAAGTATGATGGAAGGCTGAACCCAGCAAAGTTCTTGAGCATATACACCATCGCTATTCAAGCTGCCGGAGGAAGAGATGAGAAGGTGTTTGCTAACTACTTCCCTTTGGCACTCAAGTCCAACGTGAGGTCTTGGTTGATGCACCTGGCGGTGAACTGCATTTCGTCATGGACTGTCCTGTGCCATGAGTTCATTGGCGCCTTCACGGGCGGCCATCAAGAACCAGGACAGCCCAGCGACTTGCAGCTTGTTCAACAGAAAGAAGGAGAGACTCTCTCCAAGTATTTGCAGAGATTCAGCAGAGTTCACAGGAATATCCCAAATATCCATCCAGCGGCGGTATTAGCTGCCTTCCATTCCAATGTGCACGACCGCAGGATACGTTCCAAGATGAATGTGCGGTTGCCCAAGATTGTGACGGAGCTTTACACTTTGCTGGACAAGTGCGCTTGGATGGAGGAGGGCAGGAAACTCCCTAGAGAGGAAGATTGCATCGACATTGATTTAGAGGATGAGGATGAGGATGAATCCACCAGCCAGAAGAAGAAGAGCAAGAAGCGCAACAAGAGGCGCAAGGATAAGGCAGTGATGATCATCGAGGGATCGGGCACGCTTAGTACCGGCAAGAAGGCTAAAGCCGAAGCCCCCGGCAAGGAAGCTTTCGCGTGCGTTGACTGCCGGGAGGCTGCGGCTGCCGAGAGGGCTGGGAAAGGCGACGGGCCGTACTACAAGATCCATCGGACCAAGGGCCACAATCTCCAAGAGTGTCATCAGGTTGAGTAGCTCGTCAAGAGGCAGAGGGCTGAATTTGAGAAGCGTGACAAGGAAAAAAGGTCAGAATGGTATTGGCGGGAAGGGCCGAGGTGGTGAAGCCAATCGCCCCAGCAAGGCTTTTCGGAACCAAGGAAAACCCGTCGGGGGCCGAGAGAAGGAAGTTTGCATTGATGAGAGTGATGGAGGGGATGAAGAGGAAACCAGTGAGCAGGAGTTCCAGAAGGCCACTAACACCCTGTGCATTGACGGAGGTGCATTTTGCACTCCTCCCACTGCCAACTTAAACGGGTCCATAGCTAGTAGCTAGATGGCTTCTTCTCTCTCTTTGATTCTCAATACCATGTACTACTACAGGATGCTGCTAACGCGACACTACGATCAGAGACCCTTTCGATGAAACTGTGTGCGATTGCATAATCGCAAACGGTGGTGTAAGAAAACCGTCAAAAAAGGTGCAAAACGTTTGCGATGGAGGATGCATCAAACATGGTTCAGATTTTAGTTGCGTGTGCGATGCAGGGCATACGATTCAGCTCAATTAACCATTTGCGATGAGGAGGCACAAAATAAATGGGCAGCCAGATGAAGGTGTGTGCGATGTACATCATACGGTTCACTCCGATGAACTGCTTGTGATTAGGCAACACAAAAGAAACGGTCAGCCAGATCAAAGGTGTGTGCGATATATGGCATGCGTTTCACTCGGATGAACTGTTTGCGTTGAGACATGAGAACAGAAACAGTTCAAATGAACAAGATGTGTGTGATATGAGGCAAACAGGTATGTAATCAGAAACATGTGCGAAGACTGATAAAAACACATACGATTACTGCTAACAATCCGTGTGTGTTGTGAGCAAACGATTGCTGGTATACAATTGTGAGTGATTGATGAAAACATCACTGATGGGTTCCATTGTTTAGTCCATGTGCGATGTGATTTTCTTTGTCCACACAACATCTACACTCTGTCTACAGAGCATCAACATATATACTTAAAAAGACAGCATTGCATAACCAAATTAAGCATACAATTACACAAGTGACTACACACACAACATTTCCACACACCAAAGAAAGCAATTACATGCATACTAAATAGGAGAAACGAGGATCTAATCATCTACTTATTGTTGCGATGACGCTTGCCATTGCTCTACTTCCGGCTAGATCCCAGGCGGTTTTGGGGAAGGAGGCACTTCCTCATGTCAACGATCCGCCTGTACATGTCGTAGCTCATGTACGCCTCGGCCGCGTACACGACGTGAGCTTTGTCGAGTTTCTCCATCCAGGCCAAGTGCCAGGCACACTTGTCCTTGTTGCACGAATCATTCATGTCTCAGTAGTAGGGGTCGATGATGGCCTCGGCGGGGTGAACCAGTGAGTCCTTCTCATGCTCCTTGCTGCCCCAGATCTTGTATTGTCCCTGGATGTCGACAAGATTCTGGCAGGCGATGCCCGAATTCTTGAGCGCCTTTACATCGTTGGTGATGTCCACTGTAGCAAACATGTAGTGGGGGCTATTGACAAACCTGGCGAAACGCTCGCAAGGCCTTGTGGCCAGGCAGTAGTGGTAAACGAGGACGTGGTGGCGCACGCACATCTGGGCGACAACGACCTTGGGACGAGACCCGGCACGAGAGCGGGTGTACTCGAGGTCAAACCTGACCACCTTGTACTTCTCCGTGGCAAGCAACAACTCCATGATGTGGATGGAGTGCTCCACCTAGACCGGGTCGTTGGTGTACACCACCGAGAGGTCCATGAACCTTCTGTGGGTGTCCACCACGGCACGCATGGTGAACTGCTGCTCGTCGTCGGTAGCCGCTCGGAGCGCCATTGGAGCCGCGTAGGATACCCTCTAAGAATTTCTCGTGGTGGGTGTGCTTCTTGCAATGGTGGGGCACAATCGAAAGGTCGAAGAGACACAAGGGTAGGTTAAACGGCCGATCTAATAAATGGGGGCCGGTCGGCCTGTAATCGTCACGTGTTCTCACGGCGTTCATAGCGGAGGATTCCAGTGCACGCTTGACAACACCGCGCCGCACGCGTGGGCTCGAAGAGGCGCCAAATGTATCGTCGGTGAGCCTGTTCCCGTGCTACCACGTTGTTTACCGCACAAGCTTCCCGCCCGGCTAGTTTGGCCATGCGTCGGGTAGAAGAGGGACAAATCGTGGGCATTTATTGGCAAAAAGCTTTGTAAAAACAAAGTGTGTGGAATGACTTCCGTCATAAGTTTACCCTTGGGTGATGAGGTCAAAGTTACACAAAAGGGTGATGATGGACACTTGAGTGCGATAATTAATTCTGCGCTCTACAGTGCACACGGTGGAAGAAACCAACTGTGTGCAATAATGTCGTAGATCATAGTCGAGTTAGCTATCTGAGATCGTGTCTTTGTGAGATCGACAAGGTAAACTGATTCGAGAATGGTTAATAAAATCTAAGACCATTGCATATTAAGGTCAAAATAGTGCTAGCAATATACGAGTCTCATACGATGCCATTTCAACGATTGTACCACAAAAGCTAGAAATGTTACAAGGTTCAAATTCCAGAGTTATATGGCTCAAATAAAAAGATTACAAGGTTGAAACTGATATTAAAAATGAAATTCAGCTCATCAGCTACAAACGCTCGCGCTGATCCGCTGAACATGGATATCAGAGAGGTTCAAACTAATATTGTTGGATGTGGGGTTCCGACAAAACCCTTAGGTTCGAACTCTGGGGTGCGCGCGAAGTTCTTTCCCTCCTACCGATCTACGCCCTAGCTCACTAAGATCTCGCGGACGGACTCAACGAACTCACAACACAGAAAGACACGAGATTTATACTGGTTCGGGCCACCGTTGTGGTGTAATACCCTACTCCAGTGTGTGGTGGTGGATTGCCTCTTGGGCTGATGATGAACAGTACAAAGGGAAGAACAGCCTCCTGAGGTTGAGGTGTTCTTGTGCTTGTCGAACTTGTGGGGGTGAGGACTCGATCAGATGAGATCAAGATCAGATGCCCCTACCATGGTGGCTAGTTCTACTTATATAGGCCCTGATCCTCTCCCCAAATATTGAGCGGGAAGGGAGCCAACAACGGCGGCCAATTTGAAAGGGGACAGCTAGTACAAGCTATCCTGGCAAAAGCGGTCTTCGCCTGCAAAAGGCTCTGGTGGTGACGCTCTCTTGGGCTCCATGGTGACCTCTGTCCTGTCGTCCTCTTCGTCTTCGGTCTCGTTGCACCGATATGGAAAACTTTGCCTGATGCCTCGGTACTCCGCGCCTGCGCCTTCTTCCTTAGCACCAAAGAGGAAACCAGGACACTATGCGCGCTGGCGTCCGCCTGGTGTCGATCTTCATGGCTCACATCATGAGAGCCTCGCAAGGTTTGCCCCGCCTTGATATCTCAGCTCCTCGTGAGGATGCCTGGAGAGGCCGCTCCTGAGGAGGTCCTGCGTCGTCCGCCTCGTGAGGCTTGGCCCCTCGCGAGGCTCTTGAATGCCTTGTTGATGAAGATGGGCCGTACAGGCCTGCTAGCAAAGCCACGCCATGGGCCGCAGGCAGGCAAGTCTGGGGACCCCCGTTCCCAGAACGCCGACAGTAGTCCCCGGGCCCAAGGCACGCTCGGGCTTGGCTTCGAGGAGAAGCCAAATGTCAAGTACGGAGCACCGCGGGCCCAAAAAGCCCGCGGCCTCGGTTTAAGCGTGGCAGTTGATTGGACGTGGGCGTCTCCGCTTCCCCACGCCGCCTCGGCAACTTCTCGACTTGACAAGTACCTGCGACATGCAAGGAAAACCATCATTACCTGTGATCGTGGGAGGCGCCGGTTGGCCTTCTTCTGCTATAAATGGGAGGGGGGCGGATCCCCCGTCGCCCATCTCTTCTTGGTTCACTCGCTTCTTCCTCTTGCTCCTCCATTTAGCAGCAATGGCACCATCGAAGAGGTTCTCCGCCGCGGAGAAAGGCAAGGCCCCTCGGGAGGGACCCGGCTCCCCACGCCCAAGGGAGGATGTGGCCATCCCCGCAAGCATGCCGCGACCCCCGCCGTGGCCCCAGCTCTTGAGGTGGCGCCGCAGTGCGCGACAGGAGTCGCTCTGGCCACGGTAGTCCTGTCGACAAAAGGAGACGCGTTGTGGTTGCAGGGCCTCCCCGACCGCGGTTCCATGCGTCAGAGGTGCTGCCGGAGTTTGTTGTCTGGTCGGAGGATCCGGCCGGCAGCTGGCTCTAGCTCCCCCGCTTCTTCACCGACGAGCTGCCAGCCTCCGGTCAAGGCGGGCTCACAGCTCTGGTGCGATTCTTTGACCCGAGCTTCTTGGGTCGTGGTCGAGGTCTCCATCACGGGCAACATTGCTCTGGCCCGCGGCTGGTAGACATTCGCCCGCGTGTGCGGCCTCGGTAGGCGGTGCACCCTCCACTTCAAGTTCGACGGCGACGCGACCCTCTTTGTGAGGGTGTTCGGGGAAGACGGTCGCCGCGCCGGATGCTGCCCTGAGGTGAACGACGACAAGGAGGTGTTCGGCCTTGGCGATGGTCAGGGCGAGGAGGAGGACGAACCCACCGGCCGCGCCTCGTCTGGCTATGGTGGCTACTCCCTTGGTGACAGTTCCAGCAGCGGCGGCCTTCATCAGCCACCTCGCCGCCGCGCCCGCTTCGAAGGTGGTAGTGGGTCGTCTCGCCGCCGTGCATCAGTGAAGCGCGAGGAGGGGTCCGACTAGACCCGGGACGTCGCCAAGGCCCTGCCCCCGTCGGCTGTTGCAAGGGAGAGCGCCGCTTTTGTTATGTTTCCCTTTTCCTTCCTGCATCAAAATGAAACCAGCATGGGCCCGAAGGGGCGTGTATCGAACCATAACTTATTAACCATTATGCTACGCTTGTTGTTTCAGTGCCGTGTGGCTATTTTGCGCAAAGATAACTTAGCCTAGTGCATTCGGGGCGCCCCTTCTTATGAGGAGTTTACTTCCTCGTGGCCATCTTAACCTTGTGGTATGCGATTGCTCAGAAACTGCAAAAATTCGTTAGGGAGTTTGCCAGGAGATTCGTCGTTCACCCAAGCCTTGACCCGGCGCTTTGTATCACGGTACCCGTGGGGCACGGATTAGGAGAGATGCGCCAGCTTTCGGGCTCGAACGAGGGTGGCTCGCGAGAAGGCAGAGAGAAGAAAAATGCTCGCGAGGGCACCTGCCTAGCCCCCCTCGCGAGGTATGCGAGAGAGAGAACACGAGCGAACCAGAGTCGGAAAATGCGGTAAGGAGCGAGGGAATCGAATCAACAAGGAACACCAGAAGCAAACTTCGATTAAGGAAAAGCAAGCTAACTATGGAAAGCAAATGAAAAGCCACGTCCGGCACCTAATCTAGTATTCAAGTCTTCTCACCAGCACGGAGGTAAGTGCTGCCACTAGGCGTGGGAGGGAGCCCCAGGGCCTGAGGCCGGCGCTCGAGACTCCGGCGTGTATGACCCCACTCATTATTACGTGAGAGTGTCACGGGCGGCGATTCTTCACGGGCACCGGGCCTTCTTCACGAGCTCTTGGCCTTTCTTCACGTGCTCTGGGCCTTGCTTGAGGTAGAACTTCCGGAGGTCTTTGGATGTTCCAGGCGTTCTGGATGGGTATCCCGTCCTGCGTCTCCAGGCGCACGGCGCCAGGCCTGGAGATGTGGACGACCTTAAACGGGCCCTCCCACATGGGTGAAAGCTTATGCAGCCCTTCCCTGGAGAGGACCCGCCTCAGGACGAGGTCATCCGTCTCGAGTGTCCTGGAGCGGATGTTGCGGCAGTGGTATTGCCGCAGCGCCTGCTGGTACCTTGCCGCTCTTAGTGCAGCTTCGCGATGATGTTCCTCCCCCAGCATGAGGTCCATCCCCCGCGTGGCGTCTTGCTGCGTTTCATCAAACGCCAGGACCCGTGCGGAGCGATGCTTGACCTCATGAGGAAGGACCGCTTCAGCTCCATAGACAAGGAAGAATGGGGTCTCGCCCGTTGGCTTGGTGGCGGTGGTGCGGATGGACCACAACACTGACTGGAGCTCGTCGTGCTAGCCCCTACCACAGGCCTCGAGCTTCTTCTTGAAGGTCCTGGTCTTGAGGGCCCTCAGGACCTCCGCGTTGGTGCGTTCGGCCTGCCCATTGCTCCTGGGGTGTGCCACCGAAGCGTAGCAAATATGCGTTCCAAGGTTAGCACAGTAGGTTTTGAAGAGGTTACTGGTGAACTGTAAACCGTTATCGGTGATGATGCGGTTGGGGATTCTGAAACGGCTCACGATGCCCCTGATGAACTTGACCACGTACCCGGCTGGGATGGTGCGAACAGCTTCCACTTCCGCCCACTTGGTGAACTTTTTGATGGCGACGTCTGGTGGCGGTAGCCTGGCGCCCGAGGGAAGGGCCCAAGATGTCCGGCCCCGGACTCTGACGGCCATGTGAGTGGTATGGTCTGGAGGCCCTGAGCTGGCTGATGTACCTGCTTGGCGTGGAGCTGGCGGGCTTCGCAGGACTTCACCAACTCGGCCACGTCGTTGGCCAGTAGAACCCACTGCAGAACACCTTGCCGACGAGAGTCTGTGATGACGAGTGATGTCCGCAGTCCCTGCCATGTATGTCAACCAACAGTTCCTTTCCTTGGTCGCTGGAAATGCAGTTCAGTGAAACATCGTTCGGTCGCTTTCTATACAACTCACCGTCCTGGATACAGTATGCCGTGGCTTGCCGGGCCACGCGCTCTGCGTCCTCTTCCTTCTCCCGCAGCGTCCCGTGCATCAGGTACTCCTTGAATTCCTTGGTCCAGCATGCCTCCTAAGGCTTGAGCGCCAAGAGCGAGCAAGCTCCTGAGGTCGGGCCACAGGCCGGGGCTCCTGTGGCGGGAGGCTGTGGGAGCTCCTCCCTAGGCTGAGCTGCGCTTGAGAGTGGAGGCGTCGCCGATGGCTTGAAGAGCCGCTCCTCGAAGACGCCAGGCTCCTGGGACTGCCGCTTGGATGCTCTCCTAGCGATGTCATCGGCTTCCTTGTTGGTGCCCCGAGGCACATGCTGCACCTCCAGTCCCATGAATTGTTTCTCCATCTTACGTACTTCTGCGAGGTAAGCCTCCATGTGCTCGTCCTTCGGCTCGTACACTTTGTTGGAGAACACCCCTAACAACAAGGCTCTTCACCCCTAGAGCTGTTGCGGCCTTCAGGCTAGCTATGAGGCCCTCGTACTCTGCTATGTTGTTGGAGACCTTCTCGCCCTGCTGAAAGCAGAGCTGCACGGCGTAGTAGAGCTTGTCTTGAGTGGGCGAGATGAGTATCTTGACCCAGCATACTGATCTTGTGAAAGCTGTCGAAATACATGAACCAGCCGTCCGGCGCCTTGCTTCCCGGTGAGGTGGACCGGTCTTCTCCTACTTCAAGTGCCGGGGCATCCGTCCATTCTGCCACGAAATCAGCAAGCGCGGCTCCCTTGATGACCCGGGTAGTGCTGAACACTAGCTGGAATGCTTGCAGCTCGATGTTCCACTCAGCAACCCTTCCAGCAGAGTTCGGGCTCGTGAGCACTCTCTCCAACGGGTAGGCTGAGACGACCTTGATGGGGTGGCCCTGGAAGTAGTGCCGCGGCTTGCGCGAGGCCACCAAGAGCGTGAGCAGGAGCTTCTGAGGCATGGGATATCGTGCCCTTGCATCCCGCAACATCGTGCTGACAAAATACATCGGGTGCTCGACAAGGGCTGGCGTGTTGGTGAGGCTTGTGTCTTACGGGGGCCCGCACGTCTCCTGAGGTGGTGGAATTCCTGGTGCCTGGTCGCCTGAGGGGGTCTCTGTAACGTCGTCCTGTCGAGCTTGGTCTTCTGTTGCCGTCGCTACGGCTCCTACGGCGCCTTCCTGATCTCGCGTCATTTCAGCTTTAGCTTGGCGCAGGGCGCCCTTCACTTGGTGCTCCTCCCGAACCGCCACCAGCGCTGCGCTGGCAGAGTACGAGGTAGCGGCCAGGTAGAGCATCAGGGGCTCGAGAGGTCGTGGCGCCACCATCACTGGTGGGCTAGTTAGGTACCTCTTGAGGTCTTGGAAGGCTTGGTCGGCCTCCAGGGTCCACTCAAACAGGCCTTTCTTCTTCATCAGCTTGAAGAAGGGAAAGGCGCGTTCTCCTAGCTTGGAGATGAAGCGTCCCAATGCAGTCACCCGACCGACCAACTTCTGCATTTCTTTGAGGGTCTGCGGTGGGCTCATGTCCTCAATGGCTTTGATCTTCTCCGGGTTCACCTCGATTCCCTTGTGGGACACGAGGAATCCCAGCAACTTGCCGGAAGGGACACCGAACACACACTTCCCCGGGTTAAGCCGCAAGTTCACCTGGCGCAGGCTCTCGAAGGTCTCTTCCAGGTCTTGGATCAGGGTCTTCGCCTCCCGAGATTTCACCATGATGTCATCGACGTAGGCCTCTGTGTTTCTTCGGTACATCGCCCTAAGGCGATGTGCATCGATCCTTGAAAAGGATTCTTGCGCGTTGCGTAATCCAAAGGGCATGCAGGTGTAGCAGTACACCCTACATGGGGTCAGGAAGGCTGTCTTCTCCACATCTTCTACCGCCATCTTGATCTGGTGATATCCCGAGAATGCATCTAGGAAGCACAACAGGTCGCACTCGGCGGTGGAGTCAACGATCTGATCGATGTGTGGGAGCGAAAATGGATCTTGGGGGCAGGCTTTGTTAAGGTTGGTGAATTCGACACACATCCGTTCCTTCCCGCCTTTCTTCGGCACTACGACGGGGTTCACCAGCCATTCGGGATACCGAACCTCACGAATGGCACCCACCGCCTCCAGCTTGCGGGTCTCTTGGACGATGAAGGCCTGCTTCTCAGTGGGCGCCATCTACTTGCATTGCTTCACAGGCGTACATTGGGGCATTCCCTTAAATGATGCTGGATCACTTCCCTCGGGACTCCTACCAGCTGGTTGGGTTCCCACGCAAATATATCCTTGTTTGCGCGTAAGAACTTCACCAATGCTTCCTCTTGCCATGGGTCGAGGCTGGCGCCTATGGTGAAGGTGGCTCCTGTGGGCCTGTCCTCATTGACCGACACCTGCTAGGTTTCCGCCTTGTCTTGTGTGAACAACTGCTTCTTCTTGGTCCGCATGGCTCCCTTGGTCTCAGAGGCGCCCGCGTCGGTAGGCTGTGCTGCCGCGACGGTTTTGAGGGCGAGCTTGAGTGTCGTCACGACCTCCTTGGTGTCCCCCTTGATGGTGACGACGCCTTTGCTCCCAGGCATCTTCATGAGGTTGTAGGCCGGATGAATCGCCGCCAAGAACTAAGCGAGAGCTGGGTATCCGAGGACGGCGTTGTGCGGGAGGCCGATGCTGGCGATGTCGAAGTCGACCAGCTCGGTACGGTAGTTGTCGCGCGTGCCGAAGGTGACGGGGAGGTGGATCTATCCCAAAGAGTGGGCAGTGCCGCCACCAACTCCTGAGAAAGGCTTGCTGAGACTGAGCCGCTCGAGTGCCATGTGAAGAAGGCTGAAGGCCTCTACGGAGAGCAAGTTGAGGCATGCACCGCCGTTGGTGAGGGTCTTGGTAACAGCCACGTTGCAGATGGTGGGCATGCAGAGCATTGGGAGCTTGCCTGAGCCGGCGGTAGAGTTGGGATGGTGTTTTGAGCCGAAGGTGAGGTCTGCCTCGGGCGCAGCCCAACCCGGCGGAGCCCCCGGGCGCTTGGAAGTGGCACCAATCTGACGGAGGAACGGCTTAACATGGCGATCTGAAGGCGGTGCTTGAGAGCCGCCCAGTAGGGCTGCGACTGTGTGGTTCGCCGGCACTGCATAGAGAGCGGTGAAGAGGTTGCGGAGTTCCCCCCAGGAAGCCACCGTGGATCCAGGGAGGTTGAGCACCCAGGCGCGTGGCTCGCTGGCGAGGGCCATGGGGAGCTAGTTGGCCATGACCTTGTCGTCGCCCCCGACCTCGAGGACAACCTCCTCGTATGCCAGCAGGAACGCCGTCGGGTCCGCAACACCGTCGTAGCGCGGCGGCATTTCTGGCCGAAACTTGGGTGGCCATCGCACCTGCCGAAGGGCGGGGGCCAGGGCTTGGAGCCCCCTGGCCCTATCATCGGCACCGACCGCCGGGGCCGGTGGCGGGGCGCCTTCCATGAGGGCGAAGCGCAGATCGACGGAGGAGAAGCTACGGCGCACCCCTACCTGGCGCGCCAAATGTAGGATGTGGGGTTCCGGAAAAACCCTTTGGTTCGAACTCTGGGGTGCGCAGGAAGTTCTTTCCCTCCTACCGATCTACGCCCTAGCTCCGTAAGATCTCGCGGACAGACTCGACGAACTCACAACACAGAAAGACACGAGATTTATACTGGTTCGGGCCACCGTTGTGGTGTAATACCCTACTCCAGTGTGTGGTGGTGGATTGCCTCTTGGGCTGATGATGAGCAGTACAAAGGGAAGAAACGACCTCCTGAGGTTGAGGTGTTCTTGTGCTTGTCGAACTTGTGGGGGTGAGGACTCGATCAGATGAGATCAAGATCAGATGCCCCTACCGTGGTGGCTAGTTCTACTTATATAGGCACTGGTCCTCTCCCCAAATATTGAGTGGGAAGGGAGCCAACAACGGCGGCCAATTTGAAAGGGGACAACTAGTACAATCTATCCTGACAAAAGCGGTCTTCGCCTGCAAAAGGCTCTGGTGGTGACGCCGTCTTGGGCTCCATGGTGACCTCCGTCCTGTCGTCCTGCTGGTCTTCGGTCTCGTTGCACCGATATGGAAACCTTTGCCTGATGCCTCGGTACTCCGCGCCTGCGCCTGCTTCCTTAGAACCAAAGAGGAAACCAGGTCACTACACGCGCTGGCGCCCGCCTGGCGCTCGCTTGGTGTCGATCGTCATGGCTCACGTCACGAGAGCCTCGCGAGGTTTGCCCTGCCTTGATATCTCCGCTCCTCGTGAGCATGCGTGGAGAGGCCGCTCCTGAGGAGGTCCTGCCTCGTCTGCCTCGCGAGGCTCTTGAATGCCTTGTTGATGAAGATGGGCCGTACAGGCCTGCTAGCAAAGCCACGCCATGGGCCGCAGGCAGGCAAGTCTGGGGATCCCCATTCCCAGAACACCGACAAATATCACCGCTTCTAAGTCTGGTTTCGAAACCTCACAATTTTTGCAAAGGGGTCAGCCACTGAGAAGTCATGTATGGGCTGACACGATGACTTCTGATTACTCTATCATCTGAAGTTCCATAATGAAATTCAGCATTTTTGGAGCCTACTCCATTCTACCGCAGGCGCCGGCGCTGATCAACAAACCATTCATTTTTGCAAAATAAATGTAGGGCAAACCTCATTTCCTTCAGCACCCTTGCTCTGAGAACAAAGAACCTGGCGAATATAATCTCCGGTAAGGTCCCTTGACAGGAGTTCAAAGTAATTTCTGAGACATGCAGATCTAGGCATTCGACATGATTGATATATTGTATCACATTATCCACCACTGGGCCTAATCTTATCTGCAAAAGAAGAAAACGTGTTAGTGCCTACATGCAGTTTTGTACATTACTACATGCCTAGCTATTTGGTTTGCAGGATTTGTAAAATGGACTAACATGCCATCTTCGATCTGACATGATTAACATGGGCATTTGATTACATTCTAGAAAATCTAGCCTTCTTCACAAGAGGTTGGAGTGGATGAAAAGTTCCCTAAGAAAACTAGTACAGATGAATCCAAAGGAGAAATGCTTATTGATTGTAACCATATGGATCAAGCAACCAATATGGGGGGGGGCATGTATGTACTGAAATCCTCCAAAAGAACCTTCAGAAATCGTAGTACATTGTCATTGTAAACTTGGAAAAAGGTGTCACAAATTGAACTCCCTTACGGTTAACATTTAACAGGAAAGGAACATCACCTCGATATATAGCTTCTCCTGGCACGGAAAGCATCTCAGGAAACTGACAACTTGCTCTAGGTCGGGGCCGATAGATTCTAGTGCCAAGACCTTCATTATGCGCAGTTTTAGGGTCAAGCTTGTCGGAATCATTTTCTGAATGACAGACGAACAAACATCTTCAAAATTAGAAATAATGTTAATTTGTAGAAGGAGAGGTAGAAGGTGACTGTTGTACCTGAACGGGCGTGGATCCAGTAACAAGTTCGGAGTATTTGTCAAACGAGTAGCCCACCACTGTCAATTTCGTTGCAGAAATGACATTGATTCTTGTCGGACCTTCTTGATCAACTACCAGTAATCTCTCAAGTGCATGTGTGTCCTCAATGACCATACTATGGTACACATCTTGTCTTTGTCTTCTGCACTTTTGACAACACACATAAATAGTCTGGAGAGTCATGGAGGTGATGTGGAAGGTACTCAACCCATTAATCGTTTGAAGACTAAGGTACTCAAGTGCAGTATAGCCACGGAGCAGGCGCTCCATGTCACCCTTTGAGAGGCAGACATCGATGAGCTCGAGGTGCTTCAGTCGTGGTAGAATAAGAGCAGGCGCATTATTAAGGGGCGGGAAATGGCAGTTCCTGAACTTGGCGACGCGTAGCGTGGTATGCGAGTCTGGACGTTGGCAGTGACCGCATATGCCCATCATCAAAAGTGAGCTCCTCAAGCTGATTTAGGGCGGGGGATCCAAACCAGTCGTCAAGCTTGGCTCAGCCCTTGCCGTTGGAACGGAACTTGCCCATTCTAAGGCCTTTGGTTGGGCCAAGGTGATAGCCAAGGATCTTGGAGAACGCATCGAAGCTTTTGCGATAGCCATGGCTGAGCTCATGGGTGTCGATGAGGTCAAGAGGGCTAGAGTTTCATAGGGGGCGCCACCAACGGGAAAGGAGGGTTGTCCGTGCCCCATATTTGATTGGAGGAGGGAGATGATGACTTTCAACATATGATCGGGAGGCTGCTGATGAAGTCTAGGCCTGCTGGAGTCGCTTGCGGTTCTAGCTTGCCCCGCCTCCGCTTATTGGCAGCCCCGTTCTCCACCTCTGGACTCTCCTTGTCAGCGGCGCTTTCTGATAGAAATGGGAGTACATGGAATATTTAGCTAAAATAGGGCAATAGAAAAGTGTATTGGTAACTAGAAGTTATTAGGTAGGAATATAGTAAGAAAAGGGAATAACAATTGGTTGCTTAAATACTACACAATTCATTTGACATTGCTGGGTAAGTCAACATGCAAATAGTTGAAAAGAAAACTTACTTGAACAAAGTGCAGACCGGATGATTTTGTCGGGGAAGTTAGCATATATCTCATGACCAGGCCCTTTTATGTGCAGTGCAATTTTAGTGCCATCTTTCAGTACATAAAACTTTGCAATTTCTTACCAAAAGCCAGTGCCAAAATAGGAGTCACCAAGTTCATCAAGTCTTACAGTACCAAAGATTGTAAATCCATGGTTTGTGTGCAGTATGACATCCGTGGAGCCTTGATCTATGTAAAGGGAAAAATTGTGCACTACATAATCTGTTGCATAGCAAGGGATGTTCTACAGAAAATGGTAGGATTGTTAAAGAAAATATGGTAACATGCAAATATGGGCCCAAATTGAAAGAACTGTACAACAGTTGAAATCGAAGGACAAAAATCTATAATTAAACAGATAGGGTAAACATGATATCATGGAAATATGAGAGTAATCGAAAGAACAATACATTATTAATTTGCCTAATATAGAAAGAAGAGGGGAAAATCCCCCTTGACGTATATGGTGCATGTGGCACCTTTTATCCAAATGTAGCAATATCTAGAATATGTTCAGGTAAGTAGGCCATGCAAACACTACAAGAAATATGTCAACTTATGACCTTCTCTTAGTGACCCCAGCTGAATTGGTCGTAAATTCACGACCATTTTGCTTGGAAGGGGTCAAACCCTGAAATTGCTTACACCAAATGGTCACAAAGCAAACAAGAGGCGCCAATGACCTTATTTCTACCTGATTACGACCAATATAAATGGTCGTGAGGTTTTGAACATGGATGCATTGGTACTTATTGCTATGACAAGGCGCCACCTCATCAGTTTTGCCTATGTGTCATGTCCATGTGTCAATTTTTTCCCTAGGTTGTGAAGCAACCTATATTTCTGTCATTCCCAAAATTCCCCAAAAAATTGGGCATTCTTTACTATCCAAATCATTGCCTCATGACAATATTCAACTCCATTTGATTGGTAAATCTTCCTCGGAAAATTTCCAAAGTTTTTGTTCAGCTCGAACTGTTGTGAAGGAAGTACTGGCTAGGCATATCCTAATGAGCTGGATTTTTGCCACATATTCTATATTCCAAATCATAGCTCTCCACAAAATTTGAGCCCCATATAACAATACATGTGAGTGTGGCTTCAACATTCATATTTCTGTCCAGTGTGGTATGTTGCAAAGCAAGTGACACCTAGGCTCCTCCATTTGAGCTGAAAATTTTCCAAGATAGTGTCCTTAGTAGATGATCATCCTCGGCCAAAACACAGGCCCATTGGCCATGTGCATTTCTCGTACCATTAATCAAACACTTGGGTGCTAATTCATGTTTGAGCTCGGTTCAGTCTCCTCGTGAGATTCTTCTATTGCCTTCTTCTTCCTGACACCTATCAGGGGAGTGCCCAACCCACTAGACATGCCTAGGCACTTGGGAGCAGCGTGGCAACACCACGGTCACGCGGTGACCACGCGGCGGGCATGCAAGTCTATGCCCTTTGGAGTTGGGGCCCTGGGCCACCATCCAAACCTCAACGTATCGCCACGAAACCATGTATTTCTGATTAAATAGATACTTTTCTACCTAGAAATGATTTTTTGAAAAAATAAAGAGCAAACTATGAGGCAACTGCAGTTCAAATTTGTCCCGCTTCCTGCTGAATCAGCAGAAATTTGTGTTTTACACCAGAGGTGGATACAAACTTTTGGCACCCAACCATTTTGTTAATCAGCAAAAATGGCCTAGTATTTTATAAAATTGATTTGGTCCAATTTTGCAACAAATACATGGTAGGTCCTTCACACAAAAAACTCATTTTGGGCACTCGAAAAATGGAAAATTGATTTTTCGTCCAAAGAAAATGAAAACTCCGTTAGGCAACATTGTTTGCCATTCCAATATGCACCCTTGTGCACAATATGAGATCATTTAAAGAAACTATGCCATGAATGTGGCCATAAGATTGATCATTTGGCTTGAAAGGCATGAATCTTCAAAGATGATAGCTCATTTCTGAGAACACTTTTTCAAAATAATTGCCGTATTACAAGTTTGTTATTTTTCCTGGGAACTTGGCCACATATAATGACACAATGCGAAGGTTTCCCAATTTTTTTGATTTTTTTTAATTTTTTATGCCTGCTTTAAAATGCTACCAAAACGACGGGAATGACCGTTCCTAGCTAGTGGTTGAATCTTAGAAAACTTTTGATGTTTCTCTGATTAAATAGATACTTATGTACCTAGAAATGATGTTTGGAAAAAATAAAGAGCAAACTACGAGGTAGCTACAGTTCAAATTTAACCCGCTTCCTGCTGAATCAGCGGAAATTTGTCTTTTTTATGAGAGGTGGATAAAAGCTTTTGACACCCAACCATTTGGTCAATTGTGCATTAAATATGGCCTAATATTTTAGAAAAATGATTTGGTCCAATTTTGCAACAAATATTTGGTAGGCCCTTCACAATTAAACCCATTTTGGGCACTCAGGAAAATGGAAAATTGAGTTTTCGTTCAAAGAAAATGAAAACTCCCTTAGGCAACATTGTTTGGCATTCGAAGATGCACTCTTGTGCACAATATGAGATCAATATTTGATTTTTTCATGTGAAAAAGTAGAAGAAAAACAAAAGAAAAAACACAATTATATGTGCTCTATTCCCATTGGTGGAATTCGTTGTCACACGGATCGATGACATGGCGCCCATCCATCCATCCATCTCTCCATACCACATCATCCACTTATGTACAGAAAAAAAATGAAAAAGAAAACCCCACACGCATCCACCTACCCAAACCCTACCCAGATCCCATCGATCCCCTCCTCCCATCGCACCCCTCCTCCCCCCACCTCCTCGTCGCCGCCATCGACGGCACTCCCCTCGATCCCTCCCACCACCGTCTCCCTCCCTCATATCGAGCTCCCCCTCCCCTCTCCCTCCCACCTCTCGAAGCTCCCGCTTCCCACCGCCGCGCACCGTGCTCCTCTGCAGCTTCCGCGGCGATGCAGCCGCCGCTGACTACTCTCCTTCCTCCTTCCTCCAGCACTACTCTCCAACCTCGCCTCTCGCTTCGCCGCCCTGCGCCCCGCGCTCGCTGGGGCCCCGTAGCGCCGCTTAGTCCCTCACGCTCGGGCCCAACGAGGTCGTGCACGCGCTCACCGGCACACCTGTCTTCACCTTCTGCAACTCCAGCAACGCGTTCGTGCTCGTCTCCGACCCCGCCACTGGTCTCCACTCCCTCGGCCTCCTCTGCTTCCGCTCCGAGGACGCCAACGCCCTCCTCTTCGTCCGAGTTCGCCGGAACCACGACGGCTGGCGCGCCCGTGTGTGAGGAGACGACGACGACGACCCCGACAAGCCATGCAGGGCCAGCAAGAAGGCCGCTGCCCCAGCACCACCACCAGCAGTACCCCCAAGGTATCACGCGCGCGCGCCCCAATCCCATTCCCTCTTGTAAATTGCTTGGTCCCGATCTGACTAATGCATCGCTGTAACGTTCTGTCAGGGACGAGACCACCGGCGCCCACCAGGATCTCCGTCGCTGCATCTTGGTAACTATCGCGTGAGAAAGCACCGCATGTGGGCGGCTTCATCTGAGGCTGAGGAATTTGGTTCGGGGTGAGCGGGGGATGGCTCAAGCCTAGAAGGGATCTGATGCGCCACTGTAGACATACGAACACAGGAGGGGGTCCAAATTTGCCGTTTGCCAGATTCACGCTCGTGCCGTAGGTTTCCGGCAAATTACCTCAGCCTGTTCAGGTGCTGGATTGTAGTTCAGAGCCCTTCCCCAATCTCCGTTTTTCCTCTTTGCTCAAAAGTGTTAAATGCTAATCATTAGCTTGCTGGGATAGACGCATTGCTCGTCCAAACCGATTATCATCTTCTACCTCCTAGTAGTAGTACAAAAATTATAAGGAAATTTACTTAGTTACCGACTGCTATTCACCCAAATACCTACTTTAAAATTAACTCTGTGCATGCAGTTGGTAACTGCTTAAACATTTTACTAGTAGGCAAAGAAGATCGAATAGCTAGTACGGGGCGGGGTGGGAGACTGGTGCATGCAGCCGGTAATGGATTTAATTTTGTTACTTTTTCTTCAAGGGGTTTTAATTACTAGGATGTGGTTGGTTCTATCGAGCAGTGCGTTTGGATTAGCACATATTACGCTGCTGCTCCACATGACTATATGAATTCGTCCATCTACAGTGTTGTATGGATTAGCATATTAGCTGCTGCTCGACATGACTATATGAATTCGTCCATCTGCAGTGTTGTCTGAATGTAAATTTAGTGCCTAGTTCAGTTTGGAGTATGTTAATTTAGATGATCACATGTTGAACTAGAGAAATAGAAATGACCATCCCAATTTTGAATTCATAAAAAGGAGTAGCTGCAGAATAAAAATGCTCATCCCAACTCTGAATTAATAAAATGATATCCTATAATAATGTTTCTACAGAGTAAATATCACCATTTGGCATGAAATGTTGCTACAGAGTGAAGATGCAGAATTTCTGTTTGTTCAGGCAGCTGCTTTATTATATAAAATGCACTAGATACTTATGATTTCTTTTATGACCATGTGGCTGGTCTATAGCAAAAACAGAGTTGCATATGATTTCTAGGTACTAGTAGTCTAATTGTATTTGAGATGCGATACATTGAAGGTTAATTATACATATCCACACAGCAAGTATACAGTATTGTACTATACATTTCACATGTGTCCTATCTTTGAAGCTCTACAATATTCATGTGTATACAATAATTTATCGAATGAGGCACTATGATTCTGAATTTTTAGATTGTTAGCTCTGGCTTCATAAGCAAACTTATGTGAATATACTTTGCAGAATCATTGTTCAACCTCTTTGTTTATGTGGGGTTCTTATTCATTCGATTTCGTCCTCCTGGCAGGCATCTTTCGTACATTGAGCAAAAATGGCGAATTCGAGTGGATGATGGAAGGCCTCAGTTTGGGGCCAAGAAAAGGCGTGGACGAGGCCATTTCTGCAAGGTCTTTCTCGATCAGTTGAAATATTTGGTTTTCCATGACTTGGACTATTGGGGCAGACTTATCAAGTCGTTGCTCTTTATGTTATGTTATACCACCTGCATATGCATGCTCTAGCTTCTAGGTAGTAGAAGAATTGACATGTGGGATGCAAGTCCAAGCTTGATACTGTAAATGTTACTCCCACCTATCAAGTTGGACTACTCGGGTGTCAAGTTGGTGTTGTACTATAGTATGTAGTATGCACCTGCATATGCACCTACATGTGTAGTCAGTAACTAGTGCTACTGATTGAACTCAAAATTTCTTTTACAAAGAATAAAAAGATGAGCATTTATCTAGCCAATGTATGCAGTAGTTGCTGCTGTGTAATCATCGGCTGGACCTATGCATTTCATCAAAATTTGCAATGATGTTTGTTGCGTAAGAAACTAGCGAATTATAGAGGCCTGAGATTCTTGTTTTGTTGTACTTGTACATGTAGCAGTGTTCTTGGCACTATGACCTAAAGCAACCAGTCGCCCAATTGCAGTCTTGGCATGCTCTGTTGCTCTCCTAGTTGTTAACCTATGTGTAGTAGTACGTAGGAATAGATGTATGCTAAATCTCGCATTTTCAAGTATGTTGTGTTGCTGTGTGCTCTCAGTTTAATAATTTTAACTCTTCTGGCATTTTCAAGTATGCACAGTGTATTAGTGTATCATCATCTGTGTTATACGTTTCCGCCACGGAATCAACGAAATGTTCCTGCAATAAGATGTATTTATTTAGACGAAGTATCCGCTTTCCCTGACATAATATGTTCATGTTTACGACAGGCCGCCTGCAAATTGCTGGGTGCAACATCAATGTAGCTCTGATCCAGAACCTGGTACTTGGATGCAACACGCATTGTCCTGGACTGGTATAACCCCGATCATACCATAATATGTTAGTGCTCAGTCATGTATGCATCTCCATGTTGCAAGCCTGCCATACTTGATAGGATCAGTACTTATTAACTACTCATATGTGCTCGTAGAGAAGAATACAATTATTATTTAACTAGTCCAAAATTTTAACATTTGATGTGCTTCCAAGGGACACAGATCTCTACTCTTCTATATAATCCACACTTTGTTCTGGAAGCAAGTCAGTTGTACCATGCTGTTACATCACAACAAGGTGTCATTTGATGTACTGCTGCTGTTGATGCTCCCTAGAGTCTAGATGTAGATGTACTGCTGTTGTTGATGCTCTAGCTGTAGCATGTACTATTGTTGTTTTGCTATTGTAGTGTTAGTTTTGCTGCTACTACCTATTGGCTGCTACTAGTTAGTACTTAGTAGTTACTGCTAGCAGTGCTAGTAGCTGCTGCTGCTTCTATTGCTTGTGCAATTGTGCTAGTAGCCAGTAGATGTTCATTGCATGACCTGCACTAGTAGCTAGTAGATGTGCTGGTACCTGTACGCTAGTATTGTTGGTGTGTTGAATGTCTTAGTAGAACATCATCAGGTTGATGTGTTGTAGTCAAGTTTTGGAAGTTTTGCCATGCCATGCTTAGTGTTTACTGAACTGAGGTATTTGGGCATTTATGTGTAATTTTTATTCTCTTGAATGGATATTTTTTATTGGCAATCATTTAACTTCCAATGTATCTTACTTATAATTTATGCAGATCAGGATCTAATTTTGTTGAGGTGGTTGCTGTTGTGACCATGATCAGAAGAAGCCTAGAGATGTGTACAATAGTTTTAGTTGATGTTGCCACCATGTTTTGGTGCATGTGTATTTCTTTTTGATTGTATGCACACTTGATGGATCGTGCAGACGTGTATGTGCTGTTGTGAGTTTTATTGAGTGATTTCTTGATTTGATCATTTAATTGTGAGAATTATTGATTGTTTGCTGTTGAAATGTGTAAAAGAAATCTGTGAATGAAAAGGCTGAATGTTCTATTGGATCGAATAATATTTGGGCTCTAAAAAGGCTATGGCCCAAACAACAGTGGACTGGAATATTGCGCATTTATGAAAAAAGGTATAAAAAGGCTTAATTAAATGGACTATGAAATGGATGAGGCCTAGAAATAAAAAGGCTGCATTGTTGGGCATGAAGCCGATCGAAAATTGATAGAAACAATTAATAAAAAGGCTGAATTAGTGGGCTCGGCCCATGTAAGGCGTCGAATCAGACCGGGCCGAATCTTGTCAGTGACCTTTTCAATTGGTCGCAATTTTGCCACGTCGGATCCGACGTGGCCTGGGCAGACAGCCAGTGACCAAAACAAAAGGTCATGGGTTCAACGACCTTCTGTTAAAGGTCGCTAATTTTCGTTCTGACCTTGACTTTTGACCTTACATTTTTTGGTCACAGAAAGGCCGCAAATGAAAAACTATGACCTTTCAGCGGCCAATAGTGAGGGTCACAAGTTGACATATTTCTTGTAGTGCAGCCGATTTAGGGTGAGACTGAACATACCGCACGCGTCCACAAGTTATCTAGTACGGAGAGATGCAATCTCTGGCGGCGATCGCAAAGTTCTGAAGTGTCGGCGCACTGTACATTCTATGAATGAAAGAAAACCCTGAAATCAGCTTGAATAAAAATGAATTCACGGTGATTTCTGCCGGGTGATTAAAGGAGGCAGATGAGCTGGGATAAGATATGAGACAATATCTCGTTAAATTATTTACCTTGTCGTCCATGAGAAAGAACCCTCAGTACGGCAGATTCCCCAACCGAGCGTGAGCTGGTCGATCATGAGCAAAGATCGAGAAAGTCGATGGCGATAGGGCAACAAGCGGAAGTGGCGAATCATGCGGTGGGCTTCTTGGCGGCTTAAGCGGTGGCGTCGAGCGTCGAGCCATGGCATAGACGTGGAGGAGCTTGTGCAGTGTGAATGGGGAACGTCTGGGAGGGCGAGGGGGTGGCGGGCGGGGTGAGGGTTTTGTGACGTGGGGATGGTGAGGGTTTTCTTTTTTCTTTTTTGAATTTGGTGATGAGGGTTTTCTGTCCCACAAAGAATTTTCAGGGCGACGGTTTGCTAGAGCGAACCGTGTGTGATTGACGCAACAGGAAATATGAAAGTCATTGCACACGGTTCCAATTTTGGGAACCGTGTGTGATTGACGTACTACCTCCGTCCTGGTTTATTGGTCCCCAATTGTAATTTTTACCAAAATTTGGCGAAATGTTTAACATACTCAGACATAGATAATAAGCGCACATGGGCATAAGGATAGTTCAACCGTCATTAAGCATACTCAAGCGTACATAGTTCGATCCATCCCACATCTCATCTCACATGCGGCCGACACGAACCTGAAGCTTCTCCAGGTACTCGGCGTACGCGCCATGCGCCACCCTGCGAGAATACTTCTGC
Source organism: Aegilops bicornis (assembly GCA_021605145.1). NCBI lineage: Eukaryota > Viridiplantae > Streptophyta > Magnoliopsida > Poales > Poaceae > Aegilops > Aegilops bicornis. The sequence continues at coordinate 298,615,778 of CM038669.1, forward strand.
TTGAAGGATCCAACGGCCCGTCCTCTTGCATGCGCTAGAACACTTAGATGCGCGTCATGAAGCTTCTGGTTGCAAAATGGGCATCCATAGCCGTTGTTCCAGGTCCTAATACGTCTGTTATGCATTTCCGCATAAAGCTCCCTCAGGATTTGCCTCTTGTACCTCCTCTGGCCATCTTCATCCTCGCTGTCCACATCGTCAGACAACACCTATACAAATAGTAAAATAAATTTGGCATCAAATCAATGATTACATGCCGTGAAGTAGTATTAGGAATTTATGGCTATTTATTTATACATATCCAGAGATTATGGTTCAATTTTTAAGCACACTCGTCTATGTACAGACCAATCTTGAAGAAAATAATGGCACAAACATATGTAGGTCATTCAAAATCAATTGTCAAGTCTTGGCTAGGAATTATTAGCATGAACACTAATCCTAGTCGGATTACTAGCAGAAAACATTTGCATAGATGAAACAACTAATCACTTATCACCTGTACCATTCAAACAATCAATACACTACACGGATATAATGAAACTTACTCAGATTTCATGGATTGGGAGAACATAACCATAGGATTTCTATTCCAAAAAGGGGAGGCAGAGTAACGGAGAAACCCTATGATCTATTTGACACATAAATGGGTATAGATGACTAACCACCGTCTGTCCGTTGTCGCCGGAGTCGCCGGAGTGGTCGTCGGAGTCGTCACCGCAGTGGTCGTCGGAGTCGGTGTGGAACTCCGCCTCCGGCTGTGGAAGCTCGACGCCGTCGACGACGTCAGGGTGCAGCGATAACTCGCCGGCGGTGACGGCAACCTCTATCTCCATCTCCACGCCATGCTCTGGTGCTTTAGCAGCCCCGGCATCGCCACTCCCTCCGATGGGGCGCTTCGGCGGCATCCTCATACACTGACGGCTTTGACGACTGAGAGCGGCGTCGAGGATGCAAGCGGAGAGAGAGGATTGTGTGTGCGTAGCGAGGATGGGGGATCCGGCCGCTCGGGCACACCATTAATATGGAGTAGTGGGAGATGTGCGAGAGAGGCGGGCGACGGTCTAACCGATGGCTCGCCTCCCGGTGAGCCTGCGCACCGGACTGCTGGCATGCCTACCAAAGTTTCACATAGCTACTCGCACGCCTCCCGATGACCTGCGGCGAAACACGCCTCCGTCAATTCACTGGCACGCACGCCTCCTCGCGCGGTCACGGCGGATTGCTCGCATGCGTCCGTCAACTCACGCTGCTTTCGCACGCCACACAGTCGTGGCACATATATTGTTTTTCTATTTGGATGATTAATGTTGCCGCTTTATTGCTTAACTGAAGCATGACACGTGTCCATTGTTGGTCTAACGCTCACGATTTGAATAAATAATCCATTTGGGATATTGGTTCCCAAGTATTAATAATCTCCCATCTGTAGTTAGATAAAGATTACATCAAAACTGGTCTCAAATTTGACAAAAAAAAGTACAATGCCACTTTGTATTGGTGTCCATATGACAACACGATAATTTTCATGAACTTCAAATAAGTTTTGGATGTACTAGAATTAAAAATCAAGATTCTCAATGTTTGAAATTTGTTGCACGGGGAGTAAACATGCACCCAGTGAGACACATGTGTTTTTGCAATCCATTTAGGTGCATTGTCATGTGTGCATGTAGCTCAAATTTGATTTTTGCACATTATACCCGTAGAAAATCAATCAATCAATGTACTAAAACGTCTTAATGATCTCTGTGATTTTTTTAAATTAAAACGTCCCTCCTTTGGTAACATGTATGTTCACCGCGGGATAATTAATTTAACATGCATCGTAGTTGCGGTGGATTCGCGGTGTGTGTGTGTGTGTGCGTGCGTCTGGGGGTGGTGGGTGGCTCGCAGTGCACTATGAGTTGTGAGCCACCATGTGGGTTGGCCGTTTTGTTAGGCAGACCGGTGCCACATCAGAGTCGTGAAATCGTTATTTAAAACATTACACAACCCTTTCGTGCATAAATGTTTTGCCCACATGTAGTCAATGGTTGTCGTACACGACACTCGATACTCGCGTGTGACGCTTTCTGCGGGCCCGCGAGGTCGTCGTCCATCACTTTGACTAACAACCGGCAGTAAGGTTAATTTGACCAGCAAGGTAAAATCTTTTTTGTTTGTGTTATGGTGGTATATAGTACACGTCGAAGAGGTGGGAGGGGACTAGCATATATACTATACGTACGCGTCCATGAACAAGTACACCTCACTCAGTGTCGGGACTTTTTGGTTATCGAGGCACGTGCCACATCAAAATTGTGAAATTGGTTATTCAAACATCACACACCTTTTTGGGCCACATGCATATCCTAGCTAGGACACTCACGTGTGACGCTTCCATCTGTGGGCCCATGAGGCCATCGTCGATGCATGCATGCATCACTTTGACCTACATCGGGAGAGGTTAATTAATTTCACCATCGATGAGGATTCTTTCGGGTTGTACATATATTACGGCAGGAGCATATAGTATGCGGTGAAGAGGGGGGAAGGGGACCATCATATGTAGCACACTTGATATGCACCTCACTCTGTGTGGGCGCATGGTTTACGGCTTGTGAGGCATGTGGCACATCAAAGTTGTGCATTTTGGGTATTCAACATATATATGTTTGGCCCACATGCAAAGCGGTGGTGGTTGTCCTCTTGCACCCCCTTAAGCGGTTATCAGCGATATCGATGCTTTCCATCTGTGGGCCCGCTTGGTCCATCACTACTTTTTGCCTGACAACAAGAGAGGTTAATTTTACTTAGGGGGGATTATTATTTTTGCTCTGGGATGACATGCATGATACAATTTGAGCACACACACATGCATGTGTACGCATGAATCCCTCCCATCGAGTCGAAGTGGCTAGTACAACGACACATCATGAACTGATCTCGCTCTGTGTGGGGAGCTAGTGTACGATTTTTGACACACGCGCCACATCAATGTTGTGTATTCAAACATGCATGCACGCATCACCTCCATACATATGCATGTAGTGGTTTCGTTCGAACGATACACTCCCTCGCATGGTTATCGGCGACAAGCCTATATATTCGTGGGCCCCCGTGGACATCCATGATCACCTTGACCAACAACAAGATAGGTTACCATGGTGGATTCTTCATTTGGTTCGTGTTATCGTAGTATAGGTCATGGTGAGATTCAGACTTAATTAAGTTTGAGCGCATATACTATGCATGCATGAATCCTCATCGTTGGCTTGAAGTGTGGTGTAACATGCATATGCATCGTCAACCTAACCCTCACTCAGTGTGGGGATTTCTAGTTCGAAATCACGGTGCCACATCAAAGTTGTTCCATTGTTACTCAAAAACACACCTCTCCATACATATGTCTGGGCCACATGCATGTAGTGGTTGTCTTCGGGGACTAGCTACTTCCGTGATTATTGGAGAGCTATCCCATCTCCGGGGTCGCATGGACGGCCATCACTTTGACCAACAACAAGAGAGAGGTTGCACGGCCAAGGTGGATTATTCTTGGTCCATTTCATGATCCATCTTGGTGAGATATATGCCTCTATGGTCCGCCGACTGAAAGTGTGTGTGTGTGTGTGGGGGGGGGGGGGTTGCTACCTCACACTTTGCTAGGTGAACCTCGGTTGGGGGGGGGGGTGATACGTCCATTTTGCATCATGGTTTTATATCGATATTTATTGCATTATGGGCTGTTATTGCACATTATGTCACAATACTTATGCCTTTTCTCTCTTATTTTATAAGGTTTACATGAAGAGGGAGAATGCCAATTTGGAATTACGAAATTTGGAAAAGGAGCAAATATTAGAGACCTATTCTGCACAACTCCAAAAGTCCTGAAACTCCACGGAAGTCTATTTTATAATATATTAAAAATATTGGGCAAAGAAATCACCAGAGGGGGCCACCCACCGTCCACGAGGGTGGAGGGCGCACCCCCTGCCTCGTGGGCCACCTAGAAGCCCCCCGATGCCCATCTTCTGGTATAAGGTGTCTTTTGCCCTAGAAAAAAAAAGAAGGAAGCTTTCGGGACGAAGCGCCGCCGTCTCGAGGCGGAACCTTGGCGGAAACAATCTAGGGCTCCAGCGGAGCTGTTCTTCCGGGGAAACATCCCTCCGGGAGGGGGAAGTCATCACCATCGTCCTCACCATCGATCCTCTCATCGGGAGGGGGACAATATCCATCAACATCTTCACCAGCACCATCTCCTCTCAAACCCTAGTTCATCTCTTGTATCCGATCTTTGTCTCAAAACCTCAGATTGGTACATGTGGGTTGCTAGTAGTGTTGATTCGTCCTTGTAGTTGATGCTAGTTGGTTTATTTGGTGGAAGATTATATGTTCAGATACTTTATGCATATTAACACCCCTCTGATTATGAACATGAATATGATTTGTGAGTAGTTACGTTTGTTCCTGAGGACATGGGAGAAGTCTTGTTATAAGTAGTCGTGTGAATTTGGTATTTGTTCGATATTTTGATGAGATGTATGTTGTCTTTCCTCTAGTGGTGTTATGTGAACGTCGACTACATGACACTTCACCATTTTTTGGGCCTAGGGGAAGGCATTGGGGAGTAATAAGTAGATGATGGGTTGCTAGAGTGACAGAAGCTTAAACCCTAGTTTATGCGTTGCTTCGTAAGGGGCTGATTTGGATCCATATGTTTCATGCTATGGTTAGGTTTACCTTAATTCTTCTTCCGTAGTTGCGGATGCTTGCGAGAGGGGTTAATCATAAGTGGGATGCTTGTCCAAGGAAGGGCAGTACCCAAGCATCGGTCCACCCACATATCAAATTATCAAAGTAACGAACGCAAATCATATGAGCATGATGAAAACTAGCTTGACGATAATTCCCATGTGTCCTCGGGAGCGTTTTCCTTTATATAAGAGTTTATCTAGGCTTGTCCTTTGCTACAAAAAGGATTGGACCACCTTGCTGCACCTTGTTTACTTTTGTTACTTTTTACCCGTTACAAATTACCTTATCGCAAAACTATCTGTTACCGATAATTTCAGTGCTTGCAGAGAATACCTTAGTGAAAACTGCTTGTCATTTCCTTCTGCTCCTCATTGGGTTCGACACTCTTACTTATCGAAAGGACTACCATAGATCCCCTATACTTGTGGGTCATTAGGGGGGCATGCATTCATAGCTTAGGATTCCCTTCGTGGTGACACGAGGGGGGGGGGGGGCGGGGGGCTGCTAGCTAGCTACTTCGCACTTTGCTAGGTGAACCTTGGTTGGGGGGAGGGGGCATTCATTCATAGCTTAGGATTACCTTCATGCCGACACGAGGGGGCTGCTAGCTACTTCAAGACTTTGCTAGGTGAACCTCGGTTTGGGGGGGCATGCATTCATAGCTTCGGATTCCCTTTGTGTCGACACGAGGGAGGGGTGGTTGCTAGCTACTTCGCACTTTGCTAGGGTGAACCTCGGTTGGGGGGCATGCATTCATAGCTTAGGATTCCCTTCGTGCCGACACGGGGGAGGGGGGCTGCTAGCTACTTCGCACTTTGCTACACTGGTGCCCGTCGGTCCTAAACAAACGTATTTTACCCCTTTCCACGACGGCATTTGGAACTGTCGCCAAGTGAGTGTGGGCGATAGGGGGGTCCTTCCCACACGACCCAGAAACCGTTGGGGATATGCCCTCCTGGCACACACGCTCGGCAAAATGAGGTCGTAGCGACATGAGAGCACTCAAATACGTAAATACGCATGATAGTGCTAAAAAAAATACAATTATACAGGCGAAATCATAGCTGGTCGTAAGTACATCCCACACAGTTAGTCACCACTAAACGTTTCCGTTCATATATACATCCCACACAGCCACTACAAGGAAAACGTTTGCGCAAGGTGGCGTAACGCAAACAATTTTGAAGAGAATGTCGTGTGTGATTGTTCATTGATCCAACACGGTTTATTCCTAGAAACTGTGTGCGTTGCCTTAGGTCATCACCCATGGTGTTTTCTCATTAACCATTTGCAATAGGAAAACCCAATTAGCAGGCTAATTGGCCTATTATTAATAATCCATTTACTAATCTAATTGACATTCATATTAAGCACATAATATATTCCATTTCCCTATTAAGGAAGCATGATTTCATAATTGAAATACATCGGAGTACAACATGATATAGCTTGACACTCGGCTACCCCATTACACAAGCTGCACCAATGACAAGTTTCACATGCAACATCTACAACCTTTTGAAATTAGCATCATAGACGGTACATAGAGAGATGCATCTCATCTGGAAAACTGCTGAAGCGGAAGGCGAACATTGAGCCTTCATTCATGTTAAAGGTCTTTGCAGCTTTAGGCCAGTGCTTGTGGATGATTGCCCGTCCATCCTTCAACCTCTTCAGGAACACTTCAATATTGAATCATGGGTGTTGTATTAAAACTTTCCTCACCTCCTGACCACAGAGGTGGTTTGAGAGGTAATCATCAGTGAACCCTGAAAACAAGGATGTGCATAAATATCTTCTCTATATTGGAAACGGGGCAAAGGAATAAAAAAAGGCAAGGTATAATATTTAGTACCATCTTGTAAACCTCAGTGCTTCCCATTGTTTCCCTGCAACACATATAAGGTAGTTAGTCATCAGGTTAAGTAAGGGTTCACATGCTATTAGTAAAATATGTTGATGAAAAATAAGCACATTGCAGATTCATCAGATTAATTCAAGCCACATGGAAAACCCATTTATCCAAACCAAGCATAATTAAGAACTAGGAGATATAGCACTTGTATATGTTTCTCATGTATTAAGTGCAGCCAAATTCGATTTATTCCTCACATGGTATATAATAAGAGAATGCAGCCACAACAATTTAACATCGCATTGCAGAATTGAACCAAGCAGTTAACTAAACAAAACAACAAATTAGCCAAACGTTAGCTGAGCACCACATTGCACAATATAACATACTCCTAATAGAAGATCACACATTTAACCAAACCAAGCATGCTTAACAACTTGGAAATATAGCAATTGTATTTGTTTCTCATGTATTTAGTACAGCCAAATTTGACTTATTCCTCACATGGTATACAATAAGAGAATGCAGCCACATCAATTGAACATCGCATTGCAGAATTGAACCAAACAGTTAACTAAACACCACAACAAATGAACCAAACGTTAACTGAGCACCACATTGCACAATATAACGTACTCCTAATAGAAGATCAGACAGTTAACCAAACCAAGCATGCTTAACAACTTGGAAATATAGCAATTATATTTGTTTCTCATGTATTTAGTACAGCCAAATTCGATTTATTCCTCACATGGTATACAATAATGTAATTCAGCCACAACAATTGAACATCGCATTGCAGAATTGAACCAAGCAGTTAACTAAACACCACAACAAGTGAACCAAGCCACAACAAATGAACCAAGCAGTTAACTAAACACCAATTGAACAATATAACATACTCCTAATAGAAGATCAGACAGTTAACCAAACCAAGCATGCTTAACAACTAGGAAATATTGCACCCTGAAGAATTGAACATCACATTTGCAGAATTGAACCAAGCAGTTAATTGAACACCACATTGCATGAAATATAGATCATATACACTATAGCAAAAGATTGCATGGTAAAAGTAGATAGCACAATTCACTAGAATTTGTTAAGGAAAGGCAGTAGCTAGCAAACTGAACATGGGTCCTTATAGTGAGCTAATAAGACAAGCTACTCCTCATTGTCGGAGATATCGATGACGATTGGCTCCTTGGACATAGAAGAGGGCGAGGCCTCCGCATCATGGGTGCCCTCGTTGTAGTGGTGAGTTGCCTGAGCCGCTCCGGGCACCAACCTGCTGGCTCTCGAGATGAGGTAAGCACGTGCACGCTGAGAAAATACCTCGTAGTCTTCATCAAAGGCACCGATGGTGGCCTCGAGAAAACGCCATGAACTGTCATTTAAAGCAGCCAACCATGTAGTGGCGTTGGCGCGTGAGGCGTCAATGGTGGCCTCGACGGCGAGGTGCTCCTCCAAGATCTGGGGGTCGGCACGAATGGCAGCCATCGCGACCTCATCCAAGCGTGCGGCCGCGATTTGCTTCTCCGCTGCCAAATGCTCCTTGAGGTCCTAGCTATACTGTGTGCACCATGGCTTAGGCCGGCGCTTATTTGATGGAGGGGTCGGTGATTTGGGTGGAAGGTGTCGCGCTTGCGCCGGCGATCGGGGCATGTGGGATGTGGAAGGAGGAGGAGGATGGGGATCGGGTGTGGATTACCTGCCTGGATAGGCGAGGCCGAGCAGCGTGAAGGAGGGTCGGCGGCGAGGAGGCGGCGACGCTATAAGCAAGGAGTGAAGTTTTCAACTTGGAAAGGAAGGCGGAAATGGGGGAAATGTGGCTTTTGGTAAGGGGGAGGGGGCGGGGAGGTAGATATTTCCATGAAGCGAAAAATTTGGAATCTCTTGACCAAAAACTAAGCAGCATAAAGTGTCATCAGACATGGTCCCTTATTCAAACACGGTCCGAAGATATTTTGTGCTGCATCTCACACGGTTGGTTATAATAAACTGTGTGGGATCTACTTGACTTTTCGTCTTGATTTGAATTACACTAGATCATGATGGCGCGCGTTGCCGCACCCGTCCATTTTTGTAGTAAATTGGTAGAAATTTGTGTAATTATGTGGAGGCACACAGCTGGATCTAATGGGCGGTTTGTCACCAAGTTGCAATTCTTGCTTAACTCCAAGTATCACTTCTTTTAGTATGTGGTCAACCAATTCCAAACAACTCAATTTAGAGGAAGGTAGACCAGATAAAAATGTTAAGAGGAGAAGGACCAGAATACATATATCTATGTAATGGAAACTTCTCTCAAGCTGGCTGTCATTTCACCTGCCTATCTTGGCACACGCCATTTTTGTTACGTCGTCCTGATGATGGCTGCAACATAAGCAATAATAATTGGACTATAATTTCTTGCAAATTATACATGGCTTGCACAGCCAGAACAGAAAACATAAAATAATTTCAAAAGAAAAAATGATATGCACAAACAAAGACTTGTGGTGACCTCTTGCCTATACTACTGTTATCATCGATCAATGCTTTTCACTGGAGTGCTTTAAGCACAACATGTGTTGCACAATCATCAGCGATGACACAGAATGATGGTGGTTCTCCTCAGTGCCATCACATTCCTTAAAGGTCCATCATGTGATGCATGCGATCTATTTTTCATGCCCCATAAATTACCATGTTATTTTTAAATAAAGCAATATCATCCACCAACTCCAGCTTCTATAGCTATCACTTCCTCTGTACTTCAGTTTTAGCTATGGGCAGGAATAGGCGAGCACAAATGAAAGGAAGTTCATCTACTGAAGAGAGGGTAGCAGACAGTTGAAAAATCTAGTAAAAATAATTGACCTAGACTTTCAGAAATAAATACACAACCCTTCATCCTCTGCATCACATTTAATGAGATAATTTGTTAAGTAACCCGAATAGTAAAGACAATGGAGCGGAGATTTTTCTGTAAAATGAAGGCGAATTTACAGTATATCTCATATGTTGCTCTATAAGCTCCGAAGACAGTGTTGATGAAGTAGAAGGACCTGTTCCCTCTGGACAGCAGCACACCTGTTTAATTCTATGGAGTCTCGTATTCACTCCTAAAATAACATGATTAATCTCTAGTTTGGAGGTAGTCCTCACGAGTAGTTTCACCCGCAGTTATGTCACACAAGGGAAATAAACTTTGTTTGAAATTCAAGATAGAACTGAATCCCCTGGTTTAACAAAAATGTTAGATGCAATTTTGAATAACAGTATGACCAACTAAATAAGTTTTCCCCTAATCACTATCAAAGAAGTGGTCGAGCACCATTTAAGCAACATAAATATTTATTTGGTAAAAAAAGATACCTCAGTTTGCTAGTCATTGCAGATTTTGCAATTGATAAAAATTGAAGTCTTATCAAATCTCCTACATGGTCGAAAAGTTCGTCTTATGGAGAATCTACAGTGTATATTTTTCAGGAGAAGGAACACATAGCTATAATAATGAGATCTACTTGCATAATTCGAATTTTCCTAGTTCATGCATCACCTTCCAAATGGGTAAGGCATAAATCTTCTATCCAACAGAACGGAGCTGAAATACATCAACCTAGAGAACCTGTTTGTGAGCAGAAAGAACAGTATAAACCAAAGTCTAAATGTAGATAGAATTGGGGACAGAGGGGGTGTAGGATTAGGAAGGAAAAAGGATCAGATTGAATTACAGACCTAAGAATCACCCATGGCTACCGGATGATGGTTTGCGGAAGTGAGGTGACTGGAGAAGGAGCAGCCCCTTCGTGGGGATTATATGGGCGTGCGTTAATAAATGAAAAGCATGAAAAGGCATTCGTAACTGGCCTGCAGTTATCATCAGGCGGCTCATCAATTGCTATTGATGGGCTCTAATTAGTCTGTCAATGAATCGACAGAGTTGAATTGACAGCCGGCTGTTCGCCACACCCAGGCCAGCAACCACCATCCCGTAGCTTGACCGGCTAGGCAACCCAACGAACCCCATGCGGCCGTCTAGAGAGGCACCCCATCTCGTTCGAACCGGAAGACGCCGTTGGTCGCATTTTGGTGCATCCCCAAGGGCGGCCGCCATGAGAGAGAGTTGCTCCCTCTGCCATGCGAGGGCTGCTACATCCGTGCAAACGAAAGGAGAGTGTCGGGTAGAGGCCTTGTTTCTTGGTTGTGCGGATACAGAGATAGAAGCCCATTAGGCCCAATTTACATCAGGCGTCCGAAATTGTCACCGGAGCAGTGGCCCATGACGGAAACTACTCGGTCGCAGTGAACTTTAGCGAGCAGAGGTGGGTTTAGATGCAATTGGACGACCGAAAACACTCAAATCTCGAAATCCAACGGCTGGGAGTGCTAACGGCCTCGGAGGGCAGAAAAAGTGCTCAGTTATAATGTATCTAAATAATGGGGTCACATCGGCCATGGACAGGGTTTGGATTGCTAGACCTTTTATCTGCAGTGATCATAAAAGAATTGGAATTATTCAGGGTTCGTTTGGACATTTTTATGCATTAAGTGAGTTTTCAATGCATTTATGTGCATAATTCAAATTTGAACTACATGCACATGCTCCAGTGCATATAAATTGGTTGAAAATCAAATCTTTGTCCTTGGGTGCATGCTTAGGTCCCATGCAAGAAATGGGAATAAATGTCAAACACCCTGCCACCGTCACTCGGCCGCAAACATTGAGATACCTGGTTTTTAGATTCTAGTAAATCCAAAACTTTTCTGAAATTCATGAAAATTGGCATGCTATCATGGAGATGCATCAACATGGCGTGGTAAAGTTTTTGTCCCATTTGGGGCAGGTTTGGGTATATGCTTCTCACAAACTAGAGCTTCTCACAACAAGCATGATGATTTCAGATAGAACACCCGTATAAAAAGTGAGAGCAGGATTTTGTGCATCTCTTGAACACAAACGGTTCTTTTGGATGACCCCTGTGAACCACTTACAAACAATTTGGTGCGAGATTGCTTTCAAATTTTTTCTCGTGTCAACATAGAAAAACAGGAGTGTTGTGCTATTTTTTGTGATTTTTTGGGGTTTGTTTGGACATTTTTATGAATTAAGTGAGTTTTCAATGCATTTATGTGCATAATTCAAATTTCAACTACATGCAAATGCTCCGGTGCATATAAATTGTTTGAACAATCAAATCTTTTGTCCTTGGGTGCATGCTTAGGTCCCATGAATGAAATGGGAATGAATGTCAAGCACCCGACCAAATCGCCGCATAAACATTGAGATACCTGGTTTTTAAATTCTAGTAAATGCAAAACTCATTTGAAATTCATGAAACTTGGCATGCTATCATGGAGCCGCATCAACATGGCGTCGTAAATTTTTTGTCCCATTTGGGGCAGGTTTGGGTATATGCTTCTCACAAACCATAGCTTCTCACAACAAGCATGATGGTTCGGTAGGGAACGCCCCAACTTTGGGGGCGAAACGATATCCATTGCCTCTTATTGCTTTTAAATTTTTTCTCGTGTCAACATAGAACAACATGAGTGTTGTGCTATTTTTTGTGATTTTTCGGGGTTCGTTTGGACATTTTTATGCATTAAGTGAGTTTTCAATGCATTTATGTGCATAATTCAAATTTGAACTACATGCACATGCTCCGGTGCATATAAATTGGTTGAAAAAATCAAATCTTTTGTCCTTGGGTGCATGCTTAGGTCCCATGCACGAAATGGGAATGAATGTCAAGCACCGTGCCACCGTCACTCGGCCGCAAACGTTGAGATACCTGGTTTTTAAATTCTAGTAAATCCAAAACTCGTCTGAAATTCATGAAACTTGGCATGCTAGCATGGAGCGGCATCAACATGCCGTGGTAAAGTTTTTGTCCCATTTGGGGCAGGTTTGGGTATATGCTTCTCAAAAACCAGAGCTTCTCACAACTAGCATGATGGTTTCGGTAGGGAACGCCCCAATTTTGGGGGCGAAACGATATCCATTGCCTCTTATTGCTTTCAATTTTTTTTATCGTGTCAACATAGAACAACAGGAGTGTTGTGCTATTTTTTGTGATTTTTCGGGGTTCGTTTGGACATTTTTATGCATTAAGTGAGTTTTCAATGCATTTATGTGCATAATTCAAATTTGAACAACATGCACATGCTCCAATGCATATAAATTGGTTAAAAAAACAAATCTTTGGTCCTTGGGTGCATTCTTAGGTCCCATGCAAGAAATGGGAATGAATGTCAAGCACCGTGCCACCGTCACTCGGCCGCAAACATTGAGATACCTGGTTTTTAAATTCTAGTAAATCCAAAACTCTTCTGAAATTCATGATACTTGGCATGCTATCATGGAGTGGCATCAACATGCCGTGGTAAAGTTTTTGTCCCATTTGGGGCAGGTTTGGGTATATGCTTCTCACAAACTAGAGAATCTAACAACAACCATGATGGTTTCGGTAGAGAACACCCCAACTTTGGGGGCGAAACGATATCCATTGCCTCTTATTGCTTTCAAATTTTTTCTTCTGTCAACATAGAACAACAGGAGTATTGTGTTATTTTCTGTGATTTTTTGGGGTTCTTTTGGACATTTTTATGCATTAAGTGAGTTTTCAATGCATTTATGTGCGTAATTCAAATTTGAACTACATGCACATGCTCGGGTGCATATAAATTGGTTGAAAAATCAAATATTTTGTCCTTGGGTGCATGCTTAGGTCCCATGCTAGAAATGGGAATGAATGTCAAGCACCCTGCCATCGACACTCGGCCGGAAACATTGACATACCTGGTTGTTAAATTCTTGTAAATACAAAACTGGTCTGAAATTCATGAAACTTGGCATGCTATCATGGAGCAGCATCAACATGGCGTGGTAAAGTTTTTGTCCCATTTGGGGCAGGTTTGGCTATATGCTTTTCACAAACAAGAGCTTCTCACAACAAGCATGATGGTTCGGTAGGGAACGCCCCAACTTTGGGGGCAAAACGATATCCATTGCCACCTATTGCCTTAAATTTTTTCTCATGTCAACATAGAACAACAGGAGTGTTCTGCTATTTTTTTGTGATTTTTCGGTGTTCGTTTGGACATTTTTATGCATTAAGTGAGTTTTCAATGCATTTATGTGCATAATTCAAATTTGAACTACATGCACATGCTTCGGTGCATATAAATTGGTTCAAAAATCAATTCTTTTGACCTTGGGTGCATGCTTAGATCCCATGCAAGAAATGGGAATGAACGTCAAGCACCGTGCCACCGTCACTCGGCCGCAAACATTGAGATACCTGGTTTTTAAATTCTAGTACATCAAAAACTTGTCTGAAATTCATGAAACTTGGCATGCTATCACGGAGCGACATCAACATGGCGTGGTAAAGTTTTTGTCCCATTTGGGGCAGCTTTGGCGATATGCTTCTCACAAACCATAGCTTCTCAGAACAAGCATGATGGTTTCGGTAGGGAATGCCTCAACTTTGGGGGCGGAACGATATCCATTGCCTGTTATCGCTTTCAATTTTTTTCACGAGTCAACATAGAACAACAGGAGTGTGGTGTTATTTTTTGTGTTTTTCGGGGTTCGTTTGGACATTTTTATGCATTAAGTGAGTTTTCAATGCATTTATGTGCATAATTCAAATTTGAACTACATGCACATGCTCCGGTGCATATAAATTGGTTCAAAAATCAAATCTTTTGTCCTTGGGTGCATGCTTAGGTCCCATGCAAGAAATGGGAATGAATGTCAAGCACCGTGCCACCATCACTCGGCCGCAAACATTGAGATACCTGGTTTCTAATTCTAGTAAATCCTAAACTCGTCTGGAACTCATGAAACTTGGCATGCTATCATGGAGCGGCATCAACATGCCGTGGTAATGTTTTTGTCCCATTTGGGGTAGGTTTGGGTATATGCTTCTCACAAACTAGAGCTTCTCACAACAAGCATGATGGTTCAGTAGGGAACACCCCAACTTTGGGGGCGAAACGATATCCATTGCCACTTATTGCTTTTAATATTTTTTTCGTGTCAACATAGAACAACAGGAGTGTTGTGCTATTTTTTGTGATTTTTCGGGGTTCGTTTGGACATTTTTATGCATTAAGTGAGTTTTGAATGCATTTATGTGCGTAATTCAAATTTGAACTACATGCACATGCTTCGGTGCATATAAATTGGTTGGAAAATCAAATCTTTTGTCCTTGGCTGCATGCTTAGGTCCCATGCAAGAAATGGGAATGAATGTCAAGCACCGTGCCACCGTCACTCGGCCGCAAACATCGTGATACTTGGTTTCTAATTCTAGTAAATCCAAAACTGGTCTGAAATTCATGAAACTTGGCATGCTATGATGGAGCGGCATCAACATGTCGTGGTAAAGTTTTTGTCCCATTTGGGGCAGGTTTGGGTATATGCTTCTCACAAACCAGAGCTTCTCACAACAAGCATGATGGTTTCGGTAGGGAACGCCCCAACTTTGCGGGCGAAACGATATCCATTGCCACTTATTGCTTTCAATTTTTTTCTCGTGTCAACATAGAACAACAGGAGTGTTGTGCTACTTTTTGTGATTTTTCGGGGTTCGTTTGGACATTTTTTGCATTAAGTGAGTTTGCAATGCATTTATGTTCATAATTCAAATTTGAACTACATGCACATGCTCCAATGCATATAAATTGGTTGAAAAATCAAATCTTCTGTCCTTGGGTGCATTCTTAGGTTCAATGCAAGAAATGGGAATGAATGTCAAGCACCGTGCCACCGTCACTCGGCCACAAACATTGAGATACCTGGTTTTTAAATTCTAGTAAATCCAAAACTCATCTGAAATTAATGAAACTTGGCATGCTATCATGGAGCGGCATCAACATGCCGTGGTAAAGTTTTTTCCCATTTGGGGCAGGTTTGGGTATATGATTCTCACAAACTAGAGCTTCTCACAACAAGCATGATGGTTTCGTAGGGAATACCCCAACTTTGGGGGCAAAACGATATCCATTGCCTCTTATTGCTTTCAAATTTTTTCTTGTGTCAACATAGAACAACAGAAGTATTGTGTTATTTTCTGTGATTTTTCGGGGTTGATTTGGACATTTTTATGCAGTAAGTGAGTTTTCAATGCATCTATGTGCGTAATTCAAATTTGAACTACATTCACATGCTCCGTTGCATATAAATTGGTTGAAAAATCAAGTCTTTTGTCCTTGGGTGCATGCTTAGGTCCCATGCAAGAAATGGGAATGAATGTCAAGCACCCTGCCAGCGTCACTCGGCCGCAAACATTGAGATACCTGGTTTTTAAATTCTAGTAAATCCAAACTAAAATTCATGTAATTTGGCATGCTATCATGGAGCGGCATCAACATGGTGTGGTAAAGTTTTTCTCCCATTTGGGGCAGGTTTGGGTATAAGCTTCTCACAAACCAGAAATTCTCACAATAAGCATGATGGTTCGGTAGGGAACACGCCAACTTTGGGGGCAAAACGATATCCATTGCCACTTATTGCTTTCAAATTTTTTCGTGTCAACATAGAACACCAGGAGTGCTGTGCTATTTTTTGTGATTTTTCGTGGTCCGTTTGGACATTTTTATGCATTTCGTGAGTTTTCAATGCATTTATGTGCATAATTCAAATTTGAACTACATGCACATGCTTCGGTGCATATAAATTGGTTGAAAAATCAATTCTTTTGTCCTTGGGTGCATGCTTTGGTCCCATGCAAGAAATGGGAATGAATGTCAAGCACTATGCCAAATCACTTTCGACGCAAACATTGAGATGCCTGGTTTTTAAATTCTAGTACATACAAAACTTGTCTGAAATTTATGAAACTTGGCATGCTATCACGGAGCGGCATCAACATGGCGTGGTAAAGTTTTTGTCCCATTTGTGGCAGGTTTGGCGATATGCTTCTCACAACAAGCATGATGGTTTCGGTAGGGAATGCCTCAACGTTGGGGGCGAAACGATATCCATTGCCTCTTATTGCTTTCAATTTTTTTCTCGTGTCAACATAGAACAACAGGAGTGTGGTGTTAGTTTTTGTGATTTTTCGGGGTTCGTTTGGACATTTTTATGCATTAAGTGAGTTTTCAATGCATTTATGTGCATAATTCAAATTTGAACTACATGCACATGCTCCGGTGCATATAAATTGGTTAAAAAATCAAATCTTTTGTCCTTGGGTGCATGCTTAGGTCCCATGCAAGAAATGGGAATGAATGTCAAGCACCGTGCTACCGTCACTCGGCCGCAAACATTGTGATACCTGGTTTCTAATTCTAGTAAATCCAAAACTTGTCTGAAATTCATGAAACTTGGCATGCTATCATGGAGCGGAATCAACATGTCGTGGTAAAGTTTTTGTCCCATTTGGGGCAGGTTTGGGTATATGCTTCTCACAAAGGAGCTTCTCACAACAAGCATGATGGTTTCGGTGAGAACGCCCAACGTTGGGTCTTGGCGATGTCCATTGCCACTTATTGCTTTCAATTTTTTTCTCGTGTCAACATAGAACAACAGGAGTGTTGTGCTATTTTTTGTGATTTTTCGGGGTTCGTTTGGACATTTTTTGCATTAAGTGAGTTTGCAACGCATTTATGTGCATAATTCAAATTTTAACTACATGCACATGCTCCAATGCATATAAATTGGTTGAAAAATCAAATCTTCTGTCCTTGGGTGCATTCTTAGGTTCCATGCAAGACCACCGTCATTCGGCCACAAACATTGAGATATCTGGTTTTTAAATTCTAGTAAATCAAAAACTCATCTGAAATTCATGAAACTTGGCATGCTATCATGGAGCGGCATCAACATGTCGTGGTAAAGTTTTTTCCCATTTGGGGCAGGTTTGGGTATATGCTTCTCACAAACTAGAGCTTCTCACAACAAGCATGATGGTTTCGTAGGGAATACCCCAACTATTGGGGCAAAACGATATTCATTGCCTCTTATTGCTTTCAAATATTTTCTTGTGTCAACATAGAACAACAGGAGTGTTGTGTTATTTTCTGTGATTTTTTGGGGTTCGTTTGGACATTTTTATGCACTAAGTGAGTTTTCAATGCATTTATGTGCGTAATTAAAATTTGAACTACATTCACATGCTCCGTTGCATATAAATTGGTTGAAAAATCAAGACTTTTGTCCTTGGGTGCATGCTTAGGTCCCATGCAAGAAATGGGAATGAATGTCAAGCACCCTACCAGCGTCACTCGGCCGCAAACATTGAGATACCTGGTTTTTAAATTTTAGTAAATCCAAACTTCGTCTAAAATTCATGAAACTTGGCATGCTATCATGGAGCGGCATCAACATGGTGTGGTAAAGTTTTTCTCCCATTTGGGGCAGGTTTGGGTATATGCTTCTCAGACCAGAAATTCTCACAACAAGCATGATGGTTCGGTAGGGAACACGCGAACTTTGGGGGCAAAACGATATCCATTGCCACTTATTGCTTTCAATTTTTTTCGTGTCAACATAGAACAACAGGAGTGTTGTGCTATTTTTTTTGTGATTTTTCGTGGTTCGTTTGGACATTTTTATGCATTTCGTGAGTTTTCAATGCATTTATGTGCATAATTCAAATTTGAACTACATGCACATGCTTCGGTGCATATAAATTGGTTGAAAAATCAATTCTTTTGTCCTTGGGTGCATGCTTAGGTCCCATGCAAGAAATGGGAATGAATGTCAAGCACTATGCCACCGTCACTCGGCCGCAAACATTGAGATGCCTGGTTTTTAAATTCTAGTACATACAAAACTTGTCTGAAATTTATGAAACTTGGCATGCTATCACGGAGCGGCATCAACATGGCGTGGTAAAGTTTTTGTCCCATTTGTGGCAGGTTTGGCGATATGCTTCTCACAAACCATAGCTTCTCACAACAAGCATGATGGTTTCGGTAGGGAATGCCCCAACTTTGGGGGCGAAACGATATCCATTGCCTCTTATTGCTTTCAATTTTTTTCTCGTGTCAACATAGAACAACAGGAGTGTGGTGTTATTTTTTATGATTTTTCGAGGTTCGTTTGGGCATTTTTATGCATTAAGTGAGTTTTCAATGGATTCATGTGCATAATTCAAATTTGAACTACATGCACACGCTTCGGTGCATATAAATTGGTTGAAAAATCAATTATTTTGTCCTTGGGTGCATGCTTAGGTCCCATGCAAGAAATCGGACTGAATGTCAAGCATCGTGCCACCGTCACTCGGCCGCAAACATTGAGATACCTGGTTTTTAAATTCTAGTACATCCAAAACTTGTCTGAAATTCATGAAACTTGGCATGCTATGACGGAGCGGCATCAACATGGCGTGGTAAAGTTTTTGTCTCATTTGGGCAGGTTTGGTGATATGCTTCTCACAACAAGCATGATGGTTTCGGTAAGGAATGCCTCAACTTTGGGGGCGAAACAATATACATTGCCTCTTATTGCTTCCAATTTTTTTCTCGTGTAAACATAGAACAACAGGAGTGTGGTGTTATTTTTTGTGATTTTTCGGGGTTCATTTGGACATTTTTATGCATTAAGTGTATTTTCAATGCATTTATGTGTATAATTCAAATTTGAACTACATGCACATACTCCAATGCATATAAATTGGTTGAAAATCAAATCTTTGTCCTTGGGTGCATGCTTAGGTCCCATGCAAGAAGTGGGAATGAATGTCAAACACCCTGCTACTGTCACTCGGCCGCAAACCTTGAGATACTCGGTTTTTAAATTCTAGTAAATCCAAAACTCGTCTGAAATTCATGAAACTTGGCATGTTAACATGGAGGGGCATCAACATGCCGTGGTAAAGTTTTTGTCCCATTTGGGGCAGGTTTGGGTATATGCTTCTCACAAACCAGAGCTTCTCACAACAAGCATGATGGTTTCAGATAGAACACCCGTATGCAAAGTGAGAGCAGGAATTGTGCATCTCTTGAACACAAAAGGTTCTTTTGGATGACCCGTGTGAACTACTTACAAACAATTTGGTGCGATTTGCATCTGTCATATTGGGTATGTTGCCATTTGTCAAACTAGCAAGATTGACATTTGTTGATCTAGTAACATTGCCATTTGCCAACCTTGTAACATTGCGATTTGCCAAAATATGAAGCTAAAAACCACTAGCGGGTGGTGCAGTACTATTCATTTGACAGCAGGCGGCACAGTTCCCGATACGGCTTTAATGCATACGAGGGAGAGGGTAGCGGTTCCCGAAATGTTGAACATCCAATGATGGATCCTCCTTCAGTTAGCATCGTGTGAATGCATGCGGGAAGTAATGGGAGGATCGGGAAAAGAGGCAGCACGATGTGAATGCAACGCAGTTTGCACTCATATAAAAGCACCCCTCCATTCCAATGCATGTACCACATCGTACGTACCTAAGTATTTGCCTAAGCACCTACACTAATAAGCGCAAAAGTGCCCACTCCAGACCTATGGCGGCGATGCACGCGAGCAGCCAGTGGCTGTGCCAGATGGTCCACGACGCCGGCCTGCGGCATGGCACTCATCAATACAAAAAAATACACTTCCGTGATGATACGTGTTTGTCACAGTAGGTCGCGTTTTTTGTCATGCATGTACATCCATGACGATTTTATGACAGAATCAAGATAGTCATACTGTCTTTGTCATAGAAGTGTTCCATGACATTACCAAAATTATCATCACGGAAGTGTCCACTTCCATGATGATAAATCATGGCGATACAAAAGTGCTTTTCGTCAAGGGTGACCGACACATGGCATCCACCATAACGGAGCGCCGTTAAGCTATCGGGTCAGGTTTTGGATCCGATAACCCGTTAACAACCGACCAATGGGGATTTTCCACATGTAAAATCATCATTGGTGGAGGAAACACGTGTTGGCTCACCGTTGGGACGGATGTCATTCGCTCATTGGACCGAAGGCGCCTGTAATACGGCGACACGTGGCACAATAGCGAAGGCCCCTTCTTGTGAAAAGGCCGACCCGTCTGACTTGGTCAAAAGGTGGCGGGCCGGCCCACGGAAAGCCTGTTAACGGCCTGTTCGCATATAGCCCATTTACAGCCCGCTAACCCAGGGCCCGTTACGCTCTATCCGAATTAGGCCCAGTAGCGTCATTTGGGCCGTCCAATATGATTCAGCCCGTTTTAACTTTCGGCCCATGTGTGGCCCATGACTTCTTTCGGCCCATATGAGGACCTTTGTAACTCTTGGCCCGTTAACGACCCATGGTAAAACTGGCCCGTAATGAACAGTGTATCACTTCATACCCATTAATGGCCCGTTATTCCATTGGGCGTTTCAAATAAGTTATCTTTCGGCCTTCTCAGGGCCCATTGATTCTTGGGCTCATTTGCAGCATTCGGTTACATACGGCCCGTTACTGTAATTTTCTACTTGTGGGCCAAATTCAGCCCGTCGTTACAGTCGGCCCATTTGCGGACCGTTAATACGTTGGGACGTTTTCATGTCAAAAAAACCCGTTGGGCTGTTTTCATACAGTTATCAAATACGACCTATTAACGGCCCGTTATGGTCCACAAATAGTACGGCCCATGATTGGCGAAATGATGATACGCCCCATAGAAGGCCCATGGATCCTACAGCCTGTATGAGGACCATGGATAGTACGGCCCGTAGAAGGCCCATGGATCATACGGCCCGTAGAAGGCCCATGGACCCTACGGCATGTAGAAGGCCCATGGACCCTAAGGCCCGTACAGAAGGTCGATGGATCCTACGGCCGGACGAAGGCCCATGGATCATACGGCCTGCAGGAGGCCCATGGTTACAACAGTCCATGTGTTGCCATGATTATTTTGGCCTAGTTACCAAAAATAGGCTATTGTGGCCACTAGAGAAAAGCAGAAAAAGAAGCTGCGGTGACTACAAGCAAACAACTAAACAAGACAATAAGGAAATAAATAAGCAAGCAATTAACGCTAGCCTATTACCGCTATTACACATATTACATCCTTTGGGCATCAAAGTTCGCCACCAAAGGTGCAAATATAGGGAACAAAGCAGCACATTACATACATCGGCCGTCAAAATTGGCCACCGTGCAAATAAACGCGGCAACAAAACAAGAGCATAATCGAAACAACTTTAGAAGAGCTCAAGAACGTTATCACGGTATCCACCATGTCGGCAATAAGCTTCGCAAGCTGATTAGCTTTGTCTGTTTGGCGCTAAAATCCTCCAACGCTTCTTTGTTGCACGGAAAGTATGCATCCGAATGCTCCGGGGACTTCTGCAGATCCTTCCGCTTCTTGTCGCAAAGACATCGATCGATGTCTTTCAGCTTGTAGTTGAGACTCAAGAAACCGAACTGATTCGGACGGTGAGTTTGAATAGCTTGTGCAAGCGGTAGTGGCCAAGAACTCAAACACTAAACCAAGACAGGACTTTGGGGTTGTCTCATTTGTCTTCAAGATAGTCTTCCTTAGCTGTTTTATCAGCTTTGTTGGAGACCAATAAGGATGTGTCACTATCACGAACCTTATACTGCATTACTTCCTTTACCATTGCTTAATAAGGCACTCTTCCCCAATATTACATCGACATTCGAAAAGAAGAAACAAGCAGACACATAAAAAGTTTAGCATGTACTAGTATATGAAACTCATTTCGGTGAACCAGTTCATTAGTAAGGTGGACATGATTAAACTACCAAGTCTTCTATTGCCAAGTACTAGTACATAATAAAAGCATCAAACAAACATATATCTATGTCCTATGGTCACTTCATTGTCTTGCCAAATCAAAATAGAGACACGGTTCAAATCATATCAGTTCAAGACAAAGCAAAGAAAGGAAAGAATACAAAGCGTGGGAAACTACACGGCACAACAAGATTTCATATGGGTACCACGGGTCTACATGTACAACAACACTATTAGCTCTGTTGTGATGCTAGTAATGTGCATGATATGAAAGTCAACTGTATACACAATTGAAATTGAAATCAACACAGCTATTGATAAGAGCAAACCTGTTAAAGAAACATGCATGAACATACCTGCTGTGCCATTGGAGTTTTGATTGTATCCTTCAATTTAAAAATAAGTTTGTATGAGTAAATACAGTGATACAAGAGTAAATCAATCATAGTTAAAAAGGCGCGCCTAAGCGAGCGCTTAAGCGCGCTTAGGCTCTAGGCGTTGGCGAAATGGATTGCGCATAACTATGCATAATCTGTGCATAACTGCGGATAAGCATGCGCTTTGGTCAGTAAAGCGCAAGGCGGTGGCAAAATGCACAATTAACGCCTAGCGCTTTTTTGAACTATGATAGCAATGGAATCTTAAATTAGAACAGTTGTTCTTCAGGTTTAGGCACTTTTTCTACATGAATAGAGTACAGTAAAACGCAAGAATATAATACTTAAAAATAGAAAATGAGCTCATAGACCTTACCACATTCTTGGTTCGGGACCAGTACAGAACAAGGCGTTCCCAGTCATCGTCCAGTAAATGTGTCTCAGGAGAACGTAAGGGAATTTGATGAGTTTCTTTTTCGGTGAAGTACGTTTTCTTTAGGTAATTCCGATATTGCCACCAAGCATTCTTGAAGATAGCAGAGGTATTAGCACCGGTTACCTCATCCTGAGTTTCCAAATCGGTCCTTCTCTATAGAGAAAAATGGGAAAATTTGTTGTATTATAACCATCATGGAGGTAGGATGTATGTGACGAAGCAAAGTAATTGCCATGAATAACATTACTTACACATAACTCCTGGACAAACACACCTGGCTGGCATTTTCCTTCATCTTGATATAATATTTCCAAGATGGGAAGATACGCACATATGATTTAACAACATCAAATGCGATAGATGCTAAACTACGACTAGCTGGTTGTGCTTCCTCCACAGGAATAGGCGTACTAATTGGTGGAGTTGGGGTTCGCCGTGATAATCTTGGCCCTTTGGGGAATGGAGCTGCCTTACTAACTGCTCTTGTTTGGGAGCTCTATGGTGGAGATGGTCTGTGTCAACAGGAGGCAAGGTTACTATCAATTTGGGGTTGGGGTTAGATTGGGTGAAGCTGGTTCTCTGTCCATCGCATGATGAGGGTACAATCTGCGAGTTTGGGTTATGTGTGGTAGGGCTGGTTCTTGTGCATGTACAAGCTGGGTGCTATCTCCACCAAGAGGTAGCACTTTGTTTATTTGAAGACCATGTTTCTAGTCCGCTGAATCTTGGCATCACCCGCTCAATTCAAATGGGTGATAAACAGGAAACATAGTTGAATGTACATACATTGTATGAGAGATGATGCAATAGGCGATTGTGCAAAAAAGAGGCATGAAATAGTTGACATGTATATTGTTTAACTAAAGCGGATAGCATGACATAATTTCACATATATGATGTCTATCTAAACTGGATAGCATAGCATAACATAATTCAAAGATATGATGAATAACTAAACAGGATCGCATGACATAATTCACCTACATGTTATCTAAGTAATCAGGATCGCATCATTTAATTCACATATGTGATTTATTTGCTAAACAGAGGGCATTCGATATGATGTCTGAACTAAGAACATGGTGTTGAATATTGTGTATATGATGTCTAAACTATGTAATGCAAGACACCGTATGCATGATATGAGTAGTATAACCGTGCCAAGTTAGAGCATACACCTCAGTGGGGGAATAGGACTAGTCATATGTCTCTGAATCCATCTCCGAGGAGCTATCGGGATCCAACAAGAGATTTGCTTGACGGTAGCAGCATGCGCTCTGAAGGCCTTGTTTTCACTCCAGATTTTTCCATCTCACACCCAAATGGCTGATTCACATGAAGAGTAGTTTAATGTACAAACATTGTCGACAAATGGAAATGTAATGAAGAAAAGGATGGGCAAGATATCATTCAAATATAAGATGCCTGGTTAAGCAGGATGGCATTGCACATTTCACATATATTATGGCTGGCTAAAAGACATGAGACTGCATAATTCCCATATATGATACAGAAACTAAACATGTGGCACTCTGTAACATGTCTAAACTAAGCGGATGACATATATGATGTCAAAAGTAGGCACTGCAAGGCAACATATGCATGATATGACTAACATCATCATGCCAAGGTAGAGCAAACACCTTGGGGGTAAATAGGAGTGGTCGTGGCGTGCAGAATCGCCTCGAGCAGATATCTTCCTCACGGATTACAATCTGGAGAGGGGTGGGGAGGGTTTGCCATTGAACCCACCATGGAGCGATGTCTGCATGACATTGTATTGTCGTGCAGAACTCTTCTCTTTTTCTCTACATGTTCAGCATGACTGTGTAGAATATCTGACATGCATAAAAAAATATGGTGAGATTATGTAAGGAGAGCATGCAGAAATTTAGAGTGATGGTAACAACCAGTGGATCGACGTTTTTCCGTTGAACCAAAATAGCCCTAATGGATCGACGTGAATGTATAGTAATAAGTGATGCAACAAGTGTACAACCTATTTGCCGTAGTCGTGTCGACCTCAACATCATTGGGTTGGTCATTTGGGCGATTGAGGCAGAGGTGGCTGTCGGAGGTGTGGAGGAAGATCGAGGAATGCAGAGGCGGCGTCCGAGCCTTTGCTCTATTGTGATGGATCATTACATCGTTGGAGCAGCTCCGGTGAGTCGTAAAGCGTCAAGGCTGAAGCGACACAAAGACAGACATCGTCAATCTCAAGTGGGATTCTAATAGCATCTCCAATAGATGATGTAAAATGGATGTAAAATTAACATCACCAAAAACCACCGACTACAAGCAGATGAGGTAAAACTGTTGACTCTGAACTTAACTATTGAAACTGAAATTTACTATGGAATCTGAATACTCTTTGTCGAAACTAAACGCAATGGTAGCAGAGAGGCACTTGACATGTAGTTTAGGGAGGGCTGCGGTTCATCTTCAACCTGCACCTCCTCGAGCCGCTTGACCACCACCGGCCGAACCGCCGGCCCCAGCGCCGCCTCGCCGCCCCGAAACAACTCACCACCGCCGCCCCGGCCAGCCCTCTAGGCCCCCCGCCCCCACAACCCTAAGATAGATAGTGGGGTACCTCTCCGGCGAGCCCCCGTCCCTGCTGCGGGTGGTTCTTCCTTAACTCCGTTGAGCCCCCCAACCCCTGAAAATCGACTGACCAAAAAGTCGATTCAGTCGACTGAAGTGTGGCTTAATCGGAGCAGAGCAGCAGCACGAGCGAGGGGAGAGCAGCAACAGCAGCTGGGCGAGCGAGCGATCGAGCGAGAGCCGGAGCAGCAGCAGCAGCGCGAGCGAGCGAGCGAGAGCCGGAGCAGCAGCAGCAGATCCGGCTGGTATGGACGCTGCCGCCGAAGGGGCCTCGCACTGGGGGAGAGCCGCCGTGGAGATGTCGCCCGCGGCGCCGGCTTCAAGGTAGCCACTCCATGGGGGTGCAGGATGGAGCACCGTCAGCACCGGGAGGTCGAGTTAAGGAGAAGGTGGGATGTGATGAGTGTACAATCTCTTTGGTGGCGCCGACTAGGCCTCGGCTTCGTCCGAGGAGTCGGTGAGGATGTTGCGGTTCCGGTGGAGCAGGTTAAGGCGGCGCTGTGGGGATGGAGCAACCGTGATAGACGAGGCGATCGTCGGAGCAGCTCCTTGGAGGTGGAGGACGGGGCGGCTGAACCGGCGGTTCGGCGAGATGGACGACGGATCCTCATCCGAGGAGGTGGACGAGGGACGTCGAGCTGTTGCGATGGACGATGTCGTCGGGGAAGAGGCTCCGACTGGGCAGCGGTGACGTGGCGACGAAGGAGGGTGGGGTTTCGCGGCTGGAGCGGAGAGGTTATGGCGGCCTGGGATTTCAAATGGTGAAAAGGGGGCGATGGGAGGGGGTGAAGCATGACTTAGGGACGCGCTTGTCCAAAATGTAGGGTGTGTTTCAAAAGTACCCCCCACCGATTTGAACTAGCGGCCCTTTCGGCTCAGGGTTAGAAGGGGGATTTCGCGTGTTGGGATTTAGCAGCTGGAGGGAGTTTTCGCGCGCGTTGTAATTTCGGGATAGCAAGGCGCGGGTTGTGCAGGCGCAGTTTTGGGAGCACGATATCTGAATTTTCAGGATATAACAAGGCACGGGATGAATTTTAGGGACAAGCCTAAAGTGTAATATTGTACTTGTAATGCACTCAAATCAATTCACACTTCCCTCAACCAAAAATAAAACAAAAAAATAAAACTATTCACACCACACAAAGAGAGAGTCTTTGCCCCGTTTTACTATACAAATGCTATTCAAAGCTACTCCCTCCTTCCATCTATATAGGGCCTAATGCGTCTTTTGATGCTAACTTTGACCAAATATTAGAGCAATGATATATGACATGCAACTTACACAAAGCACACCGTTAAATTCGTCTATGAAAGGTTCTTTCAATGATATTAAATTTTTTCGCTTGCTGTATAATGCATGTAACCTACTCATACCAACATTTTAGTGCATTCCAACTATCTATACTACCGCTGCAAATCGAACTAAATTTGAATTCATTTCTCTATTTCCATAAGAATCTACAATCATGATTGTTGCCAATTTCAACCATCATAGTTTCCTTGCTATCCGCCAGATATAAATCAGACGGCCTATTATGCAGGATGGCAGGCACACCATCATCAACAACTCCCTTTTTTATAAGAGTAGAGATAAAATATATTAAATGTAGTATAACATGTTCATAACCACACCATGTGTATCACCGTTATATATATTCACATATGCGCCGGTTTGAAACACTATGATAAATTCTTCAAATATCTGAATTCGCTTTTTATAATGAATTATATATGATCTCTATTCGTATTTTACACCCACACAACCCTCTTATATTTGTAGCTAGCGCTAACTTTCTCTTGTGCATGCACACGCCCGCATCCCTCTGACCCTCCATCAGCATTCTCTAGCTCCATCGCGCAAATTTGTCTTTTCACTTTTGGTCGTTCACCCACGGTGTGTGTAGGCCCCCCAGCTCCTTCTTTACGGCACACATCGATCGATATGCCTCTCTAGCCAGGTGTGCCTAGCATAAACACAAGCTTCCTCTCTTCTCTTGTCACTGTCCATGCCTCCCTCCCACCACTCTTTTCATCGTTCTCGTACTCACACACTCCTCCCCCCTCGATTATGCCTCTCGTACCACCTCCTACATACATCCCTCTCTCTCTATCCTTCTCCTCGTGCCTCATTTGCTTCTAACACACACATGCATGTATACCGATCGATCTCCCAACATATACCTAGATCGACTTTAACTACCCCCCCTCCCCCATCGATCGACGTACCTCACAAGTTATGTCTCTCCTTTCTCTAACAAAGGGCGATTGATCTTCCTATGTAGTTACGTCTGCTTACCACTACCACATCGCCCCCCTCATCATTCGTGCATGCCTCCTGACCCGTCTCTCACACGCATGTGCACAGACAACAAGCAGCCATCTCCTCTCTTATTGATATTGCGGGCGTGCCCTCCGTTTGTCTAGCAAGCCTATCCCACCATTTGTTAGAAGCAACTCCACTACCACCCCCTCCAACACTCTAGCTCTGTCTCTCTCCCAATCTTATTCCTCTCTCACACATATGCATGGATGCCGATCGATCTCCCTTAATACACGAGGCGGATCGATCTCCTTAATACATGAGGTAGGCCTCTCCTCCTCCACACATGTACCAGCCATTGTACCTCTATAGTTAATTGGGCTTCCCTCTTCCCCACCACACACCAATAGTCGAGCGCTGCAGGTAGGTATCCATGCCACAGAGACAAACTGCACATGTCCCATCTCACGTTCCAGTAGGCCAGCCACTCTATATCTTTGACGTGGGCACACACAAGTTCGATGGCACTCTTTACCGATCGCGCGCGCGCACACACACACATCATCCCTCTCTTCGATTCTATGGACACCTCAAGCCGATGTTATATCCAGGACTCTATTTCACACACATTGCATATGTTACATTTTTTGATTGACCCTCCCCCCCCCAAAAAAAACTCTCAAGAACCCACACACTATATCTCTGTAGGTTTGTATCTCTCTCACACAACCCCACGTAGGTGGTGTACGTATACAAGAAGAGAATAGGTGCATCGTGCACGTACTCACGCTTCGTGCCTAGCCACACCCGCGCGGGTACACGATGGAGCTCATTTCTTTACGAAATGGCAGCCCACGTGCTAATTTGAACGCCTGTAGCGGTTGTTTACCTAGGGAGGTCGTGTACCACACGTGCACGAAAAAAGTTCGACTTGACGCGTTGCCGCATTATTTTTAAATAAAGTTATAGCACTCATTGGCACGTACACAGAATATAAAATGATTTTTATGGAGAAAAAGGTAGTCCACTCACTACATACAATGGAGCACACTTTGCTGGTTTGTCGCTTCTTCGTGAGTATCTCACACAAGGCTGCGGTGGCCTCTCTCTCTCACCGTTGGTCACTCATCCAGCCGCATCCCGTCCATCGAGGGAAAGGGAGTGCGGTGGCCTCTCTCTCTCTCTCTCTCTCTCTCTCATCGTTGGTCACTGATGCGGCCGCATCCTGTACGCCGCGGGAAAGGGAGGAAGTGCATCGTTTCTCCATTCGACGGCGTGAGGCAGCACGTTCCGATCTGCGGTACACGCCATTCTCTCTGACCAAGCTCCGCGCGGCAGGGCCTACGCCACCTACTCGCAGATTCCGCCCGCCGCCGCTCACCTAGTTACATCCTGACGACCTCCAGGTATCCCCTCCGGCCTTGCTCCACTGCCCGTTTTCCCACGTCACTGCATGTGGATCTTCCATAGTTCTTTGCCCAAAACATAGCTCGTCCGGCGTACTTTCCATATTGCATTCTCGTCCTCACACCATTTTACACAAACACAACCGTGTTGTTATCTTCCCTTAGGACAAGGAATATGCTTCTTTTTTGTTGTTGCATGTGTCATCAACTGTTATTGGCCAGTAATTGTTTCCTTTCTGCCTCTTTTTGCAAGCAGGGGCTATCCATTTCACCTCGTTGCTATTGCGACCTTTTGGTGAACTGCACAAATCACTTTTTTCTTAAGAGTGTTTTGTGCGGTTGTACTAAAATGTCATCGGGCAACGTATCTACATTCGATTACTCTTGCACAAAGAGAGATTGGTTTTGCTCTATCCTCCTCATCCAACTCCGAGCCTAATCTTCTCCAACTAGTTAGTCTTAAGAGAGACTGCAAAGGTGACCGGCTTCTCTTTGTGTGTTTATTGTTTCATCAGCAGTCCTCTATTATTGTAATCACACTTAATATCTTTGGAGCAGGGGCGCTTTCGGCTCTATTTTAGTGGAACTGCACAAAATGATCGGAATGTTGCATGCTCCAGACAGCTACTTCTTTTCCAACATGCCTTGTTGATTTAGACAGAAATGGGGGACGTTCTGCCAATGAAAGCATGGATCAATTTTAATTTAACACCTTCTCACAACTCTGTCTTGATTTGTGATGTAATTATTAGCTCGATCTACTAATAATTGACATGCATTAGCAAGGAAGTTAGTTTTTTATTGTTTACGAAAGAGCATCGACGGCAAGACACCTTGAAACAAAAGCTGAAAGCTCACACCATTGTACAATTTCATGTCATTTGGAAAATTATTTGTATAGTACGCCAATTATGTAAACAAATGATGGAAGCTTGATAGCATTGCCAGAAGCCTCTTCATCATCCGGGTCCATGTGCCATGCACAAAATTATACTCCTTCGTTCCTAAATATTTATCTTTTTACAAATTTCAAACGGGCATATTTTAGAGTGTAGATTCACTCATTTTGCTTCGTATGTGTACTCCCTCCGTTCCTAAATATTATATTCGTCTTTCTAGAGATTTCAACAAGTGACTAGATACGGAGCAAAATGAGTGAATCTACACTCTAAAATATGTCTATATACATCCGTATGTGCCAGTCCATTTGAAATCTCTAAAAAGACAAATATTTTAGTAGTCACTCGTTGAAATCTCTAGAAAGACAAATACTCCGGAGTATATTTAAGAACCGATGGGGTAGTGCACAACTGCATGGGAGACTCAGCCCGGTCGTTGTGCCACATTAATAGTGAGTAATGAGCAGTCAAATCATAAGCCCCACCTTTCCCACTATAAGTTGCTCTGAAGAAGCAACCATCAATACGCTCTTCTATGAATCTGCTCATACTAATCCATCCGTCCCTGTTTATACAGCGCGCTTCAGAAAAAAGAAAAAAATCTATGGGACCAAGGCGACTAGCGATCGGCCTGAAAAATAGCATTGGTAGTTATAGCACGGCGTCTATTACTAGAGGGAATAATGCGTACACACATGCATGCAGTGCTTCCACCCCGGGTACACACATGCATGCACTTACTCCACTCCGTAGTAGTACAAAGACATGGAGAGAAAATTGTGGACTTGATTGTGGTTACCACGCCCTAATTAATTGAGCATTAAACCAAACGCGTCTAAAGTCTCTCTCGGTGGTGGAAATGCATCGAGAGAAATGCATCATAATGAAGCGCCATACATGGCGTGACGGAGGGAGGAGTAGTATGAAGGTGCAAAACCAAGTACGTGTATGGCCAGTCGGTCAACGCACCTCCTCTTGGCATATCACTGACATGTGGGACAGGAGTGTGAGCAAACCGATCTCAACTGACGGCAAGGAGCCAACCCGCCGTTCCTTGAGAAAGACGAGGAGCGAGAACACACAGATGGGCTCGCACGGAGGCCAACATATATACGAGCATGGTTGGTTGATCGATATCATTCATTACATGTTGGGCTGCCATTTTCCGCCCTTCTCCAGAATAAACGTGTACTTTATTAGAGATAAAAAATAAGAGTACAGATGCTCCACCATGTGGTTCTAGTAGTAGTACTACTCGTACTACTGTGCTTGGCTCTTCGCCTCTTCATGAAGTCCAACAATGATGGCAATCCGCATGTTGGGTACTACAATGTATGCCTCTGACAATCTGACACCGAATGGACTGATGCATGTCCACCGAGGGTAGGTTGCATTAGTCAAAAGGCGTAAGCGAGCTTCACCTTGTCCTGCAAGCTTCTCCTCGTTCTGTGAGTTGATGGGACACACCAAAAAGTAGTGCTAGTCCATAATCCCTCCTTTTCGGTTAATATGGATTAATCTTTTTTGCGGGTAAATGAGAGAGCTTTATTCATATATAAGCATTCTTAGGACGATCACCCAAGGCACTGGTCACTAGGAAGCGAGGTACCTCGCAAGAAAGAAGTAGGAAGCGAGGTGTTTCATCAAGCCAGCTCTCGGCCACATTCAAAGTGCAGCAAGAACGGTTCACACGAAGATGCGCCGCAAGGTTTGCTGACCTGTTTACATGCTGAATAACAAAAAAAGAGGAAATATTACCGAGCGCTACTATTTGTAATAGGATATGAGCCAGAATTAAGCGAGAATTGTGGCGAGTGTTCCATGCAATCAACTTCCATTATCACATGCGAGAACCCTCGAAGAGAACCAAATGTGTTGAAGATTGCTTTATCACATTTTAAAATTATAATAAGAGTGCAGACGCTCCTCCATCCGGTTCCTAGTACTAGTATCGTACGTACCTTGATAGACTATAGTAGTAGTACTAGTAAACTTTGCGCTTATTTGTTAGCCTATTCGGGAAGTCGAACAATAATAGCACTAGTAGTATAGTGTATGCTTGTGCAATCGACACGAATTAACCTTGCACGTCCACTACCTGAGCGAGGGAGAGCTTGCATTAGTCAAAAGTTTCTCCTTGTCCTGCGAGCCACCGCGCGCAAGCTTCTCCCGTCCTACAACCTTCTCCTCGTTCGGCAAGTTGACGGGACATATCAAAGTAATGCTAGTTCATACTGCCTCCTCTCCGGTTAATATGGCTTAATTTCAAACGAGATAAATACACTGTTTGTCACTGTATATTTGTAAAAATACGGTCTGTGGACTTCATAATATGCTCATTGCACTCAATATATATATTTTTTCCGGTGTTTATACGGTCACTAGCTCACCCTGACTGAGTATGTGTGTGCATGCATGTGTAGGTTGAGCACTTGAGCGTGACCGTGTGTGTTCCGTCATGTGCTCGGACATGCATGCATTAGGGCGTCGCGCGTGTTTTTGCATCCATGTGTATGTGTGACTGTTGCATACACGTAGGGGGGGTACGTTAAGGGGCCACTAAGGAGCATTCAAATCACACAGTAAGTTAGTCGGAAGAAGCAACCATCATTTCACTCTTGAATGACACGTACGCAATATAAAATGGTTGACATGGAGAGAAAACGAAAACGACTATATATACACTAGCAGGAGCCTAAGCTACAAGCCTGCTTGCTTAGGTTGCTCTCTTCACAAGCATAGAACGACGGGCACGATCCCGCTTGGTGGGGAAGGAACAATTATCTGCGTGAGACTCGGTGCGACATCGGCGAGGAGAAAACCCACGATCGGTGCATCCCAATCGGGGTCACTGGTACGGGCCGATGGCGTCCCAACCGCCCTTCTAGCTACAGCCCGGCGTCCCGGGTAGTCCATCTTCCTTTTGAGCCGGCTTGCTCCATCGCCGTAGCTCCATCTCCATGTCGATCTTTCTCTACTTCTACCGGCTTCTACTTGTGATGAGTTTATGTCTCATGAACTAGTGCCGTACTATTATTCTAATCACACTTCTTCAATATCTTTGCCATCAGGGATGCTTCAGTCGATTTTAGTGGAACGCACAAAAGCATCGTATGATCCGAGGGTGCCGACCATCTTTCCTTTGATGTGTTCTACGGCCAGGAAATTAAACCATGTTTAGGGTTTAGGGTTTAAGTCGTAGTGACCCCATCGGTAGTTTTTCTTTTCGTACACGCTCTCACAACTTTTTTCTTTAGTTGTGAAGTAAATATTGGCTATGATCTGTGAATCATTGAGATGCATCAGCATGCGTGTTAGTTTTCCTTTGTATTTGATGGAATGTTGTAACGAAGCAACCTTGGAATAGGAATGAAAATGGAGTGGAAAGTTTCCGTTTTCGGAGAAAAATGGAAACGGAGAGAAACCAATGTTTCGTTTCGTTGGATCGCGCCATCGAGCAAAACCAACGTTTAAATCACGTCTGTCGTGTTCGTGTCTCACCCTCCTCCACGGCTTGACCCCACACGGTCGCTCGGCATGCCACTCACCGCAAACCGAGTATACGATAACTTTCCCGCCTGCTTGTCGATGGATCGCGCCATGGAGTACTAGCACTACTGGAAGAGATTGACGAGTTGGGGGAGGACAGCTAGCTGTAGCACGGACTCCCAAGAACTTTTTACATGCATGTTGTGGCCGGCTATTGCGACCTTTGAACGCGGAGCAGCCGCGTGCACCCGGAAGCGGCGCCGGGCGACGCTCTCTCGGCCGGCGCGCCGCTTCAATGCCGGCGCCAGTGAAAGGTCGCATCCGATCTGGCCGGGCATGAATGCGGCACTGACCGTTTCTGGCGAGAAGCACGCGTGGGTGATGAAGAGGGTTCGGGTTGGTCAGGACCGGCCGTGGCAGCGGTCCGGACATGCGCAAACAAGAGATGATGTACATTAATATTGTTGTGTATATAATTAACAACGTAAATAATGTGCCAGTTTGACAAATATGATTGGAGATGGAGATGTAAATGGAATTTTACGTAAACACGGATATGCATGTATATGTCTATGTGTGTGTGCGCGATGACTCTCGCGACCTGGAAGCGGGGGCGTGTTTTGGATTGAGTTTTCTTTCTTGGTACGTTAGAAAATCAGTTTGTCTAATCCACATCTAGATGTTATTTAAGGGTATCACATCTAAGCTCCCACAAGTATATAATGTAGCAACAAGGAACAAAAAAACTAGGAAAAAAATAGACCACAAACAGAGTGGACATCAACTTAGATGTGACATAACTATGTCACATCTAGATGTGTCCTAGACAGATCCTTAAAAAATTGTCCGCCAGTTTTCGTTTCTTTTTTTTAAAGAGCAGCGTATTCTATTTAAAACCACTGCTATGGAGAGATTTTTGTACTCCATCATAGCCTCTTGTTTGATAGAGTTTCTCGCGTCTCGCTCTCTCACCCTCTCCATATCAAAACAAGATGACAGTGTCCACTCTATCTCTCTCCTCACCTGTGGTCACAGATCCGGCCGAATCCCGTCCGCTGTGGGAGGTGAGGAGGTGCAGCGTTGACGTTGTCGCTGTCGGCGACGGAGGAAGCCGATGCGCACCGTCCTCTCGGAGCCGGCGCTGGCGCGGACGAAGATCCTCCACGCCCTTGTTCGCTGCAGTCGTGTGGGAAGATCTCGCCCGCCATTCTAAACGACATCTCACCCACCTGAGGTATAACTTCTTGTACTGGTCCAGCTCCCCAGGTCGCTGCGTGCGGGTTTTCTTCTATGCGACTACTCCCCAGCTCCCCATACATAGTAGCTAGTGTTCGTCGGCTGGTCCAACATCACCTACTAGTACTATTATAGAGTAAATGCCACTCAAAAAGTTGTCCTGATTTATGCCTCGGTGGAGGTATACATGTTGTTTCGACAAAAAGTACATGGTGGTTGTGCGGTCATTGTCCATATGGTGGTAGTACTATCACTGGTTAAATGAAGAAATGCTTTTTTCTCGGGTATCCTGGTTTAGTTCCCATCAAGATAATTATGATGCTTGTGATTGTTGGTGTACTTTTCTTTAATTCTTATTGACAATTGAGATGTCGTTGCTAACCCTTTTTTATATTTTTGGAAACAATGACGCGTGTCTCCATACCGGGCATGTCTTCCTCAATTTTAGTGGAACTGCACAAAATTGGATGGCCATTGTTGTTCCGCCTCAACATCCTCTGCCACGTGGTTCTTCCTTCCTCGAGCTTGATTCTTGAGAAGAAAGCAGACCACGGTGAGGATTTGTCGAACTTCATAGGTGCCTCACCCAAACTTGATGCCAAATGGATGACGCATCACCACGATGACCTATCGATGCTCATGGTTGCGCCTCATGGTTGCGTCGGCTGGTGAAGCTGATCGATTTTCAATGAAAAACAAGTTGTCTTCCATCAGTGCTCTTTGCTTGTTACGCACAAAGATGATATCCTTCGTCGGTTCACCTTGGTTGCGTTGGAGACGCGGTCATCTTTCACGTTGGTGCAATTTTATCACACAATTGGCTATGAACCAAATGTTTCCTCGAAGAAGGATCAACGTTGGTACTAAGAGCATAAGTTTTGTATTGATTTCTAAGCCTTCTCACAACTTTGTCTCCGACTTCCTGTAATTTTATTTGTCCAGCTATTAACTTTGATTTAAAAAATGGTGTGGACTAAAAACCCGGATGGACGTACTAGCCCTCCATTTTTATTTACTCCGCATATTAGATTTGACTGAAGTCAAACTTTGTAATACTCTCAAACCTTTCCCGTAATTGAAATTAAAATTCTTTATTTGTACACACTCTCACACGTTTCTGATAATTTGGCGCATGTGTGGTTGTTCACTGAAGGGAGGGTAGTGTACCACACATGAAGGACAGGAAGTGTGAATAGGACGCGTGGGCGTGGATCGTTAGTTCATCGGAAGTAGTACTAGTTTTCTTCACTGTACATTAATAAAGAGTTTCGTTTCGTACTTACACAATTTAAAACGATTGTTATGGAGAGAATAACAAAACCACTCCACTATATATTAGTCGTATACACGAGAGTACTATATGGACGCAGCTTCATTGACTTAGTGCACTTTTGCCTTTGGATTTATGACGGTGGGCCCAAAATGTGGCTGGCTCACCTGTCATACAGCCAAAAGCAGGTGCAGTGAAGGCACCGGAGCTCAGTCCGTACTACAGTAGTATATATATAAGCGGGAGCCTCGGTGCTTGTTCGCTAGGGTTTGCACTCTCCAGACGCTCGCCGCACTACATATATGTTACACGTTGGAGGCTCAGTGTTCATTTGCTAGGGTTTGCTATATTCACAGTCTCTCACCCTCTCTTCACCAGATCTAAACAAGACTGCGTTGGCCTCTTGACTCTCTCTCCCTCTCACATTTGGTGAAGGAGGCGTCCGTATCCCGTCGCACGGGAAGGGAGGAGGAGCAGCATTCACTCTATTGCCTTGGCGAGGGAGGCAATCCACTTGCCGGCTGCTGTTCTCTTTCACCCAGGCGCTTTGTCTTGGGAGGGCAGCGACCCCTTCTTCCTCGCTGCCGTACGTAGTGTGGGCAGATCCGGCCTCCCGCCGCACGCCTTGCCACATCCCGACGAACCTAAGGTATAAGTTTCTTTCAAACCGTCATTGCTCTAGCTGCATGTGGATCTTTTTCAATCTGTAGTCGAATCTAGGTCTTGGTTCAAAGAGGAAAGAAGGGTGCGGTGGGCTGGAGCAAGAATGTAGGATGTGGTTCAATGAGGAAAGGAGGGGCGGAAAGTAGTATAGACTGGCTATCCAGCCGCTTTGTAGGTCGAAAAGGGAAAAGGGGGTAACCCAGTACACACATCTATAAGGAACCGATCTCTTTGTTGAAAAGGGAAAGAAACTGGGGGGTCGGGTAGTTTGTGCAGGACTAGATTTGCTGCCCTCACATAGGAAGAAGGTTCAAAGAGAACAAATATGGGACCAGCGCATATATGCTGCTTGGCTACATAGTCTACATCACCCATTTATACGTGTGGACGCACATGGTGCTGGCATGTCCCATACAACTATTTTGCTGTTGTTAATCTAAGAATGCCGCCGGAAATTGAAGCAATGCCACTATTAAAAGTAAATTACATTTTTAACGAATGTTGTTTCAAGAGAATGTCTCTGTTAATATGAATCAATGCAACCGTTTTAGAAATGCTACTGTCCTACTTTGTTTTCCATCTAAGATAAGTTAGATGCTTCTTTCTGTCACCGTTTGTTTCATCCTCCTTTATCGGCAAGTAATTGTTTCCTTTTTTGCCTCTGTTAAAATAGGGGTATCGATTCAACTTGTTGCTATTGCGACATTTTGCTTCGCTACTCGAAACACTTATGTTTTAATGTAGCGACCAGACCCGAATGGATCAAGTCTCTGTGCTCAGTGTCATCCCTGGATCGAATGTCGACACCACACAAGATGCCGAAGGATTTATAGCAGAGTAGCAATCACACACTTATTACATCGTTGTCCCCTAGGGAACTTAATACAATAATATGGCTTAAGGCCATCTAATAATAACAGCGGAAGGCTTGGAAGATAAGTGAGTCCATCAACTCCATCGGCATCATTGAGTATAGAACCACGACCTAACACCTTACTCGTTATGCGAAAAGTGCATAGCGTGAAAGTTGCAGCCCGAAAACGGGTCAAGACATGGAATATCCGGCAATGTAACACATAGAGAGCAATGAAGGAATAAGCCTATACTACATGCATATATGGCTGGTGGTAAGGCTCTCTGATTTACATTTTTGCATAAAGCTAGTTTTTCCCTACTGCAAAGGAATAAATTATTTAACTATCATGGTGGTTGTTAAACATTGAGAATGGTTGACAGCATCCTCAATCCCAATTAAAAAGTACTCATTAAAACCCAATATCTTTTATTAGAAGTCACATGTTGAGATTCACATGATATTCAATTACGGATACTCAAAGCGTCCATAACCGGGGACACGGCTAATCATGATTAGTTTATACACTCTGCAGAGGTTTGCGCACTTTTCCCCACAAGACTCGATCGCCTCCGCTTGGTTCTCGCACTACATGGTGTTTGAGAAGCGGATGACCGAGACATAGTCTTTCGTAAGCGCTTAGCACCTTACATGTGGGTAGACCGTACCAACCTACATCCCCTACATCAGCTAGCCTACCCGTAAGAGTTCGCACAACTTAGTCAACTACGCCAGAGCCCATAATTGGCTTGTGGCTGCACACGGAAGTTTCGGTTTGAATAATCTTATGATCCCTCGAGCACTGGGTGGCGGTCCGAAGAAATCTGAGCAAGTCCTCGATGGAAACCGGTGCCTCAATCCACCCGGATGTGTGTTTAGGTTGCCACCTTAGATAAACCATTAATTAACAATCTCACATCTGTCATGGATATTCACTCACCCAATCCACGTCTACTAGCATAGCATGGCATAATAAGCAAACGTGAAGTAACTCCCAAGGTTTCATAAGTAAGCAGTAATAGGTACTACCTCAATCTACTTCCCAACCCACAATTTAATTAGATCCTAAACATGCAAGTGTTTGAGGGCTTGATCTAATGCAATAAAACTGGGTAGTAGAAAAGGTATGATCAAGTGTTACTTGCCTTGGTCGATGATCCATGAGACCTAGAGATTCAAGTAACAAGCGGCGCACTCCGGGTGATCTAACGCAGACAAACAACAAGCATACAATAAGTACTCATCTAATGCACAGGAAATCTCGAATAAAAGATCTAACCAGAGAGTTCAACTTAAGAACCCTGGTTGCAAAAGAATCGAATCAAATAAAGCATCGAAAGTCGAAACTCGAGAGAGAACGACTCGATTTAGCAATCTGAAACTAGGTCAAAATTTTACAGTAGCAAAACTCTGTGTAAGTAGGTTAGTCGAACGGCGGTTTCAGAACGAAACTCGGTAGCTTGAATCACCTGATTCCGATAAACGAGCGAGAAATTAAACAGATTTGAAAATTGAATCAAATCAAAATCGAGAAAATAACGGATTAAATCCGATTAAAAGAAAACGCATTTAACGGATTAAACAGCGGACGTTAGATTAACAGAACTAATCCAACGAACACGTTCATTGAAACGAGCGGGTCGGTGAACGTTCACTAAATAAGAAAACCGAGAAAATAAAAAACCATCTAGGGTTTTGAAAAAACCGAACATCTCGAGAAAACCGGATCGGGTTTTTCTAAAAACCGGATCGGGCGGCGGCGAGGCTACCTCCGGCTAGTCGCTGGGCTCCGGGCTCGGTGGGCGGGCGGTGGGGTCCCAGGTCGGGTCGGCGGGTGGCGGGTGGCGACGTGGCGGCGGCAAGGCTCTTCGTGGCGGCGGCGGCTCGGGTTGAGGCGGGCGGCGGCTCGGGGTGAGGAGAGGGGGGTGGCGGCGGTATAAATAGGAGGGCTCCGGTGCCTTGTGGGAGGGGCACGGGCGGGCCGGCGAGCGAGCCGGACTGGCGGCGGCGGGGGCTCCTCATGGGCGCCAGGGGAGGGCGGCTCGGTTGGGCCGGTGGCCCTTAGCCCAAAGGCGGGCGCGGATTTTTTTTTTAAAACAAAACTTAAACGAATTTAAAATAAAACCAAACGAACTCCAAATTAAATAAAATTAATTTTCTCCGACTCCTAAAAATGAGTCGAACAAAATGAACTTTAAAAACGGGCAAATATGCATATTTTTTTTAAAATGCTCATTTTTGCCTAAAGCAAATAAATCTTTCAAAACCAAATTTGATTTATTTATAAAATCTTCATTTTTCCTAAATGTTGGGAAAGTCATATTATTCCCTCTCTTAATTTTTTTATCGAAAAAACTTTATGAAGATAATTAAATAAATCCAATGATCCTATTTTCAAAATTTGAGAAAGCCCAAATATGAAAATAATGAAACTTCCAACTCTCTCCGAGGGTCCTTGAGTTGTGTGAAATTTTCTAGGATCGGAAAAATGTGAGAAAATATGATATGCATGATGACCTAATGTATAACATTCCAAATTGAAAATTTGGGATGTTACATGTTTTAAGAGTGTTTTGTGCAGTTCAACTTGAATGTCACACCGGTGACTTTGCTTAATTTTGGTGGAACTGCACAAAAGGAGATCGAGATTTGTTTCCAGTCTTCGTGGCGAGTTGTTTCAAATCTTGGTCTCAACCACATGATGTGCAGTGTGCTTTGATATTTTGTGCTACTTGTTTTGGTAATGTTTTAAATAAATGTTGAATTGAAGCTATTGTATTGCTGTCTTTTCCCATTAAGTAGTGAACAAAATGGGACCAACCCAGACATGATGCTTGTTGCTTTGTTACAACAAATTCAGCATCACCCCCTTTATAAGCCAGTAATTGATGCCACTCTCAGAATTAACTACTGAATCTTATTTCAAAACTGCAACACTTGTTAGGGATTGCCGGGATTACCATTTTTGTGGCCGCATGTTTCATCCTCCTTTATTAGCCAGTAATCGATTCCTTTGTAGCCTCTGTTTAAACAGGGATATCTATTCAACTTGTTGCTATTGCGACATTTTGCTTCGCTTCTGTAAACAGTTTGCTTGATTTGATGCAAGCTGCACAAAACGAGATTGGATTTCCTATTCGTATTCGGCAGATTCGTATTTTATCTTGTCCGTCTCATGAAAGGTCAAGATCTGAGGCCTTCATCCACATGATTGTGCAGTGTGCTTTGAGATGTTGTACTATTTGTATTGGTACTATTTTAAATAAATGTTGAATTGAAGCTATTGTATTCTGTCTTTTCCCATTAAGTAGTGAACAAAAATGGGACCAACCGGACATGATGCTTGTTGCTTTGTTACAACAAACTCGTGCATCACCCCTTTATAAGTAGATGGAAGCACATCTTGTTGTTGCGCCCACTCTCCCCTGGAACTGTTTATGCTTTTCGTTAATCTAATGTCATTTGGTAAAATTAAGCAATGCCACTCTCAGAATTAATTAACTCTGAATCTTAGTTCAAAACTGCAACACTTGTTAGGAATGGTACTATCCTCGCTTTGTAGTTCTTTTCGACATGTTTAACCAAGGTATTGTTAAGATAATGTCTCTGTTAAAATGAATCAGTTGCATTGTTTTAGGAATGGTACTTTTACGCTTTGTCGTTCTTTATACATGTTGAAACAAGGCCTTTATTAAGATAATGTCTCGCCAATATGAATGAATCACACCGATGGAGAATTGCTACTCTCGTGCTTTGTTTCCCATTAAGATAAAGTAGATCAAGATGCTTTTCTTCCGGGAGTACAAGTCATCAACCATTATTTCTCGAATTGTTTCCCTTATACCTATTGTTGCTTACAGGATATCAAAATTAAAGCTCGGTTTTATTCCGACTTGATTTTAGTTGAAGCGCACAAAAGGAGCCAATGTGTCCAAGGCAAACTGCTGCATTCTTGGGTCCAGATTGGTCATTCCACTTTGCAGAAAGAAGCGATCCTTTATTTGCGCTACATTCTGAAGGAATGACCGAGAAGCTTTACAGAGTATTATTAGACACCGGTGACATGGCTAGTCTGCAGAGACCATTGGCAATTTAAACACACGTGGAGTGCCCTGGGCAAAAAGTGCCCAAACAAGTACAAGAAGCTACGACAGGACTCCACGATCATAGGCATTACATATTTTGAATGGGAAAAGCTTGTCAAAGTTTAATCATTGATGTTAGGAAGAAGACGTTAGTTTAATATATTGGAATAGGAAAACCTTGTCAAAATTTGCTCATTGATGTTAGCCAGAAGACATGCATTTGATATTTTTGAGTGGGACGCCCTTCTTTGTGACCAAAGGTCGAGTGTTTTTTCCTATTCCTGTGTTCGGTTTAGAAGTAGTTACTCTGCTGAGATATTCCTGTGTTAAGAGTTTGTTCTGAATATTGTCTATGTAATGCCAGGCTTTGTGTTTGATTGCAAAGTTGAGCTTGGAATGTTGTGGCATGCAGCATCACGAGCTGTTCACCGTGCCTCCTGACAATAATGCTTTGTATTGTTTTGCATGTCGATCTAATGCCCGTTGATTTGCTTGTTAAGAAGATCATCCTCTTACATTGTTTTCGTGCTTAAGAAGTTCATCGTCGATGTTTCATTCATAGCCTATCGACAAGTCGGGTAGGTTAGACGTGAAACCATATGATCTTCCAACCAACTCATGATATTAGGCCATGATTGGATCGTCGTTTTCCAACCAAAACCGCTTGTAAAACTAACACTTGTAAATTAAAGCAGATGGTCTCGGGCGAAGGCGCTTGGTTGGTCGATTTTGACTAGTAAAATATCGGAAGTACTTCACACACGATAAAACGCTGAACGACACTCGGACGATTGCTAATCCAGCCGTTAGCTGCTGTTTCAGCCTTGCCCATGGATGGCATGATACGCACGTCGTGCATGTATCGTCTGGTAATGTCGTCCATATAGCAGTGCTCGTAAAATATACACGGGTCTCTAAAATTACACGCGTAACCCGCCGGTTTTACTTACAGACCTCGGGCCCTCGGTTTCATTACGCCTGTATTTTACCGTTGTTTCCGATGACGAGTAAATTACACTTGTATGTTAATACATGTTTGAAATAAACCAGAGCTCCCAAGCGCGGCCTTACCGTTTCATGCCGTCTTAGTTTATTGAAGGTGCTCATAGGTGTTCGATGATCCTGGCTTCCTGAATGAGCAGCGGGCGCTGTATCAGACCATCCATAGGGCCCGCGAGGCCCTCTCCGTTGTCCTTTGAGTTGTTGCGCTCGCCGTGGCGCCGAGCATTGTTAACATCGTCAACGAACATGAGGATTCAGGAGATGACTTTATTTTGTTGGATGACACTAGGGACCCACTAGGTCCATAGCCGCATCGTCTTGTAAGTGCCTCCTTATTATGTACAACTATATTTTTTTGCTTTCTCCTGGTTTCACGACATCATGGTCCCACACCATTGTCAACCTATGTAGTCAATATAAGCGAGAGAATTGCACAAGGTGCGGCCGACAGTGGGGCCAAGCAGCTCGGCAAGATTTGTGTTTTTTAGGCGTGAGCACTGCAGAGTTTTTCTTGGCGATGATTTCGTTGTTGTTCGGAGGAGAGCTGGGTATTAGCTGGCGGGCTGTGGCCCGTCTAGCCCGAGCAGATATCCAGCCCAGATACTAAATTTTTCAAGATGAAAATGGCTAGCCCACCTATATGTCTTTTTGAGGAATACCCAGGCAAGGTCAACTTGTTATTCTCCGCCCCGCTGGGCTGCAAATCTTTCCTAGGAGGGATGCATTAGGCTTAACAGGAAAATGGGCTTTAAAAATAATAAATGGG
Organism: Aegilops bicornis; assembly: GCA_021605145.1. Lineage (NCBI taxonomy): Eukaryota > Viridiplantae > Streptophyta > Magnoliopsida > Poales > Poaceae > Aegilops > Aegilops bicornis. The sequence continues at coordinate 298,659,392 of CM038669.1, forward strand.
ATGTAATTATAAAAACTAGGCAGTAACTATAAAAAATGCACCAAACATGATATTAGTTTATAAAATATTATTTATGGATTTTGAAAATCTTAAATATTCGTTGTTGCGCGCGCAATGTTTCGTTGGATTTTTACGTAATACAAATTTATGTTTAATGTGACTAGAAATTTCGGGATAAAAATATTTCGGATCCCATCAAAATGTGGGAAATTTTATTGAATTATGTCTTCAACGGTTGGTTGAAATTATTAATCGTTGTCCTAGCTAGAAAATGGGATGTACTTTTAATAAACTGTAAATGGGCTGTTGTAAATTCCATTAGAATTCAAAAATGGGATGTACATTCTTACAAAATGCAAATGGGCTATAAGTTCTCTGCCACACACTTGTGGGCCTACTAAGTAATAGCGTCCCTAAAAAAATATGTTGACGCGTATGCAAGGCTTTGTCAACTTATTATAGTCAACACGGTTCTAGCAGCAGTGGCCGTTGGATGTCTATCCAACGGATGTCGTGCTTCTTCTTCAATCTCGGATATTCTTAGCTTCGGCCGCCCAAAAAATGATTCCTCCCCCTGACATCTGGGGCGCACCATTTCGGAGGCTGACCTGTGGGCCTACTAAGTTGGAGCGTACCAAGGGCTTTGTCAACTTAGTCAATATAAACGATTCTAGCTTCAGTGACCGTACGATGTCCATCCAACGGCCGTAGTGCTTCTTCAACCTCTGGTCTTCTTGGTCCAGCCGCCCAAAGCAGCGCCGGTCGTGCCGCCTGCTCCTGCCTCCCGTGGCGGGGTCTTTGCTGCAATGGAGGCCTCACCGCCCCATACTACTCCCACCTCGGCGGGACATCCCTCCACTCACCCACACCCCCTGTTATTCTGCGGCGACAGTAGCCTCACACCGCAGCCGAACCAGTGAACCCTCGTACTCCTCTCTGCGCGGGCTTCCACTACTACGTCTTCCCCGGCTCCACGTCGTCCCCTTCCTAGGCCTCACCATCGTCCACCGCCGTGGTGCTCTCGGCGCGGCGTGGTGAACATGGTCAACGACCGACTTCCATCGGAAGAGTACTGTACATGGAGAGGCTGACAGTTGGGTCCACGGCGGCCGCAAGGAAGTGCCTCCTTATTAGGCGCAAAATAATTATTCCTCCACCTGACAGCGGGGACCCACCGGACGGGCCACCTTATTTCGTGAAAAAAATGTTTCCCCCCTGACTGCTGGGACCCATCGGATGGGCCACCGTATTTCACGAAAAAAACGTTCCCCCCGCTGTCAGCTCGGACCCACCGGAAGTGCCTCCTTATTACGCACAAAAAAATTAATACCGCCCTGCTAGCTGGGACCCACCCAGGGTCGAGGCTGACTTGTGGGCCTACTAAGTTGACGGGGACGGAGGGCATTGTCAACTTAGTCAATATGAACGATTCTAGCTCCGTGACCGTCGATGTCCATCCAACGGCCGTAGTGCTTCTTCAACCTCTGGTCTTCTTGCTCCGACCACCCAAAGCAGCGCCGGTCGTGCCACCTGCTCCTGCCTCCCATGGTCGGCTGTGCTGCCGTGGAGGCCTCACAGCCCCCTACTATTCCCACTACTGCCCAGGCCCTGCGGCGATGGCAGCCTCACACCGCAGCCGAACGAGTGAACCCTCATACTCCTCTCCGCGTGGGCATCCACTGCCGCGTCTTCACCGGCTCCGCATCGTCTCCTTCCTAGGCCTCGCCGTCGTCCACCGCCCTGGTGCTCTCGATGCGGCGTGGTCAATGTGGTAAAGGAACGACTTCCATTGAACGTGGGTATGCGTGGAGAGGTCGATTTGGGTCCACGGGCGGCAAAGAAGGAAGTGCCTCCTTATTACGCGGAAAATAATGATTCCTCCACCTGACAGCAGGGACCCACCAGACGGGCCACCGTATTTCATGAAAAAACGTTTCCCGCTGACTACTGGGACCCACCAGCTACACCTTCGCACGCAAGGAAGTGCGTCCTGGCAACAAAAAAAACCGATTAGCCCCCCAGACTGCTGGGACCCACTAGCTACATCTTCGCATGCAAGGAAGTGTGTCCGAGCAAAAAAAACCAAAACGATTCGCCCCCTGACTGCTGGGACCCACCAGCTACATCTTAGCAGGCAAGGAAGTGTCTGACAGTCGGGACCCACCTGGTCGAAGCGTACGTAGCGTTGTCATTCTGGTCGCGAACGTGTATGTACATATATACTGGTCGATGTAGAGGCGCACACGTGTCGTAGTAGAGGTGCGTATGTGTCGTAGTAGAGGCGCGTACGTGTCGTAGTAGAGGCGCGCACGTAGCATGTACACGTACGTACAGCGGCCAGGGTGCAAGAAAGAAAATACGGCCACGTACATACATACGGGCGGGGTCTCGAACGCCTACTCGCGCATACGTACGGCCAGGGCTCGTGTACATGGCTGGGTCGGAACGGAGAAACAATGTCGTCGTCGTGTTCATGGGGAGGCAATGGAATGCGTCGTGTTCATGGGGAGGCAACGGAATGCATCGTGTTCATGGGGAGGGGTGTGGCGTACCGCAAAACGGAGGAAACGGACCTCCTACGGTCGAAACGGGGGTCCTGTTGATCGGGAGGAGTGTGGCGAACAGCAAAACGGAGGAAACGGACCTCCTACGGTCGAAACGGGGGTCCTGATGATCGGGAGGGATGTGGCGCACCGCAAAACGGAGTAAACGGACCTCCTACGGTCGAAACGGGGTCTGTTGATCGGGAGGGTGTGGCGTACCGCAAAAGCGGACAAAAGCGGACCTCCTACGGTCAAACGGGGTCCTATTGATCGGGAGGGGTGTGGCGTACCGCAAAAGCGGACCTCCTATGGTCAAACGGGGTCTGTTCATCGGGAGGGGTGTGGCGTGCATCGCAGCGGAGACTCCACGGGATACTGTTCATCTCCACCGTCGACCTCCTCCGGCCTCCACGGGCCACCATCAACCTCCTCCGGCCTCCACGGGCTCCTGTTCATCCAGCCTCCACCGCCGCTACTCCACCGCATCGTTCAACCACCCTCCACGGGCACCCCTCCATCATCTATCGTTCATTCAGCCCTCCACACAACGGGGTCCTGTTCAACCACCCTCCCCGGGCCCCCCTCCCCCGTCTCCTGTTCATCCAGCCCTCCCCCCCCCCCCGGGGGCCTGTTACTCCAGAGGCAACGCCACCCCTCAATGTTCAGCCAACCCCCCATAGCGCTCACTGTTCATCCCAGAGGCAGCATCGACCGGCTTCAGTTAGCAGCAGTAGCGAAGGAATCGCTCGACCGGGTTCAGTTAACAGCCATTGATCGATCGCTCGGGTTCAATAACGCGTAGCCTGCAGTGCAATTGCTCGAGTTCAGTTAGAGCCCAATGCCTCGCTTGGGTTGATTAGAATAACGCCTACCGCACAGCAGCGTCACGTGTCACGAGAAAGCAGCGCATCGCTTCGCCCCGACCTCCCACCGTAATCGGGAACTCCCCAAAATTTCCCTCCCCCTCGCTTCTACCATGGTTTTTTCCTTCATGGACGGCCCAAAGAATGTCATGCAGCTGCGTCTCCGGCCCGCCCAGGACGAAAAGCCCATTTTCTTTCATGATTTTTTGTCATAGAAGTAGGAGCCCACCACATCTATGATGATACCGGGTTTTGTCACAATTATCGTCATAGAAGTGTCATATGTGTGACAGAAAAATTTTCATTCGGCCCAAAATGTCACGGATGTGTCTTTTTTGTAGTGTATGGGTCGTCTCCATACGGTGTTGGCGACCGGCTGGTGGATGGCCGTCGTCGACTCCAACTGTGACTCTCAGTTGGACTAGATGATCGTTCGCATCGCCAACAGGTTCACCGTCGTCAAGAAGCTCGTGGACGACATCGCCGTACTCCTCCATCCCGCGCGCCCGGGCTCCTCATTGCCTGCCACCCTAATCGGCCTCCTAGTCGGAACCTCTTTGAAGCACTGGTGGCCCTGCGAATGCCCGCCGACGCCACGAAGAATCTCCACCTGGAGGTCGCGCTTGCTGCGAGGCGCCTCGCCCTGCAAGAAATCGTCGACCTACACATCCATGTGTACGAGCGAATCATGTGCATAGGTATCTACAAGGCCAGTGAGGACACTACGATGTTGGCCTTCTTTAGCCGGCTGGAAGCCTTGGATGCCTTAGTTGAGAAGCACCTTGACCTCGCCACACAAGCCGCTGCCCCTTAGCCACCGGTCGGTGGCCCGGCCGGCGCACTGAGTTGAGGAGGAGGAGGTCGTACGTTGATGGATGCATCTTTCTTCTTGCCTCCTGTAACCACCACTGCGATTGCATCATCGTGGACTTAATTCTTATTTTGCTATTGCATTCTCGTTCCTGTCAATACAGACATGTGTGATCCCTTTGCTCAATATAGACATGTCCGTTCTAGTATTATTTTGATTGGCTTGAATGAAGGTCTATCCCGCCGTTAGGCGCCGTAGCGCTGTGCTCGCCATTAGGCGCCGCGGCGCGCTCTGCTCGCATCCGTCGGCGCGCTTGGCTTGTGGATTGCTTTTCCTTGCGTTTTCAACTGCTATATGCATATATATATATATATATATATATATAGGGTGGGTCTATTATGATAACACCCCTTAAGACCTTATTCTTCACACCCAAACCTTATTCTGCTAACGCTTACGAACCGCACAGGTAGCTACAAACTAACGATGTGAGCTGCCTTGAACAAAACACCTACCCCACCTAATCCTATCGCCCCTCCCCTTGCCCTCTTCTCTGGTCCTCAACCCACCCCGCCGCCGCACCACCTCCACATGCCACCCCGCCGCCACACCACCTCCCACCCCACCGCCGCACCACCTCCCACCCTGCCGGCGCACCACCTCCCTCCCACGCGTGGCCGGCGTCGGATCCGCGCGTCGCCGTTCCTGCCAACCACCGGGTCGAGGGGGTGCTGGATCCGCCCCGTCGCCGTCCTCCCGCGTCTTGCCGACGACGGATGCGCCTAGCGGGGCCGGTGAGCTCGGGGGTCGCCGGCGGCTCTTTCCTCCCCGTTCCTCCACCTCCTCCCTCCCATCCCGCTGCATCCAGCCCGACTTCTTCCTCTCCGACCACGGCCGAAAATCCCTGACGCTCGCACTCCTCCTCTCTGTCCATGGCCAGACGCAGGCCGGGGCATCGTCTCTGACCTCCGCCAAGATCCACGGCCACCGCGCCACCACTCCCTTACCCCCCCTCAGGCCATGCGCCCCTCCCGCGACTCCCAGCCACTCGATCCAGGCCGCGTCGGCCGTCCCGCGGCGCGTTGCCGCCGGATCCAGGCCGCGCCGACTCTCCTGCGCCCCCCTGCCGCCGTCTTCAGGCCGCGGGCACCCCTTCCTTCCCTCCCCATCCGGCAACCTGCAGGACGCCCCTCCCCTGTCCCTGCAAAACTCCCTCCAGCGGGCCTCCTCTCCCTGCAAAACTCCCTCCGGCAAGGCCCAGTGCACATCCATCCCCGCGGCTCACATGCAGTTTGGCCAATGATGGCATGTGGTATGGCGTGCGACGACATGCAGTTCTTCACCTTCCCTACAGTACACGAGAAGAGCCCCCGACGGTGCCAGGTGAGTCCCTCCCTTTGTTCGACTTCATCCGTCGTGGAGCGGTGCCTACAACGGCCGCCCGACGTGGCTGCGTTGTCGTGCCTTGACCTCACTGTCTTTCTCACCTCTGTGTAGGCCGACGGCTGGACGAGAGGAGGTGCTATCCTTCCATGGCGCATCCATGGCGGCTCACCCCCGTGTCAACGAGATTTGTTATTTGCTTCACTGATTTTGTGTTTTTCTGAAGAAAAAAATTCAAAGTGCAATGTAGTCCGCTGTTATTTGCTCTTGAGATCCAACTTGCTTATTTTTACAGGAAGAAAAGCGACGCAGTTCGGTTGAATGCCGCGTTGCATTTTTTTGAAGTTTCGTCATGCAGTTTGGAGCGAGCCTCCCTCTCGTGAAGTCCTTCGGCGCGTCCATGCAGCACGGCAAGTGAGTGTGTGCAGTCCAGGACACTTGGGTCGCTTGTGGCCGTCATGCAATGCCCATGCTACTCCCCTCTAGGGAGCTTTGTGTTTTTTTCATGCAGTGTGGTTGTGTGAATCATGCAGTTCGTTTCTGATTTGTGTGTGCGTATATTTTTTAGTGTGAGTTCCCACAGTTTGAAAAAACAGATGCAATGCGGTGTGAAACAAAAATGCAGTCCACCCGCCTCCTCCCCGCAGTGCAAAATTCAATATTAACCAAAAATATATATGCACGATTGCACTAAGGGAATACCAAAAAACTACATAGAGAAAAAAGAAAAAGGAAAATGCAGTGCACTCTGGTCTTATATATGCAGTGCACCATGAAGGACTTTGAAGTCCACATCATTTGGAAAAAAATGTATTTACAAAAGTTTACACTGTGTCCATTCAAGACGCTTAAAATAATGAAAAAAGAAACTAATGTGGCTCACTTTTGAGAGTTCTTGCGGTTCACTTTTAAGAGTGTTGCATTTCACTTCCTCGTCTAAGAAAAATTAAGTCTGACAAAAGAAACGATGAAGTGCACTTCTCCATCGGCCTTGATGCGGTTTCTTCCTCGTCTTCAAAAATTTAGGAACCACAACAAAGAAAACCATGCAGTTCTCTTGCCCGTCTAATGCGGTGCGGCATTTAAATCCGATGCACGGTCACGGTTTCGATGGGATGAAATCATACGACGTCGATTTGGGTGTCGCGAAAAACAGAGTGCCCGCATTTTGGTAATTTGAAAACTGCTCTTAAACCGTAATGAATTAGAGAGAGTGTTCTACATGAAAAAGTTGCGTCTCGTTTATATCTTTCCAAGGGCGTATGATTTGAATTATTCCGACCAGCCGTTCGTAAAAACTTCGCGAAAAAACAGCCGCTGCCTCTCGAAGTCAGCCGCACGATTTTCAAAATTAACTAAAAATTGTAAGGAATCTCAAAACCATTTCAACATATGAAAGTTGCGCCTTGTCCGTAGATTTCCAACGGCGTATCTTATGTCTCGTTTCGACAAACGGTTAGAAAACTGGAGCAAAAACAGTATCGAAAATTTCAAAAAATTTGAAAAACAGAGTTCCGTGATTTAGTAAATTTGAAACTGCTCTTAGACCGTAATGAATTAGAGAAAGATTTATATATGAAAAAGATGCGCCTAGACGATATCTATCGAACGGCGTATCGTTTGCTTCGTTCCGACAAGCGGTTTAGAAAAAAAACGCGAAAAAACGCTCGCTGCCACTCGTCATCCACCGCACTATTTTCAAAACTGCTCTTAAACCGTGTGGAATCTCGAAAAGTGTTCAACATGTCGAAGTTGCGCCTAATCCATAGCTTTTCAATGGTATATTACACGCCTCATTCCGGTAAACGGTTAAAAAATTAGGTCGAAAACAGTACCGAAAAAATAACGCGTGCAGTTTTTTTCCGACAAGAAGTTCACTAGTCTCTATTGCAGTGCTCGTCGTCAAAATGATGCAGTGCGCTTCTGTTGAGCGTGCGATGCGAAGTGGTGTGCAGAATAGTTATTACGCTAATATTAGCAGAATAGACCGTATATATATATATATATATATATATATATATATATATATATATATATATATATATATATATATATATATATATGGTTGCTTTCGCCGTTGAGGCGATCATGAGCGCTCGCTTGTGTCCTCCACATGGCTCGCCAACAGTTGGGCTGCGCGATCACGTCGGGGCCCTGTGCATCTTGATTTGCGCGTAGCGTTAATGCCGATGCGATTACGTGCGACCGCAGCTGGAGTTCTGCCGCAAATTAGAATTTCCATCAGGGCCTGCCGATATTCCTAGCCGTCCGGCTACCCCTTTAATTCCCGTGGCCATTATAACCTTAGTCTCTTCAACCTTTTGATCGCGCCCCACAACACAACAAGCACACCCATGATGACACATAGAGAGGGGATGTCCAGCGGTGCTCCAATGGAGTTAGGCGAGCATAGAGTGGAGACCCACGCAAGGGAGACGGATCTCTCGGTGGTGTACACCATTGACCCGGCCATGGTGGACGACTACATCAACGGCGTTGAGCAGTTGCTTGCTGGAGACAAGTACAAGGTGGTTGGCATCGACCTCCAGTACACCGTCAGTCGTCCCGGCATAGATCAGAAGGTTGTCGTTGCCCAGTTGTGCGTGCGCCATCATGTCCTCATCTACCACTACTGCATGGCCACAGAGCCTTGCGACCGTTTCAACAGGTTTGTCAACAGCACCGACTACAAGTTCTCCATGGTGGAAACCAAATACGATGTCAAAGCGCTCAGTATTACGGGCTTAGCCTGCAAGAACCTTGACGAAATCCGTGACCACTACAGGGTCTGGGGCAGCACGAAGAAGGACTCCCTGGTCGAACTCGCCTCGGCCATCATCGACCCCTACTACAAAAAGATGAAGCATGATGCCCAGAGAACAAGCCCCCTATCCTAGCACATGGCCTGGATGCGGCAACTAGATGAACGTCACCTCAAGTTTGTGGCCAAGAGCGTGTACACATTCTATGAGATGCACAGGAAGATCATTGACATGAGGAAGTGCCTCGTTACCCACATCGACGAGCCCGGATCGAGCCACAAGCAGAGCAAGCGTCACAAGAAGTAGATGATGATCAGATGATCATTTATGCTAGTTAATCATGCATGTAATATATAGTTTACTTTATTGGTGTGTGGAAATGTCATGTGTGTAGTAGCCACCTATGTAATTATGCATGTAATAGTTTACTTTGGTGTGTGCAAATGCCATGGTTGTAGTAGCCACCTATGTAAGTGGATATTTAATTTGGTTATGCAAGCATGTCCTTATAAGTGTGTGTGTGTGTGTGTGTGTGTGTGTGTGTGTGTGTGTGTGTGTGTGTGTTGTTCTGTATGCAATCCCATCGCACAACACACACGTCTTGTTAAGTTGAACCGTTTCTGTTCACTTGTGTCAACACAAACAGTTCGTCCGAGTGAGCCGCATGCCGTATATCACACACACCTTCATTTGGGTGGCCGTTTCTTTTGTGTTGCCTAATCACAAACAATTCATCAGAGTGAACCGTATGTTGTACATCGCACACACCTTCATTTGGCTGCTCGTTTCTTTTGTTCCTCCTCATTAAAAACGGTTAATTGAACTGACCGTATGCCATGAATCACACACGCAACTAAAATCTGAACCTTGTTTGATGCATCCTCCATCGCAAACGTTTTGCACCTTTTTTGACGGGTTTTTTACACCACCATTTGCGATTATGGCATCGCACACAGTTTCGTCGAAGGGTCTCTGATCATACTGTCGCGTTAGCAGCATCCTGCAGTAGTGCTAGGTGAACCTCGGTTGGGGGGGGGCATGCATTCATATCTTAGGAATCCCTTCGTGTCGACACGAGGGCGGAGGCTGCTAGCTACTTCGCACTTTGCTAGGTGAACCTCGGTTGGGGGGCATGCATTCATAGCTTAGGATTCCCTTCGTGCCGACATGAGGGAGGGGGCTGCTAGCTACTTCGCACTTTGTTAGGGTGAACCTCGGTTGGGGGGCATGCATTCATAGCTTAGGATTCCCTTCGTGCCGACATGAGGGAGGGGGCTGCTAGCTATTTCGCACTTTGCTAGGGTGAACCTCGGTTGGGGAGGGGCATGCATTCATAGCTTAGGATTCCCTTCGTGCCGACACGAGGGAGGGGGCTGCTAGCTACTTCGCACTTTGCTAGGTTAATGAACCTCGGATGGGGGGGCATGCATTCATAGCTTAGGATTCCCTTCGTGCCGACATGACGGAGGAGGGGGCTGCTAGCTACTTTGCACTTTGCTAGGTGAACCTCGGTTGGGGGGGAGGGGGCATGCATTTATAGCTTAGGATTCCCTTCATGCCGACACGAGGGGGTGGGGGCAAGCAGTACCGTGCGCTTTGCGAGGGAGGTGCCACATCAAAGTTGCATTTGGTATTTGAAAATCAAACCACCCTTTTGATACATAAATTTGGTCCACATGCAAGTGTGTTCGTGTTCTGACCCTCTCCCACGTCATTTTTCGCCAAATTTATGAACATTAGACAAGTCGGATGACGCTTAGCAGACGGTTCAGTCAAACTAAGCGTGTGATGCTTTATCTGCGCACATCCGCCTGATACATTGGGCTCCACGAGGCTCCCCTCTCAAAAACATCTGCCCGCCTCGAGGTTTTCTATTTCATAACACACGGTTGTTATCTTGGACCATGTGCAATGTTTCTTGTTCCCAATCCGCTTTGCATCCCTAGAAAATATCTACCGCCTCGAGGTTTTTACATTTCATAACACACGGTTGTTATCTCCGAACCGTGTGTGATGTTTCTTGTTCCCAATCCCGCATGCATCCCTAGAAAATATCTTCCCGCCTCGAGGGTTTTTCTGTTTCATAACACATGGTTGTTATCTCCAAAACGTGTGCGATGCACTGTCATCAAAATTTTCAATAGCCCGACCTTTCACTCCCGCGTAGTAAAATTTTCAGTACCCGCCCCCCCCCCTCCACACACACACACTAAAACCTCCTCAGGCGTGCGCGCGCGCACACACACACACACACCCTCCCTCGCTCGAAACCCTAGCAAGGTCCTCGCCGCCGCCGCCGCCGCCGCCACAAGGCCTCCATTGTCAACATCTGTCAGTTTGCCCGTGCAGCTTACCCACGGATCTCCATACCTAGGCCACCCTGAGTTTCTTAGATGACGCCTTGCAAACGCCCCCTTTCCCATAGATCTCTGATACGTCTCCAACGTATCTATAATTTTTTATTGCTCCATGCTATATTATCTACTATTTTGGACTATATTGGGCTTTATTTTCCACTTTTATATTACTTTTGGGACTAACCTATTAACCGGAGACCCAACCCAGAATTGTTTTTTTTTGCCTATTTCAGTGTTTCGAAGAAACGGAATATCAAACGCAGTCCAAACGGAATGAAACCTTCGGGAACGTGATTTTCTCACCGAATATGATCCAGGAGACTTGGACACTCCGTCAAGAAAGAAAGGAGGCGGCCACGAGGGTGGAGGGCGCCCCACCCCTAGGGCGCCCCCTGCCTCGTGGGCCCCCCTTTGCTCCATCGACGTACTCCTTCCTTCTATATATACCTACGTACCCCCAAACAATCAGAGATGGAGCCAAAAACCTAATTCCACCGCCGCAACCTTCTGTATCCACGAGATCCCATCTTGGGGCCTGTTAGAGCTCATGGGAAGGGAATACACCATGGAGGGCTTCTACATCATCACCATAGCCTTTCCGATAAAGTGTGAGTAGTTTACCTCAGACCTTCGGGTCCATAGTTAGTAGCTAGATGGCTTCTTCTCTCTTTTTGGATCTCAATACAATGTTCTCCCCCTCTCTCGTGGAGATCTATTCGATGTAATCTTCTTTTTGCGGTGTGTTTGTTGAGACTGATGAGTTGTGGGTTTATGGTCAAGTCTATCTATGAACAATATTTGAATCTTCTCTGATTTCTTTTATGTATGATTGGTTATCTTTGCAAATCTCTTTGAATTATCAGTTTGGTTTGGCCTACTAGATTGGTTTTTCTTGCAATGGGAGAAGTGCTTAGCTTTGGGTTCAATCTTGCGGTGTCCTTTCCTAGTGATAGTAGGGGAAGCAAGGCACGTATTGTATTGTTGTCATCGAGGATAACAAGATGGGTTTTTTATCATATTGCATGAATTTATCCATCTACGTCATGTCATCTTGCTTAAGGCGTTACTCTGTTTTCTTGAACTTAATACTCTAGATGCATGTTGGATAGCGGTCGATGAGTGGAGTAATAGTAGTAGATGCGAGGTGAGTCGGTCTACTTGTCTCGGACGTGATGCCTATATACATGATCATACCTAGATATTCTCATAACTATGCTCATTTCTGTCAATTGCTCAACAGTAATTTGTTCACCCACCGTAGAATACTTATGCTCTTGAGAGAAGCCACTAGTGAAATCTATGGCCCCCGGGTCTATTCTCATCATATCAATCTTCCATCACTTTATTATTGCTTTGCTTTTTATTTTGCTTTTATTTTACTTTGCATCTTTATACCAAAAATACCAAAAATATTATCTATCATCTCTATCAGATCTCACTCTCGTAAGTGACCGTGAAGTGATTGCCAACCCCTAGTCGCGTTGGTTGCGTTGAGCTATTTGTTTTGTGTAGGCACGAGGGACTCATGGCGTAGCCTCCTCTTTGGATTGATACCTTGGTTCTCAAAAACTGAGGGAAATACTTACTCTACTCTGCTGCATCACCCTTTCCTCTACAAGGAAATCCAACGCAGTGCTCAAGAGGTAACAGGAAGATTTCTGGCGCCGTTTCCGGGGAGTCTACACAAAAGTGAACATACCAAGTACCCATCACAATCCCTTATATCTCGCATTACACTATTTGCCATTTGCCTCTCAGTTTCCCTCTCCCCTACTTCACCCTTGCCGTTTTATTCGCCCTTTTTCCGTTCGCCTTGATTTCTTTCTTGGCTCGTTTTCTCGCTTGGTTGAAATAGTTGAGTATTTATTCCTAAACATAGAAGCTAATATCTATGGATCCTCATCTGCTTGCCAATCTTTTTAAGAGATCCAATTATGATGAACCAATTCCTAGTGATTTGGATGCACTAGATTATCTTTATAAGGTTTTGCCTGAAATCTGTAAATCTGAAAATTGTGAAGTGAATAATGATAGATCTTTAAATAAAAAGCATGATTGCAATGATTTTATTATAAATTCTATTGATGTAAATTATGCTAATAATATGCAAAACCCTAAGCTTGGGGATGCTAGTTTTGTTATGTCCAATAGTCATGATTGGGAGATTCTTCTTATGATCTTGAAAATTTATTTAAGCCCAATGATGAATATAATATTGATAATAGTGTTTGCAATAATATTGAAATTGGGTTTGAAAGAGTGTCAACTTTAGATCCCACATATTTGGATAACGTTCAATCTTATGATTTTTTTTATAAATGTGGGCTTGGAGAAATCATGACTTTAGTTAATGATAATCCCACTATTTTGGAAGAGTGTCAACTTCGCATGCATGTGGATCGTGTTGAGAATATGTTATGTCATAGCTATATTGTTGAATTTTCTTATGATCGTACATGTAATTATTATAAGAGAGTAAAATATGGTTATATAAATTTTCATGTTACTAAATTACCTCTCGTTATGTTGAGATTGCTATTGTTCCTTTCCGCTTCCTTGCATATGCTAGTTTTTGCTTGCTACGATAATTTATTTGCCTATAATATGCCTATGCATAGGAAGTATGTTAGACTTAAGTGTGTTTGTCACATGTTTTATGATGCTCTCTTTGTGCCTCAATTCTTGTCTTTCTTGTGAGCATCATTGAAATCTCAATGCCTAGCTAAAAAAGGCTTTAAAGAAAAGCGCTTGTTGGGAGACAACCCAATATTTTTCATTGCTTCTTAGTAATAAATAATCCATCTACCTTCGGTTTAGATGTGGTTTTATGCTTTAATTAGTGTTTGTGCCAAGTTAAACCTGTAGGATCTTCTTGGATGATAGTTATTTGATCTTGCTGTAATTTCCAGAAACTTTTGGTTTACGAAAACAATTTTTAAAAATCACTAGAACGTGATAAAATAGTGATTCCAATTGCTTCTTATCAATAAATAGATTGCCTAGATCTTCCTATTTTGGCTGAATTTTTGGAGTTCCATAAATTTGCGTTAGTTACAGATTACTACACACTGTTCTGTTTTTGACAGATTCTGTTTTTCGTGTGTTGTTTGCTTATTTTGATGAATCTATGGCTAGTAAAATAGTTTATAAACCATAGATAAGTTGGAATAGAGTAGGTTTAACACCAATATAAATAAATAATGAGTTCATTACATTACCTTTAAGTGGTCTTTTGTTTTTTTTTTCGCTAACGGAGCTCACGAGATTTCTGTTGAGTTTTGTGTTGTGAAGTTTTCAAGTTTTGGGTGAATTTTTTTGATGGATTATGGAACAAGGCGTGGCAAGAGCCAAGCTTGGGGATGCCCATGGCACCCCCAAGATAATCCAAGGACACCAAAAAGTCAAAGCTTGGGGTTGCCCCGGAAGGCATCCCCTCTTTCGTCTACTTCCATCGGTAACTTTACTTGGAGCTATATTTTTATTCACCACATGATATGTGTTTTGCTTGGAGCGTCTTGTATGATTTGAGTCTTTGCTTTTTAGTTTACCACTTTCATCCTTGCTGTACACACCTTTTGAGAGAGCCATACATGAATTGGAATTTGATAGAATACTCTATGTGCTTCACTTATATCTTTTGAGCTTTATAGTTTTGCTCTAGTGCTTCACTTATATCTTTTAGAGCACGGTGGTGGATTTGTTTTATAGAAACTATTGATCTCTCATGCTTCACTTAGATTATTTTGAGAGTCTTAAATAGCATGGTAATTTGCTTAAAAATCTTAATATGCTTGGTATTCAAGATTTGTAAAACTTTCTTTTGAGTGTGTTGAATACTAAGAAAAGTTTGATACTTGATAATTGTTTTGAGATATGGAGGTGATAATATCAAAGTCGTGCTAGTTGAGTAGTTGTGAATTTAAGAAATGCTTGTGTTGAAGTTTGCAAGTCTCGTAGCATGCACGATGTATAGTAAACATTATGTAACAAATTTGAAACATGAGGTGTTATTTGATTGTCCTCCTTATGAGTGGCGGTCGGGAATGACGATGGTCTTTTCCTACCAATCTATCCCCCTAGGAGCATGCGCGTAGTACTTTGGTTTTGGATGGCTTGTAGACTTTTGCAATAAGTATATGAGTTCTTTATGACTAATGCTGAGTCCATGGATTATACGCACTCTCACCCTTCCATCATTGCTAGCCTCTTGATGCCGTGCATTGCCCTTTCTCACATTGAGAGTTGGTGCAAATTTTGCCGGTGCATCCAAACCCCGTGATACGATACGCTCTTTCACACATAAACCTCCTTATATCTTCCTCAAAACAGCCACCATACCTACCTATTATGGCATTTCCATAGTCATTCCGAGATATATTGCCTTGCAACTTTCCACCATTCCGTTCATCATGACACTTTCATCATTGTCATATTGCTAGCATGATCGTGTAGTTGACATAGTATTTGTGGCAAAGCCACCGTTCATAATTCTTTCATACATGTCACTCTTGATTCATTGCATATCCCGATATCACGGAGGCATTTATATAGAGTCATACTTTGTTCTAGTATCGAGTTGTAATCATTGAGTTGTAAATAAATAGAAGTGTGATGATCATCATTTAATAGAGCATTGTCCCAATAAAAAAAGGGAAAGGCCAAAAAATATAAATAAAAAGGGGCAATGCTACTATCCTTTTTTTCCACACTTGTGCTTCAAAGTAGCACCATAATCTTCATGATAGAGAGTCTCTTGTTTTGTCATTTTCATATACTAGTGGTAATTTTTCATTATAGAACTTGGCTTGTATATTCCAACGATGGGCCTCCTCAAGTGCCCTAGGTCTTCGTGAGCAAGCAAGTTGGATGCACACCCACTTAGTTTCTTTTGTTGAGCTTTCATACATTTATAGCTCAAGTGCATCCGTTGCATGGCAATCCCTACTCCTTGCATTAACATCAATCGATGGGCATCTCCATAGCCCATTGATTAGCCTCGTTGATGTGAGATCTTCTCCTTTTTTGTCTTGTCCACATAACCCCTATCATCATATTCTTTTCCACCCATAGTGCTATATCCATGGCTCACGCTCATGTATTGCATGAAGGTTTATAAAGTTTGAGATTATTAAAGTATGAAACAATTGCTTGGCTTGTCATCAGGGTTGTGCATGATGAGAGCATTCTTGTGTGACAAAAATGGAGCATGACTAAACTATATGATTTTGTAGGGATGAACTTTATTTGGCCATGTTATTTTGAAAAGACATAATTGCTTAGTTAGTATGCTTGAAGTATTATTATTTTTATGTCAATATGAACTTTTGTCTTGAATCTTTCGGATCTAAATATTCATACCACAATTAAGAAGAATTACATTGAAATTATGCCAAGTAGCACTCCGCATCAAAAATTCTTTTTATCATTTACCTACTCGAGGACGGCAAGGTGAATTAAGCTTGGGGATGCACGATACGTCTCCAACGTATCTATAATTTTTGATTGCTCCATGCTATATTATCTACTGTTTTGGACTATATTGGGATTTATTTTACACTTTTATATTACTTTTGGGACTAACCTATTAACCAGAGGCCCAGCCAAGAATTGCTGTTTTTTTGCCTATTTCAGTGTTTCGAAGAAACGGAATATCAAACGGAGTCCAAACGGAATGAAATCTTCGGGAACGTGATTTTCTCACCGAATATGATCCAGGAGACTTGGACCCTCCGTCCAAGAAAGAAAGGAGGCGGCCACGAGGGTGGAGGGCGCCCCCCCCCCCTAGGGTGCGCCCCCTGCCTCATGGGCCCCCCTTTGCTCCACCGACGTACTCCTTCCTCATATATATACCTACGTACCCCCAAACAATCAGAGACGGAGCCAAAAACCTAATTCCACCGCCGCAACCTTCTTTATCCACGAGATCCCATCATGGGGCCTGTTCCGGAGCTCCGCCGGAAGGGGAATCCACCATGGAGGGCTTCTACATCATCACCATAGCCCTTCCGATGAAGTGTGAGTAGTTTACCTCAAACCTTCGGGTCCATAGTTAGTAGCTAGATGGCTTCTTCTCTCTTTTGGATCTCAATACAATGTTCTCCCCCTCTCGTGGAGATCTATTCGATGTAATCTTCTTTTTGCGGTGTGTTTGTTGAGACCGATGAATTGTGGGTTTATGATCAAGTCTATCTATGAACAATATTTGAATCTTCTCTGAATTCTTTTATATATGATTGGTTATCTTTGCAAGTCTCTTCGAATTATCAGTTTGGTTTGGCCTACTAGATTGGTTTTTCTTGCAATGGGAGAAGTGCTTAGCTTTGGGTTCAATCTTGCGGTGTCCTTTCCCAGTGACAGTAGGGGCAGCAAGGTACGTATTGTATTGTTGCCATCGAGGATAACAAGATGGGGTTTTTATCATATTTCATGAATTTATCCCTCTACATCATATCATCTTGCTTAAGGCGTTACTCTGTTTTCTTGAACTTAATACTCTAGATGCCTGCTAGATAGCGGTCGATGAGTGGAGTAATAGTAGTAGATGCAGGCAGGAGTCGGTCTACTTGTCTCGGACGTGATGCCTATATACATGATCATACCTCGATATTCTCATAACTATGCTCAATTCTGTCAATTGCTCAACAGTAATTTGTTCACCCACCGTAGAATACTTATGCTCTTGAGAGAAGCCACTAGTGAAATCTATGGCCCCGGGTCTATTCTCATCATATCAATATTCCATCACTTTTTTATTACTTTGCTTTTTAGTTTGCTTTTATTTTACTTTGCATCTTTATACCAAAAATACCAAAAATATTATCTATCATCTCTATCAGATCTCACTCTCGTAAGTGACCGTGAAGGGATTGACAACCCCTAATCGTGTTGGTTGCGTTGAGCTATTTGTTTTGTGTAGGTACGAGGGACTCATGGCGTAGCCTCCTACTGGATTGATACCTTGGTTCTTAAAAACTGAGGGAAATACTTACTCTACTCTGCTCCATCACCCTTTCCTCTTCAAGGAAATCCAACGCAATGCTCAAGAGGTAGCAATCCCCATCCCCCACTCCAGAGCATCGCAGCCTAAGCCCGGCTACGCTTCCCGTATAGCTCAAGGAGCTACTGGCCCAAAAGAGGTGTATAGCGGTCTCTTCGCCCAATGTCGCCGAGGAAGATGATGACCATTAGTGGCAGCAGGCACTCAAGCAGCGGGCTAGTGTATGCGGGCATGTCTCGGCCGCCAGCTATGACATCGAGGTCATCGACAGCGACGGCCTGAGGCGGGTTGTGTCAGAAGTTAAGTGGCCCACCCCCAACCCCTCGGGTTCAACCGCCGTTGATCTCATCCATGGCCCCGGCGCTGATCTCCTCTGGCTCACTATCAACAATTTGCCATTCTACATCGCCATCGAGGCCCTTTTGTCATTTCTGAAGGACACGTTCTGCGACGCTGGCTTGGGATCCACGGCTTCCAAGTCAGACCTCATCGACGGGGACCACGAGGAGGGGAAAGAGCCCATCTGATCTTCCATGGGGAAAGCGCCCGTCTGCGACATCAGGGAGGGAACCCTACAGCCATGCTCTTCCAAGGGGAAGGAGCCCATCTGCGACAACATGGAGCGCATCCAAGGTCCGTGCTCTTCCCACGGGAACGAACCCATCTGTGACAAGTGAGGAAACCCATGATTTGTTTTGTTGTGCATCTTCATAGGGGGAAACCCGTGATTTGTTTTGTCGAGTCCCTTTTGTAGTGTAGCGAGAATATGTCCAATTTTAATTGATATATCAAGTTGTTTGCAGTATGCCTTGTTTATTTCAGTTGTTCACAATGTGATGCTCTATATGTGCAATTAATTATTGTGCAGTACATTTCATCAATCCAGTTTTAAACATACTGATAGGAATGCTTATATTTGCTTGTTGTTAGGCCTGTTATAGCTAGCATATGCCTCTTTTAAAGTTTTTTGATTGTTCGGTTGTTTGTAGTTAGCATATGTTCAGTTTCAAATGCTAGCTTTGGTTGTTCATAGTATGCCTTGTTTATTCCAGTTATTCACAACGTGATGTTCTATATGTGCAAGTGAACTGTGGAGTTCAATTTCATTAGTACCAGTTTCAACAATACCACTATGAATGACTACATTTGGTTGCTGCATCTTGTAGTTAACATGCCTTTCCATTTTTATTTAACCATAACTAGTGTACTTAGACCGGCACAATACCAGTTTGAATGACTATGTTTGCTTGTTGTTAAATGTTAGGCATGTTGCAGTTAGCACACCTTTCCACTTGCTTTGCTTTACTAGCGTGCTTAAACTTGCACACTGAAGCTATCTTTTGGAGATTATTTTGTCTGCCATGTATAATTTTGGTTGATGTTTAGCCTGTTGTGCTTAACATGCTTCTCGATGTACCTACACAGGAAAATTTTGGGAGCATTTGTTGTTTTCCATCGAGGTTAGTTTCATCCCATGGCTTATATGTGCTCACTTTATTCGGGATATCGTATTTGGTACCATATAGGCCGGCGGCTGATAAGGGACTAATCGGTGAATTGAACTTTTAACTGAATATATCTGCAACCCATTTTTCGTTAGGTTAACTAGGGCCATATGTAATATATCTGAGGCTACATAGCGACATGCACCATACTTAATGTCTAAATATGCAATCCTAGGCTACATAGCAACAAGGAAGAGTGTTACATTAATGTTCTAATGATGTCTAGATATATGTAGAAGAGCAGCAGCAACAACAACAACAACAACAACACAGCCCTGTTTGGATACTCAACTTAGCTAGAGGTTAGAGTTAGTTTCTAGCTCATTACTAACTCTGAACTAACTCCATCCAAAGAGTTGTATGGATGGCAGGGTTATATTGACAATAAATGCACTAGGAGAACTAGCTCCAATTAGCACCTCTTGGGTTGGATAGTTTTTTTGGGTGGGTTATAGATGCAACTAGCTCAAACTAGCCCTCATGTATAGATATACTTTAGGGCTATTTGAGCGCGAACTAGCTCAAACTAACTGTAACCCATGGATACAGCAGTAGTTAATCAGCCGATAATTTGTAAGAATGAACTAAACTCCTTCCGACCCATAATATAAGATGTTAATTCATCTAATATGTGAGTGTTGGAAATATGCCCTAGAGGCAATAATAAAAGCATTATTATTATATTTCCTTGTTCATGATAATTGTCTTTTATTCATGCTATAACTGTATTATCCGGAAATCGTAATACACGTGTGAATACATAGACCACAATACGTCCCTAGTGAGCCTCTAGTTGACTAGCTCGTTGGTCGACAGATAGTCATGGTTTCACGACTATGGACATCGTATGTGATTGACAACGGGATCACGTCATTAGGAGAATGACGTGATGGACAAGACCCAATCCTAAGCATAGCACAAAGATCGTGTAGTTCGTTTTGCTAGAGCTTTTCCAATGTCAAGTATCTCTTCCTTAGACCGTGAGATCGTGTAACTCCCGGATACCGTAGGAATGCTTTGGGTGTACCAAAGCGTCACAACGAATCGGGTGACTATAAAGGTGCATTACAGGTATCTCCGAAAGTGTCTGTTGGGTTGACACGGATCGAGGCGAGATTTGTCACTCCGTATGACGGAGAGGTATCACTTGGGCCCACTCGGTAATGCATCATCATAATGAGCTCAAAGTGATCAAGTGTCCGATCACGGGATCATGCATTACTGCATGCGAGTAAAGTGACTTGCCGGTAACGAGACTAAACGAGGTATTGGGATACCGACGATCGAGTCTCGAGCAAGTAACATACCGTCTGACAAAGGGAATAGCATACGGGGTTGCTTGAACCCTCGACATCGTGGTTCATCCGATGACAACATTGAGGCGTGTGGGAACCAACATGGGTATCCAGATCCCGCTGTTGGTTATTGACCGGAGAGCGTCTCGGTCATGTACGCATGTCTCCCGAACCCGTAGGGTCTACACACTTAAGGTTCGGTGGCGCTTAGGGTTAATAGGAAGACAAGTATGTGATTACCGAATGTTGTTGAGTCCCGGACGTCACGAGGAGTTCGGAATGGTCCGGAGGTAAAGATTTATATATGGAAAGTGGTTAAACGGACTCCGGAAAGTTTCGGGGTATACCGGTAATGTACTGGGGCCACGGGAGAGTTCGGAGGTCCACTGGAGGGGCCACCCCTCGGGGGGCCACATGGGCTAAGTGGGAGGGAGCCAGCCTGGTGGGCTGGGCGCACCTCCCACCTAGGCCCATGCGGCTAGGGCATGGGGAGGGAAACCCTAAAGGGGCGCCCCCTGGCTTGGGGCAAGCCACCCTCCCTCCTCCCCTTTGGCCGCCGCCCCATCTAGGGTTTCCCCTAGATGGCGGCCCCCTGCCCTCTCCTCCTATAAATAGAGGGGTGGGGGGAGGCTGCACACACCATTGAAGGCGCAGCCCCTCCCTCCCAACACCTCTCTTTCTCCACATGAGCTTGGCGAAGCCCTGGGAGAACTGCCGTACCAAGCACTGCACGCCCGTCGTGCTGCCATTGGAGTTGTCTTCCTCAACCTCTCCTTCATCCTTGCTGGATCAAGGCGGAGGAGACGCCATCTTCCCGTGACGTGTGTTGAACGCGGAGGTGCTGTCCGTTCGCACTTGGTCATCGGTGATCGGAATCACGTTGGGAACGTCTTCATCATCACCACTCCCTCGAACGCTTCCGTACTCGAACTACAAGTGGTATGTAGATGCAAACTCTCTCTCTTGACTCGTTGCTTAGTAGAACTCATAGATGGATCTTGGTGAAACCGTAGGAAAAAATTTATTTTCTGCAACGTTCACCAACAGTGAGTATATTGGATGTTATAGGATACTCCCTCCGTTCCTAAATATTTGTCTTTTTAGAGATTTCAAATGGACTACCACATACGGATGTATATAGACATATTATAAAAGAGTGTTGTACTACATCATTGTGCAACTGCTGTTTAGCTTCTAATATTAACTTGGTGCTTTTAGGTACATATGTCATTGGTAAAGATCCGGCGTTTGACCCTTTACGCATATGGGGCAATGAGATATCGATGAACCAGCATCAAGTGAGGAAGTTGATAAAGATTGTTAGTAAAATGGGTCCAAAGATGGCAATTAAACTATTTGTTTACACTTTATCCAAGACAACAGCGAATTGTAGGATGGTAAGTAAGAACTCTGCAGCCTTCTTTTTACTGCCCATAATGAGCTGTCTTAGATGACAATGTCTGAATCTTTTTCCTTTGCAGTGGTTGCCAAAGCATTTTACTCATGATTACCTCTCAAACTACATGATTGGTGGGCATGCAAAGGTTAAAGTATTTCTACCAGAACACGATGATTATCTAGATGTTTTCATGAAGGCCATGAAGGATGGGCGGTCGGCCATCACAAGGGGTTGGACTAGAGTCGTGCGTGCCTTCTGCATGGAGGAGGGCACAATATGGGCATTCCGCTTCACCTTGTTCAGCAACCAAAATATATTTCACCTCTTTCTTTACCGTCTTTAATAGTACAAGTATACAACTGTGGTTCATCATTCTTTATTTGGTTCTTATGTCATTCTTGAACATATGTACCTATGAATCGAATAATGCATTAGTTGTTTGAACCTGATGGATATGAATAAAGCTGCTGCATACATTCAAATTCAAATTCAAATCCAAATCCAAATCCGGTACAATTTGGAAAAGCAACAATTAAATTATGGTGACATTACGCTCTCCAGGTTGTTATGGCACACACGGTTGGTAAAACAGAAACGTTTATGATATGCACCATAATCCGAGACGGTTCACAGAGAGGAAACGTGTGCAAGCATGCACACAGTTGTCGTTTGCAAAGCGTGTGCAATGTCAGACAATATCACAAACGGTGCGGGCAAGCTAAACGTTTGTGTTAGTTGCCTTATCGTACACGATTTGCAACCATGAACTGTTTCTGATGAAGTATGCATCGTAAACATTGCACCTCAGAATAGCGTGTGTGATAGTTGTCGTGTACGACGATGTTATGACGGTCCGACGTTTCGTAATCCTGTCCGACACTCGTACGATGATTAGCTAATCTTATTAACGGTGAACCGTTTGTGATGGGCCGCGCATCATACACGTTCTATAATAGTGAAAAATAGGTGATGGGCCGCGCATCATAAACGTAGCACCACAAAATACCGACTGCGATGGCAATGCGAGCAGAAACAAGGAGTACTGTAGGGGCCCTATCCCCGACGGTTTCTAGGTCGTGTGGGAAGGACCCCCCTATCACCCATACTCACTTGGCGACGGTAACAAATGCCATCGCGGAAAGGGGTCAAAAACCGTTTGTTTAGGACCGACGTGTACCAATGTGTTCTCCTTGATGTTCTTGGAGATCTATTCGATGTAATACTTTTTTGCGGTGTGTTTGCTGAGATCCGATGAATTATGGATTTATGATCAACTTATCTATGAATATTATTTGAATCTTCTCTGAATTATTTTATGCATGATTTGATATCTTTGTAATTCTCTTCGAACTATCGGTTTGGTTTGGCCAACTAGATTGGTTTTTCTTGCAATGGGAGAAGTGCTTAGCTCTGGGTTCAATCTTGCGGTGCCCTTTCCCAATGACAGTAGGGGCAGCAAGGCATGTATTGTATTGTTCCCATCAAGTTTAAAAAGATGGGGTTTTCATCATATTGCTTGAGTTAATTCCTCTACATCATGTAATCTTACTTAATGCGTTACACCGTTCTTTATGAACTTAATACTCTAGACGCATGCTGGATAGAAGTCGATGTGTGGAGTAATAGTACTAGATGCAGAATCGTTTCGGTCTACTTGACACGGACATGATGCCTATATTCATGATCATTTCCTTAGATATCGTCATAACTTTGCACTTTTCTATCAATTGCTCGGCAGTAATTTGTTCACCCACCATAATATTTTCTAGCTTGAGAGAAGCCTCTAGTGAAACCTATGGCCCCCGGGTCTATTTTCCATCTTATAAGTTTCCGTCTACTATTTTTCAATCTTTTACTGTCCGTTCTATAAACCAAAAATATTTACTTTGCCGTTTATCTATCTCTATCAGATCTCACTTTTATGAGTAACCGTGAAGGGATTGAAAACCCCTTTATCATGTTGGGTGCAAGTTGTTGATTGTTTGTGCAGGTATTCGATGACTTGTGCGTTGTCTCCTACTGGATTGATACCTTGGTTCTCAAACTGAGGGAAATACTTATCTCTACTTTGGTGCATCACCCTTTCCTCCTCAAGGGAAAAACCAACGCAAGCTCAAGAAGTAGCACATACCAAGCAACAATCCCCCGAAACAGTTTCGAAAACGGAGCTTCGAGCAAAGAGATTGAAATCCGCAGGTTTGAGAGCAAGAACACGAGAGAGAGGGCAATGCTGATTTTACTTATTGGTGATAATGTCTTTCATGTACTTTGCATAAGGAGGCATTTTTAAGATATCAGTCAAGAGAGTACGCAAAAAGACTGGCCTAAGCATTTCAGCAAAGCGTTCAAATTCTTCATCATCTTTCTTCTTAGTTGACTTAGGTGGAAAGTGCATAGATTTTTTAACCCATGGTTCTCTTTCCTTACCATGTTTTCTAGCAACAAAGTCTCTTTTATCATATCTCTTATTGGTGATGATGTCTTTCATGTACTCTGCATAAGGAGGCATTTTTAACATATCAGTCAAACGAGTACGCAAAAAGACTAGCCTAAGCATTTCAGCAAAGTGTTCAAATTCTTCATCATCTTTCTTCTTAGTTGACTTAGGTGGAATGGTCATAGGTTTTTGAACCCATGGTTCTCTTTCCTTACCATGTTTTCTAGCAACAAAGCCTCTTTTATCATATCTTTATTCTTGGGTTGTGGGCGATGCGTCCATGTTTACCTACTGTTATTTATATTGTTTTTATGTACAATAATGCTTTTTGCAATATTTCTAATGCCTTTTCTCTCATAATATGAAAGGTACACACAAAGAGGGAGAATACCGGCAGCTGGAATTCTGGACCTGAAAAAGCTACGCCACGCTACCTATTCTGCACAACTCCAAATGAGCTGAAACTTTACAAGGAATTTTTATGGAATATATAAGAAATATTGGAGCCAATAAGTACTAGAGGGGGCCAACCAGGTGGGCACAACCCACCTGGGCGCGCCAGGGAGCCCAGGCGCGCCCTGGTGGGTTGTGCCCTCCTCGGCCCACCTGCGGTGCCCCTCTTCTGGTATATAAGTCATTTTGACCTAGAAAAAATAAGGGGGGGGGGACTTTGGGGACAAAGCGCCACCGTCTCAAGGCGGAACTTCGGCAGGAGCACTTTTGCCCTCCGGCGGAGCGATTTCGCCTGGGGAACTTCCCTCCCGGAGGGGAAAATCATCGTCATCATCATCACCAACAACTCTCCCATCTTTGGGAGGACAATCTCCATCAACATCTTCAACATCACCATCTCCTCTCAAACCCTAGTTCATCTCTTGTGTTCAATCTTTGTACCGAAACTATAGATTGGTACTTGTGGGTGACTAGTAGTGTTGATTACATCTTTTAGTTGATTACTATATTGTTTATTTGGTGGAAGATTATATGTTCAGATCCATTATGCTATTTAATACCCCTCTGATATTGAGCATGATTATCATTTGTGAGTAGTTACTTTTGTTCTTGAGGTCACGGGAGAAATCTTGTTGCTAGTAATCATGTGAATTTTATATGTGTTCGATATTTTGATGGTATGTATGTCGTGATTCCCTTGGTGGTGTCATGTGAACGTCGACTACATGACACTTCACCATATTTGGGCCTAAGGAAAGCATTGTGGAGTAGTTATTAGATGATGGGTTGCAAGAGTGACAGAAGCTTAAACCCTAGTTTATGCGCTATTCCATAAGGGACTGATTTGGATCCAATAGTTTAATGCTATGGTTAGAATTTATTCTTAATACTTTTCTCGTAGTTGCGGATGCTTCCGAGGGGCTAATCATAAGTAGGAGGTTTGTTCAAGTAATAACAACACCTAAGCACCGGTCCACCCACATATCAAATTATCAAAGTTGCGAACACAAATCGAACCAACATGATGAAAGTGACTAGATGAAATTCCCGTGTACCCTCAAGAACGCTTTGCTTATCATAAGAGACCGTTTTGGCATGTCCTTTGCCTCAAAAGGATTGTGCTACCTTGCTGCACTTTTGTTACTATTGACATAACTTGCTCGTTACAAATTATCTAGCTATCAAACTACTCTTTACTTATAATTTCAGTGCTTGGAGAGAATACCTTGCTGAAAACCACCTGTCATTTGCTTCTGCTCCTCGTAGGGTTCGACGCTCTTACTTATTGAAAGGACTACGATTGATCCCATATACTTGTGGGTAATCAAGGCTCTTTTCTGGCATGATTTCCGGGGAGTGAAGCGCTCTTGGTAAGTGGAAATTGGTAAGTAAAAATCATTACTACGTGCTGAAATTTGCTGTCACTTGTTACTATGGAAAACAATCCTTTGAGGGGTTTGTTCGGGGTATCTTCACCTTGATCGGAACCACCATTAGTCACCCCTCAACCTACTGCACCTACTGAAAATATTGGTTATGAAATTCCTTCGGGTATGATAGAACAACTGCTAGCCAATCCTTATGCAGGAGATGGAACCGAACATCCTGATATGCACTTGACATATGTGGAAGAAATTTGTGGATTATTTAAGCTTGTAGGTTTACCCCGAGATGAAGCTAAGAAGAAGGTTTTCCCTTTATATTTGAAGGGAAAAGCATTGATATGGTATAGGCTATGCGATGATATTAGATCTTGGAATTGGAATCGATTGAAATTGGAGTTTCACCAAAAAAATTATCCTATGCATCTAGTTCATCGTGATCGGAATTACATATATAATTCTTGGCCTCGTGAAGGAGAAAGTATCGCTCTAGTTTGGAGGAGGCTTAAGTCAA
Organism: Aegilops bicornis; assembly: GCA_021605145.1. Taxonomy (NCBI): domain Eukaryota; kingdom Viridiplantae; phylum Streptophyta; class Magnoliopsida; order Poales; family Poaceae; genus Aegilops; species Aegilops bicornis. The sequence goes on from CM038669.1 coordinate 298,686,093, forward strand.
TGTTACATTCATGCCCCAATCGTGAGCTCTCAAGAAAAAATATGATTTAGAATTTTTATGCCCAGTTTTCTCATGATGATTGATCCATGCTCGATACTTCTTGCACTGGTTCCTTTATGAAGAAGACTATTGAATTCTGGTGGGATCTTTTAGAAAGAATTAAACGCAACTCTGAAGATTGGGAACTCGACGAAGGTAAAGAGCCAGGTATTAAGCTTAAGTATGATTGTGTTAAATCTTTTATGAATACTGATGCTTTTCAAAAGTTTAGCACTAAATATGGACTTGACTCTGAGATAGTAGCCTCCTTTTGTGAATCATTTGCTACTCATGTTGATCTCCCTAAGGAGAAGTGGTTTAAATATCGCCCACCTATTAAAGAAGAAATTAAAGAATCGGTAATAGCTAAATATGAAACTATTATCTATAATGTTGATCCAGTTGTTCCTACTGCTTATATTGAAAAACCACATTTCCCTGTTAGGATGGAGGAACGTGCTAAAGTTTCAACTGTGGTCAATAAAAGTTATATTAGAACACCTAAACTAGCTGAACAAATTAAGATAGAACCTAGTGTTGCTATGGTTAAGGATCTCCTGGTTGAAAATATAGATGGGCATGTTATTTACTTCTGTGATGAAGCTACTAGAATTGCTAAACCCGATGAAAAGGATAAACATAGACCTGTTTTTGGCATGCCCGTTGTCTCAGTTAAGATAGGAGATCACTTTATCATGGTTTATGTGATTTAGGTGCTAGCGTGAGTGCTATTGCTTTTACCTTATATCAGGAAATTATGAATGATATAGCACCCGCTGAGATAGAAGACATAGATGTTACTATTAAACTTGCTAATAGAGACACCATCACACCACTTGGGATTGTTAGAGATGTTGAAGTTTTGTGTGGAAAAATAAAATATCCTACTGATTTTCTTGTTCTTGGTTCCCCACAAGATGACTTTTGTCCCATTATCTTTGGTAGACCTTTCTTCAACACCGTTAATGCTAAAATAGATTGTGAGAAACAAATTGTCGGTGTTAGTTTTGGTGATGAGTCTCATGATTTTATTTTTTCTAAGTTTAGTTGAAATCATCATAAGGAATAATTGCCCAGTAAGGATGAAATAATTGGTCTTGCTTCTATTGATGTACCTCCTACTGATCCACTAGAACAATATTTGCTAGACCATGAGAATGATATGCATATGCATGAAAGAAATGAAATAGATAAGATTTTCTTTGTACAACGTCCTCTACTTAAACATAATTTGCCTATTGAAATCCTGGGAGGTCCTCCTCCACCTAAAGGTGATCCTGGGTTTGAATTAAAATAATTGCCAGACACTTTGAAATATGCTTACCTTGATGAGAAGAAGATATATCCTGTTATTATTAGTGCTAACCTTTTAGAACATGAAGAAGAAAGATTATTAAAGGTTCTGAAGAAGCACCGAGCTGCTATTGGGTATACTCTTGATGATTTAAAGGGCATTAGTCCCACTCTCTGTAAGCACAAAATTAATATGGAACCTGATGCTGAACCCGTTGTTGATCACCAATAATGTTTAAATCCTAAAATGAAAGAAGTGGTAAGAACTGAAATATTGAAGCTTCTGGAAGCAGGTATAATCTATCCTATAGCTGATAGTAGATGGGTAAGTCATGTTCATTGTGCCCTAAGAAGGGAGGTATTACTGTTGTTCCTAATGATAAGAATGAACTTATTCCACAAAGAATTGTCACTGGCTATAGAATGGTAATTGGTTTTATAAAATTAAATAAAGCTACTAGAAAAGATCATTACCCTCTGCCTTTTATTGATCAAATGCTAGAAATATTGTCAAAGCACACACATTTTTGTTTCCTTGATGGATATTTTGGTTTTTCTCAAATACCTGTCTCACAACCTGATCAAGAGAAAACCACTTTTAGTTGTCCTTTTGGAACTTATGCTTATAGACGTATGCCTTTTGGTTTATGTAATGCACCTGCTACCTTTCAAAGATGTATGATTGCCATATTCTCTACTTTTTGTGAAAAGATTGTCGAGGTTTTCATGGATGATTTTTCCATTTGTGGAACTTCTTTTGATGATTGCTTAAGCAACCTTGGTCGAGTTTTGCATATATGCGAGCAAACTAATCTTGTCTTGAATTGAGAGAAGTGTCACTTTATGGTTAATGAAGGTATTGTCTTGGGACATAAAATTTCTGAACGGGATATTGAGGTGGATAAAGCTAAAGTTGATGCAATTGAGAAAATGCCATGTCCTAAAGATATCAAAGGTATTCGTAGTTTCCTTGGTCATGATGGTTTCTATAGGAGGTTTATTAAAGACTTCTCTAAAATTTCTAGGCCTCTTACAAATCTTTTACAAAAGGATGTTCCATTTGTTTTTATGATGATTGTGTAGAAGCCTTTGAAACACTTGAGAAAGCCTTGATTTCAGCACCTATTGTTCAACCACCTGATTGGTACTTGCCTTTTGAAATTATGTGTGATGCTAGTGATTATGTTGTTAGTGTTGTTCTAGGACAAAGAGTTGATAAGAAATTAAATGTTATTCATTATGCTAGTAAAACTATAGACAGTGCTCAACAGAATTATGCTACTACTGAAAAAGAACTCTTAGCAGTGGTGTTTGCCTGTGATAAATTTAGATCTTACATTGTTGATTCTAAAGTAATTGTTCACACTGACCATGCTGCAATAAAATATCTTATGAAATGAAAGATGCTAAACCTAGACTTATTAGGTGGGTTCTCTTGTTGCAAGAATTTGACTTACATATCATTGATAGAAAGGGAGCTGAGAACCTCGTGGCTGATAACTTGTCTAGGCTAGAAAATATTCTTGACGACCCACAACCTATTAATGATAGTTTTCCTGATGAACAATTAGCTGCAATAAATGTTTCTCATAATACTCCTTGGTATGCTGACTATGCTAATTACATTGTTGCTAAATATATACCACCTAGCTTCACATACCAACAAAAGAAAAAAATCTTCTATGATTTAAGACATTACTTTTGGGATGACCCACATCTTTATAAAGAAGGAGTAGATAGTATTATTAGACGTTGTGTACCTGAGCATGAACAGGGACAGATCCTATGGAAATGTCACTCTGAAGCTTATGGAGGGCATCATGCGGGAGACAGAACTGCTCACAAGGTATTACAAACCGGATTTTATTGGCCTACTCTCTTATAGGATGCCAGTAAGTTTGTTTTATCTTGTCATGAATGTCAAAGAATTGGTAATATTGGTAAGTGTCAGGAAATGCCTATGAATTATTCTCTTGCTGTTGAACCATTTGATGTTTGGGGTTTTGATTATATGGGACATTTTCCTTCCTCTAATGGGTATACACATATTTTGGTTGTTGTTGATTATGCTACTAAGTGGGTAGAAGCTATTCCAACTAGTAGTGTTGATCACAACACCTCTATTAAAATGCTTAAGGAAGTTATTTTACCAAGGTTTGGAGTCCCTAGATATTTAATGACTGATGGTGGTTCACATTTTATTCATGCTGCTTTCCGTAAAATGCTTGCTAAGTATTATGTTAACCATAGAATTGCATCACCTTATCATCCTCAGTCTAGTGGTCAAGATGAACTTAGCAATAGAGAAATAAAATTAATTTTACAAAAGACTGTCAATAGGTCCCGGAAGAATTGGTCTAAGAAATTAGATGATGCACTTTAGGCTTATAGAATAGCATATAAAAATCCTATGGGTATGTCTCCTTATAAAATGGTTTATGGAAAAGCTTGTCATTTGCCTCTTGAGTTAAAATATAAAGAACTCAACTATGGTTTCAAACTTGCCAGTGAAAAGAGGTTATTTGATATTAGCTCACTAGATGAATGGAGAACCCAAGCTTATGAAAATGCCAAGTTATTTAAAGAAAAGTTTAAAAGATGGCATGATAAAAGAATCCAAAAGCATGAGTTCAAAGTTGGAGAATATGTTATTTTGTACAACTCTCGTTTCAGATTCTTTGCAGGAAAACTCCTCTCCAAATGGGAAGGACCCAATGTTATCGAGGAGGTTTATCGATCTAGAGCCATCAAAATAAATAATGCCGAGGGTACTAACCTGAAGGTTGCCAATGGGCAAAGAATAAAACATTATATCTCACGTACGCCCATTAATGTTGAAAGCAATATTATCCAAACTATGACACTAGAAGAACACATAAAGGAAACCTTCCAGAACACTCCAGAATCGTGAAAAAAGAGGAGGTACGTGATACGCTAAGTAAATGGACTGCCAAAAATCCACAAAAATATTTTTTGTCTGTTTTGGAATATTTAAAAAATTAGGAAAATAAGAAACAACCAGGAAGGTGACCCTGGTGGGTGCAAGACACCAGGGTGCGCCTGGTGCGCCAGGGCGCCCAGGTGGGTTGTGCCCACCTCGGGTACCTTCCAAACTCTGTTTTTCTTCCGGTTGCTTGTTTCCCAAGATATAAAAAAATCTTTATATACCCCCCGAACCTATTGACCACCGTATCACAGTGAAATCTCATGTTTTCTTTTCTTGCTATTTTTTGACAGATTCATCTGGGCCAACATCATCTTTTCCTCACCCTCCAACAATGGAGAAGAAAATGTAGGGCTGGTTCGGGAGGATCTAAGGAGAGAGGAAGCTGAAGAGGTTGCCATGGAGGAAGATGAGGGAAATCCCATTGGGGTTTACCCTCCGGCTTCCGAAAGAGGCACAAAGGCTGGTAGCTTCACTCGTCCTAATCCTCACTGATGCTGCTTGGAGCTACGTCGGTATTTCCCCAAAGAGGAAGGGATCATGCAGCACAGCGACGGTAGGTATTTCCCTGAGTTATGAGACCAATGTTATCGAACCAGTAGGAGAACCAAGAAACACAACGTAAATAGCACCTGCACACAAATAACAACTACTTGCAACCCGACGTGTAAAAGGGGTTGTCAATCCATTCCGGGTAGCGGCGCCTCAAGATAGGCAAACAGACGTGAATAAAATTGTAGTAGATCGATAGATCGAACGCCAAATAAAATAAATAAGAATAAATTGCAGCAAGGTATTTTTTGTATTTTTGGTTTAATAGATCTGAAAATAAAAGCAAAGAAAAAGTAGATCACAAAGGCAAATAATATGAGAAAGAGACCCGGGGGCCGTAGGTTTCACTAGTGGCTTCTCTAGAGAAAAATAGCAAACGGTGGGTAAACAAATTACTGTTGGGCAATTGATAGAACTTCAAATAATCATGACGATATCCAGGCAATGATCATTATATAGGCATCACGTCCAAGATTAGTAGACCGACTCCTGCCTGCATCTACTACTATTACTCCACACACCGACCGCTATCCAGCATGCATCTAGTGTATTAAGTTCATGGAGAAACGGAGTAATGCAATAAGAACGCTGACATGATGTAGACAAGATCTATCTATGTAGAGATATACCCCATCGTTTTATCCTTAGTAGCAATGATACATACGTGTCGGTTCCCCTTCTGTCACTGGGGTCAAGCACCGTAAGATTGAACCCACTACAAAGCACCTCTTCCCATTGCAAGATAAATAGATCAAGTTGGACAAACAAAACCCAAATATCGGAGAGGAAATACGAGGCTATAAGCAATCATGCATAAAAGAGATCAAGGAAACTCAAATACTTTCAGGGATATAAAAAGATAGATCTGATCATAAACTCAAAGTTCATCAGATCCCAACAAACACACCGCAAAAGAGTTACATCATATGGATCTCCAAGAGACCATTGTATTGAGAATTCAGCGAGAGAGAGGAAGCCATCTAGCTACTAACTACGGACCCAAAGGTCTACAAAGAACTACTCACGCATCATCGGAGAGGCACCAATGGAGGTGGTGAACCCCATCCATGATGGTGTCTAGATTGGATCTGGTGGTTTTGGACTCTGCGGCGGCTGGAATTTATTTTCGTCGACTCCCCTAGGGTTTTTGGAATATTGGGGTATTTATAGAGCAAAGAGGCGGTCCGGGGGGCACCCGAGGTGGGCACAACCCACCAGGGCGTGCCTGGGTCTCCTGGATTTGGACTCCGTTTGGTATTGATTTCCTGCGATGTAAAAAACATGCAGAAAATAGCAACTGGCACTTGGCACTATGTCAATAGGTTAGTACCAAAAAATGTTAAAAAATGACTATAAAATGATTATAAAACATCCAAGATTGATAATATAACAGCATGGAACAATAAAAAATTATAGATATGTTGGAGACGTATCAGCATCCCCAAGCTTAACTCTAACTCGTCCTCGAGTAGGTAAGTGATAAAAACTGAATTTTTGATGTGGAATGCTACCGAAGATGTCATATCATATTCTTTTCTTTATAGCATGGACATTTGGACTTTTATATTGTTCAAAGCAATAGTCTAGTTTTGACATGACAACTTAAATACTCAAGCATATCAACAAGCAACCATGTCTTTCAAAATATCAACGCTAAAATAAGTTATCCCTAGCCCATCATGATCAATCATTGATCCATTCATGAAACACACTCGCATGTTAGCTACACCCAATACTCAAGTACGATCATATTGCCTCCTAGTTGTTTCTTTTATAAGAGAAGATGGAGACTCAAATTCAAAAGTAAAAATTGCATAAAGTAAAAGGAAGGCCCTTTGCAGAGGGAAGTAGGGATTTGTAGAGGTTCCAGAGCTCAAAGAGAAAATTGAGAGATAAAAACATTTTGGGAGGTGTATCCTTCCCACCAACGAAAACGACTTAGAGTTCCCGACACTTTCCATGCTAGATATATCATAAGCGGTTCCCAAACAGAAAATAAAGTTTATTCCTTCTTCAACCATTCTTTCACTTTCCATGGCTAGCCGTATACACGGTTGCCCTCCATACAAACACTTTCCAAGGAATTTATTATTTGACAATATAAAGTAAATTCATTTTTCATTTCGGGACTGGGCATCCCTAATACCTTTGCCTTACTCTCGTGCAATGACAAGTGAATAAACACTCATTGTGAGAATAACACATCTAGCAGGGAAAATATTAGCCACCCCTCACGCTCATGAGCGTACAAACACACAAAAGAGAAGTTTATTTTGAAAATTAGAGATGGCACATACAAATTTGCTTAGAATGGCAAAAGAATACCGCATATAGGTAGATGTAGTGGAGTCATGTGGCAAAATTGGTTTAAAGGTTTTTGGATGCACAAGTAGTGATCATACTTAGTGCAAAATGAAGGCTAGCAAAAGATTGAGAAGCGACCAACCAAGAAACGAATAATCTCATAAGCGAGCATTAAGCATAATTAACACCGAATAATGCACCACAAGTAGGATGTAATTTCATTGCATAATTATTGACTTTAGTGCTTGCATAGGGAATCACAAACCTTAACACCAATATTCTTACTAAAGCATAATTACTCATCAAGATGACTCACATATCACATCATCATATCTCAAAACTATTACTAAGAATCAAGTTTATTTTGTCCAATGATCTTCATGAAAGTTTTATTATATCCTTCTTGGATATCTATCACTTTGGAACTAATTTTCATATGTTGCTTTTGACAAGCTCAAACAAATATAAGTGAAGATCATGAGCATAATTTTTCTTTCTCTCAAATTAATTTAAGTGAAGCAAGAGAGAATTTCTTGAAAATTTTACTAACTCTCAAATAAATCTAAGTGAATCAAGAGAGTATTTCTTCAAAATTACTAAAGCACACCATGCTAAAAAAGATATAAGTGAAGCACTAGAGCAAGTCCATAGCTCATAAAAATTTAAGTGAAGCATAGAGAGCAATTCTAACAAGTCATGACATAATTTTGGATTTTTCAAATAGGTGTGTCCAGAAAGGAATCAAGACTTAAAACACAAAATAAAACAAGCAAAGAATCATATCATAGAAGACGCTCCAAGCAAAACACATAGTATGTGACGAATAAAAATATAGCTTCGAGTAAAATACCGATGGTCGTTAGAAGAAAGAGGGGATGCCACTCGGGGCATCCCCAAGCTTAGTTGCTTGCTCTCTTTTGGATAATAGCTTGGGATGCCAGGGCATCCCCAAGCTTAGGCTCTTCTTACTCCTTATTCCTTCATCCATCGTAAGATAACCCAAAACTTGAAAACTTCAATCACACAAAACTCAACAAAACCTTCGTGAGATCCGTTAGTATAAGAAAATAAATCACTACTATGGTATTGTATCAAACCAATTCATATTTTGTTCTTGCATTATATCTACTGTATTCCAACTTTTCTATGGCAGAAACTCATCAAAGAAAACCATAGAGCCATCAAAACAAGCACACAACGCAAAGAAAACAGAATCTGTCAAAACAGAATAGTCTGTAGCGATCTGGATATTTCGAAAACTTATGGAACTCAAACAGTTCTGAAAAATTAGGACGACCTGAACAATTTGTATATTCTTCTACAAAAAAGAATTGGCATTTTATCACGCTCTGGTAAAGCGACTCACCGACGCACTGCCCCGAGTGGAAGCTGTGAAGAGGTCGGTGTGCATAGAGAGTGCGCGGATGGCCTTCGCCCATGTCAAGATGCACTGGGCGAAGACGAAGGCCACCGTTGTGGCGACCGAGGGCCCGCCCAAAGGCAAGGACCACCGCAAGTCGGAGTGGTATTTTGACGACGTCCTGGAGGGTGCCCGGATAGTAGAGGACCAATGCTCAAAGGACATCATGTTTGAATGAATGCATCCGAGCTGTCCAAGTGTTGTTTTATGAACTAGGGCTTTGTAATATAGTTATGACTTTGTCTGAAATTACTTTCCTCCTGTGCGGCCGTTTTTAATTCTAAGAGTTTACCAGTCGTCAGCTTTAGCCCCCACGTAGATGCTACGGGGGTGTTCGGAATAGCGCAAGATCACACTTGATCCCAACGTCTTGGTCCGTAAAGGAGGTATCTGCGCAGCGAACCAGGCCATCAGACTATGCGGTTTTATCAATTTCACTTAGCGATAGGTGTTTGACGGTGGGACTAAGTACTAGCCCTTGGTGCGTATGCGGCCATCCGAACTGGGATGCCTTAGGCGTGTGACTGGATGAAGGCCAGTCCTTCATATAATATGGAAGAAATCGCAAGAGATTTATAGTAAGTCGCGAACCGCCGACCAGCTCTCGCCTTATCATGTCAGTCATTTTTCGGCTTTCTCTACTGAGGTGTTTGACCCGGCGAACCAGAAACATAATCGCAGTAGTTCTCCCTTTACTACCATAGCCGAACAAGCGGAACTTAAGGTAGTAATCACAGGAGCCGGGCGACCCAACTATTGACCAAAGACATGATTCGGAGCTGATGCATATAATGCGATGTTCGGGACACCGAAGTGTACTATAGAAGTGTTCGGACTTTTTTGAAAATATATGTGGCTGAATAGAGCCCCTGGTACTTAGGTCGTACCAGAGTATATATGGCAATCTGACGCAAAGGGGGAATACAGATTGTGAAATAAATCAATACCGAACAAAGGTTGGTAAAAACCATTTCCCTTATAATCTGATTGATACGTCAAAACGTACTATTACAGATATAAACATCAAGGCTATTTTACATGCCAAGAATTTGTGAACAAGGGAAAGCTGAATACAGGGCCTAAAAAAGAGAAAGGTAGTCTTGAAGATTCCCTGGACACCCTGCCGCACGTCTACGCCGCATTTCACGTTGGTGCAAGATCCTTTGAGAGGAGCAATCGATGATCGTTTAGAAAAAAAAGGGGGCCTGGAAAAGGGCCCTTGTACGACCGTGAAGTTATTAGGTCTTAACGAACCTGAGATATGAGAGAAGAGAGGGAAAAAAAGAAAAGGGAAGAAAAAATGGTTAAGGTCCGAATAGGGTCAAGACGCACTACTCGGGTCAAGACGCACTATGAACCTTGTCTGCAATGTGCCTCCGCCGTTGCCCAAGGTATTTTAAGTGCATAGTTATGCATGCGCAGTACATATGCCGCGGTTAGATGGGGCGATTGACGGAGGCAGAACTGCTAGTCCATCTCTAGATTGACCATGTTGTCGTTCTGCAGGGAAGGCCGGACTCGTTTAACGGTGTCCGGAGGCTTGATGGCTGATGAAGTGTTCGGCTTGATGAGGTCGCTCTGTACCTCGGCTGCAAGGCCACGGTGTGCTCCTCAGTACGGAGGGAGCGCTCCATGTTTCCATTGACTGTGATAACGCCACGGGGTCCAGGCATTTTGAGCTTTAAGTAAGCATAATGCGGGACTACATTGAAGCGGGCGAAGGCGGTAAGTCTGAGCAATGTGTGATAACCACTGTGGAAGGGGACGATGTCGAAGATCATGTCTTTGCTTCGGAAGTTGTTTGGCAAACCGAAGACTACTTCCAATGTTAATGAACCCGTGCAGCGGGCTTCAACACCGGGTATCACTCCTTTGAAGGTGGTGTTACTAGGCTTGATTCCTGATGGGTCAATACCCATTTTACGAACAGTGCCTTGATAAATCAAGTTAAGACTGCTACTGCCGTCCATAAGGACTCGAGTGAGGTGGAACCCATCGATAATTGGATCGAGGACCAGAGTTGCCGAACCTCCATGAAGGATACTGGTCTGGTGGTCCCTGTGATCGAAGGTGATCGGACAAGCCGACCATGGGTTGAATTTAGGGGCGACAGGCTCTATGGCGTAGATGTCCCTTAATGCGCGCTTGCGTTCCCTCTTGGGGATATGCGTGACATATATCATGTTCACTGTTTTCACCTCAGGGGGAAATTTCTTCTGTCCCCGTGTGTTCGGTGGGTGGGGCTCTTCATCGTCCTTGCTTGCCGGCCCTTTCCCCTTATGTTCGGTATTTAACTTACCGGCCTGTTTAAAGACCCAACAGTTTCTGTTGGAATAATTGGCAGGCTTGTCATGGGTGCCATGAATCTGGCAAGGCTGATCGAGTACTTTGTCCAAATTGGATGGACCATCTTTATTTCCTTTGAATGGCATCTTCCGCTGACCGGATTTAGAGCCACTGAATCCGGTGTTAACTGATGTGTCTTCACTTTCTTCATTGTTGTTTCGATGCTTATGTTTGTTGCGTCGTGGCCTGCCATTGCCATCCCTGGCTTCGGAGGTGCCAGGGTCGCTGGTACTATTGCTTCTACGGGACAACTAGCTGTCCTCTCCCGCGCAGAAGCGGGTCATGAGTGCGGTAAGAGCTGCCATAGACTTCGGTTTTTCCTGGCCGAGGTGTTGGGCGAGCCATTCGTCGTGGGCGCTATGTTTAAAGGCCGCGAGGGCTTTGGCGTCCGGACAACTGACGATTTGGTTCTTTTTTATTAAGAACCTGGTCCAGAGTTTGCGGGGTGACCCTTCGGGTTGCTGGACTATATGACTAAGGTCATCGGCATCCGGAGGCCGGACATTGGTACCTTGGAAGTTGTCTCTAAAGGCATCCTCCAGATCTTCCCAGCTACCAATGGAGTTTTCTGGGAGGCTGTTTAACCAGTGTCGTGTTGGTCCTTTCAGCTTTAAGGGGAGGTATTTGATTGCGTGGAGATCGTCACCGCAAGCCATGTGAATATGGAGAAGAAAGCCCTCAATCCATACCGCGGGATCTGTCATTCCATCGTATGATTCAATGTTTACGGGTTTAAACCCTTGTAGAAACTGGTCTTGCATTACCTCGTCGGTAAAGCATAAGGGGTGTGCGGCGCCTCTGTATCGAGCAACGTCACGACGGAGTTCGGATGACATCTGTGTTCGGTTTTCAGCCCGGGTGAGGTTATGCCTATCGCGTCAGTCTTGATGGCTGTCTTCTCACGTTGGGGCATGCCCCCTTGACCCATAGATTGATCTAGCTTGACCGGCTCTATTATCCAGGTCCTGGTGTAAGTCGTAGGTGTATTCGGGAGCCGCCGCCTCTTTGCCTCTACGCCGAGGTGGTGCGGGTTGGTATTCGGTGTAAGCAGCCGCTTTGTCTCGCCCACGTGGTGGTCGGTCTGGTTCATCAGCACGGTCATATCTTGACGATATTGGCTCAAGGGCCTCATCGTCGAATTATGGTAGTAGCTGACGCTTCGGATAACTCTTCGTTGGGCACTCGAGGCCATATTCTTCGGCGGCTAGGACCTGGGTCCATCGGTCATTGAGGGTATCATGTTCGGCCCGAAGTTGTTGTTGTTTCTTTTTTTAGGCCCCTCGCAGTAGCGATCAACTGTCGTTTGAAGTGTTCTTGCTTGAGGGGTTCCTATGGCACGATGAAATCTTCGTTGCCGAGGTTGACATCCTCCTCGGAGATTGGTAGATAGTTACTATCTTCCGAATCCTCATTCCCGACCGGCTCGTCGGGGTTAACTTGTCCCTGCTCCCATTCATCCTGCTCGGACGCAGGCTTGACCGGGTCTTCGGGATCTTTGGCATTGGCCAGAGTGTTATTATCTCCGGTGACGGTGTTGCTTTCCTTTTTGCGACGCAATTTTGAGCGGGCCACTGACGTCGATGTTTTGGTGGTGCCTCGACGGGCCCATCCTCGCTTGGATCCTTCCTGCCATCATCGTCATCCTTTTTAGGTGTATCCACCATATACACATCATATGTGGAGGTGATCGTCCAATGCCTGATAAAGGGCGGGTCTTGGCCTGGTTTGTCTCCAGTGTCGTCGTCCATGTCGTCGATGTCTTCGGAGGCGTAGTCGAGCATATCATTAAGTCTTCAGCAGTGGCTACAAAGTGGGTGGTGGATGGGACGCAAAATTCCCTGTGCTCAACCGCTAGTTTGGGATGGGCATGGTTTGGAAGTGATACTTCTGTAATGGCGAGGGGTTGCATTAAGTCCAAGGCCTCTCTTAAGAGCGACTGCCGGACAGGGAACCGAGGACCTGCGGGGCTAGGCATGGCAGATTCTACCAGGCTGTGCTCACTAAACGCAGACCTTGAGAGTTCGGAGTTGGCATCCGGAGGCGGGTTCGGCTCTCCGATGACAGGGAGAGTCCTGCTTGATTCCAGGCTCGCCGAAGACATAGTTGCCTCCGGGTCTCCGGAGAAGAGCTCCGTAGGAGAAGAGAGTCCGGTGGGTTTCAGACACCCCTCTCCGGATAAAGTGGCATGCTCTGGATCTAAGGCCAGGTCAGGGACGATAGTTGGTCTTTGAACGGTGCCTGGTGACGGATCCGATGGGTTTCCTTCTTGGAGACGAGGAACAGTGGTCGAGGCCGTGAACCCTTCGAAGATCAAGTCTCCACGGATGTCGAAGACATAATTCAGGCTCCCGAATCTGATCTGATGACCAGGGCCGTAGCTGTCGATCTGTTCAAGGTGACCAATCGAATTGGCACGTAGAGCAAATCTGCCGAACACAAAAACTTGACCGGGGAGGAAGGTTTCCCTGGAAACAGCATCGTCGTTGATGATCGAACGAGCCATCAAACCTTCTGCCGACGACACAGTGGAACTCTCGATGAAAGCACCAATGTCGGTGTCAAAACCGGCCGATCTCGGGAAGGGGGTCCCGAACTGTGCGTCTGAGGATCAAAGGTAACAGGAGACAAAGGGGACATGATGTTTACCTAGGTTCGGGCCCTCTTAATGGAGGTAAAACCCTACTTCCTGCTTGATTGACTTTGATGAGTATAGGGGTTACAAGAGTCGATCTACCTCGAGATCGTAATGGCTAAACCCTAGATGTCTAGCCAATATGAATTCTGATAGCCTCTACGGACTAAACCCTCCTGTTTATATAGACACCGGAGGGGGCTAGGGTTGTACCGAGTCGGTTTACAGAAGAAGGAAACTATACATCTGGATGCCAATATTGCCATCCACGCAGAGGAGAGTCCTATCCGGACATGGGGGAAGATCTTCTACCTTGTATCTTCATGGCCCACCAGTCCGGCCCATTACACACAGCCCGGACACCCGACGACTCCTTAATCCAGGACTCCCTCACAACCCTGCCGGGCAAGAGCACTGCATTTTCCACCATAATCTGCCATCAATCCTTCAAAGCAGGAGTAGGGTTTTACGCCTCATGGCGGCCCAAACCTGGGTAAAACTGTCTGTGTGATCTCTGTCGTGATGTGTTACGCTTCTCCGCTCTTTGTGCAATGTGCCCATCGCCCCGCCGAACCACAAAGGAGCTCATGGCCCCATAGGTGGTTGTGGTTTTGTCGGTGTACTAGAGTAGGGGTACCCTAGTATCCCGAACTTGTGCACGGGCAGTTGCAGCCCTCCGCGGCAAGGCTTACCGGGTGACTGCCAAGGTCCTCCGTGGTTCCTTTGGAGCCATTCAAGAACAAAGTATTCAAGCCAAGGAGGCAAGGCCCCGACAAGAGGAGCTTGCCGGGAAGGCCACCCAAGGCACCTAGGAGACAAGGCCCGGCAAGAGGAGCTTGCCGGGAAGGCCCGATGGCGACAAGCTTCCGGGCGCGACAAGACAACAACCACGGCAAGGCACTTGCAGCGCACCACCTCTCTGTACCTACGCTCCAGCACATCCACTAACGTGTCGCATACAGGACCTTTCCAGCGCCAGCGTGGCGAGAGGTCGTGCAGCCGCCAAAAGCGAGGTGGCAAGCGGTGCTGACAAGATTGCCATCGTGGCAAGCGGTGGCGCCCCTAACGGTCCCTGTTTGCACTCTTAGGGTGACGTAGACGGGCATTTAATGCCTTTGTCCCCTGCCGTCAGGGTTAGGTATGGTGCACTGTACACTGTACAAGTAGGTGTACCAACCATTACTTTTCCATTTGTACCCTCATCTACGTTGCCACCTGTCGGAGCCCCTTGAGCATATAAAAGGAGGCCCATGCGCAACGTAGAGGAGGTCGGTCGATTCCCCCACGCTCGGTCTCGTTAGCAGCTCGTGTGTCTTGTAGCACTCAGCTCTGAGCAAGAACGAAATACACCTCACACATGCAACAGTAGGAGTGTTATCTCTCGGAGAGCTCAAAGCTGGGTAAACCTCTCGCGTGCTTCGCCTCGATCTGCTCTTCGTGCGACCTCCGCTCCTTGAACCAAAAGGGGCTTGGTCTGCCGGTCCCATAGGTGTTCGTGGGCCAGATCAGCCTGCCCCGACATCTTTGGCGCGCCAGGTAGGGGGCGTCGAGGTTGTGCGAACCTGATCTGGCGTCCACGCGAGCTAGATCTTCATCATCTTCATCAACATGCCCCCGAAGAAGAAGGCTTCGGCGGCAGATGCTCCGTCAGCGTCGAACCCACCGCCACCGGAGTGAACAGGTGGTGGGGTAGACGCCGGCGGAAGAATGGACGGCGACGGGGGAGCTCACGTTGCTGCCAAGTCCAAGGACAAGGCTGCGCAGACCTCGGCGTCCGTGCATGCACCACGCCCGTCTCAGGAGGCGCGGGACTGACAGCGTCATGGCATTCACAATGCCATACGCTCGTTGGACCAAGATCGAGCTTGTGGATCTCGGGATGCTCAAGACCAGCATGCACGCCAACATGCTGCCAGCGGCGAAACGCAGTCGCTTGGGCGGGATCTTGCTCCTTCTAACATAGTTAGAAGTCCGAGCATATCCGCTCCTCGCATCGTTCGCCATCGCCACCCACCACTCCAGCGAAGCTTTGGCGAGAGCTCAAGCGCTCTGGATTACCCTCAACGGCCGACAAGGTCGATGAATGGAGGGCCACCATTTAGAGTCTCATCGGCTTCGCCAGCAGCGACGCTCCGCGCAACCGAGTACATCATCGCCGCGGCAGGACTGCTAAACACGAGCCGGTGGCGGCGAGACGGTGGGGTGCAACCACCATGCACTCTCCACCCGAAGGCCAAGATCGCCGACTTCGCCGGATCCACCTCGACATCGACTCCACCGCGTCGCCGGATCCACGAGCTCATCACGATCAACGCCAAGTTCTTCACGAGCAGCGGCAAGAAGGGCCTTCGAACTTCGCATCGGCGCCCGAAGAGAAGCGGCATCAATCCGACAAGCGCTGGGCCCTCTGTTGACATGCATGCGCCCGGAAGAAACAGGCGACTTGCCGTATGCGGTAGGTTGCCCTGCGTTCACTCGTGAGCTGCGGCAAGTCCGATGGCCCAAGAAAAACTTCAAGCAGACGTGCGAGAGAAATGCAGCGGCAAGACACATCCGTCGGAGTTCCTCAGCATCTACACCATCGCGGTGCAAGCTGCCGGGGGGCGAGACGACAAGATCCTTGCCAACTACTTCCCGCTGGTGCTCAAGCCCAATGTCAGATCCTGGCTCATGCACTTGCCGGACAACTCCATATCCTCTTGGGCAGATCTATGCCATCAGTTTGTCGGCGCCTTTACCGGTGGCCACAAGCCCCATGGCCAAGAAAGCGACCTTCATCTGCTCGCCCGGAAGGAAGGAGTGCCCCTGCGCAAAAGTACATTCAGAGGTTCAGCCAGCGTCTGACACAACATCCCGGATGTCCACCTGCGCGGTAATCAGCGCGTTCCATCAGAACGTGCGAAACCGTAGGATGCGGGAGGAGATGGCGATGTGCAAGATCAGAGACGTCAGTGAGCTATATGCCATGTCCGACAAGTGTGCGCGTGCTGAGGAAGGGAGGAGACTCCCCGGAGAGAATACTGAAGCAGGAGGAGGATCCGATAGTGAGGAGACCGCTCCGGCAAGGAAGAGCCGGCGGCGGGGCAACAGGAAGAAGAAAGGCAAAGATGTGTTGGTTGTTGAGCAGTCCGGCAACAGAGGTGGCGCCAAGAAAGCCAAGGCTGGTAGCTCCGGCAAGGAGGTTGCCGCTGGCACCAACTGCCAGTCTGTGGCCGCCGCCGACAAGCAGGACGGCTCCGACAAGCGATCTTGCAAGATCCACCGCACCAAGGGCCATGACCTCGAGCTGCAAGAAGGTCGAGCAGCTTGTCGAGCAGCGAGAAGGCTGAATCTGAGCAACGACGCGACAAGGAGAAGGCCCGGGAAGGTGCTTTGGAGGAGCTAGCAAGAAACGTCCCGGCGGGAGGGCGCGCGGCAAGGCCAAGCAGCGGCAAGGAGACAGACCACCCCGGGGCCGCGACAAGGATGAAGACGGCGGCGATGATGAAGACATGGATGATGACGAGGCTGATGAGCGGGAGTTCGAGAAAGCCACGAGAGGTCTGTGCGTTGGCGGTGGTGCTTCTGCGCATACTTCACACCGCCAACTCAAGCGGTGGATGCGGAAGTCAATGCAGCAGAACCATCCATCGAGTCATGCAAGCCTCTGAAATGGTCCAAAGACGCCTATCATCTTTGATATTGAGGACCACCACGATCACGTAACTGCGGTAGGGTGCTTGCCGATGTTGGTTTCACCAACTATCCGCAACCTCAAGGTCACTAAGATGCTAGTTGACGGCGGGGCGGCTTGAACCTGATCTCCTCCGCGGTGCTCGAAACTCCAGATCCACGATGGCGAGCTCGAGGAGACCGCACGTTCCAAGGAATCAATCCGGGAAGGAGCAAGCGAAGGAAAGATCATGTTGCGGTGACATTTGGCAGCGAGTTGAACTTCGGGGTGAGAGGGTCACTTTTGGCGTTCTTGACTTTCCATTGCCTTACAATGGAATACTTGGTCGCCCAAAGACTCGCCAAATTCATGGCGGCCTCTCACTATGCCTACAACATCTTTGAAGATGCGGGCCCGATAAGTGTCATTTCAGTCCTGGCGACAAGAAGGATGCTCTCATCTGCGCCGACAAGATCTACTGGAAGCGGCAGCTGCAACAGATTGCAAGCCACTTGCATTTGAAGCTCCGGGGAAGAAGAAGACCAAGTCCGGCAAGAGCTCGATGCCCACTCCGGCAAGCGCACCTCCTCGGTGCTGCGCTACCGTCGAGGACGCACCATCGAGCTCCACCGGCAAGTGTAAGAAAGGCGATGGCAGCTCCACGGAGACAAAGAAGGTGTCCGCCAAGGAGGGCGGCACCGGTGGTACCTTCACCATCGGTGCCTCTCTCGACCCTAAATAGGAAGGCGCTTTCGTTGCTTTCCTGCGGGCGAACGTCGGCGTGTTTGCTTGGCAACCGTCGACATCCCAGTGTTCCCGGAAAGTAATTGAGCACCATCTTGCCGTTTGTCCTCATGCGTGGCCCGTCAAGCAGAAAGTCAGGAAGCAGGCAGTGGAGCACCAAGAGTTCGTCGCAGAAGAAATCAAGAAATTGGAAGCAGCAGGCCTTGTCAGAGGAGTGCTCCATCCTACGTGGTTGGCCAATCCTGTAGTTATGCGTAAGGCTAACGGAAATGGAGGCTTTGTATCGACTTTACCGATGTCAATAAAGCTTGTCCCAAAGACCCATTTCCCTTGCGGCGCATCGACCAAATTGTTGACTCCACGGCGGATGTGATTTGCTTTCATTTCTGGATGCATACTCAGGATATCATCATATCTTCATGGCGAAGAGGATGAGGAGAAGACCGCATTCATCACCCCATGTGGCACATCTTGTTTTTGTACGGATGCCCTTCGGGTTAAAGAATGCTGGTTCAACATTTGCAAGAGTAGTTCATGATGCTTTTGAGCCGCAAATGCACAGAAATGTGGAAGCCTACATGGATGACATAGTGGTCAAAAGCAAGGACAAAGAGACTCTGATCCAAGATTTAGACGAAACCTTTGCAAATCTGCGCAAGATCAACCTCAAGCTCAACCCTGAGAAGTGTGTGTTTGGAGTCCCTTCCGGCAAGCTTCTCGGGTTCTTCGTGTCTTAGCGGGGAATTGAAGCCAATCCCGACAAGATCAAGGCCATTGAGCAGATTGAAGCACCAAAGCGCGTCAAGGATGTACGAAGACTTGCCGGTTGCGTAGCTGCTCTCCAGCGAGTTTATCTCTAGGTCTGCTTTGGCGCCTGCCATTTTTCAAAATCTTGAAAAAGGCAGGTCCGATGCAATGGACTCCGGAAGTGGAGGCTGCGCTGCGGGACTTGAAGAGATACCTGTCCTCCACTCCAACACTTGTCGCACCTAGGCCACAAGAGAAGTTGCTGCTATATATAGCGGCAACCAATCAAGTGGTTAGTGCTGCGTTAGTAGCGGAGAGGGAGGCGGATGATGAGCTAGCAACCGTGGCAGATGCATCCAGCGACAAGCAGGGGGCTTCACCGGCAAGCTCTGGTCCCGACAAGGATGTATCTGCTTGAGACACACGAGAAGATCACGAGAAAAGAATGGTGCAGCGCCCTTGATTTACTTTGTCAGTTCCCTTCTGCAGGGGGCTAGGTCAAGGTACTCTGGTGTGCAGAAATTGCTTTTCGGCCTCCTCATGGCCTCGAGAAAGCTGCGCCATTACTTTCAGGCACATGAGATCACAGTTGTCACTCGTTTTCCGCTGAAGAGGATACTGCAAAACCCAGAGGCAACAGGCAGGATTGTCGAGTGGGCACTTTGGGCTATCAAGCTTTGGCCTCAAGTTTGAGAGCACTTCAACTATCCAAAGCGAGCATTGGCGGAGTTCATAGCAGAATGGACACCATCAACTGATGAAGAAATTCCAGAAACGAGCATCCCCGTCAAGGAGGCAAGCAAAGAGTGGCTGATGTACTTTGATGGTGCCTTCTCGCTGCAAGGCGCCGGTGCGGGCGTGCTACTTGTCGCACCCACCGGAGAGCACCTCAAGTACGTAGTCCAGATGCACTTTCCCAAGGAGCAAGCAACAAACAATCTGCAGTATGAAGGTTTGCTTGCCGGTCTCAGGATCGTGGTAGACCTTGGGATCAAGAAGCTCATTGTCAGGGGTGACTCACAGCTTGTCATCCGCCAAGTGAACAAGAATTATCAGAGTCCATTGATGGAAGCTTATGTTGATGAAGTGAGAAAGCTAGAAGAGCACTTTGACGGCCTCTGAGATGGAATATATTCCAAGGGCTCGAGCGACATTGCTGATGGTCTGTCGAAGTCGCCGCACTTAAGTTGCTGTGGAACCAGGGATCTTTGTGCTCGAGCTGACTCAACCGTCTGTAACACCATCAAGCTGAACGAGCAAGAAAAGGAAGTTGATCTCTGGTGACTATTTTCCGGAGAGCTTCCCGAAGCCGCCGCCAAGAAGGTCCTCAAGATCAACACCAGCAGTCTTGAGGAGCGATCTGCTCCGACAAGCCCTGAGGTTTGTTTCGTTGGAGCAGACGCTCCGGACAAGTTTTGCTCCGGCAAGCTTGCGGGGAACGTCAAGCTCGGTGAGCCGCGAGTTCTCGCCGTGAGAAGCGGATGTTCCCGCAGCAGCAGATGTGCCTTTGGTCCTTGTTGTCGAGCTGCAAGCTCCGGCATGGGCACAGCAGATTGTCCATTTCCTTGAGACGGAGAACTTCCGAAGAGCAAGAAGAAGCGGAAAGAGTAGCCCGGCGGTCAAGTATGTACCAGCTTTGTCGACAAAGACACTGCATGCAGAAGAAGACTCAACGGTGTGAAATTGAAGTGTATTCACCGGGAAGATGGACAAAAGCTATTGGCGAGATATACATGGAGGCATATGTGGTCACCACATTGGCGCGGAAGCACTTGCCGGCAAAGCATTCCGGCAAGGTTTCTTTTGGCCGACAGCCCTCGAGGATGCAAGCGCACAAGTAACCAAGTGTGAAGCATGCGGTTCCATTCCAAGCAGATACACCAGCCAGCTCAAGCTCTCAGACGATCCCTTTATCACGGCCATTTTGATGCGGGGCTCGACATCCTCGGCCCCTTTCCCCGAGCTGTCGGGGCTTTGGAGTACTTATGCGTTGCAATCGACAAGTTCACAAAGTGGCCGGAAGTGGAAGCAGTGAGGAAGGTGACAGCACAGTCAGCGGTCAAGTTCTTCGGGTCGATTGTTTGCCGTTTCGGAATCCCTAACAGGATCATCACCAACAACGGCACGCAGTTCTAAGCCGCACCTTCATGCAAGATCGTCCAAGATCTTGGCGCCAAGGTGCCGCTTACATTGCTCATCCGAGAAGCAGCGGTCAAGCGGAGAGGGCAAATGCTTTGAAGTGCTGCGCGGGCTCAAGACGAGAACTTTCGACAGGCTGCACAAGTGCGGAAGAAAGCTGGATTGAGGAGCTGCGGTGGTTCTTTGGTCGATCGGGGCGACGCCAAATCGAGCCACCGGCGAGACACCTTCGCTCTAGTCTATGGAGCAGAGGCAGTTCTCCCCACGGAACTCGTATACGGATCGCCTCGAGTGCTCGCTTATGATGAGCTTGAGCAAGAGCAGCTGCGACAAGATGACGCGCTGCTCCTTGAGGAAGATCGTCTTCAGGCTGCTGTACAAGCTGCTCGATACCAGCAAGCTTTGCGCCGCTACCATATCCGCAAAGTTAACGCCAGAAGTCTCGAGGAAGGCGACCTTGTTCTTCGGCGCGTTCAGTCCGCCAAGAATTCCAACAAGTTGGCCTTGAAGTGGGAAGGCCCTTACCGGGTGAAACAAGTCACTAGGCACTGGCGCTGTCCATTTGGAGACCGAAGATGGCATTCGGTGAGCAACTCCTGGAACATTGAGCATCTTCGTAAGTTTTACCCGTAAAAGCGCGGTTGTCGGAACCTGTTCCGGCAACCACCTTTAATACAAGTCTTGCCCATTGTTGCATGTAATCCTTTGTACAAAGCCGTAGCGCAGACCCGTGCATCGATAAAGCTAAGCGTGCCCGCACATCTTGTCAATTTCATGTTTTTTACTTCTATTTTGCATGCGTTATCTGACACTTTGTGCAGCACCTACCCCTGGTAAGTGATAACGAGCCATAAGGCTCCATATCTTTATTTTCTCTTCTTTCTCCTTCTCGAAGAAAGGAAGGTTCCCTCGCACACAAGTTTGCCGGGGGGAAAGGAGAAGATAATGGTGTGGACCAGCGTCGCTCAAGGAAGTCTAGCCTTCTTAGGAAGCAAACGACAGAAAAGCTAAGTTGCCAAAGTTTGAGCAATCAGTTTTAAATTTTTTAAGTTATCTTCCTTGAAAGACCGTACTTTGTATGGAAAACCTGTGCGCAGAGGAACCAACTCGTAGCTAGTTGCGCCCTTACTTTGGTTTGAGTCCGCTCAACAACTTAAGTGAGCTGCGACTAGTTGCGACAAGGTTACTTGTCGGAAGCGGCGCCGCCAGCAGGCTGCTGACGTCCCGCACTCAGCGCTCGCGGCTCAGGTGCCCGCGCCGACAAGTTCCCTAAAAGCGTAAGGCAAAAACATACAAAGGAAGGAATCAAGTAAAGGAAATAACATAGCAATTGATACCCAAAATAGAGTTATATTACAAGATAGCTTGCCGCAGCTCTAATGGATTGTTCTTATGACATGACCAACAGCGGCAAGAGAAAGAGAAAACGGGCGGCCTAATCTACGCGATCGCCCTCAACCCTCTTGATTCCGCTCACCCTATCCACGATGGGTGCGACAAGGGTCTTGAGCGCCTCCACATCAGCATCCGGCGGCAAGGACTTGAGGACGTTGGTGAGGTTGAGGCCTGGATTGCGGAAGGCCACCTTCATCAGCACCTTCTGGAGAGCTCCCGCACAGATTTGGCGCGACTCCTCGGCCAGATGTTTGGGATGTCTTCCCGGAGTCGCTGGAGGGCCGTCACCACGCCCTTGAAGAACAAGCTAAGCTTGGCGCTGGGTTGGAGGTGCTCGTCGGAGGAATATCCAAGATCCACCATCCCCAGCTCCATCAGCTCCCTGTTGATGGCTGCGGCAGTATCCACGAGACCCTCGGTCCGGTGCTCCACATTCTCCCTCAAGGCATTACAGGTGGCGGCAACACTCGCCCGGATGCCTCGTCGGCCTTGAGCTTCTCCTTCAAGGCCACCTCCTGCTCCGTGGCGCCGTCCAGCGTCTGAGTCAAAGTAGTTAGCTTCAACTCAAGATCTGCATTGGAGTCCTTGGCGGCGCTGAGCTCCTTGCTCCTCTCGGTGAGACGACCCTGCAGCTCGCCAAGAGTGTAGGCATCCTTCTCGCGCTCGTGCTTGAGTGCAGCGACCTCCTCGCCGCTCTCCTTGAGGCTGGCCTCCAACTGTGCCACCTTCGTCTCCAGCTCCTTCTTGGCGGCCTCGGCAGCTGCGGCAGCATCCTTTGCTTCCTTGAGAGCCCCGCCAAATGTTTGCTCGCGCATGGCAATATCCTCCTCGTGGCTGTCAAGGTTAACCTTCCGCTGCGCCAACTCGCCTTCTGGCAGACAGCTTCTCGGCGGCAAGTCAGCTGTTCCTCCTCGGCTTGGCCTTCTCGAGGAGGAAGGCCTTGCGCTCCTCGGCGAAGTTGCTCGCTCCTCCGCCAAGGACCGGAGATCTTCCTGGTTGCGGCCCCGGAGCTCCTCCGGCGCTTCTCGATGTCTTCTCCGCCTTGCGGCGCTTCCCGGGATTCCAGCTTGGCTTGTCGAGGCGCGGTAGAGCGACAGCAGCTTCATGGCAGCTGCTCCTCCTCAAAGTTTCGCCACTCGCTGCTGCTTGGCGCGTCGACCAGCGTCGATCCAAGCGAGGCGAAGCAGCTCTTCATCGAAAGTCTCTCCTTCGGCCGGCGCCCTGGAGCTCGACTCCCATGGGAGCTTGATGAAGACGCCATCACCGGCCTTCAAATAGGCACCGGGCTGGGGCTCTTCGGAGCCCGGCGCTGCGGCAGCGGCAGAGGGATCGGCGGTCGGCGTGGCGCTGGCGCTCCTGCGCCTCGGGGCCGTCGGTCACGATCGCCCGGACCCCTCGCCCGGCCAGCGGCCTCTTTGCCGGCGGGCTCGTCAGCGCCGGCTTCTTCTTCCATGGCGGCGGCTTCATCAGTGTTGCCGCGCACGTCCTCCTCGCCGGCGACCTCGGTCTCCATTGGCTCTGTGGCGGATGGATGAAGAAAGTCAGGCAAATATTCAAAAACAAAATCAGAAGAAAAAGAACACAAGGGAAGTTTTCAGGCAAGAAGATTACCTGTGCCAGGGTCTGCGGTCATGGTCTCCGCTGCCAAGGGATCGTTGGTGCCGTCCCTTGCCGGAGAGCTGCCCCTTGCCGAAGAAGTCTCCCTTGCCGGAGAACGCTCCCTTGCCAGGGAATCCTCCCTTGGCGGCGTAGTCGAAGCAGAAGGAGGCTGCTCTGCTCCTACACAAATCAGCGGTCAGATATCAGCAAAGAAAAGAGCACCCATGCACGCCGAACAACAAGAAGTAGACCATATACTTACGCTGGGGGCTGCTTGGAAGAAGAGTTGCCGCATCCGGCAAGGTGGTCTCGGACGCGCCCTCTGCCGTCGCAGTGGGTTCGTCCTCGACGACAATCACCGGGGTCTTGGCTCTCTTCGACATTCTCTGGGCCAGCGTCCTGAAAAGGAATGGGTTCAGAGTAAAGCAAATCAGATACAAGACAAAGCAACAAATCGAAGAATTACAAGTACAGCAAGGAATCTTACTCTTCTTCTTCCTCGTCGGAGCTGAGCGCGGAGAGGTCAAATTCTGGCCCACCTCAAAGTCTGACGAGGCGGAGGTGGGTTCCCTTGGGCGCTTGGCGGGAGCTGGACCGGTGGTTTGCGAGGCCCGCTCCGATTACCCGCGGCGGCATGAGGTGCTCCGCGGCAACAGTGCTTGCCGCGGTGGAGCGCGTCGCGCGGCACTGCGGCTGTTGGCCTGTCTACCGCCTCGCTACGTCTCCGGCCTTGTGAAGACGCCGTCTTGGTGGAGCTGGTGGCTCCGCTCGCGGCAAGCTACTTGGAGGTGGGGAGGATGCGCCCTCGGCGGGCTCGCTCGACTCGGCTTCAGGCTCGGCAAGCTCCTCCTCGCCGGCGAACTCCTTTCGCTCGACAAGGCTTGCCGCCTCTCCTGCCTCTGCCTCCTCCATAGTGAAGCCAAACTAGCCCGCGGCAGCGGCTGCTGCCGCCTCTTCCAGCCTGGTGGCGATGCGCTGCATCTCATCGTCGGTGGTGTCGCGGGTGAGGCCCCTCTGCTCGTCGGGGCGGACCGGCATTTCTACCAGATTGTTAAAGAACTGCCGCACGGCGTCATCTGCAAGCTCTTGCCAAGTTGGGACAATTCCATGCGAGTCGCACAACGGCATCATTCTGCGGATGCGGTCAAGCGCGGAATTGTTGCCTGACGGAACAACGCCCTCGGCAACCTAAACATCTCTGGATGATCAGGATCGGGCTTGAACAGCTCTAAGAGCATCGCGTCAAGCTCCAAGACGGTGAATTTGAAGTTGAGGCCTGGGCGCAGCCTCATGATATCTGCCGCGTTCTGAAACTCCCAGGCAGGCCTCATCCTCTCCTACAAGGGGGCGATGCGGCGGCGAAGAAAGTCCGCGCCAACAGTGCCTACGGTGAGTCCGGCAAGTCTGAGGCGAAGGATTCGAGTGACTGCGATCTTCAGCCTAGCATCTTCCGGGGCCAGATTGCTCCAATCGTTGCCGCGCACTCTTTGGGGTTTAAGCTGGCGGTAAATGGCTGCGAGTTCTCCTCAACAATCCAGCACCAATCTGCCCTCCACTCCTCCCATTTGCTCACGGAGCTCTCCCTCGGATAGGCTTCCTTCTTGCCGACCCTGGAGATCCAAGCGATTCCTCCGGCAAGAGGCTCTCCTCTCTCAACACGGGGTAAAAAGAAGTGGCGGAAAAGGGCTACATTTGGGTGGACTCCGACAAAGTTTTTGTAGAGATGTGCGAAAACTGCCATGGTCAGAACGGCGTTGGGGGTGAAATCAAGGAGGCGGAACCCGTAGGTGTTCATGATGTCACAAAAGAATTCAGAGAAAGGCGGGCAGAGCCCGCGATGAAGAAGAAGTGCGAAGAAGGATACCAGTCGGGGCCAATTCGAAGCGGCGGGAGTACCTTCGTGCGCGGATGCGCTCGCGTCTCCGTCGACGAAGAGGTAGTAGTTCTCCTCGGCTCCCTCGCGGTAGCTGAGGGGAAGATGGCCCGCTCCTTCCTTGGCCCGCATAAGCCGCTGCGCCTCGGCCGAGTTCACGGCCTTCCCCTTATCAGCTTTCGGGCCCATGGCGGAGGCGGTGGAGGAGGTCGACGGCGTTGATGATGCTGGTAGCGATGGGGGGCGGAGCGCCGCTCTCTTCAGCCTTGAGAAGAAGGGGGGAGCGGCGGTGGTTTTCTAGAGATTGGACGACAAGCGGCAAGGTGAGCGACCTGCCCCTGTTTCCCCTGCTTATAAAGAGGGAGGGGGCGGACGTTCCGTTATTCCGAATAAGAAACCCCCACGATCTCGCCCACGATCTCTCACACGACGCCATGTTCGATGCGTGCCGTTCGTGGAGGGCGTGGTGGGTCCGGGGTGAGTTATGCTGTGACCCAGGCCGCGTGTGCCCGTGCCCTGTTATGGGCCTGGCCCGACAGCGCTCGGCACCGTGTGTGGCCCAGGCCCGGGGGCTCCTGTCGGTGTACTAGAATAGGGGTACCCTAGTATCCCGAACTTGTGCACGGGCAGTTGCAGCCCTCCGCGGCAAGGCTTACCGGGTGACCGCCAAGGTCCTCCGTGGTTCCTTTGGAGACATTCAAGAACAAAGTATTCAAGCCAAGGAGGCAAGGCCCCGGCAAGAGGAGCTTGCCGGGAAGGCCACCCAAGGCACCTAGGAGACAAGGCCCGGCAAGAGGAGCTTGCCGGGAAGGCCCGATGAGCGACAAGCTTCCGGAGGCGACAAAACAACAACGGCAAAGGCGCTTGCACGGCAGGCCACCCTCTCTGTACCTACGCTCTAGCACATCCACTAACGTGTTGCCACAGGACCTTTCGGTAGCAGCGTGGCGAGAGGCTGTGTAGCCAGCGGTCTTGAGGTGGCAAGCGGTCTTGACAAGATTGCCATCGTGTAGCGGTGGCGCCCGACGGTCCCTGTTTGCCTTTGTTAGGGCGGCGTGACGGGCATTTAATGCCTTTGTCCCCGCCGTCGGGGTTAGGTATGGTGCACTTGTACCTTTGTACAAGTAGGTGTACCAACCATTACTTTTCCATTTGTACCCTTGTCTACGTTGCCACCGCCGGAGCCCCTTGAGCATATAAAAGGAGGCCCATGTAGCGTAGAGGAGGTCGGTCGATTCCCCCACGCTCGGTCTCGCTAGCAGCTCGTGTGTACTGTAGCACTCAGCGCTCCTGAGCAAGAACGAAATACACCTCACACATGCAGCAGTAGGAGTGTTATCTCTCCGGAGAGCTCCGAAGCTGGGTAAACCTCTCGCGTGCTTCGCCTCGATCTGCTCTTCGTGCGACCTCCGCTCCCTGCCGAACCGAAAGGGGCTCGGTCCGCCGGTCCCATAGGTGTTCGTGGGCCAGATCAGCCTGCCCCGACAGGTTTCCCATAACATCTTTAGCGCACCATGTAGGGGGGGGGGGTCACTTGTTAGAACCCGAGATCATAAGCAGCGCATCATCTTCATCGCCATTTTCATCATCAACGGCGTCAGCACTCGTGTCACCCAAGGGAATGGCTAGGGCCGGAACGGAAGGGCGACGTTACCCCCACGCCGGCCTCGCCCACTCTTTACCATCACCGCACGCTGTGATCACAGCGGCAGTAGAAGCTAGCGACCAGACCAATAGTGCCACCAGAATGGATCGGCTCAGCCGGAACGCCCTACGAATCCGATTCAGGATAAAAAGGAGCAATGCGTAAGGGTACCAAGCTCCTCTCTATGCCACTCTCACTTATTGACAATCGAGCTACTCTGGGTTTAGCGTCACCTACGTCGATGAGCCCGTGCGATACTCGGTCCAGTGTTTACCATGCCTAGGGAAATCCTGAGTAAATCACTGGCGCAAATCCGTTGATTGACGCCCCGACAAGCATGCACCGGCGAGGCCGTCCGCGCTAGCGTGACTTTTGTGCCAAATGTTGTTAGATTGATCAAAAAATGTGGAGAGGAGGGGGGAGGGGCCGTTCATGCCCAGCATCGCGTCCTGCCGCCCACAAGATACAGTCACTTCTAGACGACCCTTACCGGGAGCTAGAAGTCGATGTATGTGTAGCGCCATCTCTCCCGGAACATGCGAGCTTAGCAAGTGGTCGCTGCTGGGGGGAACAGATGGAAACAGGGATAAAAAGCTAAGTCTACAGAATCTTTGTTATACTTTAAAATCTATAATTTGTGTTTGTTTGTCCCTTGAATTCCGGTGTGTCTGTGTGAATAAATCTTTCACAAAATGGTACCTTTGCTAGATTCTTGTCTACACCCTCGTTCCGTTCAGAGCCATCTCGCGGAATGGGTGGCTGCGTCAGAAACTACTAAGGAAAAACCTGTCGGGACGCATTCACGCCAAGATAAATATTAAGGGCCAAACCCTTACGACTTTCGCGGCAATATGATACCGATAGGCAACCAGGACATGCATAGATATCGATCACGCGAACACCGATGGGTAACATTCAAAAGGGATAAAACACGTGATTCTAATTTAAGGAAAACGTCAAGTTTCTACGAGGGCATAAAATAGTGCGACATCTAAACACTAGACATGCATCATGTTTTGATTACAGAAACAGCTCAGCAGCGGGCATTATTCAAGGCCAGCCTGTCGGATCACGGATTCCGGCAAAACCCTCAAGGTTTGAACACTGGGATGTGCACGAAGATTTCCCCCCTACGGATCCACGTCCTAGATTTGCTAAGATCTCATGGACTAACTCGACGAACTCACAACACAAGGGACACAAGATTTATACTAGTTCGGGCCACCGTTGTGGTGTAATACCCTACTCTAGTGTGGTGGCGGTGGATTGCCTCTTGGGCTGATGATGAACAGTACAAGGGGAAGAACAGCCTCCTGAGGTTGAGGTGTTCTTGTGCTTGTTGTGTGGCCAAAGATCAGATGCCTAAGGCTCAGTTGTCTCTTGATCCGTCCCCCCTCTACGGTGGTGGATAGTCCTACTTATATAGGCCCTGGTCCTCTCCCCAAATATTGAGCGGGAAGGAAGCCAACAACGGCCAATTTGAAAGGGGACAGCTAGTATAGCTTATCCTGACAAAAGCGGTCTTCGCCTGCAAAAGGCTCTGGTGGTGACGCCGACTTGGGCTCCATGGTGACCTCCGTCTTGCCGTCCTACTGGTCTTGGTCTCGTTGCACTGGTATGGAAACCTTTGTTTGATGCCTCGGTACTCCGCGCATGCGCTTGCCTCCTTTGCACCAAAGAGGAAACAAGGATGCTGCGCGCGCTGGCGCCCGCCTGGTCTCGATCATCATGGCTCACGTCACGATAATCTCGCGAGGTTTGCCTTGCCTTGATCTCTCCGCCCCTCGCGAGCCTGCCTGGTGAGGCCACTCCTGAGGAGGTCTTGCGTCGTCCGCCTCGCGAGGCTTGGCCCCTCGCGAATGTCTTGAATGCCTTGTAGATGAAGATGGGTCGTACAGGTCTGCTAGCACAGCCACGCCGTGGGCCACAGGTAGGCAAGTCTGGGGACCCCCGTTCCCAGAACGCCGACAGTAGCCCCTGGGCCCAAGGCACGCTCGGGCTTGGCTCCGAGGCGAAGCCAAAGGTCAAGTACGGAGCATCACGGGCCCCAATAGCCCGCGGCCTTCGTTGATGCGTGGCGGTTGATTGGACGTGGGCGTCTCCGCTTCCCAGTGCTGCCTTGGAATCCGCCTGGCTATGCGGCCCCGCAACCCTACTACGATTATTCTTCCATCGCCGCGCCATACTTCCCGATTCCTCTGCTTCCCGAGACTCTGCTCCTCCTCCCAATCCGCTCGTGCTCTGCCGCTCCATCGCCATGGCGCCAAACAAGTCGACAAGGGAAGAAGCCTCTATCTTCTGCCGGCACGCCTTCGGCCATCGAGCCCGCGGTTGGCCGATCGCTGGTGCTCAATGATGAGGCCATGGGCAAGGTGCGCCCCATGCACGCCTCCAGTTTCAAGGAGTGCGGGAAGACAGCGGCTTGGTCCCCCTTTTTCCGCCTTCTTCAACGCAGTGCTGGAACACTATCAGATCCACTTGCTGCATCTTGACCCCCAATCTGTGGCCCTCCTTGCCGTCTTCGCCTTTGTGTGTGAGGCCATGGTGGGCATTGCCCCTTCCGTGGCCCTTCTTCGCCACTTCTTCTCGTTGCACCTGATTGATCCTCGGCAAAGCTCGGGGTGCATGCACTTCTAGGCTGTAGCTGCGACGGCAGGCGCAGGGAGCGACTTCGAGCTTCCTCCATCCACGAGCGAGTTTCGGAGACAGTGGGTATTTGTCGATGCCGGGGTGCTCAGCCCTCTGCTCCATTCTCCGTCAGCACCCGCCGTTCCCAACTCCGGTTGGGGCCATGAGAGTCTCGTGAGCTCCTGTCTTGTCCCCGTGATACGTCTCCAACGTATCTATAATTTTTTATTGTTCCATGCTATATTATATTCTGCTTTGGATGTTTAATGGGCTTTATTATACACTTTTATATTATTTTTGGGACCAACCTATTAACCGGAGGCCCAGCCCAGAATTGCTATTTTTGCCTATTTCAGAGTTTCGCAGAAAAAGAATATCAAACGGAGTCCAAACGGAATGAAACCTTGGGAACGTGATTTTCGAACGAGCGTGATCCAGAGGACTTGGACCCTACATCAAGACATCAACCAGAGGGCACGAGGTAGGGGTGCGCCACCCCCCCTGTGCGCGCCTCCACCCTCGTGGGCCCCATGTTGCTCCACCGACGCATTTCTTCCTCCTATATATACCTCGTACCCCCAAACTACCAGATACAGAGCCAAAAACCTAATTCCACCGCCGCAACCTTCTGTACCCGTGAGATCCCAGCTTGGGGCCTTTTTCGGAGCTCCGCTGAAGGGGGCATCGACCAGGGAGGGCTTCTACATCAACACCATAGCTTCTCCGATGATATGTGAGTAGTTTACCTCAGACCTTCGGGTCCATAGTTATTAGCTAGATGGCTTCTTCTCTCTTTTTGGATCTCAATACAATGTTCTCCCCCTCTCTTGTGGAGATCTATTCGATGTAATCTTCTTTTTTGTGTGTGTTTGTTGAGACCGATGAATTGTGGGTTTATGATCAAGTTTATCTATGAACAATATTTGAATCTTCTCTGAATTCTTTTATGTATGATTGGTTATCTTTGCAAGTCTCTTGAATTATCAGTTTGGTTTGGCCTACAAGATTGATCTTTCTTGCAATGGGAGAAGTGCTTAGCTTTGGGTTCAATCTTTTGTGTCCTTTCCCAAAGGATGTGAGGGGGAAGCAAGGCACGTATTGTATTGTTGCCATCGAGCATAACAAGATGGGGTTTATATCATATTGCATGAGTTTATCCCTCTACATCATGTCATCTTACTTAAAGCGTTACTCTGTTCTTATGAACTTAATACTCTAGATGCATGCTGGATAGCGGTCGATGTGTGGAGTAATAGTAGTAGATGCAGGTAGGAGTCGGTCTACTTGTCTTGGACGTGATGCCTATATACATGATCATACCTAGATATTCTCATAACTATGCTCAATTCTATCAATTGCTCAACAGTAATTTGTTCATCCACCATAATACTTATGCTCTTGAGAGAAGCCACTAGTGAAACCTATGGCCCCCGGGTCTATCTTCCATCATATTAATCTTCCAACACTTAGTTATTTTTATTGCCTTTTATTTTACTTTGCATTTTTATCATAAAAATACCAAAAATATTATCTTATCATATCTATCAGATCTCACTCTCGTAAGTGACCGTGAAGGGATTGACAACCCCTTATCGCGTTTGTTGCGAGGATTTATTTGTTTGTGTAGGTGCGAGGGACTCGTGCGTGGTCTCCTACTGGATTGATACCTTGGTTCTCAAAAACTGAGGGAAATACTTACGCTGCTTTACTGCATCACCCTTCCCTCTTCAAGGGAAAACTAACACAGTGCTCAAGAGGTAGCACCCCGTCTGGCTCAGGCTGAGGAGGTTGAAGGACCGCGGCGTGACTGCGCCTATGGTGGTGAAGGAGTTCATCAGGCGCCAAGTTGCTCCGCTTCAGCGCCATCCTCACCCGATGTGGGCCTTGCTCGGCAGTCAGGACCATATGAGGCTTCAGTAGTCTGGGCTCCCTCTTGAGACGCGGCGAACAGTGTTCAAGGTCCTGACGGGTGTCCCTTCACCGGACGACATGCATGGGAAGAGTTGTCTGCTGTACCGCTGCACGAACAAGGTAGAATTTGTAGAGCACATGCCTTTCTTTGATGAGTGGGGGTTGCGCCCGGACGGCCTGGTGGGGCCCCGCGAGAATCCCGTCAACGTGGTTCCCTTCTTCGTTGCTGGTGCTGAGCTCGCCCCGAATGTGGATGCAGGGGGGCAAGCACCACTGGAGACTGGCGGCCCGAGTGTTGAGGTGCAGATGTCGTCTGGGGCTCCTGGGGCATCGTCCTCAGGAACTCATGATCCTTCCCCTGGGGTGTCGGTCGCTGAGACGATGCAGCACGCGGCTCCCGAGGCCGAAGCTCCGGAGGTCTCGGGAGGTCGCGGTGAGACGGCGCCCGACTGCTCTCCGCAGCCCGGCACCCCTGAAGCTGTCCCTTCGAGCGCTTCTCCGGTCGCACCCCGTGCCGGCCGCCACGTCCAGCGCTTCAGTCGGCTTTGTGTGGACTTCGAGGAGCTCCGCAAGAGGAAAGGATCCCCGAGCAGTAGCGGTATCTTCGGGCCGTTGAAGCGAAGGAAGTACATCGCCGTCGACGAGTGAGTACTATACCTTTGTGATTTCTTGAGTGTTGCTTTCCTTCCTGACGGTGGTCCTTCAGGGTCCCTTCCGCCAAGGCCGTTGCATCTCCTAAGGAGCAGCCTCCTCTCTCTCCTCAACTCCCCCGCTGGCCTTGAGCACCCCGCGCCCACGCGCCGCTCCGGGCGCGGGGTCGGTTGGAGAGGCGCGCTCGCCTCCATGGCGCTTTGAGCCCACGGCCTCATCACCCCTCCTTGGCGGCCTTGCTTGGAGCTTGGCGGGCGTGCCCAGAACCCCTCCTCTGGTTATGGACGGTGGCTGGCTGGCTTCGGTCTTCGGCTCCTCTTCAAGCAGTGGGCCCCGTCTAGTTCGGGCCCCACGCAAGGCCCGGCTAGCGCCTGGGGCAGCGCCAGCCCCCAGCCCTCTGTTGAGAGGGGGCGCATCGCTCCAGGCCTCGCCCACAGCCCCCGTGGCGGAGGACGAGATGGGCCGCGCGCTTGAGTTCGAGCACAGGCAGAGCGTTGTTCGTCATGAGCTCTTCCAGGAGGCGATGGGCGCGATGAACCGACTCGGTGAAGAACTTGCGGGTGTCGACGCGCGCCTTGAGGCCGAGGGTCATCGGTTGGCGGAGAAGTGGCACAAGTTGAAGGTGGCTATCAACCTCGGTCGTCGTCAGCGTGATCTTGACAATGCGAAGGCCGAGGCGTCTCTTAAGGTCTCTCATGAGGCTTGCTCCAGAGCTTTGGAGGAAGCTCGCGAGGCTGACCGCCGTCGTGAGGCTGTGGAGAAGCGCGCATGGGAGCTCCAGGCCTGGAGCACGTCCCTAGAGCAGCAGGTGGAGGCGCGCAAAGCCGTCCTTGTGTAGCTTAGGGGGACGCCCGCCGAAGAAGAAGAGATCCGGAGGCATGAGGAGGCGTTGGCACTGGAGGCCGTGGAGCGCAGCCTTGAGCTTGAGTGGCTGGAGACGAGGGAGCGTCAAGTTGCCCAAGTGGAATATGTCGTTGGTGCGCGCGAGGCCAAGGCACGGGAGGAGGTCGATCGCCGGGTGGCCGAAGTTTGCGCGGGTCTTGAGGGTAGGCATGACCTAAAGCTGCAGCCTGCAGAGACTGAGGTTGCAGGCAGGGCCGCTGCCCTTGGGCCCAGGCTTGCTGAGGTAGAGAGGCGCGAGGAGGCCACGGCAGCCGCCCTGGTCGCTGGCAGAGTTGGCCTCCGTCTGCGCCGAGTGCTCTCTCTCTCTCCAGAAACGGGTTGATGACGCCAAGGCCGTTGCGCAGCTGAACAGGGAGG
The DNA here is from genome assembly GCA_021605145.1 of Aegilops bicornis. Taxonomy (NCBI): domain Eukaryota; kingdom Viridiplantae; phylum Streptophyta; class Magnoliopsida; order Poales; family Poaceae; genus Aegilops; species Aegilops bicornis. The sequence continues at coordinate 298,719,867 of CM038669.1, forward strand.
AAGTGCTTCAGCGGTGGACATTGGAGCGCGAGCATGCCCCCATGCTCCAGGTTCTCAGGAATAGGGCTAACACTGCGCTGGGCCATATCTGCAACGAGAATGCCCCTCATCCTCATACGGAAAACTACGCCAGCCATCTTCGCTTCTTCTCCGACGTGGTGACGCGTCTTGAAGCTCGATCCAATAGAGCTCGCCAGCTTGTCGAAGAGAGAAGTCGTGGCTTGCTCGGGCGCGCGTTCTCCTGTGTCTTCAGCCACCTCCAGAACACCTACCATGATGTTGACTTTGACGCCGCCATCGCCCCAGTTCCGCAGGCCATCCGGGGCGACTTGGCGTGGTGGGTGGAGGACAACGTGGATGCGCTGGTCGGAGCCTTCGGTTCTGAAGACGACGCGGTGGTGGTCGCTGCAGACGAAGGCGACGTGGTTGACGACGGCGATGCCAGCACCGGTGAAGGTGGAGGCGACGCCAACGACGATGACAGCGACGACAGCAGTGCATCTGAAGATGACATGGGGGATGCGGCGAGCGACATATCCGGCTGATCTCACGTTTCCCTGCTGTTTACCCTGTAAAACTTGGGCGCGGCCCCTAAAGAGCATTTTGAGAGGGGGAGCCCCTCATGTAAAAAACCACAGTTTTCATTCTTCTATGTCAAGTTGGGTATGCGCCTTTGTGTGACCGTGAGTCCGATGGAGAGTCTTCAGTGTGGCTTACCTTAGCCAGCGCATGCCCCGAGCTGGGTCGTAAGGTCATGAGCTCTTGAGGAACTTCTGAAGAGTCTGCTGACTCGCCCAAGAGGGCCTCGCGAGAATCCAGCGCCGATAGTGGTGTTGACGCGCGTGGCTCGCATGCTGCGCCCTGTCCCGCTCGCGAGGAGCCCGTGAAGGGGAGGCAGCGAGCGTAAGCTCCGGGGTAAGGCAAGAACCAGATAGCGAGAAACCGTCGAATGAGAAAAAGCACCCCCCGCACTTATCAATGAAATTCAATTTCAACTCATATCCAAATTCAGGAGGCAAGGCTACAGAAAAGAGATCCAAAGCAAATGGCCGCGTCCGGGACCTAGTCTAGTCTTCTTGTCTTCGAGTCTTCTCACCAGCGCGGAGCTAAGTGCTGCCACTAGGACATGGGAGGGAGCCCCCGAGGCCCGAGGGCGGCTCTACTGAGGCTCCGGGGCGTGTACAACCCCACTCATTATTACGTGAGAGTGTCACGGTCGGCGATCTTCATAGGCGTGAGCCTTAATTCATATTGCCAGACATGGGCCCCGCCTTGCGCCACCCTCTACCATCGTTGGGACGATCGGAGACTAGGACGGCACCAAAGGGGCAGAGGGGACGCAGCGGCGCCCTCGGCGACCACGGGTCCTCTGTCGGGGTAGGGCTCGCCAGCGCCTCCCAGGCAGAGGGCCTACCTACGGGTAACGCCTTGCTCCGTGCGGCATGGGGAGGGGCCTTGCTCCTGGCTCCTCCCACGCAGCCCCCAGTGGGTCTCTCCTGATGGGGCGGGCATCGCCGTGCCGGAACCATCGCCTGGCCCTGTGACCTGGTTCACCTGTGACTCATGGTTAGCGTAAGCTTGTCGCTGAGGGATTAGTGGTACCCTATATCTGTTGTTGATGGCGCGGCTGGTGGGGCTCTCTGGCGGCTCCTGGAAGGCTTCAGCTCCTAACGCCTCCTCCTCCCATCCTGGCCCGAGAAACGAGCCGGGGTCGTCCTCTGGCGTGTCCTCCTGGTCCATCATGCGGGGCACGTAGGCCTCTGAGGCCGCTGCCCCGAAGACCTCGCCGAAGTGCCCCACGCTCCATGTTGCTCGGCTTGTCACGCTGTCCTGAGGATGGCAGGGCGGTGCTCCGATGGGGCTGTACGTGGCAACACCTGTGCCCGCACCCATCTGGGGTGGTGCGGGCGCGGCAGGGCGCCCTCCACCGTGGGTCATGTTGACGTCAACGAGGCCCCCGGGCGCACCCGGGAGCACGCGGGCACGGCGAGGCCCGCCATGTGACCCACCTGCCGCCTGAGGCGTGAGCTGATAGCAGAAGGGCGGCGCTCCCGTGGCCGCCGTGTCTAGTAGCTCGGCGACGCGTTCCAGCAGTGCATCCCGGCCGCTCTCCATCGGTTGGCACCGCAGGAGCTCCCGCACCACTGTGAGTGCGGCCCGCATGTTCGCCTGATCCCACCGGGTGTGTGGCGCCGTTGCCGCGGCGTGTCTTACGGCCCTTGCAGCGGCGCGCGCTTGTCATGGAGTAAGGGTGGACGGCGCCTGGCCGCGTCGCCCACGCCCAGCAGCGTTATGTGGCGCCTGCGGTGCCTGGAGCGCAGGGTTGAGGTCTTCCTGGGCAGGCGGCGCCACCCGGGCGGGCTAGGCTGCCCAGCGGTCGGTGTCAGCCCTCGGGTCGTCGGACATCGGAACCCCTACCTGGCACGCCAAATGTCGGATCACGGGTTCCGGCAAAACCCTCAAGGTTCGAACACTGGGTTGCACACGAAGATTTCCCCACTACCGATCCACGTCCTACCTTTGCTAAGATCTCACGGACTAACTCGACGAACTCACAACACAAGGGACACAAGATTTATACTGGTTCGGGCCACCATTGTGGTGTAATACCCTACTACAGTGTGGTGGTGGTGGATTACCTCTTGGGCTAATAATGATCAGTACAAGGGGAAGAACAGCCTCCTGAGGTTGAGGTGTTCTTGTGCTTGGTGTGTCGCCAAAGATCAGATTCCTGAGGCTCAGTTGTCTCTTGATCCGTCCCCCCTCTACGGTGGTGGCTAGTCCTACTTATATAGGCTCTGGTCCTCTCCCCAAATATTGAGTGGGAAGGGAGCCAACAACGGCCAATTTGAAAGGGGATAGCTAGTATAGCTTATCCTGACAAAAGCGGTCTTCGCCTGCAAAAGGCTCTGGTGGTGACGCCGCCTTGGGCTCCATGGTGACCTCCGTCTTGCCGTCCTGCTGGTCTTGGTCTCGTTGCACTGGTATGGAAACCTTTGTTTGATGCCTCGGTACTCCGCGCACGCGCTTGCCTCCTTTGCACCAAAGAGGAAACAAGGATGCTGCGCGCGCTGGCGCCCGCCTGGCGCCCACTTGGTCTCGATCGTCATGGCTCACGTCACGAGAACCTCGCGAGGTTTGCCTTGCCTTGATCTCTCTGCCCCTCACGAGCCTGCCTGGTGACGCCACTCCTGAGGAGGTCTTGCATCGTCCAGCTCGCGAGGCTTGGCCCCTCGCAAGGGTCCTGAATGCCTTGTTGATGAAGATGGGCCGTACAGGCCAGCTAGCAAAGCCACGCCGTGGGCCGCAAGCAGGCAAGTCTAGGGGCCCCCGTTCCCAAAATGCCGACACAGTCCTTGCGACTCTGTGGAGTGACGGGAACGCCAAGAACCCTGTCGGCGAAAGGGGTGGCCTTCTCCTCTGCGGCGGAAACATCTGCCCGCCACGGCGGCTTCCTGAAGCCATCTACAAGGTCAAGATCCGGGTGGCGGCAAGCGATGTTGCTCGGGACCATGAAGAGGGAGTCGTGGGCAAGCCTCCGGGATTCAGCTTCAATTGAAGCAGCCAGTGCTACCTCTTGAGCAATGCGTTTGTTTTCCCTTGAAGAGGAAAGGGTGATGCAGCAAAGTAGCGTAAGTATTTCCCTTGGTTTTTGAGAACCAAGGTATCAATCCAGTAGGAGACTACGCTCGAGTCCAACGCACCTACACAAACAAATAAGAACCTCGCAACCAACGCGATAAAGGGGTTGTCAATCCCTTCACGGTCACTTGCAAAAGTAAGATCTGATAGATATGATAAGATAATATTTTTGGTATTTTTATGATAAATACTAAAAGTAAAGAGAGCAAAATAAACGGCGATAGAAATAACAGTAGATTAATATGATAGAGAATAGACCCGAGGGCCATAGGTTTCACTAGTGGCTTCTCTCAAGATAGCATAAGTATTACGGTGGGTGAACGAATTACTGTCGAGCAATTGATAGAATTGAGCATAGTTATGAGAATATCTAGGTATGATCATGTATTTAGGCATCATGTCCGTGACAAGTAGACCGAAACGATTCGGCATCTACTACTATTACTCCACACATCGACCGCTGTCCAGCATGCATCTAGAGTATTAAGTTCATAAGAACAGAGTAACGCTTTAAGCAAGATGACATGATGTAGAGGGATAAACTCATGCAATATGATATAAACCCCATCTTTTTATCCTCGATGGCAACAATACAATACGTGCCTTGCTGCCCTGCTGTCACCGGAAAGGACACCACAAGATTGAACCCAAAGCTAAGCACTTCTCCCATTGCAAGAAAGATCTAGTAGGCCAAACCAAACTGATAATTCGAAGAGACTTGCAACGATAACCAATCATACATAAAAGAATTCAGAGGAGATTCAAATATTGTTCATAGATAAACTTGATCATAAACCCACAATTCATCGGATCTCGACAAACACACCGCAAAAGAAGAGTTACATCAAATAGATCTCCAAGAGAATCGAGGAGAACTTTGAATTGAGATCCAAAGAGAGAGAAGAAACAATCTAGCTAATAACTATGGACCCGAAGGTCTGAGGTAAACTACTCACACATCATCGGAGAGGCTATGGTGTTGATGTAGAAGCCCTCCGTGATCAATGCCCCCTCCGGTAGGACGCCGGAAAAGGCCCCAAGATGGGATCTCATGGGTACAGAAGGTTGCGGCGGTGGAATGAGGTTTTTGTGGATGCTTCTGATGGTTTGGGGGTACGTAGGTATATATAGCAGGAAGAAGTAGGTCGGTGGAGCCCCGAGGGGCCAACGAGGGTGGAGGGCGCGCCCCCTGCCTCTTGGCCGCCTCGTTGGTTGCTTGACGTCCACTCCAAGTCCTATGGATCACGTTTGTTCCAAAAATCACGTTCCCGAAGGTTTCATTCCGTTTGGACTCAGTTTGATATTCTTTTTCTGTGAAACACTGAAACAGGCAAAAAACAGCAATTTGGGCTGGGCCTCTGGTTAATAGGTTAGTCCCAAAAATAATATATAAGTGTATAATAAAGCCCATTAATCATCCAAAACAGAATATAATATAGCATGGAACAATAAAAAATTATAGATACGTTGGAGACGTATCAAGCATCCCCAAGCTTAATTCATGCTCGTCCTCGAGTAGGTAAATGATAAAAACAGAATTTTTGATGTGGAATGTTACTTGGCATAATTTTCAATGTAATTCTCTTATTTGTGGTATGAATATTCAGATCCGAAAGATTCAAGATAAAAGTTTAATATTGACATAAAAGTAATAATACTTCAAGCATACTAACTAAGCAATTATGTCTTCTCAAAATAACATGGCCAAAGAAAGTTCATCCCTACAAAATCGTATAGTTTGGTCATGCTCCATTTTCGTCACACAAGAATGTTCTCATCATGCACAACCCCGATGACAAGCCAAGCAATTGTTTCATACTTTAGTAATCTCAAACTTTTTCAACTTTCACGCAATATATGAGCGTGAGCCATGGATATAGCACTATGGGTGGAATAGAATATGATGATGGGGGTTATGTGGAGAAGACAAAAAAAGGGAGAAAGTCTCACATTGACGCGGCTAACCAACGAGCTAGGGAGATGCCCATCGATTGATGTCAATGCAAGGAGTAGGGATTGCCATGCAACGGATGCACTAGAGCTATAAATGCATGAAAGCTCAACAAAAGAAACTAAGTGGGTGTGCATCCAACTTGCTTGCTCACGAAGACCTAGGGCATTTTAGGAAGCCCATTCTTGGAATATACAAGTCAAGTTCTATAATGAAAAATTCCCACTGGTATATGAAAGTGACAAAACAAGAGAATATTTATCATAAGGATCATGGTGCTACTTTGAAGCACAAGTATGGAAAAAGGATAGTAGCATTGCCCCCTTTTATTTTCCTTTTTTTGGGCCTTTCTTTCTTTTTATTTTGGCCTTTATCTTTTTTTGGTACAATGCTTTATGAATGATGATCATCACACTTCTATTTATTTACAACTCAATGATTACAACTCGATACTAGAACAAACTATGACTCTATATGAATGCCTCCGGCGGTGTACTGGGAAGGGAAATGAATCAAGAGTGACATGTATGAAATAATATGCATGGCGGCTTTGCCACAAATACGATGTCAACTACATGATCATGCAAGGCAATATGACAATGATGAACGTATCGTATCATGGGGTTTGGATGCACCGGCGAAGTTTGCACCAACTCTCAAGGTGGGAAAGGGCAATGCACGGTACCGAAGAGGCTAGCAATGATGGAAGGGTGAGAGTGCGTATAATCCATGGACTCAACATTAGTCATAAAGAACTCACATACTTATTGCAAAAATATACAAGTCATCAAAAACCAAGCACTACGCGCATGCTCCTAGGGGGGTAGATTGGTAGGAAAAGACCATCGCTCGTCCCCGACCGCCACTCATAAGGAGGACAATCAAAGAACACCTAATGTTTCAAATTTGTTACACAATGTTTACCATACGTGCATGCTATGGGACTTGCAAACTTCAATGCAAGCATTTCTCAAATTCACAACTACTCAACTAGCACAACTTTAATATCGCTACCTCCATATCTCAAAACAATCATCAAGCATCAAACTTTTCTTAGTATTCAACGCACTTATAAGAAAGTTTTTACTAATCTTGGATGCCTATCATATTAGGACTAATTTCACAATTTAAGAAAATTACCATGCTGTTTTGTAGGACTCTCAAAATAATATAAGTGAAGCATGAGATAACAATAGTTTCTATAAAACAAAACCACCGCCGTGCTCTAAAAGGTATAAGTGAAGCACTAGAGCAAAAACTATATAGCTCAAAGTGAAGCACATAGAGTATTCTAATAAATTCCGAATCATGTGTGTATATCTCAAAAGGTGTGTACATCAAGGATTATTGTGGTAAACTAAAAATAAAAGACTCAAATCATACAAGACTCTCCAAGCAAAACACATATCATGTGGCGAATAAAAATATAGCTCAAAGTAAGGTTACCGATGGACGAAGACGAAAGATGCCTTCCGGGGCATCCCCAAGCTTTGGATTTTTGGTGTCCTTAGATTTACCTTGGGGTTCCTTGGCATCCCCAAGCTTAGGCTCTTGCCACTCCTTGTTCCATAATCCATCAAATCCATACCCAAAAACTTGAAAACTTCACAACACAAAACTTAACAGAAAATCTCATGAGCTCCGTTAGCGAAAGAAAACAAAACACCACTTCAAGGTACTGTAATGAACTCATTCTTTATTTATATTGGTGTTGAACCTACTGTATTCCAACTTCTCTATGGTTTATAAACTATTTTACTAGCCACAGATTCATGAAAATAAGCAAACAACACACGAAAAACAGAATCTGTCAAAAACAGAACAGTCTGTAGTAATCTGTAACTAACGCAAACTTATGGACTTCAAAAACATCTACCAAAATAGAACGACCTAGATAAATTTTTTATTGATCTGCTGCAATTGGAATCAATATTTTATCACTTTCTGGTGATTTTTAACAATTGTTTTCGTGAACAGAAAGTTTCTGGAATTTTCAGCAAGATCAAAGAACTATCATCCAAGAAGATCCTATAGGTTTAACTTGGCACAAACACTAATTAAAACACAAAAACAAATCTAACCAGAGGCTAGATCAAATATTTATTCCTAAACAGAACCAAAAAGCAAAAAACTAAAAATAAAATTGGGTTGCCTCCCAACAAGCGCTATCGTTTAACGCCCCTAGCTAGGCATAAAAGCAAGGATACATCTAGGTATTGCCATCTTTGGTAGGCAATTCTTCAATAAGACACCTATAACCCTTGGGAGTTTCTTTCTTTCTATTAATTATCAAACTTCTAGGAACGAAATCGAAAAAATTATTTGTAGCAAATGGTTCCTTAATGATAGCAAAAAGATTGGGATGAACACTTATTGATTTGACATACGCAGTTTCCTTACTAGAGGATTCACCCTTATTTTTAGGAACATACATAAGCTTGGCAATTTTGGTAGGAGGATTTGGAGTATTCTTTACGGAAGAAAAGGCGGTTCTCAAGTTGGTAATGATACCCTCAAGTTTATCGATTCTAGTGGAATCCTGATTTATTCTTTCGTTAACTATGGGTTCCTTTTCTTTAAAAAATTTCAAACTGACTCCTACCTTAGGTCCATATTGGGTAATTTGTTTGTGGATCTTTTTATCCAAATTTTCAATTAACTCTACGATAGCAACTTTATTTTCAATAATTTCAAGTCTTTGCATCACATGCTCTAAAGTTAAAATAGTTCCATTAACCAAAAGAGGTGGTGGGCCAAACAATTCTATCATAGCATTATAAGAATCAAATATATGGCTACCTAAGAAATTTCCTCCGGTAATGGTATCAAGAATGTATCTATTCCAAGGAGTGATGCCTACAAAAAAATTGCGAAGAAGAATGGAAGTAGATTGCTTTCTAGTAGATCTATTTTGCGCATTGCAAATTCTGTACCAAGCATCTTTTAGATTTTCTCCCTCCCTTTGTTTAAAATTAAGAACTTCATGCTCGGGAGATAAAGGAGTAGATAAAGGACTAGCCATGACAACAAAGCAAGCGGTAAAGAGGCGAACGGAAAAAGAGGGCGAATAAAAACGGCAAGGGTGAAGTGTGGGAGAGGAAAACGAGAGGCAAATGGCAAATAATATAATGCGAGGGATAAGAGTTTGTGATGGGTACTTGGTATGTCTTGACTTGTGCGTAGACTCCCCGGCAACGGGGCCAGAAATGGCTCGTTGTCGGGACAGGAAATCTTGACTTGACTTGGCGTAAGCCTCCCCGGCAACGGCGCCAGAAATCCTTCTTGTTACCTCTTGAGCACTGCGTTGGTTTTCCCTTGAAGAGGAAAGGGTGATGCAGTAAAGTAGCATAAGTATTTCCCTTAGTTTTTGAGAACCAAGGTATCAATCCAAAGAGGAGACTACGCTCGAGTCCCACGCACCTACACAAACAAATAAGAACCTCGCAACCAACGCGATAAAGGGGTTGTCAATCCCTTCACGGTCACTTGCAAAAGTAAGATCTGATAGATATGATAAGATAATATTTTTGGTATTTTTATGATAAAGACTAAAAGTAAAGAAAGCAAAATAAACGGCGATAGAAATAACGGTAGATTAATATGATAGAGAATAGACCCGGGGGCCATAGGTTTCACTAGTGGCTTCTCTCAAGATAGCATAAGTATTACGGTGGGTGAACGAATTACTGTCGAGCAATTTATAGAATTGAGCATAGTTATGAGAATATCTAGGTATGATAATGTATATAGGCATCATGTCCGTGACAAGTAGACCGAAACGATTCTGCATCTACTACTATTACTCCACACATCGGGCTGTCCAAAGCATGCATCTAGAGTATTAAGTTCATAAGAACGGAGTAACGCTTTAAGCAATATGACATGATGTAGAGGGATAAACTCATGCAATATGATATAAACCCCATCTTTTTATCCTCGATGGCAACAATACAATACGTGCCTTGCTGCCCTTGCTGTCACTGGGAAAGGACACCACAAGATTGAACCCAAAGCTAAGCACTTCTCCCATTGCAAGAAAGATCAATCTAGTAGGCCAAACCAAACTGATAATTCGAAGAGACTTGCAAAGATAACCAATCATACATAAAAAGAATTCAGAGGAGATTCAAATATTGTTCATAGATAAACTTGATCATAAACCCACAATTCATCGGATCTCGACAAACACACCGCAAAAGAAGAGTTACATCAAATAGATCTCCAAGAGAATCGAGGAGAACTTCGTATTGAGATCCAAAGAGAGAGAAGAAACCATCTAGCTAATAACTATGGACCCGAAGGTCTAAGGTAAACTACTCACACATCATCGGAGAGGCTATGGTGTTGATGTAGAAGCCCTCCATGATCACTGCCCCCTCCGGCAGGACGCCGGAAAAGGCCCCAAGATGGGATCTCACGGGTACATAAGGTTGCGGCGGTGGAATTAGGTTTTCGTGGATGCTTCTGATGGTTTGGGGGTACGTAGGTATATATAGGAGGAAGAAGTAGGTCGGTGGAGCCCCGAGGGGCCCACGAGGGTGGAGGGCGCGCCTGGGGGGGTAGGCGCGCCCCCCGCCTCGTGGCCGCCTCGCTGGTTGCTTGACGTCCACTCCAAGTCCTCTGGATCACATTTGTTCCAAAAATCACGTTCCCGAAGGTTTCATTCCATTTGGACTCCGTTTGATATTCTTTTTTCTCGAAATACTGAAATAGGCAAAAAACAGCAATTTGGGCTGGGCCTCCGGTTAATAGGTTAGTCCTAAAAAATAATATAAAAGTGTATAATAAAGCCCATTAATCATCCAAAACAGAATATAATATAGCATGAAACAATCAAAAATTATAGATACGTTGGAGACGTATCAGCCAGCTCTTCCCTCCCTGTGCGTCTTCAGATTGGTGATCACTTGTTGAAGAAGACCCCTAGCTTTGTGTTGGGGGCCTCCTGCTTGCTGGCCGAGTAGACCAGCAATCCATTCCCATCGCCACGGTCTAGGCACTAAGGCGCTCGATGATGTCGATCAAGCTCTTGACCCAGAGGTCGACTTGACCAGAGTGGTTCTCCAGCTTGTCCTCTGCATCCTTCTGGAGGCGTCTTGCAGTGTCCAGATCCTTTGACAGCTGCTTCTCACGGGCCTCGATGGATTCCGTCGAGCTCCCCAAGGAGCCAATCCTGGCCTTCAGATCATTGATGGTGCCGTTGGCAGTCTCGAGGCCTTGGCTCTTGGAGGAGAGCTGCAATTGAGTGTCCTTCAAAAGGGACTATGCTTTCTACGCCTCCCCCTTAAGAGCTGAGACCTCCTCGATGCTCCCGGCATGCTTCTCCGTCAGCTCGGCTACCTGTCGGTCAAGGTTCGCCTTGGTGGTAGATGCAGTGGCAGGGTCGTCGGCAAACTTCTTCAGCTGAGTGGCAGAGTCGGCAGTGAGGGCGTCCAGGGCAGCCTTGTGCTTATCCTCCAGCTCTTTGGTGTGCTGCTGCACGAGGACCTCCAGTTCATCATCCTTGGCGCGGAGAGCGGCCTCAAGCCTCTCCTCTCGGATAGAGATGTCCTGCTCTCTAGCGTCCAGAAGCACCTGGCGGTCCGCCAAGCGCCCCTCCCGAGCGATGACATCCTCCCTCGCTATCGAGATTGTCTCCTGCTACCTCAAGAGGACCTGGAACTGCTTGTCGTGCCAGTCTCGCAATTCGGCGCCCTTCTCCTTCAACTTCTGGTCCACCTTGTTACCGGACTTGGGCTGCTCCTTGAGCTCCTGCCACTTCCGACTCTGCTGCTCTCACATCTCTTTGATGCCCGTCGCCACGGACTCCATAAAGGATAAGTCCATGGCAACGGCACAGAGTCGTCCACCTCTTCGACTCCTTGGTACAGCGATGCCAGGATGCGCTAAAGCTCTTCATCAAGCCATACACTCATCGCCATTGACGAGTCGGGGGCTCCAAGCCCAGGCTGCGTGATACGTCTCCAACGTATCTATAATTTTTGATGTATTCATGCCATGTTTATAATATTTTTACATGATTTTGGTATGATTTGGTTAGAACTAACCCGGACTGGCGCTGTTTTTAGCAGAACTACCGTGGTGTTGTTTTTGTGCAGAAATAAAAGTTCTCGGAATGCGCTGAAAACCAATGGAGATTTTTTCTGGAAAATATAAAAAATACTAGAACGAAGAGTTACCGAAGGGGAGCCCCGTGGGCCCCACAAGGGTGGAGGGCGCGCCCACCCCCTGGGGCACGCCCCCTGCCTCGTGGACACCCTATGGGCCCCCCTGACTTGTTCTCGGCGCCAACCTCTCCTATTTAAAACAAAACAGAAGCTAGCCAACTCGCTCCCACGATGATCCCTCGATGTCATGCATTCGCGACCGTCGGATCGTCCTTGTTTTGAGCCTGGGCCGTCAGATCTTTACCTATGGTAAATCTAATATTCACCTATTGGTAAGTTTCTTTAGAGTATGACTGGTGGGCTCATTTCTAGCATCTATCGACTGGGTGAAACGTCACAGTGCGAAAGGATTTTGGCCAATCCTCTCCTCACAAGTGGCGTGCTTCCAGTGGGTCGTGGAACCCTAGGCCCCTTTCCCCAATCCCACGGCCGCCTCCATCCTCCCGTGCTCCACCCCGAGCGTGCCGGGGCTCCGCCTCCTCCTCCTCAGCCGCCTCCTCTTCTCCCACAGCCCCCCGCTCCTTCTCACAGCCGCTGCACCATTCCTCCCTTCTGCCCCTCCTCCTTCTCGGATCCCTACCACGGCGCCGACCTGCAGGCAAAGGACGACAGCGGCGGCGCTCTCCTCATCCCCTCCACTCCCTCGACAACGGTAGCAGCGGTGCCCTCTGGTGGCGGAGGAGGGGGAGATGGTGGAGCGGCGGCGACCTTCCCCTCACACATCCCATCCCCCCTCGTCATCCCGGATCACACCGGACCCGAGGCGTCTTGGTGCGGCGACCTGCAAGGCAAGGGCGACGCTTGAATCGATCCAGCGCCATGGATCGGTCCCTGCGGGAGAAAGAGAAGATGAGGGAGAGAGAAGGAAGGAGAGGAAGGAGAAAGAGAGAGGAAAGAGGAGAGGGAGGTGCAGCGTTGACCGGCTCGTGCGATGGTGCGGCAGACGGCCATTTCTATGAGATCCACCACCTCGCGAGGTTCTCATCTGCCCCAGGTTGCGAGGAAGCCGCAGGAGGTGGAGAGAACTCGGTGCGAGGAAGGTACGCAGGAGGAGCTCAACCAGCGTGTCTTCAGCCGGAGGAGGGAAGCAGCGGATGCGAGCTAGGAGGCGGATCGGCTCGGCCCAACCATGGAGCTGCCGCTGCGGACTCCCCGCCAGCCTCCTTCGTCTTCATGTGGATTTGCATGGCAAGTGATGTTGCGTTGCCAATGACACATCTGGAATTGCCGTTCTTGACTCCTGTAGGTATTTTTTGTCATCCCCACATCTCTTTCTTACCCTCTCTTCATGTATTCTATCTTATTCCACTGCTCTATGTGGCACAGATGTTCCTGAATTTTTCTTTGTAGTGGTTGGGTGTTGCCATAAAACCTGTAACAGCAAAGAAGATGCAGTTCTCCGCAAATCACTTTTTAGGTTCTCTTTTTACCTGTTTATTTCTTGTCTTTGGTCTTGATTTCTTGGTATACAATTTATCTAAAGACCACAATATTCCAGATCTAAGAAAGAAGATGAACAGGAGAATCCAATAGAAGAATTTGGTGAAGAACAAGGTGACTAACTCTCTCTCCTATGAATGTTCGTCTCTGTTTTGTAGAAAATTGGTAGGTGACCTCATATTTGTGTTACGGGTTACTTGCCTTCTTCTTTCTACCTAGGTGACATCATATCTTAAAGCTAAACACAAACTAGGTGTTATTTAGCTTGTCAGAGGTCAAAGGAACAATATGTGGGTCGTTGAGTTCACCGCTTTAAGATTGTTGTTCTCATTCATAGACGAAGAGTTAATGTGTCTAGGTTTTGGTGCATTGACCAGGTAAATTGGGAAGCATCTGGTCCTTTTAAACTGCACAAATGCATTATGCATTTAGTTCAGATTGTCATGTTTACGATCATATACGGCAGCCTTTTATTTTAAATATAAAACTCCTTTTATGTACAAGCTTATTTGATCGCTGGAAAGCTAAATGATGTTTGCTCATCTCTATATCATGACAGTCCTTGTTAAGATGCAACAATGCCTTGTGCGTGTGTAGGTTGCATTGTTTCTGTATAGAGGCGCATATCAGGATGAGCTTCCCCAGTCCTTCCCTCCGCTCATGATCTGTTTCTCTCACTCCCCTACCCATGTATGCAAGAATTGTTTAGCCTAAACGCTTCTATATGTTGTATGTATTCTCAGATGTACTTTGATCTATTGTGAATCTTGTGATCACAGAACTTTCTGAATCCGACGTCATTAATCGGGCCGCAGAGAGGAAGTTTGGTGGAGATGAGATGGGGATAGAGGATCCTGCAGCGATGTTGTTTCTTTGTTCTCCTTCTCAAGGTTTGCTCTTTCCTACGTACTGTCATGGTGGTTCAGTTTTTCATCTCTATATTGGGACTACACAAAACTATTGATGTTTTAGTTACGTAATTTGTGTACCAAAGATGTCAGAAAGAGCTAATGTCGGAACCAATTGTGTATATAGTCCTTGCGCCTGTGATCATGAAAAGATCGAAAGTAAATACTCTGCTTACCATATAGTGAGACGCCAAACATTCTAAATTGTAAATTCAAGTCACGTTTATTCAACTATTTATTTTGGAGATTTAATTTGCTTGATCTGTTGATAATTTCACCCTTCAATCATGTTTACTTAATAGAGCATCATACATGTAAGTCGGTGCTTCATCTGTTGATATTTCACCCTTCAATCATGTTTACTTAATAGAGCCTCATACATGTAAGTTGGTGCTTGTATAGTCTGGTAATATGCTGTCCTATTGTCAAATACTAAGTACTAGCTGGGAACTTCAATAGCTGGGTACTTCGCAATGTTTACTCCATGAAAATGGAATGAGCAAGCTTCTTTCTTTATTAGTTACTTGCTTTTCCTCAAAGACATTCCCCATCTATGTCCCATCTTTTCTTTTTGTATGAATTTCATATTCCCTGGAATATGAGAATACACCGTCCTGATAGACCAGCGGACCAACACATTTCCATGGGAATTTTTAAAAATATATGTGAATTTGCATACATTTCCTATTTTTTTTCTTTTCTTATCCATGCTCCCCCGTAGATAAATAGTAGTGTTAACTGAAATGAATGTTCACTTGTGTTCAAATTTCAAGGAAGTGTGCATCACGCTTCTGCTTACGCAATATGTTTTAGAGTATATGATTTAATTTTCCTACTTCCCCAGCTTATAAATTTATTAGCATCAAAGTAGGGCTTCAGGTTTATGGTTCAATATATCATTGCAAAGTAGTTTATTGCTCAGTATATCACTGCAGGTTCCTTACACCATCAAATTTCAATGTTTTTTATTTTCGTCGATGGAAGTATGTTCTTCGACGATAAAATAGCAGGGATTTCTTTTCTTATCAATTCTAATCCCTTTTTGATGCATTGCAGGTTTGCTATCAAGCTCTCAAAAGGAAAAACAACTTTACTCTGCTTTTACGGAGAACCTTCCCATAGAGTCACTACCTCAACAGAGACAAATATGCGATCAAGGATATATTCGATAGATTTTCAAGCAAAACTTGGAGGCTATTTTTGCAGGTTCATCACTTGTTTTATTGTTTTCTTACCTTCCTTTCTTCAAGACAATATCTTCCTAGCATTGCTCTATAAATTTAAATCCCATCTTTTTGTTTTGATTATCATGGAGTACTCGTCCCGTCTAATCCAAGCAAGGGCCTTCATGTTTGCAGATAGTTTGGTGCTCTCATGGTTATTTTGTAGAGATTTTCCCTCTGTTCATTTCTTGGTAATCGTTTATCGCAGCTCAGCTACTGTCAAAGAAATTGACCTTATGGTGAGTGATTGATGGTGCATGTTTTCCTATTAGTTTCTCCGTATGCCAATGTCTGAATTTTATCTTGCCTTTTACATTTCTCCGTGCCTTCCATTCTCACTATGATTCCCCGAGATGTCCTATCAGTAGGCATGCACTTTCTAATAAAAATTTGGCAGTCTACTTGAAGCGAGTCATTTATCTAGCTACAGTAACCTTCCTTGCTTTTGCAATAATACTTTATGGTTGGCACTATTGTCTATAGCTGCCAAATAACGTTAGTATAGCCAGAAATTCAGATGCCACACGTTAGTGATGGTTTGTTATTCTGCTATCATTCCATGTTGGTTAGCCATGATAAATTTGATTTCTAGAGTAGCAGATGATTCATGTCAGGTTTCTTTTAGAGATCGAAATATGTGTTGACTCTGAAATAAGTAGTACGCCCGTCCAGTTCTACATAGGTGAAAGCATACCGATCCCATTTACATACTATGCAAAACCGGACGGCCTTGTAAATCTCTGAAACTACTATTTGTTGTGTAATCAGTATCACCTCTTCATACTCTGTATATGCTTTCTACTTACCACATCGACTTTTATAGTCGGTTTACCGTGTCATCTATTCAGAATCAAGCAAATTTGGGCCTCTAAAAACAATCAGTCGACACAAGTAATTTTGGCAAAACGAGAGACTGTGATTTTCCTCTCTTTAATTTTGAATTACCTTTAACTGGAAAATGTTTCCTGTTTTTTGGTCTAACCTGTCGTAATTTTGTCTCATCGGTCCATCTATATGAGAACATTCTAAGTGGAAGTCACAAGGTGGAGCCTTTGACAGGAAAATCTTTCCTGTCTTTTGGTCTAACCTGTCGTAATTTTTTTCTTGTCGGTCCATCTATATGAGAACCTTCTACGTGGAAGTCACGTGGTGGAGTCTCAGTATGTTTTTATTTAAGTTAAGCTAAAAAGTTTTTACATGATATCTGAACTGAAACTTAACTATGTCATGATTGGTACTTCATTTGAGACTCCTGGCTGATACTATGACCAGATCTTCTCCGTCTTGATTCTTAATGCCTTCTTCGTTTTAGTCTCCGCTTCACATGTGCAACCAATATTTTGCTAGAGATGTCTATATAGTTGTATTGCACATTGTTTTTCTGCTATCTAAATAACACTTGCGTTGGCTTTGGCGGTGGTGGTGCAGGATTCGTTGGAAGCCACACAGGGCACCCGAGAAGGAGAGGAGAATGCTCTGAAGAGAGGAAATGATAAGTTTCATTATTTTGTTTTAAGAGCAAGGGAGTTGATATGTAGTCCCCTGGATTATTTGTATTCTACTATGTGTATGGCCAAAGAAATCATGATTTTATACACACATATATTTTTAAACAAAACCTATGTATTTTTTGCTCAAACAAATACCCGGAAGTGCACATATTTTCAATGCGTACATGATTTTGAATGGGTCTTTGTGAAGATGGTAGCAAATATTTTGTGCTATCGAATTAAAATGTGTATATATGCATCTCATTGTAGACAACAATCGACCATGTTTCCTATTAAAGGTGATTGAACCATGGATAATTTTTCCTTGTGCATAGGGATTTAGGGTGCCTCTGCCATTTGGCTTAACAGTCCCCGTTATCCCTAACTAAGAGAGATTAAATTTGTTGTCATATGTGCTCGCCCGTAACAAAATCAACTAAACCATGGATTTATTTTTGTTGCTAACTTATAATCATCAGCATGATAACCATATTTTCAATGTAGCATTCTACTACAAATATCGAATAGGTCTTCGCAAAATGCAACTATTTTCATCGACAACATGGCTTTAGCGGATCTTTGCGCCTGATTGGCAAAAATCGCATCGATCGGGCGGCCGACAAAATGCCTCTCACACCCAAATTGAGGAACCAAGAAAGAAAGGAAGGGGAAATACAATATTCTCTCAGCTCCTCACGGGCCACATGCATCGCTCTACGTGGACTGCGCTAAATAACATATGGGCTATCCTAATACCTCCTGATCCCTATATCTCCATATATGCACAAAAAAGACATTTTTTTCCTTAGGTTTCTTATATTTTTCCCTCTTTTTTTGCAGGAACAATATGCATGGCCAGGTTTCTCATCATGATAACCAGGTTTTCAAACTTGCTAAAAAAATACAACCATGCCAACTTTACTCTCTCATCATGGTGGCCATATTTTCAAACTGAACATATTCATATTATGCAAAGTTTCCCTTTTCCCAGACTATTATTTAACAACGTAATAAACATGTTTAAAAAATAGCATGATTTAGTTGAAGGTTCTTGCAGCATGAAACTATTTTCATCGACAACATGTCTTCAGCAGGTTTCTGCGCCATTTGGCGCAACGGGTCAACTACTAAATACAGAAACCCCCAGAACATAACCTAGACCGGGAGTTCCACCGCTGCAAGCCTCTGTAGCCACCAAAAACCAATCAGGACCCTATTCCGGCACCCTGCCGGAGGGGGGATCCATCACCGGTGGCCATCTTCATCATCCCGACGCTCTCCATGATGATGAGGGAGTAGTTCACCCTTGGGGCTGAGGGTATGTACCAGTAGCTATGTGTTTGATCTCTCTCTCTCTCTCTCTCTCTCTCTCTCTCTCTCTCTCGTGTTCATGATTCGGCACGATCTTGATGTATCGCCAGCTTTGCTATTATAGTTGGATCTTATGATGTTTCTCCCCCTCTACTCTCTTGTAATGGATTGATTTTTCCCTTTGAAGTTATCTTATCGGATTGAGTCTTTAAGGATTTGAGAACACTTGATATATGTCTTGCATGTGCTTGTATATGGTGACAATGGGATATTCACGTGATCCACTTGATGTATATTTTCATGATCAACTTGCGAGTTCCGTGACCTCGTGAACTTATTCATAGGGGTTGCACACGTTTTCGTCTTGACTCTCCGGTAGAAACTTTGGGGCACTCTTTGAAGTTCTTTGTGTTGGTTGAATAGATGAATCTGAGATTGTGTGATGCATATCGTATAATCATACCCCATGGATACTTGAGGTGAAATTGGAGTATCTAGGTGACATTAGGGTTTTGGTTGATTTATGTCTTAAGGTGTTATTCTAGTACGAACTCTAGGATAGATCAAACAAAAAGAATAGCTTCGTGTTATTTTACTACGGAATCTTGAATAGATCAATCAGAAAGGATAACTTTGAGGTGGTTTCGTACCCTACAATAATCTCTTCGTTTGTTCTCCGCTATTAGTGACTTTGGAGTGACTCTTTGTTGCATGTTGAGGGAGAGTTATATGATCCAATTATGTTATTATTGTTGAGAGAACTTGCACTAGTGAAAGTATGAACCCTAGGCCTTGTTTCCTAGCATTGCAATACCGTTTGTGCTCACTTTTATCATTAGTTACATTACTGTTTTTATATTTTCAGATTACAAAAACCTATATCTACCATCCATATTGCACTTGTATCACCATCTCTTCGCCGAACTAGTGCACCTATACAATTTACCATTGTATTGGGTGTGTTGGGGACACAAGAGACTCTTTGTTATTTGGTTGTAGGGTTGTTTGAGAGAGACCATCTTCATCCTACACCTCCAACGGATTGATAAACCTTAGGTCATCCACTTGAGGAAAAATTGCTACTGTCCTACAAACCTCTGCACTTGGAGGCCTAATGACCCACAAGTATAGGGGATCTATCGTAGTCCTTTCGATAACTAAGAGTGTCGAACCCAACGAGGAGCAGAAGGAAATGATAAGCGGTTTTCAGCAAGGTATTCTCTGCAAGTACTGAAATAAGTGGTAACAGATAGTTTTGTGATAGGATAATTTGTAACGAGCAACAAGTAACAAAAGTAAATAAAGTGCATCAAGGTGGCCCAATCCTTTTTATAGCAAAGGACAAGCCTGGACAAACTCTTATATGGAGAAAACTGCTCCCGAGGACACATGGGAATTATCGTCAAGCTAGTTTTCATCACGTTCATATGATTCGCGTTCGGTACTTTGATAATTTGATATGTGGGTGGACCGGTGCTTGGGTGATGTTCTTACTTGAACAAACATCCCACTTATGATTAACCTCTATTGCAAGCATCCGCAACTACAACAAAAGTATTAAGGTAAATCTAACCATAGCATGAAACATATGGATTCAAATCAGCCCTTGAAAGCAACGCATAAACTAGGGTTTAAGCTTACATCACTCTAGCAACCCATCATCTACTTATTACTTCCCAATGCCTTCCTCTAGGCCCAAATAATGGTGAACTGTTATGTAGTCGACGTTCACATAACACCACTAGAGGCTAGACAACATACATCTCATCAAAATATCGAACGAATACCAAATTCACATAATTACTAATAGCAAGAATTCTCCCATGTCCTCAGGAACAAACCTAAGTACTCACAAAGCATATTCATGTTCATAATCAGAGGGGTATTAATATGCATAAAGGATCTGAACATATGATCTTCCACCAAATAAACCAACTAGCATCAACTACAAGGAGTAATCAACACTACTAGCAACCTACTAGTACCAATCCCGGACTTGGAGACAAGAATTGGATACAAGGGATGAACTAGGGTTTTGAGAGGAGATGGTGCTGGTGAAAATGTTGATGGAGATTGCCCTCTCCCGATGAGAGGAGCGTTGGTGATGACGATGGCGATGATTTCCCCCTCCCGGAGGGAAGTGTCCCCGGCAGATTAGCTCTGCCGGAGCCCTAGATTGGTTCCGCCAAGGTTCCGCCTCGTGGCGACGGAGTCTCATCCCGAAAGGTTGCTTATGATTTTTTTTCCTTGACGAAAGACTCCATATAGCAGAAGATGGCCACTCGAGAGCCAACAGGGGGCCCACGAGGCAGGGGGCGCGCCCTGGTGGGTAGGGCGCGCCCCCACCCTCGTGGCCAGGTGGGTCCCCCTCTGGTGTACTTCTTCCGCTCAATATTTTTTATTATTTCCAAAAATAACTTTCGTGGAGTTTCAGGACTTTTGGAGTTGTGCAGAATAGGTCTCTAATATTTGCTCCTTTTCCAAATTTCTGAATTCCATTGGCATTCTCCCTCCTTATGTAAACCTTGTAAAATAAGAGAGAATAGGCATAAGTATTGTGACATAACGTGTAGTAATAGCCCATAATGCAATAAATATCGATATAAAAGCATGATGCAAAATGGACGTATCAACTCCCCAAGCTTAGACCTCGCTTGTCCTCAAGTGGAAGCCGATAACGATAAATATGTCCACATGTTTAGAGGTAGAGGTGTCGATAAAAATAAAATACGGACATGAGGGCATCATGATTATTCTCATAACAGCAACATATACAGATATTGTCATGTGATTTCTTATGCTCAAGTAATAATATATTCACAATGCAAAGTATGGATCAGAAACTTTATCGAGAACTAACAAACTATAATCTCAGTCATTGAAGCAATTGCAATTTATCATAACATTGGAAAGAGTCTATGTCAGAGCTTTCAAGCAAGTCCACATACTCAACTATCATTTAGTCTTTTATAATTGCTAACACTCACGCAATACTTGTGGTTACGGAGTTTTAACCGGACATAGAGAAAGATAGGGGCTTATTGTTTCGCCTCCTAACCTTTTACCTCAAGGGTAATGTCAACAATAATAACTCATGCTGACTTACATCCAATTAGATATATCTATCAGGATCTTTCCAACATATTGTGCTCGCCAAAGGATAAAGTATAAAAAGGAAAGGTGAAGATCACCATGACTCTTGCATAAGGTAGAAGATAATAATAAAAGATAGGCCCTTCGCAGAGGGAAGCATAGGTTGCCATGCGCTTTTATGGTTGGATGCACAAAATCTTAATGCGAAAGAACGTCACTTTATATTGCCCCTTGTGATATGAACATTTATTATGCAGTCCATCACTTTTATTTCTTCCACATCACAAGATCGTATAAAGCTTATTTCCTCCACACCAATAAATCATACATATTTAGGGAGCAATTTTTATTTCTTGCACCGATGACAACTTACTTGAAGGATCTTACTCAATCCATAGGTAGATATGGTGGACTCTCATGGCAAAACTGGTTTAAGGGTTTTTGGAAGCACAAGTAGTATCACTACTTGGTGCTAAGAATTTGGCTAGCATGAGGGGGAAAGGCAAGCTCAACATGTTGGATGATCCATGACAATATACTTTATCTCATATATAAGAAAACATAACCCATTACATTGTCTTCCTTGTCCAACATCAACTCTTTAGCATGTCATATTTTAATGAGTGCTCCCAATCATAAAAGATGTCCAAGATAGTATCTATATGTGAAACCTCTCTTTCTTTATTACTTCCTATTAATTGCAACGATGACCAAAGCTATGTTTGCCAACTCTCAACAATTTTTAATCATCATACTCTTTCTATGTGAAGTCATTACTATCAATAAGATCAATATGATCGCTTTGTTTCTTTTTATTCTTTTTCTCTTTTCTTTTATTCACTCAAGTTCATGGCAAAATAATCAAGCCCTTGACTCAACACTAATCTTTATTATATAGCTCACGGACTCGATTACATGGAGGGATCATAAAGCTAAAACTCAAAACTAGATCATACCATAAACTTCATTCTACTAGATCAAGATACTACTAATAGGATCGAACTAAGGAAAACGGTAAAAATAGGAGTGTGATGGTGATACGATACCGAGGCACCTCCCCCAAGCTTGGCAGTTGCCAAGGGGGGTGCCCATACCCATGTGATTAAGTCCCCTTCTTTGTTGGTGAGAAAGGTGGAGGTGATGATGGATAGTCGCACATCAAACATAAGAGGTCCTCCAGCTTGCGGATAATGCCCTTGAGTGCAACGATATGCTCCTTAAACAAAATATTTTCACGTGTGAGATACTTGTTCTATATACGAGCTAACTCAATCATCTTGAAAGCTTCGATCTCAGTTGGGGTAAGAAGATTGTGATCAAGTTGAAGGATGTCTTCTGCTGCCGGAGCTTGATCCTCCGTGGCCTCCTTGATCCCTTCATCCTTGTTGATCTCCATGGGCTCTTCCCTCTTCAGCTCTATCTTCATTAGCCAAGCATTGTTGTCACCATTGTTGGAGGAGGGGGACGACATGGCCTTGACAACCCTGACAGAGAACAGCTCGAAACAAGAACAAAGGATATTTGCGTGATACAGGAGTCAAAACCTTCGGGAGATTATATAATGAATTTTTACCGACCAAAATACGTATTGTGCAAGAAAACGGAGTCCAGAGAGCACACGAGGTGCCCACGAGGTAGGGGGCGCGCCCAGTAGGGTAGGGCGCGCCCTCCACCCTCGTGGAGGCCTCGTGTCCTTCCCGGACTGCTTCTTATTTTTCTATTTTTCTAAATATTCCAAAACGGAGAAATATTGCCTTAAAAACTATTTTGGAGTCGGTTTACTTACCGTACCACATACCTATTCCTTTTCGGAGTCTGAAACATTCTGGAAAGTGTCCCTTATGTATTCCTCCGGGGTTACGGTTTCAATAACATTGGTTTCAACATTTATGGTATTACATGAGATATAATGTTTAATTCTTTGACTGCTCACCACCTTCGGATTTGTGCCTTCGAAGTTGTTGATTTTTATGGCACCGGAACGATAGACCTCCTCGATAACGTAGGGGCCTTCCCATTTAGAGAGAAGTTTTCCTGCAAAAAAACTTAAACGAGATTTGTATAGCAATACATAATCACCTACATTAAACTCACTCTTTTGTATCATTTTGTCATGCCATCTTTTAACATTTTCTTTAAACAACTTGGCATTTTCATAAGCTTGGGTTCTCCATTCATCAAGTGAGCTAATATCAAATAACCTCTTCTCACCGGCAAGTTTGAAATCATAGTTGAGCTCTTTAATAGCCCAATATGCCTTATGTTCTAGTTCGAGAGGTAAGTGACATGCTTTTCCATAAACCATTTTGTACGGCGACATACCCATAGGATTTTTATATGCAGTTCTATAGGCCCATAATGCATCATCAAGTTTGTTGGACCAATTCTTTCTAGACCTATTGACAGTCTTTTGCAAAATTAATTTGAGCTCTCTGTTACTCAATTCTACTTGACCACTAGACTGTGGGTGATAAGGAGATGCAATTCTATGATTAACATCATACTTAGCAAGCATTTTAAGGAAAGCACCATGAATAAAATGTGAACCACCATCAGTCATTAAATATCTAGGGACTCCAAACCTCGGAAAAATAACTTCTTTAAGCATCTTAATAGAGGTGTTATGATCAGCACTACTAGTTGGAATAGCTTCTACCCACTTAGTGACGTAATCAACAAAGAACTAAAATATGTGTATATCCATTAGAGGCGTGAAAAGGTCCGATATAATCAAAGCCCCAAACATCAAATGGTTCAATAACAAGTGAATAATTCATAGGCATTTCTTGACGTCTACTAATATTACCAATTCTTTGACATTCATCACAAGATAATACAAACTTACGGGCATCCTTGAAGAGAGTAGGCCAATAGAAACCGGATTGCAATACCTTATGTGCAGTTCTATCTCCAGCGTGGTGTCCTCCATAAGCTTCGGAGTGACACTTATGTAGGATCATTCTGTTCATGCTCAGGTACACAACGTCTAATAACACCATCTACTCCTTCTTTATAAAGATGTGGGTCATCCCAAAAGTAATGTCTTCAATCATAGAAGAACTTTTTCCTTTATTGGTATGTGAAACTAGGTGGTATGAATTTAGCAACAATATAATTAGCATAATCAACATACCACGGAGCAGTACGAGAAGTATTTATGACATTCAATTGCTCATTAGGAAAGCTATCATCAATAGGTAGTGGGTCATCAAGAACATTTTCTAACCTAGACAAGTTGTCTGCAACGGGGTTCTCATCTTATTTTCTATCAACAATATGCAAATCAAATTCTTGTAGCAAGAGAACCCATCTAATAAGTCTAGGTTTAGCATCTTTCTTTTCCATAAGATATTTAATAGCAGCATGATCAGTGTGAATAGTTACTTTAGAATCAACAATATAAGGTCTGAACTTATCACAAGCAAATACGACTGCTAAGAATTCCTTTTCAGTACTAGCATAATTTCTCTGAGCATTGTCTAGAGTCTTGCTAGCATATTGAATAACATTTAATTTCGTATCCACTCTTTGCCCTAGAACAGCACCTACAGCATAATCACTAGCATCACACATAATTTCAAAGGGTAAATTCCAATCAGGTGGTTGAACAGTAGGTGCAGAGATCAATGCTTTCTTAAGTATTTCAAATGCTTCTACATAATCATCATCAAAGACAAATGGTATATATTTTTTGTAATAAATTAGTCAGAGGCCGAGAAATTTTTGAGAAGTCCTTAATGAACCTCCTATAAAATCCGGCGTGACCAAGGAAACTTCTTATACCTTTGATGTCCTTGGGACATGGCATCTTTTCAATAGCATCAACCTTGTCTTTATCAACCTCAATACCTCTTTCAGAAACTTTATGCCCCAAGACAATACCTTCATTAACCATAAAGTGGCACTTTTCCCAATTCAAGACAAGATTAGTTTCTTCACATCTCTCGCAAAACTCGATCAAGGTTGCTCAAGCAATCGTCAAAAGAGGATCCATAGACCGAAAAGTCGCCCATGAAAACCTCACAATTATTTTCACAAAAGTCAGAGAATATAGCCATCATGCATCTTTGAAAGGTAGCAGGTGCATTACATAAACCAAAAGGCATACGTCTATAAGCAAAAGTACCAAAAGGGCAAGTAAAAGTAGTCTTTGATTGATCATTGGCTGACACAGGTATTTGAGAGAAACCAGAATAACCATCTAGAAAGCAAAAATGTGTATGTTTTGATAATCTTCTAGCATTTGATCGATAAAAGGTAAGGGGTAATGATCCTTTTTAGTAGCCTTATTCAATACGCGGAAATCAATTACCACCCTATAACCTGTAATAATTCTTTGCGGAATCAATTCATCTTTATCATTAGGAATGACAGTAATACCCCCCTTCTTAGGGGCACAATGGATAGGACTTACCCACTGACTATCAGCAACGAGATAAATTATACCTGCCTCAAGGAGCTTTAGTATTTCCTTTCTTACCACTTCTTTCATCATAGGATTCAGCCTTCGTTGATGATCAACAACTGGTTTGGCATCTTCTTCCAAATTTATTTTATGTTGACATAGAGTGGGACTAATGCCCTTAAGATCATCAAGAGTATATCCAATGGAAGCACGGTGCTTCTTCAGAGTTTTCAGTAATCTCTCTTCTTCATGCCCTGAAAGGTTAGCACTAATAATAACAGGATATATCTTCTTTTCATCAAGATAAGCATATTTAAGAGTATCAGGCAACGGTTTAAGCTCAAACATGGGATCGCCCTTGGGTGGAGGAGGATCCCCTAGGATTTCAACAGGCAAATTGTGTTTCAGAATAGGTTCTGTTTAAAGAATACTTCATCTATTTCCTTCTTTCATTCATAAACATATCATTTTCATGGTCTAGCAAATATTGTTCTAAAGGATCACTAGGAGGTACGGCAATAGAAGCAAGACCAATAATTTCATCCTTACTAGGCAATTCTTCTTCACGGTGTTGTCTACTAAATTTAGAGAAATTAAACTCATGGGTCATATCACCCAAGCCAATAGTAACAACACTCTTTTCGCAGTCTATTCTAGCATTAACAGTGTTCAAGAAGCGTCTACCAAAAATAATGGGACAAAAGCTATCTTGTCGGGAACCAAGAACAAGAAAATCGGCAAGATATTTAGTTTTCCCACACAAGACTTCAACATCTCTAACAATTCCAATGGGTGATATTGTATCTCTATTAGCAAGTTTGATGGTAACATCAATACCTTCTATCTCAAAGTGCAATTTCATGCATAATTTCTTTGTATAGGTCATGAGGTATAGCACTAGAACTAGCACCCATATCACATAAGCCATGATAACAATGATCTCCTATTTTAACAGAAATAACAGGCATGCCTACCACAGGTCTATGTTTATCTTTAGCACAAGGTTTGGCAATTCTAGCAGTTTCACCGCAGAAATAAATAACATGCCCATCAATATTATCATCCAAGAGATCTTTGACAATAGCAATATTAGGTTCAACTTTAATCTGCCCAGGAGGTGTATAAGTTCTAATATTGCTTTTACGAACCACAGTTGAAGATTTATCATGATCCTTTATCCTAACAGGGAAAGGTGGTTTCTCAACATAAGAAGTAGGAACAACAGGATCATTATAAGTGACAGTCTTTTCTTCAACTTTAATAGGTGAAGCTACTTTTACTTCTATGGGAGGATGATATTTAAACCACTTCTCCTTGGGGAGATCAACATAAGTAGCAAAAGATTCACAGAAAGAAGCTACTATCTCAGAGTCAAGTCCATATTTAGCGCTAAATTTACGGAAAACATCGGTATCCATAAAAGATTTAACACAATCAAACTTAGGTGTCATACCTGACTCCTTACCTTCGTCGAGATCCCAATCTTTAGAGTTGCGTTTAATTCTATCCAATAAATTCCATTTGAATTCAATAGTCTTCATCATAAAAGAGCCAAAGACAAGAAGTATCGAGCATGGTGCGATTGTTATCAGAAAGCCGAGCATAAAAACTTTGAATAATTATTTCTCTTGGGAGCTCAAGATTAGCGCATGAATATAACATTGATTTAAGCCTCCCCCAATCTTGAGCGATGCTTTATCCATAGCGAGGCCAAAAATTATATATATATATATATATATATATATATATATATATATAAAATTGCGATCATGATGAACAAGATGCATGGGATAAAACTTTGGATGAAATTCCAATTTCAATCGTTTGTAGTTCCATGACCCTGTATCATCACATAGCCTATACCATGTCGATGCATCTCCCTCCAAAGATAAATGGAAGACCTTCTTCTTAACAACATCATCGGGTATACCTGCAAGCTTAAATAATCCACAAACTTCATCCACATAGATTAGGTGCTCATCAGCATGCTTTGTTCCATCTCCTGCAAAAAGATTAGCTAGCAGTTTTTCTAACATACCCGAAGGAACTTCAAAGGAAACATTTTCATTTTCAGTAGGTTCAGTAGGTTGAGGAGCAACTCTTTGCTCTACTGGTCGGGGTGAAGATACCCCTAACAAGCCCCTCAGAGGATTACTTTCCATTAACAAGTGACAGTAAATTTCAGCACACTATATAAATTTTTCCTTACCAAATTCCACCTACCAAAGGTGCTTCACCGGCAATGGCGCTGAAAAGAGTCTTGATGACCTACAAGTATAGGGGATCTATCATAGTCCTTCGATAAGTAAGAGTGTCGAACCCAACGAGGAGCGAAGGAAATGATAAGCGGTTTTCAAAGAAGGTATTCTCTGCAAGTCTTGAAATAAGTGGTAACAGATAGTTTTGTGATAGGATAAGTTGTAACGAGCAACAAGTAACAAAAGTAAATAAAGTGCAGCAAGGTGGCCCAATCCTTTTTATAGCAAAGGACAAGCCTGGACAAACTCTTATATGGAGAAAAGCGCCCACGAGGACACATGGGAATTATCGTCAAGCTTAGTTTTCATCACGCTCATATGATTCGCGTTCGGTACTTTGATAATTTGATATGTGGGTGGACGGTTCGTGGGTGCTGTTCTTACTTGAACAAGCATCCCACTTATGATTAACCTCTATTGCAAGCATCCGCAACTACAACAAAAGTATGAAGGTAAACCTAACCATAGCATGAAACATATGGATCCAAATCAGCCCCTTACGAAGCAACGCATAAACTAGGGTTTAAGCTTCTGTCACTCTAGCAACCCATCATCTACTTATTACTTCCCAATGCCTTCCTCTAGGCCCAAATAATGGTGAACTGTTATGTAGTCGACGTTCACATAACACCACTAGAGGCTAGACAACATACATCTCATCAAAGTATCGAACGAATACCAAATTCACATGACTACTAATAGTAAGACTTCTCCCATGTCCTCAGGAACAAACGTAACTACTCACAAAGAATATTCATGTTCATAATCAGAGGGGTATTAATATGCATAAAGGATCTGAACATATGATCTTCCACAAAATAAACCAACTAGCATCAACTACAAGGAGTAATCAACACTACTAGCAAGCTACTAGTACCAATCCCGGACTTGGAGACAAGAATTGGATACAAGAGATGAACTAGGGTTTTGAGAGGAGATGGTGCTGGTGAAGATGTTGATGGAGATTGCCCTCTCCCGATGAGAGGAGCGTTGGTGATGACGATGGCGATGATTTCCCTCCGAAGGAAGTGTCCCCGGCATAACAGCTCCGCCGGAGCCCTAGATTGGTTTCGCCAAGGTTCCGCCTCATGGCGGCGGAGTCTCGTCCCAAAAGGTTGCTTATGATTTTTTCCTTGACGAAAGACTTCATATAGCAGAAGATGGCCACCAGAGAGCCAACAGGGGCCCCACGAGGCAGGGGGCGCGCCCTCCACCCACGTGGCCAGGTGGGTCCCCCTCTGGTGTACTTCTTCCGCTCAATATTTTTTATTATTTCCAAAAATAACTTTCGTGGAGTTTCAGGACTTTTGGAGTTGTGCAGAATAGGTCTCTAATATTTGCTCCTTTTCCAAATTGAATTCCAAATTTAAGGCATTCTCCCTCCTTATGTAAACCTTGTAAAATAAGAGAGAATAGGCATAAGTATTGTGACATAATGTGTAGTCATAGCTCATAATGCAATAAATATCGATATAAAAGCATGATGCAAAATGGACGTATCAAGGCCCAAGAACGTCAGCAAGAAGAAGGTTGTGTAGTAGACATCAAGCAATTTCTGGCGCCGTTGCTGGGGAGGTGACTGCTTGAAGGTATATCTTTAGATCTTGCAATCGAATCTTTTATTTTCTTGTTTTATCACTAGTTTAGTTTATAAAAGAAAACTACAAAAAAATGGAATTGAGGGTGCCTCATATGCTTCATCTTTTTAATATCTTTCGTGTAAATGATGGAAAGGAAAATTATGCCCAAGTGCTAGAAGAAGAATGCATTAAATGTTTGGTACCAAATCTTTGAATGATGAGCATGATTGCAATGTTGTTAGTACGAACTCTTTGAATATCCATAGTACTAGTGATGATTGCACTAGTCATGATGAAAATGTCTCTTATAAGCATGTCAATTTTTGTGGAGTGCATAAAGTTTGCAAGTACACACCAAATAGGGAAGATAGATTTTGCAAGAGGCATAAGTATTTAGAAACTAAATGGTTGCAAGAAAGGCTAGATGTTTGTGCTAAAAATTTAAATTTTCTTAGCCATTCTTGTGAACTTTGCAATGAACGTGCTCATTTAAATATCCAATGCAAATTGTTTCATGATCGAATCGTGTCCAAAAATTGTGATGACTTGATTTCCCTTGCGCATCATAATGAACTTAGTTTGCTTGTGGGTTATGAAGAAATGAAACGATAACTAAGGATATGCCAGAATTTGTCCTTGATAAAGTTCTTGATTTTGATCTAGAGGAAATTTATATGTATTGTGCGGTGAATTGCATTGAAAATCCTTATATTGCCAATTACATAAAGACAAGAAAACAAATTGAAGATGAAGGACTAATGAAAGGGAAGAGACTTCCCAATATCCTCCTATTATTTCTTATGATGAATCAGGTAACGAGGAGGAGTCTTCTATTCAACCAATCTCATTAATAAGGATCTCCAAAAAGAGGATTAAACCCACACATGATGCAAAGAAGAAAAAGAAAAGGCGGAGAAGCAAAGGTAAAAGGGTATCCCTCCCAAATGATGTTGCTCCTATTACTCATTGTGATGATGATAATTGCTATACTATTGGTGTTATCCATACTATTAATGATGAGAGTGATTATGCTTATGATATGAAAAGGCCCAAGCTTGGGGATGCTATGTTTGATGAGAATGACATGTTTGAGAATTTATTTGCTGCAATTAATGATTGTCCCAAGCTTGGGGATGCTACGTTTTATGAATATAATATGTTTAACCTCCCAAGTTTTGATATGCAAATTTAGTATGATGATAGCATGCCTCCTATTTATGATGGTTATATTGATAAAAGTGGGTTTGGAAGAGTGTCAACTTTAGGAAGTGATGATCCCAATATTTTGGAGGGTGTTGATGTGACAATTATGAAAGTGGATTTGGAGAGGTCATGACTTTATTTAGTAATGATTCCACTATCTTGGAAGAGGTTTCAATTGATTATGATGAGAACAAAGTTGCTACTTATGATGATTATTGTGATGACACTTATGCTATAAAAGTAGTGATGATTATATTTATAAAACTTGTCATGATTATGATTACCCTTTTTCTGAACATTACTCTTTTAATATGGAAACAATTTATAGTATTCGAGTTTCTTATGATACTCCCACTATTCCGAATGAGAAGAATTTTGCTTATGTGGAGAGTAGTAAATGTTCTATGCTTGTAGATCATGAAAAGAATGCTTTATGTGCTGGTTATATGGTTGAGTTTATTCATGGTGATACTGAAAATTATTATGAGGGAGGAACATATGCTTGTAGGAATTGCAATAATAACAAGTTTCCTCTCTATGTGCTTAAAGTTTTGAAGTTATGCTTGTTTTGCCTTCCTATGCTAGTTGATTATTGTTCCCATTAGTTGTTTGCTCACAAAATCCCTATGCATAGGAAGTGGGTTAGACTTAAATGTGCTAGTCATATTCTTCATGATGCTCTCTTTATGTTTTAATTCTTATCTTTTATGTGAGCATCATTGAAATCATCATGCCTAGCTAGGGGCGTTAAACAATAGCGCTTGTTGGGAGGCAACCCAATTTTATTTTTGTTCTTTGCTTTTGCTCCTGTTTTAGTAACAAATAATTCATCTAGACTCTATTTCTATGTGGTTTTATGTTTTAATTAGTGTTTGTGCCAAGTAGAACCTTTGGGAAGACTTGGGTGAAGTCTATGCGATCTTGCTGTAAAAAACAGAAACTTTTGCGCTCACGTGATTAGCTGCCATTTTTTACTGGAGAGAGATTTTAGGTTGATTATTTTTTCATATGATTAATAGACAAATTCCTCAGGTCCACCCATTTATTTCAGAATTTTTGGAGTTACAGAAGTATTCGAATGATACAGATTACTACAGACTGTTCTGTTTTTTGACAGATTCTGTTTTTATTGTGTGGTTTCTTATTTTGATGAATCTATGAGTAGTATCGGAGGGTATGAACCATAGAGAAGTTCGAATACAGTAGATATTACACAAATATGAATTTAGAATGAGTTCACAATAGTACCTAAGTGGTGATTTATTTTCTTATACTAACGGAGCTTACGAGTTTTCTGTTGAGTTTTGTGTTGTGAAGTTTTCAAGTTTTGGGTAAAGATTCGATGGTCTATGGAATAAGGAGTGGCAAGATACTAATATTGGGGATGCCCAAGGCACCCCAAGGTAATATTCAAGGACAACCAAGAGCCTAAGCTTGGGGATGCCCCGGATGGCAACCCCTCTTTCGTCTTTGTTCATCGGTAACTTTACTTGGAGCAATATTTTTATTCACCACATGATATGTGTTTTGCTTGGAGCGTCATTTTATTTTATTTTGTTTTGCTTGATGTTTGAATAATATACCAAGATCTGAAATCCTTCAATATTAGAGAGTCTTCACATAGTTGCATAATTATTCGACTACTCATTGATCTTCACTTATCTCTTTCAGAGTAGTTTGTCATTTGCTCTAGTGCTTCACTTATATCTTTTAGAGCACGGTGGTGGTTTTATTATTGATCTCTCATGCTTCACTTATATTATTTTCAGAGTCCTAAACAGCATGGTAATTTGCTTTGGCTATGAAATTAGTCCTAATATGATGGGCATTCAAGATGGGTATAATAAAAACTTTCATATAAAGTGCATTAAATACTATGAGAAGTTTGATACTTGATAATTGTTTTGAGATATAAAGATGGTGATATTAGAGTCGTGCTAGTTGAGTAATTGTGAAATTTAGAAATACTTGTGTTGAGGTTTGCAAGTCCCGTAGAATGCATGTATGGTAACCGTTGTGTGACAAATTTGAAGCATGAGGTGTTCTTTGATTGCCTTCCTTATGGGTGGCCGTCGGGGACGAGCGATGGTCTTTTCCTACCAATCTATCCCCCTAGGAGCATGCGCGTAGTGCTTGGTTTTGATGACTTGTAGATTTTTGCAATAAGTATGTGAGTTCTTTATGACTAATGTTGAGTCCATGGATTATACACACTCTCACCCTTCTATCATTGCTAGCCTCTTGATGCACTGCATTGCCCTTTCTCACCTCGAGAGTTGGTGCAAACTTCGCCGGTGCATCCAAACCCCGTGATATGATACACTCTATCACGTATAAGCCTCCTTATATCTTCCTAAAAAAACACCATACCTACCTATTATGGCATTTATATAGCCATTCCGAGATATATTGCCATGCAACTTTCCACCGTTCCGTTTATTATGGAACGCTTCATCATTGTCATATTGCCTTGCATGATCATGTAGTTGACATCGTATTTGTGGCAAGGCCACCATTCATAATTTTTCATACATGTCACTCTTGATTCATTGCATATCCCGCACATCACGGAGGCATTCATATAGAGTCATATTTTGTTCTAAGTATCGAGTTGTAATTGTTGAGTTGTAAGAAAATAGAAGTGTGATGATCTTCATTTTTAGAGCATTGTCCCAAGTGAGGAAAAAGATGATGGAGACCATGATTCCCCCACAAGTCGGGATGAGACTCCGGATGAAAAAATATATTTAAAAAAAGAGGCCATAAAAAAAGAAGAAGAAAATGCACAAATAAAAAAAAGAGAAAAAGAGAGAAGGGACAATGTTACTATCCTTTTACCACACTTGTGCTTCAAAGTAGCACCATGATATTCATGATAGAGAGTCTCTCATTTTGTCACTTTCATATACTAGTGGGAATTTTTCGTTATAGAACTTGGCTTGTATATTCCAATGATGGGCTTCCTCAAAATGCCCTAGGTCTTCGTGAGCAAGCGAGTTGGATGCACATCCACTTAGTTTCTTTTGTTGAGATTTCATATACTTATAGCTCTAGTGCATCCATTGCATGGCAATCCCTACTCACTCACATTGATATCAATTGATGGGCATCTCCATAGCCCGTTTATTACACGCGTCAATGTGAGACTTTCTCATTTTTTGTCTTCTCACACAACCTCCATCATCATATTCTATTCCACCCATAGTGCTATGTCCATGGCTCGCGCTCATATATTGCGTGAAAGTTGAAAGAGTTTGAAAAGGCTAAGTATTAAACAATTGCTTGGCTTTTCATCGGGGTTGTGCATGATGGGAGCATTTTGTGTGACGGAAATGAAGCATGGCCAAACTATATGATTTTGTAGGGATAAGCTTTCTTTGGCTATGTTATTTTGATAAGACATAATTGCTTGGTTAGTATGCTTGAAGTATTATTATTTTTATGTCAATATTAAAATTTTGTCTTGAATCTTTTGGATCTGAATATTCTTGCCACAACAAAGAAGATTACATTGATAAATATGTTAGATAGCATTCCACATCAAAAATTCTGTTTTTATCATTTAGCTACTCGAGGACGAGCAGGAATTAAGCTTGGGGATGCTGATATGTCTCCAATGTATCTATAATTTTTGATGTATTCATGCCATGTTTATAATATTTTTACATGATTTTGGTATGATTTGGTTAGAACTAACCCGGACTGACGCTGTTTTTAGTAGAACTACCGTGGTGTTGTTTTTTTGCAGAAATAAAAGTTCTCGGAATGCGCTAAAAACCAACGGAGATTTTTTCTGGAAAATATAAAAAATAATGGAACGAAGAGTTACCGGAGGGGGGTCCCGTGGTCCACAAGGGTGGAGGGTGCGCCCCTTGCCTCGTGGACTACCTGTGGGGCCCACTGACTTGTTCTCGATGCCAACCTCTCCTATAAATACAGAAACCCCCAGAACATAACCTAGATCAGGAGTTCTGCCACCGCAAGCCTCTGTAGCCACCAAAAACCAATTGGGACCCTGTTCCGGCACCCTACCGGAGGGGGGATCCATCACCGGTGGCCATCTTCATCATCCCGACGCTCTCCATGACGAGGAGGGAGTAGTTCACCCTCGGGGCTGAGGGTATGTACCAGTGGCTATGTGTTTGGTCTCTCTCTCTCTCTCTCTCTCTCGTGTTCTTGATTCGGCACGATCTTGATGTATCGCGAGCTTTTCTATTATAGTTGGATCTTATGATTTTTCTCCCCCTCTACTCTCTTGTAATGGATTGAGTTTTCCCTTTGAAGTTATCTTATCGGATTGAGTCTTTAAGGATTTGAGAACACTTGATATATGTCTTGCATGTGCTTATCTGTGGTGACAATGGGATATTCACGTGATCCACTTGATGTATGTTTTGGTGATCATTTTGCGAGTTCCGTGACCTCGTGAACTTATGCATAGGGGTTGCAAACGTTTTCGTCTTGACTCTCCGGTAGAAACTTTGGGGCACTCTTTGAAGTTCTTTGTGTTGGTTGAATAGATGAATCTGAGATTGTGTGATGCATATCGTATAATCATACCCACGGATACTTGAGGTGACATTGGAGTATCTAGGTGACATTAGGGTTTTGGTTGATTTGTGTCTTAAGGTGTTATTCAAGTACGAACTCTAGGATAGATCTAACGTAAAGAATAGCTTCGTTTTATTTTACGTACGAGACTCTTGAATAGATCGATCGTAAAGGATAACTTTAAGGTGGTTTCGCACCTACAATAATCTCTTCGCTTGTTCTCCGCTATTAGTGACTTTGGAGTGACTCTTTGTTGCATGTTGAGGGAGAGTTATATGATCCAATTATGTTATTATTGTTGAGAGAACTTGCACTAGTGAAAGTATGAACCCTAGGCCTTGTTTCCTAGCATTGCAATACCGTTTGTGCTCACTTTTATCATTAGTTACCTTGCTGTTTTTATATTTTCATATTACAAAAGCTATATCTACCATCCATATTGCACTGTATCACCATCTCTTCATTAACTAGTGCACCTATACAATTTACCATTGTATTTGGTGTGTTGGGGACACAAGAGACTCTTTGTTATTTGGTTGCAGGGTTGTTTGAGAGAGACCACCTTCATCCTATGCCTCCCACGGATTGATAAACCTTAGGTCATGCACTTGAGGGAAATTTTCTACTGTCCTACAAACCTCTGCATTTGGAGGCCCAACGATGTCTACAAGAAGAAGGTTGTGTAGTAGACATCACTGCGCGAGCACCAGCGCCAAATGACCCGAAGATGGTGGAGGGACCCCCGCTGGGGTGCCAAATAAGGGGAGGGGGCCCATGTTTTGGAGTGGTATCTTCTCCTCGATCACAACCCCTGATCCAAACGTGCCACCAGGGATTTCCTCGGGCTCCTTCAGGGGGCCCAAGGCACCCCCGGCAGCGTGTTCCTGCCCCTCCGCGGCAGCGATCTTGGTTGCCTCCTCCGTGGCATCCTTCCCTATGTTGGCCACCTCATCCAGCAAGTCTGGCTCCTCACTTAAAGGGGCTGCAAGCAAATCCAACAATCAATGGCGAAAATACAGAATTGTTGACAAATCCATAGTGCAAAGCAAGATGATAAGGAAGAAATAAGAGCAAATAGATTACCCGGGGAAGTCTGCCGAGTAGAAGCTTCAGTTTCTCCAGCAACGTTAGTTGTCAGGCCAAGGCCAGACTCTTCCGTGAAGACCCTTAGCGGGGACCCCTCGACCTAATCGTTGGGCGGAGTGGGGCCCTCCTAGAAAGGCTCACCCAGGGTTGTTCCTTCTCCTCCTTTGGCTTCGGTGGCGGGGAACTCTCTTCCACCACCCACAACGGGTGGAACAACCTCTGCACGACCAAGCTGAGTGCTGGATTGGGGGCTTGGTGCCGGAGTACTCGCACCATCCCCCGCCAGGACCGCCCCTTCCACCGTCTTTGGTGGCTCCACGTGTTTGAGCCGCTTGGTCCGTTGAACGAGGGGTTGTTCCTCTTCCTCTTCCTCCCTGATAAATACAACAAACAAATATCCGTCCACAAGCAAAGAGATATGCGGAAATAACAGCAAAGGAAGGGTGAGAGTTCTTTCTTACTCTTCATTGATGAGCATGGAGCTCAGCACGAAATCACCAAGCGAAGAAGGTCCCTTGCTTCCCTTCTGGGATGGGGAGCTAAGCTCTCCGGCAACTTCGAGCCCTGCCGGGAAGCAAGAGGCTTCGACGAAGACGAGCTCTGCGAAGAGCTCGAGCTCGATCGGGCACTAAGGTCATCCTCGGTGGCTGCTGGCTGCTTGGCGGGAGGGGCCTTTCCCCCGGAGAGCCAAGGAGAATGTCGGCGCACAGCCTCAGGAACACTACTCTTGGAGGTGGTCCCCTTCGCCTTCTTGGCGGTGGGCAAAGGATTGGAGACTCCACTCCCCGGTGGTTGCCCACTGGCGAGGGCGTTGGTCCAAGATAGGCTTGGGGGCTTGAGGGCCTTCTGCGAGCCACTCCTCTTCAGGTTCCACCACCTCCTCGACCTCTTCTTCTTATAGAGCTTTTTCCACTGTGATATATAGAGCCTTGATTTCGGAGGGTTCATCCCCGGCAGGCTCACCCCCGACACGCTCTTCCTTGGCAAGCTCTTCTCTGGCAACCTCTTCTGCGGCTTGCGCCTCGTCCTTGCCACGAGTAGAACCTTCGTATCCAGCCTTCTCCCCTCCCTTTGCTGCCTTCTCAGCCTTAGTCGATGTCGCGGCTCGGAGCACCCTGTCCTCCTCAAGCTGCTTCCTAATGTACGCCTCCTCCACTCTGGAGGTGCGCCTGTACATGTTGACCTCCACTTTGGAAGCCCTTTCCTCTAGAATGGAGGACCATTCCAGCTCTTCGTCGAGCGTGGGTAACTGCCAGTCACCCAAAACTTTGGGAGCATTGCAGTGTGGCATCCATTTCAAGATCTGGTCCCTGGCGGAATTGATGTTTAGGGGGATGATGTTGGCGGGCAGCTTGAACAGCTTGAAACTGCCAAACAGCTGGTCGCACAACCAGGCATGGTCGTACACTGAAAAGTTGTTAGCCAGGCCAGGAAGTAACCTCATCATGTCTGCGGCATTCCCATAAAGCCAGGCGAACCCGTCTCTCTTCTGCAAGGGCGCAATGCGGCGGAGAAGGAAATAGGCCCCTACATGCTCGACAGTCAGCCCAACAGCCTTTAGACGGGTGATCCTGTTTATTGCTAGGCGAAGCCCGTCCTCGATAAGGCCAAATGCTCTACAATCGTTGTTGCGCTCAAGGCATTCCGTCCGCGCCTGGCAGAAATCCGGATCCTTCTCATCCTGAATCCAACACCAATCTCCCCTCCACTCCTCCCACCTACTGCGCTGTTCGCTAGAGATGTAATCCCAGTTCTCCCTTGGCACTACCCGTGTGATCCAACTTATGTTCCCGGAGAGGTGATTTTTGTTCTCCACCCGCGGGATAAAGTAGTGCCTAAACAGACGAAGTCCTCGCACAAATGGGCAAATATTGCCATGCACGCCATTGCATTTGGCATGAAATCCAAGAGATGGAATCCATAAATCACCATCATTGCCTCAAAGAAATCTGAGAAGGGAGGGCAGAGACCACAGAAGAAATAAGCACAGAAAAATCCGTATGAATCTGGCGGGTCCTCTTTCCCCTCCGCCAGAACCTTGGGTGCGCCATGCCCCTTAGGAACCTCCCTCGCCCACAGGTATCCGTACCTCGCCTGCAGCACATCCACGTCAAGATTCGACAGGAAGAAGACGACGTCTCCCCTTCGCTTCTTGTCCAGCTCTGTCGCCCTCTTGCTCCCTTCGGCGGCCGCCTCCTTCGCGGCGGTCGTCCGCTTTCCCCTAGCGGCGATTTTCTTCCCCATGTCCCCAAGATGCAGTGAGAACACGGGAAGGAAATCAGGAGGGGATTGGCAGCGAGTATGGGTAAGGAAAGAGGGCATTTACTTGGCTTGCAGAGGAAGATGATGGGGAGGCGAGGCAAACGATGAATGAGCAGTACCCTTCCATGTTTTCCTTTCTTAAGGGAAACGACGTGAGGGAGGAAGTGACTCTTCCGAAAATTTACCATTTTACATTAACTGCTACAATCCCATGCCCCCACGACCCGCGGTAATTATGCGAAGAGGACGTTGGATTGACTGGTCATCATGACGAACTGCCATGCGCGCGGCCCCTTTCTGCCACGTGCGCGTGCACTGTTTGGGGCCTAACCCAACGTGCCCAGTGACACGTATGGCTCAGGCCCGGGGGCTTCTGTCGGGGTACACAGACAGGGGTGTATGTTTTCCCCTGACTCATGCACGGACAGCAAGCCACCAGGCCTAAAGAACAAAACTACAGCACTGAAGATCAGACCTAGCACTGATGATCAGTTATTTGAAGGGTCGAAATTGTAAGTGCATCTAGTGCCACCCCTAGTTGGTTTTGGAGTATTGACGACAAACTTGGTTGAGGGACTAATGTGTTTGTGAGAATTGCAGGATAACACAGGTAGTAGTGCCTTATTGATTCGGGACCTACCAGAGATGACCCCTAAAATTGTGTGAAGACATTGAAGACAATGGTGGTTCATGAAGACATTCACCGTGAATATTATGACATGTGAAGACGTTCACTTGAATACTATGGAGTGCGAAGACATAGTTGTTTCGTAGTTTCCTTTTCTTCTTTGTTGAGTCATAGGAACCACCGCACTGTTAAGTGGGGTCCAAGTGAACAAAGTCAGAGTGACTGAAGTGATGCTCAACCAAAATCCTATGTCTTCGGGCGAAGACAATGAGAGCAAATCTTATCCAGAGTTGGATGAGTCAGCTTTGCTTGTAGCCCAAGCCAAGTTGTCGCATGTGTTTGAAATCTGATCATTGGACAGGCATCGATTCCTTAGTGACCCAGGGTCATTTCGGACAAATCAGGTCGGGTTGCCTCCTGGCTATAAATAGCCCACCCCCTACACCATAAATTGGTGGCTGCTCAGAGTTAGTGCGTGCCTTTTATCGTTTGAGAGCAACCCACCTCTGAAGCATTTGAGAGAGAGATCCTTGCGAGGACAAAGCCCAAAACACCCATAGCCAAAGAGTGTTAGGCATCACTGAAGTCTTTCTGTCCGCGTGACCTGAAGACCTATTACATTTGAGGACTGTGAATCCTCCAGCAGGTTAGGCATCGCATTCTGAGCATCCAAGAGTCATTGTGGATCGCCGGTGAACGAATTCTATGAAGGTTTGGAAGTCTACCTTGAAGACTTACCAGAGATATTGGGCGAGGACTGGGTGTCCATATCTCAAGGGGAAAAAGGTGAAGACGCGGTCTTCTGAGTTAAATCTCAGCCTCCCTAACCAGACGTACAGTTGTCACAGGAACTGGAACTGGTCTACCAAATCCTTGTCTTCACCAAACAACTGGTTCTATCCTCCACTTCCCTTTACTTTACAGTTTGTCTTCGTGAAGTCATTGTCTGCTTGTCTGATCTGATTGACTTCATTGAGTGAGACTATTTACTGTTTGGCTTCATATTGTCTTCCATCCTGATCCATACTACCTAGCTGCTGATAGTCTTTGAAAGTGCGTTATATCGGCTAGAGGGGGGTGAATAGGCGATTTTTACAAATTCATCACTGAGTAATTTCAGGTTGAGGAAATTCCTAAGTCACGAACAACTAGCAGCAGAATAAGTACTCAGATGCATGCCTAACAGAACAGAAGCACAGTCATCATGATGAAATGAAAGCAAGCACAGAGTACAAGAAGCGTATAACCAGGATAAGCAGGCTGAAGACAAACTGACTGAAGAAATAGGATTGAGGAAATTGAGAAAGTCTTCAGTCAAAGTCTTCAAAAAGTAACAATCAAGTACAACAACTCAGTAATGAGGAAATGAAAGGGTTTAGGAAATAGAACCAGTTAGCTTGGTGAAGACGGTGATTTGGTAGACCAGTTGCGACAGTCGTACGTCTGGTTGGAGCGGCTAGGTATTTAAACCTGAGGACACACAGTCCCAGACACACAGTCCTCACCGTATTCTCCTTGAGCTAAGGTCACACAGACCTCGCCCAATCACTCGTGGTAAGTCTTCAGGTGACTTCCAAACCTTCACAGACTCGGTCACTCGGCGATCTACAATTTCCTCTTGGATGCTCTAGACCATGACGCCTAACCGTGTGGAGGATGCACAGTCCTCAAAGGTAACAAGTGTCAGCTCCACACATGAACAATCTCTTCAGTGATGCTCAATCACTTTGGGTTTATAAGTGTTTGGGTTTGGGTTTTCCTCGATGATTTTTGCTCAAAGTCCTTAGAGGATGGGATGCTCTCAATGGCAAGTGTCAGTTTATCGCGGAGCAGCCAACCAGCTAGTGGTTGTAGGGGGCGGCTATTTATAGCCTAGGGAGCAGCCCAACATGATAGACATAAATGCCCTTCAATGATATGACCGTTAGGTGGGTAGGTATTTCAGATTACGGCCAGAAAGCAAGAACGGTCGGAAATTTGAGCTCTCAAATTCCTCAGGGCTATCATGTTCCTCACTTGTA
Source organism: Aegilops bicornis (assembly GCA_021605145.1). Lineage (NCBI taxonomy): Eukaryota > Viridiplantae > Streptophyta > Magnoliopsida > Poales > Poaceae > Aegilops > Aegilops bicornis. The sequence continues at coordinate 298,761,086 of CM038669.1, forward strand.
GGCAATCCGCATTGGCGACTTCCTAACTCCTCAGTCACTTGCGAATTCCTAACTCCTCAGTCAGAACAAATTCCTCAAAGACCATAAGATCTTCGTCTCTGTCACTGGAGAAAATGACTTAACTATATGAGATTTCCAATGGCTTCACTCGAAGGGATTGGTAGGTGTAGGATTTTTAGATGAGCATCTCTTGGAAACTTTTCCTTAGTTTTACCTCGACCCCCTTTAACAGTACAGTGTTTGCTATGACTCAATAAAGAGAAAAACGAAACTACGAAAACAAAAGTCTTCACGCTTCATATTCCTCGCATGAATATCAAGTCTTCAGGATCACACCAATTTCTTCACTTTCAAAGTCTTCAGAAAGCCAAAGTCTTCAGTCGAAGACATTCATTTTTAGGGGTCGACTTTCTCTATAAATATCAAACTCCTCATAGACTTATAGACCTGTGTACACTCACAAACACATTAGTCCCTTAACCTATAAGTCTTCAATACACCAAAATCACTAAGGGGCACTAGATGCACTTACAGTCTTCATGCTTTCACTACATTGCTTACTTGACTATGGCTTGTCTAGTGTAGTCTACCTTCCGCTGCATATCAATAGGTTCATTTCTACTGTTTGTCTTCAAAGACCTCGTGTTTTGAAGACTTCCATAAAAAATGCCTATTCACCCCCCCCCCCCCTCTAGTCAATAACTAGCACTTTCAATTGGTATAAGAGCAAGGTGCTCCCTTGTTCTGCGTGATTCGGTTTAACCACCTGGAGTTTTAGCTATGTCGACTACAGCGATAGTCAAGGTCTCCGCTGCGTGCCCAGTCTTCGATGGCACTGATTACCCCTACTGGAAGAATAAGATGTGCATGCATCTTGAAGCCATTGATGTCGACCTCTGGTATGTCATCAAGAATGGCATTCCCAAGGTCGGTGAAGGTGTCACCGCTGCTGATGTCAAGAGGTTCATTCAACTGGATTCGACTGCCAAGAACATCATCTGTGGTCATCTAACCAAAGGACAGTATGGCCGTGTGAGTGCACTGGAAACTGCGAAGCTGGTCTTGGGCTGGCTCTCCAAGGTCAACGAAGGTGTCTCAACTCAGAGAGATTCAAGGATTGATGTTCTTCACAACCTCTTCAACCGCTTCAAGAGAAACGACAATGAGAATATCCAGCTCACATTTGATCGCCTCACTGATATCACAAATGAGCTTCGTGCGCTTGGCACCACTGAGATCACCAAGCACGAAATCGTCAAGAAGCTCCTGAGATCACTTGAAAGCTCATTCGACACCCTGACCCTGATGATACAAGAACATCCTGACTTCAAAGATCTCAATCCGTCTGACATACTTGAGAGGCACCCCCATGGAGGCGATGCGATCCAGGAGTTCGTTTAAAGACGACAACTCCGCCGGATCCATCTACTTGGAGTACTCGGAGTCAATCGGAGACGATTTTCAATGACCTGAGAAGTCATCATCGGCTTGACAGCCGAACAGGCGGTCATGGTAAAGCCGCCCAGCCGGAGGGTTTGGCCTGAGGCCAGGGCTCTTCCGGAGGTGATACTGTCCTTGATAACAAGGCGAGCCATCAATCGTGTCTTCAATGTCATAGAGAACTCTCAATGAAAGCACCAATGTCGGTGTCAAAACCGGTGGATCTCGGGTAGGGGGTCCCGAACTGTGCGTCTAAGGTTGATGGTAACAGGAGATGGGGGACACGATGTTTACCCAGGTTCGGGCCCTCTTAATGGAGGTAATACCCTACTTCCTGCTTGATTGATCTTGATGAATATGAGGATTACAAGAGTTGATCTACCACGAGATTGTAATGGCTAAACCCTAGAATTCTAGCATGTATGATTATGATGATTGCCTCTACGGACTAAACCCTCCGGTTTATATAGACACCGAAGGGGCCTAGGGTTGTACAGAGTCAGTTTTAAGAGGAAGGAATCTTCATATCCGAACGCCAGGCTTGCCATCCACGCAAAGGAGAATCCCATCCGGACACGGGAGGAAGTCTTCTATCTTGTATCTTCATGGCCCATCAGTCCGGCCCACGTCACATAGGTTGGACGCCCGAGGACCCCTTAATCCAGGACTCCCTCAGCAAGTGCTCAGAAAATTGAAACCCAAGATTCCTGATCATAATGATGATCATCCAGTTGCTGAGAACATGTAGGAAAGAGAGGATGCAGGTCTCAGATTGTGGAGACGGACTAATCCATATGCTACAAGGAGAAGAACTGTTGTTGATTATCGCTTTCACACCACAGAACAGCAAGATTTCTATGACATGAAATGGGTTGACTGGAAGTACATTGATGACAACGAGGATTACTTCCCAGGAGTTCATGAAAGTTTCAGAATGAATGGTGTTGACACTTTTGTTGGTCAAAAGCTGACTAAATGGAATGATGAAATGATGTTGCAATTCTATTCAACTGCTCATTTCTATCTAGATGGCAAGATAGTATGGATGACAGAAGGCACAAGATATCAATCAACAATTGCTGAATGGGCCAAGTTGATCAATGCCCATAAGGAAGAGGAAGATGACATAGATGTGTATGCCAAGCCCAGAAAGGATCATAACTCCATGGCAAACATGTATAAGCCAATTCCTGATAATCCTTCGAAACTCACAAGTTTGGATCCATCTATTATCTGTCGTCAGGTCTAACCACGATGAACACTATGCTGAGGTACACTCTGTTGCCCAAGTCAGGAGATCATAGGATGATCTGTGGTCACTCACTCAACTTGCTTCATTTGTTTGATGTGCCACAAAAGTTCAAGGTGATGAGTTTGATAGTTGAAACAGTGAAGAGAACATCAACTGATCAAAAGAGATCATGTGGATATGCCCCTCACATTCAAGTATTGATCAATTCCAATATGGGGACAGGGACATATCTTTTGGACAAAGAGCATCTTCCCCTGAGGACAGAATTTGAGGACAACGAGGTTGTCATGGATGCATCACATCCTACTTCAGTAGAAGCCCACGAGAAGAGAGAGAGAGAGAGAGAGAGAGAGAGAGAGAGAGCAAAGGCTACTAAAGCAGCAAGGGGAGCTACTGTGCCAGATGCTTCACAAGTGATGCTCAAGACCAAGCAAGATAAACTTAGTTATATGCTTGAGGCCACCGTGAGAATTGAGAAAGAACTAGCCACCCTGACTCGAAATCAAGTGAGTCTTGAGAGGATCTTTGAGACTAAACTTCATGATCCAGATGTGAAGGTCAACGAGATCCAGACCACTGTTGAGAAGCTCGAGGAAGAGGTTGAGGACATGAGTGACAGACCGACCACTGATGTTTTTCAAAGAGTGCCAAGGGCACAAAGGTCTACAGTTGTGCCAGTTGTCAGAGACTCCAAAGCTACTACTTCAGCACCTGCAGCAACTGCCACAGTTGTACCTCTAGTTGCAACTCCTCCAGCTCCTCAGACATCATCAGAAGCTTTTGCAGACGGACTCCTCTCCACGCCATCTACACACACCGGAGATCGTGCCTAGAGTGCCGCATAGCACTATGCATTTTCAAGCTTTTTGGTAACTTGTTGCCAAAGGGGGAGAAAGCGTATAGATCATTAGGCTTCGAGAGAGAGCGTGTTTTGCCTTTTATTGCCTCTCTTGCTACTTTATTTGCTTTGATCGTTTTCTCATTTGATTCCTATGCTACAATGGTTGTTATGCTCGTGAGATACCTTTATGATCATGTGTTTGATCATACTATGCTTTAATGTGTGTTTGAATGCTTATCTCCATTATTTGTGTATGATCAATCATGTTTTCCTTGGTGATGAGTGCATATTCTCTTTATCTTATCATTTTGAGCGCTCCACCAAGATGTATGTGACATGAAAGAGAGACCCATGATCCTAATCGATTGTGCATTTGTATTCAAAAGCAAATTCTAAATAATGCATAAATTTAGGGGGAGCTCTTGCTTATCACATACTTCTCAAAGCGACGATGTATTTCATTCATATTATCATTTGTCGAAGCTTTGATCTATATGTTGTCATCAATTACCAAAAAGGGGGAGGTTGAAAGTGCAACTAATCCCCGGGTGGTTTTGGTAATTCATAGCAACATATAGCTCATTGAACTAATATCCATTCAAGTTAAATATTTTAGAAAGTTCAATGATTGGCATGGCATGGACTAGAGATGTGGACCCCTCAAAATGCTAAGGACAAAGATTGGCTAATCTCAAGACTCTTCATTTCTATTTTAGTGATCCAAGATCACATTGAGTCCATAGGAAAAGCCAATACTATTAAAAGGGGGTGAGGTGTTTCTTAATGGTCTACTTGCTCAAAATGCTTAGTGATATGCTCCAAAGCCCTCAACCACTTTCTCACTTCCAAATATGTCCAAAACCTTAACTCAAACTCGGCCCCACCAATTTGATCTATCCGGCGCCACCGAGTTCATTTGACATAGCCACTGCCAGAAACCCTAGACAATTTGGTCTCATCGGTAGGTATCTCGGTGTCATCGGGATGGCGTTGCAAACTCTCTGTTTCCCTTCGTAACGTTTTGGTCTTACCAAAGTGAGCGATCAGTCCACCGAGTTCGCAATGCAAACTCTCTGTTTCCCTTCGTAACGTTCCGGTCTTACCGAAATGAGCAATCCGTCCCACCGAGTTTGCCTGTCCAATTCTCTGTTAACTCATTGCTGAAATCGGTCTCATCGAGTTCATGCAGTCGGTCAAACTGAGATGAGGTTTTTGTTGGAAATATGCCCTAGAGGCAATAATAAATTAGTTATTATTATATTTCCTTGTTCATGATAATCGTTTATTATCCATGCTATAATTGTATTGATAGGAAACTCAGATACATGTGTGGGTACATAGACAACACCATGTCCCTAGTAAGCCTCTAGTTGACTAGCTCGTTGATCAATAGATGGTTATAGTTTCATCACCATGGACATTGGATGTCGTTGATAACGGGATCACATCATTGGGAGAATGATGTGATGGACAAGACCCAATCCTAAGCCTAGCACAAAGATCGTAGTTCGTATGCTAAAGCTTTTCTAATGTCAAGTATCATTTCCTTAGACCATGAGATTGTGCAACTCCGGATACCGTAGGAATGCTTTGGGTGTACCAAACGTCACAACGAATCGGGTGGCTATAAAGGTGCACTACGGTATCTCCGAAAGTGTCTGTTGGGTTGTACGAATCGAGATGGGATTCGCCACTCCGTGTAAACGGAGAGGTATCTCTGGGCCCACTCGGTAGGACATCATCATAATGTGCACAATGTGACCAAGGGGTTGATCACGGGATGATGTGTTACGAACGAGTAAAGAGACTTGCCGGAAACGAGATTGAACAAGGTATCGGGATACCGACGATCGAATCTCGGGCAAGTACAATACCGCTAGACAAAGGGAATTGAATACGGGATTGATTGAATCCTCGACATCGTGGTTCATCCGATGAGATCATCATGGAACATGTGGGAGCCAACATGGGTATCCAGATCCCGCTGTTGGTTATTGACCGGAGAACGTCTCGGTCATGTTCAAGCATGGTTCCCGAACCCGTAGGGTCTACACACTTAAGGTTCGATGACGCTAGGGTTATAAAGGAAGTTTGTATGTGGTTACCGAATGTTGTTCGGAGTCCCGTATGAGATCTCGGACGTCACGAGGAGTTCCGGAATGGTCCAGAGGTAAAGGTTTATATATGGAAAGTTGTTGTTCGGGTTCCGAAAAAGTTCGGGTTTTTTCGTATTGTACCGGAAGCTTCGGAAGGTTCGAAGGATTCGGAGGGGTCCGGAGGTCCAAATTGTTCCACCACGTCCAATACAGTAGCATGGGCTGTAGGGGGCGCCCTAGCCTTAATGGGCCAAGGGCACCAGCCCCAAGGCCCATGCGCATGGGAAGGGGAAAACCCTAAGGGGAGGCCTCCACTTGACTTGGGAGGCACTCCTCCCCTTGGCCTCCCCTAGATGGGATCTAGGGCTGGCCGCACCCCTTGGGGTGGAAACCCTAAAGGGGCGCAGCCCCTTTCCCTATATATACTTGACGCTTTGGGGCTGCAGGACACATGAGAACTTCTCCCTCTTGGTGCAGCCCCGCCTCTCCTCCTCCTCCTCTCCCGGGTGCTTGGCGAAGCCCTGCAGATTGCCATGCTCCTCCACCACCACCACGCCGTTGTGCTGCTGCTGGATGGAGTCTTCCTCAACCTCTCCCTCTCTCCTTGCTGGATCAAGGCGTGAGACGCCACCGGCTGTCACGTGTGTTGAACGCGGAGGTGCCGTCTGCTCGGCACTAGGATCTCCGGTGATTTGGATCACGACGAGTACGACTCCTTCAACCCCGTTCTCATGAACGCTTCCGCTTAGTGATCTACAAGGGTATGTAGATGCACTCTCCTTCCTCTCGTTGTTGGTTTCTCCATAGATTGATCTTGGTGATGCGTAGAAAATTTTGAATTTTTGCTACGTTCACCAACAGTGGCATCATGAGCTAGGTCTATTGCGTAGATTCTTTGCACGAGTAGAACACAAAGTAGTTGTGGGCGTTGATTTTGTTCAATATGCTTACCGTTACTAGTCCAATCTTGTTTCGACGGTATTGTGGGATGAAGCGGCCCGGACCGACCTTACGTGCTCTTCACGTGAGACAGGTTCCACTGACCGACATGCACTTGGTGCATAAGGTGGCTAGCGGGTGCCGCCTCTCCCACTTTAGTCGGAACGAATTCGATGAAAAGGGTCCTTATGAAGGGTAAATAGCAATTGGCATATCATGTTGTGGTTTTGCGAGGGTAAGAAAGCGTTCTTGCTAGAAACCCATAGCAGCCACGTAAAACATGCAAACAACAATTAGAGGACGTCTAACTTGTTTTTGCAGGGTATGCTATGTGATGTGATATGGCCAAGAAGAATGTGATGAATGATATGTGATGTATGAGATTGATCATGTTCTTGTAATAGGATTCACGACTTGCATGTCGATGAGTATGACAACCGGCAGGAGCCATAGGAGTTGTCTTTATTTATTGTATGACCTGCGTGTCATTAAACAACGCCATGTAATTACTTTACTTTATTGCTAACCGTAGCGATAGTAGTAGAAGTAATAGTTGGCGAGACAACTTCATGAAGACACGATGATGGAGATCATGGTGTCATGCGGTGACAATGATGATCATGGAGCCTCAAGATGGAGATCAATGGAGCTATATGATATTGGCCATATCATGTCACTACTATATATAATTGCATGTGATGTTTATTATGTTTATGCATCTTGTTTACTTAGAACAGCGGTAGTAAATAAGATGATCCCTTACAACAATTTCAAGAAGTGTTCTCCCTAACTGTGCGCCGTTGCTAAAGTTCGTCGCTTCTAAGCACCACGTGATGATCGGGTGTGATGGATTCTTACGTTCACATACAACGGGTGTAAGACGGATTTACACACGCGAAACACTTAGGGTTAACTTGACGAGCCTAGCATGTACAGACATGGCCTCGGAACACAGAGACCGAAAGGTCGAGCATGAGTCGTATAGTAGATACGATCAACATGAAGATGTTCACCGATGATGACTAGTCCGTCTCACGTGATGATCGGACACGGCCTAGTTGACTCGGATCATGTAATCACTTAGATGAATAGAGGGATGTCTATCTGAGTGGGAGTTCATAAGATGAACTTAATTATCCTGAACATAGTAAAAAAAAAGACCTTTTGCAAATTATGTCGTAAGCTCGCGTTTTAGTTCCACTGTTTAGATATGTTCCTAGAGAAAATATAGTTGAAAGTTGTGATGGCGATTATGCGGACAGTAGATAGCTTATGTCCTTAATGCACCGCTCGGTGTCGAACCCCAAACGTCATCTGTGGATGTTGCGAACATCGGACATACACGCTTTTGATGACTACGTGATAGTTCGGTAATGTTAAGCGGCTTAGAATTGAGGCACCAAAGACGTTTTTGAAACGTCATGGAACATATGAGATGTTACGAGAGCTGAAATTGGGATTTCAGGCTCGTGCCCACGCCAAGAGGTATAAGACCTCCGACGATTTTCTTAGCACCGCAAACTCAGGGAGAAAAGCTCAATCGTTGAGCTCGTGCTCAGATTGTCCGAAAGTGCAACAATCACTTGAATCGAGTGGGAGTTGATCTTCCGGATGAGATAGTGATGTTTCTCCAAAGTCATTGCCACCAAGCTGCTAGAGCTTCGTGATGAACTATAACATATCGAGGATAGATATGATGATCCTTGAGGTATTCGTGATGTTTGACACATGAAAGTAGAAATCAAGAAGGAGCATCAATTGTTGATGGTTGGTGAAACCACTAGTTTCAAGAAGGGCACGGCAAGAAGGGATACTTGATGAAGCGGCAAATCAGCTGCTGCTCTAGTGAAGAAACCCAAGGTTGAACCCAAACCCGAGACTAAGTGCTTACGTAATAAGGGGAACAGCCATCGGAGCAGCATTACCCTAGATACTTGGTAGATGAGAAGGCTGGCAAGGTCGATAGAAGTATATTGGATATACATTATGTTAATGTGTACTTTACTAGTACTCCTAGTAGCACCAGGGTATTAAGATACCGGTTCGGTTGCTAAGTGTTAGTAACTCGAAATAAAAGAGCTACGGAATAAACGGAGACTAGCTAAAGGTGAGTGACGATATGTGTTGGAAGTGTTTCCAAGTTTGATGTGATCAAACATCGCACGCGCTCCCTCTACCATCAAGATTAGTATTGAACCTGAATAATTGTCATTTGGTGTTTGCATTGAGCATAGACATGATTGGATTATGTCTATCGCAATACGGTTATTCATTTAAGAAGAATAATGGTTACTCTATTTATTTGAATAACACCTTCAATGGTCTTGCACCTAAAGGAATGGTTTATTGAATCTCGATCGTAGTGATACACATTTTCATGCCAAAAGATAGAAGATAGTAATGATAGTACCACTTACTTGTGGCAATCGCCATGTAAGTCATATTGGTATAAAAGCATGAAGAAGCTCCATGTTGATGGATCTTTGGACTCACTCGTTTTGAAAAGTTTGAGACATGCGAACCATGTCTATTGGTGCATACGCATGAAGAAACTCCATGCAGATGGATCGTTTAGACTCACTTGATTTTGAATCACTTGAGATATGCAAATCATACCACATGGACAAGATGACTGAAAAGCCTCGGTTTCAGTAAGATGGAACTAGATAGCAACTTGTTGGAAGTAACACATTTTGATGTGTGCAGTCCAATGAGTGCTGAGGCATCCAGTGAATATAGTTATGTTCTTACTTCACATATGATTCGAGTAGATGTTGAGTATATTTACTTGATGAAACACAAGTCTGAATTATTGAATGGTTCAAGTAATTTCAGTGTGAAGTTTAAGATCTTCGTGACAAGAGGATAGAATGTCTATGATATGATCATAGAGATGAATATCTGAGTTCTGAAGTTTTGGCACACAATTAAGACATTGTGCAAATTGTTTCACAATTAATACCGCTGGAACACCATAGTGTGATGGTGTGTCCGAACATCATAGTTGCACCCTATTGGATATGGTGCGCACCATGATATCTCTTATCGAATTACCACTATCGTTCATGGGTTAGGCATTAGAGACAACCGCACTCACTTTAATGGGGCACCACGTAATTCCGTTGAGACGACACCATTTGGAGAAACCTAAGTCGTCGTTTCTTGAAAGTTTGGGGCTGCGGCGCTTATGTGAAAAAGTTTCAGCTTGATAAGCTCGAACCCAAAGCGGATAAAATGCATCTTCATAGGACACCCAAAACAGTTGGGTATACCTCCTAATTCAGATCCGAAAGCAATAGGGATTGTTTCTTGAATCGGGTCCTTTCTCGAGGAAAAGTTTGTCTCGGAAAGTTGAGTGGGAGGATGGTGGAGACTTGATGAGGTTATTGAACCGTCACTTCAACAAGTGTGTAGCAAGGGCACGGGAAGTTGTTCCTGTGGCACCTACACCAATTTAAGTCGAAGCTTATGATAGTGATCATGAAGTTTTGGATCAAGTCACTACCGTACCTCGTAGGGTGACAAGGATGCGTACTGCTTCATAGTGGTACGGTGATCCTGTCTTCAAGGTCATGTTGCTAGACAACAATGAACCTACGAGCTATGGAGAAGCGATGGTGGGCCCAAATTCCGACAAATGGTTAGAAGCCATAAAATCCGAGATAGGATCCATGTATCATAACAAAGCACGGACTTTGGTGGACTTGCCCGATGATCGGCAAGCCATTGAAATAAATGGATCTTCAAGAAGAAGACGGACGTGGACGGTAATGTCACCGTCTATGAAGCTCGACTTGTGGCGAAGAGTTTTTCACAAGTTCAAGGAGTTGACTACGATGAGATTTTCTCATCCGTAGCGATGCTTAAGTCCGTCGGAATCATGTTAGCATAAGCTGCATTTATGAAATCTGGCGGATGGATGTCAAAACGAGTTTCCTTACCGGTCTTCGTAAGGAAAGGTTGTATGTGATACAATCGAAAGGTTTTGTCGATCCTAAGGATGCTAAAAGTTATCTGGCTCGGTGATCCTTCTAAGGACCGGAGTAAGCATCTCGGAGTTGGAATCTGCACTTTGATAGGATGATCAAAGATTTTGGGTTTATACAAAGTTTATGAGAAACTTGTATTTCCAAAGAAGTGAGTGGGAGCACTATAGAATTTCCGATGAGTATATGTTGTTGACATATTGATGATCGAAATGATGTGGAATTTCTGGAAAGCATATAGGGTTATTTGAAAGATGATTTTCAATAGAAAACCTGGATTAGGCTACTTGAACAATAAGCATCAAGATCTATAAGATAGATCAAAATGCTTAATAATACTTTCAAATGAGCACATACCTTGACATGATCTTGAAGGTGTTCAAGATGGATCACCAAAGAAGGAGTTCTTGCACGAGTTGTAAGGTATGAAGTTAAGAGTTAAAAGCTCGACCACGGCAGAAGAGAGACAAAGGAGAAGGCCGTCCCCTACGCTTCAGGACGTAGGCTCTATAGTATGCTATCTTTGTGTACCGCTTACCGGAAGTGTGCCTTGCCATGAGTCAATCAAGGGTACAAGAATGATCCAGAACGGATCATTGGACAATGATCAAAATTGTCCTTGGAGTAAATAAGGACATGTTTCTCGATTATGGAGATGATAAAGAGTTCGGCGTAAAGGGTTACGTCGATGCAAGCTGACACCTATCCGAATGACTCTGAATAGCAAACCGGATACGTATAGTGGAGCAACCATTTGGAATAGTTTCAAATGGAGCGTGGAAGCAGCATTTATAATATGACCTAGAAATTTGCAAAGCACACACGCATCTGAAAGGTTCGGACCCGTTGACTAAAAACCTCTCTCACAAGCAAAACATGATCAAACCTGAGAACTCATTGAGTCTTAATCACATGATGATGTGAACTAGTTTAGAGACACTAGTAAACTCTTTGGATGTTGGTCACATGGCGATGTGACCTATCAAAGATTAATCACATGATGATGTGAACTAGATTATTGACTCTAGTGCAAGTGGGAGACTGTTGGAAATATGCCCTAGAGGCAATAATAAATTAGTTATTATTATATTTCCTTGTTCATGATAATCGTTTATTATCCATGCTATAATTGTATTTATAGGAAACTCAGATGCATGTGTGGGTACATAGACAACACCATGTCCCTAGTAAGCCTCTAGTTGACTAGCTCGTTGATCAATAGATGGTTACAGTTTCCTGACCATGGACATTGGATGTCGTTGATAACGGGATCACATCATTGGGAGAATGATGTGATGGACAAGACCCAATCCTAAGCCTAGCACAAAGATCGTAGTTCGTATGCTAAAGCTTTTCTAATGTCAAGTATCATTTCCTTAGACCATGAGATTGTGCAACTCCCGGATACCGTAGGGATGCTTTGGGTGTACCAAACGTCACAACGTAACTGGGTGGCTATAAAGGTGCGCCTGGTATCTCCGAAAGTGTACATTGGGTTGTACGAATCGAGATCGGGATTTGTCACTCCGTGTAAATGGAGAGGTATCTCTGGGCCCACTCGGTAGGACATCATCATAATGTGCACAATGTGACCAAGGGGTTGATCACGGGATGATGTGTTACGGAACGAGTAAAGAGACTTGCCGGAAACGAGATTGAACAAGGTATCGGGATACCGACGATCGAATCTCGGGCAAGTACAATACCGCTAGACAAAGGGAATTGAATACGGGATTGATTGAATCCTCGACATCGTGGTTCATCCGATGAGATCATCGTGGAACATGTGGGAGCCAACATGGGTATCCAGATCCCGCTGTTGGTTATTGACCGGAGAACGCCTCTGGTCATGTTCGCATGGTTCCCGAACCCGTAGGATCTACACACTTAAGGTTCGATGGCGACGCTAGGGTTATAAAGGAAGTTTGTATGTGGTTACCGAATGTTGTTCGAGTCCGGATGAGATCCCGGACGTCACGAGGAGTTCCGGAATGGTCCGGAGGTAAAGATTTATATATGGAAAGTTGTTGTTCGGGTTAGGAAAAAGTTCGGTTTTTCGGTATTGTACCGGAAGCTTCCAGAAGATTCCGAAGGATTCCGGAGGGGTCCGGAGGTCCGGAAATTGTTCCACCACGTCCAATACAGTAGCATGGGCTGTAGGGGGGCGCCCTAACCTTAATGGGCCAGGGGCACCAGCCCCCCCAAGGCCCGTGCGCATGGGAAGGGGAAAACCCTAAGGGGGGAGGCCTCCACTTGACTTGGGAGGCACTCCTCCCCCCTTGCCCCCCCCCCCCCCTAGATGGGATCTAGGGCTGGCCGCACCCCTTGGGGTGGGAAACCCTAAAGGGGGCGCAGCCCCCTTTTCCCCTATATATACTTGAGGTTTTGGGGCTGCCAGACACATGAGAACTTCTCCCTTTTGGTGCAGCCCTGCCTCTCCTCCTCCTCCTCTCCCGTGGTGCTTGGCGAAGCCCTGCAGGATTGCCACGCTCCTCCACCACCACCACGCCATTGTGTTGCTGCTGGATGGAGTCTTCCTCAACCTCTCCCTCTCTCCTTGCTGGATCAAGGCGTGGGAGACGTCACCGGGCTGTACGTGTGTTGAACGCGGAGGTGTCGTCTGCTCGGCACTAGGATCTCCGGTGATTTGGATCACGACAAGGCACGACTCCTTCAACCCCGTTCTCATGAACGCTTCCACTTAGCGATCTACAAGGGTATGTAGATGCACTCTCCTTCCCCTCGTTGCTGGTTTCTCCATAGATTGATCTTGGTGATGCGTAGAAAATTTTGAATTTCTGCTACGTTCCCCAACAGTTTTGCCTTAACCCTAGCACACCGGTCCCACCGAGTTGATCATATCGGTCCCACCGAGATTCCTAACATTCACATTTTGAACTGAATCGTTCTCAGCGAGTTCTCTTATTCGGTCTGACCGAGCTGGGTCAAGTGTGTGTAATGATTGGATTTTGTGTGGAGGCTATATATACCCCTCCACCCCCTTGTCTATTCAAGAGAGAGCCATCAAAATGTGCCTACACTTCCACTACTCATTTTCTGAGAGAGAACCACCTACTCATGTGTTGATACCAAGACATTCCAATCCAACCACAAGAATCTTGATTCTAGCCTTCCCCAAGTTGCTTTCCACTCAAATCATCTTTCCACTATAGCCAAATCTGGGAGAGAGAGTTGAGTCTTGGGGAGGCTATCATTTGAAGCACAAGAGCAAGGAGTTCATCATCAACACACCATATATTACTTTTTGGAGAGTGGTGTCTCCTATATTGGTTAGGTGTCACTTGGGAGCCTCTGACAAGATTGTGGAGTTGAACCAATGAGTTTGTAAGGGCAAGGAGATCGCCGACTTCGTGAAGATCTACCCGAGTGAGGCAAGTCCTTCGTGGGTGTGACGCCCCCGATCCAATCATACACTAATCATACACGTAAACGTGTACGATCAAGATCAAGGACTCACGGGAAGATATCACAACACAACTCTAAAACATAAATAAGTGATACAAGCATCATAATACAAGCCAGGGGCCTCGAGGGCTCGAATACAAGTGCTCGATCATAGACGAGTCGTGGAAGCAACAATATCTGAGTACAGACATAAGTTAAACAAGTTTGCCTTAAGAAGGCTAGCACAAACCGGGATACAGATCGAAGAGGCGCATGCCTCCTGCAGGGATCCTCCTAACTACTCACGGTTCGTCGCTGGCTGACGTAGTAGTAGGCACCTTGGTGTAGTAGTCGTCATCGACGGTGGCGTCGCTCTGGCTCCGTTATGCAGTCGCAGCAATCGGATAGAGATAGGGGAAAAGGGGAACAAGGCAACCGTGAGTACTCATCCAAAGTACTCGCAAGCAAGGAGCTACACTACATATGCATGGATATATGTGTAAAGGGCCATATCAAGGACCGAATCGCAGAATGCCGTAATAAGAGGGGATAACTAATCTGCCGAAGACTACGCTCGCAGCCTCCGTCTTGCAACATGTAGAAGAGAGTAGATCAAGTCCTCCAAGTAGCATCACATAGCATAATCCTACCCGACGATCCCTCCTCATTGCCTGTTAGAGAGCGATCACCGGGTTATATCCGCACTTGGAAGGGTGTGTTTTATTAAGTATCCAGTTCTAGTTGTCATAAGGTCAAGGTACAACTCCAAGTCGTCCTGATCACGGCTATTCGAATAGATTAACTTCCCTGCAGGGGTGCACCACATAACCCAACACGCTTGATCCCATTTAGCCGGACACACTTTTCTGGGTCATGCCCGGCCGCGGAAGATCAACACGTCGCAGCCCCACCTAGGCCAACAGAGAGGTCAGCACGCCGGTCTAAACCTAAGCGCCTGAAGTGCGAGCCCATCGCCCTTAGCACACACTTGCGTTAACGACAGCCGAAGAAGAACTAGCCCCTTAATACAAGAGCGGGCTTACGTTCCAATCCGTGGCCGCGCTTCGATCGACGGCGAAGGCTTCGGCTGATACCACAACGTCGAGTGTCCATAACTTTCCCACGTAGTTGGTTAGTGCGTATAGACCAAATGGCCAGACTCAGATCAAATACCAAGATCTCGTTAAATGTGTTAAGTATCCGCGAACGCCGACCAGGGCCAGGTCCACCTCTCTCCTAGGTAGTCTCAACCTGCCCTGTCGCTCCGCCACAAGTAACAGTCGGGGGCCGTCTTGAACCCAGGCCCACCTCTACCGGGATGGAGCCACCTGTCCTTTCAGCCCCCATCTCCGAACAAAGATTGCTGTGTAATGTAATAGTGTAAAGTATATAGTATATGCCCGTGATCACCTCCAAGTGATCACAGCCAAAGAGTATAGCATGGCAGACGGACAAGAGTGTAGGGCCACCGATGGAACACTAGCATCCTATACTAAGCGGTAGGATAGCGGTAAAGGTAACAACAAGAGTAGCAAGGATAGGCTATGCAGAAAGATAGGATTAACTGAAAGCGGTAACATGCTACACTACTCTAATGCAAGCAAAGATAGAGAAGTATAGGCGATATCTGGTGATCATGGGGGGGGGCTTGCCTGAGTGCTCTGGCAAGACGGAGGGGTCGTCAACACCGTAGTCGTACTGGGTAGCAGCGGCGTCGGTCTCGGTGTCTAGCGGAAGAAGAGGGGGAAGAAACAATGAATACAATGCAAACAAATGCATAACAATGCATGACAAAGCAATGTGTGATGCTAGGCGTGCCCTAACACGGTATGAGGTGATACCGGTGAAGGGGGGAACATCTGGGAAAGTATCCCCGGTGTTTCGTGTTTTCGGGCAGAGGAGCCGGAGGGGGAAAGTTGCGAGTTTGATATGTTAGGGGTGTGTGACGGACGAACGGGCTGCGTATCCGGATTCGTCTCGTCGTTCTGAGCAACTTTCATGTTGAAAATAATTTAATCCGAGTTACGGATTAAAAGATATAATTTTCTAAAGATTTTATTAATTTCTGGAATTTAATTAATCATTTAATTTAATTCGAAATTGGACTTATGACATCAGCATGATGTCATGCTGACATCAGCAGTCACCAGGGTTGACTGGTCAACCTGACCAGTGGGTCCCTTTCGTCATTGACTAGACTAACTAATCATGATTAATTAGTTTAATTAGTTGTTTAGTTTAATTAATAAAAATTAATTAATTAAATTATTATTCATTTATTTTATTATTATTATTTATTTTTAATTTCCATTTTCATTTTAATCAAAAGGGGCGTGGGGCCCCTGGCGATGGCTCGAGAAGGCCAGGCGGACACTAGCAGGCGATGGCGTGGCGCCCCGAGCGGCACGAGGCGAGAGCACGCCGACGCCTACCGGCGGCGACGAGCCTTGGCGGCGCGGAGGCACCGGTGAGGGTTCGGGAGGCGTCGAGGCGGGTGCACGCAACCGAGGATGGCAGAACCGGCAGGCGGGAGACGGCCGTGTGGCGGAGATGGGAGTCTGGCCCGCATGAGGTGCCAAGTGCGGCGAGCTCTGGGGAACAGCGCCCATGGCTGTGATGGTGGCTGAGCACAGCGTGATAGCGAGGAGCGGCGTCGAGTCGGCGGTGAGCGGGCGGATGGGGTCGGGACTCGCCGTCCGGCGATGGATTGGCGCGCTAAAGAGGGCGTTCAAGCGTTGGCGCCCGTGCGCATCCAACGAAACAGCGGTAGCGATGAAGTGGCCGAACACGAGGGGAGCAGAGCTCCGGTGCGGTCGTCGATTGGGGAGAGGGAGGAGATAAGGCCGGAGCCTCACCGCGGGCCGTAGGGTCAAGGCAGCGGTTGTCGAGGAGGAGACGGAGACGACGACGACGCGGTGACGAGGTGCAGGCCGGCGAGGAAGCGTTCCGGCGACGTGGCCTTCGGCGAGGCAGCGGTGCACGGCGGCGTCGTGGTGGTGGCGACGGGGTCGGGGCGCGGCGTCGGGGCGGCCTTGGTCGATCCAGCCACGGAGCTAGACGAGGGGATGAAGGGGGCAACGGCGACGAGGGTGTGGCGTGGTGACATGGTTCGTTCCGGGCGGCGGGGTCGTTCCCCCGATCCAGATCGGATCAGGAGGGGGAGGGAACGAGGGAGTGGGGGGTCGTGGGGGTGGGTTAGGGTTTCGGGGGAAAGTGGGGAGGGGGTCGTTAGGTTTGGTCGCCTGAGGGCTATAGGCGGTGGGCAGCTGGTTGGCTCAGAGGCCGGTGGTTTGTGGCCTGGGGAGGCGTTCTTTTTGTTTCCTTTTCTTCCCTTTTTTATTCTATTTCTTTTCAGTTTTCTTTTATTTTAGTTTTATAAAATTTAAAAGCGATAACTAATTTGGTGTTATTAAATAGGTCACAGCCCCAAATATTCTGGCACTTCAAATAAAGTGTTTTGCATGTGCTTATTATTTTAAAATCATTTTAGATAATTGTTTTATCACTGTTTTAGTTTATTTAGTGCATTTAAGTATTTTATTAGAAGACGATTTCTTCACCAACATTTATTACGGGTTATTTGACACGTTAGGAACAATTTAGTTTTCACTTTTGAAAACTTTAATTGTTTTAACTTTAATTCAGATTTGAATTTGGATCGGTTCTGAACTAACGTGAGATTATCGACAATAATCGAGGTGACGTGGCATCATTACCAGAGGGTTGCTGTAGCTTGATTACCCGGGCGTCACAGTGGGCGATGGCCATGGTGGGATAGACATGGTTGCTTCTTCATGGACCCTTTGCGGGTGGAGCCCTCCATGGACTCGCGCAACCATTACCCTCCGTGGGTTGAAGTCTCCATTAACGTGGACGTATGATAGCACCATCTATCGGAACCACGCCAAAAATCTCCGTGTCTACATTGCGTTTGCCTTCTCCAAACCCTTCTCTTTACCTTCATATGCAATGTTTTACCTTCCGCTGCTACACTCTTAGATTTGCATGTGTAGGTTGATTGCTTGACTTGTGCTAAGTTGCTAAAATCTGCCAAGACTTAAAATTGGGAAAAGGCTAGATTTTTATTTGTTCAAGTAGTCTAATCACCCCCCCCCCCCCCTTTAGACCTACTTTCGATCCTACACCTGAGTATTGATGTCTTTATGTCAAATTTTAGACTATTGCTTTGAATCATTCGGGTGTAAATATTCATACCACAAAAGATATTACATGATAAACATGTTAGGTAGCATTCTACATCAAAAATTATGTTTTTATCATTTACCTACTCAAGGAAGAGCAGGAATTAAGCTTGGGGATGTTGGTACATCTCTTTTTTATTGTTCCATGCTATTATAGTATCAATCTTGGATGTTTATTATGCAATTATATATCATTTTTTGGTACTAACCTATTAACCTAGTGCCCAGTGCCAGTTGCTATTTTTTGCTTGTTTTTGGCTTTTCAGAAAATTAGTACCAAACGGAGTCCAAACGCTACGAAACTTTTTGACGATTCTTTTACCAGAAGGGACCGTAGAAGACCTGAAGAGTCACGAGGGAGCGACAAGCCTGCCAGGCGCGCCTCGGGTGGGCGCACCCCCAGGTTTGTGGGCCCCTCGTGGCACCTCTTGACCTAATTCTAGCTCTGTATATTCCCAATACATCAAAGAGCCACCCAAAATACTTTTTTCCCCGCCGCAAGTTTCTGTTCTTCGGAGATCCCACCTAGAGACCTTTTTCGGCACTCTGCCGGAGGGGGAATCAATCACGGAGGACCTCTACATCAATCTTGTTGCATCATCACTAAGAGATTTGATCCTTGCAATTAACCGCCAAGGGATTGACTACCCCTTGTTTGTGTTGGGTGCAAGTATTTGTTATTTTGTGTGTAGGTGATGTTCACGAGGTCTTGTGTGGTTCTCCTACTGGATTGATGACCTTGGTTGTTAAATGAGGGAAATACTTATCTCTATTGTACTGCATCATCCTCTCCTCTTTGAGGAAATCCCAATGCAGCTCACAAGTAGCAATGAGTTAGTGTTTTCTGTAACAGATTAACCCAAAATCAGTGCTTTCGTGTAGAAATTTATAGAATGATGTTTTCTACAAACCTAGGCTTCAATGTGGTGGTTTTCTGAAACTCACTCTACTTTAGTTCCCACCCCCTATCCTATGTGGCACGCCACATAGGTGATCAGCAAAGTAAAGGTCACGTAACACAATTCAAGGAGGTCAGCAATGGTCCAAGTAAGCCCCTATGATTCCAAGCAAGACACTTCAGTCAACAAAAGTCCAAGAAAACCTTCATGGTCAACAAGTCAAAAAAAGAAGACCACTTAAAAGAATAAGTGAAATATGGAGGCAAAGGAGCAAATAAGTCGAAGCTCCAACAAGGAAGCCTTCAAATAGTGTAGGCATTCATCCATTACTGTGCTACAACCCGCCCCCTAGCCCAACTATAGGCATATGGGCGGAAGGATGAAAAATCACCTAGTCCTACTCTCCCACCTCGTTGTCTGAAGGGTAGCCTTGATCATTTGTTAAGGACCCGGCTATATAAGCCTCCTCCTGTTGGCATCTAAATCATTTACTCCCACTTGAATAAACTCAAGAGCAGGAGTCACTCTCCTTGTCCCTGCAGCAAGGCTCAACCGAAGCTTGGGAATCAGAATCCGAGGGACCTAGTAAGGCTCGGACTAGTCAAGAGTCGTGGGACTTTGAGATATACAACACTCCAAGTTCTTCGTGCGTTGAGCACCACTCTTGACGATTTTCCTCATAGGATGTAGGTCGCATTCCGACTAGGCAAATGAACCTATTCAAAAAACATCTTTGTGTCACTTTGTCGAGTGTATGACGACCTTCAATATAAGGTCATTGTACAAACCCCCGCGTACTAATCACTGACCATATAGTTATGGCTACCCCCTATCAATAGTTGATCCTTGAACATCAACACTCGCACCAACCATGGGGAATCCTCGCCATGTGAAAGGTCATGAACCAATGAAGCTAGATGGCCCAGCCTAAATCAAGTCAAGTTCCAACAAAATCTGAAGGTAACTACAGGTAAGGTGGGTCGATGCTAGAAGGTGAAGACTCCTCGAAGGCACCTCGAAGTCGTCGTGGATCCTTGAATTTGCTCCCCTTGGAGTCGCATAGATCCTCCACGCCGCGAGCGCATACATCTTCACCAAGCTCGAAGCCACTTCAGATCACGAAGCCACTTCCCTCAGAGTCGTTGATGGTCAACGATGCCACTCCGCTCGGAGTCGCGTGGATCCTCAATGTCGCGACCCTGCTTGTCTTCACCAAGCATAGAGTCGCTGTGGATCCTCAACGTTGCAACGTTGCTCATCTTCACCAAGATTGGAGTTGCCGCGAATCCTTGAAGACGCTCCCCTTGAAGTCAAAAGGACCCTCGACACTGCGACCCCGCGCATCTTCGCAAAGAGATACGCCTCCTTGGGTTTACTCCATTTGGAGTCGCGTAAATCCCTGATGATGTGGCATCGCTCACCTCCACCAACTCAAACCCACATTAGTCCTTTGAAGTCATGGCAAAGTTTGTCCTTCGTGCCTTGGACAGGCCTCGCACATGAGGTTGTGACGCCTTTATGACTCTGTCACGTCAATGTCATGACAAAGTTTACCCTCCTTACCATGGCCAAGCATGCAAAGGGAGCCGCAACATCACCACACCTCCACCAACTTGAAGAAGCTCATGGGCTAAGCTCGCGAGCATAAAGGGAGCCCCTCAGATGCAAGACACAATCTAGCCAATGAAGGGCGAGTCTGAGTAACTCTTACCTTCGTATCTCCCATGGGAAAAGAGGAGGTAAGAGGGACCATGTTAAAATTGCTCTTCTTGTAATACCTTGTCTGGCAAAAAACTACATGAATTCTTACGTACTGACATCCACCTTTGTTATATTTCTCCTCTGGTTGACAATGTTGTTCCCGTGCCTGAAGCTGTGTAGAAGATCCTAGATGCTCACAAAATTGTTTTCAGTTGATCCCGTATGATGATGCCCGCAATCGGCTGTTGTAGCTTTGCCAAGTCAGTTCCGTCGCCATCATGTGTGTCGGGAGCGTGGGCTTGCCAGATTTCGTCATTGATTCACTTGAAATTCACTCCTCCCTAGCGGAGGTACATGGTTGCGTTTTGCGTGGATTCCTGAAGGATCCACGCCATTTGCCAGGAATTTATGGAACCATATCAAAGGAATCAACGAACCGAAGAAAAATGGGAAGAAACCAGTGGATCTGACACAATGTTGCAGACATTGGCAAAGACAGGGGTACCAACAGGGGCCTGGCCCCCCTAACATTATTGATTTAAGCCTAGTATTAATATGAACAATGACATTTTGTTGCTAAAATTATGTATTCTGCTGGATTGGCCCTCCCCAACAAGGCTTAGCAACACTTAGCCCCCTTATTCGATTTTCCTGGCTCTGTCACTGGTTGTAGATATCTACCGACCATGTGCACTCTTCGGCTTCAAGCTAGGTCTTGGTTCATAGAACACAAGGATAGAGTGACTTGTGGCGGAAGATGATTAGAGAGGTCCCGAGTAGGGAACAGAGACAGTGAAGTTGATAGTACAATTTTATTTTATTTTTTGAGGGAAGTTGGCACTTGGCAGTATATGGATCATCAACCCTGACGCTTAGCAACGGCTATTTAGCACACTCACACCTGAACGAACGCATTACATGCGCCGCTCACTTGGGCCGGCACAGATACAGCCCACGTAGCCGCAACGGTTGTTGCAGTAATGGGACTAAAAAAGTGTAGTAGCACCTTAGACTCATTCGTGGAGCATTTGGCCGACATCACCGCCGCTTGGCGAGCTGGAACGTGCGCTTCAAGAACTGGTTGGCGGCCTCGTCGTCGCGGTGGCACAACACGCGGAGGATGGTGTTTGGGTCCGCAGGGCCCCACTGCCTCGTCGGCGGTACGTGGGTCGTGCCCCCGTCGCTGTCCTCGTATTCTCGCACGCCCGCGATGGACTCCGACGTGGCGGCGCCGAACGCCGTGATGAGGTGCTCCGTCGACCGAGCCATGAGCTCAACGACGCCCTCTGCGGCCTCCGCCTCCTGCACCACCACGTCCTCGGGGACCAGGCCCTCGCCGCACGTGCAGAAGGCGCGCTTCAGGCTCCGGAAGTCCTCCTCCACCATCCCGTGGTCCGCCCTCGTGAAACTCCGGTCGTTGCCGCCGGCGAGGAGGACCATCAGGAACGCCTGGAACGAGGCCTTCATCACCTCCCGCACGGCCACCGGCTGCGCGTGGTCAACGAGCACGGACACGAGGAACGACAGGTTCTGCTTCAGCGCGCGGAGCACCGGCCGGATGCGTGTGTCGACGACGTTGCGGATGTACAGGCCCTGGTAGAAGGAGTGGCGCGAGTCGAGGAAGATGAGCCGGGATGCGGCCACCTCGGCGACGTGGGACACCGCCGACTGGGCCGCGGCGCGGGTGCGGTCGAAGTTGACGGAAGTTGCCACCCGGTTACCGCCGGAGGCAGAGGAGAGTGACGAGAGCGGCTCCTCGATGGCCTGGACGTGGGTGAGGACGTAGTGGAGCGTGTTGAGGCGGACGTAGAGGCGCTGCGTGCCGCGGCTTATGGATGGCCGCGGGTTGTGCTGCGAGGCGCCGCCGCGCGGGTTGGCCTCCGGCGCTTGGCACGACGGCAGCACCGCCTTCTTCCACAGCCGGAAGAAGCCCGAGTCCTGGTTGCACCTCGTCAGCGCCGGGAAGGGAGGGACGTAGTTCTGCTTCGACCCTGCATTTGGATTCAAACAAGTCTGTCGAACGATGATGGCATGGCATGCTAAGTTTATTTAACGGGATTGAGTTTGATCGGGTCGCTTACCACATGATGCCACGAAGGAGATGTAGTCTTGAAAGATTGAGTCGAGGCCGTCGACGAGCGCCTGAACCACGTCGTCTTTTGCCGTCGCCGGAATGTTAGAGAACTCGTCGATGGTGGCCCTGGACAGCCTCATCAACTCTATTGCCGACGCGGGGAAAGGCTCCTCCTTGGACTTGGGAATCCAGCTCTACAAAAACAATGTCAAGCTCTACGAATTCCAGCTTCACTTCATCGATCAGAGATCCAAGTGTTACCTCGGTTTCTTTGGCTCTGAGGAGGCAGTCCGCGCTGATCCGAAGACTGTCGTCCATCCAAGCCTTGAGCAAGCTCATCACCACTGACTCCACCTCGTAGGGCTCCATGTCGCCCACGACGGCCCTTGCCCGGTCGTCCTCGCAGTCCGCCGCGTCCTCGGCGGTCATCTGCGCCAGGGCCTTCTCCAGGCGATTCGCCGAGTGGAGCACGCGGACGAGCTCCTCCGTCAGGATGGTGACCTTGCCCAGGTACTCTCTCAGCACCACGCCGAAGCAGCCGTGCAGGGTGACTGCGGCGACCGCTATGGGGGCCGGGTGCAACCGCCTCAGCAGCGGGCTGAAGTTGGAGCGCTCGAACATGGCCAGCTGCTCCGTCTTCCTCGCCAGCCGCGTCAGGACCACGCCGGGGTCGTTTGCAGGGTCTGCCTCTCGCATGCCATTCTCGAGTATCTGGAATCATATCATGTCCGGCGATCATATCAAATTATGTCCGACAGCTTGATGGTAGCGCTAATGGTTTGTGCTTTTCTCCTATGTGATTTGTGATGAAGCATGGGCTCACTTTGGTGAAGATGTTCTTCATGGAACACCTGATGTAGTAGTCGACGCGGTCGGCGGTGAAGTTCCCGGTGCCCGCGTATTCGCGGTCGGCGACGATCTTGCCTGCGGCAAGCGCCAAGGACAGCAATATCTCCATGCCCTCCGTGGCAGTCCCGCCGGTGCCTCTCTCGTACCTCTCGTGGTAGTCCAGCAACCGCTTCTCCGACCACTCCTGCATCTTGCCGAGCGCGCTGAGGAGCACCTTGGCGTACACCGGGTCACGGGACAGGGACTCGCGGCTCCCCTGCTTGGCGTCGGCCGCCACGTCGGCGAGCAGGGCGAGAGTCGCGGACGCGAGGTCTGGCTCGGCCTGCTCGGTCACCACGTACTGCTGGAAGAAGACCCAGGCGAAGCACACGTTGTGCACCGCCCGGCCGACGCCCAGGATCGGCCAAGTCTTCTTGATGAGCTCCAGCAGCTCGTCCACCTCGTCTAGCACCACGGTGGGCTCCCTGTGGTCAAAGACGGTCTGGAGGAGGGAGACGTAGAGGAGCACGTTGAGCGGGTAGCCGTCGGCCCAGTGGCACGCGTCGCTGCCGCTGCCGGGGCGCCACGCGAGCGCGTGCACGGCGTTGGTCAGGACCCGCATCGCGTCGGAGCCCTTGCCCGTGTCGATGGCGCGGATCTCTGTGGCGCGCATCACCTCGCGGAAACGGAGCACGGCGGCGTGGAGGCGGTCGAGCGGGAGGGACGGGTGCAGGAGGAGGCCTGCCTCTAGGAGCTTGATTTGCCGGAACTGCCACTGGTGGTACTCCTCGCCGTCGGTGAACTCGGACGGCTTCAGCTGCCGAAGTAGCTCCAATGGCAGAACGATGGAATCAGGCTTCTTCCCAACCTGTGGAAATAATAAATTGATAGATAATACTACGACCGACCAGGGGGCACGTGCATGGATGCGAGGGAAAATCGCCATGCATGCATGGGTGCGCATCCGGACCTGTCCGACGACGGCGCGCATGAGCGTTCGACGTAGCCGCGCGTCGCTCTGCTCGGTCACCCGCATCTGTTGCCGCATGATCTCTGCCGACGTCATCGGTCGCCGTGTTCGGCCGGGGGAGACCGGGCCTGAATTCTGGCTCGAGGTGCGCACCATCGTCGGCGCGGACCGCCTCGGCTTGAGCCCCAGCGCCTTCTTCACCTTGCTGCTCATGACGGCGCTCCCGCTCCTCGCCGCCGCGCCGGCCACCGGCGACGACACCTCCCCCTCCGACGCGCCGCCGCCCCGCGCCCCGGGGCTCGACGCTGCAGCGCCACCGGAGGAGCGGCAGGACATGAAGAAAATCTCGTACGCCGTCTCGCGGAGCTCCACGGAGCCGAGGGCACCGATGCCGCCGAAGGGGCACTCTAGGTCGGCGGCGGCGAAGTCAAGCTCGGTGGCGCTTGATGAGCGCGTCGCCGAGGGACTCCCGGAGGCGGAGCGCGACCGCTGGTGGTGTCCCATCGTGCCCATGGTCACGTCTCCCGTGCGTTCCAGTCGGCGGGGCCGGGCCGAGCCGAGCGAGGTCGCTCGCAGCGCTGCTGGCGACGTCGCCCTCCCGGCCGCGCAATGGAGGCACGAGAGAACTGGCTAGGCAAGAACGGGACGGAAAGGTTGAGGCAGCTACGCCCAAATAGATGGTGGACTATTTCTATGTCACAATTCGAGGAGAACCAAGAGAAGTTGTTTTGCACGTGATCTTTTAGGGACTGGAATATAGCCCCAACGTGTATAGAGTGACAAAAACAATAACGTACGAGTATTTCGGAAACTTGGATACTCCCTCCGTTTTAAAATATAAAGATTTTCGTGCTTCAATTTTAACCATAAATTTAACCAACAAGACCGACTGTGACGCGAGCAAAAATTATACCAATGAATTCGCATTCAAAGAAAGTTTTCAATTATACTATAAATTTTGCTCCGCCGCGGTCGGTTTCGTTGGTTAAATTTATGGTCAAAGTTCAATCTCGAAAAGCGCCGGCGCATAATATTTTAAGAGAATTCCTTATTTAACACCGTCTTAAAATTTGTTGCCCTATTTAACATTGAAAAACTTTTCCTTCCTTATTTAATACCAAGTCTAAATTTTATGCCCTTTATAACACTTCCGTCCATTTTAAATCATAACGATGTTAAAGGACACATGAAAAGACCTACTTGCCCTCCGTGTGATATTTGACCAAAATTCTATACGTATGTGTGTATCCAGCCGACTCGTTTTGCGTTGGCCTTGGTTCCAACCTCGACCTCGACCTTGATGGCGTTGTAGTCGAGTGTTTTCCGGCGTACAGGCATACGAGGCTAGCTCGAATACTTTCTGAGGGTTCCGTCGAGACGTAGACGACACGTACACACCCAGAAATAAGTAGGCAGGCAGGTGGACCGATTCTAGTTTTTTTTTTTTTTTTTTTTTTGCATCGAAGACCGATTCTAGTTGGACGCGTACTGCTATACGTAATAGATGAAGTTAGCTAGCAGCCGATCTCTCTTGCTCATTTCTATGTTCGCTAGCTAGCTAATCAAGCTAGCGATACCCGTAAAACAAAGCAAGTTAGCGATACTATCTCGGCTACAACACGAACACACACGATGCGATTGATGGCCATGGGACCATGTCGGTCCTATTTGTATTCCTTTTTCAATCCCAACTCACGGCTGCTTACAGAAGACTGGGCATATGCATATATATACTAGGCTACGCTACACCTAGCAATAGCTGTGTAAGTGCGTGTACAAGCACTGCCTTTTCACAAAAAAATTACAAGAACTGACTACAGTTTTAGCATACTGACTGTTGTATACTATCGATCCAGTATGTAGTGTACCATGTACTATTGATGTACACTGGCTACCCTGCTGACCCTGCTGACCTGAAGCTAAACTACCACGTAAAATTTTAGTCACCTGTCACATAAGGGGTAAATAGGTCTTTTCAAATGTCATTTAACATTGTTAAGACTTAAAATGGACAAAAGTATTATAAAGGGCATAAAATTTAGAGTTTGTGTTAGATAAGGAAGAAAAGGTTATTCAATGTCAAATAGAAAAACAAAATTTAAAACAGTGTTATATAAGAAATTTTCTCCAATATTTTAGAACGAAGGGAGTATGATTTAGTACTTGTCAAGGGGCTCATCTGCTCCCGCTCAGAAAAGAACTCAAAATAAATATTAGAAAATTCAAAGAAATCCAAAAAAACTGTGTGGTAAATAATTTGATGCGTGAGATCCGCTCTAAATTTCTACTCATTTGAACATTTGAGCAACTCACGCATCAAATTATCTACCACACAAAAAAATTAGATTTTTTTTGAATGTTTCTAACATTTGTTTTGAATTTTTTTTCTAAGCACAGGTGCAGATGAGCCCAGGAGCATAAACTCAGTGTCCCCTCTCAAGCCGCTACTCAGACATACTCCCTCCGTTCCTAAATATAAATCTTTTTAGACATTTCACTAGGTGACTACATACGGAGCAAAATGAGTGAACCTAAACTCTAAAATATGTCTATATACATCCGTATGTAGTTTCCTAGTGAAACCTCTAAAAAGACTTATATTTAGGAACGGAGGGAGTATTATACAATGTTTCGACAAGATCATCCAAACTAAAGTCTCATGGTTTGATAAAGAAAGTCCTGATTTTTACAAAATATTGTAGTATCAAAATTATCATGTGGCAACTTTGATTTGGATACAATGGCAACTTCAATAATCGTGGGATGATATGTTTACTCTGCATTTTTTTTTCCATCCTGTGAGCATGCCTGGGGATATTTTATCCCTTTAATTTCCAGTTTTTTTAGCAACGTTTGTGTCTATACTCTATAGTATACCGTGTATAACGTTCTAGTTCCGGATCAACCCCTGCCCTTCCACTGTGACTTCATTTTTTCAAACTTCAAACTTGAATTTTTCAATTGAATAACAGCAGTAGTTAGTTTAGACTATTGCAAGGTGTCCAAAATACATGAGAGAAAATGTTGGATGTCTGATGGCACAGCTATACTAGCATAATAATACTAAGTCTCGCAACCTTCCCATCTTTGACAGTAAATCAGACTCATATCTCTGCCGATCGATGAGAGCGTTGTTTGTTCTGGATAGAGCTCGTTAGGGGTCGAGCGGCGATCTGCGTTTCAAGAAAGTAAACCAAATATGATGGGCACTGGCTCATAGTGTAATTCATTCACAAAGAGATCCTAGCAACTTCCATGGTCTTATGTACCTTCATATGTGACAAGTGAAAACTCCACGTCTCCAGCAGCATATGTACTTTTGGGTCAATGCACCTGTCCAGCAGCATATGTCAGGAAGGAGGCAGGATGTAGCCAATTACAAACACTAATTGACCTCTGAAGACTTGCACATATTTTTGATAAGATGCAAATGAACATCGAAAAGATGAAGAGAGATCAATCAGTATTTTCATACTACTTTTTTCTTGAGGATGAGAAAAGGTGGCATTCCAGAGTTATTCATCTTCGATGCCTCGTTTTGAAGCAAACATGAATTACATCGCCGATCATTCAGTATTTCAAGATTGCAATCAAGTTAATCCTAACGCAGGGTGCACTTATGCAAGTTATTTCTTTGCTTTTATAAAAATATACAACCTCCATTCACAAAATATAAGATTTCAAACTTTTCGTGAATCGGATGTATATAGACACGTTTTAGTGTGTTTATTCACTCATTTCAGCCCGTATGTAGTCCATATTGAAGTACCCAAAAAAAACTTATATTTGTGAATGGGGTGTGCATCGCAAAGACTCAGCATTATGCTTTTCTTATATGATACAATTTACGGAGGGAGTACACATTATACTCCCTCCGTCCCAAAATTCTTGTCTTAGATTTGTCTAGATACGGATGTATCTAACACTAAAACGTAACTAGATACATTTGTATTTAGACAAATCTAAGACAAGAATTTTGGGATGGAGGGAGTATGATACAATTTCTTCAGAAAAAATCAATTTTGCCCCCACCATCCTCCAGAATAAATCTGTTTTTATCCAGAGCATACACATTCAAATCCACTATACAGTTTTGCCACAACATGCAGGCAAATTAACTTTAGATGCTTAAACCGATATTTAGTGCAGTCAACCATGGATTTGAACACCGAATTGCACAAGGCCACTGATCTAGTTATATTAAGTACTAGTACATTCATGTTAGAAAAGTTATGTGATTCATAAATTAGATGGCACTTGTATATTATGTGAGTAAAAGTGTTATCGGTCACAAGCAGACAATTTCATTTGTTATAACTGAATGGAGCATATGCAAACCTAATAAAGCAACAAAGCTTCCATACCAAGGAGTACACGTATATAACTAAACTACAGTTATACTCCCTCCGTCCCAAAATAAGTGACTCAACTTTGTACTAACTTTAGTACAAAGTTGAGTCACTTATTTTGGGACGGAGGGAGTAATATGCTTTACCACATGTTCTAGCCGTTATATGCATACCAACAAGGAAGCCTCTAGAGACTATAACATTAACCTATAAATAAAATGATGCACTAAATGCATGCAGTGACTAAATTTAAGCTCGTGGGAGGGCGGTGGGGGTTGTATTTCCATAAATATGTACGCCATAAAAAAATAAACTACAGATTAACCGGTAACTAAGCTAAAATGTCGTTATATATGTAAAAGATGAACAAATTTTCTGCTTTCCATCTATTATCTTCATCTTCACAGATTCAGCAGCTGAGCAAGGCATAGTGAAGCAGTAAATGAGCACTGGTTTTTATGTCGGCATGTAGTAGGCAAATGGAATTCTATTTTATTTTCAGGCCACGGAATCTATCAAATGCATAACCATTTAGGATGTACTCCCTCCGTCCCATAATATAAGACGTTGTTGCAAGCTATGTCTTATATTGTGGAACGGAGGGAGTAGTGTGTTACAATAAGTCCTGGTTTTCAAAAAAACAAAAAGAAAGAGTAGCGTGCAGAATGAATAATGCTATATCTTCTGTATAAGGGATCGATCATTCAATCGTTTTGATCTTGTGTCCAAAACACAATAGAGAAGTGACGTCGGTACAAAAACTATCGTGTCAAAACCATTGCTATAGCTGGTAGCACCATGGTGTTTTTGCTCCTTTTTTAGAGCATATTTCACAATTAGTTTTACTATCTTATATGCATGATAAAAGTAAATATTTAAGTGTAAGCTTGTGGAAATTACTTCCAAAATCTACATGTATTTTATTTATCACTAACGTTAATCTAGACTTCTAGATAAGATATTGCGGGCCAAAATTGACAAGGCTTGACTCCGGTGCTTCACAGGGTGGATTAGGGTGAATTAGCTAACTTCTTTATCAGGACATACCAAATCTACAAAGGAGGAACCAGGGTATCATCTTCAACTAGGACAAAAACCATGTCGAAACGATTTTCCAAACAAAACTGAAAGACAATGAATCTTTGTTTCCACGTACCACCACCTTGCAGCACAGCAAGATCCTCAAGAACATGAAGCACATAAAAAGCTAGTAGCTTGCATTCTGTGCCAATGCTTCAAATCGCAACTTCTCATCAGCTCATCAAGCAAAACCAGCAGATTTCCGATATCATTTTCACCCTCACTTGGACATTCTTTACACGGAACGGCGTCACGTGCAACCTGTACAGAAACGAAACGAAGGAGGAAGGACAATTATTTTACTTGCCAAATGCCTCGCTATTGTACTCTAGAGTTTCTACCTGTACATCATTCATCATGTAGCATCATTGATTTTTTGGCATCTACACTACCTTAGAAGTTGATGCTACCATCTTGCTGCTAGTAAGCTCTTTATCACTGCAAACGTACTATCAAAATTTAAGACCAAAAGGCTTGAAGGGCTAATCAGTTCCCTCTACTATGCCTGTTTTATCAATCTACATACCAAACATCAGATGCTAACCCTGAAACATATTCACAGCTTCATCATGCATACGAACAATGTTTGTCAAAACAAATGTATACATAGGATGTCACATTCCAGTTACATAAAGAAGCGGACTACACTTGACCGTCCGTTTGAAGCAGCTACGGTAACAAGCTTCTATCAGTGCATAGTTTCAGGATTAGCATCTGTTGCAAGCCGTCAAATTTGAAGAATAAAAGTAACACCTTAACTCCAAGGTGGGCTAAAGCAAAGCAAGGAACCAGAGATGAACACAACCACCAGCGATAAACGTTTCAGACTTAACACAATAGGGAGAGAGTATCCAGCATAAATACTACAGTCAAACACGAATATATGATTCTGTAGAATAGAGATACAACTAGATAATTTGGTCCATAAGCAGTGAAGCTACTCTAGCTTTAAACTAGAGATAAAGCAACCTGAAACTCCACTCATGACAAAGCACACCGAAGGATAAGCTAAACATAAATAAAGCATTATGAAGATACAGCTACTCGACATAATAGCTACTTATTGACTGAAGTTCTAGTTAAGCCACGAAAGGATCAAGCATTCCAACCAGGAGAAATACTGATTTAACCGGCAGAATGGATGGCCTTCAGGAAGACGAGAGCAAAGCCAGAATACTGCAATAATACATATGCTGCCCAAATGCACTGGTTCACACCATGAACATTACAACAGCCTCTTCTACTGAGCAACCCTAGGCTGCATACCACCATAACCGCTGCCATAATTTGATTGGCCCTCAGAAGCTCCATTGACTGCACCACCAAATCCTCCGCCTTGTGAAGGATCAGTCCATGCATTTGGATATCCAGAGTTTCCATTCCCACTTCCATATCCAGCAGCCCCATACCCAGAGGCTGCACCAGTAGCAGGATTTCCAGCACCATCTCCCCGACCACCATAAGCACCATACCCTCCATGATTACCATATGATGCATCTCCTCCATATCCACCATAACCATAGCCCTGGTTCCCATAACCTGCAGCTGCACCAGGTGCCTGACTAGTGGGTGCATTCCCACCAGCAGAAGAGCTATTCCATGCACCATAGCCTGCATTGCCAGCATAACCCCCAGTGCCATAACCAGACGGAGCTTGACTGCCCCAGGGTCCTCTATTAGCGCCTGGAGGGCCACCCTGGTAACCGGAAGCAGCAGCACTTGGATTGCCATAAGCCCCAGCATACGCAGCAGGAACACCTCCATACCCTGCAGACCCATAATTTCCATATGTAGTTCCAGGATTGGTGTGCCCATATCCATATCCAGTTGGAGCACTGCCATAAGCTCCAGCACCATAACCTGGGTAGCCACCACTGCCTTGCTGCACCTGCCCATATCTGCTAGCATCGCCTCTGCCATCATAGCTGCTAGCATTGGAGTTGGGTCCATTGTTACTATGAAAACCCCCACCTCCCATGGAACGGCCGCTGCCGCCCGAGCCAGGATTCGCCTCTCGAGGCAGAGCACGCTTCACCTCTACCATCTTCCCTCCAAGATCGTGGAAGGTTTTGTGCAGCACACGGTCAACCGCATCCTCCGAGTCAAAGGTAATGAAGCCGAAGCCCCGGGGGCGCTGTGTTGTCTGGTCATACATCACCACGACATCAGTGACAGCTCCGAAGGTCTGGAAGTACTGCCGGAACTCCTCATCTGTCAGACTGGAGGGCAGCCCGCCCACAAAGATCTTCTTTGTCCTAGCACCACCGGCATCGCCGCTGCCGCCGCCGCCGCCACCCCCGCCACCTCCACCTCCACCTCCACCGTTCCTTCCTGCGCTAGGGTTCACCGCCTTGGTAGCCTGCTGTTCCTCCCGCGAGAGCGCCCGCTTCACATCGACCTGAGACAACAAAACCACAACCCACGCGTCAGTACACACGCGCAACCCTAGGCCGCTGCAGCGGGGTAGATCGGAAGGCGGCCGAAGCGAATATTCGACGCGAATATCCCGCTAGGGTTTGGGAGGGGTGAAGAGACAAAGCGATGGGGGAGTAGGTACCGTGCGGCCGTCGAGGGTGTGGGGCTCCTGGAGGGCGGCGTCGACGGCGGCGGGGTCGGCGTAGACTACGAAGCCGAAGCCCCGCGGGCGGCCGGTGAGCTTGTCGCGCATGACGGCGGCCTGGGAGACCTCGCCGAAGTTGGAGAAGTGCTCCTGCAGCTTCTCCTCCGTCGTCTCCCAGGAGATGCCGCCGATGAAGAGCTTGCCCTGATCCGACTCCATCTCCGCCTCCTTGCGCCGCTCCGCTCCTCGGATTCTCTCGCGCTCGGGTGCGGGAGGGGGGCGATGGGGAGAGGGAGAGAGAGAGGGGAATTGGGGGATTTCGGCTTCGGGAGGGGGCGGAGGGGGGCTTTGGGATATTTTAGGGCGCGTGCGGGGTGCGGGCCTGCGGGGGGACACGGGAAATCGGTGGGCGTACTAGTAGGGTTTCTTACTATCTCATCGGGGCTTTTCGGAGTTCTTTTTCTCGGGGCTTTGGGTGTTCTTGTTGTTACTCTACTACTATATGGGCCGAACTTTGCTTGAAATGGATCTGGAGGTGCATCCAGGTGGAGCGGTGGGAAATGTCCAAAAAAAAAAGGTGGAGCGGTGGGTCTCTTCCCGTGTGTGACAATAATAAATTTTATTAAAAATTTGTCTCACAAAAACAAATACTAGTAACAAAATTTGCCTAAAAAGGTAAAATAACAAAATATCAAACTTTTTGACACCAAAGATGCTCAAAGTTTCTAGGTGCCTGCATTTTCATGGCGAGATGACATCTAAGGAGCTCATAAAAAACAACAAAAACTCGAGCAACTTTGGGCATTTTGGAACTCTGATTTTCATTCTCTTTTTTTTGGTTGAGCTCTTCCAGATGTAATCCGGCACAAAATTTTGCAAGCACCTAGAAAATTCAAGCATCCTTGGTGTCAAAATAATTCAGGTTTTTTCGAATCATTTTGCTATTTTTCCGAATTTCTTGTTCACCCAAGAGCAGATGAACTCAGACTGAGCTATGAATTGTCGACGGATAGGTTTTTTTTTTGTTTTATTAATTAATTTGGAGCAATCTCGTATACACTAGGCAGTGCCGGGCTCCTTAAAATTCATGACGTGTGCATTTTTGCATCATGATTAAGTTAATTTTTTTCATGACTTGTGCATTTTGGCATCATGATTAAGTTAATGTTTTTCATGACGTGTGCATTTTTGCATCATGGTTAAGTTAATGTTTTTGGACTGTAGAGATGGGATTCCTTTATTCTTCATTTGTTGTGTTGCCTTCATTAAGAAGACTCTAAAATTCCCTTGAAAAATTAAGACTCTAAGAATCTCTAGTCTCTAGTACTTAAAAAAATAATAGTGTTTCTTTTCCTTCCAGACGGAGTGCTACGGTCAGATATATAACTTATATGATGTTTGCAAAGTCAATTGATCAAAATAAACCACGCGTAATGAGCTAGGGTTGGGGTAAAATGAATACACTTGCGACAAAAGATGTATCGCGATGTTCAGTCCCTTGGGTGGGAGCTAATCGTCGTAGGAGAGGTGGGAGGAACCACGAAGGCTCCACCAACACCACAAAGCTCGCCTTCTTCTTCTTGATATATCACCAAGAAGGAGATTCTCATAATCTTAGTGGTAGAACTTGAGACGAACTCTAAACTTTCACAAACTCACGTGGTAAATCACGAATTTGACTCCTCACCGAGCACTCCTACCCGCTAGGAGTCTCCAACCTCCGAGAGTAATAAGAACAAAGCGTAAAGCTTGGAACTTGCTCAAAACACAAATTGGTTTGGCTGAAAGAGAGATGATGAATGGATTGATGCTTGGGTGAAATCTCTAAGAAATCTTCGATTTGGAGTGGGGTGAGAGGGAACCTTTTCTTAGATCTGGTCAAGTGTGTTTGAAGTGGTCAACCCACTCACTAAGAGTTCAGTGGGTATATATAGTGGGGAGCAAACTAGTTGCTTTCTCGTAGAAAACTTATAGCCACATAGTCCGGCTTGAATTGGCCCGGATAGTCCGGCCTAAATTGGCCCGGGCAGTCCGGTCGCTGATCTCTGTAGGGAACCCTCGGTCAAGCCAAGAACAGATAGCAATGCATAAGTCAGGGGCCGAACAACTCCTCCACATCGAGCCCACATAGTCAGGCCACTCAAGCAGGCTCTGAAAAGTCTAAAGACTGTCCAACTTTCCTTGAAAGTGTTCTAGAATACCCATAATTCATCTCGAGCAGTCCACTCGGAAGTGCTCGGACAGTTTCATCGACCCGATAGAAACCAGATAGTCCGGCTTCAATCCAGCTTCCCCTCGGGGCCTTCTGGTACACTGCTACCTCTTGAGCAATGCGTTGGATTTCCCTGAAGAGGAGAGGATGATGCAGCAAAGTAGCGTAAGTATTTCACTTAGTTTTTGAGAACCAAGGTATCAATCCAGTAGGAGGCCATGCACAAGTCCCTCGTACCTGCACAAAACGATAGCTACTCGCAACCAACGCGATTAGGGGTTGTCAATCCCATTACGATCACTCACGAGAGTGAGATCTGATAGAGATGATAGATAATATTTTTGATATTTTTGGTATAGAGATGCAAAGTGAAAAGTAAAAGGCAAAGTAAAAACAAAGCAAGTATTAAAGTGATGGAGATTGATATGATGAGAACAGACCCGGGGGCCATAGGTTTCACTAGTGGCTTCTCTCAAGAGCATAAGTATTCTACGGTGGGTGAACAAATTACTGTTGAGCAACTGATGTAATTGAGCATAGTTATGAGTATATCTAGGTATGATCATGTATATAGGCATCACGTCCAAGACAAGTAGACCAAACGATTACGCATCTACTACTATTACTCCACTCATCGACCGCTATCCAAAGATGCATCTAGAGTATTAAGTTAAAACAGAGTAGCGCCTTAAGCAAGATGACATGATGTAGAGGAATAAATTCATGCAATATGATAAATACCCCATCGTGTTATCCTCGATGGCAACAATACAATATGTGCCTTGCAACCCTTTACATCCTTTGGGTAAGGACACCGCAAGATTGAACCCAAAGCTATGCACTTCTCCCATTGCAAGAACTACCAATCTAGTTGGCCAAACCAAGCGGATAATTCAAGAGACTTGCAAAGATAACTCAATCATACATAAAAGAATTCAGAGAAGATTCAAATATTATTCATAGATAAGCAGGATCATAAACCCATAATTCATCGGTCTCAACAAACACACCGCAAAAAGAAGATTACATCGAATAGATCTCCACGAGAGAGGGGGAGAACATTGTATTGAGATCCAAAAAGAGAGAAGAAGCCATCTAGCTACTAGCTATGGACCAGAAGGTCTGAAGTAAACTACTCACACTTCATCGGAGGGGCTATGGTGATGATGTAGAAGCCTCCGTGGTGGATGCCCCCTCGTGAGCTCGGAAGAGGCCCCAAGATGGGATCTCGTGGATACAGGAAGTTGCGGCGGTGGAATTAGGTTTTGGCTCTGTTACGATCGCTTGAAGTGCGTAGGTATATATAGGAGGAAGAATGCATGGGTGGAGCAACAGGGGGCCCACGAGGCGGGGCGCGCCTAGGGCGCCCCACCCTCGTGACCGCTCATTACTTCTTGGAGTAGGGTCCAAGTCTCCTGGATCACGTTCGGTGAGAAAATCACGTTTCCGAAGGTTTCATTCCGTTTGGACTCCGTTTGATATTCTGTTTCTTCGAAATACTGAAATAGGCAAAAAACATCAATTCTGGGCTGGGTCTCCGGTTAATAGGTTAGTCCCAAGAATAATATAAAAGTGGAAAATAAAGCCCAATATAGTCCAAAACAATAGATAAAGTAGCATGGAGCAATCAAAAATTATAGATACGTTGGAGACATATCAGGCATCCCCAAGCTTAATTCCTGCTCATCCTCGAGTAGGTAAATGATAAAAAGAGAATTTTTGATGCGGAGTGATACTTTGGCATAATTTCAATGTAAAACTTCTTAATTGTGGTATGAATATTCAGATCCGAAAGATTCAAGACAGAAGTTCATATTGACATAAAAATAATAATGCTTCAAGCATACTAATCAAAGTAATCATGTCTTCTCAAAATAACATGGCCAAAGAAAGTTATCCCTACAAAATCATATAGTCTGGCTATGCTCCATCTTCCCCACACAAAATATTTAAATCATGCACAACCCCGATGACAAGCCAAGCAATTGTTTCATACTTTAACATTTTCAAAACTTTTTCAATTTTCACGCAATACATGAGCGTGAGCCATGGATATAGCACTATATGTGGAATAGAATGGTGGTTCTGGAGAAGACAAGAAGGAGAAGATAGTCTCACATCAACTAGGCGTATCAACGGGCTATGGAGATGCCCATCAATAGATATCAATGTGAGTGAGTAGGGATTGCCATGCAACGGATGCACTAGAGCTATAAGTATATGAAAGCTCAACAAAAGAAACTAAGTGGGTGTGCATCCAACTCGCTTGCTCACGAAGACCTAGGGCATTTGAGGAAGCCCATCATTGGAATATACAAGGCAAGTTATATAATGAAAAATTCCCACTAGTATATGAAAGTGACAAAATAAGAGACTCTCTATCATGAAGATCATGGTGCTACTTTGAAGCACAAGTGTGGTAAAAGGATAGTAACATTGTCCCTTCTCTTTTTCTCTCATTTTTTTATTTGGGCCTTTTCTCTTTTTATGGCCTCTTTTTTCTTTTTCTTTTTTCATTTTAGTCAGGAGTCTCATCCCGACTTGTGGGGAATCATAGTCTCCATCATCCTTTCCTCACTGGGACAATGCTCTAATAATGATGATCATCACACTTTTATTTACTTACAACTCAACAATTACAACTCGATTCTTAGAACAAAGTATGACTCTATATGTATGCCTCCGGCGGTGTACCGGGATATGCAATGAATCAAGAGTGACATGTATGAAAGAATTATGAAAGGTGGCTTTGCCACAAATACGACGTCAACTACATGATCATGCTAGCAATATGACAATGATGGAGCGTGTCATAATAAACGGAACGGTGGAAAGTTGCATGGCAATATATCTCGGAATGGCTATGGAAATGTCATGATAGGTAGGTATGGTGGCTGTTTTGAGGAAGGTATATGGTGGGTGTATGATACCGGTGAAAAGTGTGCGGTATTAGAGAGGCTAGCAATGGTGGAAGGATGGGAAAAAGTGCATATAATCCATGGACTCAACATTAGTCATAAAGAACTCATATACTTATTGCAAAAATTTAGAAGTTATCAAGGCAAAGTATTACGCGCATGCTCCTAGGGGATAGATTGGTAGGAAAAGACCATCACCCGTCCCGACCGCCACTCATAAGGAAGACAATCAATAAATAAATCATGCTCCGAGTTCATCACATAACGGTTCACCATACGTGCATGCTACGGGAATCACAAACTTCAACACAAGTATTCTTTGAATTCACAACTACTCAACTAGCATGACTCTAATATCACCATCTTCATATCTCAAAACAATTATCAAGCATCAAACTTTTCTAAGTATTCAACGCACTCAAAAGAAAGTTTCACATATCTTGAATACCAAGTATATTAATATTAAGCAAATTACCATGCTATTAACGACTCTCAAAATAATCTAAGTGAAGCATTAGAGATCAATAGTTTCTTTAAAACAAATCCACCACCATGCTCTAAAAGATCTAAGTGAAGCACTAGAGCAAAAATTATCACGCTCAAAAGATATAAGTGAAGCACTATGAGCAAAACTATCAAGCTCAAAAGATATAAGTGAAGCACTATGAGCAAAACTATCAAGCTCAAAAGATATAAGTGAAGCACTATGAGCAAAACTATCAAGCTCAAAATATATAAGTGAAGCACTATGAGCAAAACTATCAAACTCAAAAGATATAAGTGAAGCACATAGAGTATTCTAGCAAATTCTAATCAAATTGGCTTCTCCCAAAAGGTGTGTACAACAAGGATGATTGTGGTAAACTAACAAGCAAAGACACAAATAATACAAGACGCTCCAAGCAAAACACATATCATGTGGTGAAGAAAAATATAGCTCCAAGTAAATTACCGATGGAAGTAGACGAAAGAGGGGATGCCTTCCGGGGCATCCCCAAGCTTTGACTTTTTGGTGTCCTTAGATTATCTTGGGGGTGTCATGGGCATCCCCAAGCTTAGGCTCTTGTCACTCCTTGTTCCATAATCCATCAAAAGAATTCACCCAAAACTTGAAAACTTCACAACACAAAACTCAATAGAAATCTCGTGAGCTCCGTTAGAGAAAGAAAACAAAAGACTACTTTAAGGTACTGTAATGAACTCATTCTTTATTTATATTGGTGTTAAACCTAATGTATTCCAACTTCTCTATGGATTATAAACTATTTTACTAGCCATAGATTCATCAAAATAAGGAAACAACACACGATAAGCAGAATCTGTCAAAAAGCGATGCAGTAGTAATCAGAATGTAACGCATAAACTTTTGGAACTCAAAAAATCTACCAAAATTAGGCGACTTGGACAATTTCTTTATTGATAAGCAGTATTTTATCACGTTACGGTGATTTTTAATAATTAAGACCTTGGCGCAAAGTTTACGGAAATTACAGCAAGATCAAATAACTATCATCCAAGAAGATCCAATAGGTCTAGCTTGGCACAAACACTAATTAAAACATAAAAACACATCTAAACAGAGGCTAGATGGATTATTTATTACTAATAAGCAAGGAAAAATATTGGGTTGTCTCCCAACAAGCGCTTTTCTTTAAAGCCATTTTAGCTAGGCATTGAGATTCAATGATGCTCACAAGAAAGACAAGAATTGAGGCACAAAAAGAGCACCATAAAACATGTGACAAACACACTTAAGTCTAACGTACTTCCTATGCATAGGCATATTATAGGCAAACAAATCATCGTAGCAAGCTAAAACTAGCATATGCAAGGAAGCGGAAAGGAACAATAGCAATCTCAACATAACGAGAGGTAATTTAGTAACATGAAAATTTCTATAACCATATTTTCCTCTCTCATAATAATTACATGTAGGATCATAAGAAAATTCAACAATATAGCTATCACAGAACATATTCTCAACACGATCCACATGCATGCGAAGTTTGACACTCTTCCAAAATAGTGAGATTATCATTAATTAAAGTCATGATTTCTCCAATCCCACTTTTATCAAAAATTTCATAAGATTGAATGTTATCCAAATATATGGGATCTAAAGTTGACACTCTTCCGAACCCACTTTCAATATTATTGCATACAATACTATCAATCTCATACTCATCATGGGGCTTAAATGAATTTTCAAGATCATAAGAAGAATCACCCCAATCATGATCATTGCAACAAGTAGTAGACATAGCAAAACTAGCATCCCCAAGCTTAGGGCTTTGCATCTTATTAGCACAATTGACATCAAAATAATTTATAATAAAATCATTGCAATCATGCTTTTTATTCAAAGACCTATCGTGAGTCACTTCACGGATTTCAGGCAAAACCTTATAAAGATAATCTAGTGCATCTAAATCACTAGGAATTGGCTCATAATAATTGGATCTCTTAAAAAGATTGGCAAGCAGATGAGGATCCATAGATATTAGCTACTCTGTTTAGGAATAAATAACCAACTACTTCAACCAAACAAGCAAACGAGCCAAGTAAGACATCAAGGCAAACGAAAAGACGAGCGGAAAAGAGAGGCGAATGAAACGACAAGGGTGAAGTGGGGAGAGGAAAACGAGAGGCAAATGGCAAATAATGTAATGCGAGAGATAGGGATTGTGATGGGTACTTGGTATGTTGACTTTGCGTAGACTCCCGACAGCGGCGCGAGAAATTCTTCTTGCTACCTCTTGAGCACTGCGTTGGATTTCCCGAAGAGGAGAGGATGATGCAGCGAAGTAGCGTAAGTATTTCCCTCGGTTTTGAGAACCAAGGTATCAATCCAAAGAGGAGGCCACGCACAAGTCCCTCGTACCTGCACAAAACGATAGCTACTCGCAACCAACGCGATTAGGGGTTGTCAATCCATTCACAGTCACTTACGAGAGTGAGATCTGATAGAGATGATAGATAATATTTTTGGTATAGGGATGCAAAGTGAAAAGTAAAAGGCAAAGTAAAAACAAAGCAAGTATTAAAGTGATGGAGATTGATATGATGAGAATAGACCCGGGGGCCATAGGTTTCACTAGTGGCTTCTCTCAAGAGCATAAGTATTCTACTTGGGTGAACAAATTCTTGTTGAGCAATGACGAATTGAGCATAGTTATGAGTATATCTAGGTATGATCATGTATATAGGCATCACGTCCAAGACAAGTAGACCAAAGCGATTACGCATCTACTACTATTAATCCACTCATCGACCGCTATCCAAAGATGCATCTAGAGTATTAAGTTAAAACAGAGTAACGGCTTAAGCAAGATGACATGATGCGAGAGGAATAAATTCATGCAATATGATAAATACCCCATCTTGTTATCCTCGATGGCAACAATATAATACGTGCCTTGCAACCCTTTACATCCTTTGGGTAAGGACACCGCAAGATTGAACCCAAAGCTATGCACTTCTCCCATTGCAAGAACTACCAATCTAGTTGGCCAAACCAAGCGGATAATTCAAGAGACTTGCAAAGATAACTCAATCATACATAAAAGAATTCAGAAAAGATTCAAATATTATTCATAGATAAGCTGGATCATGAACCCACAATTCATCGGTCTCAACAAACACACCGCAAAAAGAAGATTACACCGAATAGATCTCCACGAGAGAGGGGGAGAACATTGTATTGAGATCCAAAAAGAGAGAAGAATCCATCTAGCTACTAGCTATGTGTTGGGGAACGCAGTAATTTCAAAAATTTTCCTACGCACACACAGGACCATGGTGATGGCATAGCAACGAGAGGGGAGAGTGTATGTCCACGTACCCTCGTAGACCGTAAGCGGAAGCGTTATAACAACGCGGTTGATGTAGTCAGACGCGTCTTCACGATCCGACCGATCCAAGCACCGAACGACGGCACCTCCGAGTTACGCACACGTTCAACTCGATGGCGATCCCGGACTCCGATCCAGCAAAGTGTCGGGATGAGTTC
This sequence comes from Aegilops bicornis, assembly GCA_021605145.1. NCBI lineage: Eukaryota > Viridiplantae > Streptophyta > Magnoliopsida > Poales > Poaceae > Aegilops > Aegilops bicornis. The sequence goes on from CM038669.1 coordinate 298,802,847, forward strand.
CGTCAAGACGACGGCGTGGTAGCGATGATGATGCTCCACCGACGCAGGGCTTCGCCTTAAGCTCATGACGATATGACTTCACCGGCGCAGGCTTCGCCTAAGCTCCATGACGATATGACCGAAGTGGAATATGGTGGAGGGGGCACCAGACACGGCTAAGGAATGATCCGTAGATCAACTTGTGTGTCCATGGGGTGCCCCTCGCCCCGATATATAAAGGAGTGGAGGAGGAGGGCCGGCCTCTCTATGGCGCCCTTAGGGGAGTCCTACTCCCACCGGGAGTAGGATTCCCCTTTCCTAGTCCAACTAGGAAACCTTCCATGTAGTAGGAGTAGGAGAGAAGGAAAGGGAAGGGAAAAGGAGAAGGAAGGAAGGGCGCCCCTTCCTAGTCCAATTCGGACCAGACCAAGGGAAGGGGTGCGGCCACCCTTGAGGCCCTTTTCCTTCTTTCCCGTATGGCCCAATAAGGCCCAATACGTATTCTCGTAACTCTCCGGTACTTCAAAAATACCCGAATCACTCGGAACCTTTCCGATGTCGAATATAGTCGTCCAATATATCGATCTTTACGTCTCGACCATTTCGAGACTCCTCGTCATGTCCCCGATCTCATCCGGGACTCCGAACTCCTTCGGTACATCAAAACTCATAAACTCATAATATAAGCATCGCATCGAAACCTTAAGCGTGCGGACCCTACGTGTTCGAGAACTATGTAGACATGACTTAGAACTATTCTCGGTCAATAACCAATAGCGGGACCTGGATGCCCATATTGGCTCCTACATATTCTCTGAAGATCTTTATCGGTCAAACCGCATAACAACATCGTTGTTCCCTTTGTCATCGGTATGTTACTTGCCGAGATTCGATCGTCGGTATCCAATACCTAGTTCAATCTCGTCACCGGCAAGTCTCTTTACTAGATTACGTAATGCATCATCCCGTAACCAACTCATTGGTCACATTGCTTGCAAGGCTTATAATGATGTGCATTACCGAGAGGGCCCAGAGATACCTCTCAGAGCAATCGGAGTGACAAAACCTAATCTCGAGATACGCCAACCCAACATGTACCTTTGGAGACACCTGTAGTACTCCTTTATAATCACCCGATTACGTTGTGATGTTTGGTAGCACCCAAAGTGTTCCTCCGTAAACGGAGTTGCATAATCTCATAGTTACGAGGAACATGTATAAGTCATGAAGAAAGCAATAGCAACATACTAAGCGATCAAGTGCTAGGCTAACGGAATGGGTCATGTCAATCAGATCATTCTCCTAATGATGTGATCCCGTTAATCAAATGACAACTCATGTCTATGGTTAGGAAACATAACCATCTTTGATTAACGAGCTAGTCAAGTAGAGGCATACTAGTGACACTCTGTTTGTCTATGTATTCACACATGTATTATGTTTCCGGTTAATACAATTCTAGCATGAATAATAAACATTTATCATGATATAAGGAAATAAATAATAACTTTATTATTGCCTCTAGGGCATATTTCCTTCACTATGGACCCGAAGGTCTGAGGTAAACTACTCACACTTCATCAGAGGGGCTATGGTGATGATGTAGAAGCCCTCCGTGGTGGATGCCCCCTCCGGCGGAGCTCCGGAAGAGGCCCCAAGATGGGATCTCGTGGATACAGGAAGTTGCGGCGGTGGAATTAGGTTTTTGGCTCCTGTTACGATCGTTTGGGAGTGCGTAGGTATATATAGGAGGAAGGAGTACGTCGGTGGAGCAACAGGGGCCCACGAGAGGGCGCGCCTAGGGGCGTCCCCCACCCTCGTGACCGCCTATGTTACTTCTTGGAGTACGGTCCAAGTCTCCTGGATCACGTTCGGTGAGAAAATCACGTTTCCGAAGGTTTCATTCCGTTTGAACTCCGTTTGATATTTTGTTTCTTCGAAATACTGAAATAGGCAAAAAAACAGCAATTATGGGCTGGGCCTCCGGTTAATAGGTTAGTCCCAAAAATAATATAAAAATGGAAAATAAAGCCCAATATAGTCTAAAACAGTAGATAAAGTAGCATGGAGCAATCAAAAATTTTAGATACGTTAGAGACATATCATACACCCAGAGCTTGTCCTGGATAATTTGGCCAGATACATGATGGATAGTCTAGATGATTGTCTTTTGCACATTTTAACTATTTTAACTTAGGTTTATTTGGGATCTTTTTGGTCATGGGCCTAATATAAAATAGGAATTGTATGATCATTCTGACTTGAGGTCTGCTACAATCCTCTGATCTCCCTTAATAGTGCGGGATTCCTATAACTCAAGAACAAAAATAAAAGCGGTGCTTATTTCCGTTGTGGCACACATCTTGAGTCATGAGCATTTTGGGGGGTCTATGATCCACAACACACCATATCAACGGGTACTAAAATATGTAGATTTACTTAGAAAGCATATTGGTCCATTCAAATACATATCATTAATACCAAAATATGATTAAGGGCATCATTGGACTTTCAATCTCCCCATTTTTGGTAATTGATAACAACACGTTGTAACAACCCCATATTAGCGGTATTAATTTGGAGTTGATTGTGCACCATAATCATCTTATAAGCATCATGTATATTTAATTTTAAATTGAAAATTAGGATAATTCCAACCCTCGTCTTTTAAAAGGGTTAAAACCCTAAAATATTTCCAATGTGCCACAAATGCCCTTCTCAACACTAAGATTGTGGCATGGACTTCATATATATGTGTATGAATTAACCTCGAAATATCACATGGATTATAATGGTTTAAATCCTAAAACCCGAATTAAAAGTACAATTAAATAAAATGATATAATTTGTTCTATTTAAATCGAGGGAGTTTCACTCGGTAGAATCTCTTGAAAACCTATATCTGGCCTTTCCAATATTATTAGGATGCTACCAAAATTATTCCAAGATTTTTTGAATCACCCATGGACACTTTTAGTTCAATCCCAAATAAACATTGGGTTTGTATCCAAATAAAATATAAATATAAGCCCAAAAATGTTGAATATTTTCTTGTATGGCTTTGTTTCGGAGCACAGAGGTTACACAAAAAAATGCAAATAAATTTGACAATGTTTGACACCTCAACTAATTTAAATCAGGATCAAGTTAATAATAATATCTACTACCTAAAAGAAGAATGAGGTTTCCTCTCCCATAAAAAGCGATTCACTCGTCCATCTTTGTCCGCCTCTTCGTACTCCTTGCCTCCTCCTGGGCATGGTTTTTTCCACTATCGTGACTCCGGATTATTTTACCAAAACGCTTTTCTGCTCAACCCTATATCCTCTGTCCTAATCTCTCTCACCCCGTTTTCCACTATGCGCCGCTGGAGCGTTGACCCGATCGAGCAGGAGCGCGTGCACCTCCGGCAGGACTGGGTTTGGATGGTCACCTGTGTCCACGACGTCAATGGCAAGCCGTTGCTGCCACTGGCGGTCTCCGGATCTACGCCACCACAAGCTCCCCACGCGTCGTTGTCTCCAACTTCCACACTGCAACCATGGCATTACCGCAACCATGCCCCATAGGGTTTCGGCGTCTTCGTGTGCATCTTCCGTTCAGGCCCCGCTCCAAAAAGAAAACCATGCCCTTCTCCATCTCCCCTGCGGCTAACCATAGCCATCGGCTCAGGTTGCCGCCGCCATCGCCACGCCATCTGTCTACGCCCGTGCTAGCCGGCCACCAACAGGGACGTGACGACGATCACACCGTGAGGTCATGCTGGAGGAGACCTGCAGTATGGTGAGGGGTCGCAGGAGAGGCACCGATGGCAGGGAGCAGCTCACACCCCTTCCAAGATGAGTCGACACGGGATGGAGGCTTGCTCACGCGATGGTGTTTCTCCATGCACACGGTACGGTGACGCTTACTATGATAAACGTCCATCCATCAGTGGGCACTGCAAACACCACCAGCTTCATGCTCCCGACGCCAACACCCTGGTTGTTCCGGAGCTGCATCATGTACATGTTCCCTATTCATTTTTCCTGAACCTGTTCATGATTTTAATGTTTGCCAAGGTTTTGTTCAAGTGGATCTGATTAAGTCAAAAATATCAAGAATGAGAATGACATGGGCAAAAAAAAGAGAGAATGACCGCGAGGAGGGGTATGCTTGTCTGCTTAATTTGAATATGTGTTATTTTGTGTCAGTTGCTTTCGAGTTTTGGTTTATAGTTTATTCTGATGCTATCCTTTTGTCCAAAATGTTCCATTTCTCAATAGCTATAAAGAAAATCTAGAGGTTGTTGGCTCACGCCCATCCTAGCCTTACCAAAGTATGCCTCGCCAAATATTTGGCGGACGATTTCGCCTCCGCCGTCTCACCAAGTGTTGGCGCAGAAAACTGTAAACAAAGCCAAAAACTTGGCACACGTCCAAATATTTGGTGGCCATCCAAACGCTAGCTAACGCTCCTGGTAAACGCCAATAAATTGGCATGGCAGCTCTCGGCTATGAACCAAACAACCCCCTACTCCTATTTTGTCCGTGCATAGTAGAAGGAAGAAAGGAGGAAACTGAATAAGGTGTGGTGAAAGAGATTACCAAAAATAAGGTGTTTCAAATGATTGTTGTGGACATTTGTCGTCTTTGTTTATTTTCTGTAAACCTCCATTTTGTTGTTTGAACAAGTGGCGTATCATTCATGGAAAAAATAAATAAAGGTAACAGTAGCCAATGGCATCTGTGACACTCGTGCTACTCTTTGCTTTTTGCATTTTTTAACTTGTAGTATATAGTGTAAAGATTGATGATGACAAGTTGTCCACTAAAATATCTGCTCAGTTGTGGCATTTGTACAAAGCCATATCTATTAGTGCATGAACTGGAAAGATAAGGTAAAATATTATATGCACTTATGCATTTGTGTAAGTGCATCTAGTGCCCCTTAGTGATTTTGGTGTATTGAAGACTTATATGTTAAAGGACTAATGTGTCTGTGAGTGTACACAGGTTTTATAAGTCTATGAGGAGTTTGATATTTACGAAGAAAGTCGACCCCTAAAAATGAATGTCTTCAGTTGAAGACTTTGTTTTCTTAAAGACTTTGAAAATGAGGAAATTGGTGTGACCTTGAAGACTTTGATATTGATGCGAGGATTATGAAACGTGAAGACTTTTGTTTTCGTAGTTTCATTTTCCCTTTCTTGAGTCATAGGAAACACCGTACTGTTAAAGGGGGCGAGGTAAAACTAAGAAAACACTTTCCAAGTGATGCTCATCTCAAAGCCTACACATACCCAATCCATTCGAGTGAAGCCATTGGAAATCTCATACAGTTATGTCAATTTCTTCAGTGACAGAGATGAAGATCTTTTGTTCTCAAAGAAATTTGTTCTAACTGAGGAGTTAGGAATTCGGCAGTGCGGATTACCTACAAGTGAGGAACATGATAGCCCTGAGGAATTTGAGAGCTCAAATTTCTGACCGTTGCTGTGCTACGCGCCAGCTGTCCCAAAATATCCTATCCACGTATCGGTCATATCATTGAAGGGCATTTATGTCTTATCATGTCGGGTTGTTCCCTGGCTATAAATAGCTATCCCCTACAACCACTAGTTAGTTGGATGCTCCGAGAGAAACTAACACTTGTCATTTAGAGCATCCCATCCTCCGAGGACTTTGAGCAAAAATCATCAGTGAGGAAAATCCCAAACCCAAACACCTAAAACCCAAAGTGATTGAGCATCATTGAAGAGATTGTTCCTGCGTGGAACCGACGCTTGTTACCTTTAAGGACTGTGCATCCTCCAGACGGTTAGGCTTCATGGTCTAGAGCATCCAAGAGGAATTGTGGATCGCCGAGTGACCGAGTCTGTGAAGGTTTGGAAGTCACCTGAAGACGTACCACGAGTGATTGGGCGAGGTTTGTGTGACTTTAGCTCAAGGAGAATATGGTGAGGACTGTGCGTCCGGGACAGTGTGTCCTCAGATTTAAATACTTAGCCGCTCCAACCAGACATACAACTGTCACAACAGTTGGAACTGGTCTACCAAATCACTGTCTTCACCGAAGTACTGACTCTATTTCCTCAACTCATTCATTTCCTCATTCATATGTTGATGTACTTGATCGTTACTGTTTGAAGACTTTGACTGAAGACTTTATCAATTTCCTCAAATCCTATTTCTTCAGTCATCTTGTCTTCAGCCTGCTTATCCTGTTTTCACGCTACGTGTGCTCTGTGTATGTTTCATTTCATCATGATGACTATGCTACTACTTTGTTATGCTTGCACCTGAGTACTTATTCCGCTGCTTATAGTTTGTTGCTTAGGAAATTCCTCAAGTAGTATTTCCTTAGGGACGAATTCGTAAAAATCGCCTATTCACACCCCTCTAGTCGATATAACGCACTTTCAATTGGTATCAGAGCAAGGTACTCCCTTGTTCTGTATGATTTTGGTTTAACCACCTGGAGTTTTAGTTATGTCGACCGCGGGTATGAAGAAAGTGTCATGCCCCATCTTTGACGGTCATGATTATCCCAAGTGGAAGGCCATGATAAGGAAGCGCCTCATGGCGATGAATAGCAAGTTGTGGATCGTCACATGGCTTGCTATTCATCGCCATGAGGCGCTTCCTTAAATCAGTTCAGGCTCATTATGCAAGATGGCGCATGTTGATGACATTCGCAAGTACACTCGACTGGACACCATGGTGAAGGATATCATCTGCTCCAGTCTATCCATAAATCAGTTCAGGCTCATTATGCATCTGTGTAATGCAAAGCTCATCCAGGACCGAACCTCTGATGTCTATGAAGGTCATCGAACTCGTCGGGATCCCTGGTTTGATGAGTTCAAGGAACCACTCAAAACGATGACTTTCGAACCTGAATCATCATCTTCAGCACCATGCCTCATGGCAAAAGGTGCAAAGGTACGTAAATATTCCTCGTATGAATCTAGTGAAGATGAATCTGATGATGATTTTGGACCCAGCTATTCCAAGCTTGCTAATATTGTCACTAAACAACAAAAAGCTTTGGAAAAGGTTCAAAAATTGCTAGACAAAAGCGATGACCTGTTGGGTGAGGAAATGGATCAAACTCAAACTCTAACTGATAATCTTCAACGACTATAGTCAAAGTTTGATAACCTTCAAGGTCGTCATGGAACTCTTAGCCGATCATGACAAGCTTTCTTATGAATTTCTTCAAAGAAAGCAAGATCTTGAGAAGCTAAGGGTGAGTCATGAAGATCTTCAGAAGGAAAACGACTCATTGCTTGCTCAACAGATCAGATCCGCTCAAGAAGAATTCATTCCATCATGTTTGAAATGCATTGAACATGAATCGGCTAATTCTTCTCCTGAAAGTTCAAATGCTTCTATTGCTGCAAATTCTTCAACTATTTCTGTGGTCACAAATTCCTCATCTGAGGATACCACAAGTATCACTGACTGTCGGGGAGGCTGATCGTACCCACGGACACCTATGGGGCCGGCGGAGCAGGCCCCTTGTGGTTCGGAGGGGGGCGGAGATCGCACGAAGAGCGGATCGAGGCGAGGCACACGAGCAGTTTACCCACCGGAGCTCTCGGAGAGATAAAACTCCTCTGCTGCTTGTTTGATGTATTGTGTTCTTGCTAGGGAGCGATGAGAGCTACAAAACCTAGCGTGAGTGTATCTGGTCTCGAGTGAGTCGAGCGAACCGAACCAGCCGAACCCTTTCTACGCTTGCATGGGCCTCCTTTTATATGCTCAAGGGGTCTCCGACGGTGGCAACATAGGCGAGGGTACAAATGTAAAAACAGGAGTTGGTACACCTACTCGAGCGATTATGCAGTGCAAAATACCTAACTCGACGGCAAGGGACAAAAGCAATAAATGCGCGTCGGTGTTGCCCAAACAGTGCAACAGAGACCGTCATGCGCCTCGCCGCCATGATGGCAAGCTTGTCGGCGCCGCTTATCGCTGCTTGCTCTCCGTGGCTGCCTGACCCGCTCGACACGCGCGCATGGAACGGCCCCATGGCGACACGTCGCTGGATGAGCTGGAGCGGAGATGGAGAGAGGTTGCATGCCGCGACCGAATCCTTGTCGCGTCCGGAGGCTTGTCGCGCTCCGGGCCTTCCCGGCAAGCTCCTCTTACCCGGGCCTTGTCTTCTGCATGCCTTGAGCGGCCTTCCCGACAAGCTCCTCTTGTCGGGGCCTTGTCTTCTTAATCAAATACTTTGTTCTTGAATGGCTCCAAAGGAGCCGCGGAGGATCTTGGCGGCGACGAGGCAAACCCTGCCGCGGGGTGCTGCAACTGCCCGTGCTGCAATGCACGGGATACTAGGGTACCCCTACTCTAGTACACCGGCAGAGCCCCGGCTGGGCCGCATACGGTGCCGAAGCGCTTGTCGGGCCAGGCCCAAAACTGTGCACGGACACGCGTGACCTCGACCACGTCGCAACTCGCCCCGGACCCACCATGATCCCCACTAACGGCACGCACCGGACGTGGCGTCGTGCGAGAGATCGTGGGCGCGGTCGTGGGGGGTTCTTTATTAGTATAAGCGGAACGTCCGCCCCTCCCCTCTTTATAAGCGGAGGAAGCAGAGGCAGACCGCCCCTCCCGCCATTGTTGTCTTGTCAAGAAAACCACCGCCGCTCCCTCTTCTTCTCTCGTGCGAAGAGAGCGGCGCCCGCCTTTCGCCACAAGCACGCTCACCGCCGTCGGCCTCCTCCGCCTCGCCATGGCTCAAAGCCGACAAGGAGAAGGGCGTCAAGTCGGCCGGCGCAGCGGCTCGCCAAGGGCGCAAGGAGCGGGCCATCTTCCCCCCGCAGCTCAGCGCAAGGGAGCTGCGGGACGTCTTCTACCTCTTCTGGTCGACGGAGACGCGTGCGCATCCGCGCACGAGGGTTCTCCCCGCCACCGCCGCTGATTTGGCCCCAACAGGGTACCCCATTTTTCGCCTTTTCTTCTATTGCGGGCTTTGCCCGCCTTTTCCGGAAGTTCTTTATGCGACATCATGAACACCTTTAGCCTCCGCCTCCTTGATTTCACCCCCAACGCCGTCTTGACCATGGCGGTTTTCGCGCATTTGTGCGAAAACTTTGTCGGCGATCCACCGAATGTGGCACTCTTCCGCCATTTCTTTGTTCCCAGCGTCGAGAGAGGAGAGCCACTTGCCGAGGGATAGCACAGGTCTCTAGGATCGGCAAGAAAGAGGCCTACCTAGAGGGAGAGTTCCGCAACAAGTGGGAGGAGTGGAGAGCCAACTGGTGCTTTGGGTCGTGAGGAGAACCCGCAGCCCTTCACCGCTGCAGGCGCCAAAACCCCAATAGTGCGCGGCAGGGATTGGAGTAACTTGGCGCCGGAGGATGCGAAGCTGAAGATAGCTGTGACCCGGATCCTCCGCCTCAGGCTTGCCGGGTTGACCGTAGGCGCAGACTTCCTTCGTCGCCGCATCGCTCCCTTGCAGGAAAGGAGGAGGCCTGCCTGGGAGTTCCAAAATGTGGCAGACATTATGAGGCTGCGCCCGGGCTTGAACTGGAACTTCACCGTCTTGGAGCTGGACTCAATGCTGCTCGAGCTGTTCAAGAGCGATCCCGACCATCCTGAGTGGTTTAGGTTGCCGCGGGGGGTCGTCCCTTTGTGCAACAACTCGGCGCTCGATCGCATCCGCGCCATGATGCCGTTGTGCGACTCCCACGGGATCGTCCCAACCTGGCAGGAGCCCCCCGACGAGGTTGTGCAGCAATTCTTCGACGATTTCCAAGAAGTGCCGATCCGCTCCGACGAGCAGAAAAGGCTCACCCGCGACACCACCGACGAGGAGATGGCGCGGATTGCCACCAGGTGGAGGAGGCGGCGCAGCAGCGCTGCCTGGAGCCTTCGGGTTCACCGTGGAGGAGGCGGACGCGGCGAAGGCGGCAAGCCTTGCCGGCGAGGAAGGTCGTCGGCGAGACGAGCTTGTCGAGCCCGAGGCCGGGTCGAGTGGACCCGCCGAGGGCGCTTCATCTCCACCGCTAAGCGACTTGCCGGGAACCCTCGGCTCCGAAGAGGCGTCTCCGCAAGGCGGAGACGAGCCGGGCGGCAGATCGCCCAGCAAGAACGCCATGGCATGACTCCACCGCGCAAGCGAGGTTGCGGGCGCCCACACCGCCGCGACAAGCTGGGCGGGATCTTCTCGAGCCACCGCCGACGCCCGCATAAGCGGCCAAGAGAGCCCACTCCCCGCCTCGTCGCACCGGAGGCGAGCCGGAGTTCGACTTCTCCGCCAGCTCCGAGGAGGAAGGCGAAGAGTAAGCTCTTGAGATTTGTACTTGTATTTTTCAATTTTATTGCTTCATCTTGAATCTGATTTGCTTCGTTCGACTCTTTCCTTTTCGTGACGCTGGCCCAGAGAGCGGCGAAGAGGGCCAAGATCCCGACGGTCGTCGTTGAGGACGATTCTCCCGTGGCGACGGGGGACGCGTCTGAGACTCCCTTGCCGGACCCGGCAACCCTTCCTCAGAGCAGCCCCCAGCACAGCCCCCAGAGTAAGTGTGCAGTTTTCTTCTTACTATTAGGTGTGCAAGGGTGCCCTCTCTTCGTTGATACCTGACTGTGTGCTTGTGTAGGAGCAGAGCAGCCTCATCAGGAGGAGGCTCGGAAGCCGCCTCGAAATCCTGGCCGCCACCACGCCGCCAAGGGAGGATTCTCCGGCAAGGAGCGCCCTCCGACAAGGGAGGCCACTCCGGCAAGGGAGGCCACCCGGCAAGGGAGGCTACCCCAAGGGACAGCGCCAAGTGACCCTCCGATTGGTCGAGGCCATGGCTGCGGACCCCGTTGCAGGTAATTCCCTTACACGAAAATTCCCTTGGGCTTGCTTTCTTTTGTTTCTCTTTTTGAACGATTGCTTGATTGCCCCTTCTTCGTCTGACGCAGAGCCGATGGAGGTCGAGGCCGCCGGCGAGGAGGAAGCGTGCGGCAACACCGACGAGGCCGCCGTCGAGGAAGAAGAGGTCGTCGTCGTGGAAGAAGAGGTTGCCGCCGACGAGCCTGTTGGCAGGAGGCCACCGAGGCTGCCGACGCAGAGGCCGGGCGAGGGTCGGGCGATCGTCCGACGTGCCCCGAGGCCGCAGGAGCGGCAAGCGCTACACCGATAAGCCGACTCCCGCTGGCTGCTGCGCGGCGGGCTCCGAGGAGCCCAGCCCGGGCGCCTACCAAGGTCGGCGAAGGCGTCTTCATCAAGCTCCCACAGGAACCGAGCTCTGTGGCGGCGGTCGAGGAGAGACCTTCGACGGCGAAGCTACTCGCCTCGCATTGGCCGACGCTGGTGGACGCGCCAAGCGAAAGCAGGGCGAAGTCTCGAGGAGGAGCAGAGATGTCAAGAAGCTGTTGTCTCTACCGCCCGCAGCAAGTTGGAGACCCGGAGGCACTTGTCGCGAGGGCAGGAGCGGACATGGAGAAGCGCTACCAAGAACTCCGGAGCACCAACCAAGAAAACCCTCCGCGACGAAAGCGAAGCGCTGGGCAACTTCATGAAGAGCGCACGGCCTTCATCCTTGAGAAGGCCGCCGAGGAGGAGAGGAGCAGCGCCGGTTGCCGAGAAGCTCGCCAGCAGAAAGCGAGTTGGCGCAGCGGAAGGTCAACCTGGATAGCCACGAAGAAGACCTTGCCGCTGCAGGAGTCACTTAATGGGGCGCCAGAAGCGAAGGACGCTGCCGCAGCCCGCCGAGGCCGCCAAGGAAGAGAAGGCGAAGGTGGCACAGTGGAGGCCACCCTCAAGAAGAGCGGCGAAGAGCTTGCCGTGCTCAAGCGTGAGCGCGAGAAGGACGCCTACACTCTTGGCGAGCTGCAGAGTCGTCTCGCTGATAGAGGCAAGGAGCTCGACGCCGCCAAGGATTCCAAGGCGGATCTTGAGCTGAAGCTGACCACCCTGACGCAGACGTTGGACGGCGCCAGAGGCGGGAGGTGGGCTTGTTGGAGGCGATCAAGGCCAAGGAGGAGGCTGGCTGGCGAATGCTGCCTCCATCGAGCACCTTGAGGGAGAGCGTGGAGCACTGGACTGAAGCTCTTGTGGACACCGCCGCCGACATCCACAACGAGCTGATGGAGCTGGGGATGGCGGACCTCGCATACTCCTCCGACGAGCATCTCCAACCCAGTGCCAAACTCAGCTTATTCTTCAAAGGCGTGGTGACGGGCCTCCAGCGTCTCCGGGAGGAGGTCCCAAAGCAGCTGGCCGAGGAATCGCGCCAGATCTGTGCAGGAGCCCTCGAGAAGGTGTTGATCAAGGTGGCCTTCCGCAATCCGGGCCTCAACCTTAACGGCGTCCTCAGATCCTTGCCGCCAGATGCCAACGTGGAGGAGCTCAAAACCCTTGTCGCACCCATTGTGGACAAGGTGAACAAGATCAAGCGGATTGAGGGCGACCGCGTGGACTAGGCCGCCAACTTTATCTTTCCCTTGTCGCTGCTGATCATGTTTAGAACACTTTGTTAGATCAGCGACAAGTTATTTTGTAATATACTCTATCTTAGGCGATCAATGCAACGTTATTTCCTCTACTTGATTCTTTCCTTTGCATGTTTTACGCCCTCACGCAATTGGGGACTTCGTCGGTAGCGGGCACCTTTGTCATGGCTGAGTCTGCGGAACATCACCTGGCAAGTGCCGCCTCCGACAAGCAACCTTGTCGCGACTAGCCGCAGCTCACTTAAGTTGTTGAGCGGACTCGAAACAAAGTAAGGGCGCGACTAGCCCGTGAAGTTGGTTCCTCTGCGCATGAGTTTTCCATACAAAATACTATCGTTCGAGGAAGATAACTTAAAATTTAAAAATTGATTGCTCAAACTTTGGCAACTTAGCTTTTACATCTCTCGCTTCCGATGAGGTGAAACTTCCTCGAGCGGTGCCTCGGTCCATAGTATTATCCCTCCTCCCCTGGTTAACTTGTGCGCGCGAGGGAGCCTTCCTTTCTTTGAGAAAAGAGAAAGAAGAGGAAATAACGTTATGGAGCCCAAATGACTCGATTTTGCTTACGGGTGTGGTTCTTGCACAAAGTGTTAGCCAAAACATGCAATAAAATAATGAAAGCATGAATTTGACAAATTGTGCGCAACACATGAGCTTTCTTGATGCACGGGGTCTGCGCCCGGCTTTGTACAAAGGATTACATGCAACTGCGGCAAGACTTGTACAAAAGGTGGTTGCCGGAACGGGTCCCGACAACCGCGCCCTATGGTTAAAACTTACGAAGATGCTCAATGTTCCAGGAGTCGCTCACCGGAATGCCATCTTCGGTCTCAAGGCGGACAACGCCAGGCCTAGTGACTCGTTTCACCCGATAAGGGCCTTCCCACTTCGACGTCAACTTGTTTGAATTCTTGGCGGTGCGAACGGCGCCAAGAACAAGGTCGCCTTCCTCGAGACTTGGCACTAACTCTGCGGCTATGGTAGCGACGCAAAGCTTCTTTGGTAGCGGCGGCTCGCGACGGCACGAAGGCGATCCTCCTCAAGGAGCAGCGCGTCATCTTGTCGCAGCTGCTCTTGCTCGAGCTCATCATAAGCGAGCACTCGAGGCGATCCGTATCACGAGTTCCGTGGGGAGAACTGCCTCTGCTCCATAGACTAGAGCAAAGGGTGTGCGGCGGTGGCTCGATTTGGCGTCGTCTGATCGACCAAAGAACCACCGGCAGCTCCTCGATCCAGTTTCTTCCGCACTTGTGCAGCTGCCGAAAGTTCGGTCTTGAGCCCGCGCAGCACTTCAGCATTTGCCCTCTCTCGCTTGACCGTTGCTTCTCGGGTGAGCAAGCGAAGCAAAGCAGAACCTTGGCGCCAAGGTCTTGGACGTCTTGCATGAAGGTGCGACTCAGAAATTGTGTGCCGTTGTCGGTGATGATCCTGTTAGGGATTCGAAGCAGCGGACAATCGACTGAAGAACTTGATCGCCGACCGTGCGTCACCTTCCTCATCGCTTCCACTTCCGCCACTTTGTGAACTTGTCGATGGCGACGTACAAGTACTCAAAGCCCCGACAGCTCGGGGAAGGGGCCGAGATGTCGAGCCCCGGACCGAAAATGGCGGGATAAAGGGATCGCCCGGAGAGCTTGAGCTGGCTGGTGTATCTGTTTGGAATGGAACTGCACGCTTCACACTTGGTTACTTGTGCAGTTGCATCTGGAGGGCTGTCGGCCAGAAGAAACCTTGCCGGAAAGCTTTGCGGCAAGTGCTCTTGGCGCCAATGTGGTGACCACATATGCCTCCATGTATCTCTGCCAACAGCTTGTCCATCTTCCACAGGAATACACTTCAATTTCACACCGTTGAGTCTTCTTACATGCGGTATCTTTGTCGACAAACTGGTACATACTTATTTGCCGGGCTACTCTTTCCGCTTCTTCTTGCTCTTGGGAAGTTCTCTGTCAAGGAAATGGACAATCTGCTGCGCCCATCTTTGGAGCTTGTGGCTCGACAACAAGGACTAAAGGCACATCTGCTGCTGCGGAACATCGGCTTCTACGGCAAGAACTCGCGGCTCTGCCGGAGCTTGATGCTCCCGACAAACTTGCCGAGCAAGACTTGTCGGGAGCGCCCGCTTCAACGAAACAAACCACAGGGCTGTCGGAGGCGCCGCCTCCCCTTTGTTGGTGTTGATCTTGTGGACCTTTGCAACGACGGCTTCGGGAAGCTCTGGGAAAGTAGTCACCAGAGGTCAACTTCCTCTTCTTGCTTTGTCCAGTTGATGGTGTTACGGTTATCGAGTCAGCTTGAGCACGAAAATCCCTGGTTCCACAGTGTAACTTAAGCGCAACGCACTTTGACCGTCGACAAGCAATATCATTCTCGAGCTCTTGGAACATGTTCCATTTGCGGTGCCGTCAAAATGCTCTTCTAGCTTCCTCACTTCATCGACGTAGGCTTCCATCAATGGACTCTGATAATCTTTGTTCACTTGGCGGACGACAAGCTGCGAGTCACCCCTGACAATAAGCTTCTTGATACCAAGGTCTACTGCGATCCTGAGACCGGCAAGCTAACCTTCATACTCTGTTGTATTGTTTGTTGCTTGCTCCTTGGGAAAGTGCATCTGGACTACGTACTTGAGGTGCTCTCCGGTGGGTGCGACAAGCAGCACGCCGGCACCGGCGCCTTTGCAGCGAGAAGGCACCATCAAAGTACATCAGCCACTCTTTGCTTGCTTCTTTGACGGGAATGCTCGTCTCCGGAATCTCTTCATCCGGTGTTGGCGTCCATTACGCTATGAATTCTGCCAATGCTCGCTTTGGATAGTTGATGTGCTTTCAAATTTGAGACCAAAGCTTGCGGCTCCAATGCCCACTCGACAATCCTGCCCGTTGCTACGGATTCTGCGGTATCCTCTTCAATGAAAGCGAGTGACAACTGTAATCTCATGTGCTTGGAAGTAATGGCGCAGCTTTCTCGAGGAGCCATGAGGAGGCCGAAAAGCAATTTACGCACGAGAGTACCTCGACCTAGCCCCCAGCAGGAGGGAACCGACAAAGTAGTGGCGCTGCACCATCCTTTTCTCGTGATCTCGGTCATGCGTCTTCGTGGATTCGCCCTTGTCGGGACCAGAGCTTGTCGTGAAGCCCCCGCTTGTCATTGGATGTGCTTGCCGTGGTTCTTGGCTCGTCATCCGCCTCCCTCTCCGCTACTAACGCAGCACTAACCACTTGATTGGTTGCCGCTATATATAGCGGCAACTTCTCTTGGGGCTTAGGTGCGACAAGTGTTGGAGTGGAGGACAGTATCTCTTTAAGTCTCGCGCAGCCTCCGCTTCGAGTCCATTTCATTGGACCCGCTTTTTCAAAATTTTGAAAAACGGCAGTGGCGTTCAGCAGAACCTAGAAATAAACTTCTTTGAGAGCAGCCACGTTAATCGGCAAGTCTTCGTACATCCTTGACGCGCTTTGGTGCTTCAATCTGCTCAATGGCCTTGATCTTGTCGGGATTGGCTTCAATTCCCGCTAAGACCACGAAGAACCCGAGAAGCTTGCGGAAGGGACTCCAAACACACACTTCTCAGGGTTGAGCTTGAGGTTGATCTTGCGCAGATTTGCAAAGGTTTCGTCTAAATCTTGGATCAGAGTCTCTTTGTCCTTGCTTTTGACCACTATGTCATCCATGTAGGCTTCTACATTTCTGTGCATTTGCGGCTCAAAAGCGTCATGGACTACCCTTGCAAATGTTGAACCAGCATTCTTCAAACCGAAAGGCATCCGTATGAAACAGTATGTGCCACATGGTGTGATGAATGCGGTCTTCTCCTCATCTTCTTCAGCCATGAAGATCTGATGATATCCTGAGTATGCGTCAAGAAACAAAAGCAAATCACATCCAGCCGTGGAGTCAACAATCTGGTCAATGCGCGGCAAGGGAAATGGATCTTTGGGACAAGCTTTATTAACGTCCGTGAAGTCAATACAAAGTCTCCATTTTCCGTTTGCTGCGCGACGACTACTGAGGATTGGCCAACCACGTAGGATGGAGCACTCCTCGACAAGTCCTGCCGCTTCCGGTTCTTGATCTCTTATGCTATGAATTCTTGGCGCCCACCGCTTGTTTCACGACTTTTTGCTTGACGGGCGCGCATGAGGACAAGCGGCCAGCGGTGCTCAATCACTTTCTTGGGAACACCGGGATGTCGACGGTTGCCATGCAAACACGTCGACATTCGCCCGAAGGAAAGCAACGGCGCCTTCCTATTTAGGGTCGAGAGAGGCAGCGATGGTGAAGGTACCACCGTGTCGTCCTTTGGCGGGCACCTTCTTGGTCTTTGGCGGAGCCACCATCTTCCAGCACTTGCCGGTGGAGCTCGATGGTGCGTCCTCGACGGTAGCGCAACACTCCGAAGAGGTGCGCTTGCCGGAGTGAGCATCAGAGCCCTTGCCGGACTTGGACTTCGTCTTCTTTCCCCCGGGAGCTTCAGCGGCAAGTGTCTGGCAATCTGCTGCCGTGCATCCCGGTAGATCTTATCGGCACAGATAAGGGCATCCTTCTTGTCGCCATGGGCGGAGATGACGCTTATCGGGCTGGCATCTTGAGTAGGTTGTAGGCGTAGTGAGAGGCTGCCATGAACTTGGCGAAGTCTTTGGGCGGCCAAGTATCCCATTGTAAGGCAACGGGAAATCGGCAGCGTCGAATGTGACCCTCTCGATCCTAAAGTTCAGCTCGGCCGCCAAATGTTCTTGGCAACGTAATCTTCCCTTCGCTTGCTCCTTCCGGATTGATTCCTTGGAAGGTACCGGTCTCTTCGAGCTCATGTCGAGGATTTGAAGCTTCGGAGCACCGCGGAGGAGATCAGATTCAAGCCGGCCCCGCCGTCAACTAGCATTTTGGTGACCTTGAGGTTGCGGATGGTTGGTGAGACCAGCATCGGCAAGCACCCGACCGCAGTTATGCGATCAGGGTGGTCCTCAATATCAAAAATGATAGGCGTGTTGGACCACTTGAGAGGCTTGCGTGACTCTACGGATGGTTCCGCTGCATTGACCTCCCGCATCCATTGCTTGAGTTGGCGGTGGGAGGTATGCAGGGAAGCACCTCCGTCAACGCAGAGGACCTCTGTGGCTACGAAACTCCTGCTCATCAGCCGCTGCGTCTTCCATATCTTCGTCGTCGTCATCATCTTCATCCTTGTCGCGCCGCTGGGAGGTCTATCTCTTTGCCGCTGCTTGGCCTTGCCGGCGTCCTCCCCGGCCGGGGCGTTTCTTGCTTGCTCCTTGACACCTTCCTGGGCCTTCTCCTTGTCGCGCCGCTTCGTACTCAGCTCTCTGCTTCGACAAGCTGCTCGAACTTCTTGCAGCTCACGGAGGTCGTGGCCCTTGGTGCGGTGGATCTTGCGATCGCTTGCCGGAGCTGTCCTGCTTGTCGGCGACCGCCACCGACTGGTGGTTGGCGTCAGCGGCAACCTCCTTGCCGGAGCCACCAGCCTTAGCGTTCTTGTCGCCACCTCCGTTGCCGGACTGCTCAACTGCTAGCACTTCCCTGCCTTTCTTCTGGAGCACCCGAGAAGCTTGCCGGAAGGGACTCCAAACACGCCGCTCGTTGAGACACGAAGAACCCGAGAAGCTTGCCGGAAGGGACTCCAAACACGCACTTCTCGGGGTTGAGCTTGAGGTTGATCTTGCGCAGATTTGCAAAGGTCTCGTCCAAATCTTGAACCAGAGTTGCTTTGTCCTTGCTTTTGACCACTATGTCATCCATGTAGGCTTCGACATTTAATTGCATTTGCGGCTCAAAAGCGTCAAGGACTACCCTTGCAAATGTTGAACCAGCATTCTTCAAACCGAAAGGCATCCGTATGAAACAAAGATGTGCCACATGGTGTGATGAATGCGGTCTTCTCCTCATCTTCTTCAGCCATGAAGATCCGATGATATCTGAGTATGCGTCAAGAAACAAAAGCAAATCACATCCAGCCGTGGAGTCAACAATCTGGTCAATGCGCAGACAAGGAAATGGATCTTTGGGACAAGCTTTATTAACGTCCGTGAAGTCAATACAAAGTCTCCATTTTCCGTTTGCTTTGGCGCGACTTCTGAGGATTGGCCAACCACGTAGGATGGAGCACTCCTCTGACAAGTCCTGCTGCTTCCAGTTTCTTGATCTCTTATGCTATGAATTCTTGGCGCTCCACTGCTTGTTTCCTGACTTTTTGCTTGACGGGCCGCGCATGAGGACAAACGGCCAGGCGGTGCTCAATCACTTTCTTGGGAACACCGGGGATGTCAGACGGTTGCCATGCAAACACGTCGACATTCGCCCGAAGGAAAGCAACGAGCGCGCCTTCCTATTTAGGGTCGAGAGAGGCACTGATGGTGAAGGTACCACCAGTGTCGTCCTTTTTGGCGGGCACCTTCTTGGTCTTTGGCGGAGCCACCATCTTCTGGCACTTGCCGGTGGAGCTCGATGGTGCGTCCTCGACGGTAGCGCAACACTCCGAAGAGGTGCGCTTGCCGGAGTGAGCATCAGAGCCCTTGCCGGACTTGGACTTCGTCTTCTTTCCCCCGGGAGCTTCAGCGGCAAGTGTCTGGCAATCTGTCGCGGCTGCTGCATCCCGGTAGATCTTATCGGCACAGATAAGGGCATCCTTCTTGTCGCCATGGACAGAGATGACGCTTATCGGGCCTGGCATCTTGAGTAGGTTGTAGGCGTGGTGAGAGGCTGCCATGAACTTGGCGAGTCTTTGGGCGGCCAAGTATCCCATTGTAAGGCAACGGGAAATCGGCAACGTCGAATGTGACCCTCTCGATCCTAAAGTTCAGCTCACGCCAAATGTTCTGCAACGTAATCTTCCCCTTCGGCTTGCTCCTTCCCGGATTGATTCCTTGGAAGGTACCGGTCTCTTCGAGCTCGCTGTCGGGGATTTGAAGCTTCTGGAGCACCGCGGAGGAGATCAGATTCAAGTCGGCCCCGCCGTCAACTAGCATTTTGGTGACCTTGAGGTTGCGGATGGTTGGTGAGACCAACATCGGCAAGCACCCGACCGTTGATTATGCGATCGGGTGGTCCTCAATATCAAAAATGATAGGCGTGTTGGACCACTTGAGAGGCTTGCGTGACTCTACGGATGGTTCCGCTGCATTGACCTCCGCATCCATTGCTTGAGTTGGCGGTGGGAGGTATGCAGGAAGCACCTCCGTCAACGCAGAGGACCTCTGTGGCTACGAAACTCCTGCTCATCAGCGCCGCTGCGTCTTCCATATCTTCGTCGTCGTCATCATCTTCATCCTTGTCGCGCCGCTGGAGGTCTATCTCTTTGCCGCTGCTTGGCCTTGCGCGGCGTCCTCCCGGCCGGGGCGTTTCTTGCTTGCTCACTTGACACCTTCACAGGCCTTCTCCTTGTCGCGCCGCTCGTACTCAGCTCTCTGCTGTTCGACAAGCTGCTTTCGAACTTCTTGCAGCTCACGGAGGTCGTGGCCCTTGGTGCGGTGGATCTTGCGATCTTGCTTGCGGAGCTGTCACGCTTGTCGGCGACCGCCACCGACCGGTGGTTGGCGTCGTGACAACCTCCTTGCCGGAGCCACCAGCCTTGGCGTTCTTGTCGCCACCTCCGTTGTCCGGACTGCTCAACTGCTAGCACTTCCCTGCCTTTCTTCTTCCTGTTGCCTCGCCGCGGCCCTTCTTTGCCGGGCGGTGTCCTCATCATTAGATCCTGCTTCCGCATTCTCTCACGGAGTCTCCTCCCTTCCTCGGTAGCGTGCACACTTGTCGACCAAGGCGTACAGCTCATCGGCGTCCTTGACTTTGCACATCGCCATCTCCTCCCTCATCCTGCGGTTCCGCACATTCGATGAAATGCGGCGATCACCGCGGCAGGTGGACGTCTGGGATGTTGTAGTGCACACGGTGAATCTCTGAATGAACTTGCGCAGGACTCTCCCTCCTTCCGGGCGGCGAGATGAAGGTCACTCTCTTGGCCATGAGGCTTGTGGCCACACTGTGAAGGCGCCAACAAACCGATGGCACAGATCTGCCCAAGAGGATATGGAGCTGTCCGGCAAGTGCATGAGCCAAGATCCGACGTTGGGCTTGAGCACGGCGGGAAGTAGTTGGCGAGGATCTTGTCGTCCCGTCCCCGCAGCCTGCACCGCGATGGTGTAGATGCCGAGGAACTTTGACGGATGCGTCCTACCATCATACTTCTCCGCACGTCTGGTTTGAAGTTTTTACGGCTGGGCCTTTGGACTTGCCGCAGCTCACGCAGTGAACGCAGGGCAGCCCTCTGCGTCTGACGCAAGTCGCCTGCTCCTCCGGGCGCGCGCATGTCAACAGAAGGCCCAGCGGCTTGTCGGATCGACGTCGCGCTTCTCTTCGGCGCTCGATGCGAAGTTCGAGCGTCCTCTTGTTGTCGCTCATGAAGAACTTGGCGCTGATCGCGGCGAGCTCGTGGATCCGACGACGCGGTGGAGTCGCTGTCGAGGTGGATCCGGTGAGTCGGCGATCTTGGCCTCCGTGGCGGAGAGTGCACGGTGGTTGCACCTCCGACAGTGTCGTCGCCACCGGCTCGTGCCTTGTCGTCTTGCTGCGGCAACGATGGCATTGGTTGCCGCGGAGCGTCGCCGTTGGCAAAGCCGATGAGGCTCTGGATAGTGGCCCTCCACTCGTCGACCTTGTCGGCCGTTGGAGGGTAGTCGAGGAGTGAGCTCTCGCCAGAGCTTCTGCTGGAGTAGTGGGCGGCATTGGCGAACGGTGCGAGGAGCGGGATATGCTCGGACTTCTAACTACGTTAGAAGGAGCAGCACCCCGTCCAGGCGACCGTATCTCACTCGTGCCAGCATGTTGGCGCGCATGCTGGCCTTGAGGGTCTCGATCCAACGAACGTATGGCATTGTGAACGCCATGACGTTGTTGGTCCCGCTCCTGAGATGGGCGCGGGGGATGCGCGGACGCCGATGTTTGCGGTGCCTTGTCCTTGGACTTGGCAACGTCGCGAACACCTTCGTCGGCGCCCGTTCCTCCGCCAGCGTCTGCCCCACCACCCGTTTGTTGCGGTGAGGGTGGGTACGACGCGGACGGCTCTGCGGCCGCCGAAGCCTTCTTCGGTGGCATGTTGAGGAAGATGTTGATGACGCTGCTCGTGTGAACGCCGGATCAGATTCACACAGCCTCGACGCCTTTACCTGGGCGCGCCAAAGATGTCGGGAGGCTGATCGTACCCACGGACACCTATGGGGCCGTGAGCAGGCCCCTTGTGGTTCGGAGGGCGGAGATCGCACGAAGAGCGGATCGAGGCGAGGCACACGGCGGTTTACCCAGCCGGAGCTCTCGGGAGAGATAAAACTCCTCTGCTGCTTGTTTGATGTATTGTGTTCTTGCTAGGGAGCGATGAGAGCTACAAAACCTAGCGTGAGTGTATCTGGTCTCGAGTGAGTCGAACGAACCGAACCAGCCGAACCCTTTCTATATTGTGCATGGGCCTCCTTTTATATGCTCAAGGGGTCTCCGATAGGTGGCAACATAGACGAGGGTACAGATGTAAAAACAGGAGTTGGTACACCTACCGAGCGATTATGCGATGCAAAATACCTAACTTTCGACGGCAAGGGACAAAGCAATAAATGCCCGTCGATTGTCGCCCAAACAGTGCAACAAAGACCGTCAGTGCGCCTCGCTTCGCCACGATGGCAAGCTTGTCGGCGCCGCTTATCGCTGCTCTCCGGCTGGCTGCACCCGCCGACACGCAGCGCATGGAACGGCCCCATGGCGACACGTCGGCTGGATGAGCTGGGCGGAGATGGAGAGAGGTTGCATGCCGCGGCAAAGCGCCTTGCAGCGGCCGAATCCTGTCGCGTCCGGAGGCTTGTCGCTCCGGGCCTTCCCGGCAAGCTCCTCTTGCCGGGCCTTGTCTTCTGCATGCCTTGGCGGCCTTCCCGACAAGCTCCTCTTGTCGGGGCCTTGTCTTCTTAATCAAATACTTTGTTCTTGAATGGCTCCAAAGGAGCGCGGAGGATCTTTGGCGACGACGAGGCAAACCCTGCCGCTGGGTGCAAGAATCGTGCTGCAATGCACGGGATACTAGGGTACCCCTACTCTAGTACACCAACACTGACGATAATGCAGGGTTGAAGGAATTGTATGTGAGAGGCATGTACAAAAGCCTCAAAGGGCATCAGGCTCTTTGTGATGTGCTTAAGAAGCAAATCCTCAACAGGAACCCTAGGAAAGAGGGTATTGCCTTTGAGAAGAAACTCAATGCTGATGGGACCTACTGAAAACCTGGCAGTATCCCAAAACCTCATGGGTTGCTACGAAAGGACCTCCTATAGATCCATCCACTTTATCTGGCTTTACATGTGAATCTTCACATTCATCTGATAAGTTATTTGACTCCAACTATAAACTGTTCAAAAATTAGAATGGTGAAGTATTTGCTTGATATGTTGGAACTAACTGCAGGAATGGTCCCCCTATGAAGAAAATCTGGGTTCCCAAAAGGTGCCTTGAAAATATTCAAGTGAATGTTCTCATGACACCATCTGTGAAGAATAGGAACCCCTGATCAAATTCTTCATATGGATCAAAGTCTTTATATGGATCCAAGTCCTCATATGTACCAAATTCTTTATATGGATCAAATTCCTCACATGGATCCAAATCCTCATATGAGCATCATCGTGCTAACACTTCAAGTTTCGTAGAGGAAATCTAAGAGCTATGAATATGTGCATTATTCTTCAAATCATTATGTTCATAAGTCATTAAAGAATTTCTGTGCTTATTCATACTAGTAGGCTTGCACGTGCAACGCATGTATGGGCATTAGAATGCCATCAAATAATTATTAAAAAAATATGTTACACATATAATATGTATCTCAACCGATATAATTTTTTAAAAAAACATACATTTATTTTGTCAAGCTCATGTTTTTGGATATCATTCCAAGATACGAAGAAAAAAAGACCATCGGTACATCCAGCACAAAGAAAATACCAAGACATGAAAAGAAATTTAGCCACATGTTTCCATTTGAGCGGACCGTTAATTATGTTTCCCATAAAGTACGTATTTTCTGTTCAGAATTCAGATAGCTTACAGATCAACAGAGAGCATAAAAGATGTCAGTGTATTAGAAAGTGTGAGATAGGTGGGGGATACAAATAAAAACTTACTTCAAGTTTAAAATAAATATAGGTTGTGCTTGCCATTACCCACAAACAGTTACCTGATTGTGAAATAGAAGAACAACACGTACCATTTCTGAAAAGCACAATACGTACCATTACCCACAAACAGTTACCTTAAATGAAGAAGCAATCATGCACTTTGTAATCATGAAAGATCTAGTAATCTACTCCCTCCGTTCCCAAATATTTGTCTTTCTAGCCATCTCAAATGGACTACAACATACAGATGTATGTAGACATGTTTTAAAGTGTAGATTCACTCATTTTGCTCTATATGTAGTCACTTGTTGAAATCTCTAGAAAGACAATTATTTAGGAATGAAGGGAGTAGTTGCTTACTTGGCAGTTTGGTGCTACTTATTAAATAAATAAAGGTGTGAAAACCCTATTGTCCCATGAAAGTTGCGCCAGTTCCATAGTATCACTGGGTTATAAATATGAAGGAGACACAAATTAGCCATAGTGACGTTTCTACCTTGTGTTAAGCTGGGATATAGGTACTACAAATGGAGAGGTGTTTTGTTCCTAATAATGAAGCAGTGTATTTTTGCATCACCTGGTCCAAGCTGAGCTGAAAATACATAGATCCATAAAATCATTATATAGCACCCCTAAAATAGAAGCAAAGCATTGTCATACCACTATATACCCTATAAACAGGCCAAAATCAAAACCATTAGTCACAATAAGCAACTTACGCATATGAACATACCAAATATCCTATTGTTGTTCTAGCTTGGGCCTACTATATTTTTCCCAATTTTTGATGAGTTTTTTAGGTCCTTACAAGGAGAATGATCCCCTGACGGGAACAGATGCCCATCTGCATTTTGGAAGTAAAAAAGGTTAACAACCTATAACAGGCACTAAGCAAATCAATGAAGGAGCAAAAGCCCCGATTTCAAATTATTTACAGGAAAATTGATGAGAGGAAGGAGCATCAACATTGGGGTTAATTTCAGAATAAACTATAATTTGAACTCGTAGCATGGCATGTACTCCCTCCGTTCCTAAATAATTGTCTTTCTAGAGATTTCAACAAGTGACTACATACGGAGCAAAATGAATGAATCTACACTCTAAAACATGTCTACATACATCCGTATGTTGTAGTCCATTTGAGATGGCTAGAAAGACAATTATTTGGGAACGGAGGGAGTATATATTAGCTCGGAATTGCAAAAGGGGGTGAACCAAATAATGGATCTTCATGCTCATGCTACTTGCCAAGTGTTGAAATGTGTAACAGATCCATGCATATATAGTTAATCTGGATATGCCAAACAATGGATCTTCATACAAATGCTACTTGCTAAATAATGAAACCAAATAAGACATCTTCGTAATTATACACAAATCAGTACCATGGTTCATTATTCTGCATACTACCGAGCTATGCAATGTGTAAGTTATGTCTGTTTTTCAGTCCAGTCAAGTTTTTATTGCAAATCCAATATTTATTCGTTCAAAAGTTGAGTTCGCCAGAAGTTCATGCTTCATTACTAGCAAGCTATACAGTTTTCCTTCTCCATCCTATAATTTCCTGTTATTTGGTGAAGTACAAAGTGAGTACATTAAGTTTCACAATGATTAAGTAGGTTTAATTCCCCTTTATCTACTGCAACAACATGCTTCTTTAGTCTGAAAATTGATGCATTTATCACATTGTAATATGTAATTCAATGAGATCAGCTGAACTGAAAAAAGTTGATTGAAGAGTGGAAGCATCAGTCTATTACCTTCGGTTCTTTACGAACAAACGGTTGCTTGCAATCTTGATCTAGTGCGGCCGCTGGGCTCATGTCGGTCCGGTCGCTCCTGTCGCTCATGTCATATTATTTCTACAATGACTATTTTGGACATTAGTATCGAAGAAATCATTCCTCGAAACCGAAGACGAAACAAACAAGGTCTACGTGTCCAAGCTAAAATTTGCGCCTTTTTTACTTTCCACATCGTCGAAATTAACGCTATTAATTTCTTCTATCCTTATATATCCGGTGTATATCTCACTTAGCATGTTATGACCGGCCAGGTCTATGGCCGCAGGAGGCCCACTAGGCAAACTTAGCCCTCAAGTTATCTTAGTTTTATTTTATATCGTGGTTATATATACGACTTGTAAGACTATTTTGAGAATTAAGCAATAAGACTATTTCTATTGCCCGGCTCCCAGAGGAGCCGGAACCCTAAAACCCTAGCCGCCTCTGTCTCATGGTGCGCCCCACGCGCAAAGGGCGGTGCCTCGCCCAGCAGCCGCCCGGCCGAGCCTCGCCCCTCTCCCTCTTTCCCCTACAGCCTCCGGCCAAGACCGGGCAGAACCCTAGCTCCTAACACCTTGGTATCAGGTACCCGGGTTTCGACCATGTCTTCACCGCCTCCAAACCCGCCACCACCACAGCCGTCGCTGCCCAACGCCTCCCCTACCGCCGCTGCCACCGATTCCACCAACGCCGCCGCTGCGTCGCCGGGCTCCACGACCTCCCTATCGGCGCCGATCTCCCCCGCACCCGGCACCATGCCGGGCCAGGGCCAGCCGCAAACCCCCATCCAGCAATCACCGCCGTCGCCTCCCCCAGCGCCGCAACAGTTCACACCTGAGGCCATGGCCGGCGTGCTCAACGACCTGGTCGCCGCGGTCCAGCCGCCTCTACTTGGCGAGCCCGTACGGGCCACCCCCACTGCTTCATCCGGCCGCGCCCGCGGGCCAGCAGGCACTGCCGTGGTACTCAGTACCGACGGCCATCACCGGCGGCTACCCGGCGCTTCCCCCACCGGCGGTTTCGACGCCGCCGCCAGCGCGATGGCGACGCCGTTCGCGGTGCCAACCGCGCCACCCGCCACCACCCAGGGACCGCAGTGGCCGACCTGGGCCCCGCCGCCCGCGCCGTCCCTCCCGGCGGCAACGGTGCAGGTTCCACCACCGCCCCCGCCCAACCCTAGCCTGGGCCGGTCCTCGCCGAGCGGCCTTCCGATCCAGGAGGTCCGCTTCCCTTCGTCACCGTCGCCACTTCCCGGCTGGCTCCACGGGCCACCGTCGGCTTCCAGGGAGGCCCGACCGCCGTCAGGGTTCAAGTTGCAGCCCGAGGCGTCGGGCGCCACAGGGAACTACGTCGGCCCTTCCACCCTGGACCAAGTTCCATCATCAGCCCTCCGTACTGCCGAGGCAGTGGGCCAGGGCGCGCCACACCAGCAGCCGCCCCGGTTCGCCAAGATCGACTTCGCCACGTATGACGGTTCGGACGACCCGCTTAACTGGCTCAACCAGTGTGACCAGTTCTTCCACGGACAGCGCACGCCCGCGTCGGAGTGCACTTGGCTGGCTTCCTACCATCTCCGCGGGGCCGCCCAGACATGGTACTACGCCCTCGAGCAGGACGAGGGCGGCATGCCACCGTGGGATCGCTTCCGCGAGCTATGTCTTCTTCGGTTCGGACCACCGGTACGTGGGAGCCGCTTGGCCGAGTTGGGCCGCCTGCCTTTCACCTCCACGGTGCAGGATTTCGCCGACCGCTTCCAGGCCCTAGCATGCCACACGCCTGGTGTGACGGCCTTACAGCGGGCGGAGCTCTTCGTCGGCGGCCTTCCCGACCACATCCGCGTGGACGTCGAGATGAAGGGGACACAAGACCTTCAGACGGCCATGTACTATGCTCGGGCTTTCGAGCAGCGTGCCCAAGCTTTGACGCGGCCATCGGCGCCACGTGGGGGCCAGCCCCCGGCCGCCTCCGGCAACGCCGGCATCCTCCACCGCCCGGCCAGCAGCCACCCCGGCGCCCGGCAGCGGCCGTTCGAGCGCCTTACTCGGCGTGCAGGCGGAAATTGAACGCCCGGCGCTTGGGCCTGTGCTTCAACTGCGATGCGCCCTATGCGGCGGGCCATGTCTTCCCGCGCCTCTTCTACTTGGAGACGACAGACGAGACCGAGGATGACACCCCGGAGGATGGCCTCGGCGCCCCAGCCCTTGCGGAGCCCGCAACGGCACCCGCGCCTGCCCCGGCTACCGCCCTCGTGGTGTCACTTCACGCGCTGGCCGGCATCCGTGACGAACGGACGATGCTCTTACCGGTCATGATCCATGGCGAGCGCTGGTGGCCCTCACGGACCACGAGTTCCACGCATAATTTCCTGCCGGAGGCCACCCTGCGGCGCCTTGCACTACCGCCGACCGGAGGGGAGCAGTTGTGGGTCACTGTCGCTAATGGCGACCGTCTACGCTGCCACGGGCTCGCCCGCGACGTGCCCATCACTATCAGCGACGAGCACTTCACCATCACCTGCGCCGGCATCGACTTGGGTTGCTTCGACTTCATCCTCGGCGTCGACTTCTTGCGCATGTTGGGTCCCATTCTCTGGGACTTCGACGCGCTGACGATGACCTTCTGGCGTTTGGGTCATCGCATTCGGTGGGACGGCATTGGGGGTGCCGCGCCCGCACCCCCTCTTCAGCTGGCCGCGACCACCGCCGAGGCCGAGCATCCGCTCTTGGACGACCTCCTGCAGCAGCACCGGGATCTCTTTGAGGAGCCACAGGGCCTGCCACCGGCCCGGATCCGTATTCACCTCCTTCCGGGATCGGCCCCTGTGGCCGTACGGCTTTACCGGTATCCGCAGCTGCAGAAGGATGAGTTGGAGCGGCAGTGTGCACTAATGCTTGCCGCCGGCATCATCTGCATCTCCAAGTCACCATTCACAGCGCCGGTCCTCCTCGTGCATAAGTCAGATGGCACGTGGCGTTTCTGCATCGACTATCGCTCCCTTAATGCTCTCACATTGAAGGACAAGTTTCCTATTCCGGTTGTCGATGAGCTTCGCGACGAGCTGCATGGGGCGCGCTTCTTCACCAAGCTGGATCTCTGGTCCGGGTATCATCAGGTGTGCATGCACCCGGATGACATCGCCAAGACGGCGTTTCGGACTCACCATGGCCACTTTGAGTTCTTGGTGATGCCCTTTGGCCTCTCCAACGCCCCGGCGAACTTTCAGGCATTGATGAATGATGTCCTACGACCCTAGTTGCGTCGGTTTGTGCTTGTTTTCTTTGATGACATTCTTATCTACAGTGCCTCTTGGGCAGAGCACCTCCAGCATGTGGCTATCGTCTTCAACGAGCTTCGGGCGCATCATCTTCATCTTAAGCGCTCGAAGTGCTCGTTCGGGACACTTTCTGTCGCTTACCTCTGCCACTTCATCTCGGCCGAGGGAGTGGCCATGGACGCCGACAAGGTGGCGGCCGTCGCCGCTGGCCGGTCTGCGATCTCCAGCGGGCTCTTGGCGGGTTCCTTGGCCTCATGAGGTACTACGGAAGTTCATCCGGGAATTTGGCCTCATCGCGGCCCCGCTCACGCGTCTTCTCCATCGCGACGCCTTCTCTTGGGATGAGGAGGCCACTACAGCGTTCGAGGCCCTCAAGGGGGCCCTCACGACGGGACCCGTCCTGCAGATGCCGGATTTCGACCTCCCATTCACCGTCGACTGCGACGCCTCCGGTGCGGGGTTCGGTGCGGTCCTTCATGAGGGCGATGGACCCCTAGCTTTCTTCAGCCGCCCCTTTGCCACACACCATCTTAAGCTGGCGGCTTATGAGCATGAGCTCATTGGGTTGGTGCAGACAGTACGCCATTGGTGGCCCTATCTTTGGGGTCGTTCCTTCCGGATCCATACGGACCATTACTGACCTCAAGTTCATCTTTGGATCGAGAGGCTCTCGACGGTACCCCAAAGACAGTTGGATCGATAAACTCTTTGGGTTTGACTTCACCGTCGAGTACCGGCGGGTCGCCTTAACACCGTCGCCCGACGCCCGTCTCGGCGTGGCGCCCGATGTGGACGGCAGTGCGGCGGAGGGGCGGCCTTACGCATCATCACCGGCCCTCCTTCGCCCTCTACGCCGACATCCGACCAGGCGACCGCTGCCGCGACCGACTCCCTCCTCCTGCGGCCCGGCGGCTGGCGGTGGAGAGCTGGAGGAGCCGTGGCGCCCTCGCCGATGGCCTGCTCCTCCATGGGCGCAGGGTCTTTGTTCGGCGCCTGACGATCTTCGCCCGGCAGGTGCTGCGCCTCGCCCACTTTCGGTGGGCCATGAAGTGCGAAGACACTCCATCGTCTCGCGCCGACTTCTACATTCCGGTGATCATGCCACAGTCCGTGACTGATGCGGTCTTGTGTGGCGTGCGGCGCAACAAAACGGAGACTCTACGGCCGGCTGGCATGCTTCAGCCCTTGGAGGTACCATCTTAGGTTTGGGCGGACATCTCCATGGACTTCATCGAGGGCCTTCCCAAGGTGGGCGGCAAGTCCGTCATTCTCACGGTGGTCGACCTCTTCTCCAAGTATGCTCACTTCATCGCACTTGGCCATCCCTATACAACGACGTCTGTCGCGCGGGCCTTCTTCGATGGCATTGTCCGTCTCCACGGGTCCCCTTCTTCGATCGTCAGTGATCGGGACCCCGTGTTCACGGGACACGTGTGGTGCGACCTTTTCCGGCTGGCGGGCGTGAAGCTACGCCTGAGCACAGCCTTCCACCCTCAGACGGACGACCAGTCTGAGATCGTTAACAAGGTGATTGCCATGTATTTGCGTTGTGTTACAGGTGATCGACCTCGCGCATGGGTGGACTGGCTCTCGTCGGTGAATCTTTGCTACAACACCTCTTGTCACTCCGCCCTCCGGTACTCGCCCTTTGAGGTGGTGTATGGCCGGCCACCCCCGCCGATCCTTCCGGTTGATCCGGCCTTGGCACGGACCGAGCAGCCGGGGCTCTTCTGAGGAGCCGTGATGAGATGCTCGCGGAAGTCCGGCAACGGCTCCCTCTGAGCCCAAAGATTGGCCAAACATTACTATGATGGCCACCATCGCGGCGGAGTTCGCGGTGGGTGATTGGGTGCGCTGCGTCTACTTCATCGCTCTACACGGTCCTTGGACCCATCGCGAGGAGGAAGCTTCGGTCCTCGCTATGCCGGGTCCCTTTGCTATCCTGGAAACGCATTGGGAAAGTGGCTTACCGTCTTGACTCGGCGGTGCGCGGATCCATGATGTCTTCCATGTCGGGCTGCTCAAGCCATTCATGACGAGCCACCAGCGGCACCAAGCACTTCCACCGATCACGGACGGCGTCTCCTTCACGAGCGAGAGAAGGCGTTGAAGGCTCACCATGACGAGGCTCTGGTACGTGTTGATTGATGGACTGGACTACGGAGGAGGACGCTACTTGGGAGCAGCGAGGAGTTCCGCCAAGACACTACCCCGACTTTCAGCTCGAGGACGAGCTGTTTGCGCAGGCGGGGAGAGATGTTATGACCGGCCAGGTCTATGGCCGCAGGAGGCCCACTGGGCAAACTTAGCCCTCAAGTTATCTTAGTTTTATTTCATATCGTGGTTATATATACGACTTGTAAGACTATTTTGAGAATTAAGCAATAAGACTATTTCTATTGCCCGGCTCCCAGAGGAGCCGGAACCCTAAAACCTTAGCCACCTCCTGTCTCCGCCGTTGCCCCACGCGCAAGGACGGCGCCTCGCCGCCGGCCGCCGCGCTCAAGCCCTCGCCCCTCTCCCTCTTTCCCCTACAGCCTCCAGCCAAGACCGGGCAGAACCCTAGCTCCTAACATAGCATCATCCTCTAATATTTAAGAATGCACTCCTACAAATATAATGGTTGATGCAAAGACCGTGAATCACTCACTTGAAATCAAACAAGCAATCTGCAGTTTATTTTGTATGTCCCTTCGATACTTGAACTGCTACCTTTATTACATGCATAAAGAAGTTGTTTAGATACCTGGAGAACACAGGAGAAAAGTATTATAGCAAAGAAAGGCCAACATTTCCCAATGTTATTGACTATGGGGATGGTACCAGGTTTGAGCTGCCAAGGAGGTGCCTGATGACCACCACTACTCGGTATCTTTTCCTTTGGCACTGTCCAAATGTTCTTGATTTCAGTCGTGATCCAATCATGCTATGGTGACCCTGTTGGACATGTAAACAGGATAAGAGTAAAATGGGTAACCACTAATACATCAAAGAAAGCACAAGGAAGAAGGCGAAGACTAAAGATTGTCACCGATAGAAGCAAGTTTTCCCCTTGGCATTGGCATCCAACTCATTAGGCATAGATTAATTATCGATAAGTGCAAGTCAAAAAGCTTTCAAAGAACTTGAGAACTGAGCCACGAAGACTAACATTGTCAATAGTGGAGGACGATAAAAATTAAGGTGGGTCGGACTCTAAACTCTAGTTTACAAAAAAGTTTGATGCAAAGCAAAAACAAAGAACTTGGATGTCTGGCTCGATGACCTCTGGATCATGGCATCACCACCGTGCAAGCCATGCGAGTTGATTTTTGCCAACAAACAAACAAGTAGCACGTACACATGCGAGTATAGAAACCATGACGTACCTCCCGCTCCCGGAACTGGAAGCGACCTCACAGGAAGGGACACGCCATGTCTTCCCCACCGTCTTCTCTTTTCCAGCCGACGATGCTGACTCAATTTCACATATAGCCGCACAACAGAACCACTAAACGTGATCCTACCGAACGACAGCTGAAACACATCATGAAGTACGATCTTTCACAGATCTACATACTTGTATGTTTGTATTATCAAATCACACAAAGATAAAAAAAACTTTTCCACAAGCAAAATTGGTCACTCACAAGCTTTTACGCAACCAAGTTCAGATCAAACAACATGTATTATCAGATCAAACAATAGCTCCAGCGATCTGGGCGACACCTGCTGTCTTGACTTCGTCGAACAGAGGCTCACTTGAGGAGGGCGTATTTGAGACGCAGTGGGTGGCACGATGAAGGCGCTGAGTGGGGCCGCGGTGGGCGGCTCGGGGCTGGGGCGCCACGGAGCGAGGCCGTGCTCGAGCGAGTCGAGGGCGGAGTCACTGAGGGAGGGCCTGAGGAGCGGCGTCGGCTGGTGCCGAGCGGGCGTCCGAGAGAGGGCCCGGCGGCCGGCGGCAAGACGGTGCCGTAGTGGCCAGGGTCGAGCGGGAGACGCCCGAGCGGAGGTGGTTTCCGCGACTCGTGCGTGGGAGGTGGGGCGTCGCTTTTTTTTGTTGGCCAGATAGGATGCGGGGGTGGCAGAGTTTCGTCCGCCCACGTAAATTGCTAAACGTACACAGGTGAGGATTAATTTTAATGTGGACGGTTAGATCTAATTAGGTGAATCAGATCATGAGGTGGTGTTTTTTTTTAAACTATGAGGTGGTGTTTTCTCTGGACTGTTATGTGTACATGTTTTTGGGTGCGTTTAGGAATGAATATGTTTGTTTGTTTAATAGTAGTAGAGATGCATACTCCAACCCCTTTTTTGTGAAACGAACTGCACTGGCTTCAATGTCACCATTCTCTTATGGAGCTCACAGAATGATGAACTCTTTGCCACCCCTCCAAGTGTGGGTGGTGAAGAAAAAGAACTAATCTCTTATGCAGGGTCAGGTCTCCAAACAAACTTGAATGTCCGAAGAATTTGCTGGAGACCTGAATATGCTTGAAAGGACGCAAGCTAAATATGAAGAAATGAATTCTCATTTCTCTCATCCTTATACTGCTATATCTGTTGTACTGCTTGATGAAATTCAATCTGATGAATTTGATGTCATATTCTTCAGTGATGAAGTATATGAGTTCATAAGATGCACAAATTCATCTACAGGATTATCAACCCAAAGCTACCGATTGGGTCCTCGACAGTGGATGTACAAATCACATGACCGGTGACAAGAACTTATTGATGCACACTGCTTTATCTCCATCGCATCTGAAGCATATCACCTACGCTGACAAAGGCAAAAGCAAGGTATGGGGTCTAGATAGGGTTGCAATCTCAAAGGATCGACACATGGACAAAGTCATGCTTGTCGAGTCCCTAGGATTCAACCTCATGTCTGTCTCAATGCTTTGTGATCTTGATATGGTTGTCGTCTTTGGCAAATATTGTTGCATTGTGCTCATGATATATGACAATTCCAAAGTCTTCGAAGGCTTTAGGAGAGGAGACTTGTATATTGTTGATTTCTCTACAGGGCCACAACCTGCCACATGTCTACTTGTAAAAGCTTCAGAAGGCTGGCTATGGCATCGACGATTAGGTCATGCTGGCATGAGGAACTTACATACACTCGCGAAGAAGAAGCACGTCATTGGCATCAAGGGTGTCAAATTCCTCAAAGATCATCTTTGTGGGGCTTGTGAGGCTGGAAAGATGACCAGATCCAAGCATCCCTCGAAGACTATCATGTCTACAACTCATCCTTTTGAATTGCTTCACATGGATCTCTTTGGCCCTACTCATTATGCCACACTAACAAATGCAACATCTCTATATGGCTTTGTTATTGTTGATGATTATTCTGGTTACAACTAGGTGCATATCATCACTTACAAAACTGAAGTGTAGGAAGTCTTCAAACGATTTTCCTCAAGAGTATCAACGAATTTTGGTGTGAAGATCAAGCATATCCAGAGCGACAGTGGGACCGAGTTCAAGAGTACTGGTCTTGATGACTATCTTGATGAACTTGGTATTACTCACGAGTTATCTGCCCCATACACTGCTCAGCAGAATGGCGTCGTGGAGCACAAGAACAAGACTCTCATTGAGATGGCTCGCACCATGCTTGGTGAATACAAGACACCTCGTCACTTCTGGCCTGAGGCTATTGATACTGCATGCCACATCATCAACAGGGCATGTCTTCACAAATTCTTCAAGAAGACCTCATATGAACTCCTCACTGACAAGAAACCCAATGTGAGTTATTTCAAAGTCTTCGGTGCTAAATGTTGGATTATAGACCCACATCACAATTCCAAATGTGCACCAAAAGCACATGAAGGTCTTATGCTTGGTTACAGAAAGGACTCGCACACCTACAGTCTTCAACACCTATCACCACAAGGTTGTTGAAACTGTAGATGTGCGGTTCGATGAGACTAGCGGCTCACAAAGAGAGCACCTACCTCCTGTGCTAGATGAAATGCCACCTGAGGAATCCATCAAGTTCAGGGCTACTGAGGATGTCATACCCACTGAAGAATCTGACGAAGAAGTCATTCCAGAACGTGAAGAAAACCATGTTGGTGCATCTGAGGAAAATGGCTCTGAAGAAAATGCCGAGCCCACTCAAAGTCGTCAACCTGCTCATCCTCACGTTGCAAATGAAGTGCAAATTGAGAGAATCATCGACGACATCAACGCACCAGGTCCTCTCACACGCTCAAAAGCTTCACATTTGTTTAACTTTTGTGGGCACTTCGGTTTTTTCTCTATCACAGAGCCCACCAAAGTTGATGAAGCATTTCTGGAGCCTGAGTGGATTCAAGCGATGCAAGAGGAATTACATCAATTCGAGCTCAACAATGTATGGGAGCTTATCAAGCGACCAGGCCCACGCAGGCACAACATCATCAGTACCAAATGGATCTACCACAACAAGCAAGACGAAAGTGGCCTAGTAGTGAGGAATAAGGCTCGTCTTGTAGCTCAATGCTACACACAGGTTGAAGGAATTGATTTCGATGAAACTTTTACACTTGTCGCTAGAATTGAGGCTATTCGCATATTGCTTGCTTATTCTAACCATCATAATATCATATTATATCAAATGGATGTGAAAAGTGCATTCCTCAATGGTAAGCTTGAGGAAGAAGTATATGTTGCTTAACCACCAGGTTTTGAAGATTCTAAGCATCTTGACAAAGTCTTCAGACTCAATAAGGCTCTCTATGGCCTCAAGCAGGCCCTTCGAGCATGGTATGATACACTGAAGGAATTCCTCATGAAGAAAGGCTTCAAACCCGGTTCACTTGACCCAACTCTTTTCACCAAAACTTATAATGATGAATTATTCATGTGCCAAATATATGTTGATGATATTATCTTTGGTTGTACTAACCAACGTTATAGTGACGAATTTGCCTATATGATGAGTGAGGAATATCAAATGTCTATGATGGGAGAATTGAAATTCTTCTTATATCTTCAAATTCGTCAACAACACAATGGCATCTTCATATCTCAAGAGAAATACCTCAAGGATGTGCTGAGGAAATTCGGCATGCAAGATTGCAAAGGCGTCAAAATCCCTATGCCCACAAATGGCCATCTATACGCACCGATGAAAATGGTAAAGACTTTTATCAAAAGGTATACCGCTCCATGATTGGCTCTTTATTGTATCTATGTGCATCTAGGCCAGATATTATGCTTAGTGTTTGCATGTGTGTCTGTTTTCAAGCTACGCCGAAGGAATCACACCATAAGGTTGTGAAACATATTCTTTGATATCTAGCTCACACTCCAGCACTTGGATTATGGTATCCCAAGGGCTCGGCTTTTGATCTCATTGGATATTCTGACTCTGACTATGCTGGTGATCGAGTGGATCGCAAGTCAACATCAGGCACATGCCATTTTCTCGGACGATCCTTAGTATGTTGGTCCTCGAAGAAACAGAACTGCGTATCACTCTCTACTGTTGAAGCTGAGTACATTGCTGCTGGTTCTTGTTGTGCTCAATTGCTATGGATGAAGCAAACCCTCAAGGACTATGACATCAATATGAAGAATGTTCCACTCTACTGCGACAACGAGAGTTCCATCAAGATTGCTCATAACCCAGTTCAACACTCGAAGATTAAGCACATCCAGATTCGTCATCATTTTCTTCATGATCATGTGTTGAAGGGCGACATCTCCATGACCACGTGAAGACTGAAGAACAGCTAGCGACTATCTTCACAAAGCCCTTAGATGAGAAGATATTTAGCAAGTTGCGGTGTGAGCTAAATATCTTAGAATCTTCTAATGTTCTTTGAAAGGACACACATCCTAACACTTATGAAAAATTGATGACTTAGATGTGCAACACACGAAGTAACATTTTTGTTCAGTCAATGAAGACTAACCCTCTAAGTGTGAAGAAATTAATGAAGAATTTGATTCTCAAAGCCCTACGACAATTGTACGCGGCGTTTGAAATCATCATTCTTATATGGTGGGTCACGCCACCAAAAAAAGTTGAAAATCTTCAATTTGAGTTTTTCTTCATTTTGCAAATTCTTCAACTTTTCAAGTGGTGTGAGAGAGAGAGAGAGTTTTCATGTCCTCAACAACATTCACTTATAGCTAATTCTTCAAGTTGATTTTCATCCAAGTGAATGTGATCGGACCCGTTCCCCCTCTATGCTAAACTCAACCCAGTCTATTCACAAATTCTTCATGTGCGTTCTATTTGAAACCCGTTCAAAACCTTCACTGTGTCCTTGACAGCTAAAGAATTTGCAAACGAAAACTTAAAAAAAATTACATCTGAATTTTCGGCTGTTGCCTCTCAAACCGTTCTGCATCCCACGATGGATTAAACAACTCACCCATGATCTCCACCTCTCTGTACATGGGTGACACATGTCGTTAGAAGAGTAAGGGTCAGGGGCATGTTCGTCCAAATTCTTCGGACGGGAAGTTTTCCACCGTGGCTACAAATACCCCTCCCTTTCCTCAGACCTCATTTACTCTGCCCCACTGCTACTTCCCTCACTCGAGCTATCAAACCTAGCGCCGCTATTACACTCCATCATCGCCGGTGAGGAAGAGCTTCACTGCCTCGACCTCGTCATCGTCTTACTCGCGCCGGCCGCGGAAATCTTCACTTCGTCGCCGTCGTAGTTGTCTCCCGCCACCGAGTTAGGGCATGGGAGATCTGAACTAACGAACTTCTCCAACTCCACTCCTAGTTCGTCGTGTTCTTCGTCCAGGGTAATTAAAATTTGATTTTACTGCCCTACTTTGATTCTTATGATTTCCACAAAATCTTCAAAAGGTGTGTATTCTTCAATTTCCCATTTCTTAAACACCCAGTTGCATCAGTACCTTGATTTGCTTCTATAAGCTGTGTTTTTCTTCAAGATTCCTCAATTGTGTGGATTTTCAAATCTATACAACTCTGGAACCTAAGTCAAGAACGCTTAGTGAAATTCCTCAAGACACCCATGGTCAAATTCCTCAAACTTGATACTTTTGAAAAAATTCTGAGAATGCATATGACCTCTCCAAATTCTTTGCACCGATACTCTGTTCACAGGTACAAAATGTCTGCTCCTGAATCACTAGGTTCTCATCAACTTAACTCATTTGCAGCCTTCCTCGAAGATAAGTTGCACACTTCCTCAGAAACATCCATTGTTCAAAAATCCTCAAGTGAAGAAAATGGCTGATGGGAAAAGACCTCAGAAGGGAGGAAAGAAACCAGAGTCCAACACTGCTTTTGAGATCCCTAAGGATATATATGCTGGGTACTGTAGTCCTGATGAAGCAACTCATGGCAAAGAAAACAAGAATCAGCGCAAAGCGCATACAGAGGATTGAGAGGAGATGGACCAAGGAATGGAGGGAATATCTCTATGTCACTCCCAAGTACATGAAGAAATTCACTATACACCCTCATGTCCAAGACCTCCGTTGGCTCCGGACCAAAAGGTTCATCCCTCAAGCATCAGGTGCGGTGAGGAATTTTCCAAAGAATGGGCCAAGCGCCAAGCCAAATTGGCTAAAGTAGCAAAATAAGAAGTGAAGAAATTCAATGAGGATTCCCAAGCTGCCGCTACTGAGGCCTCTACAAGCAAGCCTAAGAAGGCTATAATGAAGAAATCTATTGTGAAGCCGAGTTCCTCAACAGTAATGCCCTCACGGCCAACGTCAAAGGCCTCAAGGAAAATTCCTCAGGCAACTACTTCAAGGGTAGTGCCAGTTCCCTCCGTATCCACAAAATCCTCAACTGCCGCTGCAAAGTCCTCAACACCTGTGCATCTTGCCACTGTGAACGGACTGCAGAATTTTCAATTGCTTTAGGAGCATATGCAAGTTCCTCAACTCCACCACTATCCTCAACAGGTCCAACCTTGCTGAAGGTCAAAACCACTGCCGGACGTGGATCGAGGCCAAGTCCTCATAAGAAACAAGTTGCTTTCCAAGTTCCATTTTATGATGAAGAACTCGCTGGAATCATTAGGGACAGACAGGAAAGGGCCGCTAGAGCCAAAGGCAGCTTTGTGGCTCTCATGCCGGATCCAAGGAAGATCCTAGACTTCATTGATCTATTGCACAAATATCCCAACACTCCAGTTCCCGACTTAAACCTCACACCTGGCCAAAGTCACATGTTGAACGCCTTCATCAGTGAAGAGAAATGGAAATTTCAGAAGGTCAGGCAGGTCAAGAAGGCTCAGTACAAGAAGGAGCGTTTTCTGAAGAACAATGCTGTGAACATATCTCCTGAAGAACTTGTGAATATGCAAAAGGAGATCAAAGAACTCAGTATGAATGTTAACACTTATCATGCAGATTAGCTAGGTGCCAAAGTCAGATTTGTCAAGCTTGCAAATAACCTCAAGCCTAAGGTTGCAGCTCCATCACAACAAGAAATTCCTCATGCTAAATCTTCTGCTCAGCCCACTAAAGAAATTGCAAGTGTAGCTGAAGAAAATCAGGCTGCTGAAGACACTAAGAGTACCAGGGCTGATGAAGAAATTCCAGCTCCTGAAGAAATTGCCAGGGCAACCTCCAATGTTGCGCCTGAAGATCAACAAAGGCCAGCTGAAGAATCTGATGTGCCTGAAGAAACTGAGCATGCCAGGGTGACTGCATCAGTCGTTCCTGAAGAAATTGAACCAACTCCATCTGCCTCTCTTGCAAAATATTCAAAGATGAAGAATATCACTCTTCCTTCTGCATCACAAGTGAAGAAAACTAAGGCTGCGAAGAAGGCTGATACGTCTCCAACATATCTATAATTTTTGATTGTTCCATGCTGTTATATTATCATTCTTGGATGTTTTATAATCATTTTACATCATTATTGGGTACTAACCTATTGACATTGTGCCAAGTGCTAGTTGCTATTTTCTGCATGTTTTTTACATCACAGGAAATCAATACCAAACGGAGTCCAAACACAGTGAGACTTTTTGTGGATTTTTTGGGACCAAAATACATCCAGTGGGCCTGAGAAGCACCTGTGGGGTGCTCTGAGGGGTTGTGCCCACCTCGGTGCCCCCTGGACCGACTCTTTGCTCTATAAATACCCCAATATTCCAGAAACCTGAGGGGAGTTGACGAAAATCAATTCCAGCCGCCGCAGAGTCCAGAACCACCAGATCCAATCTGGACACCATCACAGAGGGGTTCACCACTTCCATTGGTGCCTCTCCGATGATGCGTGAGTAGTTCTTTGTAGACCTTTGGGTCCGTAGTTAGTAGCTAGATGGCTTCCTCTCTCTCGTTTGATTCTCAATAAAATGGTCTCTTGGAGATCCATATGACGTAACTCTTTTTGCGGTGAGTTTGTTGGGATCGGATGGACTTTGAGTTTATGATCAGATCTATCTTTTTATCCATGAAAGTTATTTGAGTTTGTTTGATCCCTTATATGCATGATTGCTTATAGCCTTGTAATTCTTCTCCGATATTTGGGTTTTGTTTGGCTAACTTGATCTATTTATCTTGCAATGGGAAGAGGTGCTTTGTAGTGGGTTTGATCTTACGGTGCTTGATCCCAGTGACAGAAGGGGAACCGACACGTATGTATCGTTGCTACTAAGGATAAAACGATGGGGTCTATTTTTTCATAAATAGATCTTGTCTACATCATGTCATCGTTCTTATTGCATTACTCCGTTTCTCCATGAACTTAATACACTAGATGCATCTTTGGATAGCGGTCGATGTGTGGAGTAATAGTAGTAGATGCAGCGGTGAGTCGATCTACTAATCTTGGACGTGATGCCTATATAATGATCATTGCCTAGATATCATCATGATTATTTGAAGTTCTATCAATTGCCCAATAGTAATTTGTTTACCCACCATTTGCTATTTTTCTCGAGAGAAGCCACTAGTGAAACCTACGGCCCCCGGGTCTCTTTCTCATATCATTTTTCCTTTGAGATCTATTTTTCTTTGCTTTTATTTTCAGATCTATTAAGCCCAAAAATACAAAAATACCTTGCTGCAATTTATTCTTATTTATTTTATCTCGCGTTCCCAGGATCCAATCTATCATATTTTTATCACGTTGTTTGCCAATTTCTGGCGTCGCTACCCGAAAGGGATTGACAACCCCTTTTACATGTCGGGTTGCGAGTATCTGTTATTTGTGTGCAGGTGTTGTTTACATAGTGTTGCTTGGTTCTCCTACTGGTGCGATAACCTTGGTTTCATCACCGATGGAAATACCTACCGTCGTTGTGCTGCATCATCCCTTCCTCTTTGGGGAAATACCGACGTAGCTTCAAGCCGCATCAAAAGGAATTTATTGCGCCGTTGCCGGGGAGGATCTTCAGCATCTACCAGGTTCTTAATCACAAATATCATCTCCTCGCAATTATATTATTTGCCATTTGCCTCCCGTATTCCTCTCCCCCACTTCACAAAAATTTGCCGTTTTATTCACCCACCTTTTCATTCGCCGTTTTCTTGTCGGGTTTGTTTTTGAGTGCAATCTTGTTGCGTAGTCACAATGGCTCAAGAGAACACCAAGTTGTGTGATTTCTCAAATACCAACAACAATAATTTTATTGGCACTCCGATTGCTCCCGCCACTAGTGCGGAATCTTGTGATATTAATACTGCTTTGCTGAATCTTGTCATGAAAGATCAATTTTCTGGTACTCCTAATAAGGATGCCGCGTCCCATCTTAACACATTCATGGAATTATGCGATATGCAAAAGAAAAAAATATGTGGACAATGATATTGTGAAGATGAAATTATTTCCATTTTCTTAGCGTGATTCTTCAAAAAATTGGGTTTCTTCTTTGCCTCGCAATAGTATCGATTCTTGGAATAAGTGCAAAGATGATTTTATCACTAAGTATTTTCCGCCCGCAAAAATTATTTCCCTTAGAACCCAGATCATGAGTTTCAAGCAACTTGAACATGAGCATGTTGCACAATCTTGGGAAAGGATGAAAATGATGCTAAGGAATTGACCAACTTATGGGTTAAATCTTTGGATGATCATACAAAAAAATTATGCGGGGTTGAATTTTGTTTCTTGTAATCTTTTAGATTCTGCTGCGGGTGGTACTTTTATGGAAATTACTTTGGGTGAAGCCACCAAATTGCTTGATAATATTATGGAAAATTATTCATAATGGCATACCGAAAGAGCCCCTACTAGTAAGAAAGTTAATTCGGTTGAAGCAATTTCTTCTTTGAGTGAAAAAGTTGATGCTCTTATGCAATTGGTTGCTAGTAAAAGTGCTCCCATTGATTTTGATGATACGCCTTTGTCTACTTTGATTGAGCAAAATAGTGATGCCGTAGATGTGAATTTTATCTCCCAAAATAATTTCAACAACAATGCTTATAGAGGTAATTTTAATCCTAGGCCTTTTCCTAGTAATTCCTCTAATAATTATGGTAATTCCTATGGAAATCCTTCTTATAATAATAATAGGAACACCTCTTATCTTCAGAATAATATTAAAGAATTTATCAACATGCAAAGAGTTTTCAACACTACCATAGAAGAAAAGTTGAATAAGATTGATGATTTTTCTAGAAGTGTTGATAGAATTTCTCATGATGTAGAAAATCTCAAGATGAAATTTTTTGTGCCTAAGGTTGAGGAATCAATTAAAGCTCTTTATATTTCTATGGATGAAAGTAAGAAAAGAACTGCTATGCTTAGAGCTAAAAGAGAATTTTTAGAAAAAAGCGTTTTCTAGTGATTACTTTCGTAAAAGTAATGATGATCTTAAAATGATTGGTGTTTCTTATATTAATTCCTTGTTTAGTAAAGTTAAGATTGATGAAAAAGGGACTGGAGAAGAGTCACCTTTAGCTAGAAGGTGTCCCGATAATTCGGAGGGTGAAAATCTTGTTGAGAAAATTGATGAAAGTGGGTTTGAAATGGTCAAAAATTTAACCAGTGATGTGCCCACTCTTTTGAATTACAAAGACTTTAATTATGATAGTTGATCTTTGATTGATTGTATTTCTTTGTTCCAATCAATGATAAATTCACCCATTGCTTATGAACAAAATAAAGCTTTTACTAAACATATTGTTGATGCTATGATGAAAGCTTTAGAAGAAAAGTTGGAATTAGAAGTTTCAGTTCCTAGAAAATTACATGATGAATGGGACCCTACTATCAAAGTCAAGATTAAAATTATGAGGGCTTTGCTTTGTGTGACTTGGGTGCTAGTGTTTCTACAACTCCAAAATCTTTATGTGATGTGCTTGGTCTTACCGATATTGAAGAATGTTCTTTGAATTTACACTTCGCGGATTGTACTATTAAAAAGCCCATGGGAAGAATTAATGATGTTATTATTATTGCAAATAGGAATTATGTGCCCATAGATTTTATTGTTCTTGATATTGATTGTAATCCGTCTTGTCAAATTATTCTTGGTAGACCATTTTTACGCACTATCGGTGCCGTGATTGATAAGAAAGAAGGCAATGTTAAGTTCCAATTTCCACTAAGGAAGGGTATGTAACACTTCCCTAGAACAAGAATTAGGCCACCATATGAATCAATCATGAGGGCATCTTATGGATCTCGAAACAAAGATGACAAAACTTAGATCCTTGCTTTATGCCTAGCTAAGGGCGTAAAACGATAGCGCTTGTTGGGAGGCAACCCAATGAATAACATTTAGTTTTGCCTTTTGCGAGTGTTAGCACAATTATGATACTGTTATTATTGTGTTTTTGTGTTTTAATTAGTGTTTGTGCCAAGTAAAGCCTTTAGGATCTTCTTGGATGATAGTTGTTTGATCTTGCTGAAAAACAGAAACTTTTGCGCTCACGAAAACAATTCTCATTTTTAACCAGAGCCTGATAAAATACCAATTCTTCTTGCAGAATATTAATATAAAAATATCTCAGGTTGTCCTAATTTCTCAAGATTTTTGGAGTTTCATAAGTATTCGAAATTTCCAGATTACTACAGACTGTTCTGTTTTTGACAGATTCTATTTTCTTTGTGTTGTGTGCTTGTTTAGATGATTCTATGGTTTTCTTTGATGAGTTTTTGCCATAGAAATGTCGGAATAAAATAGATATAATGCAAGAATAAAATATGAATTGGTTTGCTACAGTACTTATAGTAGTGATTTGCTTTCTTATACTAACGGATCTCACGAGGGTGTTGTTGAGTTTTGTGTGATTGAAGTTTTCAAGTTTTGGGTTATCTTACGATGGACGAAGGAATAAGGAGTAAGAAGAGCCTAAGCTTGGGGATGCCCATGTCACCCCAAGTTATTATCAAAAGAGAAGCAAGC
This sequence comes from Aegilops bicornis, assembly GCA_021605145.1. Lineage (NCBI taxonomy): Eukaryota > Viridiplantae > Streptophyta > Magnoliopsida > Poales > Poaceae > Aegilops > Aegilops bicornis. Next base: position 298,846,755 of record CM038669.1, read on the forward strand.
AACTAAGCTTGGGGATGCCCCGAGTGGCATCCCCTCTTTCTTCTAACGACCATCGATATTTTACTCGAAGCTATATTTTTATTCATCACATACTATGTGTTTTGCTTGGAGCGTCTTGAATGATATGAGTCTTTCCTTGTTTTGTTTGGTGTTTTTAGTCTCGATTCCTTGCTGGACACACCTATTTGAGAGATCCAAAATTATGCCATGACTTGTTAGAATTGCTCTCTATGCTTAACTTAAATTTTTATGAGCTATGGACTTGCTCTAGTGCTTCACTTATATCTTTTTGAGCACGGTGTGCTTTAGTATTTTTGAAGAAATGCTCTCTTACTTCACTTAGATTTATTTGAGAGTTAGTAGTTTTTTCAAGAAATTCTCTCTTGCTTCACTTAAATTAATTTGAGAGAAAGAAATATTATGCTCATGATCTTCACTTATATTTGTTTGAGCTTATCAAAAGAAACACATGAAAATTAGTTCCAAAGTGATAGATATCCAAGAAGGATATAATAAAAACTTCCATGAAGATCACTGGAAAAAATAAACTTGATTCTTAGTAATAGTTTTGAGATATGATGATGTGATATGTGAGTCATGTTGATGAGTAATTATGCTTTAGTAAGAATATTGATGTTAAGGTTTGTGATTCCCTCTGCAAGCACGAAAGTCAATAGTTATGCAATGAAATTATATCCTACTTGTGGTGCATTATTCGGTGTTAATTATGCTTAATGCTCGCTTATGAGATTATTCGTTTCTTGGTTGGTCGCTTCTCAATCTTTTGCTAGCCTTCATTCTGTACTAAGTATGATCACTACTTGTGCATCCAAAATCCTTTAAACCACTTTTGCCACATGAGTCCTCTATACCTACCTATATATGGTATTCTTTTGCCATTCTAAGCAAATTTTTATGTGCCATCTCTAGTATTCAAAATAAATTTCTCTTTTGTGTGCTCGTACCGCTCGCAAGGCGGTGAGGGGTGGCTAATATTTTCCATGCTAGACATGTTATTCTCACAATGAGTGTTTATTCTGTTAGGGAACATAGTGATTTCAAAAAAAATCCTACGCACGCACAGGATCATGGTGATGCATAGCAACAAGAGGGGAGAGTGTTGTCCACGTACCCTCGTAGACCGAAAGCGGAAGCGTTAGCACAACGCGGTTGATGTAGTCGTACGTCTTCATGATCCGACCCATCCAAGTACCGAACTACGGCACCTCCGAGTTCAGCACATGTTCAGCTCGATGACGTCCCGCGAACTCCGATCCAGCAGAGCTTCACGGGACAGTTTCGTCAGCATGACGGCGTGATGACGGTGATGATGTTGCTACCGACGCAGGGCTTTGCCTAAGCACCGCTACGATATGACCGAGGTGTAATATGGTGGAGGGGGGCACCACACACGGCTGGGATAGATCAACAGATCAACTTGTGTGTCTAGAGGTGCCCCCCGCCTGTATATAAAGGAGCAAGGGGAGGCCGGCCGGCCCTTGTGGCGCCAGGAGGAGGAGTTCTCCTCCTAGTAGGAGTAGGACTCCCCTCTTTCCTACTCCTACTAGGAGGGGGAAAGGAAGGGGGAGAAGGAGAAGGAAAGGGGGGCACCGCCCCCCCTCTCCCAGTCCAATTCAGGCCAGAGGGGGAGGGGCGCGCGGCCTGCCTAGATACCCGGATCGATCTTTACGTCTCGACCATTTCGAGACTCCTCGTCATGTCCGTGATCATATCCGGGACTCCAAACTATCTTCAGTACATCAAAACACAAAAACTCATAATACCGATCGTCACCAAACATTAAGCGCGCGGACCCTATGGGTTCGAGAACTATGTAGACATGACCGTGACACGTCTCCGGTCAATAACCAATAGCGGAACCTGGATGCTCATATTGGCTCCTACATATTCTACGAAGATCTTTATCAGTTAAGCCGCATAACAACATATGTTGTTCCTTTGTCATCGGTATGTTACTTGCCCGAGATTCAATCGTCGGTATCTCAATACCTAGTTCAATCTCGTTACCGGCAAGTCTCTTTACTCGTTCCGTAATGCATCATCCCGCAACTAACTCATTAGTCACATTGCTTGCAAGGCTTATAGTGATGTGCATTACCGAGAGGGCTAGAGATACCTCTCCGACAATCGGAGTGACAAATCCTAATCTCGAAATACGCCAACTCAACAAGTACCTTCGGAGACACCTGTAGAGCACCTTTATAATCACCCAGTTATGTTGTGACGTTTGGTAGCACACAAAGCGTTCCTCCGGTAAACGGGAGTTGCATAATCTCATACTAATAGGAACATGTATAAGTCATGAAGAAAGCAATAGCAGCATACTAAATGATCAAGTGCTAAGCTAACGGAATGGGTCAAGTCAATCACATCATTCTCCTAATGATGTGATCCCGTTAATCAAATGACAACTCATGTCCATGGCTAGGAAACTCAACCATCTTCGATTAACGAGCTAGTCAAGTAGAGACATACTAGTGACACTATGTTTGTCTATGTATTCCCACATGTATTATGTTTCCGGTTAATACAATTCTAGCATGAATAATAATCATTTATCATGATATGAGGAAATAAATAATAACTTTATTATTGCCTCTAGGGCATATTTCCTTCAGTCTCCCACTTGCACTAGAGTCAGTAATCTAGATTACACAGTAATGATTCTAACACCCATGGAGTTTTGGTGCTGATCATGTTTTGCTCGTGGAAGAGGCATAGTCAACGGGTTTGCAACATTCAGATCCGTATGTATCTTTCAAATCTCTATGTCTCCCACCTGGACTTGGTCCCGGATGGAATTGAAGCATCTCTTGATGTGCTTGGTCCTCTTGTGAAATCTGGATTCCTTTGCCAAGGCAATTGCACCAGTATTGTCACAAAAGATTTTAATTGGACCCGATGCCTAGGTATGACACCTAGATCGGATATGAACTCCTTCATCCAGAATCCTTCATTTGCTGCTTCCGAAGCAGCTATGTACTCCGCTTCACACATAGATCCCTCCATGACGCTTTGTTTAGAATTGCACCAACTGAGAGCTCCACCGTTCAATGTAAACACGTATCCGGTTTGCGATTTAGAATTGTCCAGATCAGTGTCAAAGCTTGCATCGACGTAACCATTTACGACTAGCTCTTTGTCACCTCCATAAACGAGAAACATATCCTTAGTCCTTTTCAGGTATTTCAGGATGTTACGGACCGCTGTCCGATGATCCACCTCTTGGATTACTTTGGTACCTCCCTGCTAAGCTAATAGCAAGGCACACATCAGGTCTGGTACACAACATTGCATACATGATAGAGCATATGGCTGAAGCATAGGGACATCTTTCATTTTCTCTCTATCTTCTGCAGTGGTCGGGAATTGAGTCTGACTCAATTTCACACCTTGTAACACAGGCAAGAACCCTTTCTTTGCTTGATCCATTTTGAACTTTTTCAAAACTTCGTCAAGTTATGTGCTTTGTGAAAGTCCTATCAAGAGTCTTGATCTATCTCTATAGATCTTGATGCCCAATATGTAAGCAGCTTCACCGAGGTCTTTCATTGAAAAACTCTTATTCAAGTATCCTTTTATGCTATCCAGAAATTCTATATCATTTCCAATCAGTAATATGTCATCCACATATAATATTAGAAATGCTCTGAGCTCCCACTCACTTTCTTGTAAATACAAAGCTTCTCCAAAAGTCTGTATAAAACCATATGCTTTGATCACACTATCAAAACGTTTATTCCAACTCCGAGAGGCTTGCACCAGTCCATAAATGGATCGCTGGAGCTTGCACACTTTGTTAGCCCCCTTTGGATCGACAAAATCTTCCGGTTGCATCATATACAACTCTTCTTCCAGAAATCCATTCAGGAATGCAGTTTTGACATCCATTTGCCAAATTTCATAATCATAAAATGCGGCAATTTCTAACATGATTCGAACAGACTTAAGCATCGCTACGGGTGAGAAAGTCTCATCGTAGTCAACTCCTTGAACTTGTCGAAAACCTTTTGCAACAAGTCGAGCTTTGTAGACAATAACATTACCGTCAGCGTCAGTCTTATTCTTGAAGATCCATTTATTCTCTATGGCTTGCCGATCATTGGGCAAGTCAACCAAAGTCCACACTTTGTTCTCATACATGGATCCCATCTTAGATTTCATGGCCTCAAGCCATTTGCGAATCTGGGCTCACCATCGCTTCTTCATAGTTCGTAGGTTCGCCTTGGTCAAGTAACATGACCTCCAGAATAGGATTACCGTACCACTCTGGTGCGGATCTTACTCTGGTTGACCTACGAGGTTTGGTAGTAACTTGATCTGAAGTTATATGATCATCATTAGCTTCCTCACTAATTGGTGTAGGAGTCACAGAAACAGATTTTTGTGATGAACTATTTTCCAATAAGGGAGCAGGTACAGTTACCTCGTCAAGTTCTACTTTCCTCCCACTCACTTCTTTCGAGAGAAACTCCTTCTCTAGAAAGGATCCATTCTTAGCAATGAATGTCTTGCCTTGGATCTGTGATAGAAGGTGTGCCTATGATTTCCTTTGGGTATCCTATGAAGACACATTTCTCGATTTGGGTTCGAGCTTATCAGGTTGAAGCTTTTTCACATAAGCATCGCAGCCCCAAACTTTAAGAAACAACAACTTTGGTTTCTTGCCAAACCACAGTTCGTAAGGCGTCGTCTCAACGGATTTCGATGGTGCCCTATTTAACGTGAATGCAGCCGTCTCTAAAGCATAACCCCAAAACGATAGCGGTAAATCAGTAAGAGACATCATAGATCGCACCATATCTAGTAAAGTACGATTACGACGTTCGGACACACCATTACGCTGTGGTGTTCCGGGTGGCGTGAGTTGCGAAACTATTCCGCATTGTTTCAAATGTAGACCAAACTCGTAACTCAAATATTCTCCTCCATGATCAGATCGTAGAAATTTTATTTTCCTGTTACGATGATTTTCCACTTCATTCTGAAATTCTTTGTACTTTTCAAATGTTTCAGACTTATGTTTCATTAAGTAGATATACCCAATATCTGCTCAAATCATCTATGAAGGTGAGAAAATAACGATACCCGCCGCGAGCCTCAATATTCATCGGACCACATACATCAGTATGTATGATCTCCAACAAATCTGTTGCTCGCTCCATTGTTCCGGAGAACGGCGTTTTAGTCATCTTGCCCATAAGGCATGGTTCGCAAGTACCAAGTGATTCATAATCAAGTGATTCCAAAAGTCCATCAGTATGGAGTTTCTTCATGCGCTTTACACCAATAGGACCCAAACGGCAGTGCGACAAATAAGTTGCACTATCATTATCAACTCCGCATCTTTTGGCTTCAACATTATGAATATGTGTATCACTACTATCGAGATTTAACAAAAATAGACCACTCCTCAAGGGTGCATGACCATAAAAGATATTACTCATATAAATAGAACAACCATTATTGTCAGATTTAAATGAATAACCGTCTCGCATCAAACAAGATCCAGACATAATGTTCGTGCTCAACGCTGGCACCAAATAACAATTATTTAGGTCTAAAACTGATCCCGAAGGTAGATGTAGAGGTAGCGTGCCGACGGCGATCACATCCACTTTGGAACCATTTCCCAAGCGCATCGTCACCTCGTCCTTAGCTAGTCTTCGCTTAATCCGTAGTCCACATTTGAGTTGCAAATATTAGCAACAAAACCGGTATCAAATACCCGGTGCTCTGCGAGCTCAAGTAAGGTACACATCAATAACATGTATATCACATATACCTTTGTTCACCTTGCCATCCTTCTTATCCGCCAAATACTTGGGGCAGTTCTGCTTCGGTGACGATGCGCTTGCGGTAGAAGCACTTTCGATCTCAGGCTTAGGTCCAGACTTGGGTTTCTTCTCTTGAACAACAACTTGTTTGCCGTTCTTCTTGAAGTTCCCCTTCTTCTTCCCTTTACCCTTTTTCTTGAAACTGGTGGTCTTGTTGACCATCAACACTTGATGCTCCTTCTTGATTTCTACCTCCGCAGCCTTTAGCATTGCGAAGAGCTCGGGGATTGTCTTATCCATCCCTTGCATATTATAGTTCATCACGAAGCTCTTGTAGCTTCTTTGGCGATGATTGAAGAATTCTATCAATGACACTATCATCCGGAAGATTAACTCCAGTTGAATCAAGTGATTGTAGTACCCAGACATTACGAGTATATGTTCACCGACGTAACTATTCTCCTCCATTTTGCATTGTAGAACTTATTGGAGACTTCATATCTCTCAATCTGGGCATTTGCTTGAAATATTAACTTCAACTCCTGGAACATCTCATATGCTCCATGATGTTCAAAACGTCGTTGAAGCCCCGGTTCTAAGCCGTAAAGCATGGCACACTGAATATCGAGTAGTCATCAACACGCGACTGCCAGGTATTCACAATGTCTGCAGTTGCCGGCGCAGGTGGTACACCTAGTGGTGCTTCGAGGACGTAATTCTTCTGTGCAGCAATGAGGATAATCCTCAAGTTACGGACCCAGTCCGTGTAATTGCTACCATCATCTTTCAACTTTGCTTTCTCAAGGAACGCATTAAAATTTAATGGAACAACATCACAGGCCATCTATTACAACAACATAGATAAGCAAAATACTATCAGATACTAAGTTCATGATAAATTTAAGTTCAATTAATCATATTACTTAAGAACTCCCACTTAGACAGACATCCCTCTAACCATCTAAGTGATCACGTGATCCAAATCAACTAAACCATGTCTGATCATCACGTGAGATGGAGTAGTTTTCGATGGTGAATATCACTATGTTGATCCTATCTACTATATGATTCACGCTCGACCTTTCGGTCTCAGTGTTCCGAGGCCATATTTGCATATTCTAGGCTCGTCAAGTTTAACCCGAGTATTCCGCGTGTGCAAAATTGGCTTGCACCCGTTGTAGATGAACGTAAAGCTTATCACATCCGATCATCACGTGGTGTCTCTAAGACGCATTTAACTTTGGCAACGGTGCATACTCGGGAGAACACTTTTATCTTGAAATTTAGTGAGAGATCATCTTATAATGCTACCGTCAATCAAAGCAAAATAAGATGCATAAAAGATAAACATCACATGCAATCAATATAAGTGACATGATATGGCCATCATCATCTTGTGCTTGTGATCTCCATCTCCGAAGCACCGTCATGATCACCATCGTCCGCGACACCTTGATCTCCATCGTGGCATCATTGTCGTCTCGCCAATTTTTGCTTCTACGACTATCGCTACCTCTTAGTGATAAAGTAAAGCATTACAGGGCGATTGCATTGCATACAATAAAGCGACAACCATATGGCTCCTGCCAGTTGCCGATAGCTCGGTTACAAAACATGATCATCTCATACAATAAAATATAGCATCATGTCTTGACCATATCACATCACAACATGCCCTCCAAAAACAAGTTAGACGTCCTCTACTTTGTTGTTGCAAGTTTTACGTGGCTGCTACGAGCTGAGCAAGAACCGTTCTTACCTACGCATCAAAACCACAACGATAGTTCGTCAAGTTAGTGCTGTTTTAACCTTCTCAAGGACCGGGCGTAGCCACACTCGGTTCAACTAAAGTTGGAGAAACTGACACCCGCCAGCCACCTATGCGCAAAGCATGTGGGTAGAACTAGTCTCGCGTAAGTGTACACGTAATGTCGGTCCGGGCCGCTTCATCCAACAATACAGCCGAACCAAAGTATGACATGCTGGTAAGCAGTATGACTTGTATCACCCACAACTCACTTGTGTTCTACTCGTGCATATAACATCTACGCATAAAACCAGGCTCGGATGCCACTGTTAGGGAACGTAGTAATTTCAAAAAATTTCCTACGCACACACAGGATCATGGTGATGCATAGAAACGAGAGGGAGAGTGTTGTCCACGTACCCTCGTAGACCGAGAGTGGAAGCGTTAGCACAACACGGTTGATGTAGTGGCACATCTTCACGGTCCGACCGATCCAAGTACCGAACGTATGGCACCTCCGAGTTCAGCACACGTTCAGCTCGATGACGTCCCGCAAACTCTGATCCAGCAGAGCTTCACGGGAGAGTTCCCTCAGCACGACGGCGTGATGACGATGATGATGTTTCTACCAACGTAGGACTTCGCCTAAGCATCGCTACGATATGACCGAGGTGGAATATGGTGGAGGGGGGCAGCGCACACGGCTGGGATAGATCAACAGATCAACTTGTGTGTCTAGAGGTGCCCCCTGCCCCCGTATATAAAGGAGCAAGGGGGAGGCCGGCCGGCCCCTTGTGGCGCTCCAGGAGGAGGAGTCCTCCTCCTAGTAGGAGTAGGACTCCCCTCTTTCCTACTCCTACTAGGAGGGGGAAAGGAAGGGGGAGAAGGAGAAGGAAAGGGGGGCACCGCCTCTCCTAGTCCAATTGACCAGAGGGGGCGCGGCCTGCCCTAGGCCAGCCCTCTCTCTCTCCACTAAGACCCATTATTTCTCCGGGGGGGGTCCGGTAACCCTCCGGCACTCCGGTTTTCTCCGAAACCACTCGAAACACTTCCGGTGTCCGAATATAGTCGTCCAATATATCGATCTTTACGTCTCGACCATTTCGAGATTCCTCGTCATGTCCGTGATCATATCCGGGACTCCGAACTACCTTCGGTACATCAAAACACAAAAACTCATAATACCGATCGTCACCAAACTTTAAGCGTGCGGACCCTACGGGTTCGAGAACTATGTAGATGACCGAAACACGTCTCCGGTCAATAACCAATAGCGGAACCTGGATGCTCATATTGGCTCCTACATATTCTACGAAGATCTTTATCGGTCAAGCCTCGTAACAACATACGTTGTTCCCTTTGTCATCGGTATGTTACTTGCCCGAGATTCGATCGTCGGTATCTCAATACCTAGTTCAATCTCGTTACCGGCAAGTCTCTTTACTCGTACCATAATGCATCATCCCGCAACTAACTCATGAGTCATATTGCTTGCAAGGCTTATAGTGATGTGCATTACCGAGAGGGCCCAGAGATACCTCTCCGACAATCGGAGTGACAAATTCTAATCTTGAAATACGCCAACTCAACAAGTACCTTCGGAGACACCTGTAGAGCACCTTTATAATCACCCAGTTATGTTGTGATGTTTGGTAGCACACAAAGCGTTCCTCCGGTAAACGGGAGTTGCATAATCTCATAGTAATAGGAACATGTATAAGTCATGAAAAAAGCAAGAGCAACATACTAAACGATCAAGTGCTAAGCTAATGGAATGGGTCAAGTCAATCACATCATTCTCCTAATGATGTGATCCCATTAATCAAATGACAACTCAGGTCCATGGCTAGGAAACTCAACCATCTTCGATTAACGAGCTAGTCAAGTAGAGGCATACTAGTGACACTATGTTAGTCTATGTATTCGCACATGTATTATGTTTCCGGTTAATATAATTCTAGCATGAATAATAAACATTTATCATGATATGAGGAAATAAATAATAAATTTATTATTGCCTCTAGGGCATAAATAATAAATTCCTTGGAAAGTGTTGGTATGGAAGGCACCCGTGGATACGGTTAGCCATGGAAAGTGAAAGTATGGTGGAAAAAGGAATAAACTTTAATTTCTGTTTGGGAACCGCCTATGATATATCTAGCATGGAAAGTGTTGGGAACTCTAAGTAGTTTTTGTTGGTGGGAAAGTATGCCTCTCAAAATGTTTTATCTCTCAATTTTTGCTTTGAGCTCTGGCACCTCTACAAATCCCTACTTCCCTCTGTGAAGGGCCTTTCTTTTACTTTATGCAATTTTTATTTTTATTTGAGTCTCCATCTTCTCTTATAAAGAAACAACTAGGGGGCACTATGATCGTACTTGAGCATTGGGTGTATTTAATATGCGAGTGTGTTTCATGAATGAATCAATGATTGAGCATGATGGGCTAGGGATAACTTATTTTAGTGTTGATATTTTGAAAGACATGGTTGCTTGTTGATATGCTTGAGTATTTAAGTCTCATGTCAAAACAAGACTTTTGCTTTGAAAAATATAAAAGTCCAAATGTCCATGTTACAAAGAAAAGAATATGAGATGACATGTTAGGCAGCATTCCACATCAAAAAAATTGTTTTTATCATTTACCTACTCAGGACGAGTAAGAATTAAGCTTGGAGATGCTGATACGTGTCCAACGTATCTATAATTTTTGATTGTTCCATGCTGTTATATTATCATTCTTGGATGTTTTATAATCATTTTATAGTCATTTTGTATCGTTTTTTGGTACTAACCTATTGACATAGTGCCAAGTGCCAGTTGTTGTTTTCTGCATGTTTTTTACATCGCAGGAAATCAATACCAAACGGAGTCCAAACTCAGCGAAACTTTTTGTGGATTTTTTTGGACCAAAAGACATCCAGTGGGCCGTAGAAGTGCCTGGGGGGTGCTCCTAGGGGAACACAACCCACCAGGGCGCGCCAGGAGGCCCAGGCAAGCCCTGGTGGGTTGTGCCCACCTCGGGTGCCCCCTGACCCGACTCTTTGCTCTATAAATACCCCAATATTCCAGAAACCCTAGGGGACTCGACAAAAATCAATTCCAGCTGCCGTAGAGTCCAGAACCACCAGATCCAATCTAGACAGCATCATAGAGGGGTTCACCACTTCCATTGGTGCCTCTCCGATGATGCGTGAGTAGTTCTTTGTAGACCCTCGGGTCTGTAGTTAGTAGCAAGATGGTTTCCTCTCTCTTGTAGTTCACAGCTGAAGAGGCGGGCGTTGAGGAAATGGAAGAACATGTGGACATTGGTTCTACAACACATGTTCTGAATGATGACTATTGGGTAAGACTTCATCCCAATTCACCATTGACCACTCCTCTACATCAAATTCCTCAGTTCCTTGTGCAAACTGAAGAAATTCAAACGGGATCTGAAGGATGTAAAAAATCTCTCCTTTCCATTCCCGAGGAAATTCCAACTACTACAGCTGAAGAAATGGAGACACAAACTGCTTTTGAAGAACCTGAACCCTCAATTCGTCAGTCAGCAGCTCCAAAGATTAAGACCCAAGAGGTTGTGAAGCCATCAACTGCTAATCTTTAGCCCAAGCATCAAAACCCTCATGCTAAAAGGCCGAAATTCAAGGCTGACAATTTCTTCGCCGAGCATCATTTCTTCACTGACTTCAATCCATATTACTCAGTAAGACTTCGATGCAAGCGATTCTGGACTGCAAGCCAAATGAACTTCTACTCATCACTCATGTTTGATAAGGACAAGGTATTTGAGCACCATCAAATTCCTCATGTTGACATGGAGTCCATTGCTTGCTTCCAGTCGGTCTTAAATGTTCTTCACGAAGCTGGGCTCCTGAATTTCTGCACTGACATCTGCGATTGGAATGAAGAGCTAATTCTTCAATTCTATGCCACTCTGCACCTCACTGAAAATGTGGCGGATGTGAATTCATGGGTGCTTGACTGGATGACTGAGAACACTCACTACAAAGCCTCGGCCTTTGAATTACTTCATGCCATACCAGTCAGTCCACCCATTGAAGGCGCAAGGCTCATGTATGAGGACTGAGGAACCTGAGCTTCAAAATCATCTAATGCAAGTACTGATGAAGCCTTTGAAGGCTGGCCAAGCTCCAAGGACCACCTTTCTAGTGAAGGATTTGCTTTATGTGCCAAGGACAATCTACCACATTTTGACCAAAACCCTCAGTCCGATCAAAGGACACAACTCTGAAGAAGAGGAAGTTGTTGGCATCATGAAGAATCTGTTGTTCAACATCATCATGGGATTCCCATTAATTATCACAATTTCTTCATGAGAACTTTGGCGAATGTTGCACTATCTCCTTTTGAGTTGAAGCCTTATGCTCCATGGATTATGAAATTCATCAGATCCAGGTCTTCAATTCACTACAAGGCAGATTGTCAGAATCACCTCAACTATTTGCCTCCTATTGAAGTCCTCAAGCGGACCATTTCTTCAGTTGATGAAAAAGGCAAAGCTGCTGTTATTGATGAAGGCACTCGTCCATTGGATGGTCAGTTTTGCAAAGCTGCATCTTACTCCGCCAATGATGACCCTGCAACTCAAGACTCTGCCGCAAAAGCTTCAAAGCCAACTCCTCAAGCCACTGCTCCACGAGTGATGACTGATCGTGGGCTTCTTCTAAGTCTTCATCAGAAGGTCGACCGTAATCACAAGTGGGTCAAGCGTCAGTTTGGATCAATTCTTCAGAACATGACTGTCATGCAAAACATTGTGAAGAAGAATCACTACTGTGCGCATGAAATCTTCAATCGCACTTGGGCATATTGTCTCACCTCTATGGTGATGAAGACCTCAAGCAGATGGGATTTGAACATGACTTTCACTGGTCTCAGCCTCCTTCGAAGAAATTCAAGAGGGTCAAAGTTCCTTAGCTGTTCACAAGTTCATATTCTTCATCGTGTGAGATGGATGAAGCTGAAGATTTGAACGACACTGCGCAGGCCCTACTTGAACGGACGCCCCAAAAACACTGGTGCTCCTCCATCAACTTCATGATTATATTCTTCAGGGGCGTGAGCCCTCATTTTTATACCTTTTGGTCATTTGATGAGAAAGGGGAGAAATTTGAGTTAGTCTTCAAGCGGGTCTTATATATGGGCTATTTTTTTGTTAAGTTACAACTCTCGCTCTTCTGAAGTGTTTGTTGATCAAGTTTTAAAGTTAAGTCCTATGGTGCTCTGATACTTTTGAACTGCTTTCTGCATGCTTATTTCCTCAAGTACCTTAATGCACGCATGCTGAATTTCGTCAGACACCATATTTCATCATGCATTTCAAATTCTTCATATCATATGTTAAATGCGTGTATGAATTACAAGATATAGGTGGGATCTCCATGATTTTACTTTATAATGTGCATTTGCAATCCAAAGCAAATTCCTCAAATATGCACATCTTCAGGGGAAGTTCTTCTATATCTTGCAATCAAATTCCGCAATATCACTATTTACACTTCATATGTTTATCCCCGTTGAAAACTTAACCTACTTGTCATCAATCACCAAAAAGGAGGAGATTGTAAGTGCATCTAGTGCCCCTTAGTGATTTTGGTGTAGTGAAGACTTATAGGTTTAGGGACTAATGTGTTTGTGAGCGTACACAGGTTCTATAAGTCTATGAGGAGTTTGATATTTACGAAGAAAGTCGACCCCTAAAAATGAATGTCTTCAGTTGAAGACTTTGGTTTTCTTGAAGACTTTGAAAATTAGGAAATTGGTGTGACCTTGAAGACTTTGATATTGATGCGAGGATTATGAAGCGTGAAGACTTTTATTTTCATAGTTTCATTTTCCCTTTCTTGAGTCATAGGAAACACCGTACTGTTAAAGGGGGTCGAGGTAAAACTAAGGAAACAATTTCTAAGTGATGCTCATCTCAAAGCCTACACATACCCAATCCTTTCGAGTGAAGCCATTGGAAATCTTATATAGTTCAGTCAATTTCTTCAGTGACAGAGACGAAGGTCTTCTGTTCTCTGAGAAATTTGTTCTGACTAAGGAGTTAGGAATTCGCTAGTGCAGATTGCCTACAAGTCAGGAACATGATAGCCTTGAGGAATTTGAGAGCTCAAATTTCCGACCGTTGTCGTGCTACATGCCAGTTGTCCCAAACTATCCTATCTACCAAACGGTCATATCATTGAAGGGCATTTATATCTTATCATGTCGGGCTGCTCCCTGGCTATAAATAACCGCCCCCTATAACCATTAGTTGGTTGGCTGCTCCGAGAGAAACTGACACTTGTCATTTAGAGTATCCAATCCTCCGAGGACTTTGAGAGAAAATCATCAGTGAGGAAAATCCCAAACCCAAACTCCTAAAACCCAAAGTGATTGAGCATCACTGAAGAGATTGTTCCTGTGTGGAACTGACGCTTGTTACCTTTGAGGATTGTGCATCCTCCAGACGGTTAGGTGTCATGGTCTAGAGCATCCAAGAGGAATTGTGTGTCGCCGAGTGACCGAGTCTGTGAAGGTTTGGAAGTCACCTGAAGAGTTACCACGAGTGATTGGGCGTGGTCTGTGTGACTTTAGCTCAAGGAGAATACGGTGAATACTGTGTGTCCTCAGGTTTAAATACCTAGCCGCTCCAACTAGACATACAACTGTCACAGCAGTTGGAACTGGTCTACCAAATCACTGTCTTCACCGAGCTACTGGTTCTATTTCCTCAACTCATTCATTTCCTCATTCATGTGTTGATGTACTTGATCGTTGCTGTTTGAAGACTTTCACTCAAGACTTTCTCAATTTCCTCAAATCCTATTTCTTCAATCATCTTGTCTTCAGCCTGCTTATCCTGTTTTCACGCTACCCGTGCTCTGTGTATGTTTCATTTCATCATGATGACTATGCTACTTCTTTGTTATGCTTGCACCTGAGTACTTATTCCACTGCTTATAGTTCGTTGCTTAGGAAATTCCTCAAGTAGTATTTCCTTAGTGACGAATTCATAAAAATCGCCTATTCATCCCCCTCTAGTCGATATAACACACTTTCATTTGGTATCAAAGCAAGGTACTCCCTTGTTCTATGTGATTTTGGTTTAACCACCTGGAGTTTTAGTTATGTCGACCGCATGTATGAAGAAAGTGTCATGCCCCATCTTTGACAGTCATGATTATCCCAAGTGGAAGGCCATTATGAGGAAGCGCCTCATGGCGATGAATAGCAAGCTGTGGATGGTCACGGAGATTGGCCTTACCGATCTATGCAAGATGGCGTATGCTGATGATATTCGCAAGTACACTCGGCTGGACACCATGGAAAAGGATATCATCTGCTCCTGTTTATCCAGAAAACAGTTCAGGCTCGTTATGCATCTGTGTAATGCAAAGCTCATCTGGGACCGAATCTCTGACGTCTATGAAGGTCATCGAACTCGTCAGGATCCCTGGTTTGATGAGTTCAAGGAATCACTCAAAACGATGACTTTCGAACCTGAACCATCATCTTCAGCACCATGCCTCATGGCAAAAGGTGCAAAGGTACCTGAATATTCCTCATTTGAATCTAGTGAAGACGAATCTGATGATGATTTTGGACCCAGCTATTCCAAGCTTGCTAATATTGCCACTAAACAACAAAAAGCTTTGGAAAAGGTTCAAAATTTGCTAGACAAAAGCGATGACCTGTTGGGTGAGGAACTGGATCAAACTCAAACTGATAATCTTCAACGACTATAGTCAAAGTTTGATAACCTTGAAGGTCGTCATGAAACTCTTTTAGCCGATCATGAGAAGATTTCTTATGAATTTCTTCAAAGAAAGCAAGATCTTGAGAAGCAAAGCGTGAGTCATGAAGATCTTCAGAAGGAAAACGACTCATTGCTTGCTCAACAGATCAATTCCGCTCAGGAAGAATTCATTCCACCATGTTTGAAATGCATTGAACGTGAATCTGCTGATTCTTCTCCTGAAAGTTCAAATGCTTCTGTTGCTGTAAATTCTTCAACTATTTCTATTGTCACAAATTCCTCATCCGAGGATACCACAAGTATCACTGATGATAATGCAGGGTTGAAGGAATTGTATGTGACAGGCATGTACAGAAGCCTCAAAGGGCATCAGGCTCTTTGTGATGTGCTTAAGAAGCAAATCCTCAACATGAACCCTATGAGTGCAACATCTTCAATTCTTTGGCGGATGCTTAACGATCCGGTTCTCTTCCATCCTCGAAGTATTCACCTTGAAAACCAATATGCACAATAGCCTAAACGTTGGGGTTATGACCAAGAATATGCAATTCCATCTTATGCTTCCAACTAGAAAAATTAGTACCATCAAAGTAAGGACCTCTACGGTGGTAATTTCCCTCGCTAGACGCCATACTCTCCTAGGTTGTGAAACCAAGGCTATGATCACCAAAGCTATGGAAATCAAAGAAAATGGAGACCAAAGCTCTGATACCACTTGTAGGATCGAAAGTAGGTCTAGAGGGGGGGGGGGGGTGATTAGACTACTTGACCAAATAAAATCTAGCCTTTTCCCAATTTTAAGTGTTGGCAGATTTTAGCAACTTAGCACAAGTCAAGCAATCAACCTAGACATGCAATTCTAAGAGTGTAGCAGCGGAAAGTAAAACATTGCATATGAAGGTAAAGGGAAGAGTTTGGAGAAGGCAAATGCAATGTAAACACGGATATTTTTGGCGTGGTTCCGGTAGGTGGTTCTATCGTATGTCCATGTTGATGGAGACCTCAACCCACGAATGGTAACTGTTGCGCGAGTCCATGGAGGGCTCCACCCACGAAGGGTCCATGAAGAAGCAACCTTGTCTATCCCACCATGGCCATCACCCACGAAGGACTTGCCTCACTCGGTTAGATCTTCATGAAGTAGGCGATCTCCTTGCCCTTACAAACTCCTTGGTTCAACTCCACAATCTGGTCGGAGGCTCCCAAGTGACACCTAACCAATCTAGGAGACACCACTCTCCAAAAGGTAATAGATGGTGTGTTGATGATGAACTCCTTGCTCTTGTGCTTCAAATGATAGCCTCCCCAAGACTCAACTCTCTCTCACAGATTTGGCTATGGTGGAAAGATGATTTGAGTGGAAAGCAACTTGGGGAAGGCTAGAGATCAAGATTCTTGTGGTTGGATTGGAATGTCTTGGTCTCAACACATGAGTAGGTGGTTCTCTCTCAGAAAATGAGTAGTGGAAGTGTAGGCACGTTTTGATGGCTCTCTGGATAAGGGGGTGGAGGGGTATATATAGCCTCCACACAAAATCCAACCGTTACACACATTTGACCCAACTTGGTCAGATCGAAGAAGAGAACTAGGTGAGACCGATTCAGTTCAAAATGTGAATGTTAGGAATCTCGGTGGGACCGATATGATCAACTCAGTGGGACCGATGTGCTAGGGTTAAGGCAAAACCTCATCTTAGTGTGACCGATTGCATGAACTCGGTGAGACCGATTTCGGCAATGAGTTAACAGGGAATTTGTCAGGCAAACTCAATGGGACCGATCACTTATTTCGGTAAGACCGAAATCTTACGAAGGGAAACAGAGAGTTTGCATTGCAAACTTAGTGGGACCGATCGCTCACTTCGGTAAGACCGAAACGTTATGAACAGAAACAAAGAGTTTGCAACGCCATCTCGGTGAGACCGAGATACCTATCGGTGAGACCGAATTGTCTAGGGTTTCTGGCTGTGGCTATGTCAAATGAACATGGTGGCGCCGGATAGATCAAATCGCTGGGGCCGGACATAGTTCCCAGTTCCAGTTGCTGTTTCTTTCCTGTTTTTTACTTTGCAGAATATCCCTACCAAACGGAGTCCAAAAGCAGCGAAACTTTTTGGATAGTTTTTTGGACCAGAAGACAACTTAGGAGCCAAGGAAGAACCTAGGGGAGGCCCGTGGGGCCTACAAGACACCAGGGCGCGCTAGAGGCCCCTAGCGCGCCCTGATGGGTCGTGGGGCCCACGGGGGTCTCCTCCACCGCCTCTCAGCTCTATAAATACCCAAATATTCCAGAAACCCTAGGGAAGTCGACGAAACACAATTCCAGCCGCCGCAAGTTCCAGAGCCATGAGATCCAATCTAGAGCCCTATTCCGGCACTCCGCCGGAGGGGAACACGATCACAGAGGGGTTCATCATCCTCATTGGTGCGTCTCCAATGATGCATGAGTAGTTCACCATAGACCTACGGGTCCGTAGGCAGTAGCTAGATGGATTCCTCTCTCTCTTTAATTCTTAATACAATGGTCTCTTGGAGATCTATTTGATGTAATGAATTTTTGCGGTGTGTTTGTTGGGATCCGATGAAGTTCGAGTTTATGATAAGATCTACATCCAAGAATATTATTTGGGTCTTCTTTGATCTCTTATATGCATGATTATTTATAGCCTCATATTTCTTCTCCGAAGCTTTGGTTTAGTTAGTCCAACTAGATTGATTTTTCTTGCAATGGGAAGAGGAGCTTTGTAATGGGTTCGATCTTGCGGTGTCCTCACCCAGTGTCAGAAGGGGTAGCGAGGCACACATCTATCGTTGCTATTAAGGATAAAAAGATGGGGTCTATTCCTACATGAATAGATATTGTCTACACCATGTCATCGTTCTTATTGCATTACTCCATTTCTCCATGAACTTAATACACTAGATGCATGCTGGATAGCGGTCGATGTGTGGAGTAATAGTAGTAGATTCAGGCAGGAGTCGGTCTACTAATCTTGGACGTGATGCCTATATTCATGATCATTGCCTTGGATATCGTCATAATTATTTGTTCTTCTATCAATTGCCCAGCAATAATTTGTTTACCCACCGTGTGCTATTTTCTCGAGAGAAGCCACTACTTTTATCATATTTGCTTTTCAATCTATCTTTTGCCATATTTGTTTTCAGATCTATATTTCCCAAAACCCAAAAATACCTTGCTGCACTTTTTCTTTACTTATTTTATTTCGCGTTTTATCAAGACCTATTTATCCAATCTCATACCACTAGTACGCGTCGGTGCTATACAAACGGTTTTTAACCCCTTTCCGCGATAGCATTTGGAACCGTCGCCTAGTGAGTGACGGCGATAGGGGGGGTCCTTCCCACACAACCCAGAAACCGTCGGGGATAGGAACCCTACATTACTCCTACTTATTTGTGCTCGCATTGCCATCACGATCAGTATTCTGTGGTGCTACGTTTATGATGCGCGGCCCATCACAAACGGTTCACTATTATAGAACGTGTATGATAAGCATACAATCACACACATTCGCTTTTCCCAAACCGTATGCGATAACTAATTAAGAAGATTAGCTAATCGTCGTACGAGTGTCGGGCAGGATTACAAAACGTCGGACCGTCGTAACATCGTCGTACACGACAACTATCGCACGCGTTATTCTGTGGTGCAACGTTTATGATGCATACTTCATCAGAAACAGTTCATGGTTGCGAATTGTGTATGATAAGGCAACTAACACAAACATTTAGTTTGCCCGCGCCATTTGTGATATTGTCTGACATTGCACACGCTTTGCAAACGGCAACTGTGTGCATACTTGCACATGTTTCCTCTCTATGAACCGTCTCGGATTATGGTGTTTATCGCAAACATTTGTGTTTTACCAACTGTGTGTGCCGTAACAACCTGGAGAGCATAATTTCACCATAATTTAATTGCTGCTATTTCAAATTGTACCAGATTTGAATTTGAATTTGAATGTATGCTATAGCTTTATTCATATCCATCAGGTTCAAACAACCAATGCATTATTTGATTCATAGGTACATATGTTCAAGAATTACATAAGAACCAAATAAAGAATGATGAACCAGAGTTGTATACTTGTACTATTAAAGACGGTAAAGAAAGAAGCGAAATACATTACGGTTCTTTGAACAAGGTGAAGCGGAATGCCCATATTGTGCCCTCCTCCATGCAGAAGGCACGCACGACTCTAGTCCAACCCCTTGTGATGGCCGGCCGCCCATCCTTCACGGTCTTCATGAAAACATCTAGGTAATCATCATGTTCTGGTAGAAATATTTTAACCTTTGCATGCCCACCAATCATGCAGTTTGAGAGGTAATCTTGAGTAAACTGCTTTGGCAACCACTACAAAGGAAAAAGATTCAGACATTGTCATCTAACACAACTCATTATGGGCAGTAAAAAGAAGGCTGCAGAGTTCTTACGTACCATCCTGCGATTCATTGTTGTCTTGGATAAAGTGTAAACAAATAGTTTAATTGCCATCTTTGGACCCATTTTACTAACAATCTTTATCAGCTTCCTCACTTGATGCTGGTTCATCGATATCTCATTGCCGCATACGCAGAAAGGGTCGAAGCGCGGATCCTTACCAATGACATATGTACCTAAAAGCAACAAGTTAATATTAGAAGCTAAACAACAATTGCACAATGATGTAGTACAACACTCTTTTATAATACTCCCTTCGTTCATAAATATTTGTCTTTCTAGCGATTTCAACAAGTGACTACATATGGAGCAAAATGAGTGAATCTACACTCTAAAATATGTCTATATACATCCGTATGTGGTAGTCCATTTGAAATCTCTAAAAAGACAAATATTTAGGAACGGAGGGAGTATCTTATAACATCCAATATACTCACATATTAGATGAATTAACATCTTATATTATGGGTCGGAAGGAGTTTAGTGCATTCTTACAAATTATCAATTTGATTATTTGCTGTTGTATCCATGGGTTATAGTTAGTTTGAGCTAGTTCGGGCTAAAATATCCCTAAAGTATGTCTAAACATGAGGGCTAGTTTGAGCTAGTTGCATCTATAACCCACCCAAAAAAGCTATCCAACCCAAGAGGTGCTAATTGGAGCTAGTTCTCCTAGTGCATTTATTGTCAATCTAACCCTGCCATGCAAACAACTCTTTGGATGGAGTTAGTTCAGGGTTAGTCATGAGCTAGAAACTAACTCTAACCTCTAGCTAAGTTGAGTATCCAAACAGGGCTGTGTTGTTGTTGTTGTTGTTGTTGTTGTTGTTGTTGTTGTTGTTGTTGTTGTTGTTGTTGTTGTTGTTGTTGTTGTTGTTGTTGTTGTTGTTGTTGTTGTTGTTGTTGTTGTTGTTGTTGTTGTTGTTGTTGTTGTTGTTGTTCTTTGTTGTTCTTCTTTGGTCTTCTTTGGTCTTCTTCTTTGGTCTTTATTCTTCTTTGATACTGTTGTTGTTGTTGTTGTTGTTGTTGTTGTTGTTGTTGTTGTTGTTGTTGTTGTTGTTGTTGTTGTTGTTGTTGTTGTTGTTGTTGTTGTTGTTGTTGTTGTTGTTGTTGTTGTTGTTGTTGTTGTTGTTGTTGTTGTTGTTGTTGTTGTTGTTGTTGTTGTTGTTGTTGTTGTTGTTGTTGTTGTTGTTGTTGTTGTTGTTGTTGTTGTTGTTGTTGTTGTTGTTGTTGTTGTTGTTGTTGTTGTTGTTGTTGTTGTTGTTGTTGTTGTTGTTGTTGTTGTTGTTGTTGTTGTTGTTGTTGTTGTTGTTGTTGTTGTTGTTGTTGTTGTTGTTGTTGTTGTTGTTGTTGTTGTTGTTGTTGTTGTTGTTGTTGTTGTTGTTGTTGTTGTTGTTGTTGTTGTTGTTGTTGTTGTTGTTGTTGTTGTTGTTGTTGTTGTTGTTGTTGTTGTTGTTGTTGTTGTTGTTGTTGTTGTTGTTGTTGTTGTTGTTGTTGTTGTTGTTGTTGTTGTTGTTGTTGTTGCTGCTCTGTTGTAGTTCTTTCTTCTTTGTTGTTGTTGTTATTCTTTCTTTGTTGTTGTTATTCTTCTTCTTCTTCTTCTTCTTCTTCTTATTGTTGTTGTTGTTGTTGTTGTTGTTGTTGTTGTTGTTGTTGTTGTTGTTGTTGTTGTTGTTGTTGTTGTTGTTGTTGTTGTTGTTGTTGTTGTTGTTGTTGTTGTTGTTGTTGTTGTTGTTGTTGTTGATGTTGTTGTTGTTGTTGTTGTTGTTGTTGTTGTTGTTGTTGTTGTTGTTGTTGTTGTTGTTGTTGTTGTTGTTGTTGTTGTTGTTGTTGTTGTTGTTGTTGTTGTTGTTGTTGTTGTTGTTGTTGTTGTTGTTGTTGTTGTTGTTGTTGTTGTTGTTGTTGTTGTTGTTGTTGTTGTTGTTGTTGTTGTTGTTGTTGTTGTTGTTGTTGTTGTTGTTATTCTTTCTTCTTCTTTCTTGTTATTCTTCTTCTTCTTTCTTCTTCTTCTTCTTCTTCTTCTTCTTTCTTCTTCTTGTTATTCTTCTTCTTTGTTGTTCTTCTTCTTTGTTGTTGTTGTTGTTGTTGTTGTTGTTGTTGTTGTTGTTGTTGTTGTTGTTGTTGTTGTTGTTGTTGTTGTTGTTGTTGTTGTTGTTGTTGTTGTTGTTGTTGTTGTTGTTGTTGTTGTTGTTGTTGTTGTTGTTGTTGTTGTTGTTGTTGTTGTTGTTGTTGTTGTTGTTGTTGTTGTTGTTGTTGTTGTTGTTGTTGTTGTTGTTGTTGTTGTTGTTGTTGTTGTTGTTGTTGTTGTTGTTGTTGTTGTTGTTGTTGTTGTTGTTGTTGTTGTTGTTGTTGTTGTTGTTGTTGTTGTTGTTGTTGTTGTTGTTGTTGTTGTTGTTGTTGTTGTTGTTGTTGTTGTTGTTGTTGTTGTTGTTGTTGTTGTTGTTGTTGTTGCTCTTCACGTATATCTAGACATCATTAGAACATTAATGTAACACTCTTCCTTGTTGCTATGTAGCCTAGGACTGCATATTTAGACATTAAGTACAGTGCATGTTGCTATGTAGCCTCAGATATATTACATATGGCCCTAGTTAACCTAACGATAAATGGGTTGCAGATATATTCAGTTGAAATTTCGATTCACCGATTAGTCCCTTATCAGCCCCCAACCTATATGGTACCAGCTACCGATATCCTGAACAGTGAGCAGATATATGCCATGGGCTGAAACTAACCTCGATGGACAACAACAGTCATTCTCAAAATTGTCCTGTGTAGGTACATCGAGAACCATGTTAAGCACAACAGGCTAAACATCAACCAAAATTATCCATGGCAGACAAAATAATCTCCAAAAGATAGCTTCAGTGTGCAGGTTTAAGCACGCTAGTAAAGCAAAACAAGTGGAAAGGTGTGTTAACTACAACAACCCTAACATTTAACAACAAGCAAACATAGTCATTCAAACTGGTATTGTCTTGGGTCTAAGTACCTTTGGTTATTGTTAAATAAAAATGGAAAGGCGTGTTAACTACAAGATGCAGCAACCAAATGTAGTCATTCATAGTGGTACTGTTGAAACTAGTACTGATGAAATTGAACTGCATAGTTCATACTTGCACATATAGAACATCACGTTGTGAATAACTGGAATAAAAAAGGCATACTACGAACAACCAACGATAGCATTTGAAACTTGATATATGCTAACTACAAACAACCGAACAATCAAAAAACTTTAAAAGAGGCTTATGCTGGCTATAACAGGCTTAACAACAAGCAAATATATGCATTTCTATCGGTATGTTTAAAACTGGATTGATGAAATGTACTGCACAATAAATAATTGCACATATAGAGCATCACATTGTGAACAGCTGAAATAAACAAGGCATACTGCAAACAACCAGATATAGCAATTAAAACTGGACATATTCTCACTACACTACAAAAGGGACTCGACAAAACAAATCATGGGTTTCCCCCTATGAAGAGGCACAACAAAACAAATCATGGGTTTCCTCACTTGTTACAGATGGGCTCGTTCCCGTGGGAAGATCACGGCCGTGGATGCGCTCCATGTTGTCGCAGATGGGCTCCTTCCCCTTGGAAGAGCATGGCTGTAGGGTGCCCTCCCTGATGTCGCAGACGGGCGCTTTCCCCTTGGAAGAGCAGATGGGCTCTTTCCCCTTCGAAGAGCCGGAGAGGGTGCCCTCCTCGTGGTCGCCGTCGATGAGGTCTGACTTGGAAGTTGTGGTTCCCTAGCCAGTGTCGCAGAACGTGTCCTTCAGAAATGACAAAAGGGGCTCGATGGCGATGTAGGGTGGCAAATTGTTGACAACGAGCCAGAGGAGATCAGCGGCGGGACCATGGATGAGATTGACGGCAGTTGAACCCGAGAGGTTGGGGGTGGGCCACTTAACCTGTGACATAGCCCGCCTCAGGCCGTCGCTGTCGATGACCGCGATGTCGTAGCCGGCGGCCGAGACATGCCCGCATACTCTAGCCCTCTGCTTGAGTGCCTGCCACCAGTAATGGTCGTCAGCTTCCTCGGCGACGTCGAGCGAAGAGACCGCGATACACCTATTTTGGGCCAGTCACTCCTCGAGATCCACGGGAAGCGTAGCCGGGCTTAGGCTGCGACGCTCTGGAGTGGGGGATGGGGATCTGTGGGAAAGGGGGCGTTTGGCAGGCGTCATCTAAGAAACTCAGGGTGACCTGGTATGGAGATCGGTGGGTAAGCTGCACGGGCAAATCGGCAGATGTTGACAATGGAGGCCTTGCGGCGGCGGCGGGGACCTTGCTAGGGTTTCGAGCGAGGGAGGGTGTGTGTGTGTGCGCGCGCACACGCCCGAGGAGGTTTTGGTGTGTGTGTGTGTGTGTGTGTGTGTGTGTGTGTGGAGGGGTGGGGGTGTTTGAGGAAATGACGCGGGTACTGAAAATTTTACTACGCGGGAGTCAAACGCGGGAGTGAAATGCCGGGGCTATTGAAAATTTTGATGATAGTGCATCGGACACGGTCCAAAGGTAACAACCGTGTGTTATGAAACAGAAAAACCGTCGATGCGGGTAGATATTTTCTAGGGATGCAGGCGGGATTGGGAACAAGAAACATCACACACGGTCCGGAGATAACAACCGTGTGTTATGAAACAGAAAAACCCTCGAGGCGGGTAGATAGTTTCTAGGGATGCAGGTGGGATTGGGAACAAGAAACAACGCACACGGTCCGGAGATAACAACCGTGTGTTATGAAACAGAAAAACCCTCGAGGCGGGCATATATTTTTGACAGGGAGAGCCTCGTGGAGCCCAATGTAATGTGCGGATGTGTGCGTGACAGGGGCACCGGCGTGGCACACGGTTAGTTTGAGATAACCGTGTTTGTTGCATCATCCGACTTGTCTAATGTTCATAAATTTGGCGAAAAATAACATGGGAGAGGGTTAGAATACGAACACACTTGCATGTGGACCAAATTTATGTATGAAAAGGGTGGTTTGATTATCAAATACCAAATGCAACTTCGATGTGGCACCTATCTCACAAAGCGCACGGTATTGCTTGCCCCCACCCCCCTCATGTCTGCACGAAGGGTATCCTAAGCTATGAATGCATGCCCCCCCAACCGAGGTTCACCTAGAAAAGTCTTGAAGTAGCTAGCAGCCCCCTCCTCCCTCGTGGTCGGCACGAAGGGAATCCTAAGCTATGAATGCATGCCCCCCAACCGAGGTTCACCTAGCAAAGTCTTGAAGTAGCTAGCAGCCCCCTCCTCGTGTCGGCACAAAGGGAATCCTAAGCTATGAATGCATGCCCCCAACCGAGGTTCACCCTAGCAAAGTCTTGAGTAGCTAGCAGCCCCTCCCTCATGTCGGCACGAAGGGAATCCTAAGCTATGAATGCATGCCCCCAACCGAGGTTCACCTAGCAAAGTGCAAAGTAGAACCCCCCCACACACACTTTCAGTCGGCGAGCCAGAGAGGCATATCTCACCAAGATGGATCGTGAAATGGACCAAGAATAATCCACCTTGGTCGTACAACCTCTCTCTTGTTGTTGGTCAAAGTGATGGTCGTCCATGCGACCCCGGAGATGGGCTAGCTCGCCAATAATCATGCAAGTGGCTAGTCCCCGAAGACAACCACTGCATTTGTGTGGCCCAAACATATGTATGGAGAGGTGTGTTTTTGAGTAACAATGGAACAACTTTGATGTGGCACCGTGATTCCGAACTAGAAATTCCCACACTGAGTGAGGGTTAGGTTGACGATGCATATGTGTGTTACACCACACTTCAAGCCAACGACGGGATTCATGCATCCTTGTGTGCATAGTATATGCGCTCAAACTTAAGGTTTGAATCTCACCATGACCTATACTACGATAACACGAACCAAATGAAGAATCCGCCATCGTAACCTATCTTGTTGTTGGTCAAGGTGATCATGGATGTCCACATGGGCCCACAAATATATAGGCTTGTCGCCGATAACCATGCGAGGGAGTGTATCGTTCGAAGGCAACCACTACATGCATATGTATGGAGGTGATGCGTGCATGCATGTTTGAATACCATTTCACAACATTGATGTGGCACGTGCGTCAAAAATCATACGCTAGCTCCCCACACAGAGCGAGATCGGTTCATGACGTGTCGTTGTACTAGCCACTTCGACTTGATGGGAGGGATTCATGCGTACACATGCATGTGTGTGTGTGTGCTCAAACTGTATCATGCATGTCATCCCAGAGCATGACCTATATATATATACCATATTACAAGCAAAAATAATAATCCCTTCCTAAGTCAAATTAACCTCTCTTGTTGTCAATCAAAAAGTAGTGATGGACCAAGCGGGCCCACAGATGGAAAGCATCGATGTCGCTGATAACCGCTTAAGTGGGTGCGAGAGGACAACCACCACCGCTTTGCATGTGGGCCAAACATATATATGTTGAATACCCAAAATGCACAACTTTGATGTGCCACATGCCTGAAAAACCGTAAACAAAGCACCCACATAGAGCGAGGTTCATGAAGCGTACTACATATGATGGTCCCCTTCCCCCCTCTTCACGCATACTATATGCTCCTGCCATAATATGTACAACCCAAAAGAATCCTCATCGATGGTGATGAAGTCATGTACCTAGGATAGGGTCATACCTGTCCAAGGTACCCTCCCCAAGGACATCTTTAGAAGAAACGGCCTTCCATTCGACCTGGTAGGGTTTCACTCGACAGAATCAAAGACACTCGACCATGAAGACCCACTCGACCACCAGGAGTTCAAGAACCACTCTGTGTCCAAACGGTCTGTAATTAAGTAGTGTTTATGGTCATGATGACACTTTATGTAAGGCGTTACCGATGCTTTGGCCTTAATGTACCTTTAACCCTCCGCTACATGGGCTGGCTGGGGTCTTGGCGCACTCTATATAAGCCACCCCCTCCACAGTAGAAGGGTTCGCACGCCTTTGTAATTCATACGCATATAATCCGATCGACCGCCTCCGGGCTCCGAGGCGTGGGGCTGTTACTTCCTCCGAGAAGGGCCTGAACTTCGTAAAACTCGATGCGTATACAACTACTCCATAGCTAGTATCTTGCCTCTCCATACCTACCCCCCATTCTACTGTCAGACTTAGAACCACGACAGTTGGCGCCCACCGTGGGGCCGGTGTTCTAGCGATTTGTTGGAGAAGAGTTGGGATTCTTTCGATCTCCTACATCATGGTTCCAGGTGGAGTTTTGGTCGAAGGCCGCGAGATTCGTCTCGGTGCGCTCACGTTCATCGCCGACGACTCCGCTTGGCTTCAGGAGGCTCCTCTCGACGTCGCCGACGCTCCCGTCTCATGGGCAACGCACTTCAGGCGTCGTCCTCCTGCGGCAACCGTCGACCCGGTATGGGTCGGTTCTTGCCGTCCTCACTCCCGATCTCCCTTGGCGCAAGCGCTCCGGTCGATCGAGGCTTCAGCGGTGGGTGAGGCACGCGGTGGCTCGCCAGTCGGCCACTCCCCAAGTCGCGGCAGTCGAGCCCGACGAATCTCTCTATGGCCTGTTCGATCTGTCGACCGGCTCGTGAGAGATCGTGATCCGAAAGTGCGATAGCAGCGATCCGGCAGCAGAGGTTACGATGGTCGACGGACCATGCAGTCCTCTGGATTCCCCGCACCGATGGAGGCGGCGGTGGAAGCGATCCGGCGCAAGCTCACGAAGAGTACCAACCCGAGCCCCTCACGCCGTTGCGAGAGGAGGAACTTCGCCCGCCGAAACATGGATGCGCTTCACACTCCTATCGTTGGAGAAACCCCGAGTCTCGTGCCTTGGAGGATGCGGCGGCTTAGCCAACCTGGCGGCGCACTCGGCTGGAGAACCTCCAATGAGTTCTCGGCAAACGCCGCGACCACGAGTTCGAGAATCGGTCGACGTCAGCTCTTTCCACAACCAACTCAGGTATATCGAACTCCGATTCAGAATTTAGCAGCTGCAACCCGTATATCAGAATCGATTCAGCCTTCCCAATCGGAGGCGGGTAGAGGTTTGCAACAGATTAGAGATTTACTCCTGGCAGCAGGAGATCAAAATTTAGTCGTATCACAGTCACGGAACAGGATTCACAGCAGATCCGTCGTTGCGAATTCAGTCCAGTCGGCCCATAGTCCAAGATCTCCCCCAAGGCGTGAGGAACATGGAGGCCGGCGTGATGATCAGTACAAGAACCGCGAGCCGTATGAGCACCGATTCGATCGCAATGATCGACGTCGAGTGCCCACCCCTCCCCAAAGGGGTGGATCATACGCTCCTCGGAAAAAAGATGATGACGCCTTGACCACGGTGTTGGGCGAAGGGTTCGGTCGACCCCAGAGAACCGAGCTTTGATGCGAGATCCATTATCGTTCAAGGCTTGGTCGACAGAACAGAGCTCACCGAGAAGGCCATGACAGAGATGTTCCCTCCAAAGCAGCAGAGTTCATGTCTCGGGGCGAGTGTTTTAGCGAGGCCATCGAGCCGCGATGATTCCTCCCAACTTCAGGTTGGCGATCGAGTCGATAAGTTCACCGGTGAGTCCAAGCGACACTTGGCTTGAGGACTACCGAGTGGCTGTCCAGATTGGCGGCGGCAACGATGAGGTAGCTATGAAGCATTTTCCCCTTATGTTGGAGGGTTCGG
Organism: Aegilops bicornis; assembly: GCA_021605145.1. Classification (NCBI taxonomy): domain Eukaryota; kingdom Viridiplantae; phylum Streptophyta; class Magnoliopsida; order Poales; family Poaceae; genus Aegilops; species Aegilops bicornis. The sequence goes on from CM038669.1 coordinate 298,875,204, forward strand.
CCAGAGCATGGTTGAATCAGTTAGCACCCAACAGTATTTACACTTGGGAAGATTTTGCCCGAGTGTTTGTCAGGACATTTGAAGGGACTTGCAAGCGACCGACAGGGTTGAGAGAGCTGCAGTCATGTGTACAGAAGTCGAATGAAACTTTGAGAGATTACATCCAGAGATGGATTACCTTGCACCACACAGTTGAGAATGTGTCTGATCACCAGGCAGTTTGTGCTTTCAAGGAAGGTGGCAAGAACAGGGAGTTGAGTTTGAAATTCGGTCGGGCAGGAGATATGACCCTGAGTCGGATGATGGAGATCGCCACCAAGTATGCTAATGGTGAAGAAGAGGATCGGCTCCGGAGTGGTAAGTACAAGTCAGCCGCTAATAAAGCCGACGGAGGGAACTCGAATGGAAGCGAAGCAAAGCCGAGCGGCCGCTCCGGAGAAGCCTTGGCTGTGACCCAGGGAAAGTTCAAGGGAAACCCAAGGGTCCGTGGAACCCCAAGAAGGTGAAATACCAAGATGGGAATGATGTGTTGGACTTGCCATGTCACATTCACACGAAGAAAGATGAAGAGGGTAAACTCATTTACCCGAAGCATACCACTCGACAGTGTCGGCTCTCGATTTAGCAGTTCCAAGGGAAGCAGCAAGGATAAGGAAAAGGAGTCGGACAAAGTTGAGGACAAGGAAGATAGTGATGGTGGATACCCCCAGGTCAATTCCACCCTGATGATTTTTGCTGACGTTGAAAGCAAAAGTCGATTGATAGTTATCAACCGAGAAGTGAACATGGTTGCTCGTGACGCCTAATTATACGAAATGGTCCCGGACCGCCATCACATTCGACCAGTCCGATCATCCGACACACATTGCCACCCACAGGAGGCAAGCATTGGTGGTCGATCCGATCGTCGAAGGCACTCGGTGACCAAAGTTTTGATGGATGGTGGCGATGGCACGAACATCTTGTATGCGAGAGGCGTTGAAAGGGATGGGCATTCGATGTCCAGACTCGGCACCAGTAACATGAGTTTCCACGGAGTCATTCCTGGAAAGAAGGCTGAGTCACTCGGTCAAATTGCTCTTGATGTAGTTTTTGGTGATTCGAAGAATTTCCGCAAAGAAAAGTTGACCTTTGAGGTCGTGGATTTCCAGAGCGCTTATCACGCTATTTTGGGAAGGCCGGCGTATGCCCGTTTCATGGCTCGACCATGTTATGTGTACCTTAAACTGAAGATGCCCGGTCCCAAGGGTGTGATCACTATCACTGGCAATCAGAAGAAAGAGGAAGAGTGTTTCCAGAAAGGCTCTAAGATTGCTGATGCTCAGATGGCAGTGGTAGAATTGCAAGAATGTCGAGCTGCAGATCCGAAAGTGATACATTGCGAGCAAAGAAGCCCGCTACGGAGTCGGCATTTCAGTCGTCCGGTGAGACGAAGCAGGTTCACATTCACCCGACCGACCCCAATGCTGCTCCGACCAACATCTCAACAACACTCGACTCCAAATAGGAAGAAGCGCTCATCCAGTTCCTCCGTGAGAACTAGGACATCTTTGCATGGAAGCACTGGCGACATGCGGGTGTTCGAGGGGACTGGCTGAGCACCGCCCTCTGAGTCGACCGAAAGTTAAACTGTCAAAGAACATCTTTGACGGTCCGCCGTCGAAGAAAGGCTATTGGCGAGGAGGTCGCTCGGCTCTTAGCGGCAGAAGTTCATCAGAGATTTACCACTCCGAGTGGCTCGCCAATGTGGTCATGGTCCCCAAGAAGGACAAGTCACTGCACATGTGCATCGACTTCAAACATATCAATCGGGCCTGGCTGAAAGATCATTTCCCTCTTCCCCGCATCGACCAAATAGTCGACTCGACTGCGGGATGTGAGCGGTTGTCTTTTTTAGACGCCTATTCCGGGTACCATCAGATCCGTCTGTATGGACCCGATGAGATCAAAACAGCTTTCATCACTCCGTTCAGGTGCTTCTGTTATGTCACCATGCCATTCGGTCTCAAGAATGCCGGAGCCACGCTCATGAGAATGATTTAGAAGTGTTTGCTCACTCAAATCAGTCGGAATGTGGAAGCATACATGGATGATATAGTGGTCAAGTCACGAAAGGGTTCCGACCTGTTGGTGACCTTGCTGAAACGTTGCCAATCTCGGGAGGTATGATATCAAGCTTAATCCATCAAAATGCACATTCGGAGTTCTGGCGGAAAGTTACTCGGTTTTCTTGTTTCCGAGCGAGGAATCGGCGCTAACCGAAAAAAGTTGGCACTATACTCCGAATGAAAGCATACGTGCGTGTGCACGATGTCGAAGCTCACTTTGGATGCTTGGCTGCTTTAAGTCGATTCATCTCTCGCCTCGGTGAAAAGGCATTGCCTCTTTACCGGTGATGAAGAAGTCGACAAGTTCGAGTGGACTCGAGAGGCCGATGCAGGCGTTTGCGAGAGCTAAAAGCTACGCTCTCCACCCAGCCGGTGCTTGCTGCTCCTATCAGCAAAGAGCCTTTGCTGCTTTACATTGCAACCACTGGACAAGTCGTCAGTATGATGCTCACGGTCGAGCGGGAAGAAGAAGGAAAAGCCTTCAAAGTTCAGCGCCCAGTTTATTATCTTTCTGAAGTATTGACCCCATCAAAGAAAAGATACTCTCACTATCAGAAACTTGTTTATGGGATTTATATGACCACGAAGAAGGTTGCTCATTACTTTTCTGATCATTCCATTACAGTCGTCAGCGACGCCCCATTGTCAGAGATTCTTCATAATAGAGATGCAACTGGTCGAGTGGCGAAATGGGCGATTGAACTCCTTCCTCTTGATATCAAATTTGAGGCAAAGAAAGCCATCAAGTCCCAAGCAGTAGTAGACTTCATCGCCGAGTGGGTTGAACATCAGCTTCCAACTCAAGTTCACTCGGAGCACTGGACTATGTTCTTCGATGGTTCCAAGATACTGAATGGTTCCGGTGCTGGGGTAATATTAGTTTCCCCCCGAGGAGATAAACTCAGATACTTACTCCAGATTCACTTCGATTCCTCCAACAATGAAGTAGAATATGAAGCACTCCTGTATGGGTTGCGTATGTCCATTTCACTCGGCGTCCAAATCGCCTTATGGTCTCTGGCGACTCAGATTTAGTTGTTAATCGGTGATGAAGGAGTGGGGCCTTGAAGCCCGACCATATTTGGTTCTTGCAATGCAGTGAGAAAATTTGGAGAAGAAATTTGAGGGGTTAGAGCTTCATCATATACCCCGACTGAAAAACCAAGCTGCTGATGATTTGGCGAAAATAGGGTCCAAGAGGGAAGCCATTCCCAGTAATGTATTTTTGGAGCATATCCGTGCACCATCAATGCAAGAAGATCCTTTCACAGAAGAAGCCCCGCAGCCAAAAAAGTGCCAATGATCCGACTGAAGTCGAGGTCCCAGCCGTGGTCGACTTGATTATGGAAGTTGTGGTCATCACTCCCGATTGGACAGTGCCATACATCGCATATATTTTAAGGAAAGAGCTCCCAGAGAATGAAGAAGAGGCTCGACAGATCGTCCGTCGATCCAAGGCCTTTACAGTGATCAAGGGACAATTGTACAGACAAAGCGCGACTGGAGTCGGCCAGAAATATATCACGCCAGAAGAAGGTCAGATAATTCTTGAAGATATCCACTCGGGGACCTGTGGCCATCATGCGTCCTCTCGGACCATTGTGGCTAAAGCATACCGAGCGGGATTTTACTGGCCAAAAGCAAATGAAATGGCAAAGGAAATAGTCGACAAGTGTGAAGGTTGTCAGTTCTATTCCAATATGTCGCACAAGCCCGCCTCGACCTTGAAGACCATTCCACTCGTCGGCCCTTATTTGTTTGGGGGTTGGACATGATCGGACCATCGAGAAGCTGGCGGAGGCGGCTTCACTCACTTGCTAGTGGCAGTCGACAAGTTTACTAAATGGATCGAAGCCAAGCCCATTAAGAACCTCGATGCATGCACTACTATCAGTTTCGTCAGAGAATTGATATTTAGATATGGAGTTCCGCATAGCATCATCACTGACAATGGGTCAAACTTTGATTCTGACAAGTTCAAAGCCTTTTGCGCCTCTCAAGGCACACGGGTCGACTATGCTTCAGTTGCTCACCCGCAGTCGAATGGACAAGTAGAATGCGCAAACGGTCTGATTCTCAAAGGACTGAAACCCTGACTGATGCGTAACCTCAAACATGCAGTAGGAGCTTGGGTCGATGAACTTCCATCAGTTCTGTGGGGATTGAGGACCACTCCTAATCGGTCGACTGGGAGAACTCCATTCTTTCTGGTCTATGGAGTTGAAGCAGTTCTGCCGAGTGACCTGCTTCACAATGCACCTCGAGTCGAACTCTACTCTGAAGAGGAAGCGGAACAAGCCCGGCAGGATGCAGTCGATCTCTTAGAAGAAGAGTGGGAGATGGCCCTGATCCGCTCGACTATCTATTAGCAAGACTTGCGTCGATTCCATGCCAGAAATGTGAAGAGTCGAGCTTTCCAAGAAGGAGACTTGGTCCTCCGAGTGGATCAACAGAAACCACACAAGCTCGCTCCTACTTGGGAAGGTCCCTTCATCGTCACCAGAGTTGTCCAGAATGGAGCGTACCATCTTTACAACGTCGATCGCCAGATTGATGAGCCTCGAGCTTGGAGTGCGGAGCTGCTTCGCCCCTTTTATACTTAAGTACTCACTCGGATGAGATGTAATAAAAGTACCTCTGTAGTTTGTTTATCTAAATCAAGAAGGTTATAATTTTCCCAGTGGGTGGCTTAGCTGCGAATCCGTTTCGCCTAAGTTTGTAAAAAAAATCCTTACCGAGTGGTGAGCCGGCCTCTCACTCGGGGGCTTAGCTGTGAATCCGTTTTGCCTAAGTATTTTAAAATCCTACCGAGTGGTGATCCTGCCTCCCGCTCATGGGCTTAGCTGCAGTCCAAGTACTCGCCTAAGTGTTTCAAAATCCTACCGAGTGGTGAGCCAGCCTCCCACTCGGGGGCTTAGCTGCAGTCCCAGTACTCGCCTAAGTGTTTTAAATCCTACCGAGTGGAGAGCCAGCCTCACACTCGGGGGCTTAACTGCAGTCCCAAGTACTCGTCTAAGTATTTAATACAATGTGCGCTTCACAAGGACTGACGAGGTGCAGGTCATTGCTACCTTCTCCTTGAACTACGCCATCAAAATCCCACCGAGTGGAGAGCAAACCTCTCACTTTCGGGGGCTTAAACTGTGATCCGATGCTAGCCTAAGTATTGAAAATCCTACCGAGTGGAGAGCAAACCTCCCACTCGGGGCTTAGCTACTGATCCGATTACTCGCCTAAGTATTGAAAAATCCCACCGAGTGGAGAGCAAACCTCCCACTGGGGGCTTAAGCTTGAGTCCAAGACGCCTAAGTATTGAAAAATCCCATCGAGTGGAGAGCAAACCTCCCACTCGGGGGGCTTAAGCTGTAGTCGATGCTACGCCTAAGTATTGAAAAATCCTACCGAGTGGAGAGCAAACCTCCCACTCGGGGCTTAGCTTGAGTCCAAGACTTGCCTAAGTATTTAAAACCCTACCGAAAGTGGAGAGCAAACCTCCCACTCGGAGGCTTAGTTGCAGTCCGAGTACTCGCCTAAGTAAGAAATCCATCCTGATCCATAAGGATGACGAGTGGCGATTCGACAATTACCTTCTCCTTGAACTGCGCCACAAGTACAACGTGCAGTCCATCCCAATCCGCAAGGACTGACGAGGTGCAGGTCGATTGCTACCTTCTCCTTCGAGCTGCACCACAAGTACCACGTGCGGTCCATCCCGATCCGCAAGGACTGACGAGGTCGATCGCAGCTGTACTTCTTCCCTACCTGCAAAATCGATGAAGTGCAAGTCGACTGGATATTCACCTCAAGGATGCTGCTCAAGCATTGAAGTATATTCCAAATGAAAAGCAAAGTTCGCATCGAAGGAAAATAAAAGCACGCTCGATGATAAACCAAGTTCGGATAAACGTCCTACGGATTTGAAAGTGCTTGGGCGTTAAGCCCGTTAAAGTTTATCGGTTACAAAACCACTCGGCATTCCGAGGGAAATTTAAGGTAGAGCATAGAAGTTTTTTACTCCTCAGGTGGAGGACTGGAAGGAGTCACAAACTGGTCAAGGTCGATCCCATCAGCAATCCGGGTGGCAGCAGCGATGAAAGTCTCCATGAAAGATTGGAAATCATACTTCTTGGTATTGGCAACTTTGATGGACGCCAGCTTTTCCTCCCACGCCTCCTTGCAGTGGACCACGAACCGTAGACGAGCAACATCGGCACACTTTTGGCGAAGACTTTTTCCATTCTTGCACTCGACTTGGAACCTCATTCGATCCGAGTCATTAAGAACTTCGAGGTCATTACAGGCGTGCAGTGCGGCGAGTGTTGAGTCGATCCGCGACACCACAGCTTTCAGTCGAGCGAGATAGTCCATCACACCAGCAATGCGAGACTCCAGTCGGAGCACGTTCATAGTGGCTTCATCCTTCACGGGAGAGTTGATGGGGTCCAGGCTTGTCTCCACTCGACTGGTCTCCTCTTCGAAGTTCTGATAGAATTCTGTAAATGCAACTTGGGTTCAAGTTAACGGTTCTATGATTAGGCGGTGATAACTAGACAGTCGGGTAAAAGAGATTACCTTTGAGCATGAGGAATAACTTTTTGGCGAGCCCTCCCAGATAAGCCTCCAGATCATTCCTCTTCCTGCCCGATTCGCTTGACCTTGTAAGTCGGGGTGACTTTGTCATTCTTGATCGGCTAACCTCCTTGTTGGCTGCGTCGAGAGCAGCCTTGAGTTTGGTATTCTCCTCTTGAGTTTGCCGACTAAGACGATTTCTCTTCAAGCTTTGTTTTCTCCAAAGCCGCCTATACATGCCTCTTCAAGGTCGTGGTCTTTCTTCTTGAGCCTCCTCGGTTTATGCGCAAAATAACAATAAGCCCGAGTTGAGAATGGGTAGAAAGACAAAGGCGATCGTCAAGTTCTCACCAGCCATACCTTTTGCTTCGTCTCTCGCCTTTTGCAAGTTCTCTGAGCAAGCTTCAAGTCAAGGTTGAGCTGGATCATTTGTTCTCCAATTCGGTATAGCGGGCCCACGAGCTACGCAAGATTTCGCGAAGAGTCAATCGACAAAACATCAAAGACAGGTCACTTGGAGTGACTAAAGAAAATCGTAGCATTTCTAAGACTACGATCGAATCAAAACATTCGACGGTAGTCTCGGGGACTACACCCGGTGGGTGCACTCGGCGTGCCCCCTTGGTTTTACCAATTCGGTTCGACGATTCGACGAAAGAGGCAAAAAGGTTATGATCCTAAAACCATAGCCAACTGTCGTGATCAACCATGTAAAAACAGTTCCTTAGACTATAGTCATTTGCCCGTGATCCACCATAGTCTCGGGACTACACCCGATGGGTGCACTCAGCGATGCCCCCACCGGTTCCAAAGATCCATTCGACATGGCCCGACCGGACCGAGTGAAGAAGTTCAAAGTATAAAGACTATAGTCGATCGCCATGATCCACCATAGTCTCGGGGACTACACCGGTGGGTGCACTCAGCGTGCCCCACCGATTATAAAAATTCAATCGACACACCGCCCGGTGGGTGTCTGAGATCTAAATATGGAAATCTTTAGAAAGAAGAAATTTCAGGTAGCATATCCTAACGGAACAAGCAGCGACCAACTTACTTGGACATTGCTCTGAAGAGCTGAGCTTGCATCATAAGCCGCCTGGCTGGCCTCCCGGACCACCTTCACTTGCTCCATCAGGATCCCCTGCCTCACGTATGGCCTCCTTAGCGGCACTCACTTGGTCTTAGGGACGTGGTGTGTGTGGCAAAAGGGAAGGTGGGTCGGTGATCGACGAAGGCGGACACTCGTGGCGGCACAAAGAAAGGACACTGAAGCCCGAGTGGTGTCGCCTCCCTCGTGAACCAGCGTCTCGGTAGTGATACAACTTGAGTAGCCTTGCCAGCGAGCACCTTTTGTCCTTCCTCTTCCTCGGTCTGTTTCATCGTCGTCGTCGGGGAGATCAATGACATGAGGTGGAACTACAAGAAAGATTCAAAGGTAAAAACAGAAATCAATCGACCATAAAGCGAAACTGCGGAGATCATACCAAGGTTGGAGGTGGCGGCATCTTCCATTTCGTGATCTTCGTGCTTAGCTGAGGTCTCGGAGGTGGCAGACCGCAGATTTCAGAAATCGATTGATCGGTCAAACGAGTCGACCAAAAGTACACCCATGATAAGCGGAAAACACAAGTTCTGGCGATTACACGGAAATGGTGGGAATGACCATCCTCATCTTGGGCAGGGCCTTCGTCGGCTTTGATGACGTTGCTCGGGGTTGCTTTGGCGGTTTCTCAGTCGGCACTAGAGAAGTTGTCCGAGGGCGCTTCGTCGACCGCCCAACGGGCGCGATAGCCTTACCACGCTCGACCGCTGGTTCATGCGTCAGCTTGGATCGCCTTTCCGAGTGGGGAGGATCCACGTCTTCCTCCTCTTCCTCCTCCTCCTCCTCTCCATCAGAGTTGTCGTTTCCCTCGCCCTCCTCACCGTCGGACTCCCATTCCTCCTGGCTTTCGCCTCCGCTTCCTTCTTCTTCTTCGACTTGTTCTTGCGCCCCGTTGGGCATCGAGTACATCTCAGTGGTGGCCTAGAAGACAGCAAAATAAGACGAAAGTCAATCGGCCGATTCGCAGCGGAACAGGCGAATGCAACAGAGATCACGATCGGAGATAAGTGGTCATACCTTATGCAGTTCGTAAGATTGGTCGACTGGTGGGATCCTCCTAGCTCCACGAGGGTTATCTTTGTTCCCTGTGATGGCAGTCATCCACCTCTCTAAAGTGGCATCGTCGACCTCCTCTGGGTGGACCCGGGTGGTGTCTTCGGTACCAGAATACAACCACATCGGGTGGCCTCGGTATTGGAGCGGTTGAATGCGCCGTCGAAGGAAAACCTCCAGAAGATCCATGCCAGTCACTCCATCATGAATGAGCTGGGCCACACGCTCCATCAACAATTTAACCTGGACGTTCTCCTCCGGAAGCACCTTCAGAGAGGACGGCTTGTTCACTCGACCCATGGAGAAAGGAGGGAGTCCAGTCGACTGGTCTTGGTAGTAGAACCAGGTCGACTGCCACCCTCTAACTGAATCGGGAAGAGTCATGGCCGGAAAGGCACTTTTACCCCTCATCTGGACCCCAAGACCCCCACACATCTGGATTACTTGGTTCTTTCATCATTCGGACTAGCCTTTTTCACCGTCTGTGATCGACAAGTGAATATGTGTTTGAAGAGGCCCCAGTGTGGCCGACAGCCCAAGAAGTTTTCGCACAAAGACACGAAAGCAGCAAGATAGGCAATGGAGTTTGGTGTGAAGTGATGGAGTTGTGATCCAAAGAAGTTAGAAAACCCGAAAGAAAAGATTCAGCGGTAGAGAAAATCCGCGATCAACATGGGTGGCTAAGAGGGCGCACTCACCCTCCACGAGGCTGCGGCTGCCACTCCGTCCCGGAAGCCTTAGCGACCCATGGGGGATCAATCCCTCGTTGGCGGTCGTCGAGGTCTTTACGGGTGATGGTCGGCGGATCCAATCTCCTGGACCCAACCTTGCGGCAGGCTGGACGCTGACGAGGATCCGCCCGGTGGTCGCTCTCCCTCCACCTTCGCCGTCGCCTTCTTCGCCCGCTCCAAGGCCGCCGTCTTCTCCTTCACCATTGTCGCCCGTGAAGCGAGGAGCGAACAGCGTGAGCAGGATTCTGAAGCGGTAGATGAATCTGAGGACGGGGGAGGGGAATATGAGGGCGCACTGTTCAAAAGACCCCCACCCGACGCCTTATATGAAGTCGCTTCCGAATGGCTGACTGGTAGGCCCGGGCAATCCTGTCAAATCCCACAACAGTCGCGCGCGCGATACGTGGCGAAAAAGGTGGCGCGAAGGTCGAGGCGTCTTCGCCTTATCCCATCCGAGTACCGCAGCCTTCTCCGCTTCGCGTGCTTCCCGAAATTCGGATCCCGCTAAATCCGCTAACAACAGAGCAACTCGTCAGACGGCAGATTTCCTCCGATCCGTCACTCGGAGATCTTCAAGTCTATAAAGTTCACTCGACAGATGTGAAGAATGGATCAAGGCGGTGAAAGAGAAGTTGACACCATCACTAAAAAGTCATTGATCGAGTAAGGCCTTTTCATGACACAAAAGCAGGTCGGAAAGATTATCAACTCCTTCCACATTGAACCTCGATCCATTCGGGGCTAATGATGAAGTCATGTACCTAGGGTAGGGTCATGAACCTGTCCAAGGTACCCTCCCAAGGACATCTTTAGAAGAAAGCGGCCTTCCGATCGACTGGTAGGGTTTCACTCGGCAGACTCAAAGACACTCGACCATGAAGACCCACTCGACCACCGGGAGTTCAAGAACCACTCTGTGTCCAAGCATACGTAATTAAGTAGTCTTTATGGTCATGATGACACTTTATGTAAGGCGTTACGAACGCCTTGGCCTTAATGTACCTTTAACCCTCGCTACGTGGGCTGGCTGGGGTCTTGGCGCACTCTATATAAGCCACCCCCCTCCCACGGTAGAAGGGTTCGCACCCCTGTAATTCATACGCATATAATCCAGTCGACCGCCTCCGGGCTCCGAGACGTAGGGCTATTACTTCCTTCGAGAAGGGCCTGAACTCGTAAAACTCGTGTGTATACAACTACTCCATAGCTAGTATCTTGCCTCTCCATACCTACCCCCATTCTACTTTCAGACTTAGAACCACGACAGATGGTGAAATTAATTAACCTCTCCCGATGTAGGTCGAAGTGATGCATGCATGGATCGAAGATGGCCTCGTGGGCCCATAGATGGAAGCATCACACATGAGTGTCCTAGCTAGGATAATCACCGCGTGCATGCATGTGGCCCAAAAAGGTGTTGTGTGATGTTTGAATAGCCAATTTCACAATTTTGATGTGGCACGTGCCTCTGAAACCAAAATGTCCCGACAATGAGTGAGGTGTACTTGTTCACGGATGCGTACGTATAGTATATATGCTAGTCCCCTCCCACCTCTTTGACGCGTTCTATATACCACCATAACACAAACAAAAAAGATTCTACCTTGCTGGTCAAATTAACCTCACTGCCGGCTATTCGTCAAAGTGATGGACGATGACCTCGCGGGCCCACAGAAAGCGTCACACGCGAGTATTAAGTGTCGTGTAGGACAACCATTGACTGCATGTGGCCAAACCATGTATGTATGAAAGGGTTGTGTAATGTTTTAAATAACGATTTCATGACTCTGATGTGGCACCAGCCTACCTAACAAAACGGCCAACCCACATGATGGCCCACAACTCGTAGTGTACTGCGAGCCACCTGCCACCCCCAGACGCACACACCCACATACAGACCGCGAATCCACCGCAACTACGATGCATGTTAAATTAATTACCCCGCGGTGAACATATGTTACCAAAGGAGGGACGCTTTAATTTCAAAAAAATCACAGAGATCATTAAGACGTTTTAGTACATTAATTGATTGATTTTCTACGGGTATAATGTGCAAAAATCAAATTTGAGCTACATGTACACGTGACAGTGCACCTAAATGGATTGCAAAAACACATGTGTCTCACCGGGTGCATGTTTACTCCCTGTGCAACAAATTTCAAACATTGAGAATCTTGATTTTTAAATTCTAGTACATCCAAAACTTATTTGAAGTTCACGAAACTTATCGTTTTGTCATATGGACACCAATACAAAGTGGCATTGTACTTTTTTTGTCAAATTTGAGACCAGTTTTGATGTAATCTTTATCTAATTACCAGCGAGAGATTATTAATAATTGGGAACCAATATCCCAAACAGATTATTTATTCGAACCGTGAGCGTTAGACCAACAATGGATACATGCCATGCTTCGGTTAAGCAATAAAGCGGTAGCATTAATCATCCAAATAGAAAAACTATATACGTGCCACCGCGCGACCCGTGTGCCGTGCGAGCAGGCATGAGTTGACGGGGCGCATGCGAGCAGTCTGCCGCGCAGGAAGACGGGGAGGCGTGCGTGTAGGTGTGTGAATTGACGGAGGCGTGCTCGCTGCGCGGTGTCATCGGGTGGCATGCGAGTAGCCGTGTGAAACTTTGGTAGGCATGCCAGCAGTCCATTGCGCAGGCTCACCGGGAGGTGAGCCATCGGTTTGACCGTCGCCCGCCTCTCTCCCACAACTCCCACTACTCCATATTAATGGTGCGCCCGAGCGGCCGCACCCCCCATCCTCGCCACATACACACAATCCTCTCTCTCCGCTTGCATCCTCGACACCGCTCTCAGTCCTCAAAGCCGTCATTGTATGAGGATGCCGCCGAAGCGCCCCATCGGAAGGAGTGGCGACGCCGGGGCTACTAAAGCACCGGAGCACGGCGTGGAGATGGAGACAGAGGTTGCCGTCACTGCCGGCGAGTTATCGCTGCACCCTGACGTCGTCGACGGCGTCGAGCTTCCACAGCCGGAGGCGGAGTTCCACACCGACTCTGGTGACGACCCCGGTGACCACTCCGATGACCACTCCGGCGACGACTTCGACGACGACAGATAGCTAGTTAGTCATCTATACCCATTTATGTGTCAAATAGATCATAGGTTTTCTCTACTTACTCCTGCCTCCCCCTTTTTGGAATAGAAATCCTATGGTTATGTTCTCCCAATCCATGAAATATGAGTAAGTTTCATTAGATCCGTGTAGTGTATTGATTGTTTGAATGGTATAAGTGATAAGTGATTAGTTGTTTCATCTATGCAAATGATTTCTTCTAGTAATCCGACTAGGGTTAGTGTTCGTGCTAATAATTCCTAGCCAGGACTTAACAATTGATTTTCAATGACCTACATATGTTTGTGCCATTATTTTCTTCAAGATTGGTCTGTACATAGACGACTGTGCTTAGAAATCAAACCATAATCTCTAGATATGTATAAATAAATAGCCATAAATTCCTAATCCTACTTCACGGCAAGTAATCATTGATTTGATGCCAAATTTGTTTTACTATTAATATAGGTGCTGTCTGACGATTTGGACAGCGAGGATGAAGATGGCCAGAGGAGGTACAAGAGGCAAATCCCGAGGGAGCTTTATGCGGGAATGCATAACAGGCATATTAGGACCTGGAAGGGCGATATCGATGCCCATTTTGCAACCACAAGCTTCATGACGCGTATCTAGGTGTTCTGGCGCATGCAAAAGGACGGGCCGTTGGCTACTTCAAGCAGAAGTATTCTCGCAGGATGGCGCACGGCGCATACGCCGAGTACCTGGAGAAGCTTCGGGATTGTGCCGGCATGTGAGATGAGATGTGGGATGGATCGAAATATGTACGCTTGAGTATGCTTAATGACGGTTGAACTATGTACTTATGGTTGAACTATGCTTATATACGTGTACGCTTATTATCTATGTCTGAGTATGTTTAATCTATGTTTACTTATGTCTAACCGTGGGATATGGATGCAACCAGTTCGGTTGATGGAATCTACCTCTGTCTTGGTTTAGTGGTCCCCTTTGTAATTTGTGTTAAATTTAGACCAAAGGTTTAACTGACAAAATGTTAGTGCAGGTCAGCAAAAAATATATTGCTGGATGGGTATTTGAGCATAGTGTTCAATGATATAATTTTTGGTGACATGCATAAACATTTCTTAGTTAAATATTTGGTCAAAATTTGGTAAAAATTACAAAGGGGGACCAATAAACCAGGACGGAGGTAGTACGTCAATCACACACGGTTCCCGAAATTGGAACCGTGTGCAATGTCTTTCATTTTGCCTGTTGCGTCAATCACACACGGTTCGCTCTAGCAAACCGTCGCCTCCAAAATTCTTTGTGGGACAGAAAACCCTCACCACCCAATTCAAAAAAAAAAGAAAACCCTCACCATCCCCACGTCACAAAAACCCTCACCCCACCCGCCACCCCCTCCGGTCCCCATTCGCACCTGCACAAGCTCCTCCGCGTCTATGACATGGCACCACCTATTGTGGCGGTAAACACTTAACTCGATGCCTGCCGCCGCCGCTAGGCTTCCAGCAAAGCCCACCGCATTTAGCCACTTCCGTTTGCCGCCGCCTATCGCCATCGACTTTCTCGACGCTGCTCGTGGTCGACCCAGCTCCGCTCTGTTTGGGGAATCTGCCGTACCGAGGGTTCTTTCTGATGGACGACAAGGTAACTAATTTAATGAGATATTATCTCATCTCTTATCCCAGTTCATTTGCCTCCTTTAATCACCCAGCGGAAATCACCATGAATTCATTTTTATTCGAGCTGATTTGAGGGTTTTCTTTCATTCATATAATGTACAATGCACCGACACATCAGGACTTTGCGACCTCCGCTAGAGATTCCATCTCACCGTACCAGATCACTTGAGGATGCCCGCGGTATGTTCAGTCTCACCGAAAATCGGTTGGCATGGCCTACTTTCCTGAACATATTCTAAATATTGTTACATTTGGATAAAAGGTGCCACATGCACCATATACGTCAAAGGGAATTTTCCCCTCTTCTTTCTATGTTAGGCAAATTAATGATGTATTGTTCTTTTGATTACTCTCATATTTCCATGACATCATGTTTACCCTATCTGTTTAATTATAGATTTTTGTCCTTCGATTTCAACTGTGTATAGTTCTTTCAATTTGGGCCCATATTTGCATGGTACCATATTTTCTTTAACAATCCTACCATTTTCTGCAGCGCATCCCTTGCTATGCAATAGATTATGTAGTGCACAATCTTTCCCTTTACATAGATCAAGACAGCACGGATGTCATCTCGCACAAACCATGGATTTACAATCGTTGCTACTGTAAGACTTGATGAACGTGGTGACTCCTATTTTGGCACTGGCTTTTGGAAAGAAATTTCTAAGTTTTATGTACCGAAAGCTGGCACTAAAATTGCACTGCACATCAAAGGGCCTGGTCATGAGATATATGCTAACTTCCCTGACAAAATCATCCGTCCAGACTTTGTTCGAAGTAAGTTTTATTTTCAACTATCTGCATGTTGACTTACCCAGCAATGTCAAATGAATTGTGTAGTATTTAAGCAACCAATTGTTATTCCCTTTTCTTACTATATTCCTACCTAATAACTTCTAGTTACCAATACACTTTTCTATTGCCCTGTTTTAACTAAATATTCCTGTACTCCCATTTCTATCGAAGCGCCCCGACAAGGAGACTCGGGTGGTGGAGAACGGGGCTGCCAACAAGCGGAGGCGGGGCAAGCTAGAATCACAAGCGACTCCAGCAGGCCTAGACTTCATCAACAGCCTCCCCGATGATATGTTGACAGTCATCATCTCCCTCCTCCCAATCAAATATGGGGAGCGGACAACCGTCCTTTCCTGGCGGTGGCGCCCCCTATGGAACTCCAGCTCTCTCGACCTCACTGACACCCACGAGCTCTGCCATGGCTATCGCAAAAGCTTGGATGCATTCTCCAAGATCCTCGGTAGTCACCTTGGCCCAACTAGAGGCCTTAGAATGGGCAAGTTCGTTTCAATGGCAAGGACCCAGCAAAGCTTGACGACTAGTCCCGATCCCCCGCCCTAGATCAACTCGAGCAGCTCACTTTTGATGATGGGCATATGCGGTCGCTGCCAACATCCGCACTCCACCTCGCGCCCATGCTGCGTGTTGCCAAGTTCAGGAACTGCCATTTCCCCCTTAATGACGCGCTCGCTCTTATTCTACCACAACTAAAGCACCTCGAGCTCGTCGTCGTCTGCCTCTCAAATGGTGACATGGAGCGCATGCTCCATGGCTGTACTACACTCGAGTACCTTCGTCTTCAGGCGATCAATGGGTTGAGTACTTTCCACATCACCTCCATGACTCTCCAGAATATTTATGTGTGTTGCTGGTGCGACAGGAAGACATCACAAGATGCGTACCACGGTATGGTCATTGAGGACACACCTGAAGGAGATATGCCCTAGAGGCAATAATAAAGTTGTTATTTATATTTCCTTATATCATGATAAATGTTTATTATTCATGCTATAATTGTATTAACCGGAAACTTAGTACATGTGTGAATACATAGACAAAACAGAGTGTCCCTAGTATGCCTCTACTTGACTAGCTCGTCAATCAAAGATGGTTATGTTTCCTGACCATAGACATGTGTTGTCATTTGATGAACGGGATCACATCATTAGAGAATAATGTGATGGACAAGACCCATCCGTTAGGTTAGCATTATGATCGTTGAGTTTTATTGTTATTGCTTTCTTCATGACTTATACATGTTCCTTTGACTATGAGATTATGCAACTCCCGAATACTGGAGGAACACCTTGTGTGCTATCAAACATCACAACATAACTGGGTGATTATAAAGATCTTTGTCAGGTGTCTCCAAAGGTGTTTGTTGGGTTGGCATAGATCGAGATTAGGATTTGTCACTCCGTGTATCGGAGAGGTATCTCTGGGCCCTCTCGGTAATGCACATCACTATAAGCCTTGCAAGCAATGTGACTAATGAGTTAGTTGTGGGATGATGCATTACGGAACGAGTAAAGAGACTTGCTGGTAATGAGATTGAACTAGGTATGATGATACCGACGATCGAATCTCGGGCAAGTAACATACCGATGACAAAGGGAACAACGTATGTTATTATGCAGTTTGACTGATAAAGATCTTCGTAGAATATGCAGGAGCCAATATGAGCATCCAGGTTCCGTTATTGGTTATTGACTGGAGATGTGTCTCGGTCATGTCTACATAGTTCTCGAACCCGTAGGGTCTGCACGCTTAACGTTCGATGATGATTGGTATTATGAGTTTATGTGATTTGATGTACCAAAGGTTGTTCGGAGTCCCGGATGAGATCACGGACATGACGAGGAGTCTTGAAATGGTCGAGAGGTTAAGATCGATTTATTGGAAGGCTATATTCGGACATCGGAAAGGTTATGAGTTATTCGGGTATTTTTCGGAGTACCGGAGAGTTACAGGAATTCGCCAGAGGAAATAGTGGGCCTTAATGGGCCATACGGGAAAGGAGAGAAGGGCCTCAAGGGGTGGCCGTGCGCCCCCCCATGGGCTAGTCCGAATTGGACTAGGAGGGGGCGGCGCCCCCTCCTTCCTTCTCCCCTTTTCCTCCTTCCCTTTCTTCTCCTACTTGAACTAGGAAAAGGGGAAACCTACTCCTACTAGGAGTAGGAATCCCCCCCTTGGGCGCCCCCTTGTGTCCGTCCCTCCTCCTCCTCCCCTCCTTTTTATACGGGGGAGGGGGCCCCCCATAGACACACAAGTTGATCTTTTAGCTGTATGCGGTGCCCCCCTCCACAGTTACACACCTCGGTCAGATTGTCGTAGTGCTTAGGCAAAGCCCTACGCCAGTAACTTCATCATCACCGTCACCACGCCGCCGTGCTGACGAAACTCTCCCTCGGCCTCAACTGGATCAAGAGTTCGAGGGACGTCACTGAGCTGAAAGTGTGTAGATCACGGAGGTGCCGTGCGTTCGGTACTTGGATCGGTTGGATCGCGAAGACGTTCGACTACATCAACCGCGTTACTAAATGCTTCCGCTTTCGGTCTAAGAGGGTACGTGGACACACTCTCCCCGCTCGTTGCTATGCTTCTCCTAGATAGATCTTGCGTGATCGTAGGATTTTTTTTTGAAATACTACGTTCCCCAACAGTGGCATCCGAGCCAGGTCTATGCGTAGATGTTATATGCACGAGTAGAACACAAAGAGTTGTGGGCGATAATAGTCATACTGCTTACCAGAATGTCATACTTTGATTCGGTGGTATTGTTGGATGAAGCGTCCCAGACCGACATTACATGACCGCGTTCATGAGACTGGTTCTACCGCCGTGCTTCGCATACAGGTGGCTAGTGGGTTTCTGTTTCTCCAGCTTTAGTTGAATCGAGTGTGACTACGCCCGGTCCTTGTTGAAGGTTAAAACAGCACACTTGACGAAAAATCGTTGTGGTTTTGATGCGTAGGTAAGAACGGTTCTTGCTAAGCCTGTAGCAGCCACGTAATACTTGCAACAACAAAGTAGATGACGTCTAACTTGTTTTTGCAGGGCATGTTGTGATGTGATATGGTCAAGATGTGATGAGATATAAATTGTTGTTTGATGTTTTGTTGAAGTTATCGGCAACTGGCAGGAGCCTTATGGTTGTCTCTTTATTGTATAAGATGCAAGCGCCATATAATTGCTTTACTTTATCGCTATGCAATAGCAATAGTTGCAAAAGCAATAGTTGTCTAGACGACCATGTGACGACACGTTGATAAAGATCAAGATGATGGAGATCATGGTGTCATGCCGGTGACGATGGAGATCATGACAGTACTTTGGAGATGGAGATCAAAGGCACAAGATGATGATGGCCATATCATGTCACATATTTTGATTGCATGTGATGTTTATCTTTTATGCATCTTATTTTGCTTAGTACGGCGGTAGCATTATAAGATGATCCCTCACTAAATTTCAAGGTGTAAGTGTTCTCCCTGAATATGCACCGTTGCTACAGTTCGCCGTGCCAAGACACCATGTGATGATTGGGTGTGATAAGCTCTACATTCACATACAACGGGTGCAAGCCAGTTTTGCACACGCAGAATACTCGGGTTAAACTTGACGAGCCTAGCATATGCAGATATGGCCTCCGAAGGTCGGCGTGAATCATACAGTAGATATGATCAACATAGTGATGTTCACCATTGAAAACTACTCCATCTCACGTGATGATCGGACATGGTTTAGTTGATATGGATCACGTGATCATTTAGATGACTAGAGGGATGTCTATCTAAGTGGGAGTTCTTAAGTAATATGATTAATTGAACTTTAATTTATCATGAACTAAGTCCTGATAGTTTTTGCATATCTATGTTGTAGATCAATAGCTCGCATATAGCTCCCCTGTTTTATTTTTGATATGTTCCTAGAGAAAAATAAGTTGAAAGATGATAGTAGCAATGATGCGGACTGGGTCCGTGATCTGAGGATTATCTTCATTGCTACACAGAAGAATTATGTCCTTGATGCACCGCTAGGTAGCGGATCTATTGCGAGGAAGCGAATCACGAGACATTATGAGCGTTTGGCAAGCTCGGTATGATGACTACTTGATAGTTTAGTGCGCCATGCTTTACGGCTTAGAACCGGACTTCAAAAATGTTTTGAGCATACAGAGCATATAAGATGTTCCAAGAGCTGAAATTGGTATTTCAGACTCATGCCCAAGTCGAGAGGTATGAGACCTCTGACAAGTACTTTGCCTACAAGATGGAGGAGAATAACTCAACCAGTGAGCATGTGCTCAGAACGTCTAAGTACTACAATCACTTGAATCAAGTGGGAGTTAATCTTCCAGATAAGATAGTGATTGACAGAGTTCCCTAGTCACTATCACCATGTTACTGGAACTTCATGTTGAACTATAATATGCAAGGGATGATGAAAACGATTCCCGAGCTCTTCGTGATGCTGAAATAGATGAAGGTAGAAATCAAGAAAAGCATCAAATGTTGATGGTTGACAAGACCACTAGTTTCAAGTAAAAGGGCAAGGGAAAGAAAGGGAACTCCAAGAAGAATGGCAAGCAAGTTGCCACTCCCATTGAGGGTGTCCTGGATTAGGGGGTATCCGGACAGCCGGACTATATCCTTTGGCCGGACTGTTGGACTATGAAGATACAAGATTGAAGACTTCATCCCATGTCCGGATAGACTCTCCTTGGCGTGGAAGGCAAGCTTGGCGATACAGATATGTAGATCTCCTCCCTTGTAACCGACTCTGTGTAACCCTAGCCCCCTCCGATGTCTATATAAACCGGAGGGTTTAGTCCGTAGAACAACAATCATACCATAGGCTAGCTTCTAGGGTTTAGCCTCTACGGTCTCGTGGTAGATCAACTCTTGTACTACTCATATTATCAAGATCAATCAAGCAGGAAGTAGGGTATTACCTCCATCGAGAGGGCCCGAACCTGGGTAAACATCATGTTCCCTGCCTCCTGTTACCATCCGCCTTAGACGCATAGTTCGGGACCCCCTACCCGAGATCCGCCGGTTTTGACACCGACATTGGTGCTTTCATTGAGAGTTCCACTGTGTCGTCACCGCAAGGAAGGATGCCTCGTCTCGTTTTCAAGGACAACGTTACCTCTGGGGGAGCCATGGCTGTCGGCCAAACCCTCCGGCTAGACGGTTTCGTCATGACCGCCGGTTCGGCTGCTGCGCCGACGATGACTTCTCGGGTCATCAAAAACAGCCTCCACGTCGGCTCGGAACTTACCGAGCAGATGGATCCAATGGAGCTCTCTTCCCTAAACGAGCTCTTGGATCGCATCGCCGCTTTGGGAGTCGCTACGGACTATGATCGGATTGGGCTTAAACCCGACCAAAGGGAGATTGTCACCCATCAGATAGCGGTGGTGGAGGAGAATGCGGCAATTCTTCCTCTATCTTGAGGACAAACTATGTCCGGATCCCCGAGCTCTCCGAGCCGGATACCCGTTTATGGAAGGACGTCGCCCAAGCCTCGAACGTAGAATCAGGCAGCGGGCCAGACCTATTGGGCAACATCCCAGAGCCAGAACTTCTAAGATCGGAAACTCCCACGCCTGGTCTCGAGATCGGGTCAGGTTGGGACTCAAATCCACCCACCCACCCAGATATAAGCGATCTCTCCCACATTAGGAAAGAGCCCCAGGAAACAATACATCACTATTGGGCCAGATTCCTCCTTGTAATGAACAAGGTCAAGGACTGTCGCGAGGAAGACGCAATCTCATTCTTCTGCAATAATTGCACAGACAAGGGAATCCTTAACGCCATAAGTTGCCGTGACATAGCACACATCACTGACTTGGCGGCCATAGTACGAAAGTACTGTGCGATGGAAAGTGCCTAGAAAACCGAAACAAAATTTTGGGATAAGTCGGCTGTGACTAAACACCCAGTCCGAATTAAAAGGGCGCATCCTCGTAAGTCGCCTGATTTAGTTACCAAAAAGCAAAAGCCCACTACAGGGCATGGAACCGTATTGGAGGGATGGCTTAACGGGCCCTGCAAAATTCACAGTACAACGGATACCATACCAACACACAGCCTTAGAGCATGTTGGGTACTCCGGCAGGTGGCCAAGAGCGGTGAAGATCTCCTCATTCAAAATACCGCAGAGCACCATCCCGTGGATTACAATCTGATATTAACAGCCTTGAGACATTCGCCTCAAATAATAGGCACAAGCAAACACTCCATGACCTTGCGAAATCTGCCAGGTGGCAGCAATGAATCCATGGAGCGACACGGCTATCACCTTCAATGCCAGTGACGAACCTAAACTCCGAAAAACCCAAGAGCCAGCCGCATTGGTCCTTAGTCCAATTGTGGACGACTTTTGGCTCACTAAAGTGCTCATGGACGGCGGCAGCGGACTAAACCTCATTTATGAAGAAACTCTTCAAAAAATGGAAATAGACAGGAACCGCATTGAGCAAAGCAGCACAACCTTCAGACGAATCATCCCTAGTCGGGAAGCACGTTGCGCTAGGAAAATCACACTAGATGTGGTATTCGGCACGCCGGAGAATTATAGGTCCGAAGAAATCACATTCCAAGTGGCCCCGTTCAGTAGCGAATACCACGCCCTTTTAGGGCGGGAGGCATTCACGATCTTCCAAGCCATACCCCATTACGGGTACATGAAGCTCAAAATGCCTGGGCCCAATGGAATCATCACTCTAGCCAGTGATCCGGACATAGCGCTCCGCACCGAATACAAAACAGCCACACTGGCCCTCGAGGCATTATCCGAAGCCCTCGCGGCAGAGGAGTTAACTGCGCTACGCTCCACCATGGACAGGGATGACGTGATACTCGACAAAAGATCCAAGTCCACCTCCTTCAAACCAGCGGATGAAATAGTCAAATTCCAAGTCCATCCAACGGACCCTACATAAACAGCCTCCATTAGGGCACAGTTAAACCCGCTGTGGACGCTGCACTACGGGAGTTCCTGCGCGAGAATTGGGACATATTTGCCTGGCATCCCTCAGATACGCCAGGAATCCCGCGCAAGTTGGCCGAGCATAGCCTTAACATTCTAAAAGGATCCAGGCCGGTCAAGCAGGCTCTTCGGTGTTTCTCTGAACCTAAGAGACAAGCTATGGGAGAGGAACTAGCCAAGTTATTGGAGGCCGGATTCATTAGAGAAATAAAACACCCGGACTGGCTAGCAAACTTGGTGATGGTACCAAAGAAGGACAAATCCTGATGCCTATGCGTCGATTTCAAGGACCTCAACAAGGCCTGCCCAAAGGATCCCTTCCCCCTCCCCCGCGTAGATCAAATTATCGACGCTACCGCAGGACACGACTCATTGTGCTTCCTCGACGCATACTCCGGCTACCACCAAATCAAGATGGCGGAGTCCGACCAAGCTGCAACGACATTTATCACGCCATACGGCCCCTTCTGTTTCAACACAATGCCTTTTGGGCTTAAAAATGCCGGCACAACGTATCAACGAATGATTCAGACATGTCTGGAAAAACAGATCGGCAAAACAGTCGAGGCATACATAGACGATGTGGTCGTTAAAATCAGACACGTCGAATCTTTAATAGACGACTTGAGGCTCACATTCGACAATCTCCGAACATATGACATCAAGCTCAACCCGGAAAAATGCATTTTCGGCGTACCCGCCGGAAAGCTCCTGGGTTTTATCGTCTCCAGCAGAGGAATTGAAGCAAATCCGGCTAAAATCCGAGCCCTGTCACAATTGGCCATCCCAACTGACCTCAAGAAAATCCAGAAATTAATTGGATCGTGGCGGCCCTAAGCCGCTTTATCTCCTGCTTAGGAGAAAAGGCATTACCGCTTTATTGCCTCCTTCGGTGCATCGAACACTTCGAGTGAATGACGCGCCACCACGGACCGAAGACATAAAGGCCATTACGGCCACCAACCCAATCTGGCAGCGCCAAGCATCGGCAAACCAATGCTTTGTACATAGCGGCAACCCATCAAGTTGTAAGCGCAGTGCTCGTCGTCGAACGAGAAACGGATGGACATAAATTCCCCCTTCAAAAGCCGGTATACTATGTATCCACTATCCTCACTCCATGCAAATCATGGTACCCGCATTATCAAAAGATAGCATATGCGGTATTCATGGCATCCCGAAAACTACGACACTACTTTCAAGAGTGTTCAATTACTGTAGCATCGGAAGTGCCACTGAATGATATAATAAAGAACCGCGACGCCACGGGCCGGATTGCCAAATGGGCCATTGAGCTCCTCCCGTTCGACATAACATATAAACCTCAGTGAGCCATTAAGTCGCAGGTATTGGCCGATTTTGTCGCCGAATGGACGGAAGCCGAACTCCCTAAAGAGTACGGCGCATACTCCAATTGGATTATGCACTTCGACGGCTCTAAAATGCTGGCTGGTCTGGGGTCAAGGCGTCGTCACAGCGTCCCCTACCGGAGATACAGTCCAATATGTACTCCAAATACTGTACACAGACTCCAACAATGCAGCCGAATACGAGGCCCTTTTCACTAAAAAAAAGACACATCCGTGACATTTTGGGCCGAACGAATTTTTTTCTGTCATACATATGACACTTCTATGACGATAATTGTGACAAAACCCGGTATCATCATAGATGTGGTGGGCTCCTACTTCTATGACAAACAATCATGATGAAAATGGGCTTTTCGTCCTGGGCGGGCCGGAGACGCAGCTGCATGACATTCTTTGGGCCGTCCATGACGGAAAAAAACCGTGGTAGAAGCGAGGGCGAGGAAAGTTTTGGGGAGTTCCCGGTTACGGTGGGAGGTCGGGGGCCGAGCGATGCGCTGCTTTCTCAGACACGTACGCACGCGTGTGTGCGGCGTTAGCTCTAATCAACCCGAAGCGAGGCGTTGGGCTCGCCCGAACCGGCGATTGCTGCGAGCTACGCATTCACGAACCCGAGCGATCGATCGATCGGCCGCTAATCAAGCCGATCGATGCTGCCTGGGATGAGCGGTGAGTGTTGCGAGGGGGTTTGGATGAACAGTGAGCGGTGGCGTTGCCTGCGGATGAACAGGACCCGTGGTATGGTGGAGGGCTGGATGAGCGATGAAGCGGTGGAGGGTGGATGAACAGGACCCCGTGGTGTGGAGGGCTGGATTAACAGTTGTTGGTGTTGGGGTGCCCGTGGAGGGGTGGTTGAACAGGACCCCGTGGTGTGGATGGCTGGATGAACAGTAGACGGTGGAGGGGTGGTCGAACAGTAGCCGGTGGAGTAGCGCGCGGTGGAGGATGGATGAACAGGAGCCCGTGGAGGCTGGAGGAGGGCTGGATGAACAGGAGCCCGTGGAGGCTGGAGGAGGTCAACGATGGAGATGAACAGTATCCCGTGGAGGCCCGTTTTGCGTTACGCCACACCCCTCCCGATGAACAGGACCCCCGTTTCGACCGTAGGAGGTCCGTTTCTTCCGCTTTGGCGGCACGCCACACCTCCCGATCAACAGGACCCCGTTTCGACCGTAGGAGGTCCGTTTCCTTCGCTTTTGCGATGCGCGGACCCCTCCTGATGAACAGGATCCCGTTTCGAACGTGGCCGGTCGAACAAAAGGCCGTTTCCTCCGTTCTGCGGTACGCTAGACCTCGTTTCCATCGCCTGTTCCGTCCAAGCCCTCCCGATGAACACGATGCGTTCCGTTGCCTCCCCATGAACACTACGCATTCTGTTGCCTCCCCATGAACACGATGACGACGCTGTTTCGCCGTTCTGACCCAGCCATGTACACGAGCCACGGCCGTCACGTGTCTTGAGTATGCGTTCGAGACCCGCCCGTATGAACACATACGTGGCCGTATTTTCTTTCTTGCACCCTGGCGGCGGTACGTACGTGTACATGCTACGTGTGCGCCTCTACTACGACACGTGTGCGCCTCTACATCCACCAGTATATATGTACGTACACGTTCGCGACCAGAATGACAACGCCACGTGCGCTCGACCAGGTGGGTCGGTATCGGGCACTTCCTTGCATGCAAAGATGTAGCTGGTGGGTCCCAGCGATCGGGCAAACGTTTTTTCACGAAATCTGATGGCTCGTCTGGTGGGTCCCATTGTCGGTGGAGGAATAATTATTTTGCACATAATAAGGAGGCACTTCCTTGCTGCGGCCGTGGACCCGGTGTCGACCTCTCCACGTCTGATCCACATCCGATGGAAGCGGTTCCTTGACCACGTTGACCATGCCGCGCCGAGAGCACCGTGGCGGTGGACGGCACGACGAGGCCTAGGAAGGGGCGGCGGAGCCGGGGAAGATGCGGCGGTGGATGCCCAGCGTGAGGAGTACGAGGGTTCACTTGTTCGCTGCGGTGTGAGGCTGCCGTCACCGCAGAATAATAGGGGTGTGGGTGAGTAGAGGGATGGCCTGGCCAGCGGTGGGAGTAGTAGGGGGCGGTGAGGCCTCCGCCGCATCGCAGCCGGCCACGGGAGGCAGGAGCACGAGGCACGAACGACGCTGGTTTGGGCGGCTGGAGCAAGAAGACCAGAGGTTGAAGAAGCACTACGGCCGTTGGATGGACATCGTACGGTCACTGGAGCTAGAATCGTGCATATTGAGTAAGTTGACAAAGCCCTCCGTCCCAGTCAACTTAGTAGGCCCACATGTCGACTGCCACTATCGGGTCCCAGCTAACAGGGGGAGTATTCATTTTTTGTGCGTAATAAGGAGGCACTTCCTTGCGTGCGAAGATATAGCTGGTGGGTCCGAGCTATAAGCGTGATAACGTTTTTTCACGAAATGTGAGGCCCTTCGGTGGGTCCTTGATGTCAGGTGGAGGAATCATTATTTTGTGCGTAATAAGGAGGCATTTCCTTGCGTGCGGCCGTGGACCCGGTGTCGGCCTCTCCACGTCTGATCCACTTCAGATGCATGTCGGTCGTTTACCACGTTGACCAGGCCGCGCCGAGCGCACCAGGGCGGTGGACGACGGCGAGGCCTAGGAAGGGAACGACACGGAGGCAGGGAAGACTTGGCAGTTGTTTCCCACGCGGAGGGGAGTACGACTGTACGAGGGTTTACTGGTTCGTCTGCCGTCGCTAGAGAATAACATCAGGTGTGGGTTAGTAGAGGGATGGCTAGGCTAGCGATGGGAGTATGGTGGGGCGGTGAGGCCTGCGCGGTAGCACAACCGACCATGGGAAAGAGGGAGCAGGCAGTCCCGCCGGCGCTTGTTTGAGCGGCTGGAGCAGGAAGAGCAGAGATTGAAGAAGCACGACGGCCGTTGGATGGACATCCAACGGTCGTGCTAAAGGCCACCTTTTTAGGAATGCCTCAAATCTGTGGAAAACAAAGATACAACCCATCTGCCATTGTTTCTAATAATTTATAGCCCATTTGCTAATTCTTAAGGTTTTTCTAGAGCTCATATTCTTTTTGTTAGCATTACAGCCCATATTGTGGCCACGGTTAAAAAAATATGTGAAATTTTGCATATTTCGGTGCGGTCCGAACTGTTTTTAATCCCGAAATTTCGACTCACATTCAAACTGATTTTAAAAATAAATGTATATCAATATAAAATCCAACAAATTCTCCACGCATAAAAATTAATGTAATTTCAAATCTTGAAATGAAAAAAAAGATATTTGAAACTAATTGCCGGTTTGATGTGTTTTAAAAATGTACAACCCATTTCTCATTACTGATGGGCCATTTTCTCGGCCAGCCGAATGAAAGCTCTCCTCGTCTTGAAAGATTTGCAGCCCAACAAGCCTGACAAAGTGTAACACTCCAAAATTTTTGGGTTTGATTTTTATTAAATTCTTTATTTGATTTAAGGGAGGTTATTTGAATTTTTCTAAAAGAGGGACTCTCCTTCTCAAATCTTTTTTATGACAAATATTATATGAGTCCTTCTCAATATTGATTTTGGTCTTGAGGGTTTTTCAACATGTGTTTGTTCAACAAAAATACTCTTGGTTGTTTTACTAATTCTTTTATTAAAAAAGTATTCCTATAATTTCTTTTGGATTTATCCCTCCCCAATCAAAGATCACTCTCTTGCCATGGCCTTTGTAGAAATATTTTCTTCCTAAACCCTCATCCCTACTTTGGGTCAAGCCAAGCATCCAATTCCAGCAAGTTTCAACCTCTTTTAATTTTATTCCTATTTATTTTTACCTCAAATCTTTTTCTGTAATTTATTTTGGACTCTTGGGATTTACAAAGGAAGTACCAGATTCCTTGAGATTTTAAACCCCAAGCAAATTACCCTAGCTACTCCTTGGTACCCTCAACCTAGATCCATCCAGAGCTGCTGGTCCACAGTTCAAAATTTTCAAAATTTTCTTGCTGCAAGTTTGGACCAGATTTCCCATTTTTGGTGAAATTCATTCTTTTTCTTTTCCAAAAATTCTGAGATAATTCAGGCAGTCTCCAGATGCGTCAAGAGATCACCTCACCAAGGTTTAGCTCAAGAAAAAATTTCCACATGCTTAAAACATTTCATCGAGCAGCTTCTGTGCACTGTTCCTGTTCAAATTCAGAAAATTCAATGTTTAGTTCAGTCGCCAGTGTCGTTTTCTTCAGAGCTTCACGTCGATCTCACCAGTAACTGCAGTTGCGCCATGCTCCCTGTTCCTCCTTCTTATCCATCACGCCTTGACGGTAAATGCAGGACGGGTGCGAGCGTCGGCGGTGAGCTGGCAGGGGTGCATCGCCCCCGTGAGCGGCGACAGCAACGCCCGTTGCGGCCGCCAGAGAAGCTCAGCGAGGAACGGCGCTGTCCAGCACCGCCCACACCACCCCAAGCCTCCACGTGACCGTCCTCTCCTCTGTGCGCACTGCAGAACCGTCGCCGTGGCCTGAAAAGCACAGAGCGCGCTCTCTGCCGCCGACGTGCCCGTGAGGCCGTTCCGTCGAAGGCCTGGAGCATCGCCCAAGTTGTACCAGGATTAGCTGTTGAATGGAGCTAGTGAACCAATCCGAAGATGCCCAGTCACCTAAACCTCCAGCCTGACCACTGCTTCGCCATAATCGCTCGCCGGAGTGATCCCATTCTCGACAACCGCCTCGGGCCGGCTATAAATGGAGGTCCCGAGCTCGCCTTCGACCCAACACCCACTCCTCCACCTCACCAGAACCACGACCAGCCGCTAGAAGGACCTCGAGGAGGCCTTCTTCCCCAACTCCGGCCGCCCCGATCCGCTTCGGGCTCCGGCAAGATTCTCTCTGGTGAGAGTACCCCCGCCTCCCAAACTGTGCCAGTAGCCTCCTAGTACACCCACTCCCCTGGCCCGCGCTTCAATTTGGCGTTTGCAGCTCTCTTCAGAGGGATCCATCCTCGACCGAACCACCGCCCGCCGGAGTGGAGGCCGCCATCGACGTGGTGCTCGCCGACGACCAACTCCACCACCCACAGACGCGGGAGAACTCCGTGAGTCCGTAGGTACCTTCCACTCCCCCTACCTCGCCGTGGATCGACACCGGCGACCACCGCGAGCCTCGGGCGCCGGCGGGACTCTGTTCTCATTTTTAAACCTGACATGCAGGACCCCCTCGTCAGCCTCTCCTCTCTTATTCGAACCGTTTTCTGAAAGCGCCTTCGGGCAAAGTACGTTTTCCCTTTGGGTTGGTGTATTTCTAACCGAAGCATTTTTTGTTTTTCTAAACTAGCCCCTGGAAAGTTTCTGTTTCATCACAGATTAGTCCCTGAACTAAAACCTTTATAACTTTTAAACAAAAGATGATTTTGAGTTGATTCTTTTTCTGTCATCTTTATTTTGTATCTAGTTTTTTATCATATTTATTTTAAAAATGTTTGGAACAATTTTTGTACACGCACGGTATTTCCGTTAGTATTCGATTTCTTTTACAACGTAGATACCGAAGGAGGTGACGGAGCCGCAAACTTTGCCGAGCTAGACTCCGACTACTCCGAACCAGGCAAGCATGTTTGAACCTTTGATATGATGAGTGTTTTGCATATTTGCTTGAGTGGTTTTCTCATGGCATGTTTAAATAAGCATATGTGAACGTTATATTGCATGCAAGGCAAGCTACAAGTGAGCTTCAAAATTTGATGTGTTCATATGATGATGAGATAACTTGATCATGTGGTGGCATGATGGGTTGTAAGTCGGTATTGTTGAAGCATGCCGCTTTATATCAACTGTTTAACTCCAAAGATAACGTGGATCAAGTCTTGTTCCCGTTCGTCCCCTTCCGTGCTACCACATGTTTTTTGTAAAGAATGCGGTTTAGTAAGTTGCAAACCTCTTGTACACACCAAATAGAGGGGCCGTGATGAGGGTTCCATGGCCCTGGATTAAAGCCCGTCATCCGGTCAGGGGGCATAGGTGTTTTCGGTTGGGACCGAGAGGGGGGCACCCCTTAGAGCGCGCGATATAAATTTGATCCCATGCTATTCGAGGTTGTAGCCTCCCCGTATTAGAGTTTTTCTTGAACGTTGCCTTGGGTGATTCCTGGCAGCGGAATGTGGAATGGGTGTGTACTGGTTAGATGTGTTTCTTCTAAAATACCGTAAACGGAACTAGTCCTTTGTGACTCACTGAAATCCGCTATCGTGGGTAAAGAGTACAAACTCTGCAGAGTCAAAACCATTCGAGTAACCATGTCCATGGTCTAGGACCTCGATCATCACATCGATGTCGGTCTCGAGTGTAAACGGCTTGATGTCGGTCTACGATGTTGATGTCAGGAAAATAAGCATGAAACTGAGAATGGTAAACCCGGCTAAGGGTTATTCCTATGGATGGACTAACCAGTTTATTATTATGTATCGTGTATTCCTTGGGATGATGTTACTTTCATGAGCTACTTGAATTCGAATGACGAAATATAAGCCCTTTATGTGGTGTCGCTCAGACGTCCGACTGTTGCATTCTTGTTATTTACTTTTGATATAAGCCCTTTATGTGATGTCGCTCAGACGTCTGACTGTGGCATTCTTGTTATTTACTTTTGATATAAGCCCTTTATGTGATGTCGCTCAGACGTCCATCGTGGCATCCTTGTTATTTACTTTCATTATAAGCCCTTTTCGAGATGTCACTTAGGCGTCCGATCGTGGCACGCATCTTGTCATTTACGTTTCAATATAAGCCCTTTATGTGGTGTCGCCCTGACGCCCGACTGCGACATGTTAATCTATTTTTACCTTTCGAGGCGTCGCTCCAGACACCCGATTGGTCTTCAGTTATTTTATTGGGATTTCGGGAGGACTACCGTATGACTTCCTTTTTATTTAACATGCAGTGCAAGTTTACTATCTGAGTGCGCATTACTAGTCTACTCATGTGCATCATGTTAGCAGGTATTATATCCCAGACTGTCCTGCGAGTACATTCAAAGTACTCACCTGGCTTGTTGATTTGGCCAGATGTTGATGAAGGCGATCTTATGGATAAAAAGAGTACGATAGCGAGTCCGACGCCTAGAGGAGTCCCAGTCAGTCCCATGCGATCCTGGATTTGGTCTACACTTTCGCTACCCCCTCGCTCCAGCGCTTGATGAGCTGTAAGATTTTGGAGTCATGTCACTCACTTCACTGTGACATATCCACCACCACTTCTATTACGAGTCAGTAGTTATGTCACCATACCCTTCATGTCATATCCGCCTTTATGTATAATATCGGCGTGATTGTAATAAATTGTTGAGCAGCCTCAGCTCAACCTTGTATAATATTTAGTACTTCTAGATTTCTGTATCAAGGATTTTTCTACCAGTAAGGAAGATTTTCCAATACTGGTCTGATAAAATGGTCGATTTCTCAATAAATATTTAATTGGAAAACCGATCCTGACACAAAGCGACTTACTTGGCAAATCACAAAAAAAAGCTGTGGCGTGGACCCGGTATTAGCCTCTCCACGTCTGATTTTCTTACGATGGAATGTCGTTGACCACGTTGACCACGCCGCGCCGAGAGCACCAAGACGGTGGACGACGGCGAGGCCTAGGAAGGGGACGAGGCGGAGCCGGGGAAGACGCGACAGTGTATGCCCACGCGGAGAGGAGTACGAGGGTTCACTAGTTCGGCTGCGGTGTGAGGCTGCCGTCGCCGCAGGGCCTGGCTAGCGGTGGGAGTAGTAGGGGGCGATGAGGCCTCATCGGCAACACAGCCGGCCATTGGAGGTAGGAGCAGGCGGTCTCCCCGGCGCTGGTTTGGGCGACTGGTGCAAGAAGAGCAGCGATTGAAGAAGCAGCAGGACCGTTCGATTCAAATCCAACGGTTACTCCTGCTAGAATCGTTTGTTGTCTAAGTTGACAAGCTCACGTCTGCGTCAACTTAGTAGGCCTGAGTTAGCCTCCCAACCGGTGCGCCCCAGATGTCAGTGGGAGGAATCATTTTTTTCGCGTACTAAGGAGGCAGTTGATTGCGTGCGGCCAGGTCAGCAGAGGGAGTAGGGTGGGCTGGGGAAGCCTGCGCGACATCACAGCGGGCCACAAGAGGAGGGAGCAGGCAGTCCCACCGGCGCTAGTTTAGGCGGCCGGAGCAGGAAGATCAGAGATGGAAGAAGCACGTCGGCCGTTGGATGGACATCCAACACTAACTGCTGCTATAATCGTGTGTTCACTGACAAAGCCTTGCGTAAACAAGTCAGCCTCGAAATATGTGGCATGTACAGCCCATTTGCAGTTATTTTTATAATTTTTACTCATTTTCTAATTCATATGGAATTTATTGCAGCCCATTTTCCATTTTTAGAATTGCTGGCCATTTTCTCGATGCGATTGAGTCAAAAAATTAACTAAATATGTGGGAAATTTTGAAAATTCACAAATTTTTGCTGGGGAACGAAATATTCTTAATCCACAAATTAATAGCCATACTAAAACAAATTTAAAAATAAATTAGTACTATGTCGTGTTAAATGCAATGAAATACGCATAAGATATCAATGAAGAACAAAAACAAAAAAAGAAACTTATATCCCATTTGCTATAATTTTTTGGAATTTTCAATCCCTTTTGATATTACTTTTAACAGACATTGACCATACTCTTAAGCCAGGCCGGAATGCATCCCTCCACGTCTTGAAAGATTTGCAGCCCGATGGTCGGAGAAAACAAATAGGCCTAGCTTGGGTATTCTTCAAAAAGAAATCTTGGGCTACCTATTTTCCCAAAGAACTGGTGCATGAGCATTTAGCTTTATTTATTTATTTACTTATTTATGTTTAGGGGACCATGAGCATGTACAGGGCCGGATTCATGCGAGCCTCCCTTCGATTAATTATGGGCTTCTCTATTGGGCCTTCATCAGTGGGTTGCATGTTATCAACAAGTGGAAAATGTGTTCCGTATGAAAAATAGTATGCGCTACGTATGGTACGGGGCACTAAAGGATCGAACCATGCAACGACTTCCAAAACATTGTGTTTATCGTTCTAACAACACATTTATTCAACCAACAGACAAAATATATTACTCACTGTACATTGAAAACAGCAGCAGCAGCAACCAGGGCTGGGGGTGCAATGAAGCGATAAGCAGGCGAGGAAGAGTGAAGACGCAGCTCTCTTCCAAACCAAACATCAGCCATCATTACAAAAGGGCTACCAAAAAGAACAAGTGTATGCATCAAACTAAATAAAGATCCTACTACACGGTGTGTACGCATCTAACTAACTAGCTCGGTTAGGCGTTACTATTTATTAAGCTGTGGAGATTGGGCGACGGCTTGAACCAGATGGGTGCCTAACAGGAAACTCCAGCCAGGTCGAAGTCCGATACTTGCGACCCTCTCTCCTACTTTGGGCTGCGAGGCGTGGCGGCACATATTAGGGTATGGTGCATGCAGAGGCGCGTAATGCGCTTGTGTACATACAGTTTTGCACGATGAAGCGAAACCGCTGCCATCATGATCCTTGTCGTCGGTTATCTCCTGGTTAATCAGATAATTCAGTCCGACAAACAGAGAGCGTGTACCAAGGCTACTTACCAGCCTCCAGTCAAAAATTCCTGAAGGCCCAGAGAAGCTGGGATCCTGCTCAAAGACCTTGCAGTGACTGTGATTGTATTCCACGAAACAACATGTCCGGTACATGCGAACGATCATCAATCGTTCGCCGATAAATGCGATCAAGCAGGAACCACCTGCAAATCGCCATGCCGCTTTTCTTTGAAAGGTTACGGGATTTGGAAGGGTAGCGACACCAGTGACCTACAACATCATATCAAGTTGGAGTCAAATAAAAAGGGCTCTTGATTTAGTCAATCTTAAGAACAACATGTTATGAGCATGAATATTTTTTTCAGCAAATGTTGACAGTAATATAAGCAAGCCATCATGATATCATAGGAAAGTAACATACTGTTGTAGCAGCCATTTGTAGCGATGACTAGAGTAGGCCAGCCATATGTCCAGCCATAGAAGGAGTCGACAACGTAAATGAAGCCCTTGTGTTGAATGGCATCAGAGAACCATGGAGGATGTATGATCCTGCGATGGACGTGCAGATTTATCCACTTACCGCGATGACTGCCGAGATAGGCGAGACCGCGGTTGAAGAATGCAATTAGCCTAAAGTCTTTATAATTCCACAGATCTTGTGGGCACTTGGCAGATTACAACCTTGAGCAAATCAAACTTGGTATCATGTTGGCTCTTTGTAAGATTTCGAGTATTACGGGTCATGGTGCCAAAGCAATGCAGTGTTAATCAAAGGAAGGGGGATCAATCGCCGGGTGTAGACCTCCACGAGCATCCAGCTGCCGTGACCGTCGACGAGCACCATCCAAGATGTGTTCATTCTGACCTAGTACATACCGTTAATGTAGTTGAGGCTGACGGGGATCGGATCACAGTCAAGGGGGTTGATGCTCGCCACCCTACGATTGTTATGCTGCGTGACACACCGTTTCTGAAGATCAGGCGGCATCAGCAAGCAAGGAGCTGGCTTAAAAAGCTCCAGCCTGAGGGCTTTGAGTAAACGGTACAGCCCCGACGAGCACGCGGCGAGCGGCATGGTACTGAGATTGTCCACACGCGAAACAATGAGCTTGATTACCTCTGTGGGGAGCGAATTCCAGCCACTCTTTCGGCGGACGCTGCTCGGTTCTGCCATTGTTAGTGCTTGGGTTTCGGATGAGGGGGGGAGGCGCCTTAATGGGGATGGAAGATTGGACGAGATTATGTGCGGACAAAGATGGAGAAGCAAATATGTGCTGTGGGAAGTGGACAGGTGATGATGAGTACAGCACGCCGCTTGACTTACAAGACACATACCAGGGTCATGTCGATGCCAGACAACTTGCTTGAGTGATCACAGTACTGGTACTCCCTACAGTGCTATGCCCTAACTTGCTTGAGTAGAGTAGTATAGTAGGACTCTGCTCTACTACTAGCACCGGAGGAGTAGTATATTCTAATCTAAAATAGTTACAAACTTCAATGCCCGAGCGTGGAACAACTATGAACCGTGCTCAAAGACCGTGTCTACGTGGTGATTGGACATGGGCGACAACCTCAATGCCAACGGTGCTGCTCCCGTTGCACCGTATGTGTTGCCGTTCTTCTTGTTCGAAATCGTGGTAGAATTCATGTTTCTACTGTGTATCCTACTAATATGCTAGTCCACATGATTAGTTTCATCTCTGTTATAGCCGTCATGATTTATTTTGTGCTTATTCAGATTAAATCTCGTAGTAACTTGCTCATATATTCAACTGGCGCAACATCCCCTACAGCCACTCCCGTTTCATGGACGGCCTGGTCGATGTTGGAATTTTGCTAGTAGGCCTTTATAAGGTGAGCTCTTCTACCACTTGTATGAGCATGAGAAGAGGAGACCTACACGTGCGTTCCTCCTCCTCACTCGCCTCGCCACGCCACGCCTCTTCACGACCCGCCGCGGGTTGCAGGATTGAGCCGAGCCGAGGACAGAGCTATACTCCCACGACCTACCCGGCCCGCACTATATAGTTTCTCACCACCGTTCCAAATCATTGCACCGCCAAGCAAGTCTTCTCCATCCCTCCTTTCGGTGTGCACCGGGAGAAGGGACAGCAGGCCTCCGGAACCCCGCCTCTCGTGATCCTGTACGGGAGAGGGGCGATCAGGTTTTTGGGGAGCGCACTTTTCACTGACTGGCAGCGACGACTTCATGACGATGACTTCTTCCCCGACCTCGGCAACCTCATCCTCGACGACATGGGCGACAACGTCAACGCCGGCGGTGCTGCTCCCGCTGCACCGTATGTGATTCTATCCTTCCTGTTCGAGATCGTGGTAGAATTCATGTTTCTAGTATGTGATCTGTTCATCTGCTATGCTAGTTCGCATGATTAGTTTAATCTCTGTCAATGATGTCATGATCTATTTCCTATTTATTTGGATTAAATATCATAGTAATTTGCTCATATTTCCAACAATCCAAAAACCTGATAATAGGCCCTTCGTCCACTACTATGAGTGCCCGATGCCGCTTTTGTGGCTCGCCGGGCGGACATGGTGCATCACCTCACCGGATGCGTGCAGTGATCACCGCTGGCCCTTGGCGGAGAACATCAAGTACGAGACGTGCTACCCGTTCACCATGCGGGAGTAGCTGGAGGATCACCGCCGCCTGCTAGTCTCGGAGGAGGACGGCAGCGTCTTCCTCTTGATCGTGGGCACCGGCGAGGCCCGCGCAGGACGCCGCCCCGTCTCTGTAATGTGCGTTAGGGGCGACGCCGCTGATGCTAACACTGACACGAGGCTGATGTATGGGTGCGTGGTTAGTGTTACTACCCCTCCGGGTCACGTGGGCGGCGACACCAGCCTCATCGAACGGACTTGGACTCTGGGGAGCTGGGACTATCCCGCCAATGTGGACTTGGAAAACACATGGCATCTTTTACCCGCCGATGCGGTGCACGGGGACTCCAAGGAGGTTTACCTGGACATACGCATTATCAAGTTAAATGTTGATCATTAGTGTTCGCTCAATGTAATCCGCTGTCTAAGCATGTGGAGACTTCCATGCAGGATCTTGCTCTATTGGAGTATCACGCATGAATAAATGTGAAAACTTTTATGGTTTAGTCTAGAATCTTCCATGTATGAATTTTTACTACAGTACTGGTGAAAGACTTACGATGAACCATTTCTTACATCTCCTCTGCCCGCTTGCAATTCATCCTGATTTAATCCCTCCGTCTAGGTGTATAAGGGCATGGTTAATATTACTTAATAGTATAGCCAACTGTTGACTATAAGAAAGTGCCATGTCATCTGTAGCCAACATGTATAACAATCGATACTCAAAACTAATTCTTAAAGATCATTTCTTGCAAAGCACAATAAGTTTTATTTCTTCACAAGTTTTGGATGCAGGTTGAGCAGTTGAACGCTTTTGTTTGCAAAAGATACCTTTTATCTATTTCACCCGGATGTTTGTGAGCTCTAGAGATGAAATAATATCCGAAGAAACCTATCGATACCCGTTACACATGAGATGACCCCACATCCTTTGTCAAAATAAACAACTCCCCGATCAATGCATTTCACTCTTCGGTGCAACGCACGGGCACCTTACTACTATAGATTAGTACGACCAAAAATTGAACTAACATTATATATAGTATGATAAATGCTGATGCATGTCACCTAAAATTATATCATTGAAAACTATGTTCAAATACGAATCCAACGATATAGTTTTTTTTGACATGCACTAACATTTTGTCGATTAAATCTTGATCCAAATTCAATGGGGACTAATAAACCACGACCGATGTAGTACAAGTGTAGAGGGCGGCGCTGCACGGGAGTCTCACCTCTCACCCTGCTCGTGGCGCCGCAAAGAAAGCCGTCATATCACAAAACCCAACCACTCCCAAAGAATAAGTACCTTTGTAGCCAGCACGCAACTCATGTACCTTTATCTTGACAGTGGAACCCACAGAGTACTTAGAATACAAGATTAAGGATGCAATTAACTTTTTATAGGGAGAATCATACACGCAATTAACTCAAATGGATTGGACGTGACTCTATTATTCTCCACAGCAACCGGCAAATTTCCTCCCGCGGGCCGGAGTAGGTTTCTCGGTTTGCATGCGGGTTTAACAGAGGGGTTTGATGGAGGCGAGGAGGCGTTTTCAGCCGGGCGTGCAGTGGACGGTGCAATACTATTCAATTTGACAACTACAACCAGTATATTATAAAAAACAAAGAAGAGTAGTAGAGATAGAGATAAGAATAGAGACTAGGGAGGAGCACCATCTACTGCTTCGTGGGCTACTCTTGCGCTCCATTCGGCGGCCGCAACATCCCCTACAGCCAGTCCCTCCTGGGCTCCATTCAGCGGGCGCTGTTGAAATTTGGGGAGCGCACTCTCGCGACTGCTAGCAGCGATGACTTCACCGACAACGACTTCTTCCCCGACCTCGGCAACCTCTTCCTCAAAGACACTGGCGACAACCTCAATGCCAATGGTGCTGCTCCCGTTGCACCGTATGTGTTTATGTCCTTCCTGTTTGAAATCGTGGTAGAATTCATGTTTCTAGTCTGTGTCCTAGATTCGATCTGTTCATCTACTATGCTAGTCCGCATGATTAGTTTAATCTCTGTTATAGCCATCATGATTTATTTTGTAGTAAATCTCGTAGTAACTTGCTCATATATTCAACTGGCGGAACGTCCCCTACAGCCACTCCCGTTTCATGGACGGCCTGGTCGATGCCTCCAAGGATCCCTTCGTCTACTGCTATGAGTGCCCGGTGCTGGCTCGCCGGCGGACATGGTGCATCACCTCACGGATGCGTGCATCGGTCACTGCTGGCCCTTGGCGGAGAACATCAAGTACGAGACGTGCTACCCGTTCACCGTGCCGGAGTCGCTGGAGGATCAGCGCCGCCTGCTAGTCTCGGAGGAGGACGGCAATGTCTTCCTCTTGATCGTGGCCACCGGCGAGGCCCGCGTAGGCCACCGCCACATCTCTGTAGTGTGCGTCAGGGGCGACGCCGCTGACGCTGGCGCTGACACGAGGCCTATATACGCGTGTGTGCTCACTATTACTACCCCTCGGAGGTACGTGGGCAGCAACACTGGCTACGCCAAGTATACTTGGACTCTGCCGAGCTGGGACCTTCCCGCCGACGTCGACATGGAAAACCCATGGTGTTATTTGAACTCCAACAATGTGCACGGGGACTCCAAGGAGGTTCACCTGGACATCTGCATTTTCAAGTTAAATGTTGATCATTAGTCTTCGCTCAATGTAATCCGCTGTCTAAGCATGTGGAGACTTCCATGCATGATCTTGCTCTATTGGAGTATCGCGCATGAATAAAAGTGTATTCATTTATGGTTTAGTCTAGAATCTTCCATGTATGAATTTTTACTACAGTACTGGTGAAAGACTTATGATGAACCATTTCTTACATATCCTCTGCCCCCTCCCAAGTCATCCTGATTTAATCCCTCCGTCTAGGTGTATAAGGGCATGGTTAATACTTAAATAGTATAGCCAACTGTTGGCTATAAGAAAGTGCCATGTCATCTATAGCCAACATGTATAACAATGGATACTCAAAAACTAATTCTTGAAGATCATTTCCTGCAAAGCACAATAAGAGTTATTTCTTCACAAGTTTTGGATGCAGGTTGAACAGTTGAACGCTTTTGTTTGCAAAAGATACTTTTTATCTATTTCACCCAGATGTTTGCGAGCTCTTGAGATGAAATAATATCCGAACAAACCTATCGATACTCGTTACACATGAGATGACCCCCACATCCTTTGTCAAAATAAACAACTCCCCGATCAATGCATTTCACTCTTACGTACAGCAACGCACGGGCACCTCTTGTAGATTAGTACGACCAAAAATTGAACTAACATTATATATAGTACGATAAATGATGATGCATGTCACCTAAAATTATATCATTGAAAACTATGTTCAAATACGAATCCTACGATATTGTTTTTGTTGACATGCACTAACATTTTGTCAGTTAAATCTCCAGTCAAATTCAATGGGGGATAAACCACGACCGATGTACTCCCTCATTCCATCTATACAAGGCCTAACCCCAAATTTTATTTTTCCATCTATACAAGGCCAAATGAACTAACCGAGGCATCTCCATCTTAATTTCTCTTGCAAGTCGTGCATGGTCCCTTCATCGTGAAAATGCTCTGGCCGTCGCATTGATTTGCATGCATGGATAGCACCACCATATTTTCAAAGGAGGAGTGAGCTCTATATTTCAGCCAATGCATGCATGATTTGAGGAATTATGGTTGGGCATGCATGTAGATAAGGGAGGAGAGTAATTTGCATGCGAGGGATTAAAGGAAGGGAGGCCAGCGGCTAGGCATTCAAAGGAGGCTGCATGCAAGATTACACGGGATCGAGATACTAGTCCCAAAATCAGTTCCTCTTTTGCGGACATGCCTTGGTACGAGAGATTGACAAGTTAGGCCCTGTAAAAATGGATGGAGGGAGTAGTAGTACTAGTGTAGAGGGCGGCGCTGCACGGGAGTCTCACCTCTCACCCCGCTCGTGGCGCGGCAGTAAAGCCGTCATATCACAAAACCCAACCACTCCCAGTAATAAGTGGCCTGGTAAAATAAACGGACAAGCAACCATCACATCCCTCCGTCTTTTTGCATTTCATCTCTCTGCATTTACTTTCTCTGATTCATCTCAGACAATCGATCCCTAGCTACTACTCCTAGGGCCAGTTCTTTTGGCGGCTTCCCCGACTTTTCCCACAAGACTAGTCACGGTGGAGAGTAACAATAAGGCGCCTCACTCATTTATTTGGGCTTCTAAACTACTATTCCATCCTGGTTTATTCCTCACCATTGTAATTTGTGCTAAATTTTGACCAAAGATTTAAGCTGGTTTATTCCTCACCATTGTAATCCCTCCGTCTAGGTGTGTAAGTCATCTTACGAAATCCAAATAATCCCACAACACTTAGGCGCGGTGCATTAACTTCTACCACGTTTCTTGTTTCTTGACATATCAACCAATAAGAAATAAAGAGTGTGCATGCTTTTAATGACTTGAGATATCAAACCACGACATGCGTGGTTAGTTCATTGCATGCAATACTATTAATTAGCAAATAAACATTAACGCTTTCTCGTTTTCTCCTCCTCCTTGGTCACGGTGCACAACCTAAGATGACTTACTCACCAGACGGATGGAGTAGTGCATGTGACATGCACTAACATTTCATTAGTTAAATTTATGATCAAAATTTGACACAGATTACAATGGGGACCAATAAACTAGGACGGAGGTAGTAGTTATGGGATTACTAATCTAGAAGCCTAAAAGAACTGGCCCCTGATACTCCTACTAGTAGTACTCAAGTTGGAATCCCAATTGCACGGCACAACTTGTTAGGCAAAAAATTCGATACAGGGTGTAGGAAGCGGTTTGGCAATTTGCATGCCTTTCCAACCAGTGAGATACTCCGTACAAAGTACGACAGAGAAATAACCATAGGGAAGGAAGCTAAAAGTAAATAATCAAACGAGCATTTTTGCATTTGTTTTGCATTGAATGTTTCACAAGCTTGACTAGTGCTGTTTTTCTACTTTTACAAAAACAGCATCGTAATGTTAAAACGTGCATTTGCACGTACATAAGTAATAGTAGTACTCCCGCCGTCTAGGTGTATAAGTCTTCCCTCCTTCTTGGTCACGGTGCACAACCAAAGATGACTTATTGACCTGGACGGAGGGAGTAGCACAGTCTGCAAGCATATATCGAGAGAGACGTGTAGTGCGATAGTATATATAGTAAAGTTTGTGCTATATGCACGCATTTGCAAAATGCGTCACGAATACACAAGGTTTCCAAACTTTCCCTTTTACATACTTAATTAAGGACGCTAAAAATTCCTGAACGCTCGGGATTTATCATTTGCGTCCCAAAACTAATGAGATCGCCTTACGAAACAAAATTATACTCCTCCTAAAGCCACGGCGCTCGCAGGAAGCGCTGCGGCGCCACGAGTGCCACAGGTGCGCGGCCGTTTCCCAATAGCCGACACAACGCCTCTTCCTCGGCCTCGCAATTCGCGAGGTGCTG
Organism: Aegilops bicornis; assembly: GCA_021605145.1. Lineage (NCBI taxonomy): Eukaryota > Viridiplantae > Streptophyta > Magnoliopsida > Poales > Poaceae > Aegilops > Aegilops bicornis. Next base: position 298,916,400 of record CM038669.1, read on the forward strand.
ATTAATGACTTGCCGGCGAGCGTGATCTCACCGGTGTGGTGATCCAGCGCCAACAGGTACTCCTCCTTGCTGGAAGAGTGCACCTGGTCCATGTACCGCCAAGCGTAGATGAGGCGCTTGGGCCCGACTGCACTCAGGGCATCGGCACGGGCTGAAGGAAATATGCCCTAGAGGCAATAATAAAGTTATTATTTATTTCCTTATATCATGATAAATGTTTATTATTCATGCTAGAATTGTATTAACAGGAAACATAATACATGTGTGAATACATAAACCTACAGAGTGTCACTAGTATGCCTCTACTTGACTAGCTCGTTAATCAAAGATGGTTGTGTTTCCTAACCATGAACAAGGAGTTGTTATTTGATTAACGGGATCACATCATTGGTTGAATGATCTGATTGACATGACCCATTCCATTAGCATAGCACCTGATCGTATAGTTTGTTGCTAGTGCTTTTCTTCATGACTTATACATGTTCCTATGACTATGAGATTATGCAACTCCGTTTGCACGAGGAACACTTTGGGTGCTACCAAACGCCACAACGTGAATCGGGTGATTATAAAGGTACATTACAGGTGTCTCCGAAGGTACATGTTGGGTTGGCATATTTCGAGATTAGGATTTGTCACTCCGATTGTCGGAGAGGTAGCTCTGGGCCCTCTCGGTAATGCACATCACATAAGCCTTGCAAGCATTTCAACTAATGTGTTAGTTGTGAGATGATGTATTACGAAACGAGTAAAGAGACTTGCTGGTAACGAGATTGAACTAGGTATTGGATACCGACGATCGAATCTCGGGCAAGTAACATACCGATGACAAAGGGAACAACGTATGTTGTTATGCTTGGTCTGACCGATAAAGATCTTCGTGAGAATATGTAGGAGCCAATATGGGCATCCAGGTCCCGCTTATTGGTTATTGACCGGAGAGGTGTCTCGGTCATGTCTACATAGTTCTCGAACCCGTAGGGTCCGCACGCTTAACGCTTCGATGGCGGTTACTATGAGTTTTTATGATGTTTCTGTACGAAGGTTGTTCGAGTCCGGATGAGATCACGGACGTGACGAGGAGTCTAGAAATGGTCGAGACACAAAGATTCATATATTGGAAGTCTATGTTTGGACATCGGAAGTGTTCCGGGTGAAATTGGGAATTTTACCAAGCACCGGAGGTTACGGAACCCCGAATGCTAATGGGCCAACATGGGCCTTAGTGGAAAGGAGAAAGGGGCCCAAGTGCTGGTCGCACCTTCCCCTTCCCTAGTCCTATTAGGACTAGGAGAAGGCGCCTCTCTCTCCCTTCCCACTTGAGGAAACCTAGTTGGACTAGGATTGGGGGAATCCTACTCCTAGAAGGAGTAGGACACCTGGCGCACCTCTCCTTGGCCGGCCAGCCCCTCCCTTCCCTCCTTTATATCTGAGGCGGGGGCACCCATGACAGACAAGTTGATCATTGAGATCGTTCCTCAGCCGTGTGCGGTGCCCCTTCCACCATATTACACCTCGAAAATACCGTGGCGGAGCTTAGGCGAAGCCTCGCGCCGTGGAACATCATCATCGTCACCACGCCGTCGTACGACGAAACTCTCCCTCAACACTCGGCTGGATCGGAGTTCGAGGGACGTCATCGAGCTGAACGTGTGCGTAACTCGGAGGTGCCGCACGTTCGGTACTTGGATCGGTTGGATCGTGAAGGAGTACGACTACTTCCTCTACGTTGCGTCAACGCTTCCGTTCTTTGGTCTCACGAGGGTGCGTGACAACACTCTCATCTCGTTGCTAAGCATCACCATGATCTTGCGTGATCGTAGGAAAATTTTGAAATTACTACGTTTCCCAACAGTGGTATCAGAGCCTAGGTTTTTAATGGTTTGATGATGTGCACGAGTAGAACACAAGTGAGTTGTGGACGATACAAGTCATACTGCCTACCAGCATGTCATACTTTGGTTCAGCGGTATTGTTGGACAGACGATCCAGACCAACCTTACGCGTACTCTTCCACGCGAGACCGGTTCCTCGGCGTGCTTTGCACATAGATGGCTTGTGGAAGACTGTCTCTCCAACTTTAGTTGAACTGAGTGCTACGCCCGGTCCTTGAGAAGGTTAAACGGAGTCTATTTGACGAAGTATCGTTGTGGTTTTGATGCGTAGGTGAGATTGGTTCTTGCTTAAGCCCGTAGCAGCCACGTAAAATTTGCAACAACAAAGTAGAGGACGTCTAACTTGTTTTTGCAGGGCATGTTGTGATGTGATATGGTCTAGACATGATGCTGAATTTTATTGTATGAGATGATCATGTTTTGTAACCGAAGTTATCGGCAATGGCAGGAGCCATATGGTTGTCGCTTTATTGTATGCAATGCAATCGCCTGTAATGCTTTACTTTATCACTAAGCGGTAGCGATAGTCGTAGAAGCATAAGTTTGGCGAGACGACAACGATGCTACGATGGAGATCAAGGTGTCGCTACCGGTGACGATGGTGATCATGACGGTGCTTCGGAGATGGAGATCACAAGCACAAGATGATGATGGCCATATCATATCACTTATATTGATTGCATGTGATGTTAATCCTTTATGCATCTTATCTTGCTTTGATTGACGGTAGCATTATAAGATGATCCCTTACTAAATTATCAAGAAGTGTTCTCCACAGTATGCACCGTTATGAAAGTTCTTCGTCTTTGAGACACCACGTGATGATCGGGTGTGATAGGCTCTACGTTCAAATACAACGGGTGCAAAACAGTTGCACACGCAGAATACTCAGGTTATACTTGACGAGCTATGCATATAAGATATGACCTCGAACACGGAGACCGAAGGTCGGCGTGAATCATATAGTAGATATGATCAACATATTGATGTTCACCATTGAAACTACTCCATCACACGTGATGATCGGTCATGGTGTAGTTGATATGGATCACGCAATCACTTAGAGAATTGGAGGATATTTTTCTAAGTGGGAGTTCTTAAATAATATGATTAATTGAACTTAAATTTATCATGAACTTAGTACCGATAGTATCTTGCTTGTCTATGATGTGTAGATAGATGGCTCGTCTTTGTTGTTCCGTTGAATTTTAATGCGTTCCTTGAGAAAGCAAAGTTGAAAGATGATGGCAGCAATTACACGGATCGGGTCCGTAATTTGAGGATTATCCTTATTGCTGCACGGAAGAATTACGTCCTGGAAGCACCGTTAGGTGCCAGGCCTGTGCAAGGGCTGCGCCGAGAAGTTGTGAACGTCTGGCAAAGCAAAGTCGATGACTACTCTATAGTTCAGTGTGCCATGCTTACGGCTTAGAACCGGGACTTCAACGTCGCTTTTGAACACCATGGAGCATATGAGATGTTCCAGAGTTGAAGTTAATATTCCAAGCGAATGCCGGATTGAGAGATATGAAGTCTCCAATAAGTTCTATAGCTGTAAGATGGAGGAGAACAGTTACTGTCGGTGAGCATATACTCGTAATGTCCGGATATAACAATCACTTGATTCAACTGGGAGTTAATCTTCCGGATGATTGCGTCATTGACAGAATTCTCCAATCATCGCCACCAAGCTACAAGAGCTTCGTGATGAACTATAATATGCAAGGGATGACCAAAACAATGCCCGAGCTCTTCGCGATCTTTGAAAGTCATGGAGGTAGAAATCAAAAGGAGCATCAAGTGTTGATGGTTAACAAAACCACTAGTTTCAAGAAAAAGGGTAAAGGAAAGAAAAGGGAAACTTCAAAAGAACGGCAAGCAAGTTGCTAATCAAGAGAAGAAACCCAAGTCTGGTCCTAAGCACGAAATCGAGTGCTTCTATTGCAAGCGGCTGGTCCTTGGAAGCGGAACTGCCCCAAGTATTTGGCGGATAAGAAGGATGGCAAGGTTAACAAAGGTATATATGATATACATGTTATTGATGTGTACCTTACTAATACTCGCAGTAGCACCTGGTATTTGATAATCGGGTTACATTGCTAATATTTGCAACTCAAAGCAGGGGCTACGGATTAAGCGAAGATTGGCTAAGGACGAGGTGACGATCTTGGCGTGGGAAATGGTTCCAAAGTCGATGTGATCGCGATCGGCACGCTACCTCTACATCTACCTTCGGGATTAGTATTAGACCTAAATAATTGTTATTTAGTACCAGCGTTGAGCATGAACATTATATCTGGATCTTGTTTGATGCGAGACGGTTATTCATTTAAATCGAGAGAATAATGGTTGTTCTATTTATATGAATAATATCTTTTATGGTCATGCACCATTGAAGAATGGTTTGTTTTTACTTAATCTTGATAGTAGTGATACACATATTCATAATGTTGAAACCAAAAGATGCAGAGTTGATAATGATGGTGCAACTTATTTGTGGCAATCGCCGTTTAGGTCATATCGGTGTAAAGCGCATGAAGAAACTCCATCTTGATGGACTTTTGGAGTCACTTGATTATGAATCACTTGGCACTTGCGAACCGTGCCTTATGGGCAAGATGACTAAAACACCGTTCTCCGGAACTATGGAGAGAGCAACAGATTTATTGGAAATCATACATCTTGATGTATGTGGTCCGATGAATGTTGAGGCTCGCGGCGGATATCGTTATTTTCTCACCTTCACAGATGATTTGAGCAGATATGGGTATATCTACTTAATGAAACACAAGTCTGAAACATTTGAAAACTTCAAAGAATTTCAGAGTGAAGTGGAAAATCATCGTAACAAGAAAATAAAGTTTCTACGATCTGATCGTGGAGGAGAATATTTGAGTTACGAGTTTGGCCTGCATTTGAGACAATGCGGAATAGTTTCGCAACTTACGCCACCGGAACACCACAACGTAATGGTGTGTCCGAACGTCAGAATCGTATTTTATTAGATATGGTGCGATCTATGATGTCTCTTACTGATTTACCGCTATCGCTTTGGGGTTATGCTTTAGAGACGGCTACATTCACTTTAAATAGGGCACCATCTAAATCCGTTGAGACGACGCCTTATGAACTGTGGTTTGGCAAGAAACCAAAGTTGTCGCTTTCTAAAAGTTTGGGGTTGCGATGCTTATGTGAAAAAGCTTCAACCTGATAAGCTCGAACCCAAATCGAGAAATGTGTCTTCATAGGATACCCAAAGGAGACTGTTGGGTACACCTTCTATCACAGATCCGAAGGCAAGATTTTTGTTGCTAAATTCGGAAACTTTTTGGAGAAGGAGTTTCTCTCGAAAGAAGTGAGTGGGAGGAAAGTAGAACTTGATGAGATAACTGTATCTACTCCCTTATTGAGAAGTAGTACATCACAGAAATCAGTTTCCGTGACACCTACACCAAATAGGGAGGAAGCTAATGATGATGATCATGAAACTTCAGATCGAGTTTCTACAGAACTTCGTAGATCAACCAGAGCAAGATCCGCACTGCAGTGGTACGGTAATCCTATTCGGAAGTCATGTTCTTTGGAACATGATGAACCTACGAACTATGAAGAAGCGATGGTGAGCCCAGATTCCACAAAATGGCTTGAGGCCATGAAATCTGAGATGGGATCCATGTATGAGAACAAAGTGTGGACTTTGGTTGACTTGCCCGATGATCGGCAAGCAATTGAGAATAAATGGATCTTCAAGAAGAAGACTGACGCTGATGGTAATGTTATCATCTATAAAGCTCGACTTGTTGCAAAAGGTTTTCGACAAGTTCAAGGGATTGACTACGATGAGACCTTCTCACCCGTAGCGATGCTTAAGTCCGTCCGAATCATGTTAGCAATTGCCGCATTTTATGATTATGAAATTTGGCAAATGGATGTTAAAACTGCATTCCTGAATGGATTTACGGAAGAAGAGTTGTATATGATGCAACCAGAAGGTTTTGTCGATCCAAAGGAGCTAACAAAGTGTGCAAGCTCCAGCGATCCATTTATGGACTGGTGCAAGCCTCTCGGAGTTGGAATAAACGCTTTTGATAGTGTGATCAAAGCATTTGGTTTTATATGAGACTTTTGGAGAAGCCTGTATTTACAAGAAAGTGAGTGGGAGCTCAGTAGCATTTACGATATTATATGTGGATGACATATTACTGATCGGAAATGATATAGAATTTCTGGATAGCATAAAAGGATACTTGAATAAGAGTTTTTCAATGAAAGACCTCGGTGAAGCTGCTTACATATTGGGCATTAAGATCTATAGAGATAGATCAAGACGCTTAATAGGACTTTCACAAAGCACATACCTTGATAAAGTTTTGAAAAAGTTCAAAATGGATCAGGCAAAGAAAGGGTTCTTGCCGGTGTTACAAGGTGTGAAGTTGAGTAAGACTCAATGCCCGACCACCGCAGAAGATAGAGAGAAAATGAAAGATGTTCCCTATGCTTCAGCCATAGGCTCTATCATGTATGCAATGCTGTGTACCAGACCTGATGTGTGCCTTTGTCAGAAGTTTAGCGGCAGGTACCAAAGTAATCCAGAGTGGATCATCGGACAGCGGTCAAAAACATCCTTAAGTACTTGAGAAGGACTAAGGATATGTTTCTCATTTATGGCGGTGACAAAGAACTCGTCAGAAATGGTTACGCCGACACAAGCTTTGACATCGATCCGGACGATTCTAAATCGCAAACCGGATACGTATTTACATTAAGCGGTGGAGCCGTTGGCCAGCGATTCCAAACAAAGCGTCGTGGCGGGATCTACATGTGAAGTTGAGTACATAGCTGCTTGAAGCAGCTAATGAAGGAGTCCGGATGAAGGAGTTCATAACCGATCTAGGTGTTGTACCTAGTGTATCGGGTCCAATGAAAATCTTTTGTGACAATCTTGGTGCAATTGCCTTGGCAAAGGAATCCAGATTTCACAAGAGAACCAAGCACATCAAAAGACGCCTTCAACTCCATCCGGATTTGGTCGGTGGGAGACATAGAGATATGCAAGATACATACGGATCTGAATGTTGCGAGACTCCATTGACTAAGCCTCTTCCACGAGCAAAACATGATCAGCACCAAGACTCCATGGGTGTTAGAATCATTTCTGTGTAATCTAGATTATTGACTCTAGTGCAAGTGGGAGACTGAAGGAAATATGCCCTAGAGGCAATAATAAAGTTATTATTTATTTCCTTATATCATGATAAATGTTTATTATTCATGCTAGAATTGTATTAACAGGAAACATAATACATGTGTGAATACATAAACCTACAGAGTGTCACTAGTATGCCTCTACTTGACTAGCTCGTTAATCAAAGATGGTTGTGTTTCCTAACCATGAACAAGGAGTTGTTATTTGATTAACGGGATCACATCATTGGTTGAATGATCTGATTGACATGACCCATTCCATTAGCATAGCACCCGATCGTATAGTTTGTTGCTAGTGCTTTTCTTCATGACTTATACATGTTCCTATGACTATGAGATTATGCAACTCCCGTTTGCACGAGGAACACTTTGGGTGCTACCAAACGTCACAACGAATCGGGTGATTATAAAGGTACATTACAGGTGTCTCCGAAGGTACATGTTGGGTTGGCATATTTCGAGATTAGGATTTGTCACTCCGATTGTCGGAGAGGTAGCTCTGGGCCCTCTCGGTAATGCACATCACATAAGCCTTGCAAGCATTTCAACTAATGTGTTAGTTGTGAGATGATGTATTACGAAGCGAGTAAAGAGACTTGCCGTAACGAGATTGAACTAGGTATTGGATACCGACGATCGAATCTCGCAAGTAACATACCGATGACAAAGGGAACAACGTATGTTGTTATGCGGTCTGACCGATAAAGATCTTCAGAGAATATGTAGGAGCCAATATGGGCATCCAGGTCCCGCTTATTGGTTATTGACCGGAGAGGTGTCTCGGTCATGTCTACATAGTTCTCGAACCCGTAGGGTCCGCACGCTTAACGCTTCGGCGATGCTTACTATGAGTTTTTATGATGTTTCTGCATCAAGGTTGTTCGAGTCCCGGATGAGATCACGGACGTGACGAGGAGTCTCGAAATGGTCGAGACACAAAGATTCATATATTGGAAGTCTATGTTTGGACGTCGGAAGTGTTCCGGTGAAATTGGGAATTTTACCAAGTACCGGAGGTTACCGGAACCCCGAATGCTAATGGGCCAACATGGGCCTTAGTGGAAAGGAGAAAAGGGGGCCCAAGTGCTGGTCACCTTCCCCCTTCCCTAGTCCTATTAGGACTAGGAGAAGGGGCGCCCACCTCTCTCTCCCTTCCCAGGTGGGGAAACCTAGGTGGTCTAGGATTGGGGGGGGGGGAATCCGAGGCCTAGAAGGAGTAGGACACCCTGGCGCACCTCTCTCCTTGGCCGGCCAGCCCTCCCCTTCCCTCCTTTATATACAGGGCGGGGCACCCCATGATGCACAAGTTGATCATTGAGATCGTTCCTTAGCCGTGTGCGGTGCCCCTTCCACCATATTACACCTCGAAAATACCAGAAGCGGAGCTTAGGCGAAGCCTCGCGCCGTGGAACATCATCATCGTCACCACGCCGTCGTGCTGACGAAACTCTCCCTCAACACTCGGCTGGATCGGAGTTCGAGGGACGACATCGAGCTGAACGTGTGCAGAACTCGGAGGTGCCGTACGTTCGGTACTTGGATCGGTTGGATCGTGAAGGAGTACGACTACTTCCTCTAGTTGCGCTAACGCTTCGCTGTCGGGTCTCACGAGGGTACGTAGACAACACTCTCATCTCGTTGCTAAGCATCACCATGATCTTGCGTGATCGTAGGAAAATTTTGAAATTACTACGTTCCCCAACACGGGCGTCCTCCGCCACCCTCACGGCCCTCGCACGAGCCTTCTGCCAAAGAGCCAATTGCCTGACTCTCTCAGACGCGACATAGGCCTCCCAGGCAGCTTGTTCCGCGGTGCGCTTCTCTTCCTCGGCCTTCTTCTCCGCCTCTATTTTGGCGCACTCTGCTGGAGGCAAAGCCTCCCACAAGGCGACATCCATTTCTTTCCAAAGCTCCTCAAGGCTGGGGGCTCGGCGGGCGGCGGCATTCTCCTTAGAAGGGGAGCCGACGTCCTCCGGAGCGTCTGGCCGGCGAGATTGGGAACGCATAACGGCGTCCACCTCGACGTCGCGGGCGAGCGAAACACCGACGCGTCCTACTCGACTAGTGGCGGCGAGGAACGGAACGGCGACGCGTCGCGTCGCGACGAGGAGCTGAAAGCCGATGCGTCCTCCTCGACTAGTGGCGGTGAGGAACAGAACAGCGACGCGTCGCGTAGCGACGAGGAGCGGAACACCGACGCGTCCTCCTCGACTAGTGGCGGCGAGGAACGGAATGACAACGCGTGACCGTCCGCGCGGTGCAGCGAGGGGAACCTAGGGCTTGGGAGGGGCGATGTCATGGTGGTCGACGTGAGAGGGAGGGGGAGGAGATAGCGATGTCGTGGGAGGCGCAGTATTTATAGCGAGCAATGGCACACCTACGTAAGATATGGACTGAAGCTGCGACTTAGCTTAATCGCAGGTCCGGGCCATGCCAGCGACATGTGGGCGGACCCTGTTGGGCCCATATGTCATTGACCCAATGCACCTGCAGTTAAGTAACAACTACGTGGGCATATTTGTTGGAGTAAATTACAGGGGAGCAAAGGGGTGGAAATATTGCTGGTCACAACGGATTGGACGAGCGTGGGGGGGAGGAGAGTCATGCATGCAGATTTTTTCACACGGGGTGGAGTGGTCGGACCGCCGGAGGGAGAAGGAGAGTTTGGCAGGCATACTGTTTCCACACATGGAGAGGAAATGATTTGGAGACGAACGGGCTTCCTGCAGGTATGGGGAACGGTGCATAATAAGTCATCTTGCATGTCGGGCTAGGTATAGTCTCAAGTCATTAAAAACATACACGCCCCACACATGTTCATATTTCAAGGTGCACTAAATTATTGCATGCGATGATTAAGACTGGCCATAATGGTGGTATCTTAGCTGGTATTATGCACACGGGAATAGCAAACATGCTGATGTGGCAAAGAATTAAAGAAGAGAGGGGGGTTAGAGTAACTATTGTTCATGCATGCATTGGTAAACACATTTTTGTGTGAAGAACGACAACACTAGTTGAGTACTTTTGTAGACTTCAAAAACTATTCCAACGCTTCTACTATCTTGCTAAGAGTAGGTGAAAATTTTGAATCGAGCCCTTTAAACTAGAAGGGAGGTAGTGGTACTCTAATAGCTAACCTTGTTGTGATGACAAGATAGGACATGGCACGCACTGACGGAGGAACTAGTCTGCATTGTGCATTTAAGTTTTGTCTGAAGTCAATGTACCTCTACTTTCACCAGAATTATAGAAAAATGTGTCAACATTCACATGTCAAATCAATATTTTTACACTCATTATAAAACGTAGTTCTTATACTCATTATAATCAGTATTGTAGATATTGATATTTTTAGTATAAATTTGGTCGTGGGATTTCATTGATGCCTATCAAAGCGTGGAGGAAGCGGAGCTTAGGGCTTGCATTGCCGGTCTCTACATAGGTATTTCTCTTCATAATCCTGTAATTTTAGAGACTGATTGCGCTTTTGTGGTAGCGTCTCTTGCATCGGGGGACTATGATAGGTCTGCTATGCGTGACCTGAAGATGAAAGCGTTGAGCATTTCGAAGTTGATCAACAATCTTCAATTGTCAAAGATTAGTTGTTCGGCCAATAAGGTGGCACACTTAATCGCTAAGTATAGCTTTGATAATAGATTAGATGGCATTCTTGTAAATAATGTACATACTGTGGTGAATATTGTATCGAATGAGTGTACCGGTGTGGCTGGTTAATTAATATAAGGTGGTGTTAAAAAAGTATAAATTTGGTCAAACACTTTGCAAACGGTTGACGGGAGTAAAAAGGACCGGAGGGAGTATCATGCATGCGGAGTAGGCAAAAAAATTGCTTGTATAAAAAAAGGCAATACAAAATTTCTCATTTATAGCCGATCGAAGTCTCAATGGGCGCGACCGCGCGAGGGAGGCGAAGGTCGTGGGAGGCACGACGTTTGACGGAACTAAGTGAAGTTACATCCACGCGCCGGCATGGCGTGCAAACAGGCAGAAGCTATACCGTCAGGCCTACGATATGGGTCTAGTAGACATGACATCTAGTGGGTCCCGCATAGTTCTCGAGAACTCTTTGTGGCTAGCAGCCGATTATCCACCAGGCACGCCAGCAACCCCACGCTGCTCAAGACGCCCTACTCGTCCCGTCTTCTACTAGTAGTACAATTACCTTACAGCTTTTGCTCCCAGTCGTCCCGTCCTTTCACATTACGGCAGTTCCACTAATCCTAACCCTCCTCCCAAATCCATGCCGTCCCAAATGTCCATGATCGGCGGTGAGTACAATGTTAGAACCATCACCGGCGATGAGTTCGACGTCATCTACACCTGTTCTTCCGCAACGGTGAAGGAATGTCTTGCTCGCTTCAAACGCATGTTCGAAAACTCAAATGATGAGTGGGTCGCTGGGCTAGATGTTGAGTACACCACAGTCCTGGGAAGTGAGAAGCAACTAAAGGAGGCAGAGAAGAAGAAGCCCGCCGTGATCCAGGTTTGCGTGCATGACTTATGCTTGGTCTACCACATATGCCATGCCGATGTTGAGTGCGAGGAATTTAAGAAGTTCCTCAAGGGCGGCCGAGTCAAATTCGTTACTGTAGACTTTAGGAACGACAAGGAAATCCTGGGTCGGATAGGCCACGTTGTAGGCCAGTCCTTTGATCTCCAAAAGGCAATCCTGGTGTCCTCCTCTCAGCCTTCAATGTTGACCCTGGCAGCAGCCATGATTGGTCGTTCGTACGCTAAACTGAAGAAACCTCACCACGAGTTTCATCATGCATGGGAGTCGAAGACATTAGATGAGGATCACATCCTGTACACAGCAATGGATGCCTACCTTTGTTTAAATATCTACAAGGGTTGGATGAAGAAGCAGAGCCCAGTGTCCGGTTCAAGCAAAGAAGCGTCGACGAGGAGGAAGAGGAAGAGGGACGAGGACGAAGTTGAGGACGTGGACTTGGACTCCATGTAGGTGGCAGTGCCGTCGCTCATGCTGGTTCTACTGCAGTGTCAAGCGGACTAGTTGCTTAGTTTATTTTCAAGGGTGTATTGTGCTGAGGCCCCAGCAGAACTATGTTTATGTTCTTTCTCGTTATTTGAACTCTTTAGTAAATGCAGTAGTACTAGTACTATGTCTTACTACTGTTCTTCTTGCAGTTGGTACTATCGTCAGATCTTTGTGTTACTACTGCATTTAATACGTTAGTACTAGTAGTATAATTTGGGTCGATCGATTTGTGAAAGAAGTTCGACGGAGCGAAGGAAGAAGACGGCAGAAGAGGTGGAAGAAGCCCTTCTAGCCATCCATGTTGCATCAAACGGCTCACATGAGTCGATTGACCCAAATTGCTCCCTCAGATTGCAGGATCCACATGGCATTCAAGGTCTCGAAGGTAGAATCCGCGTCTGCACCCGGTTTGCGGGCTCGACGCGTGCGCGACCGGCTTCCGCCGCGACAGCCACCATGCGCGCCTCCTCCGCGCGGGCGGAGACGACAATGACATGCTAGTTCCTCCTCGCCGGCGTGCTGGAGCACGCGCTCGTCCTCCTCTTCGTACGCTGCGTGCATAGACGCGGCTCCACCAGCTGCTCGCGTGCTTGGCAGCGCGGCGGCATCGCGAGGAGGGACTGCAGACGACGTGAGCGGGCGAGCCTTCGGCTTCATGGCACAGGGATGGCGGCGACACGGCGGTGATGGGCGAGAAATTGTTGGCTGGAGCAGGCGGGCGCCGGCATGCGCAACGGCGGCGGCATATTGATGAGTGCACGTGTGGGAGCTTACTTTAGTTTTATATATAAGGTTGGTCAAACTTAAAAGAAAATCGTACTAGTACACGTAAACATTAGACTTAGGCAGCGCTTTTATTAGTTAGTACCACAGCCACGATACGGAATCCTATGCAAGCGCTGCGTGAATTGCGGCCTTGGGTCGATCGAACGGTACGTCACGGTGTCGCGCTAGAAGGACATCCACCAAACCTTTTTGTGTGTGTGAAAACAATCCTCGAATATTACTCAACTTTTTTTTCCTGTGAAAGTTCTTGACGCTGCAATATTTCCATATATTTGAATTTAGCTCCAGTTCGTGTTTATTTGGATTTGGACGTTTTAGGTGCGCCCTAGTTTTTTTTAATACTGATTTTGTGTGTGTGACTGAGAGAGAACGTGTGTATGTGTCCATATGTGTGTTGTGGCGGAAGGGCAATGTGGAGACTGTGTGCGTGTGATATAGACATAGAGAGGTGTTAATGTGCAAATGATCATGCATGAGTGAGACATAGACAGATGACGATACATTGTGTATACATGAGAGAACGGTCTTCTAGTTTACTTGTGTGTGTGTGTGTATGTGTGTGTATGTGTGTGTGTGAGAGAGAGAGAGGGAGAGAGAGAGAGACATAGAGAGGAGCATCCGTAACACAACAACCATCTCTCTCGATTCGTCCGTCCCTCGCACGGTTGCATGCAACACATGCATCAATGCGCACATTTTGACACCCTCACCCGGCCCCTGCCCACCTCAAGGCCCGCACAATCTCTTCGTGAATACCCATTTCTCTCCTTAGGTTTGTTTTCTCTCAATATCACACACACACACACACACGCACACACACACACACACACGCAGCACAACACACACACACATACTCCCCCGAGCACACAATTCATCCCCATCCAAGGTTATACGGCGACCACTCTCGCTTGTGCTTCTTTGCACCCCAACATGCACAATACCTCAATCTTCAAAGATGGCATCAAGCAGATCGAAGACGGCGACCACACTGCGCTAGAGAATGCGTGGTCATTTGGAAGCAGGGTGATGTGACGACGGCTGACTGACTCCTCCCCCCACCCTCTCTCTCTCTTGCACAAAATTACCAATCCCTCTCTCCCCCCGCACAAAATTGTCAATCCCTCAACCCACGAGATCCTTCACCTCTCGTCCATGTTTTTCCAGCTCTCTCATCAAACATGTTGTCTCTTCTCCTTCCACGATATCTGAGAATCCAGATGCACACGCATCTCATGTATATTACATGTATCCATCTTTCTCACCGACCTAACTTCTTCCTCTCTCTTTCTCTCTCTATCTCTCTCTCTGTCTCGTTAGGTTTGTCTCCTACTCTCTCGTCCACATACATACAATCTTTCCCGCCCTATCTGCTCCATCTTCAAAAGCTCTCTCTACACGTTTCATTCACACATTGGGATATGTCAAAATGTTGCTTCTATAATGGCTGATGTAGAGTTATGGTTGTTTTTGTTGCATCCTACAAAGTAATAACTATGAAATGCATTTAGATTCTCATTTGACTGGGATTATGTGAGTTTGAGAATGTTGTGAAGTACTATAGACCTTGTATACATCTTGGGATTCGACAATGATTGTAACTATTGAATTGTATAGACCATTACATTCGAAGTCAATAGCCCAATATATTTATTTCACAATTTCAACAAATGATTAGTTCACTACAAACTAAGAAAACAAATGTGTACTCCCTCCATTTTTATTTAAGTCCGCATATTAGCATTGGTCAAAGTCAAGTTTTGTAAACTCTCAGAAAGCTTATAACAAAAAATATTAACATATACAATAACAAATAAATACCATTAGATTCATTATTGAATGTACTTTCACATCATACATATTTGTTATGGTAAATGTTTATATTTTTCTATAAACTTGGTGAAACTTTAGGAAGTTTGACTTCGGTCAAACCTAATATGCAGAGTTTACTACTACTACTCGCTAGTTGCTTAGCCGAATCACTCAACACGCCACACAGTGGAGTCCAAAGTGTCACAAAATTTTGAGGTCGGCAAGAAAATCTCCCGCGACCCTGATTCGAGCAGTGGGAAGTTACCATCATAGCCTTCGGAACAGGCCTACGGATGACGCTTAATAGGGGGCTGTTTTCGTAACTTCAGGTTCACCCTACCCAGCCAACCCCACCCCGGCACCCAGAGTAGTACACTTGAATACTCCCCAATTTCTATCCCCACCGCAAAATAGACTTCTCCACGGCAAAATAGACTCCCCAATTTCTATCCCTTTACATCGGTGCACTCGTCCACCGCAGCGCATTTGCCTCATCGATGACCTCGTACGCCGCACTGGAGCCGGTCCACCGTCGTTGTCGTACACGGAGCCTCTTCCCCGTCATTGTCTTCCACGGTCTCGGATCTGCTTCCCGGAAGCCGACGCCAAGCGCAGAAGTACCACCGCCGTGGACAATGAACTGACTCTCGTTGCCGACCATGACTCACAGAGGCCTCCGCGACCATCGTTCTCCTCCTCGATTGGTAATGTGTGTATTGAATCACTTAGCAGTACATGTGCAGTTCCAATTTTGTTCATACCTACCCTTCAAATTTCACAGGTGCTATTGTTCCCGTAAAAGTAATTGGTTATAGCCTCCATTGTCCAACAGAATATCAGCCGTCGCCCTGTATCGCTACCGTGCTTGGGTAGGTTTTTCATCTGCAACCAGTAGTGTGGCAAATGATGGAAAGGTTTTTAGAACTAGCAAGATGCCCATGCGTTGCACGCATCAAGATGCATTTGTATGAGTAGTTTATCTTGTTGGAGATGCTCTAACATGGCAGACGAGTGCTTTAATGTTGCCCACAAGATGCGCGAGTATTACTAGTAGTATATTTTTCTTGCCATGTTGAGATTTTAAAACCAAGAAAAGTAATACATGCAGAGGAGCAATGAAGACCAAACACGGGATATTCAGGACATCTTCAAGGAGTGTGTCAAGTTAAAGAGGAGCTGCACCGAACCTGTAAAACAAGCTTTGGTAAGTAACACCCTTTCAGTTACTTTCGTGTAGCCTCGTGTTCTTCAATGTGTATATGTTGTATTTTCTGTTTCTCTTAAGCGTGGTGTTCTTCGATGTGTAATAAGAAGAGTCTTAATCATCCTAATGCTTTCGTTTTTAGCTTGATGTAGGAAGTGGGTGTTCTCACCTTGTAGTCTGTTTTTATTTATTTATTCCTTTTGAATTCACTTCTCCGAGTTCTCATTTATCCGGCTTCTACTAAATGGATCTAGGTTGCTCGAGTATTGATCTAAAAAAGAAGTAACTTCATGTCGGGATGCGCCTCTGCGAGGAGGGAAGTATGGTCAACCTCGAGATCATGTTTCCAAAATGAGGCTGGATTACACATAAGGTGCAGTTCCCTAATGATGCTTTGGATTAGACACAAGGTGCAAATTCCCGATGATGCTTTGGATTACACACAAGCCAGGTGGAGTCGTCAGCTGTTCGTGTCCTCGTGGCATTAGTAAAGGCTGAAAGAAAGCGTGCAACAACCCTTGAGAATGTAGCTGAGTTCCTGAAGAAGCGAAAAGAGAAATCAGGTGCTCTCTTCACCCAAGCCAAAGAAGAGATGGAAGAAGCCAGAAATAAGCTAGCAGAGGCAGAGCAGGCTAGGCGCCTCCTACTATCTAAAACTGTTGTCAATCAAAATTTCCTTCATAATAGCTAGGTTCAAATGTTTATCCAGTCAGCATGCCTGTTGTGATGTCCGTGCATCTACTGATGTGGCACAAAATGTTTTTTGGGTCATGTAATAACAACAATTACTTTCCAAACAATAATGTATTTAAGCATTGGACAAGGTATAGTTCACGCAAGAAGCCCGACATTCCAAGTTCAACTTCCACATCAAACTCATGTTCACAGATATACGCACATTCATACATAATGTCCACAACCATGATTCACTTCAAAGCCAAAAAAAATGTGAGGAGAGTTATAAATAAAGAAAATCCTCTACTAGTTCCTCGCTACCGGCGAGCACAACAAGTCAAGACCATGCATAAGTTAATTATATTTTAGTCATTTTTGTGTTCTAAAATGCCCGCCACCATGGAAGGACGTGTTGCCAGACACGCCATGATTCAATGAAAGCAAAGGGCAGTCTTAAGTTGGTTGCACGTGGCGAGGCGTGCTCACCGGAACTGCGGCAAGTTAAGTGCGGCCCTCTTGGCCGGGCGCCCGGTTCAATGCCTGCGCTATGAGAGGTCGCGTCTGTGTCGAGCAATCACTCCCTCCAGTCCTTTTTTGTTTGGGTATAACAAAATATCGTTTTCCATTCACATTTTACAAGTAAAATTGTGGACAAACTTTGACCCAAAGTACGATGGGGACTAGTAAACCGTAATGGAGGTAGTAGTTTTTTAATCAAAGAAGGGTTTCCTTCCGATTTTCATTATCGAAAACCAGCATCTAAATCTAAACCATAGTATTTGCCCTAGAACTACCAGGTTCAACATCTCGCAACATAAACCCATACAACCTCCACCCCAAAAAAAACCATACAACCATACGCCAAGGAGGTACGTAGTACTATGAATTCCATTTTCGCTCCATACCAATCGTTCTAAAAACTACTTACTACTTATAACGTGCCATTGAAAATCGGAACTCTTAACCCCGCTAAAAAAGATATTTTAAACGTGGCTACTCGATCTGCGTGGCAATGGCGAGCCACGGCGCCCAAGTCATTCACCTGTGGTCCCGACCATCAACTCCTACGGATCAAATTATCACGCGAACTGACTATTCCTACAAAGGTGCTCCACCACGTACCCGGTACCCGCGAATGCAGCAATCGTGCACCTAGGGTTTTAGGATTTATTTGTTAACGTTGCCTTTATGTAACACTCATGTGTGCGAGACAACGAGAGGCCCATTGCGCTTTGCGCCTCTTCTCTTCGTATATGTACTCCACCATTTGTCTGGTGTCCAAAAAATTATAATAACTACTAGCAATGTGCCAATGCATTGCCACACGATCAAAGTAGATTAATACATATTCACCGATTTGATAAAAAAAGTCTAGTTTTGAAATACGTATATCACTAAAAACATGTTATGTTTCACTCAAAATATATTCCTTTGGCGGTTTTGATGAGATAAGGGAGGAATGTTGTTGGTTTCAAGATTCGAGAAGTGGTATATGTCTAATTTCTACTCTTACTAGCAAGATGCCCGTGCGTTGCACGGAACATCAAGATCTTTTGGGAGAAAAGGATGAACGAGGGAAGGCCTTATCTGCAAATGTGGTGAAGAGTGCGGGTAATTTGCCATATTTTCCTTCCTATCCGTTAGATATAAATCGGACGACCTACATTGCAGGATGGCAGGCCCACCATCATCACCAACTCTATTTTTTATCCCTACTCTTATAAAAAGCATTGTCGGTGATGATTGTGTGCATGCCATCCTGCAATATAGGCCGTCCGATCTATACCTGGCGGATAGGAAGGAAACTATGGCAATTTTGCGAAAAGATACCCACACCCCTCTCCACATTTGCAAATAAGGCCTTCCCTCATTCATCCTTTTCCCCCACAAGATAAACTACTCATACAAATGCATCTTGATGTTCCGTGCAACGCATGGGCATCTTGTTAGTTGTTGCAAAAAGCCCA
This sequence comes from Aegilops bicornis, assembly GCA_021605145.1. Classification (NCBI taxonomy): domain Eukaryota; kingdom Viridiplantae; phylum Streptophyta; class Magnoliopsida; order Poales; family Poaceae; genus Aegilops; species Aegilops bicornis. The sequence goes on from CM038669.1 coordinate 298,934,964, forward strand.
TGTGTGTGTGAGAGAGGGAGAGTGGAGGAGGACGGAGTGCATGTGTGACAAAGACACAAGGAGTGTGTGTACGATAGGTATCAGCTTAAAATGAGGCGATAGTGTGTGTGTGTGCACGATCGAGAGGGCGTGTCTCAAGAAGGGAAGAAAAATCTACATAGATATAAGGAGCGGGAGAGAGACATGTATGCGATGGTGGAAGCACGAGTGTGCGGGTGTATAAACCTATCTAGAGGCTAGCTAGTCGATAAATGTTTGTGAGACAAATATGAGTCGGGGTGCGAAAGTGAGAGTTTGTGTGTGTGTGAGAGAGACGGTAGTCGGGAAGGGGAGTGGAAGCAGGAGTTGTGTGTGTGTGTCTGTGTGAGAGAGAGGAGACGGTAGTCGGGGTTGTCTGATCGGTAAACAAATGAATAATGTCAGTCTGGGATGGAGACGAAAAGGAGACCGCAACAAATGTTGTGTCTACATGAGAGATAGAGAGAGTAATTTTAGTGGTATGAGTCATATGTAGAGACATATAGGGTGTGTGAGAGAATCCCATAGAGAGAAAGACAAAGTGAAAGACGAGTGGAGACTGTGTGTGTGGCGGTGAAAAAGAAAGCTTAGGTACCAAGTGATACCAGAGAACAATAGAGACATGAGAGATAATGAAAACCGTGTAATGTATAATGATAGGGAGAGTGTGACACTTCTCAAGGAGACGCCGAGAGACCATGTTTGCGAGGATAGGAGAAACATGAAGTGAGCGTCTTGGTGAGCTGGAGAAAAGAGAGTGATAATTACCTGAAGGAGCATGCATGCGAGAGAGATGGGTGTGAAAGGAGTGAACAAAAAAGGGATTCAAATATTTGAATTCGAGATGATGATACATGTAATCCATACTCGAACCAAATTGATCTATCAAACATGCATACTCATATGAATTCACGCACATTTATGTTATTTAATATGTAGATATTGCTGATCCATACATTTTAATAGAACATAATTTGATTACATTTTTTTGAATTCAACCTTAAGATTTCGAGATCGTTGTATTAGTAAATCATATTATACATATAAAGGAGCAAAATTCTTTGTTGTGCTTTTGAAAGTATATAAAAAAAGATGTATATAGAATGTAATTCCAATTGAAAATGGACCCCGCCCGAAAAAAATAGAATACAAACGGGATTCGAATTGAGTTGGCACGGTAAACGTGCACTCTGCAAAATTTGAACGAAGCGGGAAAAGTCGCAGAATCACCAAAACCAAAATCTGCGAGATGGAAATCACTATCGCCTATCCTCGCCACGCAAAGCCTATCTGCTGGATTTCTATAGGTTTCGATAGAGGTAGGTCTGTAATTTCACTCAAACGTGATGTAACCGCCTCACCCGGATTCATACGGTGGGCGCCAAAACACGATGTGTCCTCGGCCGAAATCGACTCCCTCCCCGATTCATATTCATACACGGTGGGCGCCAAAAATAAACTCTCGTCGGCAAATATTTGGTGTATGCGAGATTACCGTCATATCCCCAACCGACTAGTGTTGCTGTGATGTAGTAGAAATTTGAAACGGGGGCTAAGTTTGTAAATTTCCTCGCATTTGAGACAAGCGCGCCCTGAATACATGGTTCCCCCTTCCTCTCTACCTCCCTTTTCCCCATTCGTACTCCGTGGGCGCCAAAACACCCTCTCCACCCCACCCTCATCCGTCCGCCGCCGTCCGCCACCCCATCCACCGCCGTCCTCCTCCACCATGCCGGAGCTGATACCCCGACACTGCCGTCCATTACGAGAGATTGACCTCTCTCATCCACGGCTGCGGACCGGGATCCTTGCATCATGTCCTCTCGCTTCATCCTCGCCGTCGTCCACCTTGCCGGCGCCACTCCTACGACCGTCTCGTCGACCGCGCCCCGCCGCCACCGTCTACCCTCCTAGATCTGCTTCCACGCTGCCGACAGCCATCGCTACCGCAGCACCGTCAAATTCTCAGCAGATGCAGACATCGGCGCCGCACTGCAGGCGGTACTTTTCAGATTCTGCTCAACTTATTTATCGCAGCAAGAAAATAGATCGCCACCGCTTTACTCGATTTCTTGTCTTGGTTGCGGTTGCCTTTGTCCGGTTTGCACCTTCAAATCCGCCATGGCACGCTCAACACCATACTCGCAATGCTTATGGTTTTCCCCCTTTTATATTCCACACTAGTTAAATCACAATAGACTAAATTTCAAAATTGGTTCAGTCGATTTTTGAGAGCTCACTGGAGTTCGCCGGTGCGAAGGAAGGGGCTCAGGTGGGGACGGTGGTTGTGGGGGGCGGTGGTGGGGCCTCGTCGAACAAAGAAAAAATCAACGCGGGTGGGGGTGGTGGTGGGGGTGGCGGAGGAACACAGGCGGTGGGGCCGGTGGTTCGGCCCGGCCCGTCTGCAAGTGTTCTCGTATGGGAAGCATGATATGTTCCTTGTCATGAAGGGGAGCAGGGACATCTGCAGTCAACAACTGATAGAGCTGGCCTGTACGTGATCGATAGGCTTTCAATTAGTAGCGGCAATACAACACCGTAATTTCCAGCCAGTTCCACTTTCCCGATTTATATATCCTGGTTATGGTGTACCCCTGTTATGTACACTATGATCTGCCTAGTTGTTGTGTGCTCTTGTTATCATGGTTTGGCAATAAACTCTATGCAAGATATATTATGAACCTATCATCCGCCAGCTATCCTTACTTCGAGCCTATTTTTGTGTACTTGTGCGGATTATATAAATGCACGCACCATATTACAACACACATGAGCTCTCTCATCAGAATCCAGTGATAGCACACAAGTATTTACAGGGGCGCCCCTATATTAGAATATCATCTGCATTACAAAGATAATCTCACAACTATTTATGTTTTCATGGTTCTTAGATATTATACGCAATTACAGTGAATATCAGAATCCGCACATCCGAAGAATATTGTGGAACACTGCAATGACTTACAAAATTGGCACCAAGACATTGAGTGCCATTCTGGAAGCAATGAAACTCATACGCTCCCCACCTGTTGATTCTTGTTCAGAATATCATCCTAATGACTATTCTAACCTCGAGGAGTCAAAGGCAGATGGCCTGTCCTATTCACCCATCAAGGTGCCTGTTCTAATTTGGCAAGGTTTTATTGATTGCACGTATCTTGCATATGTTGTCTTGCATTTCTTCTACTTTGTTGCACCGCCATCTGCTTAGTTTACTCATCATATTACTCGAGATGCCATGCCCATCCATTATTAATACATATTCCATCTGTCATCATACCATGTTTTTCCACTCAAATGTTGTTCTTGTGCATCAGACATCAAAAAGGAAGAGGGTGATTGCCGAACCTGAAGGAGCACCAAAGAAAGTCCTTGAAAAACGTGGTGGTGCCGAGAAATCAGACAATACCGCCCACTTATATTGGTTGTATAACCGGTGACACAAAATGTAGGACCGACTCAGCAGACTGTACTCCATACTTCATTGACCACACCACTAGCCCCACCACACGGGACCTGCACTCCAAAGAAAAGGTATACCGATTTCATTTGCCATAGCACCAGCCATACCACGTAAAAATCCCACTCCAAAGAAAAAAGTACAGCAAGTCCATCGGCCAAGACCTATCCCAACTGCAGAGACGGCCAATTCTCAGAGATTGGAACCCCATTCCATTTATTCCCAGTTTAAAAGACAATGCTTTGAATGTTGTTAGGGACTACGTGCATATATTCCCATCATGGGAAGATTATAGTGAAGACAAACGCCATTTTCACATCTTCCTGTCCCACTTACGTGTAAGTGCTATAATTCATGGTGATTATTTTCCTATTTTCTGCTGATTGAACACATCAGTGATTTACATTACATTGTTGTAAGTAGGTGAGGGTCAATCTGGATAGTCATGACGAGCAAAGCTTGCTTGCGCTTTTCAATGAAGCATTGCAGCAGTATCGATGTTACCTGAGGAAATCACACTTCGATGGCAAGTCTATAAATGAATTTCCGGTGAAGTCTCCTGTGCTAAATTCAGAAGACATTGAATGGAAAAACCTTGTTATGCACTGGTCTCGTTCCCAGGATGAGGTACTGTCTATGAAATCACATGAAAATTTGAACTTCTACTTTTCCGCATGTGCCTTGCGGATCTTTTGCAGAAATCTGCTCGAAGAAGAATTCCAATTTGAAAAGAACGACAGGTTATCGCAAATATGCTGCCCGCTGCTTTGCTCTTGTTAGTACCTGTTGTCCTGTATCACTGTACTTACATACATACCTGGTTCATTATGTGACAGCAGTATGCATGATAGCTTGCTTATCAATTGTTCGCTCCAAATTATCTGATCTATATGAATGGTTACATTAGTGTCGAATATATCCAATGCTAATGTTTTTTAGCTCTGCATTGTTCTTGTAAGTACATGCTATCCTTTATCAGTGTACTTATAATGACAGGTAGTTGTTCATGTACCATCACTCTGCAGCTTATTTTCCTTTGCCCTCCATTTTCTACACATCAGATCTATATTTACTCTTACCATAAGGTTGGTACTGAAGAAATTTAGCTGTGCATTGGTCTTGGCTGTACCTTTTGCTTGTATTGCTGCACTTACATTTATAGCTACTTGGTTATGTAGCATCACTCTTCATCTTATCTTAAATATTCTCCATTTTTTCGTATATTATCACATCTATATTTACTCTTAACAAAATGTAGAATAAAGGCAATGCTTTTGAAGAAGATTCTGTGGTAAACTTCTTGAATTGCCCCCCCATCAGCATGGACAAGGCCTTTATAGAGCCTGTCTTCACAAATAATGTAAGTTTGTCCATCTCAAGCCTTCAAATTTGTTGTATATATTTGGTTAGGCATGACTGCAACGGCTGTTTATTTTTGGTGTTTGCATCAAATTGCTTGTTTAAAGTTTATTATGTAGTTCATAAACAAAAGTTTGTCCTTTCTCAATTTAAGTTTTTAGTTGTACAACCAAGTTCCTTATTGATACCATGTAAATTAAACTATACATAGCAAGTGATCTTCTTTTGCACTGCATGTATGCTTCTGTTCTTCATCCGTAATCCAGTGGTGTGGTGAACCTACCCACTACAAAGACAATGTCATATTCGCAATGTCTTAACTATGAACATTGTCATATCATTCTACTATTATTTAAACCGCCTCTTTATTTTCCAATCTGAAATGGTATAAATTGACAAAGACACTAACCATTGATACTTATGAGTTCTTGATCCGTAATCCGGTGGTGTCGTGAAGCGCCAACTCCTTCACAATGTCATTTCCTGCCATGTCTTGACCTGAACAATACCATATTGTGTTAATGCAATTTTAAACTGTGTCACTTTATTCGTCAAGAAGAAATGTGATGAATTGTCAAGATCGATACTTTTATGTGCAAAACACATCATCCGTTCGCTTGTTTATCTTTCAGAGTGAGGAAGATATAAGTGTTGAACAAGCTAGCCTCATCATCTTCTTGTTGCTTGCGCTATGCAGTTCCCAAAGAGGCTAATCTTTCTTGAACTCTATTGAAGTGCTGTCGGTTTTGTATATTATTTTGTCGGCGTGTTTATTTTCACTAGTGGCGATCTTTGATGCCCAGTGTATGTAATCTGCCGTCTGCTTGTGCTTTATTATCATAGTTGCGAACTTTGATGCCCAGTGGATGTAATATGTCGTAAGTTATTTATTGTATAGTCTAGGTTTTTTCTTATTCACGATGCTGCAGTTATTTTACTGTATATATATCCTGTCTTCGTAGTAAACTGGCCAAAATGGAAAATTACGGTACATAATCAGGCCATCATGCAATCACGATGTAGGTTGGGCCTGAAACGTGCCGAACAGCTCACGGGCCGGCAGCAGCCCGAAATGAACCCCGGCCCATGATTGTGCGAATCAAATCACGGGCTTTAACAGCCAAAATTTCTCGGTCCTTGTTTGGCCCAATCAGATATCGGTCATGCGAAAGCAGCCGGATGCAAACCGGGCCGTAGTTAGGCCCAACTATATGACGGGCTTTAACAGCCGAAATTAATATAGGGCCGAATGTTAAACGGCCCTTAACAGGCCAAAACTAATATCAGGTCGAATTACTAAGTGGGCCTTTAGCAAGTGGGCCCAAAAGCATAGTGTCCAGTTGACGGGCCGAATCTGATATGGCCCATAATTGAGCCCAAAGCCTCTTAAAGGGCTGGACCTGATCTGGGCCGTAATTTGGCCCAGAACATGGTAGGCTTTTAACGGGACGGATCTCATATGGGCCACTATTAGGCCCGGAGCGTGGCAGGCCATTAATGGACCGGATCAAATATGGGCCGACATTTGGCCCAAAACATGGCAGCCAGTTAATGGGCCGGCCTACTAGGGTCCTCAAAATCTTGTGGGCCTACAGCTGGGCCAACCCATTAATGTCGGCAAAATCTCATGGGCCTTTAGCTGGGCCGTCCCATTATGATCCGCAAGAATCTTGTGGGCGTTTACCTGGGACGGCCCATTATGGCACACAAAAATCTTGTGAGCCTTTACATGGGCCGGCCCATTATGGCCCGCAAAATCTTGTGGGCCTTTAGCTAGGCCAGCCCATTATGGTCAGCAAAATCTCGTGGGCCTTTAGCTGGGCTGGCCCATTATGGTCCGCAAAATCTTGTGGGCCTTCAGTTGGGCCGGCCCATTTAAACTTGATGGGTCGGTCCACGTGTCAACATATTATAGGCGTCCTCGCCCATTGGATGAGTGACACCGTGCTAACGCGACACGACACGTGTCTCCTCCAACAATGATGATTTTACACATGGAAAATCCCCATTGGTTGGGGATGTTAATGGGTTATCGGATCCAAAACCCGACCCGATAGCTTAACGGTGTTCCGTTACGGTGGATGCCAAGTGTCGGTCACCCTTGACGAAAGCACTTCTACGACGCGCGATTTATCGTCATGGAAGTGGACACTTCCGTGATGATAATTTTGGTAATGTCATGGAACACTTCTACAACAAAGACAGTATGACTATCTTGATTCTGTCATAAATTTGTCATGGATGTACATGCATGACAAAAAACGCGACCTACTGTGACAAACACGTATCATCACGGAAGTGTATTTTTTTATAGTGGTTACATGGTCTCCGGATGGCAGTTTCCATGGGCATTCGAGGCCTGGAGGTGCGTGGGGACTCGAACCTCGCAATAACCCAAATAAATGGAGACTTCGACGCCAAGGATCCGAGAATGGCGGCTTATCGCAACGCCGTCCTCAAGATGTCAGCTCGGTTCGGGGGGCTCGAATTCCACCATGTGGCTCGGGAAAACAATCAGGCGGTGGATATCCTCGCCCATATCGGCTCTAAGCGCGATGCGGTCCCACCCAACATCTTCTTGGAAAGACTGTTCAAGCCATCCGTGGTATGGGAATAGGACGCCAAGAATAATAGTCCATCCGCCACGACGCCAGACATCGAACACTCGACATAATCGGAGGCTCCGCCACGAAATAACACCTTCAAATTTCACGTAATAATGGCCGTCATCGCCCCATGGACTGTACCATTCCTAGCCTACCTAACCAGACATGAACTTCCAGAGGACCAAAATGAGGCACGCTGCATTGTGCGGCGATCTAAAGCCTACAAGGTCCACGAAGGAGAGCTTTATAAGAAAAGCACCACCGGAGTCCTTCAAAGGTGCACCTCCGAAGAGGAAGGGCGTAAGCTTCTGGCAGAAATCCATGCCGGACTCGGCGGCCACCACGCCGCAGCCCGGGCCCTCGTAAGTAAGGCCTTCCGTACAGGATTCTATTGGTCGACGGCCCGGGCGGATGCACAGGACTTGGTCCAACTCTGCGTCGGTTGCCAGATTTTTGCAAACCAAAGCCATATGCCGCCCACCGCCCTACAAACAATCTCCATTACCTGGCCCTTTGCGGTCTGGGGGCTTGACATGGTTGGACCCCTTAAAGGAGGAACCCATAAGAAAAAATACTTACTGTTCATGGTGGATAAATTCACCAAATGGATAGAAGCCAAACCCGTTAAAACGGCTGAATCCGGACTGGTGATAGACTTCATATCCAGGGTTGTACACCGTTATGGCGTCCCCCACAGCATCATCACTGACAATGGCACGAACTTCACTGCCAATGAGGTAAAACTATGGTGTAGCAACATGGGCATCAAGCTCGATTATGCTTCTGTCTATCACCCACAAACTAACGGTCAAGTCGAGCGAGCAAATGGTCTTATCATGAGCAGCATCAAACCCAGATTAGTGCGGTCCTTAAAGGAATCTAACACGCACTGGGTGGAGGAGCTCGACTCCGTACTCTGGGGGCTGCGGACCACGCCGAATCGCACTACCGGATACACCGTTTTTTATGGTGTACGGCGCAGAGGCGGTTCTGCCCTGCGACATAATTCATGACTCACCTCGAGTGTGCATGTATGAAGAAAGAGAGGCCGAGCTCGATCGGCAGGACAGTTTGGACGCCCTCGAGGAGGAGCGTGATGTGGCAAAAGCGCGTTCCGCATACTATCAGCAACAGGCTCGAAGATACCAAAGCAGAGAAGTACGGGCCAAAACTTATAACGTTGGCGAGTTAGTTCTACGCCTGCCAGAGAATAAAAAGAACAAGCTCAAAGCCAAATGGAAAGGTCCCTTCATTATCGACCAAGTTCTGACCGGCGGACCGTACCGTCTGCGGGATGCATCGGACAATCGACTTGAGCCAAACCCATGGAACGTTGCCACACTATGAAGATTCTACGCCTAGTGCCGGACTCCATGTTCGTCTCCTTACCCCTGTCCATTTTTTGCATATACGTTATCTGTCTTCTATCTCTTTTTTCTCCTTTCTCCTCACGGCCTTAAAAGGCTAATTTGTGTCTTGTCTACACAATCTTGATGCGCTAACCGCGCTCATTATACCTGGGGGCTCCTTACACAGAAGCTTAATTATTTTTTTGGGCTTCATGCCCCGCACATGTGTTATTCTTCCGCATGTACCTTTTTTCGCCATTATATGCATCGATATGACTTCAGTTTTGGCCAAGCTGGGTTGCCTGGCTCTTGTATTTATGCCCTACATTCCCATTAATTCGGCTAGGGCATAAGGGGAGCACCTCTGCGATTGTTACTGCCGGGTCAGCCAGATGTGTACCGTAGACTGGGTGAAGCCGAAAGCTAGCGTTCTTAAGGGAATATTCGGTCGGTGAACAAAAGATGACTTTTATTTATTTTTTCCACTTGCCCCCAGATGTTTCTTACCTGCGTCTCTTCTCGCAGTTCGGACATGCACATTAGGGCATGCGTACCCAGGGAAAGGAACCCTTAACAGAACTATTCTCCCTGGAAGATGTTTCTTACTATCCATGTAATATAACATAACTAGTTGGGTACTTGTCTGTTCAAGCATTTATGACCCCTATGCCTGGTCTCCACGCATACCCCGGTTTTTACGTAACTGAGCGGGTATTCGGATACACTCCGGACTATCGGGTCCCGAGGTCAAAGCGAAAAGGTCCGCCATGACAAATGATTTACAATCCAGCTAGAGATATTCTACATGTCATATAAATTACACAGTCACTTAGACTGATTAAATTCTTCTTCTATACCATCCAACAGGCTGTCTAGCCTACAATCCTGTTGGGAATACTTTGCGGCTAATTCTACTTGGTGGTACACCAAACTGACGGGGATCTCTTTTCCATCAGGCCCCACAGGTCCGGCCTCGGCCATGTGGTTTGGGTTAGCCTTGGTATACCGCGTCTTCACCATGGCCCAGGCTTCCATGGCACCTTGATGGCAGGCCGATATCTTCCATAATCGGAAGCACCGCCGCGCTCCCTTGAGCTTCTCCACAAGCTCTCCTATGCCTTCGGGCAGGGAGACGGATGGCCACAAGGCCTGGGCAATACCTTTCATCACCTGCCGAACTTGTTCGTGCAGTTGTGAGAGTTCTGGTAGAAGATCACCCGCAGACCCGGGCATCTCCTCCGCGGACGACCCACAAGATACCTGTAGACACAACTCTGTTAGCCGGCTTCTTCGCCGAACTCTTTTTAAAGTTCGTTCAAGCACTTACTGAAAATGCCACGTCGAAGCCGCTTATTCTCCTTCACGGAGTCCGACAGCTGGGCGCGAACATCCTTTAGTTCCACATTCAGCTGGGTATTGGCGTCTTGGAGATGATTTTTCTCCTGAATGACGCGCGTAAGCACATGCTTGCCAGCATTTAGCTGTCGACCAACACGTTGCGCATCCCCTGGCACGGTGTCCGGATTTGCTCCAGAGTCATCTGCAACATCTATCGTTAGATTTGCATGCATGCCGCATACTCTCCAGTGCCTGCCATTCTTTGTAATGGAAACAATAGTTACCAGAGGGGGCCTTCTTGGACTCCTTTCCTGCGGCAATTGCGGCCTGAAGTTGGGCTTTGCATTCTTCTAGCTCTTGAGACAATTGGGTATTCTTCTCTGTAAGTATCTGCACAAATAACGATCCTTAAATCAGTTGTGCCAACTGTTTCAAGTCTCAGGGCTACTGATATATATAATCATCAAATTTTATTACCCGTATATCCTTACATACTGATCCGTGGCTCTGGCAAGACCATTTTGAGCAGCAAGGATGTACGCGTCTCCTAAGTTGAAGGCATGAAATGCCTCTTGGGAGAAACAAGCGTCACGGAGTACGGCCCGGCGACGCCTGTGATTCATGGCGCTCTCCACTTCGGAATTTGTAGCGGATATTTTATCCGCATCCTCTGTCGGAGGAGCATTTGGCGGGTGCCGATGTTAGCTTCTGCCTCTGTGTCCGGCCACGGAGCCCGGCTAGTAGAGGAGTGATCGGCGACCTCTCCGGATATAGTCCGGCAAGCGCTTTTTCTTCATCGAAAGATGGGTGTTATTACGTTTTAAAATATGATGATCACAGAGTGAGGCTTTATATAATACCTCTGTGCCGGCGTCTCCGTCCGGACCGCCTTCCTTTTTAGCCTGCCCGGCTTCGGCGCCCCTCGTTGGCGATTCACCACGGGCTCAGCATGGTGTCCTGAGGACCTTCCCTATAAAACACCGTACAGATATGGTAGGTGAAGTGCGTAAAAAGGGATGCTTCTCAAAGGTTGGGACTCTGGTCTCACTTACCTGCGAGGTAGGGAGTAGCCCACGATAGTCGGCTATAATAGCCACCATGGCCTCATCGCAGCTTAATTGATAGAATATCCTGTCAATCAGCTCCACAAATATGTCTGGATCCTCTTTTAGGCCGGGGTCGAGGGACCGTTCAGGATCCTCTGGTTGTGGAGGTGGGCTGTTGATCTCCCTTACAGCCTTACGCAGCTCCTGCGATGAATGGGCAAGATAAAATATTTATTGCAAAAATGCGGAAGGATAGGTATAAAAAGTGGCAGCTTACCCAGCTTGGAGGATTATACATGGAGAATCCGTCCCGTGGCTTGATGTGGAGGAACTCCTCTTCTTCTCCCTTGTACAAACCAGACATATTTTTTGCTAGAGCAAAGAATCGAGTCCGCCCCTTACGACCGCCGGGTGGCATCATCTTCCCGTTGAAGTGCCACATGGGATGGCCTCGATATTGAAGTGGCTGCACCCCTCGTGATAATGCATATCGACATAACCTCGGTTATGGTCAGTCCTGATTGAGCCAACACCTTTATCTGGCCCATCAGGTATAAAACGTCTCTGTCATCTTCCTCCTGAGGGCTCCGTGGTCGCCAACTTAGGCGCTTCTTCAAAGGGGCATTATCAAACTCAAGAAGGCCAATCCGAATAGGATCCGGAAGGGGGACTTCCTCCATATAAAACCACTCTGAAGGCCACTCTTCGGACGTCTTCTTCGGGGTACCAGATAGGTATTCGGTCCCGGCGATGCGCCATATTTCGGCGCCGCCCACTTGATATATTGACCCCCTCTGAGTACGGGGCACAAGCCAGAATAACTTCTTCCACAACACGAAGTGAGCTTCGCAGCCTAGGAACAGCTCACAAAGGGCCACATAACCAGCGATGTGTAATATGGAGGCAGGGGTGAGATTATGCAACTGGAGGCAGTAAAACTCCAGGAGCCCTCGGAGGAACGGATGGATTGGAAATCCAAGTCCCCTTAATAAATAAGGGACGAGGCATACCCGCTCCCCCTTGGAGGGGTTGGGAAAGCTCTCCGCTTGCTCCCCTCCATGTAGGTGGCGAGCCCGGCTCGAACGGGGACCATATATGCTGGAGGGAGAAATCCCTGGGTCTGTAGCTCCACTAATTGACTTTGCGGGACGGAACACTTCTTCCAATCTCCGGGCTTAGGGCTACAAGAGCGAGATGAGGAGCGGCGCTGGCCAGCCATGTTGGAATGGATTTTTTTCGGGTGCACTCCGATGAATGCTCGCTGAGGGAGGATGGTGTGATTTGGATCTGAGAATCCCCGTCTCTTTAAATAGACAGTTTGTTCACATAGCTAGGGTGGTAAAAGTAAAACGCTTCGCTTTCGTGATTCGCTCGACACGTGGAAGGTAGCCATTATTGGACGTAGAAGCCAAGAAGCACAACATTTATGAGAATCCGGACACTATTTAACAGGTATTCGGAATTTGGAGAAGAACCCGCCTTGCAATACCGAAGACAATCTGCGCGCCGGACTCATCGTCATTGAAGCCTGGTTCAGGGGCTACTGAGAGAGTCCTGGATTAGGGGGTATCCGGATAGCCGGACTATATCCTTTGGCCGGACTGTTGGACTATGAAGATACAAGATTGAAGACTTCGTCCCATGTCTGGATGAGACTCTCCTTGGCGTGGAAGGCAAGCTTGCCGATACGGATATGTAGATCTCCTCCCTTGTAACCGAGTCTGTGTAATCCTAGCCCCCTCCGGTGTCTATATAAACCGGAGGGTTTAGTCTGTAGAACAACAATCATACCATAGGCTAGCTTCTAGGGTTTAGACTCTACGATCTCGTGGTAGATCAACTCTTGTACTACTCATATCATCAAGATCAATCAAGCAGGAAGTAGGGTATTACCTCCATCGAGAGGGCCCGAACCTGGGTAAACATCGTGTCCCCTGCCTCCTGTTACCATCCGCCTTAGACGCATAGTTCGGGACCCCCTACCCGAGATCCGCCGGTTTTGACATCGACACCCATGAAGAAGCCCAAAGCTAGACCCAAGCCTGAAACTGAGTGCTTCTACTGCAAAGGAAATGGTCACTTGAAGTGGAACTGCCCCAAATACTTGGCGGATAAGAAGGATGGAAAAGTGAACAAAAGTATATATGGTATACGTGTAATTGATGTGTACTTTACTAGTGTTCGTAGTAGCCCCTGGGTATTTGATACTGGTTCAGTTGCTATGATTAGTAACTCTGAACATGAGTTACAAAATGAACAAAGACTAGTTGAGGGCAAGGTGACGATGTGTGTTGGAAATGATTCCAAAGGTTGATAAGATCACCATCGCACACTCCCTTTACCTTTGGGGTTAGTGTTGAGCCTAAGATAAATGCTATTTGGTGTTTGCGATGAGCATAATATGATTGGATCATGTTTATTGCAATACGGTTATTCATTTAAGTCAAAGAATAATTGTTATTCTGTTTACATGAATAAAACCTTCTGTGGTCATACACCCAAGGTGAATGGTTTATTGAATCTCGATCGTAGTGATACACATATTCATGATATTGATGCCAAAAGATGCAAAGTTGATAATGATAGTGCAACATACTAGTGGCACTGCCGTTTAGGTCTGCTACCTCTTGAGCATGCTTTGGTTTTCCCTTGAAGAGGAAAGGGTGATGCAGCAAAGTAGCGTAAATATTTCCCTCAGTTTTTTAGAACCACGGTATCAATCTAGTAGGAGGCCGCACGCAAGTCCCTCGTACCTACACAAACAAATAAGAACCTTCCAACCAACACGATAAAGGGGTTGTCAATCCCTTCACGGCCACTTGCAAAAGTGAGATCTGATAGAGATGATAAGATAATATTTTTGGTATTTTTATAATAAATACTAAAAGTAAAGATTGCAAAATAAAAATAGATTAGAAACTTATATGATGGAAAATAGACCCGGGGGCCATAGGTTTCACTAGTGGCTTCTCTCAAGATAGAATAAGTATTACGGTGGGTGAACGAATTACTGTCGAGCAATTCATAGAAAAGTGCATAGTTATGAGAATATCTAGGCATGATCATGTATATAGGGATCACGTCTGCGACAAGTAGACCGACTCCTGCCTGCATCTACTACTATTACTCCACACATCGACCGCTATCCAGCATGCATCTAGAGTATTAAGTTCATAAGAACAGAGTAACGCATTAAGCAAGATGACATGATGTAGAGGGATAAACTCAAGCAATATGATATAAACCCCATCTTTATCCTCGATGGCAAAAATACAATACGTGTAGTTTCCCCTTCTGTCACTGGGATCGAGCACCGCATGATTGAACCCAAAGCTAAGCACTTCTCCCATTGCAAGAAAGTTCAATCTAGTAGGCCAAACCAAACTGATAATTCAAAGAGACTTGCAAACATAACCAATCATAGATAAAAGAATTCAGAGGAGATTCAAATATTGTTCATAGATAATCTTGATCATAAACCCACAATTCATCGGATCTTGACAAACACACCGCAAAAAGAGTTACATCGAATAGATCTCCAAGAAAATCGAGGAGAACTTTGTATTGAGATCCAAAGAGAGAGAAGAAGCCATCTAGCTAATAACTATGGACCCGAAGGTCTGAGGTAAACTACTCACACATCATCGGAGAGGCTATGGTGTTGATGTAGAAGCCCTTCGTGATCGATGCCCCCTTCGGCGAAGCACTGGAAAAGGCCCCAAGATGGGATCTCATGGGTACAGAAGGTTGCGGCGGTGGAAATAGGGTTTCGTGGTACTCTTGGGTGTTTTCGGGGTACGTAGGTATATATAGGAGGAAGAAGTAGGTCGGTGGAGCTACGAGGGGCCCACGAGGGTGGGGGCGCGCCCAAGGGGGGGGGCAGGCACGCTTCCCTGCCTCGTGGCTTCCTCGTTCGTTTCTTGACGTCCACTCCAAGTCCTCTGGATCACGTTTGTTCCAAAATTAACTCTCTCGATGGTTTCATTCCGTTTGGACTCCGTTTGATATTCCTTTTCCGCGAAACACTGAAATAGGCAAAAAAACAGCAATTTGCACTGGGCCTTGGGTTAGTAGGTTAGTCCCAAAAATAATATAAAAGTGTATAATGAAGCCCATTAAACATCCAAAAACACATAATATAATAGCATGGAACAATAAAAATTATAAATACGTTGGAGACGTATCAAGCATCCCCAAGCTTAATTCCTGCTCGTCCTCGAGTAGGTAAATGATAAAAACAGAATTTTTGATGTGGAATGCTACCTAGCATATTTCTCAATGTAATTTTCTTTATTGTGGCATGAATGTTCTGATCCGAAAGATTCAAGATAAAAGTTTAATATTGACATGAAAATAACAATACTTCAAGCATACTAACAAAGCAATCATGTCTTCTCAAAATAACATGGCCAAAGAAAGTTATCCCTACAAAATCATATAGTCTGGCTATGCTCTATCTTCATCGCACAAAGTATTTAATCATGCACAACCCTGATGACAAGCCAAGCAATTGTTTCATACTTTTGAGGTTCTCAAACTTTTTCAATCTTCACGCAATACATGAGCGTGAGCCATGGACATAGCACTATATGTGGAATAGAATGGTGGTTGTGGAGAAGACAAAAAGGAGAAGATAGTCTCACATCAACTAGGCATATCAACGAGCTATGGAGATGCCCATTAATAGATATCAATGTGAGTGAGTAGGGATTGCCATGCAACGAATGCACTAGAGCTATAAGTGTATGAAAGCTCAACAAAAGAAACTAAGTGGGTGTGCATCCAACTCGCTTGCTCACGAATACCTAGGGCATTTTTGAGGAAGCCCATCATTGTAATATACAAGCCAAGTTCTATAATGTAAAATTCCCACTAGCATATGAATGTGACAACATAGGAGACTCTTTATCATGAAGATCATGGTGCTACTTTGAAGCACAAGTGTGGTAAAAGGATAGTAACATTGTCCCTTCTCTCTTTTTCGCTCATTTTTTTATTTGGGCCTTTTCTCTTTTTTTATGGCCTCTTTTTTATTTCTTTTTTCATCCGGAGTCTCATCCCGACTTGTGGGGGAATCATAGTCTCCATCATCCTTTCCTCACTTGGGACAATGCTCTAATAATGATGATCATCACACTTTTATTTACTTACAACTCAATACTTAGAAAAAAATATGACTCTATGTGAATGCCTCTGTCGGGTACTGGATATGCAATGAATCAAGAGTGACATGTATGAAAGAATTATGAAGGTGGCTTTGCCACAAATACGATGTCAACTACATGATCATGCAAAGCAATATGACAATGATGGAGCGTGTCATAATAAACGGAACGGTGGAAAGTTGCATGGAAATATATCTCGGAATGGCTATGGAAATGCCATAATAGGTAGGTATGGTGGCTTTTTTGAGGAAGGTGATGGTGGGTGTATGGTACCAGCGAAATTTGCACGATACTAGAGAGGCTAGCAATGGTGGAAGGGTGAGAGTGCGTATAATCCATGGACTCAACATTAGTCATAAAGCACTCACATACTTATGGCAAAAATCTATTAGTTATCGAAATGAAGTACTACACGCATGCTCCTAGGGGGATAGATTGGTAGGAAAAGACCATCGCTCGTCCCCGACCGCCACTCATAAGGAAGACAATCAATAAATAAATCATGCTCCGACTTCATCACATAACGGTTCACCATACGAGCATGCTACGGGAATCACAAACTTTAACACAAGTATTTCTTAAATTCACAACTACTCAACTAGCATGACTCTAATATCACCATCTTCATATCTCAAAACAATTATCAAGTATCAAACTTCTCATAATATTCAATGCACTCTATATGAAAGTTTTTATTATACCTATCTTGGATGCTAATCACTTTAGGACTAAAATTTTAACCAAAGCAAACTACCATGCTGTTCTAAAAGACTCTCAAAATAATATAAGTGAAGCATGAGAGATCAATAATTTCTATAAAATAAAACCACCGCCGTGCTCTAAAAGATATAAGTGAAGCACTAGAGCAAAATTTTCTAGCTCAAAAGATATAAGTGAAGCACATAGAGTATTCTAATAAATTGCGATTAATGTGTGTCTCTCCCAAAAGGTGTGTACAGCAAGGATGATTTTGGTGAAATAAAAATCAAAGACTCAAATCGCACAAGACGCTCCAAGCAAAACACATATCATGTGGTGAATAAAAATATAGCTCCAAGTAAAGTTACCGATGGACGAAGGCAAAAGAGGGGATGCCTTCCGGGGAATCCCCAAGCTTAGGCTTTTGGTTGTCCTTGAATTTTACCCTGGGGTACCTTGGGCATCCCCAAGCTTAGGATCTTGCCACTCCTTGTTCCATAATCCATCAAATCTTTACCCAAAACTTAAAAACTTCACAACACAAAACTCAACAAAAAATCTTATGAGCTCCGTTAGCGAAAGAAAACAAAACACCACTTCAAGGTACTGTAATTAACTCATTCTTTACTTGTATTGGTGTTAAACCTACTGTATTCCAACTTCTTCATAGTTCATAACCTCCGATACTAGCCATAGATTCATCAAAATAAGCAAACAACACACGAAAAACAGAATCTGTCAAAAACAGAACAGCCTGTAGTGATCTGTATCTAACGAAAACTTCTATAACTCAGAAAAATCTACCAAAATATTACAACCTAGATAATTTGTTTATTGATCTACTGCAATTGGAATCAGTATTTTATCACGTTCTGGTAATTTGTAACAATTTTTTTCGTGAGCAGAAAGTTTCTGACTTCTTCAGCAAGATCAAATAACTATCATCCAAGAAGATCCTATAGGTTTTACTTGGCACAAACACTAATTAAAACATAAAGCACATCTAAACAGAGGCTAGATCAATTATTTATTGAACAACAACAAGTAAAAATATTGGGTTGTCTTCCAACAAGCGCTTTTCTTTAAAGCCTTTTAGCTAGGCATTGATAATTTTAATGATGCTCACATGAAAGACATGAATTGAAGCGCAAAGAGAGCATCATAAAACACGTGACAGACACATATAAGTCTAACATACTTCCTATGCATAGGCATATTATAAGCAAAAAAAATTTCAAGGCAAGCAAAAACTAGCATATGCAAGGAAGAAGAAAGGAACAATAGCAATCTCAACATAACAAGAGGTAATTTTGTAACATGAAAATTTCTACAACCATATTTTCCTTTCTCATAATAATTACATGTAGGATCATAATCGAATTTAACAAAATAGCTGTCACATAAAATATTTTCAACACTATCCACATGCATGCGAAGTTGACACTCTTCCAAAATAGTGGGATTAACATTAACTAAAGTCATGACCTCTCCAAACCCACTTTTATCAAAAATACCATAAGATTGAACATTCTCCAAATATGTGGGATCTAAAGTTGACACTCTTCCAAACCCACTTTCAATAATATTGCAAACATTATTATAAATCTCATATTCATCATGAGACTTAAATAAATTTTCAAGATCATAAGAAAAATCACCCCAATCATGATCATTGCAACAAGTAGTGGACCTAGCAAAACTAGCATCCCCAAGCTTAGGGTTTTGCATATTATCAGCATAATTGACATTAATAGAATCTATAATAACATTGTTGCAATCATGCTTTTTATCCAAAGATCTATCATGAATCACTTCACAAAGTACTTCATCACAATTTTCAGATTCACGAATTTCAAGCAAAACTTCATAAAGATAATCTAGTGCACAAAACTCACTAGCAATTGATTCATCATAATTGGATCTCTTAAAAAGATTAGCAAGCGGATGAGGATCCATAGATCTTAGGTTCTCTGTTTAGCAATAAATAAACATTTATTCCAACCAAACGAGCAAATGAGCCAAGTAAGACATCAAGGCAAACGAAAATACGAACAGAAGAAGGGCGAATAAAACGGCAATGGTGAAGTGGGGGAGAGGAAAACGAGAGGCAAATGGCAAATAATGTAATGCGAGGGATAAGAGTTTGTGATGGGTACTTGGTATGTCTTGACTTGACGTAGATCTCCCTGGCAACGGTGCCAGAAATCCTTCTTGCTACCTCTTGAGCATGCGTTGGTTTTCCCTTGAAGAGGAAAGGGTGATGCAGCAAAGTAGCGTAAGTATTTCCCTCGGTTTTTGAGAACCACGATATCAATCCAGTAGGAGGCCACACGCAAGTCCCTCGTACCTACACAAATAAATAAGAACCTTGCAACCAACGCGATAAAGGTGTTGTCAATCCCTTCACGGCCACTTGCAAAAGTGAGATCTGATAGAGGTGATAAGATAATATTTTTGGTATTTTTATTATAAAGACTAAAAGTAAAGATTCCAAAATAAAAATAGATTAGAAACTTATATGATGGAAAATAGACTCGGGGGCCATAGGTTTCACTAGTGGCTTCTCTCAAGATAACATAAGTATTACGGTGGGTGAACAAATTACTGTCGAGCAATTGATAGAAAAGTGCATAGTTATGAGAATATCTAGGCATGATCATGTATATAGGCATCACGTCCGCGACAAGTAGACCGACTTCGCCTCGCATCTACTACTATTACTCCACACATCGCTCGCTATCCAAAGATGCATCTAGAGTATTAAGTTCATAAGAACAAAATAACGCATTAAGCAAGATGACATGATGTAGAGGGATAAACTCAAGCAATATGATATAAACCCCATCTTTTTATCCTCGATGGAAACAATACAACACATGTCGTTTCCCTTACGTCACATCGGGATCGAGCACCGCATGATTGAACCCAAAGCTAAGCACTTCTCCCATTGCAAGAAAGATCAATCTAGTAGGCCAAACCAAACTGATAATTCGAAGAGACTTGCAAAGATAACCAATCATACATAAAATAATTCAGAGGAGATTCAAATATTGTTCATAGATAATCTTGATCATAAACCCACAATTCACCGGATCTCGACAAACACACCGCAAAAATATTTACATCGAATAGATCTCCAAGAAGATCGAGGAGAACTTTGTATTGAGATCCAAAGAGAGAGAAGAAGCTATCTAGCTAATAACTATGGACCCGAAGGTTTGAGGTAAACTACTCACACATCATCGGAGAGGCTATGGTGTTGATGTACAAGCCCTTCGTGATCGGTGCCCCCTCCGGCGGAGCGCCGAAAAAGGCCCCAAGATGGGATCTCACGGGTACAGAAGGTTGTGGCGGTGGAAATAGGGTTTCGTGGTGCTCCTGGGTGTTTTCGGGGTACGTAGGTATATATAGGAGGAAGAAGTAGGTCGGTGGAGCTACGAGGGGCCCACGAGGGTGGGGGCACACCCAGGGGGGCAGGCGCGCCTCCCTGCCTCGTGGCCTCCTCATTCGTTTCTTGACGTCCACTCCAAGTCCTCTGGATATTGTTTGTTCCAAAAATAACTCTCCCGAACGTTTCATTCCGTTTGGACTCCGTTTGATATTCCTTTTCTGCGAAACACTGAAATAGGCAGAAAAAACAGCAATTTGCACTGGGCCTTGGGTTAGTAGGTTAGTCCAAGAAATAATATAAAAGTGTATAATGAAGCCCATTATAAACATCCAAAACAGATAATATAATAGCATGGAACAATCAAAAATTATAGATACGTTGGAGATGTATCAAGATCATATTGGTGTAAAGCGCATGAAGAAACTCCATGCGGATAGACTTTTGGGATCACTTGATTATGAATCATTTGATGCTTGCGAACCATGCCTCATGGGCAAGATGACTAAGACTCCGTTCTCCGGAACAATGGAGCGAGCCAGTGACTTATTGGAAATAATACATACCGATGTATGCGGTCCGATGAGTGTTGAGGCTCGCGGAGGGTATCGTTATTTTCTGACCTTCACAGATGATTTGAGCAGATATGGGTATATCTACTTGATGAAACATATGTCTGAAACAATTGAAAAGTTCAAAGAATTTCAGAGTGAAGTGGAAAATCATGGTAACAAGAAAATAAATTCTACGATCTGATCACGGAGACGAATATTTGAGTTACGAGTTTTGTCTTCATTTGAAACGATGTGGAATAGTTTCGCAACTCATGCCACCTGGAACACCACAGCATAATGGTGTGTCCGAATGTCATAACCGTACTTTATTAGATATGGTGCAATCTATGATGTTTCTTACCTATTTATCACTATTGTTTTGGGGTTATGCATTAGAGACATCTACATTCACGTTAAATAGGGCACCATCTAAATCCGTTGAGACGACACCATATGAACTGTGGTTTGGCAAGAAACCCAAGTTGTCGTTTCTTAAAGTTTGGGGTTGCGATGCTTATGTGAAAAAGTTTCAGCCTGATAAGCTCAAACCCAAATCAGAGAAGTGCGTCTTCCTATGATACCCAAAAGAAACTGTTGGCTACACCTTCTATCACAGATCCGAAGGCAAGATATCCGTTACTAAGAATGGATCCTTTCTAGAGAAGGAGTTTCTCTCGAAAGAAGTGAGTGGGAGGAAAGTAGAACTTGATGAGGTAACTGTACCTTCTCTCGAATTGGAAAGTAGCTCATCACTGAAATCAGTTCCAGTGATGCCTACACCAATTAGTGAGGAAGTTAATGATGATGATCATGAAACTTCATATCACGTTACTACCGAACCTCGTAGGTCAACCAAAGTATGATCCACACCAGAGTGGTATGGTAATCCTATTCTGGAAGTCATGTTGCTAGAACATGATGAACCTACGAACTATGATGAAGCGATGATGAGCCCAGATTCCGATAGATGGCTTGAGGCCATGAAATCTGAGATAGAATCCATGTATGAGAACAAAGTGTGGAATTTGGTGGACTTGCCCGATGATCGGCAAGCCATTGAGAACGAATGGATCTTCAAGAGGAAGACAGACATTGATAGTAGTGTTACTATCTACAAAGCTCGACTTGTCGAAAAGGGTTTTTGAGAAATTCAAGATGTTGACTACGATGAGATTTCCTCACTCGCATCAATGCTTAAAGTCTGTTCGAATCATGTTAGCGATTGCCACATTTTATGAAATCTGGCAAATGGATGTCAAAACTGCATTCCTTAATGGATTTCTTAAAGAAGAGTTGTATATGATACAACAAGAAGGTTTTGTCAATCCTAAAGTTTCTAGCAAAGTATGCAAGCTCCAGCAATCCATCTATGGACTGGTGCAAGCATCTCGGAGTTGGAATATACGCTTTGATAAGTTGATCAAAGCATATAGTTTTATACAGACTTGCGGTGAAGCCTGTATTTACAAGAAAGTGAGTGGGAGCACTACAACATTTCTGATAAGTATATGTGAATGACATATTGTTGATCGAAAATAATGTAGAATTTTCTGGAAAGCATAAAGGAGTGTTTGAAAGGAGTTTTTCAATGAAAGACCTCAGTGAAGCTACTTACATATTGGGCATCAAGATCTATAAAGATAGATCAAGATGCTTGATAAGACTTTGGATGATCACATACCTTGATAAGATTTTGAAGGAGTTCAAAATGGACCAGTCAAAGAAGGAGTTCTTGCCTGAGCTGTAAGGTGTGAAATTGAGTAAAGACTCAAAACCCAACCATGACAGAAAATAGGAAGAGAATGAAAAGTCATTCCCTATGCCTCAACCATAGGTTCTATAAAGTATACTATGTTGTGTACCAAACCATATGTGTACCATGCCATGAGTTTGGCAAGGGGGTACGATATTGATCCAGGAGTGGATCACTTGACAGCGGCCAAAATTATCCTAAAATGACTAAGGAGATATTTCTCGGTTATGGAGGTGATAAAGAGTTCGTCGTAAATAGTTACGTTGATGCAAGCTTTTACACCAATCCGGATGACTCTGAGTCTCAATCTGGATACATATTGAAAGTGGGAGCAATTAGCTAGAGTAGCTCCATGCAGAGCATTGTAGACATAGAAATTTTTCAAAAAATACATATGGCTCTGAATGTGTCAGACCCATTGACTAAGCTTCTCTCACAAGCAAAACATGATCACACCTTAGTACTCTTTGGGTGTTAATCACATAGAGATGTGAACTAGATTATGGACTCAAGTAAAACCCTTTGGGTATTAGTCACATGGCGATGTGAACTAATCACATGGTGATGTGAACTATTGGTGTTAAATCACATGGCGATGTGAACTAGATTATTGACTCTAGTGCAAGTGGGAGACTAAAGGAAATATGCCCTAGAGGCAATAATAAAGTTGTTATTTATATTTCCTTATATCATGATAAATGTTTATTATTCATGCTAGAATTGTATTAACAGGAAACTTAGTACATGTGTGAATACATAGACAAAACAGAGTGTCCCTAGTATGCCTATACTTGACTAGCTCTTTAGTCAAAGATGGTTATGTTTCCTGACCATAGACATGTGTTGTCATTTTATGAATGGGATCACATCATTAGAGAATGATGTGATGGACAAGACCCATCCGTTAGGTTAGCATTATGATCGTTGAGTTTTATTGCTATTGCTTTCTTCATGACTTATACATGTTCCTCTGACTATGAGATTATGCAACTCCCGAATACCGGAGGAACACCTTGTGTGCTACCAAACGTCATAACGTCACTGGGTGATTATAAAGATGCTCTACAGGTGTCTCCGAAGGTGTTTGTTGGGTTGGCATAGATCGAGATTAGGATTTGTCACTCCAAGTATCGGAGAGGTGTTGGAAATATGCCCTAGAGGCAATAATAAAATGATTATTATTATATTTCCTTGTTCATGATAATTGTCTATTGTTCATGCTATAATTGTATTAACTGGAAACCATAATACATGTGTGAATACATAGACCACAACATGTCCCTAGTGAGCCTCTAGTTGACTAGCTCATTGATCAATAGATGGTTATGGTTTCCTGACCATGGACATTGGATGTCATTGATAACGGGATCACATCATTAGGAGAATGATGTGATGGACAAGACCCAATCCTAAGCATAGCACAAGATCGGGTAGTTCGTTTGCTAAAAGCTTTTCTAATGTCAAGTATCATTTCCTTAGACCATGAGATTGTGCAACTCCCGGATACCATAGGAATGCGTTGGGTGTGCCAAATGTCACAACGTAACTGGGTGGCTATAAAGTTGCACAACGGGTATCTCCGAAAGTGTCTGTTGGGTTGGCACGAATCGAGACTGGGATTTGTCACTCCATGTGACGGAGAGGTATCTCTGGGCCCACTCGGTAATGCATCATCATAATGAGATCAATGTGACTAAGTAGTTAGTCACGTGATCATGCATCACGTAATGAGTAAAGTGACTTGCCGATAACGAGATTGAACGAGGTATTGGGATACCGACGATCGAATCTCGGGCAAGTAACGTATCAATTGACAAAGGGAATTGTATACGGGATTGCTTGAATCCCCGACATCGTGGTTCATCCGATGAGATCATCGTGGAACATGTGGGAGCCAACATGGGTATCCAGATCCCGCTGTTTGTTATTGACCGGAGAGATGTCTCGGTCATGTCTACATGTCTCCCGAACCCATAGGGTCTACACACTTAAGGTTCGATGACGCTATGGTTATAGGGAAGTTTTGTATGTGGTTACCGAATGTTGTTCAGTGTCCCGAATGAGATCCCGGACATCATGAGGAGTTCCGGAATGGTCCGGAGGTAAAGAATAATATATAGGAAGTGAGGTTTTGGTCACTGGAAGTATTAAGGGTGTCACCGGTAATGTACCGGGACCACCGGAAGGGTTCCGGGGTCCACCGGGAGGGGCCACAAGCCCCGGAGGCTTGTATGGGCCAAGAGTGGGAAGGGACCAGCCCCTGAGTGGGCTGGTGCACCTCCCACCAAGGCCCAAGGCGCAGGAAAGAGGAGAGTGGAAACCCTAGGCGCAGATGGGCCTAAGGCCCACCCTAGGGCGCCCCCTCTCTCCCCCTCTTGGCCGCCACCCTCCATCCCATCTAGGGCTTCCGCCCCCCTAGGGGTGGGAACCCTAGAGGGGGCGCACCCTCCTCCCCTCCTCCTATATATAGTGGGGGTTTGGGGCAGCCAAGAACATGGTCTCCCTCTCTCTTGGCGCAGCCCTACCCCTCTCCCTCCTCGTCTCTCGCAGTGCTTGGCAAAGCCCTGCTAGAGTGCCATGCTCCTTCATCACCACCATGCCGTTGTGCTGCTGCTGGATGGAGTCTTCCCCAACCTCTCCCTCTCTCCTTGCTGGATCAAGGCACGGGAGACGCCACCGGGCTGCACGTGTGTTGAACGCGGAGGCACCGTTGTTCGGTGCTTAGATCGGATTCGGCCGCGATCTGAATCGCTTCGTGTACGATTCCACCGACCGCGTTCTTACAACGCTTCCGCATCACGATCTTCAAGGGTATGAAGATGCACTCCCCTCTCTATCGTTGCTAGTTACTCCATAGATTGATCTTGGTGATGCGTAGAAAATTTTGAATTTCTTCTACGTTCCCCAACAGTGGTATCAGAGCTAGGTCTATGCGTAGTTTCTATGCACGAGTAGAACACAAGTTGTTGTGGGCGTCGATTTTGTCAATTTACTTGCCACTACTAGTCTTATCTTGATTCGGCGGCATCGTGGGATGATGCGGCCGGGACAGACCTTACACGTACACTTACGTGAGACAGGTTCCACCGACTGACATGCACTAGTTGCATAAGGTGGCTAGCGGGTGTCTGTCTCTCCCACTTTAGTCAGATCGGATTCGATCAAAAGGGTCCTTATGAAGGGTAAATAGCAATTGGCATATCACGTTGTGGTTTTGGCGTAGGTAAGAAACGCTCTTGCTAGAAACCTATAGCAGCCACGTAAAAACTTGGAACAACAATTAGAGGACGTCTAACTTGTTCTTGCAGCATATGCCGTGTGATGTGATATGGCCAAAAGGATGTGATGAATGATATATGTGTGATGTATGAGATTGATCATGTTCTTGTAATAGGAATCACGACTTGCATGTCGATGAGTATGACAACCGGCAGGAGCCATAGGAGTTGTCTTAATTTAATGTATGACCTGCGTGTCAATCAGAATGCCATGTAATTACTTTACTTTATTGCTAACCGTTAGCCATAGTAGTAGAAGTAATAGTTGGCCAGACAACTTCATGAAGACACGATGATGGAGATCATGGTGTCATGCCGGTGACGAAGGTGATCATGCCGCGCCTCGAAGATGGAGATCAAAGGCGCAAGATGATATTGGCCATATCATGTCATTCTATGATTTGCATGTGATGTTTATCATGTTTTACATCTTATTTGCTTAGAACAACGGTAGCATAAATAAGATGATCCTGCGCTAAAATTTCAAGAAAGTGTTCCCCCTAACTGTGCACCGTTGCGAAGGTTCGTTGTTTCGAAGCACCACGTGATGATCGGGTGTGATAGATTCTAACGTTCGAATACAACGGGTGTAAGCCAGATTTACACAAGCAAAACACTTAGGTTGACTTGACGAGCCTAGCATGTACAGACATGGCCTCGGAACACAAGAGACCGAAAGGTCGAACATGAGTCGTATAGCAGATACGATCAACATGAAGATGTTCACCGATGATGACTAGTCCGTCTCACGTGATGATCAGACATGACCTAGTTGACTCGGATCATGTATCACTTAGATGACTAGAGGGATGTCTATCTAAGTGGGGGTTTATTAAATTAGATGAACTTAATTATCATGAACATAGTCAAAAGGTCTTTTCAAATTATGTCGTAACTTGCGCTTTAGTTCTACTGTTTTAGATATGTTCCTAGAGAAAATTTAGTTGAAAGTTGATAGCAGCAATTATGCGGACTAGGTCCGTAAACTAAGGATTGTCCTCGTTGCTACGCAGAAGGCTTATGTCCTTAATGCACCGCTCGGTGTGCTGAACCTCGAACGTCGTCTATGGATGTTGCGAACATCTGACATACACGTTTTGATGACTATGTGATAGTTCAGTAATGTTAAACGGTTTAGAATTGAGGCACCGAAGACATTTTTTTGAAACGTTGCAGAACATATGAGATGTTCCAAGAGCTGAAATTAGGATTTCAGGCTCATGCCCACGTCAAGAGGTATGAGACCTCTGACAAGTTTCTTAAGCCTGCAAACTAAGGGAGAAAAGCTCAATCGTTGAGCATGTGCTCAGATTGTCTGAGTACTACAATCACTTGAATTGAGTGGGAGTTAATCTTCCAGATGAGATAGTGATGGTTGTCCATAGTCACTGCCACCAAGCTATTAGAGCTTCATGATGAACTATAACATATCAGGGATAGACATGATGATCCTTGATCAATTCGCGACGTTTGACACCACGAAAGTAGAAATCGAGTAGGAGCATCAATTGTTGATGGTTAGTAAAACCACTAGTTTCAAGATGGGCAAGGGCAAGAAGGGATACTTCATGAAACGGCAAATCAGTTGCTGCTCTAGTGAAGAAACCCAAGGTTGAACGCAAAACCCGAGACTTAGTGCTTCTGTAATGAGGGGAACGGGCATTGAAGCAGAACCACCCTAGATACTTGGTAGATGTAGGACCTTGAAGTATGTCTAGAGGGGGGGGGGTGATTAGACTACTTGACCAATTAAAAACTTAACCTTTTCCCAATTTTAGACTTGGGCAGATTTTAGCTATCTTTGCACAAGTCAAGCAATCTTCACACAATTCAAGCAAGCATGCAAAGAGTATATGAGCAGCGAAATTTAAAGCATGCAACTTGCAAGAATGTAAAGGGAAGGGTTTGGAGGATTCAAACGCAATTGGAGATCTGAGATGTTTTTGTCGTGGTTCCGATAGGTGGTGCTATCGTACATCCACGTTGATGGAGACTTCAACCCACGAAGGGTAACGGTTGCGCGAGTCCACGGAGGGCTCCACCCACAAAGGGTCCACGAAGAAGCAACCTTGTCTATCCCACCATGGCCGTCGCCCACGAAGGACTTGCCTCACTAGCGGTAGATCTTCACGAAGTAGGCGATCTCCTTGCCCTTACAAACTCCTTGGTTCAACTCCACAATCTTGTCGGAGGCTCCCAAGTGACACCTAGCCAATCTAGGAGACACCACTTTCCAAGAAGTAACAAATGGTGTGTTGATGATGAACTCCTTGCTGTTGTGCTTCAAATGATAGTCTCCCCAACACTCAACTCTCTCTCATAGGATTTGGATCTGGTGGAAAGAAGATTTGAGTGAAAGCAACTTGGGGAAGGCTAGAGATCAAGATTCATATGGGGGGAATGGAATATCTTGGCCTCAACACATGAGTAGGTAGTTCTCTCTCAAAACTTGTAAGTTGGAAGTGTAGGTTTGTTCTGATGGCTCTCTCCACGAATGAAGAGTTAGTGGAGGGGTATATATAGCCTCCACACAAAATCTAACCGTTACACACTATTTACCAAACTCGGTAGGACCGAATCAACAAACTCGGTCGGACCGAATCAGTAAACCTAGTGATCGTTAGTGATTTCGGTGGGACCGACATGCAACTCTGTAGGACCGATATGGTTAGGGTTAGGGCATAACGTAATCTCGGTGAGACCGATTACACAAACTCGGTGAGACCGATTTTGGTAATTAGCTAACCAGAGAGTTGGTCATGTAAACTCGGTGGGACCGATTCGCTCTTTTCGGTGAGACCGAAATGTTACGAAAGGTAATCTGATAGTTTACATTGCAATCTCGGTGGGACCGATCGCTCACTTTGGTTAGACCGAATCGTTACGAAGGGAAACAGAGAGATTACAATCCCATCTCTGTGAGACTGAGATCCCTATCGGTGAGACCGATTTGCCTAGGGTTTGTGGCAGTGGCGCCGGATAGAAGAAATCGGTAGGACCGATTTTGACTTTAGGTTTAGGTCATATGTGGATGTGAGAAAGTAGTTGAGGGTTTTTGGAGCATATCACTAAGCACTTGAAGCAAGAGGCTCATTAAGCAACACCTCATCCCTCCTTGATAGTATTGGCTTTTCCTATAGACTCAATGTGATCTTGGATCACTAAAATGTAAAATGTAGAGTCTTGAGCTTTTGAGCTTGAGCCAATCCTTTGTCCTTAATATTTTGAGGAATCCACTTTCATCATCCATGCCATGCCATTCATTGAGCTTTCCTGAAATATTTGTCTTGGAATAGCATTATCTCAATGAGCTATATGTTGTTATGAATTACCAAAACCACCTAGGGATAGTTGCACTTTCAGTAGATGAGAAGGCTGGCAAGGTCGACAGAAGTATATTGGATATACATTATATTAATGTGTACTTTACTAGTACTCCTAGTAGCACCAGGATATTATATACTGGTTCGGTTGCTAAGTGTTAGTAACTCGAAATAATAACCTATGGAATAAACGGAGACTAGCTAAAGGTGAGATGACGATATATGTTGGAAGTGTTTCCAAGGTTGATGTGATCAAGCATCGCATGCTCCCTCTACCATCGAGATTGGTGTTAAACCTAAACAATTGTTATTTGGTGTTTGCGTTGAGCATAGACATGATTGGATTATGTTTATCGCAATACAGTTATTCATTTAGGGAGAATAATGGTTACTCTGTTTTTTTGAATAATACCTCAACGGTCTTGCTCCTAAAATGAATGGTTTATTAAATCTCGATCGTAGTGATACACATGTTCATGCCAAAAGATATAAGATAGTGATGATAGTCCCACATACTTGTGGCACTGCCATTTGAGTCATACTGGTATAAAACGCATGAAGAAGCTCCATGTTGATGGATCTTTGGACTCACTCGTTTTTGAAAAGATTGAGACAAGCGAACCACGTCCATTGGTATATATGCATGAAGAAACTCCATACAGATGGATCGTTTGGACTCACTTGATTTTGAATCACTTGAGACATGCAAATCATACCACATGGGCAAGATGACTGAAAGGCCTCGTTTTTCAAAGTGAGATAAAACAAGAGAGCATCTGGTTGTAATTTATAGATTTGATGTGTTCAATCCTTTGAGTTCTGAGGCACGCTTTGATTATCATTATGCTCTTACTTCACAGATGATTTGAGTAGATTCTAAGTATATTTAATTGATGAAACACAAGTCTGGATTATTGAAAGGTTCAAGCAATTTCAGAGTGAAGTTGAAGATCATCGTGGCAAGAGGATAAAATGTCTATGATATGATCATAGAGATGAATATCTAACTTACGAGTTCAGTACACAATTAAGACCTTGTGGAAATTGTTTCACAACTAATACCGCCTGGAACACCATAGTGTGATGGTGTGTCCGAACATCATAGCCACACCATATTGGATATGATGCATACCATGATGTCTCTTATTGAATTACCACTATCGTTTATGGATTAGGCATTAGAGACAACCGCATTCACTTTAATAGGGCACCACATAATTCCGTTGAGATGACACTGTATGAAATATGGTTTAGAGAAACCTAAGCTGTCGTTTCTTAAAAGTTTGGGGCTGCGACGCTTATGTGGAAAAGTTTTAGCCTGATAAGCTCGAACCCAAAGCGGATAAATCCATCTTCATAGGACACCCAAAACAGTTGGGTATACCTCCTAATTCAAATCCGGAAGCAAAAGTGGTTGTTTTCTGGAAACGGGTCCTTTCTCGAGGAAATGTTTCTTTGAAAGAATTGAGTGGGGGGATGGTGGAGACTTGATGAGGTTATTGAACCGTCACTTCAACTAGTATGTAGCAGGGCATAGGAAGTTGTTCCTGTGGCGCCTACACCAATTGAAGTGGAAGCTGATGATAGTGATCACAAAAAACTTCGGATCAAGTCACTACCAAACCTCGTAGGTCGACAAGGATGCGTACTACTTCAGGGTGGTACGTAATCCTGTCTTGGAGGTCATGTTGCTAGATAACAATGAACCTACGAGCTATGGAGAAGCGATGGTGGGCCCGGATTCTGACGAATGGCTCGAGGCCATAAAATCTGAGAGGGGATCCATGTATGAAAACAAAGTGTAGACTTTGGAAGAACTACTTGATGGTCGTAAGGCTGTTGGGTACAGATGGATTCTAAAAGGGAAGACAGACAAATGGTTATGTGTCACCATTAAGAAAGCTCGACTTGTCGCTAAGATGTTTCCGACAAGTCCAAGGAGTGACTACGATGAGACTATCTCACTCGTAGCGATGCTAAGAGTCTGTTGGAATTATATTAGCAGTTACTGCATTATTTATGAAATCTTGCAGATAGGATGTCAAAACATTATTTCCTCGACATTTTTCTTGAGGAAAGGTTGTATGTGATACAACCGGAAGGTTTTGTCAATCCTAAAAATGCTAACAAGTATGCAAAGCTCTAGCAATCCTTCTAAGGACTGGAGTAAGCATCTCGGAGTTGGAATATACACTTTGATGAGATGATCAAAGATTTTGGGCTTATACAAAGTTTATGAGAAACTTGTATTTCCAAAGAAGTGAGTGGGAGCACTACAGAATTTCTGATGAGTATATGTTGTAAACATATGATCAGAAATGATGTAGAATTTCCGGAAATCATATAGGGTTATTTGAAAATTGTTTTTCAAGGGAAAACCTGGATTAAGCTACTTGAACATTGAGCATCAAGATCTATAAGGATATATCAAAATCGCTTGATAGTACTTTCAAATAAGTTCGCACCATGACAAGATTTTGAAGGAGTTCAAAATAGATCGACAGAGAAGGAGTTCTTGGCTGTGTTATAAGGTGTGAGTATTGAGTAAAGACTCAAGACCTGACCACGGCAGAAGAGAGAAAAAGGACGAAGGTCATCCCCTATGCTTTAGACGTAGGCTCCACAGTATGCTATGTTGTGTACCGCACCTAAAGTGTGCCTTACCATGAGTCAGTCAAGGGGTACAAGTGTGATCCAAGAATGGATCACAGGACAACGGTCAAGGTTATCCTTAGTAACTAGTGGACTAAGGAATTTTCTCGATTATGGAGGTGGTAAAGGAGTTCGTCGTAAAGGGTTACGCCGATGCAAACCTTGATACTAATCCGAATGACTCTGAGTAGTAAACCGGATTCGTATAGTACAACAGTTATTTGGAATAGCTCCAAGTAGCGCCTGGTAGCTGCATCTACAAGATGACATAGATATTTGTAAAGCACACACGGATCTAAAAGGTTCAGACCCGTTGACTAATAAACCTCTCTCACAAGCGAGATATGATCAAACCCAGTGGGTGTTGGATTCATTGCAATCACATAGTGATGTGAACTAGATTATTGACTCTAGTACAAGTGGGAGACTGTTGGAAGTATGCCCTAGAGGCAATAATAAAATGGTTATTATTATATTTCCTTGTTCATGATAATTGTCTATTGTTCATGCTATAATTGTATTAACTGGAAACCGTAATACATGTGTGAATACATAGACCACAACATGTCCCTATTGAGCCTCTAGTTGACTAGCTCGTTGATCAATAGATGGTTATGGTTTCCTGACCATGGACATTGGATGTCATTGATAACGGGATCACATCACTAGGAGAATGACGTGATGGACAAGACCCAATCCTAAGCATAGCACAAGATCGTGTAGTTCGTTTGCTAAAAGCTTTTCTAATGTCAAGTATCATTTCCTTAGACCATGAGATTGTGCAACTCCCGGATACCGTAGGAATGCTTTGGGTGTGCCAAGCGCCAGAACGTAACTGGGTGGCTATAAAGGTGCACTACGGGGTATCTCCGAAAGTGTCTGTTGGGTTGGCACGAATCGAGACTGGGATTTGTCACTCCGTGTGACGAAGAGGTATCTCTGGGCCCACTCGGTAATGCATCATCATAATGAGCTCAATGTGACTAAGTACTTAGTCACGTGATCATGCATCACGTAATGAGTAAAGTGACTTGCCGGTAACGAGATTGAACGAGGTATTGGGATACCGACGATCGAATCTCGGGCAAGTAACGTATCAATTGACAAAGGGAATTGTATACGGGATTGCTTGAATCCCCGACATCATGGTTCATCCAATGAGATCATCGTGGAACATGTGGGAGCCAACATGGGTATCCAGATCCCGCTGTTGGTTATTGACCGGAGAGATGTCTCGGTCATGTCTACATGTCTCCCGAACCCGTAGGGTCAACACACTTAAGGTTCGATGACGCTAGGGTTATAGGGAAGTTTTTTATGTGGTTACCGAATGTTGTTTGGTGTCCCGAATGAGATCCCGGACGTCATAAGGAGTTCCGGAATGGTCCGGAGGTAAAGAATAATATATAGGAAGTGAGGTTTTGGTCACTGGAAGTATTAAGGGTGTCACCGGTAATGTACCGGGACCACCGGAAGGGTTCCGGGGTCCACCGGGAGGGGCCACAAGCCCCGGAGGCTTGTATGGGCCAAGGGTGGGAAGGGACCAGCCCCTGAGTGGGCTGGTGCGCGTTCCACCAAGGCCCAAGGCGCAGCAAAGAGGAGAGAGGGGAAACCCTAGGCGCAGATGAGCCTAAAGCCCACCCTAGGGCGCGCCCCCCCTCTCCCCCTCTTGGCCGCCTCCCTCCATCCCATCTAGGGCTGCCGCCCCCCTAGGGGTGGGAACCCTAGAGGGCGCGCACCCTCCTCCCCTCCTCCTATATATAGTGGGGGTTTTGGGTCTGCCAAGAACATGAGTCTCCCTCTCTCTTGGCGCAGCCCTACCCCTCTCCCTCCTCGTCTCTCGCAGTGCTTGGCGAAGCCCTGCTGGATTGCCACGCTCCTCCATCACCACCATGCCGTTGTGCTGCTGCTGGACGGAGTCTTCCCCAACCTCTCTGTCGGTGTCAAAACCGGCGGATCTCGGGTAGG
Source organism: Aegilops bicornis (assembly GCA_021605145.1). Lineage (NCBI taxonomy): Eukaryota > Viridiplantae > Streptophyta > Magnoliopsida > Poales > Poaceae > Aegilops > Aegilops bicornis. The sequence continues at coordinate 298,968,920 of CM038669.1, forward strand.
GGGTCCCGAACTGTGCATCTAGGCGGATGGTAACAGGAGAAAAGGGACACGATGTTTTTACCCAGGTTTGGGCCCTCTCGATGGAGGTAATACCCTACTCCTACTTGATTAATATTGATGATATGGGTAGTACAAGAGTAGATCTACCACGAGATCAGAGAGGCTAAACCCTAGAAGCTAGCCTATGGTATGATTGTTGTTCGTCCTACGGACTAAAACCCTTCGGTTTATATAGACACCGAATAGGGTTAGGGTTACACAGAGTCGGTTACAATGGTAGGAAATCTACATATCCGTATCGCCAAGCTTGCCTTCCACGCCAAGGAAAGTCCTATCCGGACACGGACGAAGTCTTCAATCTTGTATCTTCATAGTCTAGGAGTCCGCCAAAGATGATAGTTTGGCTATCCGGACACCCCTAGTCCAGGACTCCCTCGGTAGCCCACGAACCAGGCTTCAATGACGACGAGTCCGGGCGCATATTGTCTTGGCATTGCAAGGCGGGTTCCTCCTCTAAATACTTCATAGAAGGTTTTGAACACAAGGATAGTGTCCGCTCTGCAAAACAAGTTGCACATACCATCGTAGAGAATAATTCTTTGCACAGATCTGGCGACGTATTCGCGGCGCGACATCACACCACGGCCAGGCCTTTATTGAATCGTTTTTCTTGTCCCACCTCGGTAGCGTTTAGCGAGGCGGTTTCCTTCACACGCCTTATCAAAGCACAGATAATGCCCCTTATTCCGGATTCTCATCAATACGGACGTGGGTAACCCATCCGCGCCATTGATTACTGGCGCTTGGGAGATAAGCGAGTTTTACCAGTGGCGGGGACGCATAGCTTCGTCCGTCCATATAAGGGATAAGGATCCACCTTTTCACCCACGCCTTCTTCCTCCTTTGCTCATCCATTTTCGCGCACTCGAGCTCCAGCACCCAAGTCCGCACACCCCACCTCAACCTTCTCCAACTATGTCCGGAGCGGGAGGCAGGTGGATGGCCTCCTCCGTCACGGAGGGGCACATCAAAAAGCTGCGGAAGGCCGGATACTTGTCCAGCGACATCGCGTACCGGCTACCCGACGAGGGCAGCTCATTCCCACCCAGGCCCCATGAGAGGGTGGTGTTCCTCACCCACTTCCTCCATGGACTAGGTTTTCCACATCACCCATTTGTCCGGGGGCTCATGTTCTACTACGGCCTGGATTTCCATGATCTAGCCCCGAACTTTATCCTCAACATCTCGGCGTTTATCGTCGTGTGCGAGGCCTTCCTCTGCATCCAGCCCCACTTCGGCTTATGGCTGAAGATCTTCAATGTCAGGCCGAAGATAGTGGGCGGCCGCCAAGCTGAGTGCGGAGGCCCATGGTTGGCAACATGGCCAAAGTCTTATGGCTCGAGGGCTCCTCTGTGGAGACCATAAAGGGGTGGCAATCGGGGTGGTTCTACATCACCGAGCCGCGCGACTCTCAATGGGCGGCGGCCCCCGAATTCTGATCTAGCTTCCCCACGCGGCTCACATCATAGAAAGAGACGGGCCTGTCGTGGGGTGATCGGACGAGTTATCCAGACTCCAAACCTGCGTCCGAAACCTGGCGGACAAGAATCTCAGGCTTGTCAACGTTATCCAGGTGATGCTCATCCGCTGGATTCTCCCATGCCAACAACGGACCTTCAAATTGTGGGAGTTCGATCCGGCACAGCACCCAACTCTGAAAAGGCTCTTCGACACTACGTACGAAGACGCCTGGAAGGTGCTGTTCAAGGGCGCCGAGGCTCCCACATCCGCTAACGAAGATCGCGGATTCAGCTCCGCGTCAAGCGGCGAGGTAAGTTATTTTACCCTTTATGGGACTCTTTTTCATAGTTTGTCTCTATGCGGGATCTAAAATTCCCTAACCTTTGACAGATCGGCTGAAGACGCCCGGACAGATTAACCGTCCGGCCCCTTTGCCGAAGACCAGTGGACACCCGATTGACGGGGCTCTTGGCTCGCACCTCATGTGGTGCCGGAGAAGAATGCCAAGAAAGGCCACGGGAACTCAAGGAGCTCCGGCGCCAGGGCCGCTGTCGGACTCATCGCCCGACAACCACGAGGTGGGATCCTCCTCGAGGAAGCGGAGGATGAAAAAGCCTCTCCCCGGGGAAGAGAAGAAAAGGAAGGCCGCCTAACCGGGGAGGCGGAGGGTCCAAGAAGGGAAGGACCCTTCCTCCGGACTTCTCCACCAACGCCGACAACGACGAGGAGGAGGCCAACAAGGGCCAAGCCCTGGCGAGATCGTAAGTGTCACGATACCCATGGCTTTTTTTCATTGCATAGTGTTCTCTAATGCCGAACAATCATGCAGCCCGCCCAAGGGCAGGCTCGCCGCCGTCGGCGGGTCCCTGAATTCGTCGGAAGTGGAGAGTACTTCACTTCCAGCCGCCTCCTCACCTCACGCTACTGACGACGCCGAGGTGGGGCCCCGAGGGGGGCCTGGTCAAGAGGAGGTGGCGCAGGAGGCGCCGCAAGGCAACCTCCCAGACTCCAGGCGCGAGGGGAGCGAGACCCCCAGGGGCTCTAAGCCCGACCCTTGTCCGGACTCCATACCGGAACCTTCAGCGGTTCCGAAGTCCGGCAAGCGGCCCCTTCGGAGGAAGGGTAAGACGCCGGTGTCCTCCGTCCAACCGGAGGCCCCGGATAGCTCACTGGAGGCGCTGAACAGCGCTGCCCTCGAGGAGGAGCACCGCCTTTATTATGAGTGTGGTGATCCGGAAGGTTCGATCCCGCCAAGCTGGCCGATCAAGCCTGCATCAGCCTTCTAACATGCTTTGAGGTAAGTTTAGAATATGTAAAAATATTACCGCATAGGCGGTAGCCTCGATGCTTGGTTCGGTGTTCGGAAAGAAAAGCCGGACTAAGGATCTAAAAGATATCTGCAGGAGTCTAACATAAGTATGTCAATATGCGAATGCACTGCGCTTCTTGACCTCTGCCCTTGCAGCTGCGGAGGTCAATGCATTGAAGCTCGAGTGGTCCGAGAACGAGCTCGGCCTTGCCAAGAAGCAGCTCGAGGACAGGGAAGGTGAGCAATACCTTATTAAAGAAATACATAATAGAAAGGATTCAGTTGCAAAAAATGACAGGAATAACGTGGGTATTGTAGGGGCCATGAACGAGGTGGCGACCCTAAAGGAAGCGGTGTCCGCGGCCGAAAGCAAAGCGGCCGCGGAGCGCACCGAGCGAGAGAAGCAGGAGGAGCGGGTGGCGGAGGTGCGACAAGAGCTCCAGGCTCTTGTGGAAAAACATGAGAGTTTGAAGCGTGACTCGAAGACTCGAGAGTCCAAGCTCGCCTCGGCTCTTGAGAGTGCCAAAGCCGCTAAGGTCGAAGCCCAAAAAGCCCTCCAAGAAATTAAATCATTAAAGAAGATATCGGCGGGTAAGGCATTCTTTATGCAAAGCAAGCATGTGAAAGTGAATTACCTATTACTTACCCGGATTCGGAGCTCTCCAGGAGTATTCGCAGATCCGCCCGTAGGTGTAATACGATCTTTGTCGCGCTCTCTTGTGCCAAGGAGGGAGCTTCGACGGAGAAGGTGTTCGTCTCGATATCTTGAGGCCGAACGTCCAGTGCCCTGAGCGACCAGGTGAAGCAACTGGTCGAGCTCCACAAGGTCGTCGAACGGGCCATGAAGGGCCTCATAGTTCATTGTGGCCATTGGAAGCCATGCACAGGAGCTACTTGAGGCTAGTGCAGCTGGTGGACGCCTTTGTCCATGGATTGAAGTCATCAAGCGCTCCGTCTGCATTGAAGGTGCCCGTCGGGCCCTTGCCCGTGCTAAAGTGCACTGGGGCAGGCTGGATGCGGAGAAGCTTGTGACGGACGGGCCACCCAAGGGCAAGGAGCATCGCCAAGCCCGAAATGTACTATGAGGGAGTCATGAAGGGTGCCCGCCGTATAGCGGATGAGTGCTCCAAAGATGTAATATTTGAGTAGACTCGCATTTGTTATCCTGTACGCTGAAAACTTGTTTATATGCGCTAAGCAACGCTTGTGAATTTAAAATATTACCTTCTGTGCGGCCGTTTATGAAATTTGAGAGATGGCAAGTTGTTGGCTTCAGCCCCCATGCCACGAGTGCTGGGGTGTTCGGGATAAACTCGGGCGCTCTTGTTCCCATTCTTGGGTCCTTCGAGGAAGGCGCTCAACGCAACGAACAAGGCAACCGGACTTATAGTGCTTGAACACTCTCACTTAGCCATAGAATCCTATAATTTTAAATTTCGTGAAGCCCCTAATATTCGGAAGACCGAGTTCGGCGCTATCCATGCCTTGGCCGGACAAAGCCGGCACCTCGCTCTAAGCGGCATAAGTCTTTAGGGACCCGAAAAAACCTCTCGAACAGCGACCGGCTCTCGCCCTATCATGACGGTCAGTTTTAGCTTTCTCCACTGAGGTGCTCAAACCAGCTCAACCGGGGCACAATCGCAGTGGTTCTCCCAGCGCAACCTTAGACGATATAATGGAACGTAAGGTACCAAAACATGGGAGCCGGGCAAACCCAACTATTGACCCAAGACATGATTCGGAGCCGATGCATATAATGCTATAAGTTCGGGGTGCAGCACTTGTGAAAGTGTTCGGACTTATCACACCATACTTTTGGGGTACTTAAGCCCCTAGTGTATTGGCCGTACCAAAGTGTACGGGCGCAACATGTCATGAAATGAACATATATATAGATAAAGAAAGGAGTGCAATAATAGGCAGAAGCTATGTATTTTTATTCAAAAAGGTACTGCAATGGAAGCAGGACGATACAAATAGTGCGATAAGCAAGGGATGGGACTATTTAACATGTCCCCCTCCAGGGGTAAGCTGCGGGATGGTATGTAAAACAGGTATAATGCTCGTAGTAGAGACCACTGGACACTCGACGATTTTACGCTTCCCGGCTGTTGCATCGTGTATTCGCGCGAATGCGGGACGGGCTTCGGAGAACGGAGTCCTGAAAGTAAGAAAAAGGAAAAAGAAAAAGAATGACACAATCGGGGCCCACAGTGCGGTTGAGCCGCGTGCAGGCGTGCCGTGGTCGTGCCCTCCCCTTATGCCCATGGTATCTTGAGAGCGTAGTTATGTATGCATAGTCTTTGGCTTCACAATTTCGCGAGGGCTGGGGTTGGGGCGGATTACTCTGGCGATGCTTGGATCGTGCGGGCAGTCTTGTTGTAGGTTACTCGGTCGCTTAGCGGTGTCCGGACGTTTAGTGGCCGGACTCGAGAATTCTTGTGAGAGGCTGCCTCGGCGCCTCCGCCGCGAGGGCCGCCGTATGCTCCTCCGCCGGAGAGCGTTCGGTGTTTCCATTGACCGTGATTACTCCTCGAGGGCCTGGCATCTTGAGCTTGAGGTATGTGTAGTGCGACGCCGCATTGAACTTTGCAAATGCGGTTCGTCCAAGCAGCGCGTGATAGCCGCTGCGGAACGGGACTATGTCGAAGATTAACTCTTCGCTTCGGAAGTTATCCGGGGATCCGAAGACCACTTCGAGTGTAACCGAGCCTGTACAATTGGCCTCTACACCTGGTATGACGCCTTTAAAATTCGTTTTTGTGGGTTTAATCCTTGAGGGGTCTATGCCCATTTTGCGCACTGTATCCTGATAAAGCAGGTTCAGGCTGCTGCCGCCGTCCATCAGGACTCTAGTGAGGTGAAATCCGTCGATGATTGGGTCGAGAACCAATGCGGCGAAACCGCCGTGACTGATGCTAGTGGGATGGTCCCTTCGATCAAAGGTGATCGGGCAGGAAGACCATGGGTTGAACTTCGGGGCGACTGGCTCCATCGCATACGTCCCTTAGCGCACGCTTCCGCTCCCTTTTGGGTATGTTGGTTGCGTATATCATGTTCACCGTCCGCACTTGTGTGGGAAAACCCTTCTGTCCTCTATTGTTCGGCGGCCGGGGCTCTTCCTCGTCATCGCTACGCAGCCCCTTGTCGTTGTTTTCGGCGCTTAACTTGCCTGCTTGCTTGAACACCCAACAATCCCTGTTGGTGTGGTTGGCTGGTCTTTCGGGGGTGCCATGTATCTGGCACAAGCGATCGAGTATTCGGTCCAAGTTGGACGGGCCACAGGTATTTCTTTTGAATGGCTTCTTCCGCTGACCGGGTTTAGAGCCTCTGAATCCGGCATTTACTATCGTATCTTCAACATTATCACCGTTAATGCAGCGTTTATGCTTGTTGCGACGCGACCTGCCATTGTTGTCCTTGGTATCCGAACTATCAGGGTGTTTGGCCAAGTTGTTGCTTCGAGCTAGCCAGCTGTCCTCTCCCGCGCAAAAGCGGGTCATGAGTGTGATGAGGGCTGCCATGGATTTCGGCTTTTTCTGTCCTAGGTGCCGGGCTAGCCACTCGTCGCGGGTGTTGTGTTTGAAGGCTGCTAGCGCCTCTGCATCCGGACAATCGACGATCTGATTTTTTCTTGGTTAGGAACCGTGTCCGTAATTGTGCGGCGATTCTTCTGGCTGCTGAATTATATGGCTAAGGTCATCGGCGTCTGGTGGTCGCACATATGTGCCCCGGAAGTTATCAAGGAATGCGGCTTCCAGGTCCTCCCAACAACCGATTGACTCTGCTGGCAAGCTGTTGAGCCAATGCCGAGCTGGTCCTTTAAGCTTGAGTGGGAGGTATTTGATGGCGTGTGGATCATCCCCGCGGGCCATGTGGATATGGAGGAGATAGTCCTCGATCCAGACCGCAGGATCTGTGGTACCATCGTATGATTCGATGTTTACGGGTTTGAAGCCCTCAGGGATTTGATGATCCATTACTTCATATGTGAAGCATAGTGGGTGTCTTGGCGCCTCATGTATTGGGCTATGTCACGACGTAGCTCATATGAGCTTTGTCTACTGTGTTCGGCCCGGCCGGGGTTGCTGTATCCGGCGTGACGGTAATCATCCCGAGTCGTTGGGCGCCCATGCGATCTGTAGATCGATCTTGTATGCTTTGCCTTATCCTCCAATATATCTCGCAAGTCCGGCGCGTTTTCCCGTGCCTTGGTACTTTTTGAGCGGCGTCGGGGCGTGGCTTGAGCGGAGGGCCGAGAGGCTTCTCTGTCGCGGCCACGGGGTGGCCGGTCTGCCATGTAGTTTGCTGGTGACGTGGGTGCTTCCTCCACTAATCGAGGCAACGGCCTGCGTTTGGGGTAGCTTTTGGAGGGGCGTTCGAGTTCATACTCTTCGGCTGCAAGGACTTTAGTCCATCTGTCAGCTAGCAGGTCTTGGTCAGCTCTAAGCTGTTGCTGCTTTTTCTTGAGGCTGCTTGCCGTGGCCATGAGCCTGCGTTTAAAACGCTCTTGTTCGACGGGGTCCTCTGGCACGACGAATTCGTCGTCGTCGAGGCTTGCCTCGTCTTCGGAGGGGGCGCATAATTATCGTCCTCTACCTCTCTTTCTGTCGCACTGTCGTGCGGACTTGCTTATCCCTCCTCCTGCGCTGAGTCCTGCTGGAGGGGGTCATCTTCGGCATTGTCCGGGGTATTATTGTCTCCCATGCCGGAATCACTGTTTTTGTTGTGGCGGGATTTAGAGCGGCGCCGCTGACGCGGGCGCTTGGGCTGTTTCTTGGAGGGGTCATCCTCCGTTGTTCCATCGCCGTTCCCATCTTTTGGGATGTCCACCATGTATATGTCATATGACGAGGTGGCCTTCCAGTGCCCTGTGGGCGCTGGTTCTTGGTCGTCTCCAGCATCGTCGTCCATACCGTCGATGTCTTCGGAGTCGAAGTCGAGCATGTCGGTTAAATCATCGACAGTGGCTACAAAGTGGGTGGTGGGTGGGCGTTGAATTTCTTCGTCGTCCGCATCCCAACCTTCCTGACCGTAGTCCGGCCAGGGCTCTCCAGATAAAGAGAGAGACCTTAGTGAATTCAGGATGTCACCAAAGGGCGAGTGCTGAAAGATGTCCGTGGCGGTGAACTCCATAACCGGCGCCCAGTCGGATTCGACTGGCAGGGGCGCGGGAGGTTCGGAGTCCGGAAAGGAGTCCGACACCTGGGAGTCACGAGCTTCGCAAAGGACAGGGATTGTGTTCGGCTCAATCGCCGTAGAGATTTCAGCCCCCGAGGCGGTGTCCAACCAACCGTCCTCGATCGGCAAAATTGGCTCTGGATTAAGGGTCGGACTGGGCACTGGTGCGGCCTCCACGACACTGTTCAGCGGCAGAGCTAGATCGTACCCATCGAGACAGTGCGGCACGCTCGGCTGTCGCTCGAATCCGTCGAAGATCAAGTCTCCGCGGACATCGGCCGTATAGTTCAAGCTTCCAAATCTGACACGATGGCGGGCGTAGCTTCGATCTGCTCCAGATGGCCTAGCGAATTGGCCCGCGGTGCAAAGCCGCCGAATACGAAGATCTATCCAGGAGAAAAGTCTCACCTGGACTGCGTTGTTGCCGATGATTGAAGGAGCCATCGGGCCTATAGATGGCGGCTACAGAGGAACTCTCAATGAAAGCACCAATGTCGGTGTCAAAACCGGCGGATCTCGGGTAGGGGGTCCCGAACTGCGTCTAGGCGGATGGTAACAGGAGACAAGGGACACGATGTTTTACCCAGGTTCGGGCCTCTCGATGGAGGTAATACCCTACTCCTGCTTGATTAATATTGATGATGTGGGTAGTATAAGAGTAGATCTACCACGAGATCATAGAGGCTAAACCCTAGAAGCTAGCCTATGGTATGATTGTTGTTCGTCCTACGGACTAAAACCCTTCAGTTTATATAGACACCGAATAGGGTTAGGGTTACACGTAGTCGGTTACAATGGTAGGAAATCTACATATCCGTATCGCCAAGCTTGCCTTCCACGCCAAGGAAAGTCCTATCCGGACACGGGACGAAGTCTTCAATCTTGTATCTTCATAGTCTAGGAGTCCGGCCAAAGATGATAGTTCGGCTATCCGGACACCCCCTAGTCCAGGACTCCCTCACTCTCCCTCTCTCCTTGCTGGATCAAGGCACGGGATACGTCACCGGGCTGCACGTGTGTTGAACACGGAGGCACCGCTGTTCGGTGCTTAGATCAGATTCGGCCGCGATCTGAATCGCTTCGTGTACGACTCCACCAACCGCGTTCTTACAACGCTTCCGCATCGCGATCTTCAAGGGTATGAAGATGCACTCCCCTCTCTCTCGTTGCTAGTTACTCCATAGATTGATCTTGGTGATGCGTAGAAAATTTTGAATTTCTGCTACGTTCCCCAACAAGAGGTATCTCTGGGCCCTCTCGGTAATGCACATCACTATAAGCCTTGTAAGCAATGTGACTAATGAGTTAGTTGCGGGATGATGCATTACGGAACGAGTAAAGAGACTTGCAGGAACGATATTGAACTAGGTATGATGATACCGACGATCAAATCTCGGGCAAGTAACATACCGATGACAAAGGGAACAACGTATGTTGTTATGCGGTTTGACCGATAAAGATCTTCGTAGAATATGTAGGAGCCAATATGAGCATCCAGGTTCCGCTATTAGTTATTGACTGGAGATGTGTCTCGGTCATGTCTACATAGTTCTCGAACCCGTAGGGTCCTCACGCTTAACGTTCGATGACGATTGGTATTATGAGTTTATGTGATTTGATGTACCGAAGGTTGTTCAGAGTCTCGGATGAGATCACGGACATGTCGAGGAGTCTCGAAATGGTCGAGAGGTAAAGATCGATAAATTGGAAGGCTATATTTGGACATCGGAAAGGTTCCGAGTGATTCGGGTATTTTTCGGAGTACCGGAGAGTTACGGGAATTCGCCGGGGGAAGTAGTGGGCCTTAATGGGCCATACGGGAAAGGAGATAAGGGCCTCAAGGGGTGGCCGCGCGCCCTTCATGGGCTAGTCCGAATTGGACTAGGAGGGGGCGGCACACCCCTCCTTCCTTCTCCCCTCGTCCTCCTTCCCTTTCTTCTCCTACTTGGACTAGGAAAAGGGGAAACCTACTCCTACTAGGAGTAGTAACCCCCCCTTGGGCGCGCCCCTTGTGGCCGGCCCTCCTCCTCCTCCCCTCCTTTATATACGGGGGAGGGTGGCACCACATAGACACACAAGTTGATCTTTTTGTCGTGTCCGGTGCCCCCTCCACAGTTACACACCTCGGTCATATCTTCGTAGTGCTTAGGCGAAGCCCTGCGCCGGTAACTTCACTATCACCGTCACCACACCGTCGTGCTGATGAAACTCTCCCTCGGCCTCAACTGGATCAAGAGTTCGAGGGACGTCACCGAGCTGAACGTGTGCAGATCACAGAGGTGCAGTGCGTTCGGTACTTGGATCGGTTGGATCGCGAAGACGTTCGACTACATCAGCCGCGTTACTACACGCTTCCGCTTTTGGTCTACGAGGGTTCGTGGACACACTCTCCCCGCTCGTTGCTATGCTTCTCCTAGATAGATCTTGCGTGATCATAGGATTTTTTTTGAAATACTACGTTCCCCAACAACACCTGCACTTGAGAGATTACTTGTAGTTGATCAAGAAGGTCCAAGAAGAATCAATGTCATTTCTGCGCCAAAGTTGACAGCTACTCGTCTCACGAATACTCCGAACTTGTTATTGGATCCACACCCGTTCAGGTACAACAGCCGCCTTCTACCACTCCTTCTACAAATTAACATTATTTCTAATTTTGAAGATGTTTGTTCTTCTGTCATTCAGAAAATGATTCCGACAAGCTTGACCCCGAAACTGCGCACAGTGAAGGTCTTGGCACTAGAATCTATCGGCCCCAACCTGGAGCAAGTTGTCAGTTTCCTGAGATGCTTTCCGTGCCTGGAGAAGCTATATATCGAGGTGATATTCCTTTCCTGTTAAATGGTAACCATAAGGGAGTTCAATTTGTGACACGTTTTTCCAAGTTTACAATGACAATGTACTATGATTTCTGAAGGATTCTTTTGGAGGATTTCAGTACATACATGTTCCACCCCCCCCATATTGGTTGCTTGATCCATATGGTTACAATCAATAAACATTTCTCCTTTGGATTCATCTATACTAGTTTTCTTAGGGAACTTTTCATCCACTCCAACCTCTTGTGAAGAAGGCTACATTTTTCTACAATGTAATCAAATTCCCATGTTAATCATGTCAGATCGAAGATGGCATGCTAGTGCATTTTACAGATCCTGCAAACCAAATAGGCCTGTAGTAATGTTCAAAACTTCATGTAGGCACTAACACATTTTCTTCTTTTGCACATAAGATTAGGTCCAGTGGTGGATAATGTGATACAATATAACAATCACGTTGAATGCCTAGATCTGCATCTCTCAGAAATTACTTTGAACTCCTACTGAGGGACCTTACCGGAGATTATATTTGCCAGGTTCTTTGTTCTCAGAGAAAGGGTGCTGAAGGAAATGAGGTTTGCCCTACATTTATTTCAGAAAAATGAATGGTTTGTTGATCAGCGCCGGTGCCTGCGGCAGAATGGAATAGACTCCAAAAATACTGAATTTCATTTTGGAACTTCAGATGACAGAGTAATCGGAAGTCATCGTGTCAACCCCATACATGACTTCTCAGTGGCTAACCCCTTTGCAAAAAATTGTGAGGTTTCGAAAGCAGACTTAGAAGTGGTAATATTAGTTTGAACCTCTCTGATATCCATGTTCAGTGGATCAGCACGAGCGTTTGCAGCTGATGAGCTGAATTCCATTTCTAATATCAGTTTGAACCTTATAATCTTCGAATTTGAGCCATTTAACTCTGGAATTTGAACCTTGTATTATTTCGAGCTTTTGTGGTACAATTGTTGAAATGGCATCGTATGAGACTCGTATATTGGTAGCACTATTTTGACCTTAATATGCAATGGTCTTAGATTTTATTAACCATTCTCCAATCTATTTACCTCTTCGATCTCAGAGCACACGATCTGTATAGCTAGCTCAACTGTGATCTTCGACATTATTGCACACAGTTGGTTTCTTCCACCGTGTGCCCTGTAGAGCACATAATTAATTATCGCACTCAAGTGTCCATCATCACCCTTCTGTGTAACTTTGACCTTATCACCCACGGGTAAACTTATGGCCGAAGTCATTCCACACACTTTGTTTTTACAAAGCTTTTTGCCAATAAACGCCCATGATTTGTCCCTCTTCTAGCCAACGCGTGGCCAAACTAGCCGGGCAGGAACCTTGCGTGGTAAACTGTGCGGTAGCGCGGGAACAGGATCACCGACGATACATTTGGCGCCTCTTCGAGCCTACGTGTGCGGTGCGGTGTTGTCAAGCATGCACTGGAATCCTCCGCTATGAACGCCGTGACAAGACACGACGATTACAGGCCGACCGACCCCCATTTATTACAGCGGCCAACCTTTCGATCGCGCCCTTCCATTGAAAGAAGCACACCCACCACGAGAAATTCTTAGAGGGTATCCTGCGCGGCTCCAATGGTGCTCCGAGCGGCTGCCGACGACGAGCAGCAGTTCACCATGCATGCCGTGGTGGACACCCACAGAAGGTTCATGGACCTCTCGGTGGTGTACACCGACGATCCGGTCTGGGTGGAGCACTCCATCCACATCATGGAGCTGTTGCTTGCCAAGGAGAAGTACAAGGTGGTTGGGTTCGACCTCGAGTACACCCGCGCTTGTGCCGGGTCTCGTCCCAAGGTCGTCGTCGCCCAGATGTGCGTGCGCCACCATGTCCTCGTCTACCACTGCTGCCTGGCCAAAAGGCCTTGCGAGTGTTTCGCTAGGTTTGTCAACAGCCCCCACTACATGTTCGCTATGGTCGACATCACCAACAATGTAAAGGTGCTCGAGAATTCGGGCATCGCCTGCCAGAATCTTGTCGACATCCAGGGCCAATACAAGATCTGGGGCAGCAAGGAGCATGAGAAGGACTCACTGGTTCACCTCGCTGAGGCCATCATTGACCCCTACTACAGAGACATGAAGGATTCGTGCAACAAGGACAAGCGTGCCTGGGACTCGGCCTGGATGGAGAAACTCGACAAAGCTCACGTCGTGTACGTGGCCAAGGAGGCGTACACGAGCTACGACATGTACAGGAGGATGCCTCCTTCCCTAAAACGGCCAGGGATCCAGTCGGAAGAAGATAACGGGAAGTGTCGTCACAATAATAAGTAGATGATTAGATCCTCATTTCTCCTACTTTAGTATGCATGTAATTGCTTACTTTGGTGTGTGGAAATGTTATGTGTGTAGTCACTTGTGTAATTGTATGCTTAATTTGGTTATCCAATGCTGTCTTTTTAAGTATATATGTTGATGCTCTATAGACAGAGCAATGATGTTGTGCGGACAAAGAAAATCACATCGCACACGGACTAAACAATGGAACCCATCGGTGATGTTTTCATCAATCACTCACAATTGTATACCAGCAGTCGTTTTCTCACAACACACGCTTGTTAGCAGTAATCGTCTGTGTTGTTATCGGTCTTCGCACATGTTTCCTATTACAGACCTGTTTGCCGCGTATCACACACATCTTGTTAAGTTCAACCGTTTCTGTTCTCATGTCTCAACGCAAACAGTTCATCTGATTGAACCGCATGCTGTATATCGCACACACCTTGATCTGGCTGACCATTTCTTTTGTGTTGCCTAATCACAAACAGTTCATCCGAGTGTATGCTGTATATCGCAAACACCTTCATCTGGATGCCTGTTTCTTTTGTTCCTCCTCATCGCAAATAGTTAATTGAGCTGAACCGTATGCCCTGCATCGCACACGCAACTAAAATATGAACCGTGTTTGATGCATCCTCCATCGCAAACGTTTTGCACCCTTTTTGACGGTTTTTTACACCACCGTTTGCGATTATGCCATCGCATAGAGTTTTATCTAAGGGTCTCTGATCGTAGTGTCGCGTTAGCAGCATCCTGCAGTAGTGTACAAAACAATTTATCTTTTTACTATGGAGGGATTGACAACCCCTCTTACACGTCGGGTTGCAAGTATTTGTTCTTTGTGTGCAGGTACCGTTTACATAGTGTTGCTTGGTTCTCCTAGTGGATTGATACCTTGGTTTCACAACTGAGGGAAATACCTACCGTAGCAATACTGCATCATCCCTTCCTCTTTGGGGAAATACTGAGGCAGTTTCAAGCCGCATCAAAAGGAATTTTTGGCGCCGTTGCCGTGGAGGATCAAGTCAAGATAGTCTCCCATCAACTTGCCAATTTCTGGCGCCGTTGCCGGGGAGAGATCATCGACATCTATCAGGTTCCCAATCACAAATCTCATCTCCTTGCAATTTACATTATTTGCCATTTGCCTCTCGCTTTCATCTCCCCAACTTCACAATTTTTTCCTTTTTATTCGCCTTCTTCTTCGTTCACCTTTTTCGCTCCAGATCTATATTTTTGCTTGCAATCTTGCCTGTCTACTTTGTTGTTATGGCTAGTTCTTCCTCGATTGTGTGTACCCCCGAGAATGAGGTTATTTATTTTAAACAAAGGGGAGGGGAGAATCTAAAAGATGCTTGGTATAGGATCTGCGATGCTCATAATAGATCTGTTCGTAAGCAATCCACCGTTATTCTACTTCACAATTTTTATGTGGGCATTACTACTTGGTATAGATTCGTCCTTGATACGATTACCGGTGGGAATTTTTTTTGACGTGTCCATCTTTGGATGCTTTTATTGCTATGGGAGATCTAGTGGGTGCACCACCTATGATTATTAATTAAAAAATCGTAACTGTTGAGCATGTTATGCAAAGATTAGATGCTATTGAAAAGAAGATGATCACTGAAGAACATATTGAAAATTTGGATAAAAGGATGCATAACCTTGCTAATAAAATTGCGTCAAAAGCGGGAGATGCTCTTAAATTATTAAAGGAAAAGGAAACTGTAGTGAATGAAAGAGTAGAAGAAAGTCCCTCTCGGATTGATAAGTTGGAAGAATTTTTTAGTAACTTAAGCTCGGCCTTTTCCTCTGTTAAAACTATTGAAAAAAATCCCATAAAAAATTGAAAGTCCCCACAAGTTACTAAGAACAAGGGTGCTACTTCTAATAGCACTAACGAAGATCTTAAAATTACTAGTATTCACCCTAATTTTGTTGAAGTAGTAAAAGATCCTACTTGCAAGAATGAATTCTTTAATCTTATTCCTAGAAGTATTGTTATTGAAAGTATGCATGCTAAATATTTGAAGAATTCTAGTTGTGTGATTAAGGAGTTGGAAAGTAAAGATGACAATACTTGAATCTATGCATTATGCCTAGCTAGGGGCATAAAACGACACCGCTTGTTGGGAGGTAACCCAATGAATAAAATTTATTTTTGCATTTTTCTTTCTGTTCTTGAGTGTTTGCACAATTATGCTACTTTTATGATTATGTTTTTATGTTTTAATTAGTGTTTGTGCCAAGTAAAGCCTTTGGGATTATGTTGGGTGATAGTTGATTTGATCTTGTTGAAAAACAGAAACTTTTGCACCCAGTAGCAGAATTTTTAAAAATCACATAAGTATGATAAAATTCTGATGTTTTTACACAAGATTGATATACAAATTTCCTACGTTGTCCTAATTTTTCAGAATTGTTGGAGTTACAGAAGTATGGACAAAGTCCAGATTACTACAGACTGTTCTGTTTTTGACAGATTCTGTTTTTGTTCCATTGTGTGCTTATTTTGATGAATCTATGGATTTCATTGAAGGGCATAAGCCATGGAAAAATTGGAATACAGTAGATATAATGCAATAATAAAATATGAATGGGTTTTCAACAGTACTTACATTAGTGATTTGCTTTATTATACTAACGGATCTCACGAAGGTTTTGTTAAGTTTTGTGTGATTGAAGTTTTCAAGTTTTGGGTGAGATCACAATGGATGAAGGAATAAGGAGTGAAAAGAGCCTAAGCTTGGGGATACCCATGGCACCCCAAGTTAATATTCTAGGAGAACCAAGCAACTAAGCTTGGGGATGCCCCAGAAGGCATCCCCTCTTTCTTCTAACGACCATCGGTAGTTTTATTTGAAGCTACTAGTAAGCTGGCACGTGTAACGCACGTCTTAATTGCCATCAAATAATTATCAAAATATTTGCCTAATACTCCCACCGTTCCTAAATATAAGTCTTTTTAGAGATTCCACTATGGACTACATACGAGCAAAATGAGTGAATCTACACTCTAAAATATGTCTATATACATCTGTATGTAGTTTGTAGTGGAATCTCTAAAAAGACTTATATTTAGGAACGGAGGGAGTATTTACATAGTTATCCATCTATACCAATAGAAATATTTTTCATGTGGAGGTAAAAGTAAATCACATTGACAAATGAAGGAGAGGTGCAAATAAGATGAAAGATCAGCCCAATTATATGTAAAATATGCAAGTCATCATCTAACTGAACCGGTCATACAGAGAATTAAAATTGGACGAATGAATTAGAAGCTGATTTATTGATCAGTATAGTTTGGCAATGGCTGTACTGCATATTAATTCCAAACAAAAAGTTGGAAAAAGGCACAGTAACTTAGGTTACCCACAAAACTCCATGTATCCATCACATATTTTTTATGTGTGTGATCATGACCTTACCTAAAACAAAACAATCAAGAAAGAGACTATCATCCAATAATCCATGAGAAAATTGCAATGAAAACTTAAGTAACAAAAGGGGCTACTTGCAACTGGATAAGACTTACCACCATAAGGCAAACCTGAACATGCTGATGGTACAGACCGTAAGTGATGTAAGGCAAGACATATGACTTTCAAAATGTTCAGAACAAAAGAAAGCAACACAAGGAAAAGGCAAGCTTGATTTACATGCTCGTCCCCCTCCTGGTTCCTCTCACATATAATATTTCAAGAAAAAATAGTATCTACACATAAAACTCACAAACCTGGCGGCTTTAGCATCATGACCTGAAGCATTTGCCATTCAGCTCTCTCTAAAAAAAGTGAACACAGGTGTAATATTTAACTTCTTTAGACTGTCTAGTACACCGGACAGTTCATACCTATGAAGACGTACATTGTTAAATCCTTTATGGGTTCATTTATCTCCTAAATTTAAGATGCATTGTGAGCATTCTCACCACATAAAGTGGAACCACTCACCTTTTACTCTGAAGTCAATAAAGTCGATCTCATGATAGACAATTTGTCCACTGTCAATAGCAACTGATGTGCACAAAATAGCTGCCACTGAACATGCCAAAGCAAAAATTAATGATAGCAATGCAGGGGAACTCACTCAAACAGCTCAAGCAGAAGAATATTTATATCCTATTAGTCCTATAAAATAGACCTAATTACTCAAGCATATAAGGCTATTCGGGAAAGAAGAAGGCAACAAAAACCTAACAAATAAATTGATTCCATCAATACCTTCCTCTCCTTACATGTGAATCCTGATTATAGCTGAAGCAGAAGTATATTTATATCTTGTCAGTCGTATAAAACAGAACTAATTACCCTAGCTTCTAAATTAAAGGATCAAAGGCCAATGCACGTCTTGATT
This sequence comes from Aegilops bicornis, assembly GCA_021605145.1. NCBI lineage: Eukaryota > Viridiplantae > Streptophyta > Magnoliopsida > Poales > Poaceae > Aegilops > Aegilops bicornis. The sequence goes on from CM038669.1 coordinate 298,986,430, forward strand.
AATATGAAATGCGCATATCAAAAACCAAACTTCGGAGCATTATTATAAGAAACACTAACTTATGCGATTATTCTAAGATCACCTCGAATCGGATCTGATCACCAACTGTAAAAAGAAAAGCATCACATTGCAAACAATTAGGGGATCACTGGTATCGTGTACGTGCAATGCACTTGTCATGCTCGAAAACATAATGACCAATGAGATGTATTTCAAAATTCCCAGTGGAAATAGAGAGTAATGATAATTGGTAAGGATCAAGGAGATGTAGCCTACATGTCTTTACTAATGCAACATGGAAATAGAAATTGTTGAGTAAATACATCAAGACAGAAGGTACAATTCGCTAGTTTTTCAGCTTTACAACTCAAGAAAAAATTAGACAAAATGCCAAAGAATCAGTCAAGAAGAACTCCATGTACTCCCTCTGTACCAAAATAAAAGACGTTTTTGTAGGCTAGTTTAACCTACAATTACGTCTTATATTTTTTTACAGAGGTAGTAGTTCGCATGTACACTCCTAGGTTCTTCTTCTAAATCCTAATAAGTAGTCTGCTTCTAAATCCTAGTAAGTAGAGAAAGATAAGATGAAATGATCATTTACCTTAGTCCTCATCACTATAGTTCACAAGGATGCATCATACCTTCTCCTGATGTGCCTGTAGCTGCAAAGAGAAAAAATAAATAAAGGAAGACGATTACACATACATCTATCTTCCTTTCTTTCTAAAAGATTCAAGGTGTGGCAAACTTGATTCAGAATTCCAAAAAATAAAGAGTTATGTACATCAAAATCCTCCTAGCTCAAAACAGGCAATCCCACATACTTCGAACAATTTAGGATGTTCCTACACATAATCCATGGCTCCATGTCCATGATTTAAAACTCAATGATTGAAATGCGCTTTTTTTACATCCATGATTGATGCAGTCATCTTTGTAGCATCTGACAGATTCTTTCTGTATTCCTTTGCCTGCATATCATCACCATAAAGCGTAGCCCATTCACTTTGTCGAGCTCAAGTCTAAGAGTGTACTGTGAAAACAAACTAAGAATTCAGGTCAAATATCTTAATTACCTCACTCAATCCTTTCCTTGGATGGCAACAATGAGCCAATGACTCTTATATTTTAGTTGCCCGTCCACTTACAATGTTGCATGCCTGCATCTGTAGAAAAAGTATAAAAAATGCTACTAACAGGACGGGGAATCAGTTTGCTGGTTTGTGCTTTCTACTACCAACTGGTGTGTATGTGGTACACAAGTTCTTACCCGGAGTCCGGAGGATTGTGTTGAGCTCATTCTCCCTCATCAGATTCTACTGTCATCTTGGAATTGCCTTTGTCCCTCGCAACTGAATCATGCTCTTGCCTCAACTTTTTTTTTAATAGAAGAGAAGCCACCATCGCTCTACAACAAATACACCGGCTCCTTGGGGGCCATCCCGCGAGACAAAGAGGGGATGCAGGATGACATCTGGAGGGGCACCACAGTCGAGAAAGGATGCGCTGCTCGCGATGTTCTTGGCTGCCAAGAGATGGAGAGGGGCCGGTGCGGGGGCTTGGGTGCTGGGCGCTGCTGCAAGGCGAGGAGTTTGTGGTCGGGAGGGCGTGGCAAGGTGTTGTAGCGGATGGCGCTGCGCACAGGCAGCAGCGCGGGGCAGGGAGGCGATGGCACATGGTGGACCGGAGGGCAGCGATCTGCTCGTAGGAGAGGGTGATTCTAGATGGGAGAGGCAGCCAGCGGAGGAGTGGCGTGGGACGGCCGTCCGACGGCTAGATGGGAGAAGCGGGGCGGAGGAGAAAAAGCAACGTGTGTGGGCTTCTTGTGGAGCAGTTACGGCCAGGACGGGAAGGTGCGAGATTAGGGGGTGCGGGATTGGTAGTTTGAATATTCCTCCACAGGTGGAGTACGGTCAGTCATTCCAAATTGCTAAATCCACACCACAAAACTATTAGATCAATAATGGACATTAGATTAAGATTTGTGGATCCAATTGTGCGGTGGTGATTGATTCGTGCGTTGTTATGGGTTTTATTACGGGGTGCACGTAAGAAAGTTGTTGTTGAATTGTTTAATAGTAGTGGAGATATTTTTAGTCATCACATATCACAAGTTTTGCTTGGAGTGTCTTGTATTATATGAGTCTTTGCTTGTTTTGCTTTTTAGTTTGTGTCATCTATCCTTGCTTGATACAACTATTTGAGAAAGCCAAAATAATGCTATGATTTGCTAGCACTACTAGAGAAAACCCTAGTAGTAGCACTTGTTTTTGAGCTAGCAGTAGCGCTTGCACCAGCGCTACCACTAAGGCGTTACAACTAACTAGTAGCAGTAGCGCTGGGAAGGGAGCGCTACTGCTATACCTAGTTAGCAGTAGCGCTTTTCTTTGGTAAGCACTACTGATAGTACTAAGTAGCAGTAGTGCTTCTTCCAAAAAGCTACCGATGTTAACTTTTCTGTATTTTAAAAAATACAGCTTATTTTCGTTGTGGTTTTATATACAGTACTTTCATCACATGATTTTATGACCATGATTAGTTATTATATATAACAGTGGGTGAAATGAACGTGGAGTAGTTTCAAGTGGAGGCAACATGTGGAGCATGTCGAAAGTACTACTAATCCAGACTTGATCTAGTTTGGATTAGTAGTACTTTCGACGTGCGCCACATGTTGCCTCCACTTGAATCTAATCCATGTTCATTTCACCTACTGATATAATAACTCATCAGGCTCATATAACAACTTAGCATCATGCATCATCGATCATAATAATAAATAACATCATTGGTATCATAATAACAAGTCATACTCATCATCATCGATCATACAACTTCTACTCGATACCACATCATCAGCATAGTCATCTAACCAATCCTACTTAGTTGTTCTTAGCACATGATCATGAGTATTATCTAGGACCTACTACCTTCTCCTAGGTGAAATAGCATAAAACAAGATAGCCCTGACTCTCCATTATGGAGAATGGAGATTATCTTGTCTCCAATTCTTGCCTTTCGCACAATCTTGCTTCCCAAAACCTCATTACGACTGTCCATACATTTTTTCCATTCATGTTCATTACATATTCTTTTCTTTGTAGCATGGACATTTGGACTTCTATATGATTCAAAGCAATAGACTAGTTTTGACATGAAGATTTCAATACTCAAGCATATCAACAAGCAACCATGTATTTCAAGATATCAACACTAAAGCAAGTTATCCCTAGCCCATTATGCTCAGTCATTGATCCATTCATGAACACACTCGCATATTAGCTACATCCAATGCTCAAGTACAATCCTAGTGCCCCTTAGTTGGTGCTTTATAAGAGAAGATGGAGACTCAAATAAAAATGAAAATTGCATAAAGTAAAAGAAAGACCCTTCGCGGAGGGAAGTAGGGATTTTGTAGAGGTGCCAGAGCTCAAACCGAAAAAGATAGAGATAAAAACATTTTGGGTGGCATGCTTTTCCGGTTAATGAAAACGATCGAGTAGTTCCCAATACTTTCCATGGTAGATATATCATAGGCGGTTCCCAAACAGAAAATAAAGTTTATTCCTTTTTCAACCATACTTTCACTTTCCATGTCTAGCCGTATTCATGGGTGCCTTCCATACCAACACTTTCTAAGGAATTTATTATTTGACAACATAAAGTAAATTCATTTTTCATTTCGAGACTAGGAATCCCCAATACCTTTGCCGTACTCTCGTGCAATGACAAGTGAAAAACACTCATCTTGAGAATAACACATATATCATGGAAATATATCATCCACCCCTTGCCAATTCATGAGTGGTACGAGCACACAAAAGAGAAATTTTATTTTGAAAACTAGAGCTGGCACATACAAATTTTCTTAGAACGACAAAAGAATACCGCATATAGGTAGGTATAGTGGACTCATGTGGCAAAACTGGTTTACAGGATTTTGGATGCACAAGTAGTGATCATACTTGGTGCAAATGAAGGCTAGCAAAAGATTTAGAAGCATCCAACCAAGAAACAAAAAATCTCATACTCGAGCATTAAGCATAACTAACACCGAATAATGCACCACAAGCAGGATGTAATTTCATTGCATAACTATTGACTTTCGTGCTTGCATACGGAATCACAAACCTTAACACCAATATTCTTACTAAAGCTTAATTACTCATCAACATGACTCACATATTAATCATATCGCAAAACTATTACAAGGAATCAAGTTTATTTTGTCCATTGATCTTCATGAAAGTTTCTATTATATCCCTCTTGAATATCTATCACTTTGGGACTAATTTCATATGTTGCATTTGATAGCTCAAACAAATCTAAGTGAAGAACATGAGCAAAAAATTCTTCTTTCAAACTTTTTTTAAAGTGAAGTAAGAGAGAATTTATTAATTTTTTTACTAACTCTCAAATAAATCTAAGTAAAGCATGATAGTATTTCATCAAAAATTCTAAAGCACACCATGCTCAAAAAGATATAAGTGAAGCACTAGAGAAATTCCATAGCTCATAAAGGTTTAAGTGAAGCATGGAGAGAAACTCTAAAAAGTCATAACATAATTTTGGCTCTCTCAAATAGGTGTGTCAAGCAAGGATTCATGACAAAAAATAAAAAGCAAAACAAGCAAAGACTCATATCATACAAGACGCTCCAAGCAAAACTCATGATATGTGACGAATAAAAATATAGCTCCAAGTAAAATACCGATGGTCGTTAGAAGAAAGAGGGGATGCCACTCGGACATCCCCAAGCTTACTTGCATGCTTCTCTTTAGATAATAGCTTGGGATGCCATGGGCATCCTCAGGCTTAGGCTTTTCTTACTCTTTATTCCTTCATCTATCATGATCTCACCCAAAACTTGAAAACTTCAAGCACACAAAATCAACAAAACCTTCTTGAGATCCATTAGTATAAAAAAGCAAATCACTGCTATAAGTACTGTTGCAAACCCATTCATATTTTATTTTTGCATTATATCTATTGTATTCCAACTTTTCTATGGCTCAAACCCTTCAAAAGAGTCCATAGATCAATCAAAATAAGCACATAACGCAAAGAAAACAGAATCTGTCAAAAACAGAACAGTGTGTAGCAATCTAAAAACTTTTGATACTTCTGTAACTCCTAAAATTCTAAAAAATTAGGATAGCATGGGCAATTTGTTTATAAATCCTGTTTAATAAATTCATAATTTTTCGTCGCTTCTGTGATTTGTAAAAAATATTTTACTGGACGCAAAAGTTTCTGTTTTCCAACAAGATCAAAGCAACTATCACCCAACATGATCCCAAAGGCTTTGCTTGGCACAAACACTAATTAAAAGACAATCATAACAGTAGCATAATTTTGCGAACACTCAAGAACAGAAAGAAAAAGATAGAAGTAAATTTTATTCATTGGGTTGCCTCCCAACAAGCGCTATCATTTTATGCCCCTAGCTAGGCATAACACAAAGATCTAGGTGTTGTCATCTTTGTTTTCCAACTCGTCAATCACACAATCAGATTTCTTTGAAGATTTAGCGAGTAAAATAGCAATACTTCTAGGCATAAAATTGAGGAATTCATTCTTATTAATGGGATCTCTTACAACTTCAACAAAATCCGACTGAATACTAATCATTTTAAGATCTTCTTTGTTATTATTAGAAGTTGCAACCTTGTTCTTAGTAACTTGAGTAATTTTGCCAATTTTAACGGGAGTTTTTCAATAGTTTTAGCGAAAGAAAAAGCCGTGCTTAGATTACTAAAGATTTCTTCCAGTTTATCAATCCGAGACGGGCTTTCTTCAATTCTTTCATGAATTACGGTTCCCTTTTCTTTAAGAAACTTAAAAACTTCTCCCGCTTTTGACCCAAATTTAGTAGCAAAATTATGCATCTTTTTATCCAAGTTTTCAATATCTTCTTCGGTAAGCATTTTCTTTTCAATAACATCTAGTCTTTCCAGAACATGCTCAAGAGTCAAAGTTGTTTCATTAATCATAAGAGGCGGTGAACCCACTAGATTTCCCGTAGCATTAAAAGCATCAAGAGAGGGACACATCAATAAATTTCCACCGGTAATCATATCAAGGACGAATCTATACCAAGTGGTGATGCCCACATAAAACAGCGAAGAAAAACAACGGTAGATTGCTTACGGATAGATCTATTATGAGCAATGCAAATTCTATACCAAGCATCTTTTAAATTCTCCCCTCCCCTTTGTTTAAAGTTAAGAACCTCATTCTCAGGGGTGCACGCAACAGAGGAAGAACTATCCATAACGACAAAAAATGGTCAACAAGATTGCACACAAAACAGATCTGACGAGAAAAATGACGAACGAAAAAGTGGGCGAATAAAACGCCAATTTTTTTGAAGCGGGGGAGAGGAAAACGAGAGGAAAATGGCAAATAATGTAAATTGCAAGGAGATGAGATTTTTTATTAGGAACCTGGTAGACGTTGATGTCGTCTCCTTGGCAATGGCGCCCTAAATTGGCAAGTTGACGGGAGACTTGACTTGATCCTCCCCGGCAACAGCGCCAGGAATTCCATTTGATGCGGCTTGAACTATGTCAGTATTTCCCCAAAGAGAAAGGATGATGCAGCACAACTACGGTAGGTATTTCCCTTAGTGATGAGACCAAGGTTATCAAACCAGTACGAGAACCACGCAACACCATGTAAATAGCTCCTGCACACAAAGAACAAATACTTGCAACCCGATGTAAGAAAGGGGTTGTCAATCCCTCCCGGGTAAAAAGTAGGTAAAATTGTAGTAGATTGGATAAATAGATCTCACGGGAACGCGAGATAAAATAAATAATAATAAATTGCAGCAAGGTATTTTTGTATTTTTGGATTAATAGATCTAAAAATAAAAGCAAATAAGAATAGATCTCGAAGGCAAATATAATAAAGAAGAGACCCGGGGACCGTAGATTTCACTAGTGGCTTCTCTCGAGAAAAAAAGCATACGACGGGTACAAAAATTACTGTTGGGCAATTGATAGAACTTCAAATAATCATGATGATATCCAGGCAATGATCATTACATAGGCATCACGTCCAAGATTAGTAGACCGACTCCTGCCTGCATCTACTACTATTACTCCACACATCGACCGCTATCCAGCATTAATCTAGTGTATTAAGTTCATGGAGAAACGGAGTAATGCAATAAGGATGATGACATGATGTAGACAAGATCTATTTATGTAGAAATAGACCCAATCTTGTTATCCTTAATAGCGATGATACATACGTGTTGGTTCCCCTTCTGTCACTGGGATCAAGCAACGTAAGATCAAACCTATCACAAAGCACATCTTCCCATGGAAAGTAAAATCGATCTAGTTGGCCTAACTAAACCAAAGATTCGAAGAGGAAATATGAGGCTATAAGTAATCATGCATATAAGAGATCAAAAGACTCAAATTACCTTCATGGATAAAAACATAGATCTGATCATAAACTCAAAGTTCATCGAATCCCAACAAACACGCCGCAAAAAGAGTTACATCAAATAGATCTCCAAGAGACCATTGTGTTGAGAATCAAAAGAGAGGGATGGAGCCATCTAACAACTAACTACGGACCCGTGGGTCTTTAATGAACTACTCACACATCATCGGTGAGGCACCAATGAGGATGATGAACCCCTCCATGATGGTGTCTAGAGGCTGGAACTGATTTTTGTCGATTCCCGCGGGGTTTCTGGAATATTTGGGTATTTGTAGAGCAAAGATGCAGTGCGGGAGACCACTCAGGTGGGCACAACCCACCTGGGCGCGCTCTGGTGGGTTGTCCTCCCCTCGGAGCTCCCCTCTGCTACTTCTTTGGCCCAACAAGTATCTTCTGGTCCAGAAAAAATCTCCAAAAAGTTTCGCTGCGTTTGGACTCCGTTTGGTATTGATTTTCCGCGAAGTAGAAAACAAGCAAAAAACAACAACTGGCACTGGGAACTATGTCAATAGGTTAGTCCCAAAAAATGACATAAAGTTGGTATAAAATGTTTGTAAAACATCCAAGAATGATAATATAACAGCATGGAACAATAAAAAAATTATAGATATGTTGGAGACGTATCAGAGCCCAACGCCTCACACACATGCGCGTACGTGTACGAGAGAAACGCGTAAACCTCCATGAATTGCTCGACCCCGAGCACCCACCGTAACCGGGAACTCCCAGATATTTTCCTCGCCCTCGCTTCTACCACATTTCGAAGACCATTGTGAAACACATGAACAACTGGGGATGAGCGGATACTCGATAAGTGCGAGAATTATCCGTAGGGGTATTCAGGTGACAAAGAACAGCAAGGCAGTAAGCTCAAAGGATTATCGAAACAACGACGAGTATTTCAGGGTATCTTGTAATTACAAGACCAACTGGGGATGAATGTAAGAATAACAACTGCAAGTAGTTATCCATAAGGGTTTATCGATGGCCGGGAATAGCAAAAGCGGTGGGCACCAAGTCTTGAGAGAAAATGGAAGAGTATCTTCGAAATCTTCTGGTGAAGCCGGCCATCATCTGGAATGAAGGAGCTCTCCGGGAGAAAGTATTTACGAGAACCTAGAGTTAGAGTTAGCAAAACCATTTAACCCGAGTAGAAGAGAGATAAGAGTCCCGGAGTAAAGATCGAGGAGTAAAAGATCCTAATATCACCCAAATGGCGACGTGTTCCCGTAAGACACACAACATGTTAGTAAAAAGTTTTGCAATGTCTAGACTCGACTTCGGCCAAGGACTGTGGAAGGGGGATTCCTACAGCAAATGGCTCGATACCAAATTAGACGCCCTGATTCAATCGTACACTAATCATGCACGCATAAGCGTGTACGATCAAGATCGGGGACTCACGGAAGATATCACAACACAACTCTAAAAACATAAATAAGTCATACAAGCATCATAATACAAGCCAGGGCCTCGAGGGCTCGAATACAAGTGCTCGAACATAGACGAGTCAGTGAAGCAACAATATCTCGAGTACTGAGACATAAGTAAACAAGTTTGCCTTAAGAAGGCTAGCACAAACTGGGATACAGATCAAAAGAGGCGCAGGCCTCCTGCCTAGGATCCTCCTAAACTACTCCTGGTCGTTGTCAGCGGCCTGCACGTAGTAGTAGGCACCTCCGGTGTAGTAGGAGTCATCGTCGACGGTGGCGTCTGGCTCCTGGGCTCCAGCATCTGGTTGCGACAACCAGGTAGAAGGGATAGGGGAAAAAGAAGGAGAAAGCAACCGTGAGTACTCATCCAAAGTACTCGCAAGCAAGGACCTACACTACATATGCATGGGTATATGTGTAAAGGGCCATATCGGTGGACTGAACTACAGCCAGAATAAGGGCGGTAGCTAGTCTTATCAAAGACTACGCTTCTGGCCACCTCCATCTTGCAGCATGTAGAAGAGAGTAGATGGTAAGTTCACCAAGTAGCATCACATAGCATAATCCTACCCGGCGATCCTCTCCTTGTTGCCCTGTTAGAGAGCGGTCACCGGGTTATATCTGGCACTTGGAAGGGTGTGTTTTATTAAGTATCCGGTTCTAGTTGTCATAAGGTCAAGGTACAACTCCAAGTCGCCCATTATCAAGATCACGACTATTCGAATAGATAAACTTCCCTGCAGGGGTGCAACACACAACGCAACACGCTCGATCCCATTTGGTCGGACACACTTTTCTGGGTCATGCCCGGCCGCGGAAGATCAACACGTCGCAGCCCCACCTAGGCTCAACAGAGAGGTCAGCACGCCAGTCTAAATCCTATGGCGCAGGGGTCTGGGCCCATCGCCCATTGCACATCTACACGTTGCAAGGGCGGCCGAAAGCAGACCTAGCCTAGCAGGCGTTCCAATCCAATCCGGCGCGCGCCGCTCAGTCGCTGACGTCAAAAAGAGCTTCGGCTGATACCACGACGTCGAGTGCCCATAACTGTTCCCGCGTAGTTGGTTAGTGCGTATAGACCAAATGGCCAGACTCAGATCAAATACCAAGATCTCGTTAAGCGTGTTAACTGAAGTATCCGCGAACGCCGACCAGGGCCAGGCCCACCTCTCGCCTAGGTGGTCTCAACCTGCCCTGTCGCTCCGCCACAAAGATCCACCCAGAGGGCCGTCGGGACAAAGGTCCTTTCAGCCCCCAATCCGTGAATCACTCGCGGGTGCTCCACGAGCCGACCCGACTTTAGTCACCACATGTATCATGTATAAAGTATATAGTATATACCCGTGATCACCTCCCGAGTGTAGGGCCACTGATGGAACACTAGCATCCTATACTAAGCAGTAGGATAGCAGGTAAGGGTAACAACTGTAGCAACAATGATAGGCTATGCATCAGAATAGGATTAACCAAAAGCAGTAACATGCTACACTACTCTAATGCAAGCAGTATAGAGAAGGAATAGGCGATATCTGGTGATCAAAGGGGGGCTTGCCTGGAAGCTCAGTCGAGAAGGAGGGGTCGTCAACACCGTAGTCGTATTGGGTAGCAGCGGCGTCGGTCTCGTAGTCTACCGGAGAGAAGAGGGGGAAGAAATAATAAATACGGAGCAAACAAAGCATCACAAAACATAACGAGGTAATACGCGGTGCCAGGGGTGATCTAGCGCAGGGATAAGTGATTCCGGCGAAGGGGGGAAACATCCGGGAAAGTATTCCCGGTGTTCCGCGTTTTCGGACAAATGAACCGGAGGGGGGAAATTGCGTGTTTGCTATGCTAGGGGTGTGTGGCGGATGAACAGACTGCGTATTCGAATTCGTCTCGTCGTCCTGAGCAACTTTCATGTACAAAGTTTTTCCATCCGAGCTACGGTTTATTTTATATTAATTTTAAAAGATTTAAATCATTTTAGGTTTTATTTTATTACTTTAATTCAACATTATCCAGAACAGTGTTTGCTGACGTCATGATGATGTCAGCATGACATCATCAGTCAACAGAGGTGTTTACTGGTCAAACTGACGTGTGGGTCCAGTGGGACCCACTTGTCATACACTATTAGGTTAATTAGGGTTTAGGTTAAATTAATTACTGTTTAATTAAACTAACATGTTAATTAGATTAATTAAATAGGATTAATTAACTTAATTAATTTAGTTAATTAATTAGTTAATGAATTAAATTTGTTTTTATTAGTATTTTTTAAACGTTCTGGGCGCTGGGGCCCGTTTGTCATAGGCCAGAGGGCCTTAGCGGGCACTGCCCTAGCGGGTGCGGGCGCCAGCCCGTGCGAGCGCTCGCCTAGACCATAGCGGGGCGACGATCGCCGCAGGATGCCGGAGTGGCGCGGTGCCGGAACGGCACGGTGAGGGGGCTGCAGTGGGCGAGGCCACCGGGCTGCGGGCGGGGCGCCAGCCAGGCGGTGGCAGTGGCCGGCAGGAGTAGCCGGCGGATGCGGTCATCGCCACGAGGTCAGCGGAGACGGGCCGACTAAGCCGGTTGGGCGGCCATGGTCGCGGCTCGAGCAGCGAAAGGCTGAACGACACGGGCAAGGCCGAGCGCAAGGACGGCAGCGGGCGCGACGCGGCGGAGCTTGGGCGGTCGAGCGGCGAGCAGCGTCTCGGCAGGCGAGGTGGGGCTCACAGGGGGTGGCACGCCGGGCCGGGCGGCGCGTGGCGAGCCCGACCCGACCGCTGGGAAGCACGGCGTTGCAGGGACTTCGGCTCGCGCTGGGCGCTGGCAAAGTCTGGAGGCCGCCATCGCGCTGGGATGTGAGCGCGGTGAGCGGGGGGAAGCGGAGGGAGGCGGGGCCTCACCGCGATTCGTAGGGATGGGGGCAGCGGGGGTCGAGGTGGAGAGACGGGGACGATGCGGCGAAGAGGATGCAGGCCGACGTTGGCGGAGGAGGCATGTTGGCGAGGACGTGCTCCGTCGAGGGCGAGGTGGCCACGTCGGCGTTGGAGATGACGAGCGGCGTCGGGCGGCTCAGGGGTCGAGCTCTCGATCTTGATCCAGATCGAGGGGGGAGTGGGCGACGAGGGGGGGGGTGTGCGGTCTGGGTGGGGTTAGGGTTACGGGGTCCAGGGGATAAGGGGAGTGGGCGAGGCCGGTTGGGCCGGCCTGGCTAACAGCTGGGCCGACTGGCCCAGTGGGGGGGGCTTCTCTCTTTTATTTTATTTTGTTTTCTGTTTTGCATTTTCTTTTATTTATTTCTCTTTTCTGTTTTACTTCATTTTAATGTATTTAGGCATTTTCTAAAAAGGTGTTTGCTGCACTATAATTACCTATGCCATTTTTTGCACTGCCAGAACATTTTTGTTTCAAAGTTTGAAGACATTTGTTTGTTTGCCATATTTTTAATTGATTTTTGAATTGGTTTGAACTAACGAAAGATTAGCAACAGTAATCGCGGATGACATGGCACCATTAGCATAGGTTCACTGTAGCATAATTATCCGGGCGTTACACAAATCAACTAACCCATGTCCGATAATCACGTGAGATGGGGTAGTTATCAATGGTGAACATCTCCATGTTGATCATATTCGACCATTCGGTCTCCTGTGTTCCGATGCCATGTCTGTACATGCTAGGGTCGTCAAGTTTAAGCCAAGTATTTTGCATGTGTAAAACTGGCTTACACATGTTGTATGCGGACATAGAGTCTATCACACTCGATCATCATGAGGTGCTTCGAAACGATGAACTTTTGCAATGGTGCATACTTAGGGAGAACACAATTTCTTGAAATTAAGTGAAGGGATCATCTTATAATGCTACCGTCGTCCTGAGCAAAATAAGATGCATAAAAAGATAAGCATCACATGCAATCAATATGTGACATGATATGGCCATTATCATCTCGTGCCTTTGATCTCCATCTGGAAAGCACCGGCATGATCTCCATCATCACTGGCATAACACCATGATCTCCGTCATCATGATCTCTAGCATTGTGTTTTCACGTGGTCGTCTTGTCAACTATTGCTTCTACAACTATTGCTAACGCTTAGTGATATAGTAAAGCAATTACATGGCGATTAATAAATTAAAGACAACCCTATGCTCCTGTCGGTTGCCCAAATCATCAACATGCAAGTCGTGAATCTATTACAAAACATTATCATCTCATACGTCAACATATACCACATCACGTTTTTTGGCCATACCACATCACAATAGGCCCTGCAAAAACAATTTAGACGTCCTCTACTTTGTTGTTGCAAATTTTATGTGGCTGCTATTGGCAACTAGCAAGAATTGTTCTTACCTACGCAAAGCCAAAACGGTGATAATCAAGTTGCCTTTTAACCTTCTACAAGGATCGCCTTCGTCAAATTAGATTCAACTAAAGTAGGAGAGACAGACACCCACTAGCCACCTTATGCAAAACAAGTCGGATGTCAGTCGGTAGAACCGGTCTCATGTGCGAGGACATGTAAAGTTGGTCTGAACTGCCGAATCCAAATAAGACAAGAGAGGTAAGCAGTTTGAGCATCAACGCCCACAACTCTTTGTGTTCTACTCATGCATATACATCTACGCATATACCTAGGTCATGATGCCACTGTTGGGGAATGAAGCATGAAAATCAAAAAAATTCATACGAACACCCAAGATCTATCTAGGAGAAGCATAGCAACGAGAGGGGAGAGTGTGTCTACGTACCCTCGTAGAATGTTAAGCCGAAGCGTATATCACATGGTTGACGTATTCGTACTCATCACGATCCAAACCGATGAAGTACCGAACGGATGGCACCTCCGCATTTAGGACACGCACGGCTCGATGACATATCCTCTTCCTTGATCCAGAAAGAGAGGGAGGAGAAGTAGATGGGATCACCGGCAGCATGACGGCGTGATGGCAATGGTGGTGGAGTGGTTCCGGCAGGGCTACACCAAGCGCTACCGAAACAATGAAGACAGAGGAGTTGCGAAGTAACGGGAGAGAGAGAGAGGGGGGGCCAAGGGCTTGTGTATCCTCTTGGGGGCGCCCCCTCCCCTCTATACATAGATGGAGGGGCGTGGTGAGCAGCCCTCCAGGCCCTAGGGGCGCACCAAGGGGGAGGAGTTGGGCTCCAAGTCCAATTCCGTCCTTTTCCATACACAAGTGGACTTTTCACCTCTCCCATGACACATGGGCCTTGAGGGACTTGTGCGTCTGGCCCAATAAGGCTAGGGTGCCTCTTCTTAGCCTATGCTAGCCCTTGGGACATGGTGGAAACCCTTGGTGGACTTTCGGACTCCTCCGGAAGTTTCCGGAACCTTCTGGAGCTTCCCAGTACAATACCGAAAAAACTAAAACTTTTTCCGGAACCATGAAAGCCACTTTCCATATATAAATCTTTACCTCTGGACCATTCCGGAGCTCCTCGTGATGTCCGGGATCTCATCCGGGACTCCGAGCAACATTCAGTCACCAACATGCATATTGCAATGTTACTCTAGCGTCACCGGACGTTAAGCGTGCGGACCCTATGGGTTCGAGAATCATGTAGACATGACCGAGACACCCCTTCGGCCAATAACCAATAGCGGAACCTGGATTCCCATATTGGTTACTATATATTCCATGAAGATATTTTATCGGTTGAACCATGATGTCAAGGATTCAGTATCCCATATGCAACTACCTTTGTCCGGCGATATGTTATTTGCCCAAAGATTCGATCGTCGGTATCTCCATACCTAGTTCAATCTCATAACCGACAAGTATCTTTACTTGTTCTGTAATGCAAGATCTCATGACTAATTCATTAGCCACATGGATTGCAAGCTCTATACGATGTTGTATTATCGAGAGGGCCCAAAGATATCTCTCCGTCATACGGAGTGACAAATCCCAGTCTCGATCCATGCCAACCCAACAGACACCTTTAGAGATATGTGTAGAGCATCTTTATGATCACCCAGTTATGAAGTGACGTTTGATAGCACACAAGGTATTCCTCCTATATCCGGGATTTGCATGATCTCATGGTCTTAGGAATAGATACTTGACATGAAGAAAGCTATAGCAATAAACTCAAGTGATACGATTGAATGCTAAGCTTATGATTGGGTCTTGTCCATGACATCATTCTCCTAATGACGTGATCCCTTTATCAAATGAGAACTTGGTTAGGAAACCTTAACCATATTTGATCAACGAGCTAGTCTAGTAGAGGCTCACTAGGGACATAGTATTTGTTTATGTATTCACACTTGTATCTAAGTTTCCGGTCAATACAATACTAGCATGCATAATAAACCTTTATCATGAACAAAGAAATATAATAATAACCAATTTATTATTGCCTCTATGGAATATTTCCAACATCTGGCGCCGTACCTTTTGCTTCATGGGCCGTGCATTGGGGCACCATGGCTAAGTGGTGTTCGGTCACCTCCCTCGGTACACCAAACATGTCTGATGCTGTCCAGGCGAACATATCAGAATTTGCCAGGAGGAAGGCGATGAGCGCGTCTTACTATTTGGGGGAGAGGCTGGCCTTGATGGTGAGGGAGGGGCCGAGCCACTGACGTCCAGTGACACCTTCGTCTCCATGCGAATCTTCGAGAACCGCAAGTTCTTCTTCGCGGGGGCGGCCTCAGAAGGCCCCGCTTCGTCTTCGCCTACCATGTACACAGTGGCGGCAGCCTTGTAGGTGTGCTCGAAGGTCTGCATGGCATCCTTCTCATCGTAGCGGACGGTGATGGTCCTGCTGCAGCCCGACATCTTGACTATGTTATCGGCGTGGTGGGTCACTGCGATGAACTTGGCGAGCATCGGGTAGCCGGAGATGCCAATGTGCGCCACATTAAAGTCAATGATCTTAGTGTGGTAGTTCTTGCTAGAGCCAAAGGTGACAGGGAGTCGCACTTGCCCGAGGGGCACCATGGAGCTGTCGATCACCCCCGAGAAGGGCCTCGTCGACATCAAGCGCCCGTAGGGCACCTAGAGCATCTCGAAGGTTTCCACAGAGATCACGTTGAGGTCAGCAGCGCCGTCGATGAGTGTCTTGGTGACTGCCACATTGTTGATGGTAGGTGTGCACAACAGAGGGGTGATGCTCAAGGACTTTGTAGACTTGGGACGGTTGCCGTAGTCGAAGCCAATGGGGTAGTGTGATTACTTGTGGGGCTTGGCGTCTGCAGGCTCCGAGAGGGCTACGTTCACCTCACGGGAGAACTGCTTGAAGTGGCAGTTGGATGGGGGAGCCCGAGCTCCGCCAAGGATGCATGCCACTTTGCAAGGCTCCTGGTAGCCCCCGGCGTCCTCCTCAAGCAGGTTGTCATTGTTCCTGTTGGGGCGCGACAGGGCCGCGTTGGCCTGCTGAGGTTGGTTTTTCCAACCCTAGCGGGAGTTGTTGTTGTCGTTGTCGCCATCCTTCCAGCGTCCACCCTTGCAGCTGTCGTTGCGGTCGCCGCGCTTCTCTTGCCGCTCATCACGAAGCAGCTTGAGCTCGTGGCAGTCTTTAGTGGCGTGGGAGTGCATGTTGTGGTAGGCATGTGATACGTCTCCACTGTATCTATAATTTATGAAGTATTCATGCCATGTTTACAACAATTTTATATGGTTTTGGTATTATCTGAATAGAACTAACCCGGACTAACGTTGTTTTCAACAAAATTACCGTGGTGTTGTTTTTTGTGCAGAAGTAAAAGTTCTCGGAATGGGTTGAAAATTTATGGTGATTTTTCATGGACCAAAAGAGACCCCTGAAGCACCGAAGCTTGGTCAGGAAGTGGACGAGGGAGCCACAAGCCTGGGGGCATGCCCCCCCCCCCCCGAGCTTGTGGGCCCCTCAGGCACCCCCTGGCATGAGACCGATGCCAAAAATTCCTATAAATACCCCAAACATCGAAAAGAACCCTAGATGAGAAGTTCCGCCGCACCGGAGGCCAGCACCAGAGGCCATCTTCTGTATCCATGGAAACTCAATCGGGACCCCGTCCTGGCACCCTGCCGGAGGGGGAAATCATCACCGGAGACCATCTTCATCATCCCGGCTAGTTCACCCTCGGGGTTGAGGGTATGTACCATTACCTATGTGTGATCTCTCTCTCTCTCATGTTCTTGATCCTTTTTGTAGTAAAGGACAGGCCAAACCGTTCTCTTATAATAAGCAAAGCGTTCTTGAGGACACACGGGAATTTCATCATGTTTATTTGATTCGCGTTCGTTACTTTGATAATTTGATATGTGGGCGGATCGATGCTTGGGTGTTGTTCTTACTTGAACAAGCCTCCCACTTATGATTACCCCCTTTCGCAAGCATCCACAACTATGAAAGAAGAATTAAGATAAATCTATCCATAGCATGAAACACATGGATCCAAATCAGCCCCTTACGAAATAGTGCATAAACTACGGTTTAAGCTTCTGTCACTCTAGCAACCCATCATCTAATAACTACTACACGATGCCTTCCCTTAGGCCCAAATATGGTAAAGTTTCATATAGTTGACATTCACATGACACCACTAAAGGAAGCAACAACATACACATCATCAAAATATCGAACGAATACTAAATTCACATGATTACTTATGACAAGACTTTCCCATGTCCTCAAGAACAAAAGTAACTACTCACAAATCATATTTATGCTCAAGATCAGAGGGGTATAAATAGCATCAAGGATATGAACATATAATCTTCCACCAAATAAACCAATTAGCATCAACTACAAGATGTAATCAACAACTAGCAACCCACAGGTACCAATTTGAGGTTTTGAGACAAAGATTGAATACAACAGATGAACTAGGGTTTGAGATGAGATGGTGCTGGTGAAGATGTTGATGAAAATTGGTACTCCCACAATGAGAGGATCATTGGTGATGACGATGGCTTCGATTTCCCCCTCCTGGAGGGAAGTTTCCCAGGAGGAATCTCTCTGCCAGAGAGCAAAAGTGCTCCTGTCCAGGTTATGCCTCGAGACGGCGGCGCTTCATCCCGAGACATTCCTTCTGATTTTTTCTAGGTCAAGTGGCACCATATAGGAGAATATGGGCCTTGGAGGCCTGCCAGGGGCGTCACAAGCTCGGGGGGGGGGGGGGCAGGGGGATAGGGCACGCCTCCCCAGCTTGTGGCTGCCTGGTGGGTCCCCCTCTGGTATTTCTTTCGCTAATAATTTTTATATATTCCAAAATAATTCTTTGTCAATTTTTAGCTCATTTGGAGTTGTTCAGAAAAGTGCCTCCGATATAGCCCTTTTCGGTCCAGGATTCCAGCTGCCAGCGATCTCCCTCTTCATTTGAAACTTGCAAAATAAGAGAGAAAAGGCATAAGAATTGTATTATAAAGTGAAATAATAGTCCATAATGCAGTAAATATCAACATAAAAACATGATGCAAAATGGACGTATCAAATCCTCAAGCTTAGACCTCGCTTGTCCTCAAGCGAAAGCCGAAACCGATAATCATGACCAGATGTTTAGAGAGAGAGAGAGAGGTGTACGTCAATAAAAATAAAATATGGACATGGAAGCATCATGGTCATTATCATAACAACTATATATCATCGTAAAACTTCTCATGCTAGAGTAACAATACATTCACAATCTAAAGTATGAAACATAAACTTCATTGGAAACTAACAAACTATGTTCTCAGTCATTGAAACAATCACAATCCATCATATTTTCAGAAAGAGTCCATGTAATAGCTTTGTTTATCAAGCTCACGTACTCAACCATCATATAGTATTCTATGATTGCTGACACTCAAGGCATATTTATAGAGCAAAAGTCTTATTCAGACACATAGAAAGATAGGGGCTTATGATTTCGCCTCCCAACTTATTTACCTCAAGGGTAATGTCAACAATAATAACTCATGATCACCTACATTCAACTGGATATATATGTCTGGATATATCTACCACACAATGCTTGCCACTAAAGAGTACATAAAGAGGAATAGGGATAAATACTAATGACTCTTACATAAAAGTAAATACTTGAAAGCAAATACATGAAAGTAAAAGATAGGCCCTTCACAGAGGGAAGCAGAGGTTGTCATGCGCCTTTTGATTTTGGATGCGCAAACTCTTAATGTAAAGGAACCTCACTTTATATTTCCCCTTGTGGTAGCAACCTTTATTATGCAGTCTATCACTTTTATTTCTTCACCATCACAAGATCATACAAAGCTTACTTTCCCTTACAATAAAAAATCATACATATTTATGATCAATTTTTATTGCTTTTGAACTGATGACAACTTAGTTGAAGGATCTTATTCAATCCATAGGTAGATATGGTGGACTCTCATGACATGAAACTAGGTTTAAGGGTTTTTGATGCACAAGTAGTATCTCTACTTAGTGTGATTTTTTGGCTAGCAAAAGATCCTAGACAAGCACCACATGTTAGAAGATCCATAACAATATAACTTCTATGTGAATGTAAACAACCATAACTCATTATGTTGTCTTCCTTGTCCAACGTCAACTAATTAATATAGAATATTTGATGGGGGCTCACAATCATAAAAGATGTCCAAGATAGTATATTTATATGTGAGACATCTCTTCCTTTATTACTTTTTCATGGATTGCACCAATGACCAATGCTATGCTTGTCAATTTCCAACAAATTTTGTCAACTATACTTCTTTTATCTGAAGTCATTACTCCCCATGGGAGTAGCATATGATCTTTTATTCTTTTATTTTCTATTGCTAAGATTGATGCAAGAAGGCAAAGCAAAACTCAAAATACTCTTCATTATATCTCGCACACGATTACATAGAAGATCACTAAGCAAGCACTCGCAAATAGATCATACTAAAATTTTATTCTTCTAAAACATAAAATAACTAAGGATTGAACTAAGATAGATAATGATGATAAAAGTGGTGGTGATACGATATGGGGCACCTCCCCAAGCTTGGCACAAGCCAAGGGAGTGCCCATACCCGTACTCAAGTCTCCTTCTTTGGTGATGGTAGTGATGATGAAGTAGTAGGATTGTCCTCTGGCTTCCAAAGCATAGAATCCCTATAATAAAAGGATGAACGTGTCTCCGGGGTCCTGAAATTTGTAGCTAAACTCATGCCTTTAAACCTAGCTTCATACTCAAAATTCTGATTTTGCAGATCATAGATTTGGGACTAAAGGAAGTCGATCATGTCATTGAGCCTGAAGATAGCGGCTCCAATCTCCTTGCTATCAAACTTGTGCTCACGGGTGAATTCGGTGATCATGGAGTGGTTAGCACTGAGTCCATGCTCCACTATACCCTGGCACTTGAAGATCTCCTGCTCCATAGCTTCCAGCCTAGCCTTCTCGCTTCCGGTCTTCTTACGCCCTTGAACGTCCCGGATGAGAAACACCCCTCATGCATCTGGATCTCCTGAGGGTGTTTCATGACCTCCAGGAGGTAATGGTTGATGACCTTCTAAAAGAACTTGTCCTTGGACGAGCTTAGAGGTGCCATAGCGATCTAGATCTGTCCGAATAACAGCATGAAACAAGAACAGAGGATATGTCTGCCATACGGTGGTGAAAACATCTGAAAGTATATATAAAGAATTTTTTTCTTGTAGGACAAGTAACATGGAAAAAAGGGAGTCGGGAAAGTCCACGAGGGGGCCAGAAGCCTGGGAGGCACGCCCAGGGGGGTAGGGCACACCCCTCGGGCTTGTCGCTCCCTTGTGCACTTTTCAGACTGTTTACTATTCCCCTGATTTTTTAAATATTCCAAAACGGACAAAAAGTATTTTTATGAAACTTTTGGAGCCGGTTTACTTACCGTACCACGTACCTACACCTTTTTTCAGGGCTGTGGAGCGTTCCGGAAGGTTTCCCTTATGTGCTCCTCCGGTGCCATAGTTTGGATAATATTAGTTTCAACATTAATGGGCGTACCTAAGATATAATGTTTAATTCTCTGCCCATTAAGCACCTTCGGATTAGTGCCTTCGGCGTTGTTTATCTTGATAGCTCCAGAACGATAAACTTCTTCAACGATATATGATCCTTCCCATTTAGAGAGAAGCTTTTCTGCAAAGAATATTAAATGAGAGTTGTATAATAAAACTTAATCTCCTACTTTGAATTCCGTCTTTTGGATTCTTCTATTGTGCCATATTTTAACCTTTTCCTTAAATAACTTAGCACTTTCATAGGCTTGCGCCCTCCATTCATCTAAAGAACTAATATCAAATAACTTCTTTTCACCGGCAAGTTTAAAATCGTAGTTAAGTTCTTTAATTGCCCAATATGCTTTATGTTCTAACTCAAGAGGTAAATGACATGCTTTTCCATAAACCATTTTATATGGATACATACCCATAGGATTCTTGTAAGCGGTTCTGTAAGCCCACAATGCATCATCTAGTTTGTTAGACCAATCCTTTCTAGATCTACTAACGGTTTTTGGCAATATTAGCCTTTTTTCTCTATTGCTCAATATTCAACTTGACCACTAGACTGGGGATGATAAGGTGATGCAATTCTATGGTTGACATCATATTTAGCAAGGAGTTTGCAGAATGCACCATGAATAAAATGTGAACCACAATCAGTCATTAAATATCTAGGGACTCCAAACCTCGGGAAAATAACTTCTTTAAGAATTTTAATAGATGTGTTATGATCAGCACTACTAGTTGGAATAGCTTCTACCCACCTAGTAACGTAATCAACAACAACTAGAATATGAGTATACCCATTACAGGAAGGGAAAGGTCCCATATAATCAAAGCCCCAAACATCAAATGGTTCAATAACAAGTGAATAATTCATAGGCATTTCCTGACGTCTACTAATGTTACCAATTCTTTGAAATTCATCACATGATAAGGCAAACTTACGTGCATCCTTGAAGAGAGTAGGCCAATAAAAACCAGATTGTAATACCTACGTGCAATTATGTCACTACTGCAGGATGCTGCTAATGCGACATTATGATCAGAGACCCTTCGACGAAACTGTGTGCGATGCAATAATTGCAAATGGTGGTGTAAAAAAACCGTCAAAAAGGTGCAAAACGTTTGTGATGATAGATGCATCAACCACGATTCAGATTTTGGTTGCGTAATGCGACTCAGAGCATACGGTTCGATTAAATTAACTGCTTATGCGATGAGGAGGAACAAAAGTAACGAGCTGCTAGATGAAGGTGTGTGCGATATGCAGCATACGCTTCACTCGGATGAATTGTTTGTGATTAGGCAACACAAAATAAACGGTTAGCCAGATCAAGGTGTGTGCGATATACGGCATGCGGTTCACTCGGATGAACTGTTTGCGTTGAGACAAGAGAACAGAAATGGTTCAATATAACAAGATGTGTGTGATACGCGGCAAACAGGTCTGTAATCAAAAATGTGCGCGAAGACCGATAGTAACACAGATGATTGCTTCTAATAAGACGTATGTGATATGCTCTGTCTACACAAAATCTACTGGCCATTGGGGGACGGGCGGTCATCCGGATACGCCATAAGGATGCGAAGAGGCATCCTATATGAGCAAGGACTAGCGTTTCCACCAGTAGCTCATGTAAGAGAACTCTCAAGTTAAGTGTGCTCAGGCTAGAGAAGCCATCAGATGGGTGACTGGATGGGAAGATGTTAAATTAACTGATAGGATGGGTCATATCTGTCAAATTAAATGACTGATATGACCCATCCCATGAGTTAATTTAACCTCGAGGTACTTGTTTTTTTTAACACATGTTAAAGAAGATCTACCGCATTACTTTTTGACAATGTGTGATACGTGGCATACAGTTGATCCATCTGACCTATTTGTGATGGAATAATCCATGTGTGTTCTGGGAAAATGTTGCTAGTGTACAACCATTTGCGATTGATGAATTCATCACCCGACGGGTTTCCTAGTGTGGTCCGTTTTCATCTCATCATCATCTACTTCTTGTGCTAGCTCGATGTTCCTTATATGCTAAGTTTCCATTAATTGATGGCGTTTTATGAACACGCCACCGTTTTCCGCCATTTCCTCACCTGTTTCCTGCCACCCTGCGATATTGCACATAAACCTAGGCGGCGCGCAACGGACGGAGACAACAAGCGCAGCCTGTAGCACATACACCTTTTCCAAGCATGCCAACCCACCAAAGCACTGCCTCTGCCATCAACCTCGTCGACGAGGAAAACCAGAAGGCGCCATGGCCCGTCAAGGCCACGGCGCTCCCCGGCAACGCGATGGACGACGCCGTGATGCGCGTCAGCGCCAGGGTTGAGCAGACCCTTGGCGCATGGCTCTTCAACATTGCGGATCAAGATAGGCATGCCAGCGCCGACAGGCTGTAGCTCGCCGCACAACATGATCGATAGCGTGCCGCAGAGTAAGCTAGGCGTGTCCGTGCCGATAGGCTATGGCTCGCCGCACGGCGAGACCGTTGGAGTGCCGCAGAGCGAGAGGCGCGGCGCGCCGCACAGGAAGAGCGGATCCATCGGTGCTTGCCTGCTGTCGACACGGTGCCGCAGCTGGGTACACGTCCCGTCAGTACCCCCATTCCTCTCCAAGAGTGGGCAGAGGCCCTCTGCGCCGTACTTGCACCAGAGGCCGGCCGCGCCATACTTACACCGAATGCCCGCCGCACCGTTCGCCTTGTCCGAAGCCCGGTCGATGCCAATGCGCTGGTCAGTAGGGTCGACCTCCTCCTTGGCCCAGGTGTCCACCTGGGCACAGTAGAGGAACATGGTCATCGTATCCTCGGTGGGCGATCTCCAATGAAATAGCCAACTTGGAGCTCGAGATCATGCTCCAGACGTACCGCGAGCATGTTGACCGCTTGGATGAACGCCTGCACAAGTTCAGGCAGAGCCAAGAGCTACCGTAGGCATGGGCTGCTGGTCATGGTCTCATGGACGCGTTTTGTTTTGTTGAGTCGTTTCGACGTGGATAGCTATGTATTCGCAGCAATCATAGTATTGCTCTGTTTCAATGTGTGTACTTTGTTTTCCGTTCTTATATGTTCTGTTTCATTGTGTGTATATACGCTTTCCATTTTGTATATGTGGATGATAACAACTAGATTCAAATTAGTATAGAAAAGTAGATAGAAAATGGATTTCATAATATATATATATATATATATTAATTGTTCATTAGTTCATCACATAATATATATATATATATGTTTTTATATATAATATCATCACATATATGTGATGATACTTAACTACTAGGTACAATGCATAAAATTGAAAATGAACAATACTAAAACTAATAATCCCTCCTGGGGCCAGTATTCCAGCAGCCCCTCGCCAGCAGCTCCCTAGTGCGCGGCGTCTTCCCAGTGCGGAGGGAGTACTCCACCTCCTCCGCCTCGCAGTGCTTGACGTACTAATCTGCCTCTTCCTGGTGGACGAGCGCGAATGATCTTGCTATTTCGTTGGGCGCCCACCGGAGCTCCTCGTCGGTGGCACGCTGGAGCTTATCGTCCCACCACCACGCAGCGACGAGGCGCCCAGTGCCTTTGACCTTCCTCGCGAAGTACCCGTCTTCGTACACCTCTTCCGCATGACGACGCGCCCGCCTCCAAAGCTCTGCCACCTCATTTTTCCAGGCGGCATGACGGGTTTCACAGGACGCCTGGTACCTGGCTTACTCCTCCGCCATCTCCTTCTTGAACGCCACTTGCCTGGCTTTCTCAGCCAGCGGCAGCGACTTCCACATCGAAAGATTGTACTGGCCCCAAAACCAATCCAAAGTTGGCGGTTTCGGCGCAACCTCGTCCGGCGGCGCGTAGGGGTCCTCGTTGTTGCTATTCGAGTGAGCGTCCTCGGTGGGCGGCGACTCCTCGGCGGTGCGTGGGCAGACAGGCGGCGCCATGGCAGAGATTTGAGAGAGAGAGGTGTACGTCAATAAAAATAAAATATGGACATGGAAGCATCATGGTCATTATCATAACAACTATATATCATCATAAAACTTCTCATGCTAGAGTAACAATACATTCACAATCTAAAGTATGAAACATAAACTTCATTGGAAACTTACAAACTATGTTCTCAGTCATTGAAACAATCACAATCCATCATATTTTCGTAAAAGAGTCCATGTAATAGCTTTGTTTATCAAGCTCACGTACTCAACCATCATATAGTATTCTATGATTGCTGACACTCAAGGCATATTTATAGAGCAAAAGTCTTATTCAGACACATAGAAAGATAGGGGCTTATGATTTCGCCTCCCAACTTATTTACCTCGGGGTAATGTCAACAATAATAACTCATGATCACCTACATTCAAGCTGGATATATATATGCGGATATATCTACCACACAATGCTTGCCACTAAAGAGTACATAAAGAGGAATAGGGATAAATACTAATGACTCTTACATAAAAGTAAATACTTGAAAGCAAATACATGAAAGTAAAAGATAGGCCCTTCACAGAGGGAAGCAGAGGTTGTCATGCGCCTTTTGATTTTTGATGCTAAACTCTTAATGTAAAGGAACCTCACTTTATATTTCCCTTGTGGTAGCAACCTTTATTATGCAGTCTATCACTTTTATTTCTTCACCATCACAAGATCATACAAAGCTTACTTTCCCTTACAATAAAAAATCATACATATTTATGATCAATTTTTATTGCTTTTGAACTGATGACAACTTAGTTGAAGGATCTTATTCAATCCATAGGTAGATATGGTGGACTCTCATGACATGAAACTAGGTCTAAGGGTTTTTGATGCACAAGTAGTATCTCTACTTAGTGCGATTTTTTGGCTGGCAAAAGATCCTAGACAAGCACCACATGTTAGAAGATCCATAACAATATAACTTCTATGTGAATGTAAACAACCATAACTCATTATGTTGTCTTCCTTGTCCAACGTCAACTAATTAATATAGAATATTTGATGGGGGCTCACAATCATAAAAGATGTCCAAGATAGTATATTTATATGTGAGACATCTCTTCCTTTATTACTTTTTCATGGATTGCACCAATGACCAATGCTATGCTTGTCAATTTCCAACAAATTTTGTCAACTATACTTCTTTTATCTGAAGTCATTACTCCCCATGGGAGTAGCATATGATCTTTTATTCTTTTATTTTCTATTGCTAAGATTGATGCAAGAAGGCAAAGCAAAACTCAAAATACTCTTCATTATATCTCGCACACGATTACATAGAAGATCACTAAGCAAGCACTCGCAAATAGATCATACTAAAATTTTATTCTTCTAAAACATAAAATAACTAAGGATTGAACTAAGATAGATAATGATGATAAAAGTGGTGGTGATACGATATGGGGGCACCTCCCCCAAGCTTGGCACAAGCCAAGGGGAGTGCCCATACCCGTGTACTCAAGTCTCCTTCTTTGGTGATGGTAGTGATGATGAAGTAGTAGGATTGTCCTCTGGCTTCCAAAGCATAGAATCCCTATAATAAAAGGATGAACGTGTCTCCGGGGTCCTGAAATTTGTAGCTAAACTCATGCCTTTAAACCTAGCTTCATACTCAAAATTCTGATTTTGCAGATCATAGATTTGGGACTAAAGGAAGTCGATCATGTCATTGAGCTCAAGATAGCGGCTCCAATCTCCTTGCTATCAAACTTGTGCTCACGGGTGAATTCGGTGATCATGGAGTGGTTAGCACTGAGTCCATGCTCCACTATACCCTGGCACTTGAAGATCTCCTGCTCCATAGCTTCCAGCCTAGCCTTCTCGCTTCCTGTCTTCTTACGCCCTTGAACGTCCCGGATGAGAAACACCCCTCATGCATCTGGATCTCCTGAGGGTGTTTCATGACCTCCAGGAGGTAATGGTTGATGACCTTCTAAAAGAACTTGTCCTTGGACGAGCTTGGAGGTGCCATAGCGATCTAGATCTGTCCGAATAACAGCATGAAACAAGAACAGAGGATATGTCTGCCATACGGTGGTGAAAACATCTGAAAGTATATATAAAGAATTTTTATCTTGTAGGACAAGTAACATGGAAAAAAGGGAGTCGGGAAAGTCCACGAGGGGGCCAGAAGCCTGGGAGGCACGCCCAGGGGGGTAGGGCACACCCCTCGGGCTTGTCGCTCCCTTGTGCACTTTTCAGACTGTTTACTATTCCCCTGATTTTTTAAATATTCCAAAATGGACAAAAAGTATTTTATGAAACTTTTGGAGCCGGTTTACTTACCGCACTACGTACCTACACCTTTTTGAGTGTGGAACGTTAGGAAGGTTTCCCTTATGTGCTCCTCCGGTGCCATAGTTTGGATAATATTAGTTTCAACATTAATGGGCGTACCTGATATATAATGTTTAATTCTCTGCCCATTAAGCACCTTCGGATTAGTGCCTTCGGCGTTGTTTATCTTGATAGCTCCAGAACGATAAACTTCTTCAACGATATATGATCCTTCCCATTTAGAGAGAAGCTTTTCTGCAAAGAATATTAAATGAGAGTTGTATAATAAAACTTAATCTCCTACTTTGAATTCCCGTCTTTTGGATTCTTCTATTGTGCCATATTTTAACCTTTTCCTTAAATAACTTAGCACTTTCATAGGCTTGCGTCCTCCATTCATCTAAAGAACTAATATCAAATAACTTCTTTTCACCGGCAAGTTTAAAATCGTAGTTAAGTTCTTTAATTGCCCAATATGCTTTATGTTCTAACTCAAGAGGTAAATGACATGCTTTTCCATAAACCATTTTATATGGATACATACCCATAGGATTCTTGTAAGCGGTTACGTAAGCCCACAATGCATCATCTAGTTTGTTAGACCAATCCTTTCTAGATCTACTAACGGTTTTTGGCAATATTAGCCTTTTTTCTCTATTGCTCAATATTCAACTTGACCACTAGACTGGGGATGATAAGGTGATGCAATTCTATGGTTGACATCATATTTAGCAAGGAGTTTGCAGAATGCACCATGAATAAAATGTGAACCACAATCAGTCATTAAATATCTAGGGACTCCAAACCTCGGGAAAATAACTTCTTTAAGAATTTTAATAGATGTGTTATGATCAGCACTACTAGTTGGAATAGCTTCTACCCACCTAGTAACGTAATCAACAACAACTAGAATATGAGTATACCCATTACAGGAAGGGAAAGGTCCAATATAATCAAAGCCCCAAACATCAAATGGTTCAATAACAAGTGAATAATTCATAGGCATTTCCTGACGTCTACTAATGTTACCAATTCTTTGAAATTCATCACATGATAAGGCAAACTTACGTGCATCCTTGAAGAGAGTAGGCCAATAAAAACCAGATTGTAATACCTTACGTGCAATTATGTCACTACTGCAGGATGCTGCTAATGCGACATTATGATCAGAGACCCTTCGACGAAACTGTGTGCGATGCAATAATTGCAAATGGTGGTGTAAAAAAACCGTCAAAAAGGTGCAAAACGTTTGTGATGATAGATGCATCAAACACGATTCAGATTTTGGTTGCGTGTGCGACTCAGAGCATACGGTTCAGTTAAATTAACTGTTTGCGATGAGGAGGAACAAAAGTAACGAGCTGCTAGATGAAGGTGTGTGCGATATGCAGCATACGCTTCACTCGGATGAATTGTTTGTGATTAGGCAACACAAAATAAACGGTTAGCCAGATCAAGGTGTGTGCGATATACGGCATGCGGTTCACTCGGATGAACTGTTTGCGTTGAGACAAGAGAACAGAAATGGTTCAATATAACAAGATGTGTGTGATACGCGGCAAACAGGTCTGTAATCAAAAATGTGTGCGAAGACCGATAATAAGACAGATGATTGCTTCTAATAAGACGTATGTGATATGCTCTGTCTACACAAAATCTACTGGCCATTGGGGGACGGGCGGTCATCCGGATACGCCATAAGGATGCGAAGAGGCATCCTATATGAGCAAGGACTAGCGTTTCCACCAGTAGCTCATGTAAGAGAACTCTCAAGTTAAGTGTGCTCAGGCTAGAGAAGCCATCAGATGGGTGACTGGATGGGAAGATGTTAAATTAACTGATAGGATGGGTCATATCTGTCAAATTAAATGACTGATATGACCCATCCCATGAGTTAATTTAACCTCGAGGTCCTTGTTTTTTTTAACACATGTTAAAGAAGATCTACCGCATTACTTTTTGACAATGTGTGATACGTGGCATACAGTTGATCCATCTGACCTATTTGTGATGGAATAAGCCATGTGTGTTCTGGGAAAATGTTGCTAGTGTACAACCATTTGCGATTGATGCATTCATCACCCGACGGGTTCCCTAGTGTGGTCCGTGTTCATCTCATCATCATCTACTTCTTGTGCTAGCTCGATGTTCCTTATATGCTAAGTTTCCATTAATTGATGGCGTTTTATGAACACGCCACCGTTTCCCGCCATTTCCTCACCTGTTTCCTGCCACCCTGCGATATTGCACATAAACCTAGGCGGCGCGCAACGCACGGAGACAACAAGCGCAGCCTGTAGCACATACACCTTTTCCAAGCATGCCAACCCACCAAAGCACTGCCTCTGCCATCAACCTCGTCGACGAGGAAAACCAGAAGGCGCCATGGCCCGTCAAGGCCACGGCGCTCCCCGGCAACGCGATGGACGACGCCGTGATGCGCGTCAGCGCCAGGGTTGAGCAGACCCTTGGCACATGGCTCTTCAACATTGCGGATCAAGATAGGCATGTCAGCGCCGACAGTTGTAGCTTCGCCGCACAACATGATCGATAGCGTGCCGCAGAGTAAGCTAGGCGTGTCCGTGCCGATAGGCTATGGCTCGCCGCACGGCGAGACCGTTGGAGTGCCGCAGAGCGAGAGGCGCGGCGCGCCGCACAGGAAGAGCGGATCCATCGGCGCTTGCCTGCTATCGACACGGTGCCTTAGCTGGGTACACGTCCCGTCAGTACCCCCATTCCTCTCCAAGAGTGGGCAGAGGCCCTTCGCGCCAGACTTTGCACACCGTAGGCCGCCGCCAGCTTACACTGAATGCCCGCCGCACCATTCGCCTTGTCCGAAGCCCGGTCGATGCCAATGCGGCTGGTCAGTAGGGTCGACCTCCTCCTTGGCCCAGGTGTCCACCTGGGCACAGTAGAGGAACATGGTCATCGTATCCTCGAGCTGGCGATCTCCAATGAAATAGCCAACTTGGAGCTCGAGATCGTGCTCCAGACGTACCGCGAGCATGTTGACCGCTTGGATGAACGCCTGCACAAGTTCAGGCAGAGCCAAGAGCTACCGTAGGCATGGGCTGCTGGTCATGGTCTCATGGACGCGTTTTGTTTTGTTGAGTCGTTTCGACGTGGATAGCTATGTATTCGCAGCAATCATAGTATTGCTCTGTTTCAATGTGTGTACTTTGTTTTCCGTTCTTATATGTTCTGTTTCATTGTGTGTATATACGCTTTCCATTTTGTATATGTGGATGATAACAACTAGATTCAAATTAGTATAGAAAAGTAGATAGAAAATGGATTTCATAATATATATATATATATTAATTGTTCATTAGTTCATCACATAATATATATATATATATATGTTTTTATATATAATATCATCACATATATGTGATGATACTTAACTACTAGGTACAATGCATAAAATTGAAAATGAACAATACTAAAACTAATAATCCCTCCTGGGGCCAGTATTCCAGCAGCCCCTACTTGGCCAGCTCCCTAGTGCTGGCGTCTTCCCGATCTTGGAGGGAGTACTCCACCTCCTCCGCCTCGCAGTGATTGACGTACTAATCTGCCTCTTCCTGGTGGACGAGCGCGAATGATCTTGCTATTTCGTTGGGCGCCCACCGGAGCTCCTCGTCGGTGGCACGCTGGAGCTTATCGTCCCACCTCCATGCAGCGACGAGGCGCCCAGTGCCTTTGACCTTCCTCGCGAAGTACCCGTCTTCGTACACCTCTTCCGCATGACGACGCTACGCCTCCAAAGCTACGCCACCTCATTTTTCCAGGCGGCATGACGGGTTTCACAGGACGCCTGGTACCTGGCTTACTCCTCCGCCATCTCCTTCTTGAACGCCACTTGCCTGCCTTTCTCAGCCAGCGGCAGCGACTTCCACATAGAAAGATTGTACTGGCCCCAAAACCAATCCAAAGTTGGCGGTTTCGGCGCAACCTCGTCCGGCGGCGCGTAGGGGTCCTCGTTGTTGCTATTCGAGTGAGCGTCCTCGGTGGGCGGCGACTCCTCGGCGGCGCGTGGGCAGACAGGCGGCGCCATGGCAGAGATTTGAGAGAGAGAGAGAGAGAGAGAGAGAGAGAGCGAGCAAAGGGAGGATGTAGATGAGAATGCAGCAGGACGACGTGAGCAAGTTAGTATTTATTGGTGGCAGGAATCTAGATCGATGGTACACACACCGGTCGCCGGAACTTACAAGCACTGTAGTTTGAATTACATACAATTCCTGCAGCAAAATCCGTGTGTGAACATAATAGCTGACGGTTTCCAATACAGAACCGTGTCTGATTAATGGCCCGCGAGATAGAGTGCCAATCGTGTGGGGGCTGGTTGTCTTGCCAGATCTTTACATTTTCTTTTTTGAATACCAGATATTTACATCGTTTGATTATTTTTTAACTCGCACACAAGTCACAAAAATATGATTTTTCAAACCGTTATGGTTAGCCGTTGCGTGTAGATGTAGTTCAAATTTGAATTACGGTCATTAAATGGCTAGAAAATCACTTCAATGTCTTTAAAAGGTCAAATGACCCCTAGAATTTTCCAAATTTTCACATGACAGTTGTAGTAGTGCATGTTAAACATAGAAAAAATTCAAGGCCGTAAGAGGAAGCTATGTCCTGTTCGTCATCAAACATGCATTGTTCCCTCTAGGAACCACGAGCCTTCTAGTGAGTTGCTCCGGTTTATGAGGGGTGTGTGTCCAAACTTTCGTCAAACAGGCCCATTTTTTTTACCACATCATCTTGGTGGCATGACATTACATCAAGCAGGGTTCATGTTTTTTTGATCATATTTTTAATTTTTTGGAATTAAAATGCCATGGCACTCCATGCATGTGCCCATACCGTGAGACCAATATGTTTGAAAATTCCTTCTAATTTACTGCACATGGAATTAACTCGCACACAAGTACACAAAAATATGATTTTTCAAACCGTTATGGTTAGCCGTTGCATGTAGATGTAGTTCAAATTGGAATTACGGTCATTAAATGGCTAGAAAATCACTTAAATGTCTTTAAAAGGTCAAATGACCCCTAAAATTTTCTAAATTTTCCCATGACAGTTGTAGTAGTGCACGTTAAACATAGAAAAAATTTGAAGGCCGTAAGAGGAAGCTATCTCCTGTTTGTCATCAAACATGCATTGTTCCCTCTCGGAACCACGAGCCTTCTAGTGAGTGATAACCTACAAGTATAGGGGATCACAACAGTTTTCGAGGGTAGAGTATTCAACCCAAATTTATTGATTCGACACAAGGGGAGCCAAAGAATATTCTCAAGTATTAGCAGTTGAGTTGCCAATTCAACCACACCTGGATAACTTAGTATCTGCAGCAAAGTATTTAGTAGCAAATTAGTATGGAAGTAACAATAACAGTGGCAAAGGTAATGTAACTAAGCAAAGAACGATATGTGAAAAGCTCGTCGGCATTGGATCGGTGATGGAGAATTATGCCGGATGCGATTATTCATGCAACAGTTATAACATAGGGTGACACAGAACTAGCTCCAATTCATCAATGTAATGTAGGCATGTATTCGAATATAGTCATACGTGCTTATGGAATAGAACTTGCATGACATCTTTTGTCCTACCCTCCCATGGCAGCGGGTCTGTTAGAAACTAAGGGATATTAAGGCCTCCTTTTAATAGAGTAATCTTGGACCAAAGCATTAACACTTCTTGAATACATGAACTCCTCAAACTACGGTCATCACCGGTAATGGTCCCGATTATTGTCACTTGGGGTTAACGGATCATAACACATAATAGGTGACTATAGACTTGCAAGATAGGATCCAGAACTCACATATATTCATGGAAACATAATAGGTTCAGATCTGAAATCATGGCACTTTCGGGCCCTAGTGACAAGCATTAAGCATAGCAAAGTCATAGCAACATCAATCTCAAAACATAGTGGATACTAGGGATCAAACCCTAACAAAACTAACTCGATTACATGATAAATCTCATCCAACCCATCACCGTCCAGCAAGTCTACGATGGAATTACTCATGCACGACGGTGAGCATCATGAAATTGGTGATGGAGGATGGTTGATGATGACGATGCCGACGGATTCCCCTCTCCGGAGCCCCGAATGGACCTCCAGATCAGCCCTCCCGAGAGAGATTAGGGCTTGGCGGTGGCTCCGTATCGTAGAACGTGATGAATCCTTCCCTCTGGCTTTTTTTCTCCCTGAACGTGAATATATAGAGTTGGAGTTGAGGTCGGTGGAGCACCAGGGGGTCCACGAGGCAGGGGGCGCGGCCAGGGGGGTAGGCGCGCCCCCACCCTCATGGACAGGGTGTGGGCCCCTGGCCTTGATTCTTTCGCTAGTATTTTTTATTATTTCCAAAAATAATCTCCATGAAGTTTCAGGTCATTTCGAGAACTTTTATTTCTGCACAAAAATAACACCATGGCAATTCTTTGAAAACAACGTCGATGCAGGTTAGTTCCATTCAAACCATGCAAGTTAGAGTCCAAAACAAGGGCAAATGTGTTTGGAAAAGTAGATACGACAGAGACGTATCAACTCCCCCAAGCTTAAACCTTTGATTTTCCTCAAGAAATTCAGTTGGTAAACTGAAAGTGATAAAGAAAAACTTCCACAAACTCTGTTTGCTCTTGTCGTTGTAAATATGTAAAGCCAGCATTCAAGTTTTCAGCAAAGATTATGAACTAACCATATTCACAATAACATTTAGGTCTCATGTTTACTCATATCAATGGCATAATCAACTAGCGAGCAATAATAATAAATCTCGGATGACAACACTTTCTCCAAACAATCATAATATGATATAACAAGATGGTATCTCGCTAGCCCTTTCTGAGACCGCAAAACATAAATGCAGAGCACCTTTAAAGATCAAGGACTGACTAAACATTGTAATTCATGGTAAAAGAGATCCAGTCATAGTCATACTCAATATAAATTAATAGTAATGGATGCAAATGACAGCGGTGCTCTCCAACTGGTGCTTTTTAGTAAGAGGGTGATGACTCAACATGAAAGCAAATAGATAGGCCCTTCGCAGAGGGAAGCAGGGATTTGTAGAGGTGCCAGAGCTCGATTTTGAAATAGAGATGAATAATATTTTGAGCGGCATACTTTCATTGTCAACATAACAACCGAGAGATCTTGATATCTTCCATGCTACACACATTATAGGAGGTTCCCAAACAGAATGGTAAAGTTTATACTCCCCCTCCACCAACAAACATCAGTCCATGGCTTGTCTGAAACAACGGGTGCCTCCAACTAACAACAATCCTGGGGGAGTTTTGTTTGCAATTATTTTGATTTGATTTGCTTAGAGCATGGGACTGGGCATCCCGGTGACCAGCCATTTTCTCGTGAGTGAGGAGCGGAGTCCACTCCTCTTGAGAATAACCCGTCTAGCATGGAAGATACAGACAACCCTAGTTGATACATGAGCTATTCGAGCATACAAAAAAGAATTTCATTTGAAGGTTTAGAGTTTGGCAGATACAAATTTACTTGGAACGGCAAGTAGATACCGCATATAGGAAGGTATGGTGGACTCATATGGAATAACTTTGGTGTTTATGGAAGTGGATTCACAAGCAGAATTCCCGATTAGTACAAGTGAAGGCTATAAAAAGACCGGAAGCGACCAACTAGAGAGCGACAAATCATGAACATGCATTAAAATTAATAAACATTGAGTGCAAGCATGTGTAGGATATAATCCACCATGAACATAAATATCGTGGAGGCTATGTTGATTTTGTTTCAACTACATGTGTGAACATGTGCCAAGTCAAGTCACTCGAATAATTCAAAGGAGGATACCATCCTATCATACCACATCACAACCATTTGAATAGCATGTTGGCACGCAAGGTAAACCATTATAAACTCCTAGCTAATTAAGCATGGCATAAGCAACTATAATCTCTAATTGTCATTACAAACATGTTTATTCATAATAGGCTGAATTAGGAACGATGAACTAATCATATTTACAAAAACAAGGGAGGCCGAGTTCATACCAGCTTCTCTCATCTCAAGCAGTTCATCATATATCGTCATTATTGCCTTTCACTTGCACGACTGAATGATGTGAATAATAATCGTGCATGTGCATTGGACTAAGCTGGAATCTGCAAGCATTCAATACAAAGGAGAAGACAAGATAATATGGGCTCTTGGTCAAATCAACAATAATGCATATAAGAGCCACTTCAACATTTTCATTATGGTCTTCTCCTCTCGACCCCCAAAGAAAAGAAAAGAAATAGAACTATTTACACGGGAAAGCTCCCAACAAGCAAAAGAAGGACAAGAAATCTTTGTGGGTTTTCTTTTGAATTATTACTACTACAAGCAAGAAAGTAAACTGGCTAAAAGCTACTACTAATTTTTTTGGTTTTTCTTAAGGTTTTTCAAACACACAAGAAGAAAGCTAGAAAAAGGAAAATAAACTAGCATGGATAGTACAATGAAAAAGTATGAACACCGACAACTAGAATTAGTGTGTGAACATGAATGTAATGTCGGTGAGAAATACGTACTTCCCCAAGCTTAGGCTTTTGGCCTAGGTTGGTCTTATAGCCACGGCTGGCCTGGTGGATATCCAAAGTTGTAATTGGGGTTTTACTATGAAGGAGCCTCGGGGTGCCACTGGCTGGCACCCTCCTCCGGATCCCACTGGTAAACAGACTATCGTGGAGGATCAAGTTGTGGTTCCGGCTCTGGCTCTGTAACTGATGTGGGGTTCTTGTAGGCATGCTATGCCTCCGGCTGAACAACATACTTGCTTGAAGATAAGTTAAACAAAGGAACATGCAAAGTAATAGTCTCAGGGTGATTTTTATCAAATAATATTCTGTATTTAAGCTCCTTTTTCTTGTTCTTAACAATAAAATCATGTGCTACCATACTATTATAGTCTAGAAAACAGAAGGCAGCACCTTTTCTTCTTCCTCATAATGCCTAATTGGTATGTTAAAGTGTGCAGCGAGGCGCGAGGCGAAGATACCTCACAGCATGGGACCTTTAGTACGGTTCAGATTTAACCGCTTGGCAACAATAGCGCCCATACTAAAAGTGTTATCACGGAACAAGGCATGGCACAAAATGATAATATCAGGGGCACTAAGGTTGCCACAGTTTCCGTGACCAATTAATCATCTACTAGCAAATATTGCAAAGTAACGTAGAACAGGAAAGTGTATGCTAGTAATTCTTGCATCGGAAACCTTCCTCATTTCCCCTATAGCAATTGTATCAATAAAACCTTCCACATCGTTACGATGTGGTTCCTCTACGCTGCCCGAAAAGGGCAACTTGCAAACCTTACAAAATTCATGAAGGGGCATCTCCTTATACTCATCATATAAATAAAAATCCACCGAAGGTGGTGACCTCCTAGCATGGAAATGAAAATTTTGCACAAAGATGTTAGTGAGTAGGAGATACTGTTCACGCTGGTCGCGGAGGAAGTCGGTGAGTCCTGCATTCTCAGCCATATCATAAAAATCATCATGAATTCCGGCTGCTCTCAAGAACTCATCACAAGGCCATTCACACGGCCGAACCTCCGCGGTGCGAGGGAGATTATATTTAGGCCTCTTATCTTCTTCACTTTTCTTATCCTTCGAGCTTCGGCTCGAAGAGCCCCTCAAAAATCTCTTCACCATTTTCTGAAAATTTCTGAATTTTTTAGTAACTTCAAATAAAGGTGAACCAAACTCAACAAAAATGATAGCAACTACTCCCACAAGTGCCTAGAGACTATATCATGCTTTAGAACTACTTGGGACCATAAAACTTTGACATGCAAGCTCAAGAACAGGGTCACCTAAGCAGCAAAAATTTGCAATAAATAAAGCACTAGAACAAAAACTAATTGGACCATTGGAGGAGTCACATACCAAAGAACAATCCCCCAAAGCAGTTTTGTGAGTGGAACTTTGAGCAAGGAGATCGAAAATGGTAGCAAGATGAGCTAGAACTCGTGCTTGAGCTGGTTGGTGATTTTTTGGGAGGAAGCAGTGTGTGGTGGCTGGAATAAGTGGAGGGGAGCCACCATGGGCCCACGAGGCAGGGGGGCGCACCCTAGACCCTCGTGGCTAGGTGCTTGCTCCCCCTGCTGTGTTCTCAATGCCAGATATTCTCAAATATTCCAGAAAAAATCATATTTCAATTTCAGGGCATTTGGAGAACTTTTATTTTCAGGGTATTTTTTATTGCACGGATAATTCAGAAAACTAACAGAAAATACTAATTTTGCTTTATTTAATCTAAATAACAGAAAGTAAGAGTAGGGTACAGAAGGTTGTGCTTTCTAACTTCATCCATCTCATGCTCATCAAAAGGAATCCACTAACAAGGTTGATCAAGTCTTGTTAACAAATTCATTCCGAGTTGCATGAAACCGGAGAATTTTCGAATAGCACTAGGTTACCTCAACGGGGATATGCACGTCCCCAATAATAAGAATATCATATTTCTTCTTGACAGTAGGAAGAGGAAATTCAAAACCTCCAAAAACAATCGATGGAATTGTTCCAATAGAGTTTATACTATGAACTTGAGGTTGTTTCCTCAGAAAATGTACAGTATGCTCATTACCATTAACCTGAAAAGTGACATTGCCTTTGTTGCAATCAATAACAGCCCCTGCAGTATTCAAAAAGGATCTTCCAAGAATAATAGACATACTATCGTCCTCGGGAATATCAAGAATAACAAAGTCCGTTAAAATAGTAACGTTTGCAACCACAACAGGCACATCCTCACAAATACCGATAGGTATAGCAGTTGATTTATCGGCCATTTGCAAAGATATTTTAGTAGGTGTCAACTTATTCAAATCAAGTCTATGATATAAAGAGACAGGCATAACACTAACACCGGCTCCAAGATCACATAAAGCAGTTCTAACATAGTTTCTTTTAATGGAACATGATATAGTTGGTACCCCTGGATCTCCAAGTTTCTTAGGTATTCCACCCTTAAAAGTATAATTAGCAAGCATGGTGGAAATTTCAGCTTCCACTATCTTTCTTTTATTTGTAACAATTTGTTTCATATACTTAGCATAAGGATACATCTTAAGCATATCAGTCAAACACATACGCAAAAAGATAGGTCTAATCATTTCAGCAAAGCGCTCAAAATCCTCATCATCCTTTTTCTTGGATGGTTTGGGAGGAAAATGCATGGGTTTCTGTACCCATGGTTCTCTTTCTTTACCGTGCTTCCTAGCAACAAAGTCTCTCTTATCATAACGTTGATTCTTTGATTGTGGGTTATCAAGATCAACAGCAGGTTCAATCTCTACACCATTGTCATTGCTAGGTTGAGCATCAACATGAACATCGTCATTAACATTATAACTAGTTCATGCCCATTACAAGATTGTGTTTCAGCATCAGAAATAGAGATATCATTGGGATTCTTAGATGTGTCAACAATAGGTTCACTAGAAGCATGCAAAGTCCTATCATTTTTCTTTTTCTTCTTTTTAGAAGGACTAGGTGCCTCAACATTAGTTCTCTGAGAATCTTGCTCAATCCTCTTAGGGTGGACCTCAGGATACAAAGGTTCCTGAGTCATTTTACCTCCTCTAGTTGCAACTCTAACAACAAAGTCAATTTTCTTATTATTTAATTCATTGAGCAAATCATTTTGAGCTTTGAGCACTTGTTCTACTTGAGTGGTAACCATAGAAGCATGTTTACTAATGAGTTTAAGTCCGCCTTTAACACTAGACATATAATCACTCAAGTGTTCAATCATATAAGCATTGCGTTTCAATTGTCTACCAAAATAAGCATTAAAATCTTCTTGCTTAACCATAAAATTATCAAACTCATCTAAGCATTGGCTGGCAAACTTAGTAGGCGGGATTTCAGCTTTATCATATCTATAAAGAGAATTTACCTTTACTACCTGTGTCGGGTTATCAAGACCATGTATTTCTTCAACAGGAGGTAAATTCTTAACATCTTCAGCTTTAATACCTTTCTCTTTCATAGATTTCTTTGCCTCTTGCATATCTTCAGGACTGAGAAATAGAATACCCCTTTTCTTCGGAGTTGGCTTAGGAGTTGGTTCAGGAAGTGTCCAATTATTTTCATTAGTCAACATATTATTCAATAGAATTTCAGCTTGATCGACAGTTCTTTCGCTGAAAACACAACCAGCACAACTATCCAGGTGGTCTCTGGAAGCATCGGTTAGTCCATTATAAAAGATATCAAGTATTTCATTTTTTTGAGAGGATGATCAGGCAAAGCATTAAGTAATTGGAGAAGCCTCCCCAAGCTTGTGGGAGACTCTCTTCTTCAATTTGCACAAAATTATATATTTCCTTAAAGCAGCTTGTTTCTTATGAGCGGGAAATATTTAGCAAAGAAGTAATAAATCATATCACGGGACTACACACACAACCAGGATCAAGAGAATTAAACCATATCTTAGCATCACCCTTTAATGAGAACGGAAATAATTTAAGGATATAGTAGTAGCGAGTTTTCTCATCATTAGTGAACAGGGTTGCTATATCATTTAATTTAGTAAAATGTGCCACAACAGTTTCAGATTCATAGCCATAGAAAGGATCAGATTCAACCAAAGTAATTATCTCAGTATCAACAGAGAAATCATAATCCTTATCAGTAACAAAAATAGGTGAAGTAGCAAAAGCAGGGTCATATTTCATTCTAGCATTCAAAGACTTTTCTTCCAGCTTAGCTAATAATTTCTTAATGTCACTCCTATCATTGCAAGCAAGAAAGTCTCTAGCAGTTTCTTCATCCATAACATAACCCTTAGGCACAACATGCAATTCATATCTAGGAGGAGAATGTTCATCATCACTTTCATCAATATTATCAGTTTCAATAATTTCATTCTCTCTGGCCCTAGCACGTTGTTCATCCAGAAATTCACCTAGTGGCACGGTAGTATCTAGCATAGAAGTAGTTTCATCATAAGTATCATGCATAGCAGAAGTGGCATCATAAATAACATGCGACATATCAGAATTAATAGCAGAAGCAGGTTTAGGTGTAGCAAGCTTACTCAGAACAGAAGGTGAATCAAGTGCAGAGCTAGATGGCAGTTCCTTACCCCCCCTCGTAGTTGAGGGATAAATTTTGGTTTTCTCGTCTTTCAAGTTCCTCATAGTGATCAGTAGATATAAATCCCAAGTGACTCAAATAATAGAGCTATGCTCCCCAACAACGGTGCCAGAAAATAGTCTTGATAATCCACAAGTATAGGGGATCTCAACGGTTTTCGAGGGTAGAGTATTCAACCCAAATTTATTGATTCGACACAAGGGGAGCCAAAGAATATTCTCAAGTATTAGCAGTTGAGTTTTCAATTCAACCACACTTGGATAACTTAGTATCTGCAGCAAAGTATTTAGTAGCAAAGTAGTATGGAAGTAACGGTAACAGTGGCAAAGGTAAGGTAACTAAGCAAAGAACAATATGTGAAAAGCTCGCATGCATTGGATCGGTGATGGAGAATTATGCCGGATGCGATTATTCATGCAACAGTTATAACATAGGGTGACACAGAACTAGCTCCAATTCATCAATGTAATGTAGGCATGTATTCCGAATATAGTCATACGTGCTTATGGAAAAGAACTTGCATGACATCTTTTGTCCTACCCTCCCGTGGCAGCGGGGTCCTGTTGGAAACTAAGGGATATGAAGGCCTCCTTTTAATAGAGTACCGGACCAAAGCATTAACACTTGGTGAATACATGAATTGCTCAAACTACGGCCATCACCGGTAATGGTCCTGATTATTATCACTTCGGGTTTAATGGATCATAACACATAATAGGTGACTATAGATTTGCAAGATAGGATCAAGAACTCACATATATTCATGGAAACATAATAGGTTCAGATCTGAAATCATGGCACTCGGGCCCTAGTGACAAGCATTAAGCATAGCAAAGTCATAGCAACATCAATCTCAAAACATAGTGGATACTAGGGATCAAACCCTAACAAAACTAACTCGATTACATGATAAATCTCATCCAGCCCATCACCGTCCAGCAAGCCTATGATGGAATTACTCACGCACGGCGGTGAGCATCATGAAATTGGTGATGGAGGATGGTTGATGATGACGATGGCGATGGATTCCGCTCTCCGGAGCCCCGAACAGACTCAAGATCAGCCCTCCCGAGAGAGATTAGGGCTTGGTGGCGGCTCCGTATCATAAAACGCGATGAATCCTTCCCTCTGGCTTTTTTCTCCCCGAACGTGAATATATAGAGTTGGGGTTGAGGTCGGTGGAGCACCAGGAGGCCCACGAGGCAGGGGGCGTGCCCAAGGGGGTAGGCGCGCCCCCACACTTGTGGACAGGGTGTGGGCCCCCTGGCCATGATAATTTCGCCAGTATTTTTTATTATTTCCAAAACTAATCTCCGCGAAGTTTCAGGTCATTCTGAGAACTTTTATTTCTACAAAAATATAACACCATGGCAATTCTGCTGAAAACAGCGTCAGTCTGGGTTAGTTCCATTCAAAACATGCAAGTTAGAGTCCAAACAAGGGCAAAAGTGTTGGGTAAAGTTGATACGACGGAGACGTTTCAATGAGTTGCTCTGGTTTGTGAGGGGTGTGTGTCAAAACTTTAGTAAAACAGGACAATTTTTTACCACATCATCTTGGTGGCATGACATTACATCAAGCAAGGTTTCATGTTTTTCTGATCATTTTTTAATTTTTTGGAATTAAAATGCCATGGCACTCCATGCATGTGCCCATGCCGTGAGACCAATATGTTTGAAAATTCCTTCCAATTTACTGCACATGGAATTAACTCGCACACAAGTAGAGAAATATGATTTTTTTTCAAACCGTTATGGTTAGCCGTTGCACGTAGATGTAGTTCAAATTTGAATTACAGTCATTAAATGGCTAGAAAATCACTTAAATATCTTTAAAAGGTCAAATCACCCCTGAAATTTTCCAAATTTTCACATGACAGTTGTATTAGTGCACGTTAAATGTAGAAAAAAATTGAAGGTCGTAAGAGGAAGCTATCTCCTGTTCGTCATCAAACATGCATTGTTCCCTCTTGGAACCACGAGCCTTCTAAGGATTTGCTCCGGTTTGTGAGGGGGGTGTGTCCAAACTTTCGTCAAACAGGAATATTTTTTTACCACATCATCTTGGTGGCATGACATTACATCAAGCAAGGTTTCATGTTTTTCTGATCATTTTTTAATTTTTTGGAATTAAATGCCATGGAACTCCATGCATGTGTCCATGCCGTGAGACCAATATGTTTGAAAGTTCCTTCTAATTTACTGCACATGGAATTAACTCGCACACAAGTACACAAATATGATTTTTCAAACCGTTATGGTTAGCCATTGCATGTAGATGTAGTTCAAATTTGAATTACAGTCATTAAATGGCTAGGAAATCACTTAAATGTCTTTAAAAGGTCAAATGACCCCTAAAATATTCCAAATTTTTACATGACAGTTGTATTAGTGCACATTAAATGTAGAAAAAAATTGAAGTCTGTAAGAGGAAGATATCTCCCGTTCGTCATCAAACATGCATTGTTCCCCCTCGGAATCACGAGCCTTCTAGTAAGTTACTCTGGTTTGTGCGGGGGGTGTGTCCAAACTTTCGTCAAACATGCCAATTTTTTTACCACATCATCATGGTGGCATGACATTACATCAAGCAAGGTTTCATGTTTTCTGATCATCTTTTAATATTTGGAATTAAAATGCCATGGCACTCCATGCATGTGTCCATGCCGTCAAACAAATATGTTTGAAAATTCTTTCTAATTTACTGCACATGGAATTAACTCGCAAACAAGTACACAAATATGATTTTTCAAACCGTTATGGTTAGCCGTTGCATGTAGATGTAGTTCAAATTTTAATTGCGGTCATGAAATGGCTAGATAATCACTTAAATGTCTTCAAAAGATCAAAT
Organism: Aegilops bicornis; assembly: GCA_021605145.1. NCBI lineage: Eukaryota > Viridiplantae > Streptophyta > Magnoliopsida > Poales > Poaceae > Aegilops > Aegilops bicornis. The sequence continues at coordinate 299,029,496 of CM038669.1, forward strand.
GACCCCTAGAATTTTCTAAATTTTGACATGGCAGTTGTAGTAGTGCATGTTATACGTAGAAAAAATTTGAAAGCCCTAAGAGGAAGCTATCTCCTGTTCGTCATCAAACATGCATTGTTCCCTCTCGAAACCACGAGCCTTCTAGTGAGTTGCTCCGATTTGTGAGGGGTGTGTGTCCAAACTTTCGTCAAACATGCCAATTTTTTACCACATCATCTTGGTGGCATGACATTTCATCAAGCAAGGTTTCATGTTTTTTTGATCATTTTTTAATTTTTGGAATTAAAATGCCATGGCACTCCGTGCATACATATGCATGTGTCCATGTCGTGAGACCACTATGTTTGAAAATTCCTTCTAATTTATTGCATATGGAATTAACTCGCACACAAGTACACTAATATGATTTTTCAAACCGTTATGGTTAGCCGTTGCATTTAGATGTAGTTCAAATTTGAATTACGGTCATTAAATGGCTAAAAATCACTTAAATGTCTTCAAAAGGTCAAATGACCCCTGGAATTTTCCAAATTTTCACATGACAATTGATTAGTGCACGTTACACGTAGAAACAAATTAAAGGCCGTAAGAGGAAGCTATCTCTCGTTCATCATGAAACATGCATTGTTCCCTCTCGGAACCACGAGCCTTCTAGTGAGTTGCTCCGGTTTGTGAGGGGTGTGTGTCCAAACTTTCGTCACACATGCCAAATTTTTTTACCACATCATCTTGATGGCATGACATTACATCAACTAAGGTTTCATGTGTTTCTGATATTTTTTTAAATTTTTTGGAATTTAAATGCCATGGCACTCCATGCTTAATTGTGTCATAGCCGTGAGACAAATATGTTTGAAAATTCCTTCTAATTTACTGCACATAGAATTAAATTGCACACAAGTACAAAAAATATGACTTTTCAAACCGTTATGGTTAGCTGTTGCATGTACATGTAGTTCAAATTTCAATTACGGTCATTAAATGGCTAGAAAATCACTTAATGTTTTAAAAGGTCAAATGACCCCTAAAATTTTCCAAAATTTGACATGACAGTTGTATTAGTACAACAAATTTTCTCGTACATTTAAAACACCATTCGTTGCCACTTTACTCCAAATTCATCTTTCACAGCTAATAAAAAATATCTACAACATCACACACAGTTGTTTTGTAGGAACCGTTTGTGATGAAAATATCTGGGTCTATTTAAGTCTTCCTCCTTAAGCTTCACCGGCTCGTCTGCTCTAGTGGCGGCAACCCTTGAATCCATGAACCTTGATCCCCATTCCTGCACCCCCTTCTTGCAAAGATGACGCCGTGGAAACGCTTCGTGGAGGCCCGTGACGAGCCCCCTCGCTTCGAGCGCTGCCTCCTGGCCGAGAGAGAGCGCTGCCGCCACGCCGAGAGTGCCGCCGCATCCGCATTGAGAGCGGTCGCTTCCGCCGAGAGGGCGTCTGCGGCAGCCGACAGGGCAGCTGTAGCAGCCGAGACGACTGCGGCTGCTGCTGCAACGGCGGCTGCAAATGCCGAGAGCGCTCGAGCTGCCGTCCGTGCCGCCGATGTCGCCCTGGCCCGGGTCGAGGCCATCCATGCCAAGATCGAGGATGCACACACCAAGATATTCCAAGCCACCTCGGAATCCAGCATGCAACCCATGTCCGAAAAGGCGGCGGTGGCCATGGAGCACCTGCTTCCTCATGAGGTCACCGAGCAGGAGCAGGAGATCCAGGAGGCGGCGGAGATCAAGGAGCACCGGGAGGAGGAGTTGCGCGTGGCCGAGGTCGAAGTAGAGAAGAGTCTGTCCATCGAGGAATCGGCGATGGAGTACCAACCCGAGCTCTGGTGCAGCCACTATTACGAGTACTACAACCTTGAGTGCGGCACCGAGGACGAGGACAAGGACGCGGTCGACTTCAGTAGGGGGGACGCGGAGTCCTGGCAATGACATGTCGCCAGGACAAGTCATCGACGTCTCATCTCATACCTGCGTGATGCATGAAATTTGGCGGCGGCGGATTTGTGAAAATTATGCATACTTAGGCTTTGTTTCTAATGTTGTTCTTTTGTTGGAGCAATGTTCAGGTCAACTGGCTATGTTTAATTACTAAAATAGCTCGATTCAGTAAGTGTGGTCTGTCTGCTGTACGCTCTTTTGTGTGCCCAAATTAGCAAGCAATGTTGAATTGTGCAATGACGTACCCGGGGAAATTTACACCAAAATTTGAATTATCAAACTCATCCCATGCGCGTAAAGCAGAAGAATCATTTGCGATGCACACAATCGTTGAAAGTGAATGGTCTGGTGGCACCGCGCGCTAAGTTTCCCTCCACATTTCCAAAATTTTGGCCTACCGCCAGAATATCTACCCTCGCCCCTCCCCCCTTCCCCACCCCTTTTCTCCCAGACCACAAGTCACATTTCCCATGTTTCCTCCTCCCTTCCTTCCTTCCTTCCTAAGCTATAGCCGCTTCCTCGCTTGCTTCCTCGCTCTCGCCGTCTCGCATCCTACCGTCGGGGTCGCTGTCGGTGTCAAAACCGGCCGATCTCAGGTAGGGGGTCCCGAACTGTGCGTCTGAGGATCAAAGGTAACAGGAGGCAGGGGACACGATGTATACCCAGGTTTGGGCCCTCTTAATGGACGTAATACCCTACTTCTTGCTTGATTGACTTTGATGAGTATAGGGGTTACAAGATTTGATCTACCTCGAGATCGTAATGGCTAAACCCTAGATGTCTAGTGTCGTGGAATTGTCACGGTAAATGTCCTAGTGTGAGGACTTAGTCGTGGAGCCATCGCAACGAGGTTATCTTAAAGGGGTTAAACGGGACAAAGGACACGAGGAATTTATACTGGTTCGGCCCCTTGCGGTGAAGGTAAAGGCCTAATCCAGTTTGAGGTGGTATTGCTAATGTTTCGATTACCAGGGAGCGATTGCGCTTGACCTAGCTTTCGATCTCTTCTCTCTTGCCCTAAGCCGCCGTCAGGTCGTCCCTTTATATACACAGGGTGACGCCCCGCGGCTTACAGAGTCTCGGCTGGCTCATAGACAACGTGTCCGGCCTGGTGACTAATTATACTTTGCCTTATAATACAAGTTATACATATAGGGTGGTTTACACTTATGGTCTTTAAGGCGCCTTTGTGTTTGGGCCCTTTAACTAGTCAGCTTCATGAACTGCCATCTACATCTTCATGGGCTTTGTCTTGATGAACCGCCATTAGGATAACCCAGCCCCTCCTGGGCGGGTCATACCCAATAGTCATATCCCCAACATTAGGCCCCATGTTGATTTGAACTTGTTCATGTCAATCTTCAAACACTTGGAAAAAAATCCTTCTTTGTTTGTTCTCATGAGATATTATAACCTACCATGACGTCATCTGTCATTAATTTTGCACAACACTCAACATATCTTAACAGATCCTTATATTTAATAACCACCCCAAAATCGAGGCGTTTCCATCGTCACGTATCCATTTTCTGGTCTCCTTGATTCCCGCGCATGCCACTTATCCTTTCAGCCTTATAAATAGGCCCAGGGGTCCCTTTCTTTTTCCTCCCTTGCCCCTTCATCCCTTTCTTCTTCCTCGCACCGCTCCAGTGCCCGAGCTCCACCATCATCCTCAACCTCAGCTACTACCTCGACATCGGCCGCTGCATCAACCTGATCTGTCCAGAGGTTGGTCCCGCGTCTCCGCCGCTTAACAGCTCAGGTAAGTTTCCCTCCTTCCCTTTCCTCTAGACCTCATTAGGGTTTCCTACAAGTTCATCAGAGTTCATCCTTGTTCTTCGCTGTAGATTGCAACTTTGATTCAGACTTAACACTCCTCTTGTACTGCGTCAGTCGTAATACTTGCCTTTGTTATTGGACCATCTCCTTTGCGTAAGAAAAACCAATCTGAACATATGAACTGTTCGAGCACCGTAATTTAGGTTGAAAATATTTTCCATTATCTGAAGTGTCGCAGATCCGAAATCTTAGTATCAATCTGTGAAACCCGTTTTCTTCAACGCTTAGTAAAATTCGCTCTTGATAGATCTTGAATATCATTGCTGTCATGGCGGCTTACATCACCAGTTATAATTTAGCAATATCACTACAAAAAAAGACACTTCTGTGATGATACGTGTTTGTCACAGTAGGTCACGTTTTCTGTCATGCATGTACATCCATGATGATTTTATGACAGAATCAATATAGTCATACTGTCTTTGTCAGAGAAGTGTTCCATGACATTACCAAAATTATCATCACGGAAGTGTCCACTTCCATGACGATAAATCGCGCGTCATGGAAGTGCTTTCGTCAAGGGTGACCGACACGTGGCATCCACCGTAACGGGTCGCTGTTAAGATATCGGGTCCGGTTTTGGATCCGATAACCCGCTAACGGCTCGGACCAATGAGGATTTTCCACGTGTAAAATTCTCATTGGCCGGAGGAAACACGTGTTGGCTCACCGTTGGGACAGATGGCATCCATTCATTGGATAGGAGGCGCCTATGTTACGTCGACACATGGCACGACCCAACAGAGGCCCATTCGGGTGAAAAGGCCAGCCCGTTTTACTTGGTCAAAAGGTAACGGGTCGGCCCACGGAAAGCCTGTTAATGGCCTGTTCGCATATAGCCCATTTATGGCCCGCTAACTCACGACCCATTATGGCCTATCGAAATTAAGCCTAGTAGCTTCATTTGGGCCGTCCAATATGATTCCAGCCCATTGTAACTTCCGATCCATGTATGGCCCATGATGTCTTTCGGCCCATACGAGGCCATTTGTAACTCTTGGACCACTAATTGCCCGTAGTGAATCTGGCCCGCGATGAACAATGTACCTCTTTATACCCATTAACGGCCCATTATTCCATTGGGTCGTTTCCAACCCATGTTATCTTTCGGCCTTCTCAGGGCCCATTTATTCTTGGTCTCATTTCTAGCATTCGGTTACTTACGGCCCATCATTGGCCTTTTCTGCTTGTGGGCCAAATTCAGCCCGCGGTTACAATCGGCCCGTTTGCGGCCCGTTAATCCGTTGGGCCGTTTTCATAACGTCATCAAATATGGCCGATTAACGACTGCCTGTTATTGTCGGCCCATGAACATATGATTCCAAATCTAGCCCGTTTACGGCCCATAATGCGGTCTGTTATTGGCACATGTTTGGCCTATCGATCATACGTCACGTAGAAGGCCCATTGATGCTATGGCCTGTAGAAGGCCCATTGATGCTACGGCCCGTAGAAGGCCCATTCTTTCTACGTCCCTAAGAAGGCCCATTGTTTCTACGGCCCGTAGGAGGCCCATGGTAACTACAGTAAATATATAGCGCAGGGTTATTGTGGCCTAGTTTTAAAAATAAGGTTATTGCAGCCACTAGCAAACTGCGGAAAAAGAACTGCACTAACTACAAGCAACCAAATAAACAAGACAACAAGGAAATAAATAAGCAAGCAACTTACGCTAGGCTATTACAGCTATTACACATATTACATCCACTAGGCATCAAAGTTCGCTACCAGAGAAAATATAGGGAACAAAGCAGCATATCACATACACTGGTCGTCAAAGTTGGGGACCAGTGCAAATAAACGCCGCAGCAAAACAAGTCCAGAGCTGAAACCACTTCAGAAGAGCTCAAGACACAATATCCTGGGTACCCATAATACTAGCAAGATGCTTAGCAAGCTTATTAACTTTCTCTTGTTTGGCGCTTAAATCCTCCAGCGCTTGCTGTTGCACAAGAAAGTATGCATCTGAATTCTCTGAGGACTTCCTCGGTCCTTGACTTCTTGCGGCAACCTGGTGATCGATGCCTTTCAGCTTGTACCGAGGCCGAAGAAGCCAAAGTGATTCAGCAGCAAGGTCAAGAGCTTGTGCCGGTGATGTGACGATGCTTCGAACACTACATCAACGCAGGACTGTGGGGTTTTCTCATTGTCTACAAGATCGTTTTTATCACCTTTCTTGTAGACCAAGAGGGTTGTCTCACTATCTTGAACCTTATCTGCATTACTTTCTCTACCATTGCATAGTGGGGGTGCTCTTCTCCAATATTCTGTTCGCATACTACAAGAGAAACAAGCAGACACATCACAGGTTTAGCATGTAGTATACCAAAATCATTTTGGTAAACCGGTTCAGTAGTAAGGTGGACAGGATAACAGCATGAAACAAACATATATCTATGTGCTATGGTCACTGTATTGTCCATATCATTCTAGTTTATGTTGCCAAATCAAGATGGAGACACAGTTCAACTCATATATTTTTAAGACACGGCAGCATAGACAGAATATAAGTGTGAGAAACTACACATCATTGGCAACACTTGTAATGTGCATCACATGAGAACATAACTGTTTATACAACTGAAACTGAAATCAACATAGAGCAAGAAGTTAGAACAACAATCCAGTTAAAGAAATAGGTTTAAAACATACCTGTTGCGCCATTGGAGTTTCAGTTGGATCCTTCAAATTCGAAAGTAGTCGGTATGAGTAAATACAGTGATGCAACAGCAAAGGAGTATGGACCATAGCTATGGAATCTGACCTGAGAATAGTTGCTCTTCTGCTTTAAATGTGGAGTTTGGGTTCGCTGTGGTGGTCTTCGTGCTTTGGGCACTGCAGTTGCTTTACAAATTGCTCGTGTGGGGGTACTCTGTGGTGGACATGGTGCTTTGTCAACTAGAAGTGGGTTACTATCTGCTGGGGTTGGGGTTAGATGGGTTGTAGCTGGTTCTCTGCCCTACTGTGTAAGTGTGCAGTCTGCAAGAGTGTCGATTATGTGTGGTGGGGCATATTTGTGGGCCAGTACAACCATAGTTCTATCTGCATCGATGGGTAGCACTGTCTTTTGTGAAGAACGGGTTTTTTCTCCCTTCGATGCTGCCATCACCCCCTCCAATTCAAATGGCTTATAAACAAGAAAAGAAAGTGAACGTACGGACATTGTATGATAGACAGATGTCGTAATTCACATATATGTTGTCTAACCAAACAGGACAGCATGACACAATTTCACATATATGATGCCTAACTAAACAGGATAGCATGACACAGTTTCAGATATATGATGGATAACTTAACAGGATATAATGGCATAATTCAACATATGATGAGTATCTAAATAGGATGACATAACAAAACTATATGATGTCTTTCTAAAATAGGTTGGGATGAAATAATTCACATAAATGTTGTCTAAGTATACAGGATGGCATGATATAATTGACATAATTGATTCATATAGTAAGCAGCTGGCACTCACCTGTATGATCTCTAAACTAAGGAGATGGAATTCAATATTGTGCATATGATGTCTAAACTAAGCAATGCAAGACACCATATGCATGATATGAGAAATATAAACATTGCAACTTAGAGCATACACCTCAGGTGGGGTATAGGATTGGTCATCTGTCTCTGAATCCTCCTCTGAGGAGCTCCCTGTAACCATCGAGATATATGCTTCAACAGGTACCATTGCCTGCTCTGAAGACCTTGTTTTCACTCCTGATTTTTCCATAACTGGCTCAAATGGCTGATACACATGAAGAGTAGTTCAATATACCCAGACTGTCGACAAATGGAATATGTAATGAAAAAAAAGATGGCATGAGATAATTCACATATATGATGCCAGGCTATATGGCGGTGCATAATTCACATATATGATAACTGGCTGAAAAACATGGCATTGCATAATTAACATATCTGATATAGAAAGCAAACAGGAGGTATTCACCCAAAGCATGTCTAAGGCATGGCAATGCAAGACACCATATGCATGATATGAGCAATATAACCTTGCCAAGTTAGAGCATGCACCTCGGGGGGGGGATACGACTGGTCATCTGTCTCTGAATCCTCCTCTGAGGAGCTATCTGTAACCAGCAAGAAATCTACATCGACATGTAGCATTTGCTTTCGGAAGACCTTGTTTTCCCTCCAGATTTTCCCATGACCGACTAAAATGGCTGATGCACAGGAAGAGTAGATGAATGTATAAACATTGTTGACCAATGGAATACATTATGAAAAAAAAATATGGCACGATACAATTCACATATACCATGACTGGCTAAACAGGATGGCATTGCATAATTCACGTATATGATGCCTGGCTAAAGAAGATGGCATTGCATAATTCCCATATACTCCCTCCGTTCCTAAATATTTGTCTTTTTAGAGATTTCAAATGGACTACTACATACAGATGTATATAGACATATTTTGGAGTGTAGATTCACTCATTTTTCTCCGTATGCAGTCACTTGTTGAAATCTCTTAAAAGACAAATATTTAGAAATGGTGGGAGTATGATATAGAAACCAAACAGGTGGCATTCACACAAAGAAAATCTAAACTAAGCTGATGACATATAAGATGAATAATGTAAGCAATGCGAGGCGCCATATGCATGATATGACCAACATCAGCATGCCAGGTTAGAGCAAACATCTCAGGTGGTAAATAGGAGTGGTCGGCTCCCTCTGAATCCCCATCTAAACAGTTATCTTCCTCTGGAATACAATCTGGAATGGCGGGAGGGGGGCCACTTCAGCCACCATGGAGCGGCGTCTGCATGACATTGTATTCCCACACAACGGTCTTCTCTTTTTCTCTACATGTTCAGTACGATTGTGTACAATAACTGACATGCATAATAAAAAATTAGTTAGATTTTGTAAGGCCTAAGAGGTGCATGCAGAAATCTAGACTGATGGTAGTAAACGAGTGGATAGATCCAAAACTAATGATAGCAGGTAGATTATAGCTTGAGTTTAAAAAGATAGACAATGGATCATCTACTGTTTGTTGCCCACCCAACATGAACCACATAGAAGACCCCAGATGAACCAGACAATAGACAGATACTATTCGTTGCTGCCTCGATATGAGATCCACGGGCATTTTAAAACTCAAGTTTGAACGATAAAGTAGCTAGTAATAATAACCGATGTATAACGTAAGCAAACACGAAAGACTGTGACCTCTCTTCTGGAACTGTGTAGTCCTCAGGTTCATGTGCTCAGCCAATGATGGTAATGCAGTTGGCGTGGTTGCCGGCAATGGGGAAGACGATCTGAGGCGGCGAAAGAAAGTTTGCAGGGGGAATCTTTGCTGCAGTGAACGCTTCTATCAATGGTGCACCTTAGGTGGGGTGGATGACAGCACGGCAGGAGCAGGACATAACACACAAAGTTTTCTTTGATGCCTATCTGAAAATGACGTAAATCTGTAAGGGCTCCTTAGAATTGGAGGGTTCTATAAATGCAGAGATAGGAAAAACACATGAATAGGATAGGAATGCACGTGCAAAGCGGAGCATTCCGAAATATAGGATTTCTGCGAACCTCGGTGTTTGGTTTACATGAATTGGAAGAACACAGGATTGGAGAAACGTGGTCAAATTAAAGTCAAACCATGTGAAAATGAAAAAATAATAATCTTATTATGATAGTAATGCAATTAGTCCTATTCTTCATGCATATTAATTTGAAAAGGACGTCCAACTGGATATTAAAATTCCTACCATTTTTCTTTGAAAGAGACATCAAAGGAAAAAATCCTCTAGTTTTGCTTTGCTCCACTCCTAACCAAATGCACGAATAGTAGTACCATAGTAGTTCCATAGAAAAGGATCCCTGCGGGATCGACATGAATGCAGAGTAACAAAGTGATGCAACAAGTGTACAACCTCTTTGGCATAGCCTTGTCGACCTCAGCATCATTGGGTTGGACGTGGATGATGGTGATGCTGGTGTGACTGTCGGAAGTGGGGAAGAAGATCTGAGGCCTCTAGAAATGGCGCTGAGGGTACTGCTCCGCTGTGATGGACGGTTCCGTCGTTGGAGCAGCTCCGGTGAGGTGTACAGCGGCGAGGCTAGAGCAAGACAAGACAGACAACGTTAATCTAAAGTGGGACTCTAATACCATCTGCAATAGATGATGTCAATACATCGCCAAAAAGTGCTAGATGTAAAATGCATTAGCCACGCCACGACCGCTCCGACAGATGTTGTAAATACTGTTTACTCTGAACTTAACTGAAGAAACTAAACTTTACAGTCGAAACTGAATTTTACTATTGAAACTGATTGAACTAGTAGAAGAGCATTGCAATAGATATTTAGGGCATTCGAGCACTAGTAGCAGAGAAGCAGTGATCTAAATCAGCAGACGCTCAAGCAGGGAACGCAATAGCAAAGAGCGACTCATGCAGCAGAACCGCGAGCGAGTGCTAATGCAGCAACTCCTGTAGCTGGTGGAGGTCTTGCAGCAGGAGCAGCAGCAGCGCGAGAGAGAGCAAGAGCAGAGCAACAGCACGAACGAGAGAAAGAGCGGAGCAGCAGCGCGACTGACAACAATATCAGAGAAGAGCAGCAGCACGAGCGAAGGCAAGAGTAGTGTAGTAGCACGACCGTCAGCAAGAACAGAGCCACAGCGCGAGCGAGAGCCGAAGCAGCTGTAGCTAGTGCCCATGTGGAAGTCGCCGTCGAGGAAGCCACAACATGGGGGAGAGACGCCGTGGATGAAGTGGCCGGCGACGGCGCCGGCGATGGAGACCTGCATTGGCTGCTCGGTATCGAGCACCGGCAGCCCCGGGAGATCGAATAAAAGATGAAATGCAGCCGTGAGTGTAGAACCTCCTTGGTGGCGCCGAGTTGGCCTCGGCTTTATCGGAGGAATTGGTGAGGGTGTTGCGGTTCCAGTGGGGCAGGTCAAGACGGTGCTGTGGGGATGGAGGTGGCGCGATAGACGAGGCGAACGTCGGGGCAGCTCCTTGGAGGTGGAGGACCGGGCGGCTGATCCGGCTGGACGACGAGATCGATGATGGATCCTCATCGGTGCGGTGGATGTGGGACGGCGATCTGTTGCCGTGGACGACATCGTTGGGGAAGAGTCTCCGGCTGGGCGGCGGTCGGGAGGCCGACAAAGGAGCGTGGGGTTTCATGGGTTTTGGCGGCCTTGGTGTACGAATGGGGGGGTGACGAAGGGGAAGGTAGGGGGAGCCATGGCTTAGGGACGCGCTTGTCCGAAATGTAGGGTAAGTTACCAGCATACTGATACGTCTCCAACGTATCTATAATTTATGAAGCATTCATGCTATTATATTATCCATCTTGGATGTTTATGGGCTTTATTAAACACTTTTATATCACTTTTGGGACTAACCTATTAACTCAGAGCCCAGTGCCAGTTCCTGTTTTTTTCCCTTGTTTCAGTGTTTCGAAGAAAAGGAATATCAAACGGAGTCCAAACGGAATGAAACCTTCGGGAGAGTTAATTTTGGAAAGAAAGCAACCCGGGAGACTTGGAGTGCACGTCAGGGGATCAACGAGGAATGCACGAGGCAGGGGGAGCGCCCACCCCCCTAGGCGCTCCCTCCACCCTCGTGGGCCCCTCGTGGCTCCCCTGACGTATTTCTTCCTCCTATATATACCAATATACCCTAAAACCATCGGGGAACAGAATAGATCGGGAGTTCCGCCGCAAGCCTCTCAGAGCCACCAAAACCAATCGGGACCTGTTTCCGCACCTGCCGGAGGGGGGAACCCTCACCTGTGGCCATCTTCATCATCCCGGCACTCTCCATGACGAGGAGGGAGTAGTTCACCCTCAGGGCTGAGGGTATGTACAGTAGCTATGTGTTTGATCTCTCTCTCTCTCTCTCTCTCTCTCTCTCTCTCTCTCGTGTTCTTGAGGTGATACGATCTTGATGTATCGCGAGCTTTGCTATTGTTGTTGGATCTTATGATGTTTTCCCCTCTACTCTCTTGTAATGGATTGAGTTTTCCCTTTGAAGTTATCTTATCGGATTGAGTCTTTAATGATTTGAGAACACTTGATGTATGTCTTGCGTGGGATAACCGTGGTGACAATGGGTTATTCTATTGATCCACTTGATGTATGTTTTGGTGATCAACTTGCGGGTTCCGCCCATGAACCTATGCATAGGGGTTGGCACACGTTTTCGTCTTGACTCTCCGGTAGAAACTTTGGGGCACTCTTTGAGGTTCTATGTGTTGGTTGAATAGATGAATCTGAGATTGTGTGATGCATATCATATAATCATACCCACGGATACTTGAGGTGACATTGGAGTATCTAGGTGACATTAGGGTTTTGGTTGATGTGTGTCTTAAGGTGTTATTTTACTACAAACTCTAGGGCTGTTTGTGACACTTATAGGAATAGCCCAATGGATTGATCGGAAAGAATAACTTTGAGGTGGTTTCGTACCCTACCATAATATTTTCGTTTGTTCTCCTCTATTAGTTACTTTGGAGTGACTCTTTTTTGCATGTTGAGGGATAGTTATATGATCCAATTATGTTATTATTGTTGAGAGAACTTGAACTAGTGAAAGTATGAACCCTAGGCCTTGTTTCCTACAAACCTCTTATCATTAGTTACCTTGCTGTTTTTATATTTTCAGATTATAAATACCCATATCTACCATCCATATTGCACTTGTATCACCATCTCTTCGCCGAACTAGTGCACCTATACAATTTACCATTGTATTGGTGTGTTGGGGACACTAGAGACTCTTTGTTATTTGGTTGCAGGGTTGTTTGAGAGAGACCATCTTCATCCTACGCCTCCCACGGATTGATAAACCTTAGGTCATCCACTTGAGGGAAATTTGCTACTGTCCTACAAACCTCTGCACTTGGAGGCACAACAACGTCTACAAGAAGAAGGTTGTGTAATAGACATCAAGCACTTTTCTGGCGCCGTTGCCGGGGAGGCTAGTTAAGCGGCACTCACACCCCGTCAACTAAGCTCTTTTCTGGCGCCGTTGCCGGGGAGGTGAGTGCTTGAAAGATATCTTTAGATCTTGCAATCGAAGCTTTTAGTTTCTTGTTTTAGCACTAGTTTCATTTATAAAAGAAAACTATAAAAAAATTGAATTGAGTTTACCTCATACGCTTCATCTTTTTAATGTCTTTCGTGAAAATGATGGGAAGGAAAATTGTGCTCAAGTACTAGAAGAAGAATTACATAGAATGCTTGGCATAAAATATGTGAATGATGAGCATGATTGCAATGTTGTTAGTATGAATTCCTTGAATATACATGATGCTAATGATATGCAAAGCCACAAGCTTGGGGAAGCTATGTTTGACGAAGATGATATTTTTTGTCCCCCAAGCTTTGATGAGCAAATTTACTATGTTTAAAGCATGTCTCCTATCTATGATGATTATAGTGATGACACATATGCTTTAAAGAACAATGATAACCATGAAACTTGTCATCTTGATCTTAATTTTCAATCACGTGATAGTTATTTTGTTGAGTTTTCTCCCACTATTGTTGATGAGGATAATTTTGCTTATGTGGAAATTAGTAAAATTTCTATGCAAGTAGATCATGAAAATAATGCTTTATGTGTTGGTTATATGGTTGAATTCATTCATGATGCTACTGAAAATTATTATGAGAGAGGATCATATGCTTCTACATATTGCAATAATATCAAGTTTCCTCTCTATGTGTTGAAATATTTGAAGTCATGCTTGTTTTGCCTTCCTATGCTAGTTGATTATTGATCCCATAAGTTGTTTGCTCACAAAACCCCTATGCATAGGAAGTGGGTTAGACATAAATGTGATAGTCATATTCTTCATTATGCTCTCTTTATGTTTCAATTCTTATCTTTTACGTGAGCATCATTGAAATCATCATGCCTAGCTAGGGGCGTTAAGCAATAGCGCTTGTTGGGAGGCAACCCAATTTTATTTTATTTTCTTGCTTTTTGGTTCTGTTTAGTCATAAATAATCCATCTAGCCTCTGGTTAGATGTGGTTTTATGTTTTAATTAGTGTTTGTGCCAAGTCGAACCTTTGGGAAGACTTGGGTGAAGTCTTTATGATCATGCTGTAAAAAACAGAAACTTTAGCGTTCACAAGATTAGCTTCAAATTTTTACTGGAGAGTTCTATTTAGTTGATTCTTTTTGCAGATGATTACTAGACAAATTCCTCAGGTCCACCAATTTATTTTAGAATTTTTGGAGTTCCAGAAGTTTGTGTTAGTTACAGATTACTACAGACTGTTCTGTTTTTGACAGATTCTGTTTTTCGTGTGTTGTTTGCTTATTTTAATGAATCTATGGATAGTAAAAGAGTTTATAAACCATAGAGAAGTTGGAATACAGTAGGTTTAAAACAAATATAAATAAGGAATGAGTTCATTACAGTACCTTGAAGTTGTGTTTTGTTTTCTTTCGCTAACGGAGCTCATGAGATTTTCTGTTAAGTTTTGTGTTGTGAAGTTTTCAAGTTTTGGGTAAAGATTCGATGGACTATGGAATAAGGAGTGGCAAGAGCCTAATCTTGGGGATGCCCAAGGCACCCCAAGGTAATATTCAAGGACAACCAAGAGCCTAAGCTTGGGGATGCCCCGGAAGAAATCCCCTCTTTCGTCTTCGTTCATCGGTAACTTTACTTGGAGCTATATTTTTATTCACCACATGATATGTGTTTTACTTGGAGCGTCAATTTTTTTTTAGTATTTGCTTGCTGTTATTTATAATAATGTTTTGCATCTCTAGTTTCAATAAAAATGTCGAGGATAGCTTTTACCATGCTTATTTTACAAGTCTACATGTTGCTGTTTCAAAACAGAAAGTTTACTGCTGTTGCAAAAATTCCCTAGAAAAGTCAGAATGTGATAAAATGTTGAAACCTTTTGCATATTAAGATCTGATAAATTTACTACAGTTGTAATTTTATTTTATAATTTTTGGAGTTAGGGAAGTATGATGAATCTTGCATTCTTTACAGACTGTACTGTTTTGACAGATTGCTGTTATGTTTGCATTGTTTGCATATGTTTGCTTGTTTAATGATTCTATTTGAGGATAGGAGTATTAAATATGCAGAGACATTTAGTATGCAATGTTGAATAATAATTTTAGTGATCTGTTACAGTATAAGATGATAAGATTTTGCATTGGTTTATACTAACTTATCTCACGAGTTCTTGTTGAGTTTGGTGTGGATGAAGCTTTCGAGATTTAGGAAACCGAGATATAAAAGGAATTAAGGAGACACAAAAGCTAAAGCTTGGGGATGCCCAAGGCACCCCAAGATATTATTTCAAGAAGTCTCAAGCATCTAAGCTTGGGGATGCCCCGGTAGGCATCCCACCTTTCTTCTTTGACAACTATCGGTTAGTATCGGTTGATCCTAAGTTTTTGCTTCTTCACATGATTTTTGCTATCCTTGAAATGTCATTTTATTTTGTTTTGCTTGCTGTTTGAATAATATCCCAAGATCTGAAATTCTTAAATGAAAGAGAGTCTTCACATAGCTACATAATTATTTAACTACTCATTGATCTTCACTTATATCTTTTTGGAGTAGTTTGTCATTTACTCGTGTTCTTCACTTATATCCTATGAGTAAATGGTTGAATGAATTGAATATCATAAATCTGAAATTATATATGTTTCATATGCTTATCCCATGGGGAGTAATGACTTTACATATAATAAGTAGAGGTGGTAAATTTTTTGAAGGTTAGCAAACGTTGTATTGGTCACTTGAACAATTCATGAAAGAATATTGAAGGAAGAGAGATTTCACATATAAATATAATATCTTGGACATCTTCTATGATTGTGATCCCCATTAATTATTTTCAAACCTGAGCAAATTAGTTGAAGTTGGACAAGGAAGACAACATAATGAGTTATGCTTGGGAATATTTGTATAGAAGTTATATTGTTTTGGATCCTCTAACATGTGGTGCTTGCTATTTAGAATCCTTTGCTAGCCAAAATATCTGTACTAAGCGGGAATACTGCTTGTGCATCCAAATTCCTTGAACCAAGTTCATTCCATGAGTGTCCACCATACCTACCTATATGCGGTATTTACCTGCCGTTCCAAGTAAATTTGCATGTGCCAAACTCTAAACCTTCAAATAATAATCTGTTTTGTATGCCCGAATCGCTCTTGTAGCGACTAGGGGCTAGCAATATCTTCCATGCTAGGTGGGTTATTCTCACGATGAGTGGAGTCCGCTCATCATTCACGAGAAATTGGTTGGTAATTGGGATGCCCAGTCCGATGATCAAAAGATCGAAATCAAATCAAAAATAATTGCAAACAAAACTCCCCCAGGATTGATGTTAGTTGGAGGCACCCGTTGTTTCGGGCAAGCCATGGATTGATGATTGTTGGTGGAGGGGGAGTAAAAATCTTTACCTTTCTGTTTGGGAACCACCTATAATGTATGTAGTATGGAAGATATTGGGAACTCTTGGTCGTTATGTTGACAATGAAAGCATACCTCTCAAAATTATTTTCATCTATGTTTTTGCTTCGAAGCTCCGCACCTCTGCAAATCCCTGCTTCCCTCTGCGAAGGGCCTATCTTTTACTTTTATGCAAGAGTCAATAGTATTCCTTCTCATTCCAACCTACTCTTTAGTTGGCAAGCATCATGTGATGGAAATATCTAAACATATATGGCCATTCAAATATATTTGAGCATGAATTATTACTGTTGACATTACCCTTAAGGTAAAAGGTTGGGAGGCGGAACATTAAGCCCCTATCTTTCTCTGTGTTCGATGAATACTATTTGTTCCAAAAATATGCTTTGAGTGGTAGCAATCATGGAAGACTAAATGATAGTTGAGTATGTGAAGTCTGCGGAATCAAAGCTCTGACATAGACTCTTCCTGAAAATAAGATGAATTGCAATTGTTTGATGACTGAGAACATAGTTTGATAGTTTTCAAGAAAGTTAAGATCTATACTTTAACATGTGAATAGTTTTGTTACTTGATCATGAAAAGTTCTATGAGTTGACTACTGTTATGACATATAATGATGCTAGAAAAGGTGATTGAAATTATCATTGATCAAACTTATGCACCTGCTAGCATTCACACTTCATAAATTATTTCTTTTATCATTTACCTACTCGAGGATGAGCATGAATTAAGCTTGGGGATGCTGATACGTCTCCAACGTATCTATAATTTATGAAGTATTCATGCTATTATATTATCCATCTTGGATGTTTATGGGCTTCATTAAACAGTTCTATATCACTTTTGGGACTAACCTATTAACCCAGAGCCCAAAGTGCAGCCTCGCTTTTTCCCTTGTTTCAGTGTTTCGAAGAAAAGGAATATCAAGCGGAGTCCAAACGGAATGAAACCTTCGGGAGAGTTATTTTTGGAAAGAAAGCAATCCAGGAGACTTGGAGTGCACGTCAGGGGATCAACGAGGAAGGCACGAGGCAGGGGGGCGTGCCCACCCCCCGGGCACGCCCTCCACCCTCGTGGGCCCCTCGTGGCTCCCCTGACGTATTTCTTCCTCCTATATATACCAATATACCCTAAAACCATCGGGGAACAGAATAGATCGGGAGTTCCGCCGCCGCAAGCCTCTGTAGCCACCAAAAACCAATCGAGACCCTGTTCTGGCACCCTGCCGGAGGGGGGAATCCTCACCGGTGGCCATCTTCGTCATCCGGGCGCTCCCCATGACGAGGAGGGAGTAGTTCACCCTCGGGGCTGAGGGTATGTACCAGTAGCTATGTGTTTGATCTCTCTCTCTCGTGTTCTTGAGGTGATACAATCTTGATGTATCGCGAGCTTTGCTATTGTGGTTGGATCTTATGATGTTTCTCCCCCTCTACTCTCTTGTAATGGATTGAGTTTTCCCTTTGAAGTTATCTTATCGGATTGAGTCTTTAATTATTTGAGAACACTTGATGTATGTCTTATGGGATAACCGTGGTGACAATGGGTTATTCTATTGATCCACTTGATGTATGTTTTGGTGATCAACTTGCGGGTTCCGCCCATGAACCTATGCATAGGGGTTGGCACACGTTTTCGTCTTGAATCTCCGGTAGAAACTTTGGGGCACTCTTTGAGGTTCTATGTGTTGGTTGAACAGATGAATCTGAGATTGTGTGATGCATATCATATAATCATACCCACAGATACTTGAGATGACATTGGAGTATCTAGGTGACATTAGAGTTTTGGTTGATGTGTGTCTTAAGGTGTTATTTTACTACGAACTCTAGGGCTGTTTGTGACACTTATAGGAATATCCCAATGGATTGATCGGAAAGAATAACTTTGAGGTGGTTTCGTACCCTACCATAATCTCTTCGTTTGTTCTCCGCTATTAGTTACTTTGGAGTGACTCTTTGTTGCATGTTGAGGGATAGTTATATGATCCAATTATGTTATTATTGTTGAGAGAACTTGCACTAGTGAAAGTATTAACCCTAGGCCTTGTTTCCTAGCATTGCAATACCGTTTACGCTCACTTTTATCATTAGTTACCTTGCTGTTTTTATATTTTCAGATTACAAATACCCATATCTACCATCCATATTGCACTTGTATCACCATCTCTTCGCCGAACTAGTGCACCTATACAATTTACCATTGTATTGGGTGTGTTGGGGACACAAGAGACTCTTTGTTATTTGGTTGCAGGGTTGTTTGAGAGAGACCATCTTCATCCTACGCCTCCCACGGATTGATAAACCTTAGGTCATCCCCTTGAGGGAAATTTTCTACTGTCCTACAAACCTCTGCACTTGGAGGCCCAACAACGTTTACAAGTTGTGTAATAGACATCACATACCCCCACCGGTGTTGACACCGTGACGTTGAACCGGCATTTCCAGCTGAGGGGTAGAAGGGGGATTTCGCGTGTCTGGGCTGCGGGGCCGATTTTGGATGAGGAGGGAGTTTTCGCGCGCGTCAAAATTTCGGGATAACAAGGCACGGCGCGGGTTGAAGAGGCGGGAGTTTCAAAGCAGATAAGACAAAAGGTACTCGAGCTTGAAAATTTCGGGATAATAAGGTGCGGATTCCTTGTTCGGCAGAACAAACATAACGTGTACAAAAAAAAATCATACAAGACACAAGAGAGTCATGTGCCCTTTTACTATATTGCTATAAATGTCATTGAAAAAACTACAAGAAAAATGTAAAGAAATCGGGAGAACAAGATTACCCTGTACAGTACCAAATCGATTCGCACTTCCCTCAACAACAAAAAACAAATCAATTCCCACCAAAAGAAAGAGTCATGTCCCTTTTTATATGATTACAAATGCTAGGATCTCGAATTTCAATTTTTGAATCCACGTTATGTTGAATTCGAATATATCGTTAGGTGACCTTGCAGTTTATAATGGACGTAGTCCTACATTTTGATCTTCCATCATATATGAACATTTTACTCCACCCTATGAACATATATATTGTCGTCTACCATATGGAGTAAATTTGAATCCATTTTCCTTATTTGAATACGATTGTTGTCAAGTTATACAATCATTTAAATATTATCTTGATAACAAAAAACATGCATATAGCAGTAATCATATTACACTATAAACTACATGTGACATACGATCTCCAATTCAAATATTTGTATCCATTTTATGTTGAATGCAAATCAGAGTACATTGGTCTAGGTGGCGAGATGCTCGGGATAATCTAAACCCTATTTTCATATGTATATAATTCTTGGCTGAATTCGGACAAGTTTTGGTATAAGCTTCTTGCAAAACCGGAGATTCTCTCAACAATCCTCGTGGTTCCGAGAGGGAACGTGTCACCATTGTGTGCGAAACGATATACACTGCCTCCCCCCATTTCTTTACAGAGGCAACATAGAACTATATGAATGCCCTGTTAAATTTTGGAATTATTCCGGGTTCGTTTGGCCTTTTTTGTACATTAATTGAGTTTTTGAACATTTAATGTGCATAATCCAAATTTGAGCTGCAAGCACATGCTCCGGTGCACCAAAGTTGGTTGAAAAATCACACGTGTGTACTTGGGTGAATTTCTAGGTCCCATGCAAGAAATGGGAATGAAATTCAAACATCTCAAGCGCCGTGGACTCGGCCGAGAACATCGAGAAACTTGGTTTTTAAATTCATGTAAATCCAAAACTTGCTTGGAAATCATGAAACTTGGCATGCTGTCATATCATGGCACTAACATGCTGTGGTAAAATATTGGGCATATTTGGAACAAATTTTGGTATAAGCTTCTGTCAAGAAGGCTCGTGGTTCTGAGGGGGAACATGTCACCTTTGAGTGTGAAACGATATACTTTGCCCCCCCCCCTTGAGTTTCTTTACAGAGGCAACATAGAACTACATGAGTGCCCTATTAAAATTTGGAATTATTCCGGGTTCGTTTGGCCTTTTTTACACATTAATTCAGTTTTTGGTCATTTAATGTGCATAATTCAAATTTGAACTACAAGCACATGCTCCCGTGCACCAAAGTTGGTTGAAAAATCACATGTGTGTCCTCGGGTGAATTTCAAGGTCCCGTGCAAGAAATGGGAATGAAATTCAAACACATGGGCATCATGGCTCGGCCGAGAACATTGATAAACTTGGTTTTAAAATTCTTGTAAATCCAAAACACGCCTGAAAATCATGAAACTTGGCATGTTGTCATGTCATGGTACTACCATGCCATGGTAAAAAATGGCCGAATAGGAACAAATTTTGGTATAAGCTTCTTGCAAACCGGTGCTTCTCTCAAGAAGGCTTGTGGTTCTGAGAGGGAACGTGTCACCTTTGAGTGCGAAACAATATACGCTGCCCCCCTTCAGTTTCTTTAAAGAGGCAACATAGAACTACATGAGTGGCGTGTTAAATTTTGGAACTATACCGGGTTTGTTTGGCCTTTTTATACATTAATTGATTTTCTGGTCATTTAATGTGCATAATTCAAATTTGAACTACAAGCACATGCTCCCGTGCACCAAAGTTGGTTGAAAAATCACATGTGTGTCCTCGGTTGAATTTCTAGGTCCCATGCAAGAAATGGGAATGAAATTCAAACATCTGGGCATCGTGGCTCGGCCGAGAACATTGAGAAACTTGGTTTTAAAATTCTTGTAAATCCAAAACACACATGAAAATCATGAAACTTGGCATAGTGTCATGTTATGGTACTACCATGTTGTGGTAAAAAAATTGGCCGAACAGGAACAAGTTTTGGTATAAGCTTCTTGCAAACCGGAGCTTCTCTCAAGAAGGTTCGTGGTTCTGAGAGGGAACGTGTCGTGGAATTGTCACGGCAGATGTCCTCGTGCAAGGACTTAGTCGTGGAGCCATCGCAACTAGGAAGCTTAAAGGGGTTAATCGGGACAAAGGACACGAGAGGTTTTATACTAGTTCGGCCCCTTGCGGAGAAGGAAAGCCTATGTCTAGTTGGGTTGGTATTGTTTGATGTTTCGATGACTAGGGAGAGGAATACGCTATGCCCGACTTTTGATGGGTTGTTTCTTGCCCTAAGCCGCCAGCAGGTCGTCTCCTTATATACACGGGTTGACGCCCTGCGGCTTACAGAGTCCCGGCCGGCTTATAGACAGTATCCGGCTCGGTGACTAGTTAAATCTACCTTACGATACAACTCATGCCATTGTGGCGGTTTACTACAATGGGCCTTAAGTCGCCTGTGGGCCTTAGGCCCTTTATTGAACCGCCATCTTCATGCTTGGTCTTGGGCTTCTTTCTGGTGAATCTTCTTTGCATAACCCAGCCCCTCCTGGGCGGCTTACACAAATAGTTATATCCCCAACATTAGGCCCCAGATTTATTTGAACCTGTTCATGTCAATCTTAAAATACCTTTAAGGAATAAATTTTTAGTCTTCTGACTATGCAGAAGGTTTTATTTAACCCGCCATGATGTCACCTTCTGGATCCGCGTTAACCCGGCGTGACATCATCCTTTCTTAAATTCCTTTTTTATTCCGTCGTATCCTTCAACGGATCTCTGCTTTATTGACTGTTCCGAAAATCGAGGCGTCGGGGCCGCTTAGATAATAATTGTTATGTCCTCGTTTCCCGCGCCGTCTCTCCTATCTTCTCCTTATAAATAGGTGCGACCTAGGTCTCCCATTCTCCTCCTTTCAATAGTCTTCTTCCTCTTGCCTCCTCTCGAGCTCCGCCGCCGCCGCTGTCGAGGTCCCTGTCTTCACCGTCTCAGGCTGCTGCAATAACCTGGTTGGATCAGAGAAACGCGACGAACCTTCGCAGCTCATCCAGATCCGTAAGTTCCTTTCCCTTCCTTGCTTAGGTCCACATTAAAGCTTCTTCGAGTTCGTCAGAGTTCATCGCCATTAGAGCCAAACCCTTGTTAGCTTTCCTCTTCGACGCCTCTTCTGATCTGAGAATGATATAAAATGGCCGCGGTAGTTGTTTTTGCACTTGTCTTGGATAAAAAGCAGATCCCTTTCTCTGTATAAAAGCCTCATTCGAGCCTATGAACACATCTGCGTCAGTTTTTAGATCTAGAAAATTTTCTTATCAGAACAGACCTTTGATCTCAAATTTCCGCAGAAGATTATGAAACCTGTTTTTATCACCCGGAAAACTTCTTCTGTTAAATGCCCTTAAACATAACTGTCCAGGTGTCCGGTTTAAATGAATAACACTGATCTGTGAACCTTGCCTACTTCTCATATGCCTAAGAATTTTGAACTGCTCTTGATGCTTGTAGCGGCTTAAATATTGTTGCACAGTTATCCTTATATCATTAGGCCCCTTCGTAAGCCGCTACCTTCAGTAATTTGGATATTTTCTCCCGGGTTAAAATTTGAACCGAACTTCTTATTTTGTAATAGGCCAACTGTTGTCATGGCACCTAAGGCGACTCAGAGCTCCCGTAACTCGCAAGCTGGGTCCCATCCACGATCACTAAGAGTAAATCGGCTGAGTTTGTGAAGTCGGCCATCTGCCAAAAAAGGAGGTCATGTCTTATCGTGTTCCTGACCCATCTGAAGAAAAGCCTCAACCCAAAGAAGGGGAGGTGATAGTTTTCACGGATCACATGAGCCGGGGATTTGCCCCTCCCGGCTCAAAGTTCTTTAGAGAAGTTTTGAATTTCTTTGACCTTAGACCTCAAGACATTGGACGCAATTCCGTGTCAAATCTTTGCAATTTCCAAGTCTTCTGCGAGGTGTACCTGGGAGAGGAGCCAAGTATGCTTTTGTTCAGAGAACTTTTTTACTTGAACCGGCAGAATGAACGTGCCAACGGGCCTAGTCTTGAGCTTGGCGGTATCTCGATCCAAATGACGGAGAGACTGCCTTTTCCTTATGCCGAGCTGCCGAGTCACCCAAAAGATTGGAACCAGACATGGTTCTACCGTCGAGACACTTCTCCGGCTGATGAGAAGCCTCTCGCCCGACTTCATACCGCGCTTTGAGTCCAACCATCCATTTGGCGGATAAACTGACCGCTGTTGAACGTCTGCCTCTTAATCCCACCATCAAGAACATTAAAGCTCTTTTGGGAAATGGTTTAAATGTCATCGATCTGGTCCGAGTCTGGGTCACTTGGCGAATACTCCCATTAAGCCGCCGCTACGGCTTAATGTGTACTTATACAGGCGAAAAGGACGACCCAATGCGTCATAGTCCTGACGACTTACCAGATGATGTGGTTGATGATACAACCCGATCCTTTCTTGAAGGAGAACCTTTGTTATTAGCAATGCCCTCGGTTTACTTCCCTTACGCAAAAAGAACCCGGCCCGCATGAAGTTACCAATCTTAATAAATATTCTTTAACATGTTTACCTCCTTTGTACTTATAATTCTTTATCTGTTTCCACAGGCGGTGATAATTTACGGAAGGTCAAATATGACCACGAGGCTGCCAAACAAGCCAGGGGCAGCCAAGAAGACCGAAAGGAAAGCCGCCAAGACAGGAACTTCAAAGAAGAAGAAACCCAGCCTCCGATTTGTTCAAATTGGATGACTCTTCTTCGAGATGAGGAAGAGGTAATCCCTTATTCTCTTAAATCCTTTGTTATTATTTTATTGACATTTCCGCCTTTCAGGAGGATACGAGAACAACCAAGCTCTGGCGAAGAGGTAACTATAATCTCCTCCGACTCGAGCCTTTGCCAAAGCACAAAATCCGACGGGTGACACGGAAAGTAAGATTTTCACATCCTCTAGCTTATCAAGATCCTCAATTTCTTTTGAAGCAACAACAGCTTGAAAGCCGAAGGCAGAACCGGACTAGCAAGGATGCAGAACTCTCTTCCGGCTTACCCGACATAAGAAGGAAGCGTCGGACTGAGGTCATCTCCGATTTACGTTCTGTTTATCCTTTGGCGGGTTTAATTCGTCAACCTCTCAATTCATCCGACTCCAATTATCAGGATACCTCTCCTTCCTCCGGCGAGTCTATGCAATCCAATATGCCGGCCTTCAAGACTGCCCCTGGGTAATATGCCTTTTGTTATCCTTATGCTTTGCCTTACTCATATTTTGTACTCACCCTTCTATTTTGTCCACAGCGTGCAAGTGAAGCCCAGTAAGAGGGCAAAAAAGAATAAGCCATCCGAAGACCCGGTAGCAACAGAGCTGGAACTCGGAACAGCTGCCCCTGATGCTCCTACTCATCAACCACCTCTTGAACCGGCATATGAAATTCCAACGCCATCTTCTGACCCGAATGCCGAAGATACTTTCAACAGCTCCGATAATCCGGAAATTCCTAGCCCGGTCAAGACGACTGACCCGGAGGTTGAAATATTGAAAAGCCAGTTTGTTGAACCGGGGCGGCCCTCTTGTCCTTGCGGATGCGCCAAGGAAGAACTTGTCGAACACCGAAGACCAAACAGGACATCGCTGATTATGCTCACTTAAGCATTGGTGATATAGTCTCGTGCTATCTCGAACCAAGTGCATAACAGCATGACCGGAAATTGACATGGTGAAACAAATACAAAGACAAATCTGAGGTATAACTCATACTATTCTCCTGAATCTTACTTACATGTACCAGCCCCCAAGTCTATCGCTTATGAATAAATATGTCAGAGACTCAGATACCTACTTACTGTTAGTTCGTCCGGTTTAAAAGAAAATATATTTAACCCGGTCATAATATGATAACTTAGAACGTGCGATACACATTAGCCCCCAAGTGTCAAGTATCTTTACTTGTAAAGTGCTTGAGACTTTAATATACATAATCCAGCATTATAAATTAAAAATTTCTTCAGCATACATTAGCCCCCAAGTGTCAAGTGTATTTGCTTGCAAAGTGCTTGGGACTTAATGATATCTTACCATAACCTTAATTATAACCCGGCATCAATGCAGGCCTCCACCAGTCAATTTGAGTCGGAGATTGCCGACCTGAAGACTCGTCTGGCAGCCCAAGAACTTGAAATTCAAAAGGCCAACTCCAAATTTGCATTCAGCGTCTCTGAACAAGAGAAGTTGAAGAAGAATTTTGATGCGGAGAAGAAAATCTGGGCAGATGAAAAGGCCTCACTTATGACCCGGGCCGAGACAGCAGAAGCAACTCTTGCCGAAGCAAGTGCCGAGCTGTCCGGCTTAAAGCGCCAGATATCTCAAATGGTCTCAGCAATCTTCGGTAAGTTACTATGTATAATTGTGAATATCACCATGGTGCCTTTATGACTATTTCAATTATTATCTCCGGCTTACCTTATATGTATAAACGCAGGCCCCAGGAGCACAAACCTGAAGCAGAATATGCTGATCAAGCTTAAGGCGGTGTACACTCTGGTGGAACAGCTATACACCGGGTCACAACGTGCTTTGGCCGTTGTGGCTTTATCAAATGATGCTCCTTATCTCCTGCAGGATGTGCTCAAACGGCTTGCCGTGTTACCCCAACGGATTCAGGAGCTAAGGCGGGCATCTGCTAGAGCCGGGGCCATAGCCGCCTTAAGCCGGGCCAAAGCGTTGCTTCCAGAGTTAGACCTGGCAGATGTTGCTCTTGGATATCCCAGCTTGAAGGAGGATGGCTCTGTATTCGATGAATCAGACTTCACCACCTGTGTGAGAGTCAGACGTCTGTGGCCACCATCATTGGCAATGATATTGATCTTACCAAGTATCGGCCGGGTTACGACAACGAGAACCGGAGGATTCCAACTCCTCATTATGATGATGTCAGCCTGATTCCTCCAACTCGTAAGCATACCTTTGCTCCTGAAGTTGACCCAGCCGGTTTAATAGATGATGAAGCTGAATTTGAAGCCTTAAGCGGCATTGACTGGACCTCGTCAACCTTCCAGGACAAAGCAGCAGACGGAGAGGCGGAGAAGGATAACCCGGAATCTTCAAGCCCACCAAAGGAGTAACTCGCCTGGTGCTATGCTTTTGAAAAAATGATGCTTCCTTATTCAGACTCGGGGAGTCTTGTAATAGGGTAGAAAAACCTCTGAACTCTGTCATGCCTTCCCGCATGTTTGTGGTGCTTAATATTGTCATAAGCCGCCATCGTTGTATACTTCTGACTTATGTTAATTTTTCCTTGACGTCCAAACCTTCTTGCTTTATCCTGTGTAGAAAACAAAATAGAATTCCCTTGGCGACTCATCACATCCGGGGTCATATGAAGCACTGATAACCCGGAGTATGAACCAAAACACCATAAAAACAGCCGGTTTATGATTATGACCATAATAATATACCTGCTATCTTATTTGAAACACACTTTACCGGCTTATGTGATCCCAAAAAGCAGAGAGTTAAACTTAACTTCTGAAAGTTGGCACATATAATGTTTACTGCCCTTAATATTATTTACCCTTACAGTAAAATAAATAGTAAACTTAATTTTCAAAGGCCTACGATTCGAATACGATCAAGAGAACCGTTCCAAAGGGGTTAAGCTAAGATTCGGATACGATCATATAGCCCCCAATGGCTTTGGCGATGACGATCAAGTGGGTATCGGCAGCTATGTTCTCTTTGGTTCGAATACAACCTATGTTTGAACAGGAAGCCCCCAAGTGACCATTAGAGTTGTTTAATGACGCTGATTCGAATACGATCCACGTCAGACCCAAAGGGGTTAAGTTATGATTCAAATATGATCAAGAAGCCCCAAGTGGGTTTGGCAAGACGCCGATCAATTGGGTACCGACAGCTATGTTCTCTTTGGTTGAATATGACCTATGTTTCAACAGAAGCCCCAAGTGACCATGGCTAGATTCAGATATGATCATAAGCCGGACCAAAGGGAAAGCCGGATTCAGATATGATCCGCTCCCTGTTGGTTGTTTCCACCACCTGGTAAAGAAGAGATATAAACTTTTAAGGGTGGAAAGAAAAGAGGTCCTGCTTTATTGCTTCATATAATATATACATCGCTAAAAAAGGAAAAACATATTTATTCTGAGAGCCGGTGGCTCAAGTATAGTAGGCCCGAAGATGAGCTATGTTCCACGGCCGACGGGTCTCTCCTCCGACTTACGTGAATCTTTGTGTTCTCGAACATCGATGAGGTAGTAGGACCCGTTGTTCAGGTTTTCTTGACCACAAAAGGTCCTTCCCAAGGAGGGATAGTTTGTGCATATCGATCGATCCTGGATAAGCCGGAGCACTAAATCGCCTTCTTGAAAAGTTACTGCTTCTAACCCGGTAATTTGTGATAACGGGCGCAGGTCTTACTGGTAAATCGCCGAGCGGGCTATTGCCAAGTCTCGCTCCTCATCCAACAAGTCAAGTGCATCCTGACGAGCTTTTTCATTATCAGCCTCAACGTAAGCCGCCACTCGGGGTGAATCATGCCGGATGTCACTTGGCAGAACCGCCTCTGCTCCGTACACCATGAAGAAAGGTGTATAACCTGTAGATCTGTTAGGCGTTGTGTTGATACTCCATAGCACAGAGGGTAACTCCTCCACCCAACAACCCGGAGTTTGCTGCAAGGGAACTAAGAGCCGGGGTTTGGTACCTTTCAAGATCTCTTGATTAGCTCTTTCTGCTTGACCATTAGATTGAGGGTGAGCAACAGCCGAAACGTCGAGCCGGATGTGCTCTCGCTGACAGAACTCTTCCATGGCACCTTTGGAGATATTAGTACCATTATCAGTTATAATCTTTGTGTGGAAAGCCAAAACGAAAGATCACCTTTTTCATGAACTGAACCGCCGTGGCTGCATCACACTTACTGACCGGCTCTGCTTCAACCCACTTGGTGAATTTATCCACTGCCATCAACAGGTGTGTCTTTTTATCCTTAGACCTTTTGAAAGGTCCAACCATGTCAAGCCCCGGACCGCATAAGCGACCAAGTAATTGGAATCATCCTCAATTCTTGAGCCGCACATGAGCTCATCGTGAGAATTTTTGACATCCGTCACATTTGCTGACCAGATCCTCCGCATCAGCATGAGCCGTCAGCCAATAGAAACCATGACGAAAAGCCTTGGCCACCAGAGATTTTGAGCCGGCATGATGACCACAATATCCTTCATGAATCTCACGAAGTATCTCCTGTCCCTCCGCAGGCGATACGCAATGTTGAAATGCCCTAGTGACACTACGGTGATGCAACTCGCCGTGAACAATTGTCATGGATTTGGACCGCCTGATGATTTGTCTTGCCAAGGTCTCGTCCTCAGGCAACTCTCCCGGGGTCATATAGACCAAATATGGGATTGTCCAATCTGGGATGGCGTGGAGAGCCGCCACCAGCTGTGCCTCCGGGTCTGGCACTGCTAGCTCTTCCTCTGTAGGCACTCTGACAGAAGGGTTATGCAAAACGTCAAGAAAGGTGTTAGGCGGCACCGGCTTACGCTGAGACCCCAGCCGGCTTAAAGCATCAGCCGCCTCATTCTTCCTTCGATCAATGTGCTCCACTTGATAACCTTTGAAGTGCACGGCCACCGCATCAACTTCACGACGATAAGCCGCCATAAGGGGATCCTTGGAGTCCCACGTGCCTGACACCTGTTGAGCGACGAGGTCTGAATCGCCCAAGCACCTTACCCGGATCAAATTCATCTCTTTGGCCATCCGGAGACCATGGAGTAAAGCCTCGTATTCAGCTGCATTGTTAGTACAGGGAAACATAAGCCGGAGCACATAGCAAAATTTGTCACCTCGAGGGGAAGTTAAAACGACTCCAGCCCCCAAGCCTTCCAACTGCCTGGACCCATCGAAGTGAATAGTCCAATACGTGTTATCTGGTTTCTCCTCAGGTGCCTACAACTCCGTCCAATCATTGATAAAGTCCACCAAGGCTTGAGACTTGATAGCTGTACATGGCATATACTTCAAACCGTGACGCCCAAGCTCAATGGCCCACTTGGCGACTCGTCCTGTGGCTTCCCTGTTCTGGATGATGTCCCCCAAGGGTGCAGAACTTACCACAATTATAGGATGACCTTGGAAGTACTGCTTTAGCTTTCGGCTTGCCATGAACACCCCATAAACAAGTTTCTGCCAATGTGGATATCTTTGCTTGGACTCTATGAGCACCTCATTGATGTAATAGACCGGCCGTTGAACCGGATGCTCCTTGCCAGCCTCCTTACGCTCCACCACGATGGCAACACTAACAGCTCGTGAGTTAGCAGCAACATACAACAGCAATGGCTCTTTATCAATGGGAGCCACAAGAACCAGCGGCTCAGACAATTGTCTCTTTAAATCTTCAAAGGCAGCATCAGCAGCCTCACTCCAGACAAAAGTGTATGTTTTCTTCATCATCTGATATAGTAGTAGAGCCTTCTCACCTAACCGGCTTACGAATCGGCTTAAAGCAGCGACGACCCACCGATCATTGAACATCATTGATGCACGCCGGTTTAGCCAGAGAGGTAATCGCCTTGATCTTCTCCGGGTTAGCTTCAATGCCCTTGTTTGAGACTAGGAACCCCAAAAGTTTGCCTGCCGGTACACCAAATACACATTTTTCCGGGTTAAGCATCATCTTATAGACCCGGAGATTATCAAAGGTTTCCTTTAAATCAGATATCAAGGTTTCCTTCTCTCTGGACTTCACCATAATGTCATCTACATAAGCATGAACATTGCACCCAATCTGATTGTGGAGACATCTGTACACACCGCCGATAGGTCGCCTGGGCACTCTTGAGCCCAAATGGCATAGATACATAGGAGAAGGCTCCAAATGGAGTAATAAAATCCCTCTTCTCCTGGTCCTTAACTGCCATTTTGATCTGATGATAACTGGAGTAAGCATCCAAAAAACTCAAACGCTCGCAACCCGCTGTAGCATCAATGATTTGATCAATACGGGGTAGAGCAAAGGGATCAGCCGGACAAGCTTTATTTAAGTCTGTGTAATCTACACGCATCCGCCAGGTGCCGTTCTTCTTGAGCACAAGCACCGGGTTAGCTAACCACTCCGGGTGAAAAACTTGCACGATGAACCCAGCCGCTAAGAGCCGAGCGACCTCTTCCCCGATAGCTTTCCGTCTTTCCTCATTGAACCGTCAGAGAAATTGCCTGACCGGCTTATACTTCGGATCAATATTAAGAGTGTGCTCAGCGAGTTCTCTCAGGACACCCGGCATGTCAGAAGGTTTCCATGCAAAGATGTCCCAGTTCTCACGGATAAACTCGATGAGCGCGCCTTCCTATTTGGGATCCAAATTGGTACTGATGCTGAACTGCTTGGAAGAGTTGCCTGGAGTGAAGTCGACTAGTTTTGTCTCGGCGGTCAACTTAAATTTCAACGCCGAGTCTTGCTCTGTGGTTGGCTTCTTTAAACAGGTCATATCCGCCGGGTCAACATTATTTTGATAAAACTTCAGCTCCTCTTCGGCACAAACAGATTCAGCATAAGCCGCATCGCCTTCTTCGCATTCCAAGGCTACCTTTCGACTCCCATGCATAGTGATGGTGCCCTTGTAACCCGGCATCTTGAGCTGTAGATAAACATAACACGGTCGTGCCATGAACTTGGCATAAGCCGGTCGTCCAAACAAAGCGTGATACGGGCTCCTGAGTTTGACTACCTCAAACGTCAGTTTCTCAGTCCTGGAGTCATATTCATCTCCAAAGGCTACTTCCAGCTCGATCTTACCAACTGGATATGCCGATTTACCAGGTACCACCCCATGAAAGACAGTGTTGAACGTCCTCAACTCTTTATCAGTCAACCCCATGCGGGGAAAGGTCTCATAATAGAGAATATTGATGCTGCTTCCTCCGTCCATGAGTACATTAGTGAATTTATATCCACCAACCTGAGGGGCCACCACAAGGCCAACTGACCCGGGTTATCAACCCGGAGGGGGTAATCTTCCCTGCTCCATATGATGGGCTGCTCTGACCACCTCAAGTAACGGGGAACCGCCGGCTCAACAGAATTCACAGCCCTCTTATGAACCTTCTGGTCACGTTTGCACAAGTTAGTGGTGAACACATGTTATTGCCCACCATTCATTTGCTTTGGATGGCTCGATAACTCGACTTTCTTCTGCCGCTGTCCCCTTGACCGGGTTCTTGCTGATTATAGCCACCTTGACCTCCCGAAGCTTGAACTTGAACCGCCACCGGGCCATGAAAGCCACCGGCCCCTGAGCCGCCGATCCGTGATTGCCATCGAACATGTTGGAATTCTTGAAAGCCTTCATGATCGCTGTTGTCTTTCCATAAGTGGGTGGCGGGACGCTCCGTGTACCGTGTCTCGGGCAAGGCTCATTGAAGCTGCTCAAGAGATGGGCTGAGCCGCCCGGATCGAGGCGGTCTCCCCTTACGTTTCTGGTTGTTACCTTGTGCATTAGTATTGGCCACAAACTCCGGGTTACCCTCCGCCTTACGCTTGTTGCCTCCTTGACTTACCGGGTTATGCTGCTGACCCTTTCCATTGCCGTTCTTCTTTCCCTTCCCTGTCTTTTCCTCATCAGACGCGGGATCCTTGGTACTATCAGAATCGGCGTATTTGACTAAGGCTGCCATCAGTGTACCCATATCATTTCAATCACGCTTAAGGCGCCCCAGCTTCTGCCTCAGCGGCTCAAAGCGACAATTCTGATGGAGCATAAGTACCGCAGAGCCGGCATCCATCTTATCAGATGAGTGTATTATTTCCTTGACCCGGTGCACCCAATGAGTTGTGGATTCACCCTCCTCCTGCTTACAATTGGTCATGTCCACAATTGACATAGACTGCTTGCAAGTGTCCTTGAAGTTCTGGATAAACCGGGCCTTTAGCTCTGCCCATGAACTGATGGAATTGGGAGGCAAACCTTTTTACCAAGACCGGGCTGTTCCATCTAAAATCATGGTGAAATACTTAGCCATTGCTGCGTCGCTGACCTCCAATAGCTCCATGGCCATCTCGTAACTTTTGATCCATGCCCCAGGCTGTAAGTCGGCCGTGTAATTCGGCACCTTTCGAGGTCCCTTGAAATCCTTGGGCAGACGTACATCCCGTAGAGCCGGCACCAAACAAGGGACACCACCGGTTCTAGTGGCCACTCCTGCTCCAACAGAATTCGTCGGATACTCTGGGAGACCTTCATATGCCGCCTGCTGAGCCGCTAACTGAGCCGCTCATCCGTCCTCCTGACCTATTCGGTCCTGCACTGGGTTATGCCACCGGGCTAGTTACGACGCTGGGCGTTGCTTGATAAACCTTCTGACTCCATGTGCCTGCTGTAACTCGGGCTCCGGTTTTGACGAGGTGCTAGCCAAGGTGGAGGAGTTGAATGATCCTGTCCCTGCTGTAAGAATAGGTCTCCTGCTGCGCCAAGGCCGTCTGAATAAGATCTCTGACCCTCCGGGTTTCCACCGCCGTCGGGTCATCACCGTCCACTGGAAGAGCCGCCAGACGCACCGATCCTGCTATCAAGTTCTCCATGGGGTTGGAGAAGTGACCCGGTGGTATTGGTATGTATCGGGGCGGGGCCATACTCCCGTGAGGAGGTGCCATCTCTCGGGGCTGAACCGGTCCTCCAGCTCCGGATGTCATAAACTGATTGGCTTCGGGCGGGTTGCTAGGACCAGCACCGGGTGTAGTGAAAAGATTCTGAGGATCGTAAACCGGAGGCAAATGGGACTGGGTTTTCTGATGTCTCCTCCTCATGACCTCATTAGACGCGTTCAGGCTCATATTAAGCTGGAAAGCCTCTGACCGAGTCGCTGCCCGGCGTCCAAAGCCGCCCGCCCGTAGCTAACTTTGGTGTCCTCGGCTGCCAAGGCCTCCTTGGCTGTGGCTATCTCCTCACGCACCTTTGCCACCTCCGCGTTATGCTCATCTTGATTTGCAGGAATAACCGTGGTGGTTAGCAGGGCCGTCAACTTGTCCATAAGATCCATCAGCACCTGAGCCGGCGGGCGCACAGGGCCTCCTTCCCCGGCTGCTCCTAACCCGGACGTTCAGCCGTCGAGTTTTGACCGGGTTGAGTACCAGCCATGAAGACTCCTGCCCAGCTCAGCGGCTCATAGAAATCCGGAATGCTAGAGTCGTCAGAACAGCCCCCAAGCATGCCCTCTTGGACCTGATACAAATAATCTGTTGAACCGGCGGACGAATCATCATCCGTTGGGACGGCCGTCTCTCCGCCATCTTTAGATCCTTCAGGAAGTTCTTCTCCGTGGACACAACCCACGAAGGCACGCTTCATGATGGGTTGAACTCGGGCGGGTCTCGCACGCTGAGCCGTCTCGACAAGGTCGGTGCAGTTGTCCGGCTCAGGGCCCGGCTCACCAATCCGGCTGATGAAGACGTGGATTCCGCCAAAGGGGACCCGGTACCCGTACTCAATTGAGTCGGCCTCGGGGCCCCAGCCTTCGTTGTCGATGTAGATCTTGCCGCGACGACTCTTGGTCATCCGGCCCACTGCGTATCCCTTGAGCCCTTCGAAGCTGCCCTTCAAGAACTCAAATCCACCGTGCGCTGGCCCCACGGTGGGCACCAACTGTCGTGGAATTGTCACGGGAGATGTCCTCGTGCAAGGACTTAGTCATGGAGCCATCGCAACTAGGAAGCTTAAAGGGGTTAATCGGGACAAATGACACGAGAGGTTTTATACGAGTTCGGCCCCTTGCGGAGAAGGAAAGCCAACGTCTAGTTGGGTTGGTATTGCTTGATGTTTTGATGACCAGGGAGAGGAATAGGCTATGCCCGGCTTTCGATGGGTTGTTTCTTTCCCTAAGCCGCCAGCAGGTCGTCCCCTTATATACACGGGTTGACGCCCTGCGGCTTACAGAGTCCCGGCCGGCTTATAGGCGATGATCCGCTCGGTGACTAGTTGAATCTACCTTACGATACAAGTCATGCCATTGTGGCGGTTTACTACAACGGGCCTTAAGTCGCCTGTGGGCCTTAGGCCCTTTATTGAACCGCCATCTTCATTCTTGGTCTTGGGCTTCTTTCTGGTGAATCTTCTTTGCGTAACCCGGCCCCTCCTGGGCGGCTTACACAAATACTTATATCCCCAACAGAACGTGTCACCTTTGTGTGCATAATTCAAATTTGAAATACAAGCACAGGCTCCAGTGCATCAAAGCTGGTTGAAAAATCACATGTGTGTCCTCAGGTATATTTCTAGGTCCCATGCAAGAAATAGGAATGAAATTCAAACATCCGGGCGTCGTGGCTCGGCTGG
Source organism: Aegilops bicornis (assembly GCA_021605145.1). Lineage (NCBI taxonomy): Eukaryota > Viridiplantae > Streptophyta > Magnoliopsida > Poales > Poaceae > Aegilops > Aegilops bicornis. The sequence continues at coordinate 299,063,907 of CM038669.1, forward strand.
AAACATTGAGAAACCATGTTTTTTAATTCCTGTAAATCCAAAACACGCATGAAAATCATGAAACTCGGCTTGGTGTCTGTCGGTGGGAATGACACCTATGGGATCACAAGAATCCCTACTACGGTCGCGGGGCGCGGGGTCGTGAGAAGAGCGGATCAAATAGATAGCACACGGTTTCCTTATCCAGGTTCGGGCCGCGAGGATGCGTAAAACCTTACTCCTGCTTTGGTGGTTTGTTTATCTGTGTTCTTGAACTAGCAATGGGGCGTGAGGAGCTCCAAAAAGCCGAATCCTCCTCTGGTCGCCTTGGGCCTCCTTTTATAGGGAAAGGGGTTGCCACAGTGGCACAGGAGGTGGAAAGGCTCTGATGACGCGAAGTTTATCCTCGCATTACATGACAAGGCGCCTTTCTTGCGTCTTGCTTAGGTGTCCTGGCTTTATCGGGACGGGGAGAGCCTGTCTCGTCCGTCGCCGCTCCCTTCGATGTCGACACGCGCCATACGCCAGCGATGCCCGTGTGCCATGTAGGCAGGCAGCGGTGAGGTGGCGCAGCGATGGTGGGTCTCCACGAAGATCCGCTTGCCACCACGCAGTGCCCGCCGAACTGGTTGGGTCGGCGGCGCATGCGAACGGTGGTGGAGGTTTGATTGGCGTGGGCTCGATGGTGGCCCTACGGGTGTTCTTGGCAAGGGCCTCGCCGTAGCCCGGCAAGGGTCTTGCGGGGCCTCCGCAAGGGTCTTGCCGTGGCGCTTCTTTGTCATCCCGGCAAGGCTCTTGCCGGGGCCTTAGGTCCTCCTTGGCTAGGATCCCGCCAAGGGTTGTCATCTTCTATAGTGTGTATCTGATCTTGAATGTCTTCACAAAGATCTGCAAGCCACCACGGGGATGTCTCCCGAATCCTTGCCCCATGGGGGCAGTGGACTCAAGGGTGATTCGCTCCGTAGGTGTGGGGCGAGCTGCCACGATAAGGGCCCTGCCGGGTTTGCTAAAACCGCCTCCCGGCAAGGATCTTGCCGGGGGAGTCTGCTTCGTCCCCTTTGCTCTTTGTGGTCTTGGTCTTGGCGTCGTTACGCTCCTTTCGAAGCTTGGCCTTACCTTGGCTCACCTCCCTTGCCTTGCTCAGTGCGGTGGTGCCCGCGGCTCACACTGCCCGTGCACAGTTATAGGGGTACAAAAAGTGTACCCCTCTTTTTGTACACCGACAGGAGCCCCAGGGCCTGGGCCACACGTAAGCGCAATCGCGTCGTTGGGCTAGGCCCAAAAACGGTGCGCGGGCAGGCGGGTTGGTTTTTACCGCGGTAAGTTTCTTCGTGCACTGTGCTTCCCACGCCTTCTGCGCGCGGCTCGGTGTGAGGAGGCGTGTGTGACGTGGGCGGCATGCGTGGGGCTGAGCTCTACGCGCATGCGTCACGTCGCAGTAAAGGGGGCGGTTCGCGCCTTCCCCATAAACGGAGGGAGGCGTGGAGGCGCGGCCCATTTACTGAACGGGGCCGAGGCGTGGTCTTCAAGGCGTCCACTCCCCACGATTACGGGGTGGGGAGAGGTTGCCTCACCCATCGCCTTGGTCCCGCACGCCTGCCACGTGGTTCTCATGCGCTTGTGGTGGTGAACGGTGGAGGCGGGAAACCGGGCGTCATGGCTGGGGCAGCGGGTTGGTCGATTCCCTGCTCCTTCCGCGTCTTGATTGGCTGAGAAGGGCGGCCGAGCCCCCACCCCATTCCTTTATAAAGAGCGGGAGGGGGGGGGATGGCGTCCCGCATTCTTCCATCTCCTCCTTCCTTCAGCTTCTGCTCCCCCCTCCATCCGCCGTGGAGAGAGGGAATCCTGGCCCTTCAACGGTGGCGGCGAGGGTCACCGCTCGACAATGCGTCCTTCCTTCTCCTGCACCTGCAGTGGCAGAGCCAGTCGTGAGGGGAAGGGGGAGGGGGCGAGGCCGAGGCGCTCGGGGAAGAGGAGGACGGGGCAGCGCGCCGGTCTCGCCTCCGCCAGTAGTTCCTCCCCCCATGGAGGGCCATGTTGGGGATGACCCTTGCGAGTTCTTTGTCAGGCTGCGCCGACCGCCTCGCCGTCGCCTTCGTCTTCCGACTCCATTCACGCGGGAGATGGAGCTGGATCCGCCGGAGTCATTGCGGCTGCACATGAGGGGCTGTGGGATCGGTGATGCAGCGAGTTCGCGTCGACTTCCCAGCCCCTCACGTGATGTATCTTCGTCGGGATGGAAGACGTTTGCTCATATCCACCACTTGACGGAGGGGCTCACTCTCCATTTCAAGCTGATGGAGGGCGGCCTCCTCTCCGTCAAGGTCTTCGGGCTCTTCGGGACCCGGGAAAGGTGCTGCGTGGAGAGCTCTTCTGATAGCGAAGATCCCTCCTCGGGCGGGAGTGGCGAGGAGGACAGCGGCAGCGACGACGAGGGTGGCGGGCGGCAGGATGACGGGTCCGACTAGGTGTCGGGCGCCGCTCCGTGCGGCACCGGTGACCCCATCATCCGTGTCGCCGGCTCCCTGAACTTCTCGGGGTCGTCTCCTTGGGCGGCTGGCGTTGGGAGGCTGCAGAAGAGGAAGAGGGCGGGTGGCAAGGCCATCAAATCGGAGTACGCGGGCACCGACGCCTTCGACACGTGCTGACGTCCTGCCGCCTCGTCTTCGAGCTCTGCTTCCGGCGCCGCCATCACCATCCAGCCTTCGGACGGCCACCGAGATGTTCTCTTGGTGTCTCCTGCCACCCGTAGCTCGCCTAGGCGCCCCTTCTGCCCTTTTCGCCTCCTTGACCTGCCACCTGAGGAGAGGGACAAGAAAGGGGTTACGGGCACCTTATCTCTTTTTAGTTTGTAAGCCTTTCGGCCTTGGCTGAATTTAAAACTTGTAATCCCATCATTCATGTTTTTCGTTCCCCATGGGCTGTACCTGAGTGGAATGTTTTTAGTGAAAAAGGCATGCTTGCCGGGTCATTTGTTCTTGGGTAGAACCCACGACAAGGAGTAAATCCTTGATATCCCTAAGATAAACATTTCCTTGTTGGCCAGGCCCCGCCGTCTTCCCACTTCGCTCGACCTTTCTCACGCTTTTGGCGGAGGCAGGGATGAGGTGGAGTTCGAGCTCCTCGTTTCATCCTTTTGCTGCCGCGACTACGACCAAACCTGGCCCTGTGAACGAGCCCTAGGGCCTAGAGTTTAAGGGGAGCACGGTAGCTTTGGGAAAAAACGAGGTTTCACATACCTCGATCCATAAGGGAATGCATGATAAGGGATGAAGAACTTATCTGAAGTCAGAGCCCGGCAACTCTGGTTTGTCGTGGGTGAATCTTTGCACTTGCAGCCCCCGGCAATACTGGCTTGCCGGGGTCTAGATGCCGGTCTGTCCCTCTTCTCTTTTTCGTCCTCAAGTGATCCGGCAAGGATATCCGTGAGTCCTGCGAACCAAAGAAGACAAAAGAACGGCAAAGAGACGCACACTCGACCTCTAAGCTAGGGGTTAGTCGCCGCTAAGCACTATCAACCCTAACTAAGGACGAGACTCGACCTAGCATGCATGCTATAACTTAGGGCGCCGGCGCTTCATTTATTTATGCTCAGGGTCTGCGCCTGGTTTTGTACAAAGGGTTACATGCATCATCGGCAATGCTTGTACAAAAGGTGGCTTGCCGGGGGGCCCGGCAAGCCACGCCTTACGGGTAAAACTTGCGAAGATGCTCAATGTTCCAGGAGTTACTCACCGGAACGGCATCTTCGGTCTCCAGGCGGACTGCACCGGGCCTGGTGACTCGTATTACCCGGTAAGGGCCTTCCCACTTTGGCGTCAACTTGTTGGAATTCTTGGCCGATTGAACTCGCCGAAGGACAAGGTCGCCTTCCTCAAGGCTTCGGGCATGAACCTTGCGGCTATGGTAGCAGCGCAAGGCTTGCTGGTAGCGTGCTACTCTCACAGCTGCCCGAAGACGATCTTCCTCAAGGAGCATTGCATCATCTTGGCACAGTTGCTCTTGCTCAAGCTCGTCATAAGCGAGCACTCGAGGTGACCCGTATATGAGTTCGATGGGAGAACTGCTTACGCCCGTATACTAGGGCAAAAGGTGTCTGGCCGGCAGCTCGATTTGGCGTCATCCTGATCGACCAAAGAACCGCCGGCAACTCATCAACCCAGCGCCTTCCACTCTTGTGCAGCCTGTCAAAGGTATTGGTCCTTAAGCCTCGCAGTACTTCAGCATTTGCCCTCTCAGCTTGACCATTGCTTCGCGGGTGAGCAGCAGAAGCGAAATGCAGACTTTCTTGCCGACGTCTTGGGTATATTGCATGAAGGTGCGGCTTGTGAACTGTATGCCGTTGTCGGTGATAACCTGTTAGATGCGTAAAGCGGCACACTAGTCCCTTGAAGAACTTGACGGCTGACTGAGCTGTGACCTTCCTCACTGCCTCCACCTCCGACCACTTTGTGAACTTGTCGATTGCAATGTACAAGTACTCAAAGCCCCCGACAGCACGGGGGAAAGGGCCCAGTATGTCGATCCCCCAGACCGAGAAGGGCCAGGAGAGAGGAATGGTTTGAAGGGCTTGAACTGGCTGACGAAGCTTCTTTGAATGGAACTGACACGCTTCACACCTGGTGACTAGTGTCGTCGCATCCTGGAGGGCGGTGGGCGGAAGAAGCCTTGCCGAAATGCCTTGCGGCAAGGGCCCTTGACCCAATGTGGGATCCACATATGCCTCCGTGTATCTCCGCCAACAGCTCCAGTCCTGCCTCTCGAGGGATACACTTCAATTTCACACCGTTCGGCCCCTTTCTGTACAGGACGTCATTGACGAACTGGTACATAGTAGAGCGATGGGCTACTTTTTTCCGCTTCTTCCTGCTTCCTCGGGAAGTTCCCTGCTTGGAGGAATCGGACGGTATCTTGTGCCCAGCCGGAGCCCGGGCTCAACGGGCGAGGACTAAAGGCATTTCCTCCGCTATAGGAGCGGCTGTCTCGACGGCAAGAGCTTGACGCTCCGCGGAGCTGGGTCGTCCGTGGCGGGCTCGATATCCCGGCAACATCCTTCTTTGGCGGCTCCGGGAGCTTCGGCGGAAAGTACTTGCCGGGCCCGATTTCCTCCTCTTATTACGCTTTCTGTTGATGGATCAACGGATGGCTGAGTTAGCTGAAGCACAAAAGGTACCTGGTTCCACAGCGGGTAGCTTGCGGGCAGCAGCGTTTTGACGGTGTCGGCGATATTGTTCTCCGCTCGGGGAACGTGTTCAGCCTGTATACCGTCGAAACGCTCTTCCAGCTTTCTCACTTCATCGACGTAGGCCTTCATCAACGGGCTCTGGTAATCCTTGTTGATTTGCTTGACGACAAGCTGCAAGTCTCCCCTGACGATGAGTTTCTTGATTCCGAGGTCCGCCGCGGTCCTAAGACCGGCAAGCAGCACTTTGTACTCTGCCATATTGTTTGTTGACACCTCCCTGGGGAAGTGCATCTGGATCACATACTTGAGGTGCTCTCCGTTGGGCGCAACAAGCAGTACGCCAGCACCGGCGCCTTGTAAGGAGAAAGCCCCATCAAAGTACATGATCCAATCACAACTTGCCTCCTTGCCGGGGACAGAAGTCTCTTGGGCTTCTTCGTCAGGCGTTGCGGTCCATTATGCAATGCACTCCGCTAGGACTCGGCTCTGAATCGTCGAAGTACTTTCAAACTTGAGGCCAAAGCTAGACAGCTCCAGTGCCCATTCCACAATTCTTCCCGTTGCATCCGGATTGTGCAATATCCGTTGCAGAGGGAGGCGAGTGACGACAGTGATCTCGTGTGCCTGGAAGTAGTGACACAGCTTCCTCGAGGCCATAAGAAGGCGAAGAGCAGTTTACGCGCCGGAGTACCTTGATCTAGCCCCTGCAGGAGGGAACTAACAAACTAGACCGGTTTCTGCATCATTTTCTTCTTCGGCGGCACTTCAACTGGCTGTGTCGTCTCTGCATTGGTGGTGTCGGGCTCTGCCGCTGCCATTACCTCGTCGTCAACCTCTCTCTGCGCCACTAGTGCGGCGGCCGACCACTGGTCCGTTGCCGCCCGGTATAGCAAAGAACGGCTCTCGTGGCCTCAGGGCGCAACTAGTATTGGCGCGGAGGAGAGGTACTTCTTCAAACCTTGCAATGCTGCTTGACTTCCGGCGTCCACTCCATCGGGACCACCTCTTTCGGGATCTTGAAAAAGGAAGGCGCGCTTCGGCGGAACTTGAAATGAACCTGCCCATGGCGGCGACGAACCAGCAAGCCGACGCACATCCTTGATTCGCTTGGGTGCTTCAATATGCTCTATAGCTTTGATTTTGTCCGGATTGGCCTCTATCCCATGCTGTGACACCAAGAACCCGAGAAGCATGTCGGACGGGACGCCAAAGACGCACTTCTCAGGGTTCAGCTTGAGATTGATCTTGCGCAGGTTTGCAAATGTTTCTTGCAAATCTGGTATGAGGCTTGCCCTGTCCTTGGTTTTGACCACTATGTCATCCATATAAGCTTCCATATTTCTATGGAGCTGGGGTTCAAAACCAATCTGGACTGCCCTTGCAAACATCGAACCAGCACTCTTCAACCCGAAAGGCATCCGCATGAAACCATACGTACCGCATGGGGTGATGAATGCTGTTTTCTCTTCGTCTTCTCTTGTCATGAAGATCTGGTGGTAGCCGGAGTAGGCATCGAGGAATGACAATAGATCACATCCAGCCGTGGAGTCAACAATCTGGTCGATGCGCGGCAACGGGAAGGGGTCTTTAGGGCAAGCCTTATTGATATATGTGTAATCAATACACAGTCTCCACTTCCCATTTGCCTTGCGCTTTCGCATCGGATTGGCCAACCACGTTGGATGGAGCACTCCTCTTACCAAACCCGCTGCTTCCGGTTTCCGGATCTCTTACGTGATGAACTCTTGTCATTCCAAAGCTTGCTTTCGACCTTACGCTTGACGGGCGCGCGCATGAGGGCAGGCGGCAAGGTGGTGCTCAATCACCTCCACAGGAACACCGGGGATGTCGGAAGCTTGCCATGCAAACACATCAACATTCGCCCACGGGAAGGTGTGGCGCGTCTTCCTATTTGTCGTCAAGGGTGGAGCTTATGGTAAAAGCTCCTCTCGTGCAAATCCTCATTGATGTAAACCTTCTTGGTTCCCGGCGGTATGGCCCAGGCTTCTTGTTTCTGCGGTGGAGCTCTACGGCATGTCCTCAACGGCAGCGCTTACACTCAAGAGGTGCGCTTGCGGAGTGGGTGTCCGAGGTCTCACCGATCTTCTTCTTCTTCTTCCCTCCGGGGTCCCGGTGGCGGGAGCAAGTGCCCTAGTGGCGGCAGCTGCTGCAATCGCTTCTGGTATAGTTGGTCGGCGCAAATCGATTGCATCTTTCTTATCGGAGGGATGGTGATGATCGTCACGAGGTCACAGCATCTTGAGGTGTTGTAGGCGTGGTGTGGCGCCGCCATGAACTTGGCTATTTGGGCGGCCAAGGATCCCGTTGTAGGGCAAGGGGATCTTGGCAACATCAAACACGATCCTCTACATCACCGTAGTTCAGGTCGCTTCCAAAAGTCACAGGCAGCGTGGCCTTTCCCTTAGGTTGGCTTCTTCCCGGGTTGACCCCCTGAAACGTGCCCATCTCTTCGAGGTCTCCATCAGGAATTTGCAGTTTCTCGATCACGGCAGGCGAGATCAAGTTTAGACCGGCCCCGCCATCGACTAGCATCTTCGTCACCTTGAGGTTGCGCATTGTTGGTGAAACCAACAATGACAAGCACCCGACCGCTTGATAGTGCGATCGTGGTGATCCTCGGTGTCAAAAATGATAGGTGTCTTGGACCACTTCGGTGACCTTTGGGCATCAAGCAGCGGCTCGCCCTTTGTAATCTCTCGCGCCCACTGCTTAAGCCGGTGGTGAGAAGTATGCAGCGAGGCACCGTCGTCGACGCACATGGCCTCTGTAGCTTTTTGAAACTCTTGGTCGCCGGATTCGTCGTCCTCTCCATGATCGTCGTCTTCTGGCTTTCTGTCACGACCCCGGGCGGGCCTCCCCTGTTGTTTATCCTTGCCGCGATGGCCCGCCTGGCCGTCACGCTTCTTGCCGGACCCCTCAGCACCGTCTGGGCCCTTCTCCTTGTCCCGCCTCTCATACTCAGCCCTCTGCTTCTCAGCGAGGAGCTCAACCTATCGGCAGTCTTGGAGAGCATGGCCTTTGGTGTGATGGATTTTGCAGTATCGCTTGTCGGAGTTTCCTGGCTTCTCGGCAGCCGCCAAGGCCCGGCAGGCGACACATCCGGCAACTTCCTTGCCGGGGTCATCTGCCTTGGTTTTCTTGGTGGAGCCGGCGTCATCAGATCCCTCGACGGCAAGCACGGCTTTACCTTTGCGCTTCCTGTTGCGGCGCCGGCCTTTCTTCGCCGGGGCGGCAATATCCTCATCTGAGGAGTCGGTTTCCACGCCGGCATCTTCGCCGGGGTACTTCCTTCCCTCTTCAGCTCGGGCACATCTGTCAGCAAGAACATAGAGTTCTGCTACATCTTTCACCTTGTTCATTGCCAGCTCTTCGTGCATCTTGCGGTTACACACGTTCTGATGGAACGCAACCGATGATAAGCGGCGGGGGTGAACATCGGGGATATTATCTTTGTATCCGGCTGAACCTCAGTATATACTTGCGGAGACTCTCACCTCCCTTACGGGGAATGACGTGCAGGTCGCTTGCTTGGCCATGGGCTTGGTGGCCTCGGTAAAAGGCGCCCACGAACTCATGGCACAAATCCGACCAAGAGGAAATAGAGTCTACCGGCAAGTGCATCAACCATGACATGGCGTTGGGTTTAAGAGCCAACGGAAAGTAATTCGCAAGCACCTTATCGTCGCGGGCTCCGGCAGCTTGCATCGCGATGGTGTAGATGCTGAGGAACTCGGACGGGTGGGTCTTGCCGCTGTACTTTTCGCCCACGTCGGGTTTGAAGGTGCGGTGAGTGGGCCACTGGAACTGCCGTAGCTCATGGGTAAAAGCCGGACAGCCTACCTCGTTAGGTAGGCCTCTGTGGCTCTCCGGTGCCGGGTGGCTCACAGCAGGCCCTGCCTCCCTGTACTGATTGGTGGCGGCGCTCCGCCGGCGCTCGATAGTGGTTCGAAGGCCTTCATGTTCTCGTTCGAAGAACTTGGCGCTGGTCACTGATGGGCCCGCGGGTCGGACAATGCTATGGAGATTTCGTCGCCCGTAATGTCGCGACGGGCTGGCGTCCGCGGTACCGGGCGAGGAGGAGGCGAGTGCACCGTGGTCGCGGCGCCGCCGGCTTTCCTGCCACTGGTACGTGGGACTCCGTCGGAGCGTCGACCCGGGGGCTTCACCGGACTCAGTTCGTCTTTGTTGGCCACCGCAACAAAGCTTCGGATAGTGGCTCTCCATTCGTCGAGTTTCCCCATAGTGGGAGGAAAATCGAGGAGCAATCGCACGCGCCAGTGGCTTCGCCTGGCGGCGTTGGTGGCAGCGAAACCTGCACGGACCGCTGACGCGCTTCGACTTGACCATGTCGAGAAGGAGCTCTATCACGACCCAGCGATGCGCATGCCATCTTCACCGGCGCCTCGACGAGCGGGCAGGTCTTCTAAATCCGGGAGTGGCGCTGGGGCTCTTTCATGGCGGCGCCGGGGTCCTTCGCGTGATTACGTGCTCGTCGCGCGCCACTTGAGAGGAAGCGCGCCCGTCGGCCAGCGTGAGTCTTGGAAGCCCTCGCGTCGCCTTGAGGCGGGTGGCAGCGATCTTGGAAGGCCCCGCGCCACCAGCGGAGGGCCTGGCTCCGTCTTTGGATTTGGCGGCGTGCGGCCCGTTACCAAGCGCACGAACATCGCCGCCTCCCAAACTTCGGCTGCTGGGATGGTGTTGGTGTTCGCGAACGGCGCCCCGGGTCCTTTCTGCGACCGGTCCGCTGCTCGCCCGCTTCCGACGGGCCAACCGCCACCGTCATCTTCTTCTTGGGCGCCATGACGATGAAGAAGCGTCGAACTAACTGCTAGAGCCGATTCTCACAACTGCGCCCCCCTACCTGGCGTGCCAAAGATGTCGGTGGGAACGACACCTATGGGATCACAAGAATCCCTACTATGGTCGCGGGGCGCGGGGTCGTGAGAAGAGCGGATCAAACAGATAGCACACGGTTTCCTTATCTAGGTTCGGGCCACGAGGATGCGTAAAACCCTACTCCTGCTTTGGTGGTTTGTTTATCATGTTCTTGAACTAGCAATGGGGCGTGAGGAGCTCCAAAAAGCCGAATCCTCCTCCTGGTCGCCTTGGGCCTCCTTTTATAGGGAAAGGGGTTTCCACAGTGGCACACAGGAGGTGGAAAGGGTACAGTGATGCGAGTTTATCCCTCGCATTAGATGACAAGGCGCCTTTAATGCGTCTTTCTTAGGTGTCCTTGCTTCATCGGGGGAGGGGAGAGCCCCGTCTCGTCCGTCGCCGCTCCCTTTCATGTCGACACGCGCCCTGGCCAGCGATACCCGTGGTGCCATGTAGGCAGGCAGGCAGCTGAGGTGGCGCAGTGGTGGGTCTCCACGAAGATCCTCTTGCTGCCACGCAGGTGCCTGCCCAACTGGTTGGGTCGGCAGCTGCATGCGAACGGTGGTGGAGGTTTGATTGGCGTGGGCACGATGGTGGCCCTACGGTGTTCTTGGCAAGGGCCTCGCCAGTAGCCCCAGCAAAGGGTCTTGCCGTGGTGCTCGTTGTCATCCCGGCAAGGCTCTTGCCGGGGGCCTTGTGGTCCTCCTTGGCTGGGATCCCGCCAAGGGTCGTCATCTTCTATAGTGTGTATCTGATCTTGAATGTCTTTACAAAGATCTGCATGCCACCACGGGGATGTCTCCCGAATCCTTGCTCCATGGGGGCAGTGGACTCAAGGATGATTCGCTCCGTAGGTGTGGGGCGAGCTACCACGGCAAGGGTCTTGCTGGGTTTGCTAAAACCGCCTCCCGGCAAGGATCTTGCCGGGGGAGTCCGCTTCTCCCCTTTGCTCTTTGTGGTCTTGGTCTTGGCGTCGTTCTGCTCCTTTCGAGCTTCGGCCTTACCTTGGCTCACCTCCCTTGCCTTGCTCAGTGCGGTGGTGCCCGCGGCTCAGACTGCTCGTGCACAGTTATATGGGTACAAAAAGTGTACCCCTCTTTTTGTACACCGAGAGTGTCATGACATGGCACCAACATGTTGTGGTAATTTTGCCGTCCGATTGCGAAGGCGCACACATTAACAATCAACAAAGTCATTTTGGAACAAGTGCTGTCACGTTACAATCGAAAAAACAAGTATTATTGAAACCGTGGGCGTTCTATTTACCATCTATGTGTCGCCACGCGTCCCCTTTTTTATTAGCTAGGAGGCGCCGTGCAGAGTAGCTATGAGTACGGGAGGCGTGCGATCAGACCCCTGCGCGTGCTTATCGGGAGGAGAGCCCTTTGACCTCCATCTGCCGTCCACCCCTCTCCCAAGGTCTCCATTAATGGTGCCCGAGCCTCTGTTTAATGGCGTGGCTATGTCTCACTCGACTGAGATTTAAGAGAAAAAAAGAAAATCTGAAAAGAAAATTTTGCACGGATCTTGATGTAAGATCCAACGGACCTATATAGGATCTACTGCGACTTATAGCAACACTGATGAATATATATATATAAGGACGACGAGAGTGGATAATAAGGGAAAAAGAAGATGGAAGACGCATAAAATGATCTGGCTCGCTGATCTCTACTTTCTTTATGCGCTGCAGGTCGTGGAGACTAGTTCTCGCAGCGAGCGGCGATGATCTCTTTCATCAGTTTCATGTCCTTAATACGCTTCCTGGCAGCATCCACAGATTCCTCCACCAGCCTGTTGCGCTCGATGTGGAGCATGGCATTCTCGTCCATAAGTTTCTTGATGATGACGCCCGTCCTATGCATCAAGGCAGCTGTCTCCTCCGCCTGCTTCGCCCTTCCGGCGATCTTCGCCATCAGAAGGTCACGCTCGGCCTGGAGCTTCGCATTGCCCTCCCCTAGTTGTCGGATGACGCCGGTAGCCTCTTCCTGCAACCTCGCCCAGCCAGAGATCTGATCCCTCTGGCTATGGACGATCGCATGCATGTACCTGTAAGAGTCCTCGCCTGCCCGCGAGAAAATTTTCCAGGCCGCTGCGGCGCGGCGAGACCTCCATGCTGCTTCGGCGGCGCGGCGGGACATCTCTGCTGCTTCTGCGGCGTGGCCGGACCAGTCTACTACATCGACGGCGCGACGGGACCTCTGTGCTGCTTCGGCGGCGCGGCGGGACCTCTGTGCTTCTACTGCTGCGCGGCTGGACATGTCGGCTGCTTCCACGGTGAGGCGGGACATCTCTCGTGCTTCCTCTTCCATGGTCGCCTCTCCCTGGTGGAAACCTCTCGACCCAAAACTCATGCTGGCCATGGCAGACGCAAGGGAACGATGCTGAATGACTTGATAGTTTTTTGTGGATGAGGAGTTGGGGAGGAATGTGCGGTCATCTTGGCATAGTACAATAGTATTTATAACTGAGTACTACTAATACACTCCTAAGTGGGAAACCATTTAGGTTGTGATCAGTGTGAACAGGTTTGCAATTAAATATAGCATGGTACTAGTAGTAATTTGGAATGTGACGAGACGCAAGCTCAAAATTTATTGATGGTTCTAGTTTCGAAGTGCTGCACTTCCCGGATGGCGTAACATGGGCACGTGTTCTCGGGCGTGGTGTAGCATATGCCATGGTACTTCTTTTTCTATTGTTGTGTACGTGCAATAACTGACACCATCGGATACATATCTTACGGTTATTGGTGTGTTCGACAAGAATAGCCTCGTGGCGAGCTATAGACTAGTCTTTTTTTCACACGATTACATCGACACATATCATCTCCCTCCCTCTTTCCCACACACACACCTATCTCTCGGGACTTCTCGCACGCACCATCTCTAGCTCCCTAGGTCGATGCCACCCACATAAACTTGTACTCTGAGTTTAGCCCTCCGTCCCGAATTACTTGTCGCAGGTATGGATGTATCTAGATGTATTTTAGTTCTAGATACATCCATTTCTTCGACGAGTAATTTGCGACGGGTAATTTGGGAGTACGTTATACAGGAAGAGAAGAGGTGCCCGCACGCACTCGTCCTCTCTCACACACGCATCTGTAGCTACGAATTGTAGTGTTCTCAACCATCCAATTGGCACTATCATAGGTTTCACGTTGCTCCTTGGCCTTGAGATTGAGAAGTTTAAAACGCAGAGGCTAAGCTGGAGGCGCAAACTTTTGGTTAATGTGCGGGCTGCACACGGCACCAACACGACACGAGCTTCGTCTGCCTGGTGCGCAGTCGGGTGGGTTTTCCAAGTATAGACACAACCAGGCCCTCCTTGGTATCCGCGCCTCGACTTACTATGCATAGAGAAATTAGGATCGGAGGGAGTACTACTAGTAGTACTACTTTGATGTGCCGCGTCAACTCGCACAAGTATGCAACACTTCGTGAACAAACAAGCATATAAGCTGTTAGAGCATCTCCAATAGCATGTGTATATTTGGATGTCTATATATTCATATAGACAATGTTTTAAAAAGATTCCCTCATATACACATCCAGTTTTGCATCAGAACATCTATATACAGGGACAATGACAGGTGGGCCGTCGCTGGGGAGAGCAAAAAATCGTGGCTGCAGCTGAGTTTAGACGACACTTCACATTGTCCAGGCATGGACATTGTCGAGGTCGATTTATAGGATGTATATATTTGGACGACCATATAGACAAGCTGTTGGATGCCTGTTTTGGGCTCACGTCATGGAAAACGAGTATAAACATCCATATAGACAAGCTATTGGAGATGCTCTTATACTTCTTGCGATCTTTATATCCAACAGACACAAAATATCCATTTGACTATTGGAAATTACTTTAATTGCTGATCTGATGTCGAAGTAATTGCTGCATCGCCACCAAAACCCACTATCTCTTAAGCTAAAGTAGATCGAGCTAACCCCTATATTAGCATATTACTAAGATAAACAGAAGGCATTGTAGAATCATTTAGGACGTGAGCTTGTCAATCTGAATGTGGAGGGACACCAGCTTAGCCCCGGCTGGCAGCTTGGCGGAACTGTGAAGAAGGTCAGCTCCTGCACGGCGACGTCGCCGGGATCCTTACTGCTTGTCACCTCAATTTCCACCTGCACGGCGTCGGTCCTGCCTTTGGGCTCCCCCGGCGGGCCGTTCGCCCACAGCTTGGCCATGTAGTATGGCAGTGGGGACGCCCCCGCTCTGATGCAGACGACCGACACAACGATAGGCGCGCTGATGTCAAGCACGCGGCTGACCAAGAAAAACGCGCGGCCGTCCTCCTCCGCGAACAGCAAGAGTCGTGGCTCCGACAGTGGCACTTGCAGCTGGGGCGCCTTGCCGTACTGGATCCTGTGCACGGGCATGGGATACATGGTGCTGATGTGGTGGGAGAGCGCCGGCGGTGGGCCTTCATAGCCGTAGACGGGCACGGGGCATTTGCAGGGCGCGAGCGGACACACACTCTGGTGATCGGCGAGCTTGTGGTAAGTGACGTAGAGCCCACAGCCTTCGTGCGGGCACTCCACCCTCACCGAGAAGAGGATGGCGTCCACCGCCGTGTTCCGCACGTCGAAGCCACCACCGCGCTCGCACTTCTGGCACTGCCGCTGGTTCCCTGGGCGCTCGATGCGGCAGTCCACGCAGGCCAGGTGCCCTCCCTTGCACTGCACAAATCAATTGAACAACACATCAATCAAGAAACCTGCACCTTGCTCGATCAGCCGAACGGACGAGGTGTATTCGAACCTCATACACTGGAGGCTTCAAGGGGCGGAGGCACAAGGGGCAGTGGAGCAAGCTGAGGTCCATCGAGACCATAGAGAGGTCTATCATCGGGTCATGTTCCGTCTGCATGATCTCGCCCTCTCGTGCACAACCATCTCTCGCTTTATTAGGGCCGGGGCATTACAAAGCTCCGTCACATATTCATACTACTTCAAGGTGCATTAAATCAACACATGCAAGTATCAAAAGGAGAGTCACGACATGCATCGGTAAATGCAAATTATTGGAATATATCGAGTGCAGTGCTTTGATGTGTCGCGTCAACTCGTACAAGACCGAGAAGTTTGATTACTACAACGCCCTCTCCCTCGCGGATTGAGCTCCGGTGGCTGTACCTGCCTTTGGCTGCATGACAGGTGGACCACCCGCCTGTTGGGCCCACCTGTCATGCACGCATAGGCAGGAGCAGTAAGTCAATGAAGCTGCGTCCCTCCCTCGCCCATGAGCGTGGTGGCTGGCAGGACTAGGAGAAGCTTTCGTTCGCTACACGCTCTCGCTCCCGCATGCGGTGGACATGCAGCAGTTCAATCGGTGTCAGATGGCGAGAAGCATGCAGTAGTACTCCATCATTGTTCGACTTCCCGAAGAGGCAAAGAGCCAAGCACAGCCCGGACGCTCGTGTGGCACTTTCATGTGTAGAGTAGTCTAGGATAGCGTGTACCGTGCCTGTAAGCTTAAAATCGTTGCGGTCGGCTCCATGCTTTTTTATTAAAATAATCTTCTGGCCCTACCTGTCATCCTGGTGATTGTAGTTTGCATGCTCTTCTGGTCAATACAGGAATATATATATTAATTTGTGGTGGGTTAAATGTTAGAGGTTGCAGCAAATGGAGTATTGTCCACTGCGGGTCTTTCAGCCAAGTTTAGAGGCAACCATGTGGGCCAGTGCTATGATGCGTCGCGTCAACTCGTACAATGAGGAGAAGCTTTATTTTACTACTACACGCCTTCTCCCTCACCCATGCGCGCGGTGGCTCGCAGACGAGGACAGGCTTTTGCTTATACTAATACTACAACAAGCTATCCAACTAGTTGTGTATCACTACTCAGTTTTTCCATTAGAAGTTACAACTACTCAAAAATGCCACCGATCTGTGAGATGCCTGCTCAAAAATGCAATTAGATATCTCAAAAATGCCATCGTTAAGTTAGATGTTTGCTCAAAATGCCATTAGACATTGTGATTTTCATGTCAAACCCGTTGACCATGTTACATGACAAAAATAAGACAATTCTCACAATGATAAGTGTGGCCCCGCTTGTCAGGAGTAAACCAAGCGAACAATTTTACAGGAAAATAAGAACACTGTTGGGATCAAGTAGGCCCCACACTTTATTTTACTATAGTGAGATAGAGGGAGAGCTGGCATGTTGGTCCATCGGTATTTATGTCATTATAACATGGCAAAAGAGATTTGAGTCACAATAATGGTGGCCAGCACAACACTCCCCTGAAATAAAACTAAGCATCCTGAAATTCTTTGACAAAACTAAGCTCCCTGAAATTCTTTGACAACTAAACTGCTGGCTATATGATGTTGGCCATATATATTATACGTATATAATGTGAAGAAATGAGTGGTAGTCATAGTACTATACAAACTAAAAGATGAACTGTAAGAAATACTAGTATGTACGTCCTGAAGAGTTAAAGTAATGAGAAGAAACATAACATAGTTCTGCTGGGGGCTCAGCACAACACACCCCTCAAATAAAACTAAGCACACCAGAAATTAAACTAAGCAACTAATCCGTAGAGACACTGCATTAGAACCACCATGAGCAACGACACTGCCACCTTACTCGGAGTCCTCGTCCACGTCCTCGACTTCGTCCTTGTCCCTCTTCCTCTTGGCTGATACTTCTTTGCTTGAACCACAAAAGGTAGCCATCCATTGCAGCGTAATGGATGTGGTCTATATCTAGTACATTCCACTGCCATGCACGATGAAACGTGTGCGGAGGTTTCTTCAGTTTACCGTACGAAGGATGAACCATGGCTCTTGCCAGGGTCAGCATCGAAGGCTTATCACGGGAGGACACCAGCCCATTATTTTGGAGGTTGAAGGGTTTGCCTACAACGAGGCCTATCCGTTCCAGGACTCTTATGTCGTTCGTAAAGTCTACAGTAACAAATTTGACTCGGCCGCCCTTGAGGAACTTCTTAAATTCCTCGCACTCAAAGTCGGCATGGCATATGTGGTAGACCAAGCATAAGTCATGCATGCAAACCTGGATCACGCCAGGCTTCTTCCTCTATTCCTCCTTTAGATTCTTCTCTTTTCCTAGGATTGTGGTGTACTCAACATCTAGCCCAGAGATCCACTCATCATTTGAGTTTTCGAACATGCTTCTGAAGCGATCAAGGCATCCT
Source organism: Aegilops bicornis (assembly GCA_021605145.1). Lineage (NCBI taxonomy): Eukaryota > Viridiplantae > Streptophyta > Magnoliopsida > Poales > Poaceae > Aegilops > Aegilops bicornis. The sequence continues at coordinate 299,081,159 of CM038669.1, forward strand.
TTCAACGTCATGGAAGAACGGGTGTAGATGACGTCGAACTCATCGCCGGTGATGGTTCCAACCTTGTACTCACCACCGACCATGAAGATTTGGGACGCCATGGATTTGGGAGGAGGGTTAGGATTAGTGGAACTGCCGTAATGTGAAAGGATGGGACGACTAGGAGCGGTTTATCTGTAAGTGCATCTAGTGCCCCTTAGTGATTTTGTTATATTGAAGACTTATAGGTTAAGGGACTAATGTGTCTGTGAGTGTACACAGGTCTATAAGTCTATGAGGAGTTTGATATTTACAGAGAAAGTCGACCCCTAAAAATGAAGTTCTTCGACTGAAGACTTTGATATTCTGAAGACTTTCTGAAGACTTTGAAAGTGAAGAAATTGGTGTGACCTTGAAGACTTGGTATTCATTTGAGGAACATGAAGCGTGAAGACTTTTTTTCGTAGTTTAATTTTCTATTTCTTGAGTCATAGGAAACACCGTACTGTTAAAGGGGGTCGAGGAAATAATAAGGAAAAATTTCCATGTGATGCTCAACTCAAAATCCTACACCTACCAATCCCTTCGAGTGAAGCCTTTGGAAATCTCATTTGATTCGGTCAATTTCTTCAAAGGATGAGACGAAGTTCTTCCGACGCCGAGGAATTTGTTACGACCGAGGAGTTAGGAATTCTCCAAAGGCGGATTGCCTACAGTGAGGAACATGATAGCCCCGAGGAATTTGAGAGTCAAATTTCCGACCGTTCTGTCTTCTTGGCGCCACTGTCCCAAAATATCTTATCCACCTAACGGTCATATCATTGAAGGGCATTTATGTCTTATCATGTCGGGCTGCTCCCTAGGCTATAAATAGCCGCCCCCTACAACCACTAGCTGGTTGGCTGCTCCGAGAGAACTTGACACTTGTCATTTGAGAGCAACCCATCCTCCGAAGACTTTGAGCGAAAATCATCGAGTGAGGAAAAACCCAAAAACCAAACCCCTACAAACCCAAAGTGATTGAGCATCACTGAAGAGATTGATCCTGCGTGGATCCGACGCTTGTTACCTTTGGAGATCGTGGCTTCTTCCGCGGTTAGGCGTCATGGTCTAGAGCATCCAAGAGGAATTGTGGATCACCGAGTGACCAAGTCTGTGAAGGTTTGGAAGTCGCCTGAAGACTTACCACGAGTGATTGGACAAGGTCTGTGTGACCTTAGTTCAAGGAGAATACGGTGAGGACTTGGTGTCCTGAGCTGCGAGCTTAGCCACTGGGTGTCCGGGACTGTGTGTCCTCGAGTTTAAATACTCAGCCGCTTCAACCAGACGTACAACTGAGAAAGCAGTTGGAACTGGTCTACCAAATCATTGTCTTCACCAACCTAACTGGTTCTATTTCCTCAACCCTTTCATTTCCTCATTACTGTGTTGAGTGTTCATTCATATCTGTGTTTGAAGACTTTGACTGAAGACTTTCTCAATTTCCTCAGTTCAATTTCTTCAGTCTGTTTGTCTTCATCTTGTGCTATCCTGTGTTTACGCTTTCTGTACTCTTTGATTTTCTTTATTTCATCATGATGACCATGTCTACATTCTCTTATGCTTACTTCTGAGTACTTGTTCCGCTGCAAGTAGTTCTTCACTTAGGAATTTCCTCACCGGCAAATTCCTCATTGAAGAATTCATAAAATCGCCTATTCACCCCCTCTAGTCGATATAACGCACTTTCAATTGGTATCGAGCAAGGTACTCCTTGTTACGTGTGATTTTGGTTTAACCACCGGAGTTTTAGTTATGTCGACCTTGGTATGATCAAGGTCTTAGCCGGGTGTCCTACCTTTGATGGGACGGACTACCCCTCTTTGGAAGAACAAGATGCGAATGCATCTTGAGGCAATTGACAACGATCTACGGTATGTTGTGGAAAATGGTGTTCCCTCGGTCACACCTTCTCACGAATCTGCTGATGTGAAGAGATTCAAACAACTCGATTCTCAAGCGAAGAATATCATATGTGGCCATCTGAGCAAAGGGCGGTATGGAAGAGTGAGTGCTTTGGAAGCGCTAAGCTTATCCGGGATAGGCTGTCCAAAGTAAATGAAGGAGTCTCAACTCAGCGTGACTCGAGTTGATGTTCTTCGGAATCTCTTCAACCGCTTCAAAAGACTCGACAATGAAAATGTTCAACAAACCTTCGATCGCCTCACTGACATCTCAAATGAGCTTCAAGCGCTTGGTGCCACGGACATCACCGACCATGAGGTGGTGAAGAAATTGTTGAGATCGCTTGATTCCTCAGTTGATACTCGCACCGATGATACAAGAGCGTGCGACTACAAGTCACTTGATCCATTTGATATCCTCGAGAGGCTAAATACTCATGAGTTCCAGCTTCTTTGAAAGAGAGATCTCTATGGTTCTAGCTATGGAAAATCACGTGCCTCGAAGGCCAAGGCGTATGTCTCGAATCTGATTGTGAAGACTCGGTAGTAGCCTTGGAGATCCTGAAGAATTGAGCTAGGAGCTAGCACCTTTCGTGAAGAAATTCGAAGTTCTCAAGGCGTGGTCGCTTTGGAAAATCCTCAAGGAGCAGTGATTCCTCATCCAGTGACTATAAGAGAAGACTTTGCCACAAATGCAAGAAACTTGGTCACTACATTCAAGATTGTCCTCAGTGGGAAAAGGAATTAAAGAACAAGAAATACAAGGATTACAGTTCTGATGACGCTAAGAAGAAGAAGAAATCATCAAAATTTTCATCATCAAAATCCTCAAAGCCTTCTTCTCACAAGAAGAGCAGCTCCAAAAAGGCTCGGGCATTCGTTGGCAAGGAAATGGACTCTGAAGCTGAATCTGAGGAACATGAGGAAGAGGAGGCATCAGAAGAATCCGAGTCTGGTGTGGCGAGTCTGGCTCTCGCTACTACTTTCGTCAGCAAGTCCATCTTCAACTCTGAAGAAAATGAACTCACCAACAAAGCTGATGAAGATAGTGATGACTACGCTCCCACCTTTTGCTTCATGGAAAAGGGTGCCAAGGTACTCAAATATACCTCCTCTGAATCTAGTGAAAATGAATCGATGAAGATCTAAAGCCCGTGTACTCAAAACTTGCTAAGATTGCTTGTAAAACAACAAAGGGCTTTTGAAAAGGTTCAAAACATGCTAGATAAAAGTGATGATATGTTGGGTGAAGAAATGGATCGCACTAAAGCCCTGTTGAAAATCTTGAGAGACTTGGTCTAGGTTTGACAACCTTCAAGGTCATCATAACACTCTCTTGTTCGATCATGAGAAACTTTCTTATGAATTTCTTCAAAGAAAGCAAGATCTTGAGAAGCTAAGAGTGAGTTATGAAGATCTTCGAAGGAGCGTGATTCATTACTTGCTCAAAAAATCAAGCGCTTCTCGGGAAGAATTTGTTCCTCCATGCTTAAAGTGCATTGAACGTGAATCGCTAATTCTTCACCGAATGTTCAAATGCTTCAAGTGTTACAAATTCTTCACCTGCCTCTGCTATCACTAATTCCTCATCTCGAGGACTTTGCTAGTATCGATGTGATGCAGGTCTGAAGGAATTGTACATGACAGGCATGTACAAAAGCCTCAAAGGGCATCAGACTCTTTGTGATGTGCTTAAAAAACAGATCCTCAACAGGAACCCTAGGAAAGAGGGTATTGCCTTTGAGAGGAAACTCAATGCTGATGGAACATATTGGAAGCCTGAGCAGTATCCCAAAACCTCATGGGTTGCTGCAAAGGGACCTCCAGTTGATCCATCTAACTTATCTGGCTTTACATGTGAATCTCCTCATTCTTATGATGAGTCATTTGACTCCAACTATAAACTGTTCAAAAATCAGAATGGTGAAGTATTTGCTAGATATGTTGGCACTAACTGCAGGAATGGTTCCCCTATGAAGAAAATCTGGGTTCCCAAGAAATGCCTTGAAAGTCTTCAGGTGAATGTCCTCATGACACCACCTGTGAAGAATAGGAACTCAAGATCAAACTCTTCATATGGACCAAATTCTTCATATGGATCCAAGTCCTCATACAGACCAAATTCCTCACGTGGATCAAAATCCTCAAAAGGATCAAAGTCCTCATATGATTATCATCGTGCTAACAACTACATTTCGCAGGTAGAGCTAAGGGCTATGAATATGTGCATTATTCTTCAAACCAATATGTTCATAAGTCCTCGAAGAATTTCTCTGCTTATTCATATGCTTACCCTAACCTCTCTTATGTGAAACGAAATGGATTGGCCTCTATGCCACCATTCTCATATGGAGCTCGCAGAGTGATGAACTCTTTGCCACCCCTTCAGATGTGGGTGGTGAAGAAAAGGAACTAATCTCTTTTGCAGGGCCAGGTCTCCAGACGTGCTTTAACGTCTGAAGAATTTCTTTGGGGCACGACAAAATTACTGAAAGGGCCTTGAGGCTAATCATGAAGAAATGAACTTTCATTTCACACGTCCTCATACTACTTATACATTATATTGCACGATGAAATTCATCGATGAACTTGATATCATATTCTTCAGCGATGAAGTATATGAGATCGTAAGTTGCACTAATTCATCTGCAGGATGATCAACCCAAAGCCAATGAGTGGGTCCTCGATAGTGGATGTACAAATCACATGACTGGTGACAAGAATCTATTGATGGATACTCCCTTATCACCGTCACATCTGAAGCATATCATCTTTGCTGACAAAGGCAAAAGTCGGTATTGGGTCTTGGTAAGGTTGCGATCTCTAAGGACATACACATGGACAAAGTCATGCTTGTTGAGTCCTTAGGATACAACCTCATGTCGATCTCAATGCTTTGTGATCTTAATATGGTTGTTGTCTTTGGCAAGTATCGTTGTGTTGTGATTATGGAAGGTGACAATTCCAAAGTCTTCAAGGCTTTAGGAGAGGAGACTTGTATATTGTTGATTTCTCTCTGAGGACCACAACCAGCCGTGTGTCTACTTGGAAAAGCTTGGAAGGCTGGCTATGGCATCGGCGACTTTGTCACGCAGGCATGAGGAATTTACTGCACGCTTGCGAAGAAGAAGCATGTCATTGGCATTGAAAATGTCAAATTCCTCAAGGATCACTTGTGTGGAGCCTGTGAAGCTGGAAAAATGACCAAGGCCAAGCATCCAGCGAAGACTATCATGACCACTACTCGTCCATTCAAATTGCTTCACATGGACCTCTTTGGTCCTAATCATTACTCAGCAGTCACTAATGATGCATCTCTATATGGCTTTGCTATTGTTGATGATTACTCTCGTTACACATGGGTACACATTGTTACTTACAAACATGAAGTGCAGGAAGTCTTCAAACGATTTTCCTCGAGGGCTTCAACCAACTTTGGTGTGAAGATCAGACACATCAGGAGTGACAATGGAACTAAGTTCAAGAATTCCGGTCTTGATGCCTATCTTGATGAACTTGGTATTACTCATGAGTTATCTGCTCCCTATACTCCTCAGCAAAACGGCGTCGTGGAGCGCAAGAATAGAACTCTTGTTGAGATGGCTCGCACTATGCTTGATGAATACAAAACACCTAGTCGTTTTTGGATTGATGCAATTGATACCGCGTGCCACATCATCAACAAAGTATATCTTCACAAATTATTCAAGAATACAGCCTATGAACTCCTCAACGACAAGAAACCCAATGTGAGTTATTTCAAAGTCTTGATTGCAAAATGCTGGATTAGAGATCCTCATCACAATTCTAAATTTGCACCGAAAGCACATGAATGTTTTATGCTTGGTTACGGAAAGGACTCGCACACCTCTGAGTCTTCAACATCGCACTTCACAAAATTGTTGATCTTGTAGATGTGCGGTTCGATGAAACTAATGGCTCGCAAAGAGAGCACCTACCTTCGTGTTAGATGAACCAGCTCACGAGGAATCTATCAAGTTCAAGGCAATCGAGGATGTCATTCCCTCTTGAATAATCTGAAGAATTCATTCCTGCGCGAAGAACGTCGGTGATGCACTGAAGATAATGTCAAGACAATGGTGTCAAGAAAATGCTTGATCAAATTCTCGACGACAACCAGCTCATCCTCGCGTTGCAAAAGAAGTGCAAGTTGACAAGATCATCGATGACATTGAAGCGCCAGTCCTCTCACACGCTCAAAAGCTTCACATTTATCTAACTTTTGTGGGCACTATGATTTTGTCTCTATCACAGAGCCCACTAAGGTAGATGAAGCATTTACGGAGCCCGAGTGGATTCATGCCATGCAAGAAGAATTACATCGATTCGAGCTCAACAATGTCTGGGAACTGGTCAAACGTCCAGATCCTCGCAAGCATAATATCATTGGCACAAAGTGGATCTACCGCAACAAGCAAGATGGAAATGGCCTTGTGGTAAGGAATAAGGCACGACTAGTAGCTCAAGGCTACACACAGGTTGAAGGAATTGATTTCGATGAAACTTTTGCACCTGTTGCTAGACTTGAGGCCATTCGCATATTACTTGCTTATGCTAACCATCATAATATCACTTTATATCAAATGGATGTGAAAAGTGCATTCCTCAATGGTAAGCTTGAGGAAGAAGTATATGTTGCTCAACCCCCAGGTTTTGAAGATCCAAAGAATCCCCACAATGTCTTCAGACTCAACAAGGCCCTCTATTGTCTCAAACGGGCCCCACGGGCGTGGTATGATACATTGAAGGAATTCTTCGTGAAGAATGGCTTCACACCAGTTCACTTGACCCTACTCTCTTTACTAAATCATATGATGGTGAACTGTTTGTGTGCAAAATATATGTTGATGATATTATCTTTGGCTGTACTGACCAACGTTATAGTGATGAATTTGCCTATATGATGAGTGAAGAATATCAAATGTCTATGATGGGAGAGTTGAAATTCTTCTTAGGTCTTGAAATTCGTCAACAACACAATGGCATATTCATATCTCAGGAGAAATACCTCAAAGATGTCTGAAGAAATTCGGCATGCAAGATTGCAAAGGCGTCAAAATTCCTATGCCCACAAATGGCCATCTATGCAATTGATGAAAATGGTATTGAATTCGATCACAAGGTATACCGCTCCATGATTGGTTCTCTATTGTACTTATGTGCATCTAGGCCAGATATAATGCTTAGTGTTTGCATGTGTGCCCGATTTCAAGGTACACCGAAGGAATCACACCATAAGGCTGTGAAGCATATTCTTCGATATCTAGCTCACACACCAACACTAGGATTATGGTACCCCTAGGGCTCTACTACTGATCTCATTGGATATTCTGACTCTGACTATGCTGGTGATCGCGTGGACCGCAAGTCAACATCTGGTACTTGTCATTTCCTCGGACGATCTTTGGTCTGTTGGTCCTCGAAATGTAACTGTTTATCACCGCTTCATCGCGGAAGTCGAGTACATTGCTGCTGGCTCTTGTTGTGCTCAATTGCTGTGGATGAAGCAAACTCTCAAGGACTACGACATCAACGTGAAGAATGTGCCTCTCATCGTGACAATGAGAGTGCCATCAAGATTGCTCACAACCCAGTTCAAAGACTCGAAGACAAAGCACATTCAGATTCGTCATCATTTTCTTCGTGATCATGTGTTGAAGGGCGACATCTCCATCGAGCATGTGAAGATCAAGAACAACTAGCCGATATCTTCACAAAGCCCTTGGATGAGAAGAGATTTAGCAAGTGGCGGTGTGAGCTAAATATCTTAGAATCTTCGAATGTTCTTTGAAAAGGATACACATCCTGACACATATGTAAAATTGATGACTTAGATGTGCAACACATGAAGAAACGTTTTTCTTCAATCAATGAAGAATAGAACTCTAAGTGTGAAGAAATTAATGAAGAATTTGATTCTCAGAACCCTACGACAATTGTACACGGTGTCTGAAATCATCATTCTTATAATTGGGTCACGCCACCACCAAAGTTGAAAATCTTCAATTTGAGTTTTTCCTCAGATTTGAAATTCTTCAGTTTTTCAAATTCTTCAACTTTGCAAAATCTTCACTGTTTCCGTTGTCTTTCTTCATTGAATATATATATATATATATATATATGTATGTATGTATATATATATGTATGTATGTATATATATATATATATATGGGTTTATGTCCTCTACAACATTCATTTACGGCTAATTCTTCAAGTTGCTTTTTCTGCTAAGTGAATGTGATCGGACCCTTCCCCCTCTATGCTATACTCAACCCAATCTATTCACAAATTCTTCATGTGCGTTCTATTTGAAACTCGTTGAAAATCTTCACTGTGTCCTTGTCAGCTGAAGAAATTGCGAACGGAACTTTTAACTTATCTTATCCAAATTTTTGGTTTTGCCGCTCAAACCGTTCCGCATCCCACGATAGACTTATCTATTCACCCACGATCTAACACGATCTCCACTTTTCAGTACGTGGGTGACACATGTCAAGCGAATGAGAAGGGTCAGGGGCACGTTCGTCCCAAATCTTGGGCGAACAATTTTTCACCGTGGCTATATATACCCCTCTCCCTTCCTCACTTCCTTTACTCCGCCGACCGCACTCTCTCGCCGAGCTTCTCAAACCCTAGCGCCGCCGCTACTCCATCGTCGCCGGTGAGGAAGAGCTTCACTGCCTCGACCTCGTCGCCGTCATACTCGCGCCGACCGCGGAAATCTTCACTCTGTCGCCGCCGTAACTGTCTTCCTCCGCCGAGTTAGGGCGTGGAAGATCTAACCTGACGAACTTCCATCTGTTCTTCTCAGTTCGTCGTGTTCTTCAGTTCGGGTAATTTATTACTCGCTTTGATTCTCAAACCTTCCTGAAAATCTTCAAAGGTGTTTATTCTTCAAATCTTCACACATATGAACACCTTAAACAAAACATGCTCTTGATTCGTTTCTCTAAGCAATGATTTTCTTCAAGATTCCTCAATTGTGTGGATCCTCGATCTATACAACTCGAACCTAAGACAAAGATCGCTTAGTGAAATTCTTCAAGGCTCATCTGGTCAAATTCCTCAAACTAGTTCTTTTGAAAACCTTACGAGAGCATTTGACCTCTCCAAATTCCTCGCAACTATACTCTGTTCACGGTACTCATGTCCATTCTTTGAATCACTAGGTTCTCATCAACTTAACTCATTTGCAGCGTTCCTCGAAGAAAAGTTGCATACTTCTTCAGAGAATTCGATTGTTCAAATTCCTCAGCTGAAGAATATGGCAGAAGGAAAGAAGCCACAAAAAGGAGGAAAGAGACCTGAGGTCATGACTGCATTTGAGATTCCTGAGGAAATATATGCTGACTATTGCACACCTGATGAAGCCGAGTTCGGAAAAGAGAACAAAAATCAGCGCAAGGTGCGCATTCAAAGGATTGAACGGAGATGGGCAAGGGAATGGAGGGAGTATAGATATGTGACTCCAAAGTACATGAAGAAATTCGCACTGAATCCTGCATGCCCAAGAGCTCCATTGGCACCTGGTCAAGAAGTCGACCCACCAAAGATCAAGCGTGGTGAGGACTTTCCTGAAGAATGGGCCAAGCGACAAGCCAAATTGGCAAGACAAGCCAACGAGGCAGTGAGGAAATTTATTGAGGACTCTGCCACTGCTGCTGCCACTGAGGCCTCTGTCAAGCCAAGAAAATCTATGGCAAAGAAGCCCGCACACAAGACAAGTGCTTCACCAACAGTGCCCTCACGGCCAAGTTCCTCAGCTGTGCCCTCACGGAAAATTCCTCATGCTGCTCCTGCTCCTCCCAAGTCCTCAGCAGCTCCTACAAAATCCTCAGCAGTTCCGACAAAGTCCTCAAGACTGTGCATTTGGCCACGTACAAAGGACTGCAGGCATCTCAATTGCCTCTGGTGTTTCAGCAAGTTCCTCAGCTGCACCAAGTTCTTCATCTGGCCCGACTCTGCTGAAGACTAAGGCCACAGCTGGACGAGGTCCCCGGCCAAGTCCCAAGAAGAAACAGGTCGCCTTCCAAGAGCCACCTGAAGATGATGATGCTGATGATGATGAACTTGCCGAAATCTTCAGAGACCGTCAAGAAAGGGCCGCTAGAGCCAAAGGCACACCTGTGCCACTGCTGTTGGATCCAAGAGCGATCCTAGACTACATTGATCTCTGGCACAAGGACCCAAACACTCCTATGCACGACTTCAATCGACACCTGGTCAAAGTCACATCTTGACTCATTTCATCCAAGAGGAGAAATGGAAATTTGATACGGCCAGAGAGATCAAGAAATCGCAAAGATGTAAAGGAGAAACTGCTGAAGAAAAACGTTGTCAAAATGACAACTGGAGAACTTATCAAGATGCAGGCTGACATCAAAGCCCTCAGCGACAAATTTGACTCCTATTATGCTAATTGGCAAGGGGCCAAAGTCAGATTCGTCAACCTGATGAAGAAATTCACCAATGTTGCAGCCCCAACGCAACAAGAAATTCCTCATGCTGGAGCCTCTGCTCAGCCGACTGAAGAACATGCCAGCACCGTTGATGAAGTTCAGGCTGCTGAAGACAATGCCAGTTCCAGGGCTGATGACTCCATTCCAGCCGCTGAAGAAATTGCCAGGGCATCCACTAGTGGTGCGCCTCAGTCCCCTGCTCCAACATTTCAAATGGGCTCTGAAGAAACTCATCCCACTCCATCTGTACATGAAGAAATTCCAGCCACTAGCGCTGATGAACCTGCTGCTGTTGATCCTTAGACTGCACATGTAGAGGAACCAGAAATTCCTCAGCCTGAAGAACCTGAGATTGCGATTCCAGAGGTCGTGATGCAACTCACTGACACTCCACTGCCAAAGCCAAAGAATCCCTCCTCAACAAAGCAAAAGTTCAAGGCTGAAGATTTCTTCGCGAGCACGTATTCTTCATTGATTTCAATCCATATGATTCTGCTCGCATAAGGAAGAGGCGTTTCTGGACTGCCAGTCAAGCCAATTTATATTCCTCGGTGCTGTTCAACAAAGACAAAGTCTTCGATCATGCACATATTCCTCATGTGGACATGGAATCTCTGCCAGGCTTCGAGCCTGTCCTTAGTGTTCTTCATGATGCAGGACTTCTGAATTTCTGCACTGATATCTGTGATTGGAATGAAGAACTCATTCTTCAATTCTATGTGACGCTGCACATCACAGGAGACGCTGGAGATGTGAATTCATGGGTGTTAGACTGGATGTCTGAAAACACTCACTACAAGGCACCAGCAACTGAATTGCTTCGTGCCCTACCACTCAGTCCTCCACTTGATGGAGCTCGTTGTATCTACAACGAACCTGAGCTTTCAAATCACTATATGCAAGTATTGATGAAGCCTTTGAATCCAGGACAGGCACCTCGAACCAAATTCCTCGTCAAGGAATTACTATATGTGCCTCAGACTGTCTATCGGATTCTGACAAAGACAATGAGTCCTATCAAAGGCCACGACTCAAATGATGAAGAAGTCGTTGGCATCATGAAGAATATGCTTTTCAATATCATTCATGGCGTTCCCGTCAACTTCCATGATTTCTTCATGAGGACTCTGGCAAACATTGCTATGTCACCTTTTGAGCCGAAGCCTTATGCACCATGGATTATGCGGTTCATCAGGACAAGGTCTTCACTCAATTACAAGGCTGATACTCTCAACCACTGCAGCTACTTGCCTCCAATTGAAGTCCTCAAACGGACATTTTCCTCAGCTGATGACAAGGGCAAGGCTACTGCTGTGATAGATGAAGGCATTCGTCCATTGGATGGTCGATTCAAAGCTGCATCCTACTCCACCAATGATGACTCTGCCACCCATCTCTGCCGCCAATACCTCAGCCAAGCAAAATCCTCAAGCCACAGCACCCAGGGTGATGACTGATCGTGAGTTACTCCTCAGTCTTCATTAGAAGGTTGATCGCAATCATAAATGGGTCAAGCGTCAGTTTGGTTCGATTCTTCACAACATGACCTCTACACACAATGCAGTGAAGAAAAACCACTACTACCTCCATGAAACCTTCAAACGCACTTGGGCTGTTCTTTCCAATGTCTACAGTGCGGAAGAACTGAAGACAATGGGTCTCAAGGAAGAATTTGACTGGTCTGCACCTCCACCGAAGAAATACAAGAAGGTCAAAGTTCCTTCCTTGGTGGCCAGCTCCTATTCCTCATCGCGAGACACTGATGAAAATGAAGACTTGGACGACACTACGGCAGGCCCTACTACGACAACCGACCCCAACAACGCCGGGCGCTCCTTCATCAACTTGAAATTCTTGTAGGCGTTAGTCCTCGCTTTTGATCCTTTTGGTCATTCGATGACAAAGGGGAGAAATTTGAGTTAGTCTTCAAGCGGGTCTATTATATGGGCAATTTTGTTAAGTTACAACTCTCGTTCTTCTGAAACTTTTATTGGATCAAGTTGTAATCTTAAACCCGATGGTGCTCTGATACTTTTGATGCACTGTGCTCTGATACTCTTGATGCGTTATTTTGCATGCTTGTTCCTCATTAATGTAATTGCACGCATGCTGAATTTCATCAAGCACCATATTTCATCATGCATTTCAAATTCTTCATATTATATGTCAAATGCATGTATGAATTACAAGATATAGGGGGAGATCTCCATGATACAACTCTTCAAATGTGCAATGACTCAAAAGCAAATTCCTCACTATGCACATCTTCAGGGGGAGTTCTTCTATATCTTGCAATCAAATTCCTCAATATCAGTAGTTACACTTCATATGTTTATCCCCGTTGAAAACTTAACCTATATTGTCATCAATCACCAAAAAGAGGGAGATTGTAAGTGCATCTAGTGCCCCTTAGTGATTTTGTTATATTGAAGACTTATAAGTTAAGGGACTAATGTGTCTGTGAGTGTACACAGGTCTATAAGTCTATGAGGAGTTTGATATTTACAGAGAAAGTCGACCCCTAAAAATGAAGTTCTTCGACTGAAGACTTTGATATTACGAAGACTTTCGAAGACTTTGAAAGTGAAGAAATTGGTGTGACCTTGAAGACTTGGTATTCATTTGAGGAACATGAAGCGTGAAGACTTTTTTTTCGTAGTTTCATTTTCTATTTCTTGAGTCATAGGAAACACCGTCTTTGTTAAAGGGGTCGAGGAAATAATAAGGAAAAATTTCCATGTGATGCTCAACTCAAAATCCTACACCTACCAATCCCTTCGAGTGAAGCCTTTGGAAATCTCATACAGTTCAGTCAATTTCTTTAGTGACAGAGACGAAGTTCTTCTGGACGCTGAGGAATTTGTTCTGACTGAGGTGTTAGGAATTCTCCAGTGCGGATTGCCTACATAGTGAGGAACATGATAGCCCTGAGGAATTTGAGAGTCAAATTTCCGACCGTTCTTTGCTTCTTGCCAGCTGTCCCAAAATATCTTATCCACCTAACGGTCATATCATTGAAGGGCATTTATGTCTTATCTTGTCGGGCTGCTCCCTAGGCTATAAATAGCCGCCCCTACAACCACTAGCTGGTTGGCTGCTCCGAGAGAACTTGACACTTGTCATTTGAGAGCAACCCATCCTCTGAAGACTTTGAGCGAAAATCATCGAGTGAGGAAAAACCCAAAAACCAAACCCCTACAAACCCAAAGTGATTGAGCATCATCAAGAGATTGATCCTGCGTGGATCCGACGCTTATTACCTTTGGAGACTGCGGCTTCTTCCAGACGGTTAGGCGTCATGGTCTAGAGCATCCAAGAGGAATTGTGGATCACCGAGTGACCAAGTCTGTGAAGGTTTGGAAGTCGCTCAAGACTTACCACGAGTGATTGGACAAGGTCTGTGTGACCTTAGTTCAAGGAGAATACGGTGAGGACTTGGTGTCTGAGCTGCGAGCTTAGCCACCGGGTGTCCGGATTTGTGTGTCCTCGAGTTTAAATACTCGGCCGCTTCAACCAGACGGCATAACCGAGACATCAGTTGGAAATGGTCTACCAAATCATTGTCTTCACCATCCTAACTGGTTCTATTTCCTCAACCCTTTCAGTTCCTCATTCCTGTGTTGAGTGTTCATTCATATCTGTGTTTGATGACTTTGATCAAGACTTTCTAAATTTCCATGATTCAATTTCTTCAGTCTGTTTGTCTTCATCTTGTGCTATCCTGTGTTTACGCTTTCTGTACTCTTTGATTGTCTTCATTTCATCATGATGACCATGTCCGCATTCTCTTATGCTTACTTCTGAGTACTTATTCTGCTGCAAGTAGTTCTTCACTTAGGAATTTCCTCACCGGCAAATTCCTCATTGAAGAATTCATAAAAATCGCCTATTCACCCCCCCTCCTCTAGTCGATATAACACACTTTCATTATCGATTGTAAAAATGCCGAGTGGGGGGGGGGGGGGCGTGTGAACGGCATGGTAGTGGCTTGCCTGGTGGATAGATGAATTCATGCACGGTACTATGGGGGCCCAATTAGATGTCATGTCTACGCGACGCCCAATTAAATGGCTTTCGATGTCATGTCAAGCGTCGGGAAAATTACAGGTGATACGAAGCTTCCGAGAGCCCTTGGATCTGAGATCGAACGGTGGCATGGCGTGATTCTAGACCTATGGGTGAATATCCTATCCTGGAGGGTTATTCTGCAAATTTTCAGCAACTTAGCATGCGACCATTTTATCTCAGATCCAAGGGCTGCCAACAGCCCATATCATGGTCGCGCCTACCACAACCGTCGCCTCGCTTTCGGCAGTCGCTATGGAGATTTAACACGGTGCGTTAGGCTATCTGATGTTGGCATGTCATACATAGTCATAACTCAGTCACTCATACTACAACAAGGTCTGCTATAAGGTTGGCTATAAGAGCATTTTTCGTTTATTTCTCTCTATCTCTTTCTTCGTAGTGTTTATTGTATTTGCCAGGGAGTGACCTCTTCCAATGAAATGGTGCTTAGATGAGGTGCTATGGGCATTAAATGTCTTAGCAACTCAAGTCCCCAATGTATAGGTGCTTAGTTTTTTGTTGCTAAGTTTGCTTCATCTAGGTACACGCGCTTAGCACCGTTTCTTCCTGGGGTCACCAAACTAGTCTCTCTCTTCTTAATTAGCTTGCCACATCAGACTTTATGCATATATGGCAGGCTTAGCACATGTAGGATCAAGTACAATAGTGGGCTATAAGCCCGCTCTACATGGCATTTTTGCATATGTGGGGGAAGAGGCAAGGAAAAAGTGGAGGAGTGGGCTCTCATGCAAGAGCCAGCCTCTACATGCTGGAGCATCGGGAGAGGCACCTTGTATGGAGGTGGTCAGGAATCGGGAGACTCATGCCGGTCGTAGCTCCGAAGTTAAAATGATGATGGCAAGTGAAATCATCGGGCCCCACCTGTCCAGCAGTAACTCGCTGTCAAATCACACAGCCCTACGTTTGCAGCAGCCTACTCCCTCATCTTCTCATGTCTCTGTCGAACCGACTAGGCGGAACTGCCTCGGCTACCGAGCGAGAAAAGCCCCGCCCTCGACTTTTAAATAGTACAGTATACTAATTTTGTATCCATGGATTGCGCCATGGAGCAAAGCCTCAAGAAAACCGCGGCACACATTTACGGAGTACAGTATACAACACGCCCGTCGCGTTCGCGTCACACCCCAGGCGGTCGGTCGGTTTGGCACGCCGCTCTACGAATGGAACGCGCATCATATTTTGAGATAAGCCCTATAAGCCGGAAAGGAGGGAGCAGTACTACAACAAGCTATCCCTCCCACTCGCGGTGGACGAACATGCAGCAGTGGATTCGATACTGTAGAAGCAGTAGTAGTAACATCATTGTTCGTTATCTCGAAGAGGCGAAGAGCCAAGCGCAACCCGAATGTGGCAGTTGCGAACGTTGGAGCACACATATAGCCAGGTATGTGAGCCCACTATTCTATTAGTTGCTAGTATAGCCCTGTAAACCAGAAAGGAGTATTTGCCTTTCTAGAGATTTCAACAAGTGACTAGACTACACCGACACGGAATACATATGGAGCAAAATGAGTGAATCTACACCATAAATAAATACGTAGTTCTCTTGTTTTACTCTCCGCCTTGGTCGCGGTGCAAATACTGAGTATGCTATCATCTTGAAATTTACGAAGTCACCATAGGCACTTCGTCATCGACGGGAACGTCTCCTGACACGCGATAGACGCGAGCGGCAGTCGCCTCCATAGGTTCTTGAATGACAACGAGGGAGAGGGTAGCGGTTCCCGAGACATTGAACGGTCGATGATCCATCCTCAATTACATGCGGAAATTAATTGGAGAAGCAGAATAGAGCCAGCACGATGTGAATGCAACAGAGTTTGGACTCTCATATAAAGGCGATCCACCACTCCAATCCATCTACCCGTAGTCTCTACGCAACACTGCTCACTCCAATCCAAGACCAAGTGACCAGAAGCCGCAAGCACCTATGGAGGCAATGGACGCAAGCGGCAGTCGGCTGTGCCAAATTATCCAAGGCGCCGGCCTACGGCCCCGCACCGTGCAGCATTTCCAGACGGTGCTGGCGACTGCTGGCGTCATAGCCCTCGCCGACGCCGGCTTCGCCTCTCGCATGGACGACATGATGGTCAACTCCATCCGCAAGTTCACCGCCGTCCAGTAGCGCGCAGACGACCTTGCCGTACTGCTCCAGCCCGCGTGCCCAGGCTCCTCATTGCCTGCCACCCTCATCGGCCTCCATGGTGATGAACTCTTTCAAGCCCTGGCGGCCCTGCAGGTGCCAGAGGTCGCGACGAAGAATGTGCACCTCGAGGCCGCGCTTGTCGTGCATCGCCTCGCCATGCAAGAAACCGTCGACCTGCACATCCACGTCTACGAGGAAATCGTCTACATAGGCCACTACAAGGCCAGCGAGGACAAAAAGACGTTGGCATTCTTCTAGCGGATGGAATCTTAGGACGCCATTGTTCAGAAACGTCGACACAGCCACGAAAAGCCGCTGCTACTTAGCCGCTCGTGGGCCGGCATACTGAGTCAAGGAGGTGGACGTCGTTGATGGATGCATCTCTTCTTCTTGCCTCCTGTAACCAGCACTGCATCGCCTCGTGGCCTTAATGTTTTATTAGTATAGTACTCCCTCCGTTCCCAAATATAAGTTTTTCTAGAGATTCCAGCGAGTGACTACATACAGAGCAAAATGAGTGAATATGCACTCTAAAATATGTCTACATACATCCGTATGTTGTATTCCATTTGAAATATCTAAAAAGGCTTATATTCCAGTCGTAACGTTTTCACTGTCAGGTGGGGCCACAGTTGAGCAAACTGACCATCGGCAAATCCCCACCCCGCCCATCGGGCATCGGCTGAGTTTAGAATTAGAAGAGAGAAACGAGGGAGAAGAGCTAGCTCTAGCACGGACGCTGTTGTCAGATGGGACTTGTGTTGATAGAATAGGAGTACTAAGCACTCGTACCTCTTTTTTTAGGGAAAAAGTAGTCGTATGTCTAGTACTACCACTAGTTCGGTGCATGCGACCTATACCTGTCATCACTTTAGGTCTCCTTTTTGAACCGCAACTACGCTCACCGTACAATTTTTTTCACGCATTTATCCTCCTATAGCTATATGTACTCCTAGGCTATTTCCATGTGCTCCCTTTTGCCGACATGTAGGACACAGAGCATCTGGGTCGTAGTGCATGCACGAATCGGAGCATATGCCAGGGTACTTTACAATTCAGACCTCATGAATTACATGCAAACCCCCCCCCCACAGAAGAATAAATAAATAAATGAATTACTAAATGAAACCGGAGCACGTTCATTAAATTTTGGACATAACACATTTATAAAAAACTACCAGACCTAAACCAGTCTAAGGGCCTCTTTGATTCGCAGGATACAGAAAACACAGGAATGGCAAAAGTATGAGTGCAATGAACCGAGACGAGGAGAACTCTAACTCAGTTAGAGGTTAGAGTTAGATTCTAACCCTGAACTAACTCTAAACCAATGGATGGCAGGGTTAGATTGACAATAAATGCTCTTTCTCGATCATTTGACTACTTTGGACCCTATTTTCTGCCGGATTTGGTATGGCCGGCTCTTGTGTGGCCTCCTCCCGCACACAATTGACATAAATGAACCATCTTTACAAATCGAGAATGCAAAACATGATAAATTTTACTTTGTCCATAAAAAATGAGATATCCCTCTTAAACATACAAGTCCTCAATCAAGCTTCACAAAAAATACACTCCATGAAACAAAAGCATGAGCTAACTCATCACGGAATCATTCAAGATAGGGAGGGAGCGCGGAGCCCTCACGCACCTAGGGAGGAGATCGTCATCGTTGCTCTGGAGGAAGGCTCTGTAGAGCCCAAGCCCCTGAAACCCCTCCGACGCCGGCGCTTGTGAATTGAGGTCGACACAGGAATGGGTAGCAGGGCCACTTGCCGATGACTGCGAACCGAATCTTTGGGCCTCTAGAAAAAATGCAACCCTGAAACTGAAATACCTAGAAAGGTGAACTGAATCTTTGGGCCTCTAGAAGTAATGCAAGCATGAAACCGAAATACCTAGAAAGGTGAACTGAATCTTTGGGCCTCTAGAAATAATGCAAGCCTGGAACTGAAATACCTAGAAAGGTGAACTGATTCTTTGGGCCTCTAGAAATAATGCAAGCCTGAAACTGAAATACCTAGAAAGGTGAAAGTGCAACTATCCCTGGGTGGTTTTGGTAATGATTAACAACATATAGCTCATTGAGCTAACACTATTTCAAGATAAATATTTCAGGAAAGCTCAATGATTGGCATGGCATGGATTAGAAAGTGGACCCCTCAAAATGCTAAGGACAAAAGATTGGCTCAAGCTTAAAGCACAAGACTCTACATTTTATTTCTAGTGATCCAAGATCACATTGAGTCCATAGGAAAAACCAATACTATCAAATGGGGGTGAGGTGTTGCTTAATGAGTTTCTTGCTCAAAATGCTTAGTGATATGCTCCAAAAACCCTCAACTACTTTCTCATATCCACATATGTCCCAAACCAAAAGCCAAACTCGGCCCCACCGAAACTTTCTATCTGGCGCCACCGAGCTCTCTTGACATAGCCACTGCCACAAACCCTAGTCACTTTGGTCTCACCGATAGGGATCTCAGTCTCACCGAGATGGGATTGCAAACTCTCTGTTTCCCTTCGTAACGTTTCAGTCTAACCGAGATGAGCGATCGGTCCCACCGAGTCTGCAATGCAAACTCTCTGTTTCCCTTTCTTAACGCTTCGGTCCCACTGAGATGAGCGAATCGGTCCCATCGAGTTTTCCTGAACAACTCTCTGTTTGGCTATTACCAAAATCGGTCCCACCAAGTTTGTGTAATCGGTCTCACCGAGATTAAGTTATGCCCTAACCCTAATGAAATCGGTCCCACCGAGTTCACATATCGGTCCCACCGAAATGCCTAACGGTCACATTATGAACCAAATCGGTTCGACCGAGTTTTCTAATTCGGTCCCACCGAGTTTGGTGATTTGTGTGTAATGGTTAGATTTTGTGTGGAGGCTATATATACCCCTCCACCCACTCTTCATTCGTGGAGAGAGCCATCAGAACATGCCTACATTTCCAACATACATTTTCGAGAGAGAACCACCTACACTTGTGTTGAGGTCAAGATATTCCATTCCAACCACATAAATCTTGATCTCTAGCCTTCCCCAAGTTGCTTTCCACTCAAATCATCTTTCTACCAAATCCAATCCTATGAGAGAGAGCTGAGTGTCAGGGAGACTATCATTTGAAGCACAAGAGCAAGGAGTTCATCATCAACACACAATCTATTACCTTTTGGAGAGTGGTGTCTCCTAGATTGGCTAGGTGTCACTTGGGAGCCTCCGTCAAGATTGTGGAGTTGAACCAAGGAGTTTATGCAGGGCAAGGAGATCGCCTACTTCGTGAAGATCTACCCTAGTGAGGCAAGTCCTTCGTGGGCGATGGCCATGGTGGGATAGACAAGGTTGCTTCTTTGTGGATCCTTCGTGGGTGGAGCCCTCCGTGGACTCGCGCAACCGTTACCCTTCATGGGTTGAAGTCTCCATCAACGTGGATGTACGATAGCACCACCTGTCGGAACCACGGATAAAAATCTCCGTGTCTACATTGTGTTTGCTCCCTCCAAACTCCTCCCTTTACCTTCATATGCAGTTTTTTTACATTCCGCTGCTATACTCCTAGAATTGCATGTGTAGGTTGATTACTTGATTTGTGCTAAGTTGCTAAAATCTGCCAAGACTTAAAATTGGGAAAAGGCTAGATTTTTATTTGGTCTAGTAGTCTAATCACCCCCCCTCTAGACATACTTTCGATCCTACAAAAGGTGAACTGAATCTTTGGGCCTCTAGAAAGATTTATTACCTCCTCAAGCAGCATCAAACAATTCCATGCGTGCACCACAAATCTATACCAAGTTTAATCAAGATCTACTTTTCCAAATCACAATTAGCGCTAGAGCGAGCAAGATCAATGATATGGTTGTGAGACAGAGAAGGAACGAACAAAATCACCCCTCTCGCGAACTCCCTGGTAGATGCGCCGCCGACGCGCATGACAGAATGAGAAAAATGACCGGTGAAGGCGGAGTGGGGCGAGCTTCAAAGGTCGGAGGGAGAGGGCGGCCAGAGGAGGGCGGCGGAGGCCGGAGGAAAGACAGGGCGAGTGGCGGAGCGGCGCTTGGGCGGGTGGCCCGATGGGGAACAAAGAGGAGTCGTGCGAGGGGGGGGGGCGGAGGGAGCGATCTGGTGCGGGCAGGGTAGATTTTTTTTAGTTCTCTTTTAGTGGGCCCGAGGAGAACTAACCCAATTAGAACCTCTCCGCCGGGCTAGTTTTTTTTAGCTTGGTTAGAGCAAACTAGCTCAAACTAACCCCTCCTGTTTGGATAATTTGAGGCTATTTCAACCCAAACTAGCTCTAAATCAGGGATCCAAACAAAGAGGAGTAGTACTGTACACGCTACAGTCTGGACCGTAGCACATTGTTTTTATGGCCATATCAGCACATTGTTTTTTACTGCTGGTTCATTGGGCTACCATGGTTCGCACTCCTCCGACGTGAGTAGTAGTACTACTAGTATATACCGCATCGCTCCTTCTTACTACTACGTACTTCACCGACATGTGGGAGAGCCAGCATCCGGGTCGACGTGTCATGCACCAGATTAGAGTGCGGAACAGAAGGGGGGCATCACCCCGGTCGTACCGCCAGTAATTCATGACTATAGTGAGTAGTCATATCACAAGTATTTCCAGCAGTGACGCACCGTCAAATCGCACAGCCCGACCTTTCCAACAGTAAGTAAGTCGAATCCGCTACTCCCTCACCCTCCTCGCCTCTCTGTCAAACCGCCTACGCGAAAAAGCCCCGCCCTCAACTTTGAACTACGCGAAAATAGTTCGAGCTTGTTCGTTCTATATAAATACTACTCCCTCCGTCCCAAAATTCTTGTCTTAGATTTGTGTAAATATAGATGTATCAAGTTATATTATAGTATTGGATACATCTGTATCTAGACAAATCTAAGGCAAGAATTTTAGGACGGAGGGAGTAGCACTGTATGTTTATTCACCCGTGGGGTTGTTCAATGAATGGAGGGCCGGGGAGCACAAGTGAACAATACTACTACTATCAGTAAGGTACACGTGCATTGCATGCATGAGATTTGGTAACCAAACTATGAATAAATAACACACTATAGCATGTAAGCTTTGAGTCATATATGCATGATGTAGATGTTCATTTAATTCTTATAGTTCATCTAGTTAAAAATCAATTAGTTTTATAAAAAATCTATTTTAAGATTCATGGAATTGTGCATTATAAAGCATAAAGTAAAAACAAATAGTGACAATTCATTTTGAAAAAAAAAGTTTGGGCAATTAAGATATGGAAGATTCTAGAACAAAGGAGAAGTGCTTGTGTTTTGAGGTTTGTGCATTATGCTTAAGTTCAACCATGGAGTCTTCTAGATTCTACAAGTGGCAGAATTTGGTGGAATGTAGATGATATCCAACGACCAGTAGTGCTCGGATTTGCCATCTTTGTACCGTCGGATTGGCTTCATCCAACGACAAACTTTCAAAGTTATTCACACACTATATAGGGGTATAGAGTAGTAGTAAGTAGGAGTCGTACAGTTAGTCACCTTAAATAGAGAGTTTCTTTTCGTTAATGCCACGTACACAAATTGAAATGCTTGTTGTGGAGAGAAAAAGATAATCACTCCACTATATATATGCACTTGGCGGCTGGCGCTTTCTTTACTAGGGTTGCACTCTTCATTCTCTCATCCTCTCCAGATCTAAACAAGACAACGGTAGCGACATTTTCTCTCTGCTCACCGCTGGTCACAGATCCGGCCGGATCCCTTCGGCTGGTGTGTGTAAAGGACTAGGTGCATCATTCACGCGGTCATCGCCGGCGAGGGAGGAAACCCACAGCTGCCGGAGGGGCCCGATCCTCTGCCCGTGTCGTTCTCTCCGACACAGCGCCGGCTCGGGAGGTCCTCCGACCCTTCTTCCTCCCTGCCGTATTGTGCGCAGATCCGACCTGCCGCCGCCGACATCCCGACGACCCTCAGGTATAAGTTCTTCGAAAGCGGCCTTGCTCTACTGCCCCAGCTGCCCACGTGTCTGCATGTGCATTTTTTTCTACTCCCATCAGCTCTTCCAAAGCCACCTAAATTTTTAGTATTATTAGAGGTAAAGCTACTTCATGCATTCGAATCTACGACTTGGTTCAAACAACAAAGAAAGGTGGGAAAGTTGTAGCATGAATCTAGGACTTGATTCAAAGAGGAAATAATATGGTGAAAGTAGTAGAGACCGGATACCCAACAGGTCTCTTGGTTGAGAAGGGAAATAATGGGAAAATACAGTACAAACTGGATAAGTTACAGATCTATTATTGGTTGAAAAAAGGATAGAAAGTGGCGGCTGGTGGACAAGTCAATAGAGTATGTCCAGGATTAGATTTGTTGCTCTCACATAGTAAAAGGTCTCTAGGATTAGAATTGCTGCCCTCACATAGTAAAAGGTCTCCGGGATTAGATTTGCTGCCCTCGCATAGTAAAAGGTCTCTAGGATTAGATTTGCTGCCCTCACATAGTAAAAGGTCTCCAGGATTAGATTTGCTGCCCTCACATAGTAAAAGGTCTCCAGGATTAGATTTGCTGCCCTCACAGAGCATGAACAAACTCGGCATCACCACTTTATGCCTCCTTGTAGGTACATTGTGTTGATCGTCCCACCGTCAGCGATGTCCTTATACCAACCTTTTGCTTTTGTTAATGTAAGGGCGCATGTAAAATGAAGCGATCACACTGTTACCTTAAGGACATGTCTAACCAGTGCTATTGTTAATCTAATGCCTCCAGTGATATGATGCAATTAAACTTTGTTACAAATGGTACTCCTGCTATTTTCCCCAGTATGATAATTAAGTTGCTCCTTTACGCTGTAGAGTGTCCTGGTGTCCCCACGGTCCCATGCGCTTAAACCAACTCTTTAGCTGATGTTGATTTACTGTATCTGGTAAACAAGCAATCCCACCATTAAAGTAATCCCATATTTGACGAATGACATTGTTGATCGTAATGCTTTCAGTAACATGAAGCATTGCTGACGTTTTAAAATTTTTAATTTCCTTGCGTGATTGCCATGAACATAATTAAGATGCTTCTTTTCATTTTGTGTATGTTTCGTATATTCTCATTGACCAGCAACTGTTTACTTTCTATATTTTTGTGCAGATAGGGATATCCATTTCACCTTGTTGCTATTGTGATCTTTTGGTGAACTGCACAAAACACTTTTTTTGGAATGAGTGTCTTGTGCAGTTCAACTAAAATGTCACGTGGGCAACATCTCTCAATTTTGGTGGAACTGCACAAAATGGTGATTGGAGTTTCCAAAATCTCCGTCAAATTCTGCTGGTAATCTCGTGCAACATTTTATTATCCTTTGCAAGATGAGCCATCACTGTCACCACAATGGCACTTTATTTTAGTGGAATTACACAAAAGGATAAGCAAATTATAGTTGCACCTTACATGAGCCGGACAACCAACCTTAATGTTCCTCAATTCTAGTGCAACTACTAAAGAAGAACACCTTGACTCACGAGAGCAAGTACTTCTTGCTAGCTGAATGATGCAATCTTTGCTTCATTTAATTGAAGCTAGAAAAAGGTGCATGAATTGAATCATGGAACTCCAAGCAGGCCTCATCCGAGTGGAGCTTCAGGTTGAGTTCAAGGAGTGCCACTATTATAGTAATCATGCTCTTCTTATCTATGTTGTGCAAACAGGAATACTCAATTACAGATGTTGTGACTGTCAAGAGCATTCTCCAACTTCTTGGGTTGTATGACACGGCTAGCCAAGATGGATTTAATCCCGATATTCACTTTATCAAAAGGCTCTAATGGGTTGGTTCTGAATCTTGCAAGCTGGGAATCAATGAGATGTGTAGGCATTTTTGTTGTACTTACTATTTGGATCTTATTTGTTGGTTCTGAATCTTGCAAGCTGGGAAACACGACATGATGATGCAGATGAAAACAACCATAACAAAAAGTTCAAACTTGGTAGTATTATCTGTGTGAAAGTGCGAGAAATGTGCTGATCGTGTGCGTCTTGAGAATAATAATTCTAATTGTTGTGCATGTTGATCCTGTGGCACTGATACCACGAGCCAATGCATTTCTTGTTTTAAGTATAAATTTCTATTAAAGCTAATTAAATTTAAGTAAAGTGACCACTAACTCTTGTTATTAAGTACCAATAAAGACCCGCCCGTGAACCGACGTGTGGCCGGAGTAGGTTTCTTAATGGAGGCTGTCGGTGTCAAAACCGGCGGATCTCGGGTAGGGGGTCCCGAACTGTGCGTCTAGGCGGATGGTAACAGGAGACAAGGGACATGATGTTTTTACCCAGGTTCGGGCCCTCTCGATGGAGGTAATACCCTACTCCTGCTTGATTAATATTGATGATATGGGTAGTACAAGAGTAGATCTACCACGAGATCAAGGAGGCTAAACCCTAGAAACTAGCCTATGGTATGATTGTTGTTCGTCCTACGGACTAAAACCCTCCGGTTTATATAGACACCGGATAGGTTAGGGTTACACAGTCGATTACAATAGTAGGAGATCTACATATCTGCATCGCCAAGCTTGCCTTCCACGCCAAGGAAAGTCCCATCCGGACACGGGACGAAGTCTTCAATCTTGTATCTTCATAGTCTTGGAGTCCGGCCGTGATGATAGTTCGGCTATCCGGACACCCCCTAGTCCAGGACTCCTCGGTAGCCCACGAACCAGGCTTCAATGACGACGAGTCCGACGCGCATATTGTCTTCGACATTGCAAGGCGGGTTCCTCCTCCGAATACTTCATAGAAGGTTTTGAACACAAGGATAGTGTCCGGCTCTGCAAAACAAGTTCCACATACCACCGTAGAGAGAATAATTTTTGCAGATCTGCGGCGTGATTCTGGGGTGACATCACACCACGGCCAGGCCTTTATATGAATCATTTTCTTGTTCCACCTCGGTAGCGTTTAGCGTGGCGGTTTCCCTAGCACGTCTTATCAAAGCATAGATCGTGCCCCCTTATTCCGGGATTCCCATCAATACGGACGTGGGTAACCCATCCACGCCATTGATTACGGCGCTTGGGAGATAAGCGAGTTTTACCAGGCTGGTCGGGGACGCATAGCTTCGTCCGTTCATATAAGGGGATAAGGATCCACCTTTTCACCTACGCCTTCTTCCTCCTTTGCTCATCCATTTTCGCACTTTTCGAGCTCCAGCGCCCAAGTCCGCACACCCCACCTCAACCTTCTCCAACTATGTCCGGAGCGGGAGGCAGATGGATGGCCTCCTCCGTCACGGAGGGGCACATCACAAGACTACGGGAGGCCGGATACTTGTCCGGCGACATCGCGCACCGGCTGCCCGACGCGGGGCAGCTCATTCCAACCCACAGGCCCCATGAGAGGGTGGTGTTCCTCACCCACTTCCTCCACGGACTGGGTTTTCCACTTCACCCATTTGTCTGGGGGCTCATGTTCTACTATGGCCTAGATTTCCATGATCTGGCTCCAAACTTCATCCTTAATATCTCGACGTTTATAAATGGGTAATGCGAAACCTTCCTTGCATCCAGCCCGCCGGCCTATGGCTGAAGACCTTTAATGTCAGGCCGAAGGTTGTGGGCGGCCGTCAGCCGGAGTGCGGAGGAGCCATGGTTGGCAAGATGGCCAAAGTCCTATGGCTCGAGGGCTCCTTTGTGGAGACAATAAAGGGGTGGCAATCGGGGTGGTTCTACATCACCGAGCCACGCGACCCCAAATGGGCGGCGGCCCCCGAATTCAGATCTGGCTTCCCCACATGGCTCTCGTCATGGAAAGAGACGGGCCTGACGTGGGGGCATTCGGACGAGACATCCGGACTCCAAACATGTGTCCGAAACCTGGTGGACAAGAATCTCAGGCTTGTCAATGTAATCCAGGTGATGCTCATTCACCGGATTCTCCCATGTCAACAACGGGCCTTCAAATTGTGGGAGTTCGATCCGGCACAGCACTCGACTCTAAAAAGGCTCTTCGACACTACGTACGAAGATGCCTGGAAGGTGCTGTTTAAGGGCGCCGAGGCTCCCTCATCCGCTACTGAAGATCGCGGATACGGCTCGCAGCGTCAAGCCGGCGAGGTAAGTTATTTTACCCTTTACGGGACTCTTTTTCCATAGATTGACTCTATGTGGGATCTAAAACTCCCTAATCTTTGACAGGACTGGCTGAAGACGTCCGGACAAATCAACTGTCCGGCTCCTTTGCCGGAAGACCCAGCGGACGCCTGATTGACGGGGCTACTGGCTCCTGTACCTCATGTAGTGCCGAAGAAGAAGGCCAAGAAGGAGGCCACGGGAGCTCGGAGGAGCTCCGGCGCCAATCTTGTCGGTCTGAAGCGAATCTTCTCCACGAGGACGAGGAGGAGGAAAAAAGCTTCTCCCCGGTGAAGAGGAGAGAAAGGAAGGCCGCCCCCAGGGAGGCGGAGGGTCCAAGAAGGGAAGAACCCTTCCTCTGGACTTCTCCACCAACGTCGAGAGCGACGAGGAGGATTGGCCAACAAGGGCCAAGCCCCTGGCGAGATCGTAAGTGTCCGGATACCCATGGCTTTTTAATCATTGCATAGTGTTCTCTAATGTCGAACAATCATGCAGCCCGCCCAAGAGCGAGCTAGCCGCTTGACAGCGGGTCCACAGGTTCGTCGGAAATGGAGAGTACTTCGCTTCCGACCGCCTCCTCGCCTCACGCTGCGGACGACGCCAAGGTGGTGCCCCAAGAGGGGACTGGTCAAGAGGAGGTGGCGCAGGAGGCGCCACAAGGCAACCTCCCAGACTCCAGGCGCATGGGGGGCAAGACCCCCAGGGGCTCTAAGCCGACCCTTGTCTGGACTCCATGCCGGAATCTTCAGCGGTTCTGGAGTCCGGCAAGCGGTCCCTTCGTAAGAAGGGTAAGACGCCGGTGTCCTCCGTCCAACCGGAGGCACCGGATAGCTTACTGGAGGCGCTTAACAACGCCTCCATCGAGGAGGAGGACCGCCTTTATTATGAGTGCGGTGATCCTGACGATTCGATCCGCCAAGAGCGGTGACGAAGCTTGTACCAGCCTTCTAACGGGCTTTGAGGTAAGTTTAGAATATGCAAAAATATTACCGCATAGGCGGTAGCCCACGATGCTTAGTTCGGTGTTCGGAAAGAAAAGCGGACTAAGGATCTAAAAAATATCTGTGAGGAGTCTAACATAAGTATGTCAATCTGAGGAGCATGCTTATTGTTGACCTCTGCCGCACTAACTGCGGAGGTCAATGCATTGAAGCAGAGCCTCGAGCGGTCCGAGAACGAGCTCGGCCAAGCCAAGAAGCAGCTCAAGGACAAGGAAGGTAAGTAATACCTTATGAAAGAAATACCTTATAGAAAGGTTTCGGTTGCAAAAAATAACAGGAATAACATGGAGTGCTAGGGCCACGAGCGAGGTGGCGACCACGAAGGAAGCGGTGTCCGTGGCCGAAAACAAAGCGGCTGAACGACTGAAGCGAGAGTAGGGGGAGGCGCAGCTGGTCAAGGTACGGCAAGAGCTCCAAGCTCTCGTGGAAAAACACGAGAGTTTGGAGCGTGACTCGAAGACTCAAGAGTCCGAGCTCGCCTCGGCTCTTGAGAGTGCCAAAGCTGCTAAGGCCGAGGCAAAAAAAGCCCTCCAAGAAATTGAATCATTAAAGAAGATAGCGGCGGGTAAGGCATTCTTTATGCAAAGCAAGCATGTGAAAGTGAATTACCTATTACTTACCCGGATTCGGAGCTCTCTAGGAGCATTCGCAGATTTGCCCCGTAGTGTGTCTGATGCTGCCGCATTCTACCGCGCCAAGGAGGGGAGATCGACGGAAAAGGTGTTCTGGTCTCAGTATGCTGAGGCCGAACATCGATGCCCCTAAGCGACCAGCTGAAGCAGCTGGTCGAGCTCCACAAGGTCGCCGAACAGGCCATGAAGGGCCTTATAGTTCGGCTGTGGCCATTGGAAGCCATGCCTGGGAGCTACTTCGGCTTAGTGCAGCGGTGGTGGACGCCTTTGTCCACGAATTGAAGTCATCAAGCGCTCCGTCTGCATTGAAGGTGTCCGTCGAGCCCTTGCCCGTGCTAAAGTGCACTTTGGGGCAAGCTGGATCTTGAGAGAAGCTTGTGACGGACGGGCCACCAAAGGGCAAGGAGCATATGCGCCCGAAATGTACTATGAGGGCCTCTGAAGGGTGCCCGACGAATAGCGGATGAGTGCTCCAAAGATGTAATTTTTGAATAGACTACGCATTTGTTATCCTGTCTGGCTGAAAACTTGTTCATATGCGCTAAGCAACGCTTGTTAATTTAAAATATTACATACGTGCGGCCGTTTATCAAATTTGAGAGATGGCAAGTCGTTGGCTTCAGCCCCCATGCCACGAGTCTTTGGGGTGTTCGGGATAAACTTGAGCACTCTTGTTCCCATTCATGGGTCCATCTAGGAGGCGCTCAACACAACGAACAAGGCAACCGGACTTATAATGCTTGAACACTCTCACTTAGCCATAGAATTCTATAATTTTAAATTTAGTGAAGCCCCTAGTATTCTGAAGACCGAGTTCGGGGCGCTATCCACGCCTTGGCCGGACAATGCCGGTTCGACGCTCTAAGCGGCATAAGTCTTTAGGGACCCGAAAAAACCTCTCGAACAGCGACCGGCTCTCGCCTTATCATGACGGTCAGTTTTAGCTTTCTCGCGAGGTGCTCGACCCAGCTCAAGCTGGGGCACAATCGCGATGGTTCTCCGATGCTACCTTAGCCGATATAACGGGCGTAAGGTACCAAAACACGAGGCAGGCAAACCCAACTATTGACCCAAGACATGATTCGAGCCGATTCATATAATGCTATAAGTTCGGGTGCCGCACTTGTGAAAGTGTTCGGACTTATCACACCATAATTTTGGGGTACTTAAGCCTGGTGTATTGGCCGTACCAAAGTGTGCAGTGCGTAATGTCATGAAATGAACATATATATAGATAAAGAAAAGAGTGCAATAATAGGCAAAAGCTATGTATTGTTTATATCAAAAAGGTACTTGCATGAAAGCGAGCGATACAAATAGTCACGATAAGCAAGGGATGGGACTATCTAACATGTCCCCTCCGAGGGTAAGCTGCGGGATGGTATGTAAAATAGGTATAATGCTTGTAATAGAGACCACTGAACACTCGGCGTAACTTTACGCTTCCTGGCTGTTGCATCGTGAGTTCGGCGATTCTAGTGTCAGACGGGACTTACGGAAAGCGGAATCCTGAAAGTAAGAAAATGAAGAAAAAAAGAAAAAGAAAAGAATGACACAATCAGGGAGCCCTGGTGTGGTTGAGCCGCATTCGGCGTGCCGTGGTCGTGCCCCTCCCCTATGCCCATGGTATCTCCGGGCGTAGTTATATGCAGCGTAATCTGGCTTCGCGGTTTGCGAGGGCTGGGGTTGGGGCCAGATTACTCTGGCGATGCTTGAATCATGCAGACGGTCTTGTTGTAGGTTACTTGGTAGCGCTTGGCAGTTCCGGACGCTTAGTGGCGGACTCGAGAATTGCCGTGAGAGGTTGCTTTGCACCTCCGCGCGAGAACGCCGTGTGCTCCTCCATTCGGAGAGGCGTTCGGTGTTTCCATTGACCGTGATTACTCCTCGAGGGCCTGGCATCTTGAGCTTGAGGTATGCGTAGTGCGGCACCGCATTGAACTTTGCAAATGCGGTTCGTCCAAGCAGTGCGTGATAGCCGCTGCGGAATGGGACTATGTTGAAGATTAACTCTTCGCTTTGGAAGTTATCCGGGGATCCGAAGACCACTTCGAGTGTAACTGAGCCTGTACAATTGGCCTCTACACCCGGTATGACGCCTTTAAAGGTCGTCTTTGTAGGTTTAATCCTTGAGGGGTCTATGCCCATTTTGCCACTGTATCCTGATAAAGCGGGTTCAGGCTGCTGCCGCCGTCCATCAGGACTCTGGTTAGGTGAAATCCGTCGATAATTGGGTCAAGAACCAATGCGGCGAAACCGCCGTGACGGATGCTAGTGGGTGGTCCCTTGATCGAAGGTGATCGGGCAGGAAGACCATGGGTTGAACTTGAGGCGTGGCTCCATCGCATATACGTCCCTTAGCGCATGCTTCCGCTCCCTTTTGGGTATATGGGTTGCGTATATCATGTTCACCGTCCGCACTAGTGTGGGAAAGCCCTTCTGTCCTCTATTGTTCGGCGGCCGGGGCTCTTCTTCATCATCGCTATGCAGCCCCTTGTCATTGAGTTCGGCACTTAACTTGTTTGCTTGCTTGAACACCCAACAATCCTTGTTGGTGTGATTGACTGGTTTTTCGGCGGTGCCATGTATCTGGCACAAGCGATCGAGTATTCGGTCCAAGTTGGACGGTCCCTCGGTATTTCTTTTGAATGGCTTCTTCCGCTGACCGGGTTTAGAGCCTCTGAATCCGGCATTGACGGCCATATCTTCAGTATTATCGCCGTTAATGCGGCGCTTGTTCTTGTTGCGACACGACCTGCCATTGCTGTCCTTGGTATCCGAACTATCAGGGTGTTTGGCCAAGTTGTTGCTTAGAGCTAGCCAGTTGTCCTCTCCCGCACAGAAGGGAGTCATGAGGGTTGTGAGGGCTGCCATAGATTTCGGCTTTTCCTGTCCTAGGTGCAGGCGAAGCCACTCGTCGCGGATGTTATGTTTGAAGTGCAAGGGCCTGCATCGGGGACAGTCAGCGATTTGATTTTTCTTTGTTAGGAACCGTGTCGAAATTGTCTGGCCGATTCTTCTGGCTGCTGAATTATATGGCTAAGGTCATCGGCGTCTGGTGGTCGCACATATGTGCCATAGAAGTTATCAAGGAATGCGGCTTCCAGGTCCTCCCAACAACCAATTGATTCTGCTGGCAAGCTGTTGAGCCAATGCTGAGCTGGTCCTTTAAGCTTGAGTGGGAGGTATTTGATGGCATGTAGATCATCACCGCGGGCCATGTGGATATGGAGGAGATAGTCCTCGATCCAGACCGCAGGATCTGTGGTACCATCGTATGATTCGATGTTGACGAGTTTGAAGCCCTCGGGGATTTGATGATCGATTACTTCATCCGTGAAGCATAGTGGGTGTCTTGGCGCCTACTGTATTGGGCTATATCACGGCGCAGCTCGAATGAGCTTTGTCTGTTGTGTTGACCCGGCGGAGTTTCTGTATCCGGCGTGGCGGTTATAAATCCGCGTGTCGTAGGCGCCCACGCGATCCGTAGATCGATCTTGTATGTTTTGCCTTATCCTCCAATATATCTACTTAAGTCCGGTAGCGTTTCCCGTGCCACGGTACTTTTGAATGGTGTCGGGTGCGGCTTGAGCGGAGGGTCTAGAGGCCTCTCTATCGCGGCCCGCAGGGGTGGCGGTACGCCATTATGTCGACGCTGGTGACTTGGGTGCTTCCTCCGATCGAGGCAACAGCGGCCTGCGTCTGGGGTAGCTTTTGGAGGCGTTCGAGTTCATACTCTTGGCTGCAAGGACTTGATCCATCTATCGCCTAGCGGTCTTGGTGACTCTAAGCTGTTGCTGCTTTTTCTTGAGGCTGCTTGCCGTGGCCATAAGCCTGCGTTTGAAACGCTCCTGTTCGGCTTGGATCCTCAGGCACGACAAATTCTTCGTCGTCGAGGCTTGCCTCATCTTCGGAGGGAGGCGCATAACTATCGTCCTCGACCTCTCTTTCTGCCGCACTAACATGCGGACTTGCTTCTCCCTCCTCCTGCGCCGAGTCCTGCTGGAGGGGGTTGTCTTCGACACTGTCCGGGGTGTTATTATCTCCCGTGCCGGAATCACCGTTTTTATTATCGCGGGATTTAGAGCAGCGCCGCTGACGTCGGCGCTTCGGTTGCTTCTTGGAGGGGCCATCCTCCGTTGTTCCATCGCCGTTCCCATCTTTTGGGATGTCCACCATGTATATGTCATATGACGAGGTGGCCTTCCAAAGGCTCTGTAGGCGCTGGGTCTTGGTCGTCTCCGGCATCGTCGTCCATACCGTCGATGTCTTCGGAGTCGAAGTCGAGCATGTCGGTTAAATCATCGACAGTGGCTATGAAGTGGGTGGTGGGCGGGGGTTGAATTTCTTCGTCGTCCGCATCCCAACCTTCCTGTCCGTAGTCCGGCCAGGGCTCTCCGGATAAAGAGAGAGACTTTAGTGAATTCAGGATGTCGCCAAAGGGCGAGTGCTGAAAGATGTCCGCGGCAATGAACTCCATGACCGGCGCCCAATCGGATTCGATTGGCAGGGGCGCGGAGGGTTTGGAGTCCGGAGAGGAGTCCGGCACCCTGGAGTCGAGGTCTTCGCAAAGGACAGGGATGGAATTCGGCTCAATCGCCGTAGAGATCGTAGCCCTCGAGGCGGTGTCCAACCACTCGTCCTCGATCGGGGAATCTGGCTCCTGATTAAGTATCAAAGCGGACGCTGGTGCGGCCTCCAGGGCACTGTTCGGCTGCAGAGCTAGATCATGCCCATCGAGACAGTGCGGCACTATTGGCTGCAGCTCGAATCCGTCGAAGATCAAGTCTCCGCGGACATCGGCCATATAATTCAAACTTCCAAATCTGACCTGATGGCCAGGGGCGTAGCTTTCGATCTGCTCCAGATGGCCAAGCAAATTGGCCCACAGTGCAAAGCCGCCGAATACGAAGATCTGTCGGGGAGAAAAGTCTCACCTGGACCGCGTCATTGTTGATGATCGAAGGAGCCATCGGGCCTATCGGTGACGCATACGGAGGAACTCTCAATGAAAGCACCAATGTCGGTGTCAAAACCGGCGGATCTCGGGTAGGGGCTCCCGAACTGTGCGTCTAAGCGGATGGTAACAGGAGACAAGGGACACGATGTTTTTACCCAGGTTCGGGCCCTCTCGATGGAGGTAATAGCCTACTCCTGCTTGATTAATATTGATGATATGGGTAGTACAAGAGTAGATCTACCACGAGATCAAGGAGGCTAAACCCTAGAAGCTAGCCTATGGTATGATTGTTGTTTGTCCTACGGACTAAAACCCTCCGGTTTATATAGACATCGGATAGGTTAGGGTTACACAGAGTCGGATACAATGGTAGGAGATCTACATATCCGCATCGCCAAGCTTGCCTTCCACGCCAAGGAAAGTCCCATCCGGACACAGGACGAAGTCTTCAATCTTGTATCTTCATAGTCTTGGAGTCCGGCCGTGATGATAGTTCGGCTATCCGGACACCCCCTAGTCCAGGACTCCCTCAGAGGCGTTTGAATGCGCCGAGGTGCATCTTCTGCCGGGCGTGCAGCGGGCGAGGGAGGGGTAGTAACTGTTGTCGCCTGTACACACTTAGTTTACTATTGAATCCAGTTCCCCGGGAGCTGAAAAAATGAACTGCTGCCGCCGCCTACCCACTAGTTCACTTGAAGAGACTCCAATGGCGATCCGAGGGGTGAGCCTGCTGGATATGGAATTCAGCAAGGAGTTCCCCTTTGAGTTCGCCGTTCAGTCCTATGGCTGCACCAAGTTGAATGTGATGTACACCAATGATCCGGACTCGGTGAAGCTCTGCCTCGCCGAGTTCAAGCAGTACCTACAGGACGAGAAAGCACAAGGTCATAGGACTAGACCTTGTGCCCGTCCATTCATCTCCTGACAGGGACCAACAGATCACCGTCCCCCAGGTATGTGTGCGGGACGAGGTTCTCGTCTACCACTACTGTAGGGCCATCAGAGGTTCTGGAGCATTCGCCCGTTTCATCAGCAGCGCCGACTGCACCTTCGCTATGGTGGAGAGAAGGAAGAACACGATGATTCGGCCATCTGGTGCAACAAGCTTGTCGACATCCAGAAGCAATACAAGATCATCAACAACGGGTAGGAGAAGGACTCCGTGGTTGACCTCGCCGAGACCATCATCGACCCCTGATACGCCAACATGAAAGAAGACAACGATACCAAAGGACCTGAACACGTGGGAGGTACCTCTGAATCTAGCCTACATAACCTACGCGGCCAAGGACGCATACACATGCTACGACATGTACAGGAGGATCTTGGACATGAGGGTGTGTCTGCTTCCCATAACCGACGAGTACACGGACAGCCACAGCGTCATGATCAAGCGCGTCATGATCATGGGTACTTTATCTGTCGTTCCTAACATTGCCAGCAAAACAAGAGGAATCAAGAGACAACTGTTCAGCGAGAGGCTGACAGTCCCGGGCCCACCAGGTTCATGGCCTAGGTTTTGTTGTTTAACATGGGCAGCCCACGACATGTTACAACATTTTTTGGATCTATCAGGTATCAAGCAGCCTCTGGGCCTCCCAAACTAGCTCGTCTATAACATCAGCAGCCCAAGTTATGTTTGTTTTTTCAA
The DNA here is from genome assembly GCA_021605145.1 of Aegilops bicornis. NCBI lineage: Eukaryota > Viridiplantae > Streptophyta > Magnoliopsida > Poales > Poaceae > Aegilops > Aegilops bicornis. Next base: position 299,116,148 of record CM038669.1, read on the forward strand.
GACGATGCACAGCTGAGTTCTATTTTTCTATAAGAATGCAAAACTGAACCTATGTTTTCTATAAGAATGCAAAACTGAACATATATTTATACCTTATTTTATTACATATATATATATAATAGAAACAACATAAGGTTCCGCTAAACCTTTCGTTCATCCAACCATTTTATAGACCTTCCCACTTCCCTAATTTTTCATTTTCATTAATCCTATATCTGAATTTTCTCCCACTTTCTTTTTTGATGAAAACTGAGTTTTCTCCCAGTACTTTTCCCTAGAACCAACTCAAGTGTCCCACGTCAATCCTAAAAAATAATAATACCCCACGTCCTATTAACTCATCAAATTAAAATGATTTTTTTTCATAAATTTAAAGTTCTTACAAAATAATAATAATAATTGTTTATATATAACTTGGCAAGTTAACTCCTAGTGATTGCGTACATAAGCTTGCAAAGATTTTACTAACCAATGCAGTAATAGACGTGCAATCATGTGTTTATGTTTTTATAACATTTCTCCGTCCAACCTAACATGATATTTTCACCCAGCCCAGCAGGTCCACGGATTTTGAGAAAAATGCAAATGGGTTTTAAATTCTACCGTATATATAAACAGGCTGCATAGATGCTATGTCATTGTTTCACCCAGCCCACTAAATGGACTAAAAAACAAATGGACTGGCGGACATGTGGGCCAGTAGGTCGAAGCCTAAGCAAGGCGTTGGATTTACATCCAACGGCCGACATTCTTCTTCAATCTCTCGTCTTCTTCCCCCAACGCTGTCGGGACCGCCTGCTCCAGCCTCCGGCATCCAGCGGCTTTGTTTTGCGTGCCTTAGCAAAACGCTACCCCGCTGACGGCCAGGCCATCCCTCCACTCCGCACCTCCTGTTATTCTCTGCCGAGTGTAGGCCCACCCCGCACCTGAACCAGTCAAGATTCCCACTCCTCTCCGTCTGCAACTCCACTGCCGCATCTTCCCCATCTCTGGGTCATTCCAGTCTGGGGTCTCGCCGTCGTTCACCGCCTCGTTGTGCTCGACGCAGCGTGGTCAACAAACGAGAGTCATCGGAAGAGGACTGTACGTGGAGAGCCTGACGACTAGGACCCACGAGGTCCATGGTCGCACGCAAGGAAAGTTCCTCCTTATTGAGCTGTTTCCTCCCCCTGGCAGCTGGGCCCACCGGCTGTATCTTCGCATGGAAGGAAGTGCCTCCTTGTTATGTGAAAAAACCATTCCTCCCGATGACAGCTGGGCCCCGGCAGATTTGGTGGCTGACTTGTGGGCCTACTAAGCGGATGTGTACGTAGGGCTTTGTCAACTTAATTAACAAATGATTCTAGCAGCTGGACCGTTGGATGTTAATCCAACAGCCATGCTCCTTCTTCAACCTCTGCTCTTGCTCCCTGCTCTCCGTGGGCGGCAAGGTTTGCCGCCAAGACCTTTGAACCAGTCAAGTTTCCCGCTCCATCTGCGAATTCACTGCCACATCTTCCCCATCTCCGGGTCGTTCCAGTCTAGGGCCTCGCCGTCGTCCACCGGTCATGGCGCGCACGGCACGGTGTGGTCAACATGGTCAACAAACGAGAGTCATCGGAAGATGACTGTACGTGAGAGGCTGACAGTGGGGACGCACCATGCCCATGGACGCATGCATGCAACTGCATCCTTTTTACCCTGAAAAATAATGTCTTCTCCCCTGACTGCTGGGACCCACCAACTACATCTTCGCACACAAGGAAGTGCGCCCATATTACTGGCAAAAAAAATGATTCGCCCCCCTGACTGTTGGGACCCACCAGCTACATCTTCGCATGCAAGGAAGTGCCTGACAGTCAGGACCCATCCGGTCGATTGGTCTATCTGCAGGATGCAGCGTTGTCATTCTGGTCACGAATGTGTATGTACATACTGATCGATCGGTCTATCTGCAGGATGCAGCGACGAACCGTGGTCGTGTAAGGAAGGGCACATGTGGTAGTAGAGGCACACACGTGTCGTAGTAGAGGTGCGCATGTAGCATGTGCACGTACATACAGTGGCCAGGGTGCAAGAAAATAAATGCGGCCACGTACGTACATACGGGCGGGGTCTCGAACGCCTACTCGCGCATACGTATGGCCAGGGCTCGTGTACATGGCTGTGGCTGGGTCGGAACAGAGAAACTGCGTTATCGTCGTGTTCATGGGGAGGCAACGGAATGCGTCGTGTTCATCAGGAGGCAACAGAACGCGTGCTGTTCATCGGGAGCCAACCATCTTGGACGGATTAGCCGATGAAAACGAGGCCTGGCGTACCACAGAACGGAGGAAACGACCTTGTGTTCGACCGGCCACGGTGGAAACGGGATCCTGTTCATCGGGAGGGGTCCGGTGTACCGCAAAACGGAGGAAACAGACCTCCTACGGTCGAAACGGGGTCCTGTTGATTGGGAGGGGTGTGGCGTACCACAAAACGGATGAAACAGACTTGTGTTGGAGCGCTACGGTCAAAACAGGGGTCCTATTCATCGGAAGGGGTGTGGCGTACCGTAGAACGGGACTCCACATGATACTCTTCATCTCCACTGTCGACTGCCTCCACGGGCTACTGTTCATCCACCGCCGACTGCCTCCAAGGGTTCCTGTTCATCCACCGTCGACCTCCTCCAGCCTCCACCTGCAACTGTTCATCCACGAGCTCCTGTTCATCCAGCCTCCACCGCTCCTCCACCGGCTACTGTTCAGCCAGCCCTCTCCACGGGGTCATGTTCAAGCACCCCTCCACGGGCTACTATTCATCCAGCCCTCCACCGGCTACTGTTCAACCAGCCCTCCACCGTCTACTATTCAACCAGCCCTCCATCGGGTCCTATTCATCCAGCCCTCCACGGGGTCCTGTTCATCCACCAGCTCGATCGATCGGAGTCATGTTCATCCAAACCCCCCAACAACGCTCATTGTTCATCCAGAGGCAGCATTGATCGGCTTCAGTTAGCAGCAGTAGCGAAGGAATCACACTCGGGTTCACTTAACAACAAGGGATCGATCAGGGTTCAGTAACGTAGCAAGTGCAATCGCTCGGGTTTAGTTAGAGCCCGCGTAGGGCAATCGCTCGGCTTCAGTTAGAGCGCAATGCCTCGCACACACGCGGGTACGTACGAGAGAAACGTGCATCGCTCGGCCCCCAACCACCCACCGTAACCGGGAACTCCCCCGATATTTTCCTCGCCCTCGCTTCTACCACAGTTTTCTCCGTCATGGACGGCCCAAAGAATGTCATGCAACTGCGTCTCCAGCCCGCCCAGGACGAAAAGCCCATTTTCTGTCATGATTTTTTGTCATAGAAGTAGGAGCTCACCGCATCTATGATGATACCGGGTTTTGTCACAATTATCGTCATAGAAGTGTCATAAGCATGACAGAAAAAATTCGTTCGGCCTAAAATGTCACGGATGTGTCCTTTTTTTGTAGTGTACGTCATTAGGCCCCGTTTAAGCCGCCAGTCTGAATATATACTGTAGCATTCATTTCCGGCTTAATGAGACAACTTAAACCAGCAAAATTCCTTTCTTTTAGGCTTCTTCCTTCACAATGCCGAAGACAATCACTTCATTCAATTGGGTTCCTTCTATCATCACCGAAAACACGCTCAAGGACTTTGTTAAAATCGGCTTCTTACCAGCAAAAGACATTCTGCATTGGCGCGCTCCCAAGCAAAATGAGAAAAAACCTCAGCCGCAGGATGGCGAGATCATTGTTTTTACTGATCAGATGAACTGGGGCTTCTCACCACCTGGATCTAAATTCTTCCGAGACATTGTGCACTTCTTTCAATTGCATCCTCAAGACATCGGACCCAACTCTGTGTCAAACATCTGTAATTTGCAAGTCTTCTATGAAGTATACCTTCAAGAGGAGGCCAGTGTTGAACTCTCCAGGGAATATTTTTATCTGAACCGGCAGAATGAATTTACCAACGGACCCAGCTTAGAACTTGGCGGGGTCTCAATTCAATGGAGAAGAGATGCTATCTTCCCCTACGCTTGCCTGCCAAGTCACCCAAAAGATTGGAACCAAACATGGTTCTATTGCAAAGATACCTCTTCGGCTGACGAGAGTTGTCCTCATGAAAGGACTTAGTCGTGGAGCCATCGCTATGGGTTAGTTTAAAGGGGTTAAACCAGACAAGGGACACGAGAGTTTTATACTAGTTCGACCCCTTATGATGAAGGTAAAAGCCTACGTCTAGTTGTGATGGAATTGCTGGGGTTTCGATGACCAGGGAACGAATAAGCTTTGCCTGAGTCTCGAGTTGTTATCTTTTCTCCCTGAACTGCCGTCGGGTCGTCCCCTTATATACATGGGTTGACGCCCGTCGGTTTACAGAATCCCGAGGCCGGCTCATAAACATGTCCGGCTCAGTCTCTGATCTTTCTACCTTACAACACAAGTCTACATATAAATACCGGTTTATGTCTACAGGCCTTAAACCGGCTTTGGGCCCTGGGCCTTCATGAAGTGTCACCATCTGTCTTCATGGGCTTTAGATATAATGAACTACTTATGGGGTTAACCCGGCCTCTCCTGGCCGGTTTACACCCAGTGGTAATATCCCCAACATTAGGCCCCAGACTGATTTGAACTGGTTCATGTCAGTCCTGAATACTTAAGAAAATTTCTTCTTCAATATCTTCACATAATCTGTAAACCGTCGTGACGTCACTTTCCAGGACCATGGTAAACCGCCATGACATGATCTGTTATTTAAAACTGTATATAACCCATCCTCATTAATGAGCCGCCAACAATCGAGGCGACAGCTCCGCCTCTATCCAAATTTCGGGCTCCTCGATTTTCGCGCCTGACGCTTATCTTTTTGTCTTTATAAATAGGGCCAGGGGGTCTTTCCATCCCCCCCCGGTATCTCTTCACCTCATCATCTTCCTTGCGCTGCCCGACCTTTGGAGCTCCGCCGCCACCGTCGACCTTCGCTTCTGCCTCAACTCCGGTCGCTGCATCACCCTGAATGCACCAGAGAATCGCGGCGCCTCTCCACTCTTCCATCAGCATCGGTAAGCCTTCTTTCCTTCCGCCATAGATCTCTCATTAGGGTTCAGTGTTCATCGGTGTTCTGTGCAATAGCTCTTTGATTCAAACCTTGATATTTATCCTGTACAGCGATAGCCGTAGCCCTTCTTTTACATCCATGCATCTCGTTTAAGCAGAAAATCCCATCTGAACCTTCATCAACTGCTTCGGTACCAATATTTAGGTCTGAATATATTTTCATTTTCTGACATGCGGTAGATCCAAAATTATACAGCCAACTTGTGAAACCTGTTTTTTCCTTCACTTACGCATCTTTGGACTTGTATCTTCAATACCGGATTAGGCGGTTTAACTCCCTAGAAAAATGACGACCCAGTAGATACCATTAGTCCCCTGTTGAACCGCCAATGCACTTATCATTATACTGTCTCCATCATCAGACTCCGGTTTACGAATAACCAACTCCGGTTTAGTTGCTATGCTTGCATCCTTATATCGCTGTATAGTTGTCCACTGTAAATCTTAAACCGGCAACAATCATGTTTCAGATTTTCATTGACATGGCCAAGCAAGTCTATGAATGCAATTGGGCTCCTTCTCGAGTCATCGAAGAGCAGTCAATCAATTGTGTTAAAACAGGCGTTTTAGCCAAGAAGGATGTCATCCACTGGAGGGTCCCTGGCCCGGAAAATCCTCCTACACCCCAGGATGGAGAGGTAGTCGTGTTTACTGATCACCTGGGCCGGGGTTTTAGCCCTCCCAGTTCAAAAAATTTCCGGGATGTACTGGCCAGTTTTCAACTGTGCCCTCAAGACATAGGTCCAAATTCTGTGACCAATATTTGCCACTTCCAAGTCTTCTGTGAGGCTTACCTACAGGAGGAACCTACAGTCGAACTATTTAGGACGAACAACAATCATACCATAGGCTAGCTTCTAGGGTTTAGCCTCCTTGATCTCGTGGTAGATCTACTCTTGTACTACCAATATCATCAATATTAATCAAGCAGGAGTAGGGTATTACCTCCATCGAGAGGGCCCGAACCTGGGTAAAAACATCGTGTCCCTTGTCTCCTGTTACCATCCGCCTAGATGCACAGTTCGGGACCCCCTACCCGAGATCCGCCGGTTTTGACACCGGCGTTGGTGCTTTCATTGAGAGTTCCTCTGTATGCGTCACCGATAGGGCCGATGGCTCGCCGATCATCAAGAACGACGTAGTCGTGGTGAGACTTTTCTCCCGGACAGATCTTACGTATTCAGCGGCTTTGCGCTGCGGGCAATTAAGCAGCCATCCGAGAAGATCGAAGCTACGCCTAGCCATCAGGTCAGATTTGGAAGTTTAAACTACACGGTCGACATCCGCGGAGACTTGATCTTGACGGATTTGAGCCGCAGCCAAGCGCGCGCCTTTGTCTCGATGGGCATGATCTAGCTCTGCCGCGAGCGGTGTCACGGAGGCCGCACTTGCCGCTCGACCCTTAATCCGGAGCCGGATTCCCCGATCGAGGACGAGTGGTTGGACACCGCCTCGGGGGCTACGATCTCAGCGGCGATTGAGCCGAACTCTATCCCTGTCCTTTGCGAAGACCGTGACTCCAACGTGCCGGACTCCCCTCCGGACTCCGGTCATGGAGTTCACTGCCGCGGACATCATTCAGCACTCGCCCTTTGGCGACATCCTGAATTCACTAAAGTCTCTCTCTTTATCCGGAGAGCCCTGGCCGGACTACGGTCAGGAAGGTTGGGATGCGGACGATGAAGAAATTCAACGCCCACCCACCACCCACTTTATAGCCATTGTCGATGAGTTAACCGACATGCTCGACTTCGACTCCGAAGACATCGACGGTATGGACGACGATGCTGGAGACGACCAAGACCCAGCGCCTACAGGGCACTGGAAGGCCACCTCGTCATATGACATATACATGGTGGACATCCCAAAAGATGGGAATGGCGATGGAACAACGGAGGATGACCCCTCCAAGAAACAACCCAAGCGCCGGCGTCAGCGGCGCCGCTCTAAATCCCGCCACAGTAAAAACGGTGATTCCGGCACGGGAGATAATAACACCCCGGACAGTGCCGAAGACAACCCCCTCCAGCAGGACTCAGCGCAGGAGGAGGGAGAAGCAAGTCCGCACGACAGTGCGGCAGAAAGAGAGGTAGAGGACGATAATTATGTGCCTCCCTCCGAAGATGAGGCAAGCCTCGACGACGATGAATTTGTCGTACCTAAGGATCCCGCCGAACAGGAGCGTTTCAAACGCAGGCTTATGGCCACGGCAAGCAGCCTCAAGAAAAAGCAGCAACAGCTTAGAGCTGACCAAGACCTGCTAGCTGATAGATGGACTGAAGTCCTTGCAGCCGAAGAGTATGAACTCGAACGCCCCTCCAAAAGCTACCCCAGACGCAGGCCGTTGCCTCGATCAGAGGAAGCACCCAAGTCACCAGCGTACGACATGGCAGACCGGCCACCCGTGGCCGCGATAGAGAGGCCTCTAGACCCTCCGTTCAAGCCGCACCCGACACCATTCAAAAGTACCAAGGCACGGGAAAACGCTACCGGACTTGCGAGATATATTGGAGGATAAGGCAAAACATACAAGATCGATCTACGGATCGCGTGGGCGCCCCACGACACGTGATGATAACCGTCACGCCGGATAAACTCCGGCCGGGCCGAACACAATAGTCAAAGCTCATTTGAGCTGCGTCGTGACATAGCCCAATACAGAGGCGCCGCACACCCACTATGCTTCACAGATGAAGTAATGGATCATCAAATCGCTGAGGGCTTCAAACCTGTAAACATCGAATCATACGATGGTACCACAGATCCTGCGGCCTGGATCGAGGACTATCTCCTCCATATCCACATGGCCCGCGGTGATGATCTACACGCCATCAAATACCTCCCCCTCAAGCTTAAAGGACCAGCTCGGCATTGGCTTAACAGCTTGCCAGCAGAATCAATTGGTTGTTGGGAGGACCTGGAAGCCGCATTCCTTGATAACTTCTAGGGCACATATGTGCGACCACCAGACGTCGATGACCTTAGCCACATAATTCAGCAGCCAGATGAATCGGCCAGACAATTCTGGACACGGTTCCTAACAAAGAAAAATCAAATCGTTGATTTGTCCGGATGCACGAGGCCCTTGCAGCCTTCAAACATAACATCCATGACGAGTGGCTTGCCCGGCACCTAGGACAGGAAAAGCCGAAATCCATGGCAGCCCTCACAACACTCATGACCCGCTTTTGTGCGGGAGAGGACAGCTGGCTCGCTCGTAGTAACAACTTGACCAAAAACCCTGTTAGTTCGGATACCAGGGACAGCAATGGCAGGTCGCGTCGCAACAAGAATAACCGCCGCATAAACGGCGACAATGATGAAGATACGGCAGTCAACGCCGGATTCAGAGGCTCTAAACCCGGTCAGCGGAAGAAGCCATTCAAAAGAAATACCGAGGGCCCGTCCAACTTGGACCGAACACTCGATCGCTTGTGCCAAATACATGGCACCCCCGAAAAACCAGCCAATCACACCAACAGGGATTGTTGGGTGTTCAAGCAAGCAGGAAAGCTAAGTGCCGAACCCAATGACAAGGGGCTGCATAGCGATGATGAGGAACAGCCCCGGCCGCCGAACAATAGAGGACAGAAGGGTTTCCCCCCACAAGTGCGGACAGTGAACATGATATACGCAACCCATATACCCAAAAGGGAGCGGAAGCGTGCGCTAAGGGACGTATCTGCTGATGGAGCGATCGCCCGAAGTTCAACCCATGGTCTTCTGCCCGATCACCTTTGATCGAAGGACCACCTCACTAAGCGTCCGTCACGGCGGTTTCGCCACATTGGTTCTTGACCCAATTATTGACGGATTTCACCTCACTAGAGTCCCGATGGACGGCGCGCCAAAGATTTGAACCTGCTTTTATCGGGATACAAAGGCGCAAAATGGGCATAGACCCCTCAAGGATTAAACCTACAAAGACGACCTTTAAAGGCGTCATACCGGGTGTAGAAGCCAATTGTACATGCTCAGTTACACTCGAAGTGGTCTTCGGATCCCCGGATAACTTCCGAAGCAATCTTCGACATAGTCCCGTTCCGCAGCGGCTATCATGCACTGCTCGGACGAACCGCATTTGCAATGTTCAATGCGGTGTCGCACTACGCATACCTCAAGCTCAAGATGCCAGGCCCTCGAGGAGTAATCATGGTCAACGGAAACACCGAACGCTCTCTCCGAACGGAGGAGCACACGGCGGCCCTCGCGGCGGAGGTACAAAGCAGCCTCTCACAGCAATTCTTGAGTCCGGCCACTAAGCGTCCGGACACTGTCAAGCGCGCCCGGAGTAACCTACAACAAGACCGCCTCGCACGATTCAAGCACGCGTAGCAATCCGGCCCCAACCCCAGCCCTCGCGAAATTGCGAAGCCAGTATTACGCGTACATAACTACGCTCTGGAGATACCATGGGCATATGGGGAGGGGCACGACCACGGCACGCCAAGAATGCGGCTCGACCGCACCAGGGGCTCCCGATTGTGTCATTCTTTTTATTTTTTCCTTTTTCTTACTTTCAGGACTCTGTTTTCCAGAAGTCCTGTCCGGCACTAGAATCGCCGAACTCACGATGCAACAGCCAGGGAAGTAGAAAGCTACGCGAAGTGTTCAGGTGGTCTTTATTAGGAGCATTATACCTGTTTTACATACCATCCCGCAGCTTACCCCCGGAGGGGGACATGTTAGATAGTCCCATCCCTTACTTATCGCACTATTTGTATGGTTCCGCTTTCATTGCAGTACCTTTTGAAAAACAATACATAGCTTTTGCTTATTATTGCACTCCTTTCTTTATCTATACATATGTTCATTTTATGACATGTTGCACCCGTACACTTTGGTACGGCCAATACACCAGGGGCTTAAGTACCCCAAAATTATGGTGTGATAAGCCCGAACACTTTCACAAGTGCGGCACCCCAAACTTATAGCATTATATGAATCGGCTCCGAATCATGTCTTGGGTCAATAGTTGGGTTTGCCCGGCTCCCGTATTTTGGTACCTTACGTTCCGTTATATCGGCTAAGATAGCACCGGAGAACCACTGCGATTGTGCCCGGTTGAGCTGGGTTGAGCACCTCGGGAGAAAGCTAAAACTGACCGTCATGATAGGGCGAGAGCGGTCGCTGTTCGAGAGGTTTTTCGGTCCCTAAAGACTTATGCCGCTTAGAGCGAGGAACCGGAATTTTCCGGCCAAAGGCGTGGATAGCGCCCCGAACTCGGTCTTCCGAATACTAGGGGCTTCGCCGAAATTTAAAATTATAGAATTCTATGGCTAAGTGAGAGTGTTCAAGCATTATAAGTCCGGTTGCCTTGTTCGTTGCGTTGAGCGCTCCCTAGATGGACCCAATAATGGGAACAAGAGTGCTCAAGTTTATCCTGAACACCCCAGCACTCGTGGCATGGGGGCTGAAGCCAACGACTTGCCATCTCTCAAATTTGATAAACGGCCGCACAGAAGGTAATATTTTAAATTAACAAGCGTTGCTTAGCGCATATGAACAAGTTTTCAGCGTACAGGATAACAGATGCGAGTCTATTCAAAAATTACATCTTTGGAGCACTCATCCGCTATTTGGCGGGCACCCTTCAGGTAGCCCTCATAGTACGTTTCGGGCGTGCGATGCTCCTTGCCCTTCGGTGGCCCGTCCGTCACAAGCTTCTCCGCATCCGGCTTGCCCCAGTGCACTTTAGCACGGGCAAGGGCCCGACGGACACCTTCAATGCAGACGGAGCGCTTGATGACTTCAATCTGTGGACAGGCGTCCACCAGCCGCCGCACTAGCCCAAAGTAGCTCCCAGGCATGGCTTCCAATGGCCACAACCGAACTATAAGGCCCTTCATGGCCTGTTCGGCGACCTTGTGGAGCTCGACCAGCTGCTTCAGCTGGTCGCTTAGGGGCACCGGATATCCGGCCTCAGCATACTAAGACCAGAACACCTTTTCCGTTGAGCTCCCCTCCTGGGCACGGTAGAATGCGGCAGCATCAGACGCACTACATGGCAAATCTGCGAATGCTCCTGGAGAGCTCCGAATCCGGGTAAGTAATAGGTAATTGACTTTTACATTCTTGCTTTGCATAAAGAATGCCTTACCCGCCGCTATCTTATTTAATGATTCAATTTCTTGGAGGGCTTTTTGGGCTTCGGCCTTAGCAGCTTTGGCACTCTCAAGAGCAGAGGCAAGCTCGGACTCTCGGGTCTTTGAGTCACGCTCCAGACCCTCGTGTTTTTTCACGAGAGCCTGGAGCTCTTGCCGCACCTCCGCCAGCTGCACCTCCCCCTTCTCTCGCTCGGTGCGCTCCACGGCCACTTTGTTTTTGGCCACGGACACCGCTTCCTTCAGGGTCGCCACCTCGTTCATGGCCCCTGCAGTACCCATGTTATTCCTGTTATTTTTTGCAACCGAAACCTTTCTATAAGGTATTTCTTTAATAAGGTATTACTTACCTTCCTTGTCCTCGAGCTGCTTCTTGGCTTGGCCGAGCTCGTTCTCGGACCACTCGAGGCTCTGCTTCAATGCATTGACCTCCGCAGTCAGTGCGACAGAGGTCAGCAGCGCAGCCTGCATTCCCATATTGACATACTTATGTTAGACTCCTGCGTATATCTTTTTAGATCCTTAGTCCGGCTTTTCTTTCCGAACACCGAACTAAGCATCGAGAACTCTTGTCTATGCGGTAATATTTTTCCATATTCTAAACTTACCTCAAAGCCTGTTAGAAGGCTGGTACTGGCTTCGGTCAGCCCGCTCTTGGCGGACTGAACTGTCCGGATCACTGCTCTCATAACAATGCGGTGCTCCTCCTTGATGGAGGCGCTGTTAAGCGCCTCCAATAAGCTATCCGGTGCCTCCGGTTGGACGAAGGACACCGGCGTCTTACCCTTCTTACGAAGGGACCGCTTGCCGGACTCCGGAACCGCTGAAGGTTCCGGCATGGAGTCCGGACGAGGGTCGGGCTTAGAGCCCCTGGGGGTCTTGCCCCCCTCGAACCTGGAGTTCGGGAGGTTGCCTTGCGGCGCCTCCTGTGCCACCTCCTCTTGACCAGGCCCCCCTTGGGGCACCACCTCGGCGTCGTCCGCAGCGTGAGGCGAGGAAGCGGCCGGAAGTGAAGTACTCTCCATTTCCGACGAACCCAGGGACCCGCTCGACGAAGCGGCAAACTTGCCCTTGGGCGGGCTGCATAATTGTTCGGCATTAGAGAACACTATGCAATGATAAAAAGCCAGGTATCCGGACACTTACGATCTCGCCAGGGCTTGGCCTCGTTGGCCACTCCTCCTCCTCGTCGCCGGCGTTGGTGGAGAAGTCCGGAGGAAGGGTCCTTCCCTTCTTAGACCCTCCGGCCTCCCCAGTTGGGGCGGCCTTCCTTTTCCTCTCCTCCCCCGCTGGGGGAGAGGCTTCTTTTTCCTCCTCCTCGTCCTCAGGAGAAGATTCTGCTTCAGAATCTGACAGCACCTGGCGTCGGGAGCTCCTTCGAGTTCCCGTGGCCTCCTTCTTGGCCTTCTTCTCCAGCACCACATGGGGTACCGGAGCCAGCAGCCCCGTCAATCGGGCGTCCGCTGGGTCTTCCGGCAAAGGAGCCGGACAGTTAATCTGTCCGGACGTCTTCAGCCAGTCCTGTCAAAGATCAGGGAGTTTTAGATCCCACATAGAGTCAATCTATGAAAAGAGAGTCCCGTAAAGGGTAAAATAACTTACCTCGCCAGCTTGACGCTGCGAGCTATATCCACGATCTTCAGTAGCGGATGAGGGAGCCTCGGCGCCCTTGAACAGCACCTTCCAGGCACCTTCGTACATAGTGTCGAAGAGCCTTTTTAGAGTCGAGTGTTGTGCCGGATCGAACTCCCACAATTTGAAGGCCCGTAGTTGGCATGGGAGAATCCAGCGGATGAGCATCACCTGGATTACGTTGACAAGCCTGAGATTCTTGTCCACCAGGTTTCGGACGCATGTTTGGAGTCTGGATGGCTCGTCCGAATTCCCACACGTTAGGCCGTCTCTTTCCATGACGAGAGCCGTGTGGGGAAGCCAGATCTGAATTCGGGGGACGCCGCCCATTTGGGGTCGCGCGGCTCGGTGATATAGAACCACCCCGATTGCCACCCCTTTATTGTCTCCACAAAGGAGCCCTCGAGCCATAGGACTTTGGCCATCTTGCCGACCATGGCGCCTCCGCACTCCGCTTGGCGGCCACCCAGTACCTTGACACGACATTGAAGATCTTCACCATAAGCCAAGTGGGGCTGGATGCAGAGGAAGGCCTCGCACACGACGATGAACGCCGAGATGTTGAGGATCAAATTCGGGGCCAGATCGTGGAAGTCCAGGCCATAGTAGAACATGAGCCCTCGGACAAATGGGTGAAGTGGAAAACCTAGTCCGTGGAGGAAGTGGGGGAGAAACACCACCCTCTCATGGGGCACAGGGGTTGGAATGAGCTGCCCTGCCGGGCAGGCGGGCGCTTGTGATGTTGCTGGATAAGTATCTCGGCCTCCCGCAGCTTTGTGATGTGCCCTCCGTGACGGAGGAGGCCATCCACCTGCCTCCCGCTCCGGACATGGTTGGAGAAGGTTGAGGTGGGATGTGCGGACTTGGTATTTGGAGCTCGAGTGCGCGAAAATGGATGAGCAAAGGAGGAAGAAGGCATAGGTGAAAAGGTGGATACTTATCCCCTTATATGGACGGACGAAGCTATGCGTCCCCCACCAGCCTGGTAAAACTCGCTTATCTCCCAAGCGCCATAATCAATGGCGCGGATGGGTTACCCACGTCCGTATTGATGAGAATCCCGGAATAAGGGGGCACGATCTATGCTTTGATAAGACGTGCCAAGGAAACCGCCTCGCTAAACGCGCTAAGGTGGAACAGTACAAAACGATTCATATAAAGGTCTGGCCGTGGTGTGATGTCACGCCGCGGAATACGTCAGCAGATCTGTGCAAAAATTATTCTCTCTACGGTGGAATGTGGAATTTGTTTTGCAGAGACGGACACTATCTTTGTGTTCAAAACCTTCTATGAAGTACTCGGAGGAGGAACCCGCCTTGCAATGCCGAAGACAATATGCGCGCCGGACTCGTCGTCATTGAAGCCTGGTTCAGGGGCTACTGAGGGAGTCCTGGACTAGGGGGTGTCCGGATAGCCGAACTATCATCACGGCCGGACTCCAAAACTATGAAGATACAAGATTGAAGACTTCGTCCCGTGTCCGGATGGGACTTTCCTTGGCGTGGAAGGCAAGCTTGGCGATACGGATATGTAGATCTCCTACCATTGTAACCGACTCTGTGTAACCCTAACCTATCAGGTGTCTATATAAACCGGAGGGTTTTAGTCCGTAGGATCTAACAACAATCATACCTTAGGCTAGCTTCCGTGGTTTAGCCTCCTTGATCTCGTGGTAGATCTACTCTTGTACTACCCATATCATCAATATTAATCAAGCGAGTAGGGTATTACCTCCATCGAGAGGGCCCGAACCTGGGTAAAAACATCGTGTCCCTTGTCTCCTGTTACCATCCGCCTAGACGCACAGTTCGGGACCCCCTACCCGAGATCCGCCGGTTTTGACACCGACACCCGTCCTCTGCTACGGCTTCTCCCAGTCGTGCCCGCCCTGTGTCGTTGCGCTCGCCCGCTTCCATGGCTCGCAAGAGCGGCCGCGTCTCTAATCGTGGTGAGCGGGTGGCCGATCGGGCTGCTCGGCGTGTTGTGGCTCGGGATCTGCCCCCTTCAGGTTCGTTCCCTGTCACCTCCCCCTCCCTCCCCATGGTTTCTTCTCCTGTGCGTTTAGTTCTTACTTCTCAATCTGATGCTCACTTGCTCAAAATTTTAGACGATGTGGGTATTTGCTTAGACTCTAGCTTGGGATCTCCCTCGTCTATTCTTGGCATTATTAGGGCAAATGAAATAGCCCAGGCTGATATTGCGAAAGCCAAGGAGGCTAGGGTAGGTTCGGCTTCCCCACTGGTTGTGGCCGGTCGGGACCAGGGGGGAGATGGCAGGTGTCAAGCCCCCCCCCCCCCGGTGGTGTGTAAACGTGGGGCAGGGGAGCGTGCAAAACCCTGCATGGAACCGAGCAGGTCGAGTCTTCGCATTAAAAACTTGTCTTATAGATGAAGGCTTTATTCTGGAACATTAGAGGTTTCGGCGCTAGGGGGCACAGGGACCAACTTAAAGATTTGGTTCGGTCTGAAAATGTAGAATTTATTGGCCTTGTCGAGACTATTAAATCTTCCTTTTCCGTGAGCGAATTATCGGCCATTGCTGGGATAGACAGATTTCATTGGAACTATGTGGCCTCAGTTGGTCATTCGGGTGGTTTTCTGCTTGGTTCCAAAAAAGGTACTTTTGATTTTGTGGCTTTTGACCATGGCATTTTTTGGGCTAGCACGGTGGTCTCTCTTCAATCTCTCGATTCTTTGCTGGAAATCATGGTGGTTTATGGTCCGGCTGACCATGCGATGTCTTGTGCTTTTTTGGACGAGATTAGTATTAAAATTGAATCCTGCCAGCTTCCCCTCTTGATCAGGGGCGACTTTAACCTGATTCGTTTCCCTTCTGACAAGAGCTCATCTAATTTCTCTTGGCCTCTGGCTGATGCTTTCAATGCTTTCATTAGGGACACGGCTATCCGTGAAATCCCTAGGGTCGGAGCCCGCTTCACTTCGTCTAACCATCAAACTCCCCCCATCCGCTCCGTTCTCGATAGGGTTTTTGTTTGTCCTAGGTGGGATTCTTTATTCCCTCATGTCAGTCTTAGAGCCCTTGCCTGTGTTGGCTCTGATCACACCCCTCTGATCCTAGATGATGGATCGCGCCCAGCTGGTTTCCCGAGGTTTCAGTTTGATGCTTCCTGGCTTCAAGTGGAGGGTTTCAATGGGTTGGTGGCACAAAAGATTCTGACTTTCCTTTCTTCTACTCACCGTTCTTTTGGCCCGATGGATGACTGGCATCAATGCTCTTATTTCCTCCGGAGATTCCTTAGAGGTTGGGCCAAAAACCACTATACTGAGTCAAGGCGTGACAAAGCCAGGTTAATGGCTCAAATTGGTGTTCTGGACGAACGCGCGGATGATTCTGGGCTCTCCTCGAATGAATGGAAAATTCGGTATGGTCTAGAAGAGGAGCTGTTGGGATTTCATAGGCAGGAGGAAGTGTACTAGAAACAGCGTGGTACTATCAACTGGACCTTAAAGGGTGATTCGCCCAAGGCTTACTTCTTTGCTATTGCTAACGGGAGACGTCGAAGATGCATTATTGATAGCCTTATTATTGACGGTGTTAGGGTATCTGACCCTCCGGTGATTATTCGTCATGTGGTTTCTTTCTTCTCTAACCTTCTAGCGGCTAAACCTAAGTTAGGCTTTAAGTTGGCTTCATCCTTCTGGTCTCCTCTTGATCAACTTTCGAGCGCTGATAATGACAGTTTGCTGATCCCACCCACAGAAGAGGAAATCTTCGAGACGATCCGTTCTGCCAACACTAATGCGGCTTCTGGTCCTGACGGCTTTTCCATCCCTTTTTTCCAGCAATTCTGGCCTCAGCTAAAAGGTCTAATTATGGCTATATCCCAAGGGTTTTGGTTGGGGACTGTTGACATCTCGAGACTCAACTACGCAGTTCTTTCCCTCATCCCTAAAGTCAAAGGCGCTGACTTAATCTCCCAATTTAGGCCCATTGCTTTGATTAACAATTTTGCTAAGATCCCTGCCAAGGGCATGGCTTCTAGGGTTTCCCCGATCGCCCATCGGGTCATTAGCCCTTTCCAATCTGCGTTCATTAAGGGGAGATTCATCTTGGACGGGGTGCTTTGCTTACACGAGATAATTCATGACCTTCGCTGTAAGAACACCAAGGTTGTGGTCCTTAAGCTTGATTTTGAAAAGGCGTATGACTCGGTGAGCTGGTACTTTCTTCGCCAAGTTTTGCTGGCCAAGGGCTTCGATGGTTCGGTGGTTCACCGTCTGATGCAACTTGTCACTGGGGGCCACACGGCGGTGGCTGTCAATGGCCAGACCAGTAATTTCTTTGCAAATGGTAGGGGTTTGAGACAAGGAGATCCAGCGTCTCCCTTGCTTTTTAATTTTGTGGCCGATGCTTTATCTCACATTTTGTCACGGGCTGTGGCTGCTGGTCACATTTCGCCTGTTTGCTCTCACCTCATTCCTAATGACATCTCTCACTTACAATATGCGGATGACACCATCATTATGGTTGAACTTAATGACAACTCCATCACGAATCTGAAATTTCTTCTTCTCTGCTTTGAAGATCTGTCGGGCCTTAAAATCAATTTCTCTAAGAGCGAGGTCATTGGATTTGGGGTTCACAGATCGAAGCGCAGCGGATGGCCCACCTTTTGAACTGCTCTCTCGGATCTTTTCCCTTCAAATATTTGGGCCTACCCATGTCCCCTCTTAAGCTTTTTGCTAAAGATTTTGCCCGGCTGTGACTAAAATTGGCAATAGAGTTTTGCCGTGGCGAGGTCGTTATAATTCTCAGGCGGGCAAGGTTGCCCATACCAATTCCTGCCTTTCCTCTCTCTCGATGTTTCTAATAGGCTTCTATCTCCTGTCCGAAGGGATTCACTCGGGCTTTGATAAGCATAGGGGTGCCTTTTACTGGAATTCTTCCGATAATAAACGCAAATATAGGTTGGTTAAATGGGATCTCATCTGTAGACCTAAGAACATGGGTGGCCTTGGCATCCTTAATACCAGAATCATGAATAGATGCCTTATGTTAAAATGGTGGTGGAAGATTATGTCCCTTGTTGATCGCCCTGCTTGTCTTAATCTTCTCAAAGCTAAATACTTCCCCTCCTCGAGCCCTATGTTCGCACCCTCTTCTGGTGGCTCTCAATTTTGGCGACAGCTTGTTAGTGTTAGACCGATTTTCCGTTCCCTTGTGAAATTCGTTGTTCGTAACGGTAAATCTACTCATTTTTTGTTAGACTGGTGGGTGGGGGACACCACGCTTGCGGTGGCTCACCGACTCTATTTTCGTTTTGTGCTAATCCCGAGATCTCCATCTTTGAGCTCTCGGCTCAGGGTTGGGTTTTAGATTTCCGGCGTTCTCTTTCCCCTGTGGAGTTGGAAGATTGGCAATGCCTTACTACCTGCTTCCCCCTGCTCTCGGAGGAAGAGGACTCCGTTTTGTGGCCCCACTCCTCTTCGGGCCGTTTTTCTGTTAAGTCGGCTTATTCGAAACTTATCGCTGGTGGTAGCACTGACAAGTTTAAATACATTTGGTCTGCCCGCATCCCTCCTAAGATTAAAATCTTCCTTTGGCAAGCTCTTCGTCATAAACTCCCAAATGACCAGATTAAGAAGAGGAACGGGCCGGGCTCTGACAGTTGCCAGCTGTGCGGTGCCCTAGAGAATACCGAGCATATATTTTTCTAGTGTTCTTTGGCTAAATTCTTTTGGAGTTGCATTAGACTGTGGCTTCACGTTAATTGCAACCCATCTTCTTTTGAGGATCTTCGGCGATGTATTAATTCCTTTGTTGGCCGGTCTAAGCGCGTGTTTTTGGTGGGTTGGGCTGCGATTTGTTGGTCGCTTTGGACTACTAGAAACAAGTTCACTATTGAACACATTTTCGCGGCTAACCCAGTCAGTTGCTTATTTAAAGCCAATGTCCATTTGCAGCAGTGGAGATCATTGACTAAGGATGGGGACCTAGAGGCATTCGATGATATGCTATCCAGAATGAAATCTATGGCTTCTTCTTTGTTGCGGCGCTCCAGGAGGACAGTTTCTTAGATGTTTGGTTGTTCGTTTGGCTGGCCTGTGCGCCATGATAGGCTGGATGCCTTGTACTCATACTTCTTAGCCGTATTTGTTAAACCTTTGTGGTGCAGTGTGATGGTTGTGACTCTGCCTGGTGGCTTTATCTATAAAGTCGGGCACTCGCCTTTTCTCTAAAAAATCAAAGGTTTCCTTCAAGTCATCAATCAATGTATCCTTCTTCCTGGATTTTACCACAATATCATCCACATAGGTGTGAACATTACGGCTGATCTGTTTATGAAGACAATTCTGCACACGCCGTTGATAAGTCGCCTGGGCACTCTTGAGCCCAAAGGGCATGGACACATAGCAAAAGGCTCCAAAGGGAGTTATGAAGGCCGTCTTCTCCTGGTCCTTAACTGCCATTTTGATCTGATGATAACTGGAATATGCATCCAGAAAGCTTAAACGCTCGCAACCCGCCGTAGCATCAATAATTTGATCAATACAAGGGAAGGCAAAAGGATCTGCTGGACAAGCCTTGTTGAGATCTGTGTAGTCCACACACATACGCCAAGTGTCATTCTTCTTAAGGACCAGCACCGGATTAGCCAACCACTCAGGATGAAATACTTCAACGATGAATCTAGTCGCCAAGAGCCTGGCAACTTCTTCTCCAATAGCCTTGTGTCTTTCTTCATTGAACCGGCGGAGAAACTGCTTGACCGGTTTATACTTGGGATCAATATTGAGAGTGTGCTCAGCGAGTTCTCTCGGTACACCTGGCATGTCAGAAGGCTTCCATGCAAAGATGTCCCGATTCTCACGGATGAACTCGATGAGTGCGCTTTCCTATTTCGGATCCAAGTTAGCGCTGATGCTAAACTGCTTGGACAAATCGCCAGGCACGAAGTCAACAAGCTTAGTCTCATCAGCCGATTTAAACTTCAGGGCCGGATCATGCTCTGTAGTTGGTTTCTTCAATGAAGTCATATCTGCCGGATCAACATTGTCTTTGTAAAACTTCAACTCTTACATTGCACAAACCGACTCAAAGATAAGCCGCATCACCTTCTTCACACTCCAGAGCAATCTTGCGGCTCCCATGCACGGTTATAGTTCCCTTGTGACCCGGCATCTTGAGCTATAGATAGACATAACAAGGCCGTGCCATAAACTTAGTATAAGCTAGCCGACCAAACAGGGCATGATACGGGCTTTTGATTTTCACCACTTCAAAGGTCAAAGTTTCTGATCTTGAGTCATGCTCATTTCCAAAAGCCACCTCCAGAGCTATATTACCAACATGGTATGCCGATTTACCAGGTACCACACCATGGAACACCGTATTGGACAGTTTAAGATTTTTATCTGTTAACCCCATGCGACAGAAAGTTTCATAATAAAGGATATTGATACTACTCCCTCCATCCATGAGTACTTTAGTGAACTTATAACCTCCCACCCGAGGTGCCACCACCAGTGCCATATGACCCGGGTTGTCAACCCGGGGCGGATGATCTTCTCTACTCCACACAATCGGCTGCTCGGACTAGCGCAAATAACAGGGCACCATCGGTTCAACGGCATATACTGCCCTTTTATGAAGCTTCTGATCGCGCTTGTCCAGGCTAGTGGTGAAGACATGATACTGTCCGCTATTCAACTGCTTCGGGTTGCTCTGGTAACCCGACTGTTGCTGCTGCTATTGCTGATTCCCTTGATTGTTGTAACCACCTTGGTTGCCCTGATTGCCTTGCCCGCTCTGGTTACCGTGAAAACCTGAACCAGAACTGCCTCCACCATAACCCGGCCCATGAGACCCAATGCCCGAACCACCACCCGGTCCATGATCATACCGGAAAGAATTAGAATTTTTGAACTCTTGCATGATGTAGCAATCTTTCCAGAGGTGTGTGGACGGATTCTCCTTCGTCCCATGCTTTGGGCAAGGCTGGTTCATTAGATAAGACAGGCGGTCCGGGTTAGGACTTGGTCCTCCACCGCGCTGGGGCGGTTGGCGTTGCCGCTCCTTTTTCCCTTCCCTGTCTTATCATCGTCAGACTCGGGATCCTTGGTACTATCAGAGTCGGCATACTTCACAAGAGCAGCCATGAGGGTTCCCATGTCATTACAATGACGTTTGAGCTGTCCCAACTTCAACTTTAGTGGTTCAAACCGGCAATTGCCTTCCAACGTTAAAACTGCGTTATCAGCGTTGATGTGGTCCGACGAATGCAAAATTTCTGAAACCCGGTGCACCCAACGGGTTGTTGACTCTCCTTCCTCCTGGACACGGGCAGCTAAGTCCACAATTGACATGGGCTGCTTGCATGTATCCTTGAAATTTTGTATAAACCGGGCTCTCAACTCGGCCCATGACCTGATAGAATTAGCCGGTAAGCTCTTTAGTCAAGTGCGGGTCGTCCCTTCTAGCATCATGGTGAAGTATTTCGCACACGCCGCATCATCCATATCCAGCATCTCCATGGCCATATCATAGCTTTCGACCCATGTCTCAGGGGATAAATCGGCGGTGTAATTCGGCACCTTGCGCGGGCCTTTGAAATCCTTGGGCAGGCGCACATTGCACAACGCTGGGACGAGACACGGCACTCCCAAAGAACCAGAAGTAACTCCTGGTTCCACCGACGTGGTTGGACGAACCGGAGCAAGCTGACGGGCTTCAGGATGCGCCGCTAACTCGGCCTCTCTGCGTGCCCGAGCCCAGTCTACCACCACTTGAGCATCACCAACACCACCCGCTGGGTTATTTCCACAGGGCGGATCACGATTCCACTCGTTGCTTGACACTGTCGGTTCATCCATGCGCCTGCTGTAACTTCTGCTTGGACGGGGAGTGGAATGAATCCGATCGTGACTATATGAATAAGCCTCCTGTTGAACTAAGGCTGTCTGAAGAAGCTCCTTAACCCGACGTGTCTCGACCGCCGCCGGAGAATCGCCTTCGATCGGGATGGCCGCCAGCCATGAAGCGGCGGCGACAATGTTGTCCATCGGGTTAGATTAATGACCCAGTGGAGTTGGGACATGTGGTGTTACAATGTTGTTCTGACGAGGCGGATCCACCAAACGTGGCTGAACCGGCGCCCCTGCACCAGGTGCCTCTGCCCGGTTTACCACCGGCGGATTACTGGTCCCCGGGAGCGGGGGTGTTAAAGAGGTTTCTGGCATCATAAATCGGCGGCAGACGAGATCGGTACCTCCTCTTCAGGACTTCGTTCGACGCACTCTGATCCAGCATAATCCGGTAAGCCTGTGCATCCAAAGCGGCCCGCTCTGTGGCCATCCTGGTATCCTCAGCTGCCAAGTCGGCTTTGGCTTGGGTGATCTGATCTTTCACCTTCGCGATTTCCGCATTGTGTGCATCCTGATCCGTCGGGTTAACCTCCGCCATCAACGCGTCAAACAAATCAGATAGAACCTGAGCCGACGGTCGCATAGGGCCTCCTGCCCCGGCCACCGTTGCTGCTGCCGATCCAGAAATCATCGCCGCTGCGGTCGAAGAGTGGAGCGCTGGTTGCGTACCGGCCATGAAGATCGCAACCCGGTTTGGCAGATCGAAAGGGTCCGGAATACTGTCGCCATCGGAACAGCCCCCAATCCGGCCACCTTGTAACTGATATAACGACTCGGTCTCTCCGGTCGATGACTCGTCGCCGGAATAAACAATGGTTTCACCACCAGATTCCGATCTATCCTCAGATTCCCCTCCATGGATGACTCCCACGAAGGCACGTTTCATGACAGGCTTGACCCGGGCAGATCTCGCACGCTGAGCCGTTTCGACGAGGTCGGTGTAGATGTTCAGCTCAAGGTCCGGTTTGCCGATCTTGCCAATGAAAACGTGTATGCCACCAAAAGGGACCCGGTACCCATACTCAATTGAGCCAGCCTCGGGGCCCCAGCCTGCATCGTCGATGTAGAGCTTGTCGCGACGACTCTTGGTCATCCGGCCCACAATGTAGCCCTTGAGTCCTTCGAAGCTGCCCTTTAAGAACTCGAAACCATCGTGCGATAGCCCCACGGTGGGCGCCAACTGTCGTGGTTTTGTCACGGCAGATGTCCTCGTGAAAGGACTTAGTCGTGGAGCCATTGCTACGGGTTAGCTTAAAGGGGTTAAACCGGACAAGGGACATGACAGTTTTATAATAGTTCGGCCCCTTACGATGAAGGTAAAAGCCTATGTCTAGTTGTGATGGAATTGCTGGGGTTTCGATGACCAGGGAGCGAATAAGCTTTGCCTGAGTCTCGAGTTGTTATCTGTTCTCCCTGAACCGCCGCCGGGTCATCCCCTTATATACATGGGTTGACGCCCGTCGGTTTACAGAATCCCGAGGCCGGCTCATAAACGTGTCCGGCTCGGTCTCTGATCTTTCTACCTTACAACACAAGTCTACATATAAATACCGGTTTATGTCTACAGGCCTTAAACCGGCTTTGGGCCCTGGGCCTTCATAAAGTGTCACCATCTGTCTTCATGGGCTTCAGATATAATGAACTACTTATGGGGTTAACCCGGCCTCTCCTGGCCGGTTTACACCCAGTGGTAATATCCCAACAGCCGGGCTATCGCGTCCAGCGGCTCGACCCAAAGCATCATCTTCCTGAAAAGTTTACCACTGCCGGACATGCCATGCTTGCCCCCACTATTGCAAAGGTCAAGGCCCTGCTAGGAAATGGGTTAACCGATGTTGACTTGGTTCGGTGCTGGGTTTCTTGGCGAATCATACCCTTTAGCCGCCGCCCCAGCTTAATGTGTACCTACACGGGTGGTGCAAAAGATCCACTGCGCCACAGCTCCGTGTGCTTAACTGATGATGCCATCAATGAAATGACAAAGGCCCTTCTGAACGTGAGCCTGGAGAGCTACGGCAAAGTGGGATTGAACCCTTTCTGCAAGACCAGATGTAAGCCTCTGAATCTCTTACTTTTCCTTATCATTCAAATGTTCTTTTAACTCAACTTTGATGACTTTTCACAGGTTAAATCTGATTTTTGGAATAAGGAATATGACCATGAAGCTGCCAAAAAGGCGAGGGCCAAAGTGAAAGACGCCAAGAAGAATAAGAAGAAATTGACCACTTCCGAGATGTTTGAGCTGGACGACAGTTCTAAGTCGGAGGTAGCCCTTGATTCCCTCGGCTCCTTTTTCAACCATCTTATTGACACCGATTATCATCAGGACAACACGGGGGGCCAGTCAAGTGGTCGAAGAAGAGGTAACGATTATTTCCTCCGACTAAGAGCCTTTGCTAAGACAGAAAATTCGACGGGTAACCCAAAAAGTAAGCTTTTCACACCCCTTAGCTCATTTGGATCCTCACTTTATTTTGAAGAAACAGCAGCACGAGAACCGGCGACAAACTCGGACCAGCGGAGGTGAAGAATTATCCTCCGGCTTACCGAATACTCCGGCTCCGTGGAAATGTTGAAACGAGGTCCTTCCAAATTTAAACTCGTTTTATCCACTGGCGGGTCTCATTCGCCAGCCACTTAATTCTTCTGATTCAAACTATTAGGAGGTTTCTCGCTCTTCTTCCAATGACTCATCATAGACCCAACTGCCGGCTTTCAAAACTGCCCCTGGGTAACAACAGTTACTTATTATTCTCTATATCCTTATGCTCTTATACTTGTACTGACTTCTCATGACTCATGCAGTGGAAAAGCAAAGCCCAGCAAGAAGTCAAAGGTGGTTACGCCGGCTAAAGATCCTAAAGTCCATGAGCCGGAACAACAAATTCCAGCATCCGACACCTCCGTGCTACAACCTGATGTTCCACCAGAAGTTCCTGACCTCTCCAGTGACCTCAATCATGTGACCACTGAATCAACAAGCCCAATTAAACCATCGGAAACATATGCCGACGATGTCGTGATCACTGGCACCGGCTTTAATGAACCGGGAAATCCCACTGTCTTGGCCAAGCACTCCGCCAAACAGGAATTCATTGAAAAGCGGAAAGTGAGATTTGATATCGCCAATTATTCTCAATTGAGTACTAGTGAAGTACTTTCTGGCTACCTCAACCAAGTGCACACCAGCCGCGACCTTGAAATTGATATGGTGAAGCAGATGCATCAAAAATATGAGGTAAGAATTCCTCTCTTTAATAAGTTATGTATATCCTGCTAGCCCCAAGTCTACTGTGTATAATAGGATTGAATATGCGGTAGACTTAGAATAACCATGAGTATAAGAAGCATGTTGGATAGAATCCTTCAAAGGCCGACTTTCACTTTTAGAACTAAACCGGGCCTTTAACATTGCATCTGTAGCCCCCAAGGACCGGGTTAATCAGCATGAATGAACCGGTACTGTTCACCATTGTTTATAAATGAAAGCTTACTTGTGTAGCCCCCATAAGTCGGATGTGGTCGTTTGCAGCACAACCGGGTCATTATAAAGTAGTAATGAAATGTGAGTAATATGCATTAGCCCCCAAGTGCCAAGTGCTCTTTCTTGCAAAGTGCTTGGGACTTATTCATTTTTTGCCATTGTACAAAGAATTTTTCCCTACGCATTAGCCCCCAAGTGCCAAGCATTGTTGCTTGCAATAGCTTGGAACTTATATTCCTGTAACCCGGATATGAATGTGCTTGCAAATCTGTGCTTGTACAGGATGCCATTGCTCAACTTCAATCAGAATTAGCTGATGTGAAAACCCGGATGGAGCATCAAGAATCTGAGACCTGGAAAGCCGACTCAAAATTCATATTTAGTATGGAGGAGACAGAAAAACTGAAGACCGGTTTTGATGTTGAAAGAACTGCCTGGGCTGAAGAGAAAACAACTCTGACACAGCAGGCTGAAAAAGCAGAAGCTGGTCTTCAAGAGGTGACCACTGAGCTTACCGGTTTAAAGCACCGTGTATCCCAGATGGTATCTGCTATCTTTGGTGAGTAGCCTTGCCAACATAAAAATTGAATATCTTCTTTGATGGTATAAACCGCCTCTAACCAACCTATAATTATTACTCAGGTCCGAGGAGCAGCAATCTTAGCCAAGATATGCTTGTGAAGCTCAAGGTTGTATATACACTTGTTGAACAACTATATATTGGAACCCAGCTCGCGCTGGCCACGATTTCTCCAACTAACCAAGCACCCACTCTTTTAAGTGATATCTTGGAAAAACTTTGTGTTCTACCTGCTAGGATTGACGAAATGAAGCGGTCCTCTGCAAGAGTCGGTGCTGTTACGGCCTTAAGTCGGGCCAAGGCATGGCAAGAAGAACTAGACCCGGCCGAGCTAGCTACTGGGTATCCAAGTTTAAAGGAAGATGGCACTCCCTTTGATAAGAAAGACTTAGCTACCTGCGTGAAGGAGATACGTCCCCTGGCCAGTCTGATTGACAATGAAACGGATCTTTCAAGATATCAACCGCTTATGATATGGAGAATCAGAAGATGCCCACTCCGGCTTATAAAGTGATGGATCTGATCCACGCAATTTGTAAGCATACTTTCGCCCCTGAAGTTGATCCGTCTGAACTTATCGATGATGAAGCTGAATTCCAAGCCTTGTCTGGCATCAATTGGTCATCACCAAACTTCCATACTGCGGAGGAGGACGAAGAACCGGAGAAGGATGATCTGGAAGCTTCAAGTCGTCAAGGCCAAGAAGTTTGATCCGCTGGGCGGTTCATATATTTGATCCTTTGAAAACACTTGATCTTTTTGGCTCACTGAGTCATGTAATAGGCTAGTGAAACTTTGATCTGTCGTGCCATCGTGCACGTTTTGTTTTGCGCAAGCTGTTGATCTGCCAGTTGGAAAACTACCACCTTATGCTTATGATAGCATTGATTTATATAGATAAGATTTGTCAATACCCTGCACACAAACAGATCACAAGTGTCCTGGTGGTTTACCGCAGGACGGGTCATAATATCCCATATAAAACCACTGGTAACTAAAACAGTTCATAACTAGGGCCGACTTAATCATAACCAGACGTAATCAAAAAATATCACACCTATGATATTTGATCATACTGCCGGTTTATTATACCAGTGCAGTAA
Organism: Aegilops bicornis; assembly: GCA_021605145.1. NCBI lineage: Eukaryota > Viridiplantae > Streptophyta > Magnoliopsida > Poales > Poaceae > Aegilops > Aegilops bicornis. Next base: position 299,143,047 of record CM038669.1, read on the forward strand.
GGGTGACAACCCAAGGATTGAATATATAATGTCCTGTTTAATTGTCACATACTGCCGGCTTACAACGCTTATACAACGAGGGGTAATATCCCAAAACTTAGAATACAATGCTTCCAAGTATAATGTACTGGCGACTTATAGTCTGCCCTCCTAGCGGGTTATATAAAAACCCGAAGATGCTTCAAATATGAGACAGATAGGGCTGCTTGGCCCGATTTGTGAAAACCATAAGGCGAGAAAAAGGGAGTAATATAAATCCAAGATAAAACCCCCCAAAAAAGAGGTTGTCATAAATTGCCAAGACCAAACCTTCAAACATAAAACTTCAATTAAACTAGCATGATAGCCACTAGAGTATCCTCACTTTCTGTAAGCTGGCTCTCACATGACCCAATCGATGTTTTAATCTAGATAAGTTCATATTTGACTTATCGAGACTACACGAGGTCGGAGTAGCATCAAGCAAACAGGTAGGTTTAACAAGTCTCAATGAAGGCGGCTTAGTAGCCTGGGTTCATCCTCGCTATTTGTAAGCCGTGCCCTCACATGACAAACCGGTGTTTTAACCTTAACGAGTTCAGGGTCTTGTTTTAAAGATTGAATGTTAGGAGTTCGTCGGGCCAATCAGGATTACCTGATGAAGAAGCAGCTGGCATACAGGCAGGATGATCCGGAAGGGTTATGTCCTCTTTGGTGAATACATCTATGTTTGAACAAGATAACCCAGTCAAAAGGGTAGTAACGATATGTTCTCTTTGGTGAATACACCTATGTTTGAACAAGAAGCCCCCAAGTGACATATTCGTGAGCTGTGCTCGCCGGGTACCTATGTTTGAGTTGTGTTGTGCAAAAAAACTCTCTTTGGTCCCGGTAAACCGGGCGTCAAGCCGCGGAAGTTAATCATATGTCATGACAATAATGACTCAGATTATGAGATTTGAAGACAACAGAGGCCCTGAATTATCAGGGGTGCTCATTTTATTATATTTCTCATAGTATATACACTGATAAATATGTACATCACGAGAGCCGGTGACTCAAGTGTAGTAAGGCCGAAGATGAGCAATATTCCACGGCCGCCGAGTGTCCTCCTCCGATTTGCATGAGTCTTTGTGGTCTGGAACGTCAATAAGATAATATGACACATTATGCAGGTTCTTGCTGACCACAAAAGGCCCTTCCCAAGGTGGGGATAATTTATGCATATCAGACTGATCTTGGATAAGCCGGAGCACCAAGTCGACTTCTTGAAAGGTTCTGGTTTTAACCCGGCGGCTGTGATAACGGCGCGGATCTTATAAATCGCTGAACGAGCCGCCGCAAGGTCACGCTCCTCATCTAACAGGTCAAGTGCATCCTGGCGTGCCTTTTCATTGTCAGCTTCAACATAAGCGGCCACACTGGGCGAGTCGTGACGGATGTTACTAGGTAGAACCGCCTCTGCTCTGTAAACCATGAAGAAAGGCATGTAACCTGTAGATCTGTTGGGGGTAGTATTGATACTCCATAATACTGAGGGTAACTCCTCCACCCAACAACCCGGCATCCTCTGCAAAGGAACCATAAGTTGGGGTTTGATGCCTCTCAAGATCTCTTGATTGGCTCTCTCAGCTTGACCATTAGATTGGGGGTGAGCCACTGACGATACGACAAGTCGGATATGCTCACGTTGACAAAATTCTTCCATAGCACCCTTGGATAAATTAGTGCCATTATCAGTGATGATGCTATGGGGAAAACCAAAACGGAAAATCACCTTTTTGATGAACTGAACCACCGTCGCCGCATCACACTTACTAACCGGCTCTGCTTCAACCCACTTTGTAAACTTGTCAACCGCCACCAAAAGGTGGGTCTTCTTATCCTTAGACCTTATGAAGGGCCCAGCCATATCAAGCCCCAAGGTCGCAAACAACCAAGCAATTGGAATAATCCTCAACTCTTGAGCTGGCACATGAGCTCGTCGTGAGAACTTCTGACAACCATCACATTTACTGACGAGATCCTCAGCATTAGCGTGAGCCGCCACCAAAAGCCTTGGCTACAAGAGATTTAGAGCCGGCATGATGACCACAGTCTCCTTCATGAATCTCTCGTAGAATCTCACAACCCTTGTTCAGGAGAACACAACGTTGAAACGCCCCTGTGACACTGCGATGATGCAACTCTCCATTGACAATAGTCATTGACTTAGACCGCCGGGTTATCTGCCTGGCCAAAGTTTCATCCTTAGGTAACTCGCCCCGGGTCATATAAGCCAAATATGGAACTGTCCAATCAGGAATAACATGAAGAGCCGCCACCAGTTGTGCCTCCGGGTCAGGAATAGTGAGATCCTCCTTTGTAGGCAATTTGACAGAGTGTTAGGTGGGACCGGCTTACACTGAGATCCTAACCGGCTTAAAGCATCAGCCGCCTCATTTTTCCTGCGATCAACATGTTCAACCTGATAACCCTTGAAGTGCCCAGCAATAGCATCAACCTCTCGACAATAAGCCGCCATGAGCGGATCCTTAGAATCCCAAGTGCCAGGAACTTGTTGAGCTACCTGATCTGAGTCGCCGAAACACCTTACCCGGCTTAAGTTCATCTCCTTAGCCATCCGAAGACCGTGGAGCAGGACCTCATACTCAGCTGCATTGTTAGTACAAGGGAGCATCAACCGGAGAACATAAGAAAATTTATCACCTCGTGGGGAAGTCAATACAACTCCAGCCCCCAAGCCTTCCAACTGCCTGGACCCATCAAAGTGAATAGTCCAATATGTGTTATCCGGCTTCTCCTCAGGCATCCGCAACTCTGTCCAATCATTGATAAAATACATAAGTGCCTGAGACTTGATGGTTGTACGAGGCACATACTTTAAACCGTGAGGTCCAAGCTCAGTGGCCCATTTGGCTACCCGGACTGTGGCTTCTCTGTTTTGAATGATATCCCCCAAAGGGGCAGAACTAACCACAGTGATAGGATGACCTAGAAAATACTGCTTAAGCTTTCCGCTAGCCATAAAAACCCCATATACAAGCTTCTGCCAATGCGGATACCTCTGTTTGGACTCAATAAGGACCTCACTGATGTAGTAAACCGGCCATTGAACCAGGTATTCTTTGCCTGCTTCCTTCCTTTCCACCACAATAGCTACACTAACAGCTCAGCTATTGGCAGCCACATATAACAACAAAGGCTCCTTGTCAATGGGACCAGCAAGAATGGGCGGCTCAGTCAACTATTTCATCAAGTCCTCAAATGCTTGATTAGCAGCATCACTCCACACAAAATGATATGTCTTCTTCACCATTTGGTAAAGAGGAATAGCCTTCTCGCCCAATCGGCTTATGAACGGCTTAAGGACGCAATACGACCCGCCAAACGCTGGACATCATTGACACACGCCGGTTTAGCCAGAGAGGTGAGCCTTTATATTCTCCGGGTTAGCTTCTATACCTCGTTCTAAAACAAGAAAACCCAAAACCTTGCCGGCTGGCACACCAAAAACACATTTGGTCGGGTTAAGCATCATCTTATAAACCCGGAGATTGTCAAACGTCTCCTTCAAATCATCAATCAAGGTCTCCTTCTTCCTGGACTTCACCACAATGACATCCACATAAGCATGAACATTGCACCCGATTTGATTATGAAGGAAATTTTGCACACACCGTTGATAAGTCGCCTGGGCACTCTTGAGCCCAAAAGGCATGGACACATAGCAAAAGGCTCCAAACAGAGTAATGAAAGTTGTCTTCTCCTGGTCCTTAACTGCCGTCTTGATCTGATGATAACCAGAATAAGCATCCAAAAAGCTCAAACGCTCACAACCCGCCGTAGCATCAATAATTTGATCAATACGAGGGAGAGTGAAAGGAACAGTGATACTTCTCCAACGTATCTATAATTTATGAAGTATTCATGCTATTATACTATCCTTCTAGGATGTTTTATATGCATTATATGATATCTTATATGATTTTTGGGACTAACCTATTAACCTAGAGCCCAGTGCCAGTTTCTGTTTTCTCCTTGTTTTAGAGTATCGCGGAAAAGGTAAACTAAACGGAGTCCAATTGACGCGCCACTTGACGGAGATCATTTTTGGACCAGAAGAAGCCCACGGAGTACAGAAGCAGGCCAGAAGAGTCCCGAGCTGCCCACGAGGGTGGGGGCAACCTCGTGGACAGCACGGAGACCCCCCCCCTGACGTGAAATCAATGCAAAACTCTTCTATATATAGCCAAACTTCCAGAAAGAAACCTAGATCGGAAGTTCCGCCGCTGCAAGCCTCTGTAGCCACGAGAAATCAATCTAGGCTCTCTCCGGCACACTGCCGGAGGGGGCCATCATCACCGGTGGCCATGGAGGAGTATCCCGGAGGGGCCGTCATCATCATGAAGGCCAAGGACCAAAGGGTGGAGGCCATGGAGGAGGAAGCACAAGGGGGAGAACCTCTCCTCCTCTCTCTCGGTGGCGCCGGAGTGCCATCGGGAGGGGAATCATCGCCCATGGTGATCGTCTTCATCAACATCACCATCATCATCACCATCCTCATATATTTTACGCGGTCCACTCTCCCGCACCCCGCTGTAATCCCTACTTGAACATGGTGCTTTATGCCACATATTATGATCCAATGATGTGTTGCCATCCTATGATGTTTTGAGTAGATATATTTTGTCTTTGGGTTGATTGATGATCTAGATTGGTATGAGTTGTATGTTTTATTTTGGTGCTGTCCTATGGTGCCCTCCGTGTCGCGCAAGCGTGAGGGATTCCCGCTGTAGGGTGTTGCAATACGCTCATGATTCGCTTATAGTGGGTTGGTGAGTGACTGAAACACAAACCCGAGTAAGAGGGATTGTTGCGTATGGGAATAAAGAGGACTTGATGCTTTAATGCTATGGTTAGGTTTTACCTTAATGATCTTTAGTAGTTGCGGATGCTTGCTAGAGTTCCAATCATAAGTGCATATGATCCAAGTAGAGAAATTATGTTAGCTTATGCCTCTCCCTCATATGAAACTGCAATAGTGATCACCGATCTTGTTAACAATTGCCTAGGACAATTCCGCACACCGATCCACCATTATTCCACACTCGTTATTTATAATATTTAGTATTATATTCTAACTTTATGATAATAGCACCTACTTTTATATTTTAGCTCTCTGATATCATACAAAGTTATCCTCTTCATACCCACAACATAGTTTTATTTCTCGTTGCTAGTTGGAAGCAAACGTTCGGTGTACGTAGAGTCGTATCAGTGGCATATAGGGCTTGAGAGAATGTTGATCTTACCTTTAGCTCCTTGTGGGTTCGACACTCCATACTTATCACTTCCACCTTTGGAAATTGCTACGATGATTCCTTGCACTTGGGGATTATCAAGCTCTTTTCTGGCGCCGTTGCCGGGAGCAATAGCGTGGGGTTGATATTCTCGTGTGTGCTTGTTTGCTTTCTTCACTAAGTAGATTTTGTTTTTCCTTTTTGTTTCTGTTTAGTTGTGGGTGAAACATACAAAAAAAAAATTAAAATATGACAATACAAAAAATTTACTTGCCTCTCATGCCTAAAATGTTTTTCAGAAAGAGAAGCGATTGGAAAGTTATGCATTGAAGAAGTGAGGGTCGACCTTGAGCACTTGTGTTCATGCTCACGGAAACAATGTAGAATTTTTCATGGAAGTTTCTCTGTAAATAATTATCCCCTTGTATATATCCGTTGTATTATAAAAGTAATGTGCCAAGCTGTGGTTTTAGGATGATTAGATTGCTTGTTTACTATGTGCAGAACAAAAACAGAAACTTTGGCTATAGTGCGTGAATTTACATTTTTTACTAGAAAGTCACATGGGTATGAAACTTTTTGCAAATTACTTCTGTACAAATTTTTCAAATTTTGAAATTTAGTTCATAATTTTAGGAGTTACAGAAGTTTACCAAACTTCCAGATTACTACAGACTGTTCTGTTTTTAACAGATTCTGTTTTTCGTGTGTTGTTTGCTTATTTTGATGAATCTATGGCTAGTAAAATAGTTTATAAACCATAGAGAAGTTGGAATACAGTAGGTTTAACACCAATATAAATAAATAATGAGTTCATTACAGTAACTAAAGGTAGTGATTTGCTTTATTACACTAACGGATCTCACAAGTTTTTGTTAAAGTTTTGCGTGGATGAAGTGTCCGAAGGTCGAGGAGCTATCAATATGAGAAGAATAAAGAGAGTCAAGAGTTCAAGCTTGGGGATGCCCAAGGCACCCCAAGTAAATATTTCAAAGGATATTCAAGCATCTAAGCTTGGGGATGCCCCGGTTGGCATCCCATCTTTCTTCTTCAACAAATATCGGTATACCTCGGTTTTTGTTTTGTTCACATGATTTGTGTCCCTTGTGTTTTTGTTTTTCCTTTAAGAACCATTCTAGAATGATATAGCCCTTCATTGATTTATAGAATACTTCATGTGCTTCACTTAAATCTTTTAAGTATGACCTTATAGAATTACTCTTTGTGCTTCACTTAAATCTTTTTGAGTATGGTTTTATAGAATGCTTCATGTGCTTCACTTATACATTTTGAGCTTGGATATTGGTTAGTTGTAGAATGCCCCATGAACTTCACTTATATCTTTTGGAGTATGAATAATACTATCATTTAAATTGGGTTTGGAAGAGTGTCAACTTTAGAAATTAGTGATCCCACTATTCTGGAGGGTGTTGAATCTTAATGTGATATTTATGAAAGTGGATTTGGAAGAGTGTCAACTTTAGCTAGTGATGACTCCACTATTTCGGAAGAGGTTCCAATTGAGTATGATAAAAAAGTTGCTATCCCTGATGCTACTTAAAATTATTATGAGGGAGGAATATATGCTTGTAGGAGTTGCAATAATATCAAGTTTCCTCTCTATGTGCTTAAAGTTTTGAAGTTATACTTGTTTTGCCTTCCTATGCTAGTTGATTGTTGTTCTTATAAATTGTGTGCTCACAAAATCACTAGGCATAGGAAGTAAGTTATATTTAAATGTTCTAGTCATATTCTTCAAGATGCTCTCTTTGTGCTTCAATTCCTATCTTTTATGTGAGCATCATTGAAATCATCATGCCTAGCTAAAAGGCATTAAAGAAAAGCGCTTGTTGAGAGACAACCCAATATTTACCCTTACTGTTTTTGTGTGTTTACATGATTAAGCTACTGTAGTAATCATGTGTTATAACTTTTGTTTCAATAAAGTGCCAAGTAAGACCTTTGGGAAGACTTGGGTGAAAGTTAGTGTGATCTTGCTGTAAAAAACCGAAACTTTGCGCTCACGAGAATAGATGTCATTTTTTACAGAAGAGTGCTCTTGAGTTGATTCTTTTGCAGAAGATTAATAGAAAAATTCCTCACGTCCACCAATTTATTTCATAATTTTTGGAGTAGCAGAAGTATTGTTATTGTTCAGATCATTACTGCATCGTTCTGCTTCTCGATGATTCTGTTTTCATTGCATAGTTTGCTTGTTTTCTAGTTTCTATGACTTATATTCCTCAATATAAATTGTAGAAATGATATGGTACAGTAGGAATTGTGTGAGAAAAATTATGAACCTTGTCTTTTACAGTACCAAAGTGAATGGTTTGCTCTTTATCATACTAACCTATCTCACAAAGTTTGGTTAAGTTTTGTGTGGTTGAAGTTTTCGAGTTTTGGGTGAGATATCGATATGAGGAGAATAAGGAGTGGAAAGACACTAAGATTGGGGATGCCCAAGGCACCCCAAGGTAATATTCAAGGAAGATTCAAGCGCCTAAGCTTGGGGATGCCCCGGAAGGCATCCCCTCTTTCGTCTTCAAAACTATCGGTATATCTTACTCGGAGCTATATTTTTATTCACCACATGTTATGTGTTTTGCTTGGAGCGTATTTTCAATTTTACTTGCTGTTTGAATAAAATCATTGGATATTAAATATTGAATGAAACATAATCCTCCCATTGCTAGTTAATTACTTGACTACTCAGTGTTCTTCACTCGTATCTTTTTGGAGTAGTTTGTCATTTGCTCACGTGCTTCATGTATATCCTATGATTAAATGGCTGAATGAATCGAATGTCATAAATCTGAATTTATATATGTTTCATATACTTATAACATGGGGAGTAATGACTTCACACATAATAAATATAGGTAGTAAACTTATTGAAAGTTAGCAAACATAGAATTGGTCACTTGAACAATTTATGAAAGAATATTGAAGGAAGAGAGGTTTCACATATAAATATACTATCTTGGACATATTTTATGATTCGGAGCACTCATTAAAATATGACATGCTAAAGAGTTAATGTTGGACAAGGAAGACATCGTAATGGGTTATGTTTTATTATATCTTAAATAAAGTATATTGTCATGGATCATCCAACATGTTGAGCTTGCCTTTCCCCCTCATGCTAGCCAAATTCTTTGCACCAAGTAGAGATACTACTTGTGCTTCCAAATATCCTTAAACCAAGTTTTGCCATGAGAGTCCACCATACCTACCTATGGATTGAGTAAGATCCTTCAAGTAAGTTGTCATCGGTGCAAGCAATAAAAATTGCTCTCTAAATATGTATGATTGATTGGTGTGGAGGAAATAAGCTTTATATGATCTTGTGATGTGGAAGAAATAAAAGCGACGGACTGCATAATAAAGGTTCATATCACAAGTGGCAATATAAAGTGACGTTCTTTCGCATTAAGATTTTGTGCATCCAACCCTGAAAGCGCATGGCAACCTCTGCTTCCCTCTGCGAAGGGCCTATCTTTTATTATTATCTTCTACCTTATGCAAGAGTCATGGTGATATTCACCTTTCCTTTTTACATTTTATCCTTTGGCAATCACAGGGTGTTGGAAAGATCCTGATATATATATCTAATTGGATGTAAGTTAGCATGAGCTATTATTGTTGACATTACCCTTGAGGTAAAAGGTTGGGAGGCGAAACTATAAGCCCCTATCTTTCTCTGTGTCCGATTAAAACTCCATAACCACAAGTATTGCGTGAGTGTTAGCAATTGTGAAAGACTAAATGATAGTTGAGTATGTAAAGTTTGCTAAATAAAAGCTCTAACATAGACTCTTCCCGAAAATAGGATGAATTGCAATTGTTTGATGACTGAAAATATTGTTTGTTAGTTTTCAAGAAAGTTTATGATCTATACTTTAACATGTGATTTGCTTGTTACTTGATCATGAAAAGTTTTATGAGATGAGCTATTGTTATGACAAATAATGATGCTAGAAAAAGTGATTGGAATTATCATTGATCAAACTTAAGCACTTGCTAGCATTCACACTTCATAAATTATTTCTTTTTTCATTTACCTACTCGAGGACGAGAAGGAATTAAGCTTGGGGATGCTGATACGTCTCCAATTTATCTATAATTTATGAAGTATTCATGCTATTATACTATCCTTCTAGGATGTTTTATATGCATTTATATGATATCTTATATGATTTTTGGGACTAACCTATTAACCTAGAGCCCAGTGCCAGTTTCTGTTTTCTCCTTGTTTTAGAGTATCGCAGAAAAGGAAAACTAAACGTAGTCCAATTGGCGTGCCACTTGACGGAGATCATTTTTGGACCAGAAGAAGCCCACGGAGTACCAGAAGCAGGCCAGAAGAGTCCCGGGCTTCCCATGAGGGTGGGGGCGCGCCCACCCCCCTAGGGCGCGCCCCCTACCTCGTGGACAGCCCGGAGACCCCCCTGACGTGATATCAACGCAAAACTCTTCTATATATACCAAAACTTCCAGAAAGAAACCTAGATCAGAAGTTCTGCCGCCGTAAGCCTTTGTAGCCACGAGAAATCAATCTAGGCCCTCTCCGGCACCCTGCCGGAGGGGGCCATCATCACCGGTGACCACGGAGGAGTATCCCGGAGGGGCCATCATCATCATGAAGGCCAAGGACCAAAGGGTGGAGGCTATGGAGGAGGAAGCACAAGGGGGATAACCTCTCCTCCTCTCTCTCCGTGGCACCAGAGTGCCATCGGGAGGGGAATCATCACCGCGGTGATCGTCTTCATCAACATCACCATCATCATCACCATCCTCATCTCTTTTACGCGGTCCACTCTCCCGCACCCCGCTGTAATCCCTACTTGAACATGGTGCTTTATGCCACATATTATGATCCAATGATGTGTTTCCATCCTATGATGTTTTGAGTAGATATCTTTTGTCTTTGGGTTGATTGATGATCTAGATTGGTATGAGTTGTATGTTTTATTTTGGTGCTGTCCTATGGTGCCCTCTGTGTCGCGCAAGCGTGAGGGATTCCCGCTGTAGGGTGTTGCAATACGTTCATGATTCGCTTATAGTGGGTTGGTGGGTGGTGAAAACACAAACCCGAGTAAGAGGGATTGTTGCGTATGTGAATAAAGAGGACTTGATGCTTTAATGCTATGGTTGGGTTTTATCTTAATGATCTTTAGTAGTTGCGGATGCTTGCTAGAGTTCCAATCATAAGTGCATATGATCCAAGTAGAGAAAGTATTTTAGCTTATGCCTCTCCCTCATATGAAACTGCAATAGTGATCACCGGTATTGTTAACAATTGCCTAGGACAATTCCGCACACCGATCCACCATTATTCCACACTCGCTATTTATAATATTTAGTATTATATTCTAACTTTATGATAACAGCACCTACTTTTATATTTTAGCTCTCCGATATCATACAAAGTTATCCTCTTCATACCCACAACATAGTTTTATTTCTTGTTGCTAGTTGGAAGCAAACGTTCAGTGTACGTAGAGTCATATCAGTGGCAGATAGGGCTGGAGAGAATGTTGATCTTACATTTAGCTCCTTGTGGGTTCGACACTCCATACTTATCACTTCCACCTTTGGAAATTGCTACGATGATTCCTTGCACTTGGGAATTATCAATCAGCCGGACAAGCCTTGTTTAAGTCCGCGTAGTCCACACACATACGCCAGGTGCCATTCTTCTTAAGTACCAGCACCGGGTTAGCCAACCACTCAGGATGAAAAACTTCAACAATGAACCCAGCCACCAAGAGCCGGGCCACTTCTTCACCAATGGCCTTATGCCTTTATTCATTAAAACAACGAAGGAATTGCTTGAACGGCTTAAACTTCAGACCAATATTGAGAGTGTGCTCAGCGAGTTCCCTCGGTACACCTGGCATGTCAGAAGGTTTCCATGCAAAGATGTCTAGGTACTCATGGATGAACTCGATGAGCGCGCTTTCCTATTTTGGATCCAGATTAGCACTGATGCTGAACTGCTTGGATGAATCGCCAGGTGAGGGAGTCCTGGAATAGGGGGTATCCGGACAGCCGGACTGTGTACAACTTCCGGACTATTGAAGCGTGAAGATACAAGACTCAAAACTTCGGCCCGTGTCCGGATGGGACTCTCTTTTGTGTGGAAGGCAAGCTTGGCGATCCGGATATTGTGTTTCCTTTCTTGTAATCGACTCCATGTAAACCCTAGCCCTCTCCGATGTCTATATAAACCGGAGAGGTTGGTCCTTAGAGGGCCGATCACAATTACAATCATACCATCATAGGCTAGCTCTTAGGGTTTAGCCTCTACGATCTCGTGGTAGATCTACTCTTGTACTACCCATATCATCAATATTAATCAAGCAGGAAGTAGGGTTTTACCTCCATCGAGAGGGCCCAAACCTGGGTAACCATCTGTGTCCTTTGCTTCCTATTACCATCAGCCTTGACGCACAAATCGGGACCCCCTACCCGAGATCCGCCGGTTTTGACACCGACATTGGTGCTTTCATTGAGAGTTCCTCTGTGACGTCGCCGCAAGGCTTGATGGCTCGTCTCATTGTCAAGGACGACATTACCTCGGAGGGGGCTCTGGCTGTAGGCCAGACGCTCCGGCTTGGCGGCTTCATCATGGCCACCCCATCAGCAGTGGCGCCGACGATGACCTATCGGGTCATCGATCTTAACCTTCTCGTCAGTTCGGAACTTGCCGAACAGATGGATCCAATGGAGCTCTCATCCCTTAACGAACTCTTGGATCGTGACGCCGCCTAGGAGTCGCCATGCAGACTACGACCGGATTGGGCTTAAACCCGACCAAAGGGACATCAGGTCCCCGCCGGCCACCCATGAGATAGCGATAGTGGAGGAACCACACGTGGATCGCCCCTCAACTTTGAGGACAAGTTATGTTCGGATCACCGAACTCCTTGAGCCAAAGACCTACTCAAAGGAAAACCTGACCCAGGTCCCGGACTTAGAATCGGGCATCGGGCCGAAGAAATTGGGCACTCCGGATTCTGAGCTGTTGAGCACGGATCGCCTGCGCTTTAGGCGTTAGATCGGATCAAAATCCGGAGTCCGCTAACAACACCTGCCCGGACCTAAACTGTCTCTCCCACATCAGGCAAGAGCCCCAGGAAACCGTACATCGCTACTGGGCCAGATTCCTCCTTGCGCTTAACAAGGTCAGGGACTGCCGCGAAGAGAATATGGTCTCACTTTTCTGCAAAAACTGCACAGACGAAGGACTCCTCAATGCTTTAAGCCGCTGCGACATAGTACACTTCGCGGACTTGGCAACCATAGTACGGAAGTATTGTGCAATGGAGAGCGCTTGGAAGACCCAAACAGAGTTTTGGGATAGTACTGCTCTCACCAAAACCTTTGTCCGAACTAAATGGACGAACTCTCGTAAGTCGTCCGACCCAACCCCCAAGAAACCAAAGCCCACCTGTATGGGATCCAGATTGGAAGAATGGCTCGACGGGCCATGTAAGCTCCACAGTACTCCGGATACAACACCTACACATAGCCTTAAGGCATGTTGGATACTCCGGCAGGTGGCAAAAAGTGGCGAGGATCTTCTTGAAGGCCATAAAGCGGAACAACATCCTGCCAGCGAACACAATACGGTGCTAACAGTCTTCAAGACTTTTGCCTTGAACAATAGGCGCAAGCGAGCTCGTCGAAGCTCTGCTGAAAGTTACCATGTGGAAAAAATAAACCCTTGGAACGACACTGCTATAACTTTTAATGCCAGTGATGAACCTCGATTTCGGGCTGTCTGGGCACCAGCCGCTCTGGTCCTTAGTCCGATCGTAGATGGCTTTCGGCTCACTAAAGTACTCATGGACGGCGGAAGCGGATTAAATCTGATTTATGAAGAAACACTCAGCAAGATGGAGATTGATAAAAGACGCATTGAACAAAGCGGCACGACCTTCAGGGGAATTATCCCTACTCGGGAGGCGCGGTGTGCGGGAAAAATCATACTCGATGTGGTATTCGGCACCCCGGAGAATTATAGGTCCGAGGAAATCACATTCCAGGTGGCTCCTTTTAGCAGTTGATACCACGCCCTTCTAGGGCGGGACGCATTTACAAGCTTTCAAGTTGTACCCCATTACGGGTACATGAAGCTTAAAATTCCCGGACCCAATGGAATCATCACTGTAGCCAGTGACCCGTACGTTGCACTTCACGCCGAAAATAAAACCGCATCTCTAGCCTTGGAAGCATTATCTGAAGCCCTAGCAGCCGAAGAGTTAACAACACTGCGGGCCACCATGGACAGGGAAGATGTGATACTAGACAAGCGACCCAAGTCCACCTCATTTAAGCCTGCAGACGAGATAGTCAAATTCCAGGTCCATCCAACGGACCCCACGAAGACAGCTTCCATCAGGACACAGCTGAGCCCCGCGATTGACGCCGCACTACGTGATTTCTTACGCGAGAATTGGGACATTTTCGCCTGGCACCCATCGGACATGCCAGGCATCCCACGTAGACTAGCCGAACACAGCCTCAATATTCTAAAAGGATATAAACCAGTCAAGCAGACCCTAAGGCGATTCTCAGAGCCCAAACGACATGCAATGGGGAAGAGTTAGCCAAGCTACTCGAGGCCGGATTCATCAGAGATATCAAACATCCGGATTGGCTGGCAAATTTGGTGATGGTACCAAAGAAGGACAAATCCTGGCGCCTATGCTTCGACTTCAAAGACCTCAACAAGGCTTGCCCCAAGGATCCCTTTCCCCTCCCTCGCATCGATCAAATCAACGATGCCAAAGCTGGACACGACTCGTTGTGTTTTCTCGATGCATCCTCTGGATACCATCAAATAAAGATGGCAGAGTCCCACCAAGCCGCAACAGCTTTTATAACGCCCATATGGCCCTTTTGCTTCAACACTATGCCCTTCGGCTCAAGAATGCCGGCGCAACCTATCAACGCATGATTCAAACATGCTGGAAAAACAAATCGGCAAAATAGTGGAAGCATATGTGGACGACGTGGTCATAAAAACTAGACACGCCGAAACCACGATAGATGACTTGAGGCTCACATTCGAAAACCTCCGGACATACGACATTAAGTTGAATCCGGAAAAATGCGTCTTCGGCGTCCCATCGAGGAAACTGCTGGGCTTCATTGTTTCCAATAGAGGAATTGAAGCGAACCCGGCAAAAATCCGAGCTCTGTCTAAGTTGGCTATAGCAACAGACCACAAGCACATCCAGAAGCTAGCCGGATGCGTGGACGCTTTGAGCCGCTTTATCTCCAGGCTAGGAGAAAAGGCATTGCCTCTCTACCGCCTCCTGCGGCACACCGAACACTTTGTATGGACGGATGCAGCCACGGCCGGACTCGATGAAATAAAGACCTTACTGGCCAGTAATCCAGTCCTAACAGCGCCGAACACCGGCGAGCCTGTGCTATTATACATAGCGGCAACACACCAAGTTGTAAGTGCAAGATTGCCGTCGAACGAGAGGTTGACGGATACAAATTCTCGCCCAAAAGCCGGTTTATTACGTATCCACAGTCCTCACCCCATGCAAATCCCGATACCCACACTATCAAAAAATAGCATACGCGGTCTTCATGGCATCCCGGAAGCTGCGACACTACTTTCAAGAGTGTTCGATCACAGTAGTCTTCGAAGTACCACTCAATGACATAATAAACAACCGCGACGCTACGGGCCGGATTGCTAAATGGGCCATCGAGCTCCTTCTGTTCTACATAATGTACAAACCACGGCGAGCCATCAAGTCGCAAGTACTGGCTGACTTTGTCGCCGAATGGACGGAAGCCAAACTCCCTAAAGAGTACGGCGCATACTCCAACTGGATCATGCACTTTGACGGCTCTAAAATGCTGGCCGGACTGAGAGCAGGTGTAGTCCTGACATCTCCCATCGGAGACACGGTCCAGTACGTCCTCCAAATACTTTACACAGACTCCAACAATGCAGCCGAATATGAGGCTTTGTTGCATGGTCTTCGGATGGCGGTCTCTATGGGCATCCAACACACGGAAGTCTTGTGAGGATTCGAACCTCGCAATATCACAAATAAACAGAGACTTCGATGCCAAGGATCCGAAAATGGCGGCCTACCGTAATGCCGTCCTCAAAATATCAGCTCGGTTCGAGGGGCTCGAATTCCACCATGTGCCTCGAGAAAACAATCAAGCGGCGGACGTCCTTGCCCGCATCGGTGCCAAACGCGACCCTGTCCCACCTAACATATTTCTGGAAAGGCTGTTCAAGCCATCCGTAGTATGGGAAGGGGAGTCCGGCAATACCATCATGGAACCGAGCACATCCCCAGATTCTGAACCATCAGACACAATCAGAGGCTCTGCCAACGAAATAACATCTTCGGCCCACGAAATCATGGTCGTAATTGCCCCGTGGACCGAGCCTTTCTTGGCCTACCTAAATAGGCAGGAGCTCCCCGAAGACCAAAACGAAGCAAGCTGCATAGTCCGGCGCTCTAAAGCTTACAAGGTCCATGAAGGGGAACTCTACAAGAAACGCGCGACCGGAGTGCTCCAAAGGTGCATGTCCGAAGAGGAAGGGTGGCAACTCTTGGCTGAAATCCATGCCGGACTGGGCGGACATCACGCCGCGGCTCGAGCGCTAGTCAGCAAGGCCTTCCGTACAGGCTTCTATTGGCCAACGGCCTGAGCAGACGCACAGGACCTTGTCCAACATTGCATCGGTTGCCAGCTCTTCGCCAATCAGAGTCACATGCCCCCTACCGCTCTCCAAACAATCCCCATAACTTGGCCCTTCGCGGTCTGGGGGCTGGATATGGTCGAACCCCTTAAAGGGGGAAGCCATAAGAAAAAATGCCTACTGGTCATGGTGGACAAGTTCACCAAATGGATAGAAGCCAAACCAGTCAAAACGGCCGAATCCGGACCTGTGATAGACTTCATATTCGGGGTTGTACATCGATACGGTGTCCCCCATAGCATCATCACTGATAATGGCTCAAATTTCACGGCCGACGAAGTGAAAACTTGGTGCGGCAAAATGGGCATTAAGCTCGAATACGCTTCCGTCTACCACCCCCAAACAAACGGACAGGTCAAACGGGCAAACGGTCTCATCATGAGCGGCATCAAACCCAGACTAGTGTGATCTCTAATAGAATCAGATACGCACTGGGTAGAGTAGCTCGACTCCGTACTCTGGGGGCTGCGGACCACACCCAATCGCACCACCGGATATACACCATTTTTTATGGTGTATGGTGCGGAAGCAGTATTACCCTGCGACATAATACATGATTCGCCACGTGTACGCATGTACGAAGAGAAGGAAGCCGAGTTAGATCGGCAGGATAACCTGGACACCCTGGAGGAAGAGCGCGACGTCGCAAAAGCCCGCTCCGCATTCTATCAGCAGCAGGCTCGACGATATCAAAGCAGAGAAGTGCGGGCCAAAACTTACAATATTGGCGAGCTCGTTCTACGCCTACCGGAGAAGAAGAAGGACAAGCTCAAACCCAAGTGGGAGGGTCCCTTCATCATTGACAAAGTTCTCACCGGAGGAGCATACCGTTTACGTAATGCATCCGATGACAGACTCGAGCCGAACCCATGGAACGCGACCAGACTCCGGAGATTCTACACCTAATGCCGAATTCAATGTTCGTCTCCAAACCCCTCCCTTTTAATTATGCTCCATTCCTTTTCCCCTTCTCGACCTTTTTTCTCTTCACACAAAGTATTTAATACAGTGCGGATTCCCGGATCACCCCGGCCGCACTAGGTGTGTAAGCAATACCTGGGGGCTTCCTATACGGAAGCTAAAAATAATTATTCACATGGCTTTCTGCCCATCACATATGTATTCTGTTTCCATATGTGCCTTTTCTTCACCATTATATGCATCGATATTACTTAAGATGTTGCCAAGCTGGGTTGCCTGGCTCTTGTGTTTATGCCCTACGTTCCCGTTAATTCGGCTAGGGCATAAGGGGAGCACCTCTGCGATTGTTACTGCCGGTTCAGCCGGATGTGTACCTCAGACTGGGTAAAGCTGAAAGCTAGCTTCCTTAAGAGAATATTCGGTCGGTGAACAATAGATGTATTCATTTATTAGAACATAAATCCCCAGAAGTCTTGTATCCTGCGCCATCGTTCGCAGCCCGGGCATGTGCATCCTCGCATGCGTACCCAGGGAAAGGAACCCCTAACGAAACTATTCTCCGTGGAAGATGTTTCTTACTATCCATGTAATATAACATAACTAGTTGGGTACTTGTCTGTTCAAGCACTTATGACCCCTACGCCTTGTTTCCACGCATACCCCGGTTTTGTATAACTGAGTGGGTATTCGGACACACCCCGGACTGTAGGATCCGGGGGTTGAAGCGAAAAGGTCCGCCATGACAAATGATTTTAATCCGGCTAGGGGCTACTTAAGCCCATTAAATTACACAGTCACTTGGACTGACTATATTCCTCCTCTATACCGTCCAACAGGCTATCTAGCTTACAATCCTGTTGAGAATACTTAGCAGCTAATGCTACCTGGTCATATACCAGACTCACGGGAATTTCTTTCTCATCGGGCCCTTGGTCCTACTTCGGCCATATGGTTCGGGTCCAGCTTGGTGTAGCGCGTCTTCACCATAGCCCAGGCTTCTCTTGTGCCTTGCCGGCAAGAAGACACCTTCCACAGTCGGAAGCGCCGCCGTGCTCCTTGAAGCATATCCACAAGCTCCCCCATGCCATTCGGCAGCAAGCTTGATGGCCACAAAGCCTGAGCAACACCCTGCATCACTTGCCGAGCTCGCTCGTGCAGTTGCGAAAGGTCTTGCAGTAAATCACTTGCAGATGAGGGCATCTGCTCCTTAGGGCGACCCGTTAACATTCCTGCAAGCAAAATTCTTTCAATATACTTCCTCGCTGAACTATACTACAGTTCGTCTAGGCACTTACTGTAAATGCCGCGTCGAAGCCTTTTGTTCTCCTTCATGGAGTCCGCCAGCTGAGCGCGGAGATCTTTTAACTCCATGTCCAGCTGGACTTTGGCATCTTGAAGATTGTTCTTCTCACGCTTAACTCACAGAAGAACGCTGCCGCCCGACCTCCAGCTGCCTTTTGAGATGCGACGCGTCCTCTCTTGCGCCCTCCGGATTCACCTCGGGATTGTCTGCAGAATTTTCTGTTAGACTAACCGCACCAGCCATTTACTAACTGGTATATCTGCATATAATGGAGACAAATATTACCAGAGGGGGCCTTCTGGGATCCCCCCAACTCGGCTACCGCATCAGTCAGCTGGGCCTTGCATGCCTCCAGCTCTTGAGCCAATTGTTCATTCTTGTCCACAAGGACCTAGGCATATATTGATCCTTCAAACAGCTGTCCCAACTATTTTAAGTCCCAGGGGCTACTGCTATACATACTTATCAAAATTTCTTACCCGTATGTCTTTGGTATACTGGTTTGTCGCTTGGGCTAGCCCGCCCCGAGCATCTTGGACGTATGCGTCCGCCGAATTGAAGGCATTAAAAGCCTCTCCGGAAAAGATGTTGTTCCGGAGCACGGCCCTCCGGCGCCAGTGATTCATGGCGCTCTCCACTTCGGAGTTTGTGGCCGAACGCATATCCGCATCCTTCGTCGGGGAACTATGCGATGCTGGCCCCGTGTCCGCCTCCGCCCCCGAAGCCGGTTCTGGAACCTGGCTGGTGGAGGCGTGATTGGTAGGGTCTCCGGATATAGTCTGGTTATTCCTCTTCCTGCCAGACACAAAGGGCGCTGTCATATTTTAAATTCTATAATTAGAGGACAGGTTATTACTTTACCTCTGTAGCGGTGTGTCAACCCTCACCGCCTTCCTCTTGAGCCTGCCCGATCTGGACGCCCGTGGTTGACGAGTCCCTAGGGGCTCGGCCCCTCGCTCCGGCCGTCGTTTCTGCAAATAGAACGACGCCTCAAGGGTAAATTATAATACCTGTGGGGAGTCCTCTTCGAAGGATAGGGTTTTTTAGTTCGGCTTACATTCGACGCAGGGAGCAGTCCAGGGTAGTCGGCCGTAATGGCTACTAGGGCGCCATCCCAACTCGCTTGATAGAATACCCCGTTGACAAGCTCCACAGTGATATCCGGATCCACTTTAAGTCCTGGATCTAGGGCCCTTCTAGGGTCCTCTGGTTGCGGGGAGGGGATGGAGATTCCTTCTACGGCCCTCCTTAGCTCCTGCTCAGAAGCATTGATGCAAGTAATCTTAGCAGAAGAATGCTAGAGTAAGTAAAGCAGGGAAAAAGAATGGCAACTTACCCACGCTGGGGGGTTGTACATGAAGAATCCGTCCCGCGTGTTTATGTGAAGGAATTCCTCCTCTTCCCCTTTGTACAAATCGGACAATATCCTTGCCAAAGCGGCAGCGGAGTCCGGACCCTTACGGTCACTGCGGGTGGCGTCGTCTTCCCTGTTGAAATGCCACATGGGCTTCCCCCGATATTGGAGCGGCTGCACTCCCTATCTTATGCATATCGCCATAACCTCAACTATCGCCAGTCCGGATTTGGCCAGTAACTTTATCCTGTTCATCAGGAGGAATATTTCCCTTGTGTCCTCTTCTTGAGGGCCCCGGGGGCACCAGCTTAGGCGTGCCCTCGGCAGTATGCTTGAACTTGGGAGACCTGTCCGGACTGGATCCGGAAGGGGCGTCGTTTATATAGAACCACTCTGAAGGCCAGGTTTTACGGTGCCTTCTCGGGAGTGCCCGGACAGGTATCCGGTCTCGGCAATGCGCCATACCGCCCCACCCACTTGACATAGGGACTCCCCACAGGTGCGGGGACGAGGCAGAACAGCTTCCTCCATAATCCGAAGTGTGGTTCGCAGCCCAGAAACAGCTCGCAAAGGGCAACATACCCTGCTATGTGCAGAATAGAAGCAGGGGTAAGATTCTGTAACTGGAGGCCGGAGAACTCCAGGAGCTCGTGAAGAAACGGATGGATGGGGAACCCGAAGCCCCTTAGCAGATGTGGGATGAGGCATATACGCTCCTCCGGAGATGGGTTAGGAGATCCCTCAGCTTGTTCTCCTCCGTCATAAGTGGCTATTCCAGCTCGGACGGGGACCATGAACGCCGGTGGGAGAAACCCTTGGGTTTGTAACTCTATCAAACGGCTATGAGGAACTGAACACTCTCCCCAATCCCCCGACTTGGAACGAGAAGGGTAAGCAGAAGAGCTGCGATGGCCGGCCATGTTGGAATGGCTTTTCACGGAGCACCCTGTTGGATGCTAGCTCTGGGAGGGAGAGTGAGGTTTGGATCTGAGAATCCCCGTCCCTTCAAATAGACAGTTAGCCCGGAGGATCAAGGGGGGCAAATGCAAAAATGCTTCGACTCTCGCATTCGCTCGACGCGTAGAGATGGTCATTACTGAGGCACCGAAGCCGAGGAGCACAACATTGATTGGAGGCCGGACACTATTCGTCGTAACAGGTACTTTGGAGTATTCGAAGAAGGAACCTGCCTTGCAATGCCGAAGACAATAATGCGCGCCGGACTCATCGTCATTGAAGCCTGGTTCAGGGGCTACTGAGGGAGTCCTGGATTAGGGGGTATCCGGACAGCCGGATTGTGTACAACGTCCGGACTATTGAAGCGTGAAGATACAAGACTCAAGACTTCGGCCCATGTCCGGATGGGACTCTCCTTTGCGTGGAAGGCAAGCTTGGCGATCTGGATATTGTGTTTGCTTTCTTGTAACTGACTCCATGTAAACCCTAGCCCTCTCCGATGTCTATATAAACCGGAGAGGTTGGTCCTTAGAGGGCCGATCACAATTACAATCATACCATCATAGGCTAGCTCTTAGGGTTTAGCCTCTATGATCTCGTGGTAGATCTACTCTTGTACTACCCATATCATCAATATTAATCAAGCAGGAAGTAGGGTTTTTTCTCCATCGAGAGGGCCCGAACCCGGGTAAACATCTGTGTCCCTTGCTTCCTGTTACCATCAGCCTTGACGCACAGATTGGGACCCCCTACCCGATATCCGCCGGTTTTGACACCGACACCAGGAACGAAGTTAACTAGCTTAGTGTCATCTGCCGACTTAAACTTCAAGACCGGATCATGCTCCGTAGTTGGCTTTTTCAAAGATGTCATATCCGCCGGGTCAACATTGTCTTTATAAAACTTCAATTCCTCTGCCGTGCAGACAAATTCAGCATAAGCAGCGTCACCTTCTTCACACTCCAAATATATCTTCCGGCTTCCATGCACCGTGATGGTCCCCTTGTAACCCGACATCTTGAGCTGCAGATAAACATAACAAGGTCATGGCATGAACTTGGCATAAGCCGGCCGTCCAAACAAAGCGTGATACGGACTCTGAATCTTGACCACTTCAAAGGTTAGCGTCTCGGCCCTAGAGTCATGTTCATCCCCAAAAGCCACTTCCAAATCAATCTTGCCTATAGGGTATGCCGACTTACCAGGCACCACTCCATGGAAAACAGTATTGGACGGCTTAAGATTTTTATCAGTCAGCCCCATACGATGGAAAGTATCATAGTAAAGGATATTAATACTGTTGCCTCCATCCTTGAGTACCTTAGTGAACTTGTATCCTCCAACCTGAGGCGCCACCACCAAAGCCAATTGACCCGAATTATCAACCCGGGGCGGGTGATCCTCATGACTCCACACAATGGGCTGCTCAGACCATCGCAAGTAACGGGGAACCGCCGGCTCAACGGCGCTCACAGCTCTTTTACGGAGCTTTTGGTCCCGCTTGCATAAACTCGTGGTGAAGACGTGGTACTTCCCACTATTCAACAGCTTTGGATTACTTTGATACCCAGACTGTTGTTGCTGATTCACCTGACCAGACTATTGATGATAATCACCCTGATTGCCTTGACTGCTTGTGTGACCCTGAAAACCGGAATTAGAACCACCGCCGCCGTAACCCGGACCATGAGAGCCGGAACCTGAGCCGCCATTCAGCCCATAATTGTTCTAGAAAAGATGGGATTTCCTGAATTCTTTCATGATATTGCAATCCTTCCATAGATGCTTGGACGGCTTCTCACGCGATCCGTGCTTCGGACACGGCTGATTCATCAATGCTTCGAGGTTGATGGTTGACCCTTCAGCCTAAGCCGACCCTCCTTTGCGCCGCTGGGTATAATTCCGTGCGCCAGTATTAGCCACGAAGTCCAAACTCCCCTCAGCTCTGCATTTACCATTGCCACCTTGCTGCCCCTTCACACCGCTACTCTTTTTTCCCTTACCCGGCCTTTCCTCGTCAGACTCGGGGTCCTTGGTACTATTAGAGTCGGCATATTTGACAAGAGCCCCCATGAGCTCTCCCATATCGTTGCAGTGGTGCTTAAGCCGCCCAATTTTCTGCTTAAGGGCATAAAACGACAATTCTTCTCTAACATTAAGACTGCTGAGCCGGTGTTGATTTGATCCGATGAGTGCAGGATAGCCGAGACCCGGCGGACCCAAGGTTGTTGACTCGGCCTCTTCTTGGACACATGCATCCAAATCAACAATTGACATAGGTTGCTTGCACGTATCTTTAAAATTCTGGATAAACTGGGTTTTAACTCGGCCCATGATCCAATGGAGTTGGCTGGCAGCCCCTTCAACCAAGTACGGGTTGTTCCTTCCAACATCATGGTGAAGTACTTAGCACATGCAGCATCGTCAACGTCCAACAGCTCCATCGCCATCTCATAACTCTCAACCCACGCCTCAGTGGGTAAGTCGGCTGTGTAGTTGGGTACCTTACGAGGACCCTTGAAATCCTTGGGCAAATGTATGTTTCGTAGAGCCAGCACTAAACATGGTACTCCCAAGGTTCTGGAGGTCACACCCATCTCCACCGAAGTTGTCGGATAAGCCGGAGGCTGCTGATGAGCCGCTTGCTGAGCCGCCAGCTCAGCCTCCCGACGTGACTTGTCCTGATCCACCAAATCCTGAGCACCATCACACGAGGCTGGTTGAATAATGACCAACCTAGTGCCAACCTCGTGCTTCATGGACAGCCTCCACACGAGGTTGGTCATGTCCACGAGGCTGGTTACGGCACCAGTCACTGCTTGAAACGGCCGGTGAGTCAATGTGTCTACTATAACTCCGACTTGGGCGAGGGGTTGAGTGAATCCTTTCATGACTGTAAGAATAAGCCTCCTGCTGCACCAATGTTATCTGAAGAATCTCTCTAGCCCTCCGTGTTTCAATCGGGCTAGAGACTCGCCTTCAACTGGAAGGGACGCCAATCGTGTTGCCGCAGAGATCATATTATCCAAAGGGTTAGAATAATGACCCGGTGGCGTCGGCACATATTGTGGGGGGATATTATTCAGACGAAGCGGATCCATTGTGCGTGGTTGAGCCGACGCTCCAGTCCCAGGCGTAGCTACCGCCCGATTTACCCCTGGTGGATCACTGGTCCCTACACCACGTGTGTTGAAGAGGTTCCTCGCCTCGTAAACCGGAGGCAGACGACTCCGGTGCCTTCTCCTCATGACTTCGTTTGAAGCGTTCTGATCCAACGAGAGCTAGAAGGAATCATCCTGGATCCGTTGTGCCTGAGCATCTAGCCTTTATGATTTGTGATAGCCTCTACGGACTAACCCCTCCAGTTTATATAGACACCGGAGGGGCCTAGGGTTGTACAAAGTCGATTTTTAGAGAAAGGAAACTACACATCTAGCCGCCAAGCTTGCTATCCACGCAAAGGAGAGTCCCATCAAGACATGGGGGAAGGCCTTCTATCTTGTATCTTCACGGCCCACCAGTCTGGCCCATGTCACATAAGCCAGACGCCCGGGACCCCCTAATCCAGGACTCCTTCAGTAGCCCCTGAACCAGGCTTCAATGACGATGTGTCCGTCGCGCAGATTGTCTTCGGCATTGCAAGGAGGGTTCCTCCTCCGAATACTTCAAAGCAGTTGAACAAAAGAACTATATTTGGCTCTCTATAACAGTTACAACCCCCAACCATGGAGACAAAATACTTAAACAAAATAAGTCATGTCCACTGACAGCTTTTTCAATGAGACGTTACGTCTGGCCTTATCATTATTTTGAACCGTTTCGTTGCCTCCTGCTTTGCTTTTCGAGGCACGGCCTCCATTGGCACATCTTGTCAAAGCAGAGATCGTGTCCCCTTATTGCGGGATTCTCATCAATACGGGTTTGGGTATTCCAACCATGCCGCTCGCACGACCCCTTGGGAATAGGCGAGTTTTAAGGCATGTGAGGGGGCGCTTGATATTCAGTGCCTTCTTAAGAGGATAAGGACACATCTTTTTATCCCACGCCTTCTTCTTCCTCAACCCTTCCGTCCTCGAGCTCCAGCGCCCAAGTTTCGATCTTTTCCGTAGCCACCAAACACTCCCAGCCATGGCCGGATCCGGCTCATAGGGAAAGTGGATGGCTTCCGTCACGGAGAGGAACGTCAAGGAACTCTGGGAAGCGGGGTACTTGGCCGCAAACATCGCGCATCGGCTCCGTGCCAAAAAGCAGATCATCCCTACTCCGGAGCCCAATGAGAGGGTGGTGTTTATCCCCCACTTTCTCCGCGGGCTAGGGTTTCCTCTCCACCCTTTCATCCGTGGCCTCATGTTCTATTATGGGTTAGATTTCCACGATCTAGCCACAAATTCCTTTCTCCACATTTCGGCGTTCATCGTCGTGTGCGAGGCGCTCCTCCGCATCCCCCCCCCACTTCGGCCTATGGCTAAAGGTCTTCAACATGAAGCTGAAAGTGGTCGACGGGCAGCACGCGGACTGCGGAGGCGCCATGGTGAGCAAGCTCCCCAATGTTACCTAGCCCAAGGGGGCCTTTGTGGAGACCGTGAAGGGATGGCAACAGGAGTGGTTCTATATCACGGAACCTCGCGACACCACATGGGTCGCCACTCCTGAGTTTAAATCCGGACCCCCAATGCGGCTTGCATTGTGGATTAACAAGGGCCTGGATTGGTCGTCGTCTGACGAGGTGATGATGCTGCAGAAGCGCATCAAGAATATGATGGAGAAGAACACCAGCCTTGCTGATGTGATCCAGGTAATGCTTTTTCGCTGGATTCTCCCCTGCCAGCTCCGACCTCTCCATATGTGGGAGTTCAATTCGGATGGCCCTCGGAACCTGCAGCGGTTCTTCGGCACGACGCATGAAGATATCTGGAAGCTGCTTTTCAAGGCCCAGAAGTCATGGCCGGAGACGACCGAAGACACCACTCCAGTAAGTTTTTTGGTTTCCGAACATACCTTCAACTTGTAAATCGAAGGGGTATGCTGAAGTTTCCATTCTTTCCTCAGGGCTGGACAAAGAAGGCAGAGCGGATCCGATGTCCGGCTCCGCCACCCGAAGACCCAGCCATTCCTCTACTAACGAAGATGCTGGTCCCGGCGCCATACTAGGCGCCGAAGAAGAAGGCTAAGAAGAAGGGCAAGGAGGCCAAGAGTGGCCTCCGCCGTAAGGGTACTTCGGACGCTGCATCCGGAGATACCGAAGTTCTCTCCTCCCACGAGGGAGATGAAGACGAGGAGGAGGAGGAGGAGGAAGAGAGCAATTATCCCCTCAAGGAGAAGAAGAAAAAGAGGGCGGCCTCCGCCTCCAAAAGGGGGAAGATATCCCTCTCGGATGGCTCAGACTCGGATGCCGAAGCCAACCCCCAGTGGCACCCCAGGGCGAAGCCACCGGCCGAATCGTAAGTATTAAAAGATACTATGAATATGTCCGGCCTTTTACGAATTGTAGGCTAAGATATCATTTATGTATTTCAGTCCGGCCCGTGATCTCCCCCAACAATCATCGTCTTTGGGGAACTCTTTGGCGCCGGAGATGATGGAGAGCGAAATGCCTCCACGAGCCTCCCCGCCACATGTCACGGATGACACCGAGGTGTTATCCCAAAGGACCTCTCCGGGCCCGGGAGAGGTGCGGAAGGCCGCTGACACGGCGCCATAGGGTGATTCCTCGGCTGCCGAGAAGATGGGGGCACAACCCCCATGGAAACTGACGACGGGGGCCCGGACCAGTCTGGCCCCCAGCCGAATACTACTCCGGAGACCCACATGGCTCCGGAATCAAGCGAGCAGCCCCCTTTGAGGGAGGAGGAGTGCCGACTCCACCGGCGACCTCCATCAATCCAGAGGCACCGGATACTTTGAGGGAAGCACTTCGACATGCTTCTGTCGTGGAGGAGCACCGTACCCTGATGGGTACGCTGGTTGAGAAGGTGCAGTCTGCCAAAAGCGGACTAAACGAAGCTTTCATCAGCCTACTAACAGGCTTTGAGGTATATGATGTAATATTTTTAGTCGCTTTTGCATGTGCAGAAAATATGTCTGTGTATAGATAGTAACCCCTGAGACTCTATTCGGCTTTTTGAAAAAGAGGCCGGATAGAGGATCAAATATTCGCCGGAGATAACATACATATCTATTTTGATAAACAGGCTTCGCTGTTAGCGGCTTCAGCCAAGGACGCTGAAGTTTCTGAATTCAAGCG
The DNA here is from genome assembly GCA_021605145.1 of Aegilops bicornis. Lineage (NCBI taxonomy): Eukaryota > Viridiplantae > Streptophyta > Magnoliopsida > Poales > Poaceae > Aegilops > Aegilops bicornis. Next base: position 299,169,864 of record CM038669.1, read on the forward strand.
GAAGCTGAAGTTGTCTGATGATGAAATCGACAGCATTAACAAGCGGTTCGAGGAGGCACGGGGTATGCTTTCTGAAATATCCCTTATAAGCCTTAATTGTGATGCAAGCTTAGAGTTTAAGATCATGTGCTGCTATGAGTATGATTGTAGGCAGTGCGACAGAGGTCGAGGCCCTCAAGAGTGCCCTTGCTACTTCTTGAGCACTGTGTTGGTTTTCCCTTGAAGAGGAAAGGGTGATGCAGTAAAGCAGCGTAAGTATTTCCCTCAGTTTTTGGGAACCAAGGTATCAATCCAGTAGGAGACCGCGCTCAAGTCCCGCGTACCTACACAAACAAATAAGAAACTTGGAAGCAACGCGATAAAGCGGTTGTCAATCCCTTCACGGCCACTTGCAAAAGTGAGATCTGATAGAGATGATAAGATAATATTTTTGGTATTTTTATGATAAAGACTAAATGTAAAGAAAGCAAAATAAACGGTAATAGAAATAACGGTAGATTAATATGATAGAGAATAGACCCGGGGGCCATAGGTTTCACTAGTGGCTTCTCTCAAGAGCATAAGTATTACGGTGGGTGAACAAATTACTGTCGAGCAATTGATAGAATTGAGCATAGTTATGAGAATATCTAGGTATGATCATGTATATAGGCATCACGTCTGTGACAAGTAGACCGACTCCTGCCTGCGTATACTACTGTTACTCCACACATTGACCGCTATCCAGCATGCATCTAGAGTATTAAGTTCATAAGAACAGAGTAACGCTTTAAGCAAGATGACATGATGTAGAGGGATAAACTCAAGCAATATGATATAAACCCCATCTTTTTATCCTCGATGGCAACAATACAATATGTGTCATTTCCCCTTATGTCACTGGGATCGAGCACCGCAAGATTCAACCCAAAGCTAAGCACTTCTCCCATTGCAAGAAAGATCAATCTAGTAGGCCAAACCAAACTGATAATTCTAAGAGACTTGCAAAGATAACAAATCATACATAAAAGAATCCAGAGGAGATTCAAATATTGTTCATAGATAATCTTGATCATAAACCCACAATTCATCGGATCTCGACATACACACCGCAAAAGAAGATTACATCGACTAGATCTCCAAGAGAATCGAGGAGAACTTTGTATTGAGATCCAAAGAGAGAAAAGAAGCCATCTAGCTAATAACTATGGACCCGAAGGTCTGAGGTAAACTACTCACACATCATCGGAGAGACTATGGTGTTGATGTAGAAGCCCTTCATGATCAATGCCCCCTCCAGTGGAGCGCCGGAAAAGGCCCCAAGATGGGATCTCACGGGTGCAGAGAGTTGCGGCGGTGGAAATAGGGTTTCATCTCCTTTCTGATGTTTCCAGGGTATATGAGTATATATAGGCAAAAGAGGTCAGTCAGGAGAGCTACGAGGGGCCCACGAGGGTGGAGGGAGCGCCGAGGGGGGCAGGCGCGCCTCCCTGCCCCGTGGCCTCCTCGTTGATTGCTTGACGTCCACTCCAAGTCCTCTGGATCACGTTTGTTCCGAAAATCACGTCCCCGAAGGTTTCATTCCATTTGGACTCCGTTTGATATTCCTTTCCTTCGAAACACTGAAATAGGCAAAAAAAACATCAATTTGGGCTGGACCTCCGGTTAATAGGTTAGTCCCAAAAATAATATAAAAGTGTATAATAAATCCCATTGAACATCCAAAACAGATAATATAACAGCATGGAACAATCAAAAATTATAGATATGTTGGAGATGTATCGAGCATCCCCAAGCTTAATTCCTGCTTGTCCTCGAGTAGGTAAACGATAAAAACAGAATTTTTTATGTGGAATGCTACTTAGCATAATTTTCAATGGAATTATTTTTATTGTGGCATGAATATTTAGATCCGAAAGATTCAAGATAAAAGTTTAATGTTGACATAAAAACAATAATACTTCAAACGTGCTAGCAATTATGTCTTATCAAAATAACATAGCCAAAGAAAGATTATCCCTACAAAATCATATGGTTAGGCCATGCTTCAATTTTGTCACACAAAACGTTCTCATCATGCATAACCCCGATGACAAGCCGAGCAATTGGTTCATACTTTTTAACGCGCTTTAGCCTTTTCAACCCTTACGCAATACATGAGCGCAAGCCATGGATATAGCACTATGGGTGCAATAAAGTATAATGATGGGGGTTATGTGAGAAGACAAAAAGGTAGAAAGTCTCACATTGACGCGGCTAATCAATAGGCTATGGAGATGCCCATCAATTGATGTCAATGTGAGGAGTAGGGATTGCCATGCAACGGGCGCACTAGAGCTATAAATATATGAAAGCTCAACAAAAGAAACTAAGTGGGTGTGCATCCAACTTGCTTGCTCACGAAGACCTAGGGCATTTTGAGGAAGCCCATCATTGGAATATACAAGCCAAGTTCTATAATGAAAAATTCCCACTAGTATATGAAAGTGACAACATAGGAGACTCTCTATCATGAAGATCACGGTGCTACTTTGAAGCACAAGTGTGGAAAAAGGATAGTAACATTGTCCCTTCTCTCTTTTTCTCTCATTTTTTTGGGCCTTCTCTTTTTTTGGCCTCTTTTTTTTCTTTTTTTTCTTAGTCCGAAATCTCATCCCGACTTGTGGGGGAATCATAGTCTCCATCATCCTTTCCTCGCATGGGACAATGCTCTAATAATGATGATCATCACACTTTTAATTACTTACAACTCAAGAATTACAACTCAACACTTAGAACAAAATACGACTCTATGTGAATGCCTCCGGCGGTGTACCGGGATATGCAATGAATCAAGAGTGGCATGTATAAAAAATTATGGGTGGTGGCTTTGCCACAAATACAATGTCAACTACATGATCATGCAAAGCATTATGACAATGATAAAGCGTGTCATAATAAACGAAATTGTGGAAAGTTGCATGGCAACATATCTCGGAATGGCTATGGAAATGCCATGATAGGTAGGTATGGTGGCTGTTTTGAGGAAGATATAAGGAGGTTTATGTGTGAAAGAGCGTATCATATCACGGGGTTTGGATGCACCGGCGAAGTTTGCACCAACTCTCAAGGTGAGAAAGGGCAATGCACGGTACCGTAGATGCTAGAAAATTGTGGAAGGGTGAGAGTGCGTATAATCCAGGGACTCACATTAGTCATAAAGAACTCGTATACTTATTGAAAAAGTTTATTAGCCCTCGAAGAAAAGTACTACTACGCATGCCCCTAGAGGGATAGATTGGTAGGAAAAGACCATCGCTCGTCCCCGACCGCCACTCATAAGGAAAGCAATAAAAGAACACCTTATGCGTCAAATTTGTCACACAACTTTTACCATACATGCATGCTACGGGACTTGCCAACCTTAACACAAGTATTTCTCAATTTCACAATTACTCAACTAGCACACTCTAATATTACCACCTTTATATCTCAAAACACTTATCAAGTATCAAACTTCTCACGATATTACCACCTTTATACTCATCTTGGATGCCTATCATATTAGGACTAATTTCACATTTAAAGCAAATTACCATGCTGTTTAAGACACTCAAAATAATATAAGTGAAGCACGCGAGATCAATAATTTCTATAAAATAAAACCACCACCGTGCTAAAGATATAAGTGAAGCACTAGAGCAAAAACTATATAGCTCAAAAGATATAAGTGAAGCACATAGAGTATTCTAATAAATTCCGAATCATGTGTGTCTCTCTCAAAAGGTGTGTACAGCAAGGATGATTGTGGTAAACTAAAAAGCAAAGACTCAAATCATACAAGACGCTCCAAGCAAAACACATATCATGTGGTGAATAAAAATATAGCCCCAAGTAAAGTTACCGATGGGCGAAGATTTAAAGAGGGATGCCTTCCGGGCATCCCCAAGCTTAAGCTTTTCGTTGTCCTTGAATTTTACCTTGGGGTGCCTTGGCATCCCCAAGCTTAGGCTCTTGCCACTCCTTGTTCCATAATCCATCAAATCTTTACCCAAAACTTGAAAACTTCACAACACAAAACTCAACAGAAAATCTCATGAGCTCCGTTAGCGAAATAAAACAAACCACCACTTTAAGGTACTGTATTGAACTCATTCTTTATTTATATTGGTGTTAAACCCACTGTATTCCAACTTCTCTGTGGTTTATAAGCTCTTTTACTAGCCATAGATTCATCAAAATAAGCAAACAACACACGAAAAACAGAATCTGTCAAAAACAGAACAGTCTGTAGTAATCTGTATCTAACGCAAACTGATGTAACTCAGAAAAATCTACCAAAATAGGAAGACATGGGTAATTTGTGTATTGATCTACTACAATTGGAATCAGTGTTTTATCACGTTCTGGTGATTTCTAACAATTGTTTTCGTGAACAGAAAGTTTCTGACTTTTTCAGCAAGATCAAATAACTATTATCCAAGAAGATCCTATAGGTTTCACTTGGCACAAACACCAATTAAAACATAAAAACAAATCTAAACATAGGCTAGATCAAATATTTATTACTAAACAGAAACAAAAAGCAAGAAAATAAAATAAAATTGGGTTGCCTCCCAACAAGCGCTATCGTTTAACGCCCCTAGCTAGGCATAAAGTTTCAACGATGCTCACACGAAAGATAATAATTAAAGCACAAAGAGAGCATCATAGAACACGTGATAAACACATCTAAGTCTAACATATTTCCTATGCATAGGCGTTTTATAAGCAAACAAATTATCAAGGCAAGCAAAACTACCATATGCAAGGAAGAAGAGCGAAACAATAGCAATCTCAACATAACGAGAGGTAATTTAGTAACATGAAAATTTCTACAACCATATTTTCCTCTATCATAATAATTACATGTAGGATCATAAGAAAATTCAACAATATAGCTATCACAAAACATATTCTTAAAACGATCCACATGTATGCGAAGTTGACACTCTTCCAAAATAGTGGGATTAACATTAACTAAAGTCATGACCTCTCCAAACCCACTTTTATCAAAAAATTCATAAGATTGAACATTCTCCAAATATGTGGGATCTAAAGTTGACACTCTTCCAAACCCACTTTCAATATTATTTCAAACACTATTATTAATCTCATATTCATCATGGGGCTTAAATAAATTTTCAAGATCAAAAGAAGAATCACCCCAATCATGATAATTGCAACAAATAGTAGTCATAACAAAACTAGCATCTCCAAGATTAGGGTTTTGCATATTGTTAGCACAACTGACATCAAGAAAATTTATAGTAAAATCATTGCAATCATGCTTTTCATCGAATGAACTATCAAGTATGGGTGCAATAGCAACGATCTCATGTTTAACATAAGGAACTATAGCAAATTCATCTTCATAAATATTGGCATCATGGCCACAAGAATAGCAAGCATCATGTTCATCAAGGGATATTTCAATCAAATCATCGAAATCATAATTATCTATAGATTCATGCATATCATTATTTTCTTTAGAAGCAACAGTCATTCTTTCAATAAATTCTTTGACATAGACATTATGAGCATAGTTTTCATAGCAATATTCAAGTATGTCAAAATTTTCAGATTCGTAAAGAGTAATATCATACTTTTCAATCAAAGAAGCAACTTCATAAGAACCTTTAAAAGCAATAAATTCTTCAATTTGTTCGATATCATAGTAACTATAAACACCCTTTGCATAAGAAGATAAGATTTCATTTTCATTAAACTCACATGGGTAGGGAACGTGTTTTTTAGGGTTCTTAGAGCAACAAGTAATATCACAAATTTCACAAAGATTCCAAGCATAACATAGCAATCTGTTTATTTGATCCATAAGAGTCTTCCTTTTTTAGACAACCGGTGACTCACAAAATGTGCATGCTCATCTAAAGATTTCCCATCAACTAGGCTAGTTGGGGCTTCAGCACGAGCGCATAAGGATCGAAGATGATCCAAGTAGAACACTTTAAGTGGATCCATATCAATAGATTTTTAGCAAGCAAAGATGCAAGCAAATAGAAGGCACGTGGAAACACAAACAGAAAGGCATACAGGAAGAAGGCGAATAAAACGGCAAGGGTGAAGTGGGGGAGAGTAAAACGAGAGGAAAATGGTAAATAATGTAATGCGAGGGATAAGAGTTTGTGATGGGTACTTGGTATGTCTTGACTTGTGCGCAGACTCCGCGGCAACGGCGCCAGAAATCCTTGTTGCTACCTCTTGAGCACTGCGTTGGTTTTCCCTTGAAGAGGAAAGGGTGATGCAGTAAAGTAGCGTAAGTATTTCCCTCAGTTTTTGAGAATCAAGGTATCAATCCAAAGAGGAGACCACGCTCAAGTCCCACGCACCTACACAAACAAATAAGAACCTTGCAACCAACGCGATAAAGGGGTTGTCAATCCCTTCACGACCACTTGCAAAAGTGAGATCTGATAGAGATGATAAGATAATATTTTTGGTATTTTTATGATAAAGACTAAAAGTAAAGAAAGCAAAATAAATGGTAATAGAAATAACGGTAGATTAATATGATAGAGAATAGACCCCGGGGCCATAGGTTTCACTAGTGGCTTCTCTCAAGAGCATAAGTATTACTGTGGGTGAACAAATTACTGTCGAGCAATTGATAGAATTGAGCATAGTTATGAGAATATCTAGGTATGATCATGTATATAGGCATCACATCCGTGACAAGTAGACCGACTCACCGCATCTACCACTATTACTCCACACATCGACCGCTATCCAAAGATGCATCTAGAGTATTAAGTTCATAAGAACAGAGTAAATCTTTAAGCAAGATGACATGATGTAGAGGGATAAACTCAAGCAATATGATATAAACCCCATCTTTTTATCCTCGATGGCAACAATACAATACGTGTCGTTTCCCCTTCTGTCACTGGGATCAAGCACCGCAAGATTGAACCCAAAGCTAAGCACTTCTCCCATTGCAAGAAAGATCAATCTAGTAGGCCAAACCAAACTGATAATTCTAAGAGACTTGCAAAGATAACAAATCATACATAAAAGAATTAGGAGGAGATTCAAATATTGTTCATAGATAATCTTGATCATAAACCCACAATTCATGGGATCTCGACAAACACACCGCAAAAGAAGATTACATCGACTAGATCTCCAAGAGAATCGAGGAGAACTTTGTATTGAGATCCAAAGAGAGAGAAGAAGCCATCTAGCTAATAACTATGGACCCGAAGGTCTGAGGTAAACTACTCACACATCATCGGAAAGGCTATGGTGTTGATGCAGAAGCCCTCCATGATCAATGCCCCCTCCGGCGGAGCGCCGGAAAAGGCCCCAAGATGGGATCTCACGGGTACAGAGAGTTGCGGCGGTGGAAATAGGGTTTTGGCTCCTGTTCTGATGTTTCCAGGGTATATGAGTATATATAGGCGAAAGAGGTCGGTCAGGAGAGCTACGAGGGGCCCACGAGGGTGGGGGGCACGCCCAGGGGGCAGGCGCGCCTCCCTGCCTCGTGGCCTCCTTGTTGATTGCTTCACGTCCACTCCAAGTCCTCTGGATCACGTTTGTTCCAAAAATCACGTTCCCGAAGGTTTCATTCCGTTTGGACTCCGTTTGATATTCCTTTCCTTCGAAACACTGAAATAGGCAAAAAAAACAGCAATTTGGGCTAGGCCTCCGGTTAATAGGTTAGTCCCAAAAATAATAAAAAGTGTATAATAAAGCCCATTGAACATCCAAAACAGATAATATAATAGCATGGAACAATCAAAAATTATAGATACGTTGGAGACGTATCAGCCCTTGCCAAAGCCAACGAGGAGGCGAAGGCGAGCAAAGCGGCCGCAGACAAAGCGGCTGCAGATTTAAAGGCCGAACAGGTCGCCCACCGCCAGTATGAGGAGAGGGTGACCGAGGTGGAGCGAGAGCTCAAGGACACTTCCGACAAGTGCGAGTCCTTGGAGGAGCAGAATAAGGCCCAGACAACCTAACTCGCCAAGGCTCTCCAAGAGGCCAAGGAGGCGCGGACCGAGTCCCGGGCGGCTCGCGAGGAGATCAAGCAAGCCGAACAAATAGCGGCTGGTAAGACTTCTCTTTTACAGAGTATATTTGACAGTCCGAGATATGTTTTCCTAAATCGACTATGGAGTGCTCTCGACGCCTTTGCGGATCTCCCATAGAGTATTGTCGATGCCACACAACATTTCTGGTACCAAGAAGGGAACACGACGGAGAAGCTCTTCTGGTCGCAGTACCTGACACCGGAGCAGCCAGCGCTGCTAAACAACCAGATGATGCAGCTGGTGGAGCTGCATAGGATGTCTGGTTTGGCCATGAAGGACATCATAGTCTGGCTATGGCTAGCCAGACCCATTCCTAGCAGCTACTTTGGCCTGGTCAAGCGGCTCGGCGACGCCTTGCCCCAAGTTGAGGCTGTGAAGTGCTCGGCATGCATAGAAGGTGCGCGGATGGCCTTTACCCGTGTCAAGATGCACTGGGCGAAGATAAAGGCCGCCGTCGTGGCAGTTGAGGGTCCGCCCGGAGGCAAGGACCACCGCAAGCCAGAGCACTATTTTCAAGACATCCTAGAGGGTGCCCGTTTGATAGAGGGTCAATGCTCGCAGGACATTATATTCGAGTGAATGTATCCTAATTGCCCAGACAATGTATTATAAACCAAGGCTTTGTAATATATTTATGCCTTTTATCTTAAAGTGTTTTTCCTCCTATGCGGTCGTTTTTATCACTGAGAGTTTGCCAGTCGTCGGCTTCATCCCCCACGTATATACTACGAGGGTTTTCGGAATAGCACATGACCACACTTGACCGAACGTCTTGGTCCGTAAAGGAGGTGTCAGTGCGGCGAACCAGGCAATTGAACTATGCGGCTTTGTCACTCTCACTTAGCCATAGGAGTTTGACAATGGGACTATAAGATAGCCCCTGGTGCGTATGCGGCTATCCGAACTTGGATGCCTTAAGCGCGTGACTGGAAAGAGACAGTCCTTCGTGTAATACGGAAGAAATTGCTAGAGATTTAGTAAGTCGTTGAATTGCTGACCAGCTCTCGCCGCATCATGACAGTTAGTTTTCGGCTTTCTCTACTGAGGTGTTTGACTAGGCGAACCAGAAACACAATCGCAGTAGTTCTCCCTTTACTACCTTAGCCGAACAAGCGGAACGTAAGGTAGCAAACACATGAGCCGGGCAACCCAACTATTGACCAAAGACATGATTCGGAGCCGATGCATATAATGCAGTATTCGGGGCGCCGAAGTCTACTCTGAGAGTGTTCGAACTTTCTGTTTTTGAAAATATATATGGATGAATAGAGCCATGGCGATTTAAGTCATGCGGAGGTGTATATGCCAATCTGACGTAAAGGGGGAAGACAAATTAAGAAATAAGCCAATACCAAACGAGGTTGGGTGAAACTGTTTCCATTATAGTCTGATTGGTACGTCAAAAAGTATTTTTACAGAGGGTACCATAAGCATCAAGGCTATTTTACATGCCGAGAACAAGGGAAAGTTGTATCCAGGTCCTAAAAAGGAAAATATGATCTTGAAGATCCTTTGGAGACTCTACCGCACGTCTGCACCGCTTTTCGCCTTGGTGTATGATCCTTTGAGAGGATCAACGATTGAGTATACATAAGGGGCCTGGAAAGGGGCCCTTGGTACCATCGAAAAGTGGTGTGGTTTGTAAAGAACCTGAAAATTAAAAATAAAAATAAGAAGAAAAAGGGAAGATTATGAGGGTCCGGATAGGGTCGAGCCTTATTGTGGAACTTGTTTTTATTGTGCCTCCGTCTTTGCCCATGGAATGCCACAATCAGCTTGGGGTTTTGACGGAGGCCGAATTGCTACTCTAGCTCTGGACGAGCCGGACTGTCATTCTGTAGGGTAGACCGGACTCGTTTGACGGTGTCCGGGGGCTTGACTGCCGATTTAGTATTCGACTCAATAAGGCCACCCTGTACTTCAGCTGCGAGGACCGCGGTATGCTCCTCGGTACGGAGGGAGTGCTCCATGTTTCCATTAACTATAATAACACCGCGAGGTCCAGGAATTTTGAGCTTTAAGTAAGCATAATACGGGACCGCATCGAAGCGGGCGAAGGCGGTTCTCCCGAGCAATGCGTGATAACCATTGCGGAAAGGGACGACATCAAAGATCAAGTCTTTGCTTCGGAAGTTGCCCGGCGAACCGAAGACCACTTCCAATGTTATTGAGCCCGTGCAGCGGGCTTCTACACCAAGTATTACTCCTTTAAAGGTGGTTTTAGTGGGCTTGATTCTTGACGGATCGATGCCCATTTTGCGCATAAAGGTCACGATAAAGCGAGGTTAGGTTGCCGCCGCCGTCCATAAGGACTCGCGTGAGATGGAATCTGTCGATAATTGGATCAAGGACCAATGTTGCCGAACCTCCATGATGGATACTGGCCAGATGGTCTCTGCGATCGAAAGTGATCGGACAGGCTGACCATGGGTTGAATTTCGGGGCGACTGGCTTTATGGCATAGACGTCCCTTAGTGCGCGCTTGCGCTCCCTCTTGGGGATATATGTAACATATATCATATTCACCGTTTTTACCTCGGGGGGAATTTTCTTCTGTCCCCCTATGTTCAATGGGCGAGGTTCTTAATCGTCGTCCCCGCTGGGCGGCCCTTTCCCCTGATGTACGGTTTTTAGCGTACCGGCCTGTTTAAAGACCCAACATTTTTTGTTGGTATGATTGTGTGACGCCCCCGATTCAATCGTACACTAATCATGCACGCAAATGTGTACGATCAAGATCAGGGACTCACGGGAAGATATCACAACACAACTCAAAAACATAAATAAGTCATACAAGCATCATAATACAAGCCAGGGGCCTCGAGGGCTCAAATACAAGTGCTCGATCATAGATGAGTCAGCGGAAGCAACAATATCTGAGTACAGACATTAGTTAAACAAGTTGCCATAAGATGGCTAGCACAAACTGGGATACAGATCGAAAGAGGCGCAGGCCTCCGCACAGGATCCTCCTAACTACTCACGGTCGCCGCCGGGCTGCACGTAGTAGTAGGCGCCTCCGGTAGTAGTCATCATCGGCAGTGGCGTCGCTCCTGGGCTCCATCGTGCAGTCGCAGCAACCGGGTAAAGAAAGGGGAAAAGGGGAACAAGGCAACCGTGAGTACTCATCCAAAGTACTCGCAAGCAAGGAGCTACACTACATATGCATGGATATATGTGTAAAGGGCCATATCAAGGACCGAATCGCGAAATGCCGTAATAAGAGGGGATAGCTAATCTCGTCAAGACTACGCTCAGCAGCCTCCGCCTTTGACATGTAACAGAGAGTAGACTGAAGTCCTCCAAGTAGCATCACATAGCAATAATCCTACCCGGCGATCCCCTCCTCGAAACCCTGAGAGAGAGCGACCACCGGGTTGTATCTGGCACTTGGAAGGGTGTGTTTTATTAAGTAACTGGTTCTAGTTGTCATAAGGTCAAGGTACAACTCCAAGTCGTCTCACATGGCATCAAGATCACGGCTATTCGAATAGATTAACTTCCCTGCAGGGGTGCACCACATAACCCAACACGCTTGATCCCATTTGGCCGGACACACTTTTCTGGGTCATGCCCGGCCGCGGAAGATCAACACGTCCCAGCCCCACCTAGGCACAACAGAGAGGTCAGCACGCCGGTCTAAACCTAAGCGCACAGGGGTCTGGGCCCATCGCCCTTAGCACACCTGCACGCTGCGTACGCGGCCGGAAGCAGAACTAGCCCCCTTAATCCAAGAGCAGGCTTACGTTCCAATCCGGCGCGCGCCACGAAGTGCTTCGGCTAATACCACGACGTCGAGTGCCTATATCTTTCCCACGTAGTTGGTTAGTGCGTATAGACCAAATGGCCAGACTCAGATCAAATACCAAGAACTCGTTAAGTGTGTTAAGTATCCGCGAACGCCGAACAGGGCCAGGCCCACCTCTCTCCTAGGCGGTGTCAACCTGCCCTATCGCTCCGCCACAAAGATCCACTCGCGGGTGCTCCACAAGCCAATTCGACTTTTAGTCACCACATGTATCATGTATAAAGTATATAGTATATGCCCGTGATCACCTCCCGAGTGATCGCGGCTCGATAGTATAGCACAGCAGACGGACAAGAATGTAGGGCCACAGATGGAAATACTAGCATCCTATACTAAGCATGTAGGATTGCAGGTAAAGGTAACAATGAGTAGCAAGGACATGCTATGCATCGTGATAGGTATAACGGAAAGCAATAACATGCTACACTACTCTAATGCAAGCGGTATAGAGTAGAATAGGCGATATCTGGTGATCAAGGGGGGCTTGCCTGGTTGCTCGCAAGGAGGGATCACAACACCGTAGTCGAATCGGGGGTCGCCAGGTCTCTGGGTCTACCGGAAAGAAGTAACGGAGGGGAACACAATAAATAACAGAGCAATCAAAGCATCACAAAGCGTAACATGGCAATACGCGGTCTACAAAGTGACCTAACGCGGTACTAGGTGGTACCGGCGAAAGGGGAAACATCCGGAAAGTATTCCGGTGTTTCGCTTTCAGCGAGATGAACCGGAGGGGGAAAGTTGCGTGTTTGCTATGCTAGGGATGTGTGGCGGATGAACGGGCTGCGTAACCGGATTCGTCTCGTCGTTTTGAGCAACTTTCATGTAGAAAGTATTTTCATCTGAGGTACGGTTTATTTTATATTAATTTTAAAAGATTTAAACCATTTTTAGGATTTATTTAACTATTTAATTCTAACATTATCCATAATAGTGTTTGTTGATGTCATCATGACGTCGTGATCAATGAGGTGTTGATGGTTAATCGACGATGTGGGTCCCGGCCGTCATTGGTGATTAATTAACTAATGACTAATTAGGTTAACTAGATATTTAGGTTAATCAAGTTTAATTAGTTTAACTAAACATGATTAATTAAGTTAATTATTTAGTTAATTAATTAATTATTTATTTTATTATTAACTATTTATTTTTATTATTTATTTTTTTATTTTTATTTTCCAAAAAACGTTCTGAGCGGGCCCCTTTGCCCAGTGGCACAGAGGCCACTCGAGCAAGCCAGCTGGTGCGGGTTAATCTGGCGCCTGTTCAGGGGCGCCGCCCAGCTACTGAGGGAGCGCCACACGAAGGGCGCCGGAGCAAAGACGGCGAGGCGGGCACAGCAAGGCTGGCGCCAAGGGACGCGGCCGGAGCAGAAGGCCAGCGACGAGGTGAGGCCAGCTGGCAAAGAAGAGTAGCATCTACAGCAGCCGGAAGGGCATGGCCGCGCCAGGGGAGGGGTCGTGGTAAGTGCAGAGCAAGGAGGTCGGGGGGAAGCATCCATGATCCATGGGCGCAGCTTGTGGTGCGGGTAGCCGCGTCGAGGGCCTGCGTGGGCGAGCGCGTGTGACTCCGGAGGCGGGGGTGAGCAGGGGCGGACGGGGCATGCGGGAGCGCCCCGGTCACAACAGCACGGAGGCGAGACGCGGAGAGCGCGGGTCGGGGCGCCGTGACCGCGGGCACGCATCGGGCGCGGCCGGAACGGGACAGAGAGGAGGGGAGGGGCGAGGCGGAGCTCACGGAGCGGAGTAGGGACGGGGCAATGTGCTCGATGGAGCTCGGGGAGGTCGACGGGGACGAGGTCGACGGAGAGGAGCAGTCCGGGCGGCGACGGCGTCGAGCTGGCGTGGGGGGGCGGCGAGCAGCGACGGCGGGGTCGATCCTCGGGCTGGGCGGGCGCGGCCGACGAGGAGGAGGCAGGCCGGCGGAGAGGGCTCCGGGCGGCTCGTGTGGCGGCGGGGCGGCGTAGTCGTCGCGGCAGGGGTCCGTTCCCCCTATCCAATCTGGATCGGGGAGGAGGGGGAAGAGCGAGTGGGGGGTGCGAGTGGGTGGCGGCTAGGGTTGCGGGGGGGTGAGGGGAGTGGATAAGGGGAGAGGGTGGCCGGTTGGGCCGAATGGGTGCATGGGCCGGCCCGTTGGGTCTGTTGGTCCGGGGGTTCTTTCTCCTTTTATTCTTTTTTGTTTGTTTTCTCTTTTGTATTTTCTTTCTTTTATTTATTTTTAGTTTTACAAAATATACCACTAGCCCCTAAATTAGTATTTATAAATACTCTACTGCCACATTAATTTCTCATACCTAATAAAATAGTTTAATGTTTTAATATTTAAAAATGCATTTAATTATTTGTTTAAGCCACTGTTTTATTTTGTTTAGTGCTTTTAATTATTTTATAAAAATGTGGCTTCTCCACCATAATTACCTAGGCAATATTTTGCTCACTCCGAACATTTTAGTTTTAATAATTGAAGATTTTATTTTTTGACTGATTTTGAATTTGAATTTGAATCGGTTTCGAACTAACTCGAGATTAGCAACTATAATCGAGGTGACGTGGCATCACTAGCAGACGATCACTGTAGCTTAATTACCCGGGCGTCACAATTCTCCTCCACTACAAGAAATCTCGTCCCGAAATTTAAGAAGGGGACTAGGGGGGAAAGGTCTGGTTACGAAATCCTAACGAATCTTCTTAGTCTTGGTTGCTCTTCTTGAAGAGTTCGATCCATTACATTGACATCTTCATTTCTCTGCTTCAGGTCATCATGGTGATGTCGCCCTTTTCTCGGGAACTCCAACGCATTTCATTTAATAGGTAAGGGGCAGCTCGGCTACGACAGAATGCTTATGAGGGAAACAATCTGGGGTTAACCCATGAAGGAGCATAAGATTATCTCTCGAGTTGAACATACAGAATACATCAAGAGTAAGAGGTTCCAAGCGGATAGATAGTTGCTCGAAGTCTGAACCAGAGTGAGAAAGTGGTTCAGGGCAGCGAGAGTAAGTATTGCGTCTAATACCAGAATAGAGCACTAGGAAGGTGGCTCATGAATTACACGCGAAACCAAGAGTAAGGGATAACTTTGTCAACAAGGTGTACAGGGAGAGTCGTGTTTCGATCCCGGGACCTGTGGTTATGGGCCCACCATGTGGGTTAAAAGTAGGAAGGGCGATGACGTCTTGCACGATCATGTAAGCAAGGCATGTCAGAGGTTAGCCTATCAGTTATATGTCAGTAACAACGTCGGTACCAACGGCGAGGGACGAAGAGAACCATTTTCCTGCTCGTTGAACGAGGCGGGCCAATAGGCAAGGTTCTCGTCCATCGGTGGCTACCGGAATGTCATCAACAATAGTAACAGGGTCTTACTAACAGAGCGGTACACCGAGGTGTTTGCACAGGCAGGGAATTGTTACTGCTTATATCATATAGATCATAGAAAGGGTTTAAACAAACCAATGGAAAGGGAAAAGTGTTTATCCGATTTAATCGTAACAATGGAAAGAAAATGTGTTTAAACACATAATTCAGGGGTATATCCTTCCCAAGGACAAGCATAGCATGATGCCCATGACAGGATATAACGTAGAAAACCATTTAGGTAATGGGAGAGAATTTTCATGGCATTACCCATACAACGGTGTTAGGATGATTAAGAAAGAAACATTTAGCATTGGGCTTCAAATGTTCTTGTTGAAAATCGGAGTACCACAGACTTGCTTTGAGATAGCATTGACATGGGTTTCAAGCAAAGGTCGGATTTTGGATACACAAAGGACCCATCAGATGAACTTATTAAACAAGGTATTCCATTTCCTCATGGAAAATGACTATCCTTGTTAAAAGGAAACTATAACACCGGGTCCCCTGGTCAGGCGTGCTAGGCATGACATCACCTTACCGAGTCATAAGAGGACCAATGTTATAACTCTTGAAAGTATGTTCCAACCATCATATCTGACCGGAATTCAGATCTGATTGGTGTCAAGGACTCAGGATGCCTGAGAAGAAAAGGTGCAACCCAATTTGACGTGATGGAGTTGCAAGATTCTCGGGAAAAAAACTATGGAAGCAAGTTCCGAATCATAAGTTCATCCTTAAACCAAGGAGAGGATGAGGAGGTGGCTGATGAACTCAGCTAAAATTCATTGGGATTTCCAAAAGATGGATTTCCACAATTATGTGAACAGGGAGATAGCATTTGTCAGATCAAACGATATAATGAGGTATGCTCGAGGAAAACATACTCAATTAAACATTGGTGGAAAGGTGCGCCAAATATGGGTTGGGTTGCACGACCAATGTTATAATGGTGATTCGATAACCAATGGTCTAATAATGAAATGTCGACCATTAACTTCAAAGCAATAGGGTTGCTAGAAGGAAAGCATCCAAACGACACCGTCCACTTGTTGGATTCAAGACAGGGACCAAGAAAAATGGTGATGGTGAGAAGTATCACAATACCAAGAATTCTCAGGAGGTGGTGAAATTCTCACGACATTCTTGACATAAAGGATGGTAATATTCCAAGGTAAAGAAGAGCAATTGCTGGATAGCAAGGAACTCAGGTATAACACAAAACACAAACAAGTTTGTGTTGGAGGGAAGGCAGAGAGTGGTCGATGATAACACTAATCATCGAGGGCAAGGATGGTCTTTCTCAACATAAATTCAATTGATATCTTGGAAGAGCTCGGAATGCTGATGATGATCACGACATAGCAGTCGAGAGATTTCAAGATGTAATCGATCGGAAGTCAAAGGAATGATGAAGCAAAAGGCTATTGGAACCACGGGTATGGGACAAACACGGAATCAAGCTTGCTGTCCAAGGTGTAATGATATGACGAGGAATATCGACGTAAGCTTAGCTCATCGTCGAAAATTATGCTCCGGGAAGGACCAGGTAGCATGGTTAAAATTTAGCACGATAATGATATAGCCAATCAGGCTAGGAATGACTTGAAGGATTATTAAACTCGTAAGCAACAAGAATTACTTAGAGTTATTGAATCGGAGTGCAGAATCGATTCACTTATCGATGTTCTCGGTTGACCAACAACCCAGAACCCATGAAGTGACATTGACAAGGAAAGGTAGTACTTCATCGAAAGTTTGCAAGATGTATTACAATGGAATGATATCCTCGAGATACCAGGGGTAATACTCGAAGGTAGATCATAATAGAGGTTGGGCAAGCATATTGATCTCAGAGAAGACAAGTGCTTTAACTTGTCCGAGAAATGGAACAAAGAAGAACAATCATGGCCGGAACCACGGTCACAAAAGACCAAGCATAGATAAGAGAAGAAGTTATAACAAGGGGATTATTATTACTACGAGAAGCTTCCATGATAAGATCTACATCATGTCCATGGGCATGAACACAAAGTTCAAGGTCGACTCCCACTTCTTCAATGCATAACCTTTCATTCACTTCCCGTCTTCGAAGAATTTATAGAGTTGAAAATATTTCTGACAAAACACCAATAGATATAACCCGCATAAACTTCGGGTTCACATAGACTAAAGAAGGCATAGGTTCAACCCATAGGGGCATCTTAGGAACATATACCTCGAACTTCAGGAGTAACTAACAGAAGCTCAAAAGCTGAGCATGGTTGACACAAGTAGAGGATACAACTTACCAAAGGCATTATGTATCAGGGAAAGAACTCACAAGAATTTTGGATGTGAAGGACACTGTCGGTTAATAACCCGGCAATGGGTTTGGCGGTCCACAACGTGGTTGATGTGAGTATCGGTACTCATTCAGAGGAAGAAGGAATGCAAAGGCATCGGATTATAGAAACTACTGACAAATTCCAAGCTCAAATGGAAAGGAAATATGATTTCCAAATCAAAGGATCAGAAGCAAACGCTCTGATCAAGGATGGATAAATTTAGTAGGCTTAGGGGTACAAGTGATGGCAATTTGATTGGTCGAGAACCAACTCCTGTTCAAATGACATCTGAGACGGAAAGATGAGGATTCGACTGAGGAATGCGGGCATCCTCAACCTATTGAATCAACGGACTTAAAATGATAAAGACAAGGGATGCCTATAAGATTACGAGACTTATGGGATTAACCATAATGCAAGCAAGCAAGAATTTCAAGAGCAATAAGCTGCTCAGGATTTTTTTGGAAGATCGAATGGTAATTCGAAGTCTTTTGTGAAACACATGAACAACTGGGAATGAGCGGATACTCGATAAGTGCGAGGAATTATCCGTACGGGTAATCATGCGGCAAAGATTTGTAAGGCATAAGGCTCACGAGATTCTTAAAAGTCAAAGAATAATTCGATGCATCTTGTAATAACAAGAGCAGCTGGGACTGAAAGTAAGAAGGACATGTGTAAGTATTTATCCATAGGGATGTATCGGTGGTAGGGGATTGCAAAAGCGACGGACACAAGGTCTCGAGAGAAAATCGGAAGGTATCTCCGAAATCTCCTGGTGCAGCCGGCGATCATCTGGACTGAAGGGGCTCTCCGGGAGAAAGTATTATCGAGAACCTAGAATCTGAGTTAATAAAATCGTTTAACCCGAATAGAAGAGATGTCAGTGTCCCAGAGTATAGGTTGAGGAATAAAAGATCCTACTACCACCCAATGGCGACGTGTGCCCGTAAGACACACAGCCATGTTAGTAAAAGTTTTTGCAACGTCTAGACTCGACTTCGGCCAAGGAGTGTGGAAGGGGATTCTACAATCACCGGCTCGATACCAACTTGTGACGCACCGATTCAATCGTACACTAATCATGCATGCAAATGTGTACGATCAAGATCGAGGACTCATGGAAGATATCACAACACAACTCTAAAACATAAATAAGTCATACAAGCATCATAATACAAGCCAGGGGCCTCGAGGGCTCGAATACAAGTGCTCGATCATAGACGAGTCAGCGGAAGCAACAATATCTGAGTACAGACATTAGTTAAACAAGTTGCCACAAGATGGCTAGCACAAAGCCCAGGATCTGAGATCGAGAAGAGGCGCGGGCCTCCTGCGGGATCCTCCTAACTACTCCGGTCGCCGCCAGCTGGCTGCACGTAGTAGTAGGCGCCCAAAGGTAGTAGTCGCCATCGACGGTGGCGTCGCTCCTGGGCTCCATCGTCCGTCGCAGCAACCGGGTAAAGAAAGGGGAAAAGGGGAACAAGGCAACCGTGAGTACTCATCCAAAGTACTCGCAAGCAAGGAGCTACACTACATATGCATGGATATATGTGTAAAGGGCCATATCGGTGGACCGAATCATGGAATGCCGTAATAAGAGGGGGATAGCTAATCCCGTCAAGACTACGCTTCGGGCAGCCTCCGCCTTTGCAAAGATGTAATGTAGAGTAGATCAAGTCCTCCAAGTAGCATCACATAGCAATAATCCTACCCGCAATCCCTCCTCGAAACACCGAGAGAGAGCGACCACCGGGTTGTATCCGCACTTGGAAGGGTGTGTTTTATTAAGTATCCGGTTCTAGTTGTCATAAGGTCAAGGTACCACTCCAAGTCGCCCTGCTATCGAAGATCACGGCTATTCGAATAGATTAACTTCACTGCAGGGTGCACCACATAACCCAACACGCTTGATCCCATTTGGCGGACACACTTTCCTCGGGTCATGCCCGGCCACGGAAGATCAACACGCCGCAGCCCCACCTAGGCACAGAGAGGTCGACGCCGGTCTAAACCTAAGCGCCAGAAGTGCGGGCCCATCGCCTTAGCACACCGCAAGACGCTGCAGACGCCGCCGTAAGCGTAACTAGCCCTTAATCCAAGAGCAGGCTTACGTTCCAATCCGGCGCGCCGCCGCCGGCCGACGCCACGAAGTGCTTCGGCGGATACCACGACGTCGAGTGCCCATATCTTTCCCACGTAGTTGGTTAGTGCGTATAGACCAAATGGCCAGACTCAGATCAAATACCAAGAACTCATTAAGCGTGTTAAGTATCCGTGAACGCCGAACAGGCTGTGCCCACCTCTCTCCTAGGCGGTCTCAACCTGCCCCTGCCGCCTCCGCCACAAAGATCCACTCATGGGTGCTCCACAAGCCGACCCGACTTTAGTCACCACATGTATCAGGTATAAAGTATATAGTATATACCCGTGATCACCTCCCGAGTGATCACGGCCCAATAGTATAGCACAACAGACGGACAAGAATGTAGGGCCACAGATGGAAATACTAGCATCCTATACTAAGCATGTAGGATTGCAGTAAAGGTAACAATGAGTAGCAAGGACAGGCTATGCATCGTGATAGGTATAACGGAAAGCAAAGAACATGCTACACTACTCTAATGCAAGCAAGATAGAGTAGAATAGGCGATATCCGGTGATCAAGGGGGGCTTGCCCGGTTGCTCGCAAGGAGGGATCATCAACACCGTAGTCGAATCGGGGGTCGCCAGCCCCTGGGGTTCACCGGAAAGAAGTAACGGAGGGGGAACACAATAAATAACAGAGCAATCAAAGCATCACAAAGCATAACATGGCAATACGTGGTCTAGAGTGACCTAACGTGGTACTAGGTGGTACCGGCGAAAAGGGGGGAAACATCCGGGAAAGTATTCCCG
Source organism: Aegilops bicornis (assembly GCA_021605145.1). Taxonomy (NCBI): domain Eukaryota; kingdom Viridiplantae; phylum Streptophyta; class Magnoliopsida; order Poales; family Poaceae; genus Aegilops; species Aegilops bicornis. The sequence goes on from CM038669.1 coordinate 299,190,304, forward strand.
GTGTTTCGCGTTTTCGGGCAGATGAATCGGAGGGGGAAAGTTGCGTGTTTGCTATGCTAGGGAAGTGTGGCGGACGAACGGGCTGCGTAACCGGATTCGTCTCGTTGTTCTGAGCAGCTTTCATGTAGAAAGTATTTTCATCTGAGCTATGGTTTATTTTATATTAATTTTAAAAGATTTAAACGATTTTTAGGATTTATTTAACTATTTAATTCTAACATTATCCAGAATAGTGTTTGCTGATGTCATCATGACGTCAGCATGACGCCAGCAGTCAACAGAGGTGTTGATCGTTAATCGACGTGTGGGTCCTACCGGTCATTGATCGATTAATTAACTAACAGCTAATTAGGTTAACTAGATTTTTAGGTTAATTAAGTTTAATTAGTTTAACTAAACATGATTAATTAAGTTAATTATTTAGTTAATTAATTAATTATTTTATTATTAACTATTTATTTTTATTATTTATTATTTATTTTTATTTTCCAAAAACTTTCTCGAAGGGTTTTGCCCAAAGGGCACAGAGGCCACTGGAGCGGGCGCGCGGGTGCGGGTTAACGGGCGCCTGTGCCCGAGGGGCGCTGCCCAGGCTACCAGGGGAGGCGCCGGCCACGGAAGGGCGCCGGAGCAGCACGGCGAGGGGGCGGGCACACGTGGCCGCACACCAAGGGGACGCGGGCCGGCCGGAGGCAGAGGCTGGCGGGGGTCAACCACGCAGCTGTGCAAAGAGTAGCATCTACAAGCGGAAGGGCGTGGCACGGCTGTAGGGGAGGGGTCGTGGCGTCAGAGCAAGGAGGTCGGGGCGAAGCATCCATGATCCATGGGCGCAGCTTGTGGTGCGGTGGCTGCCGAGGGCTGGCGGGCGAAGCGTGTGACTCGGAGGCGGGGTGAGCAGGGGCGGACGGGGCATGCGGGAGCGCGTCCTGGTCACAACGAGCACGGAGGCCAGACGCGGTGAGCGTGGGCCGGGGCGCCGTGACCGCGGGCACGCATCGGGCGCGGCCGGAACGGGACAGAGAGGAGGGGAGGGGCGGCGGAGCTCACGGAGCGGAGTAGGGACGGGCAATGTGCTCGATGGAGCTCGGGAGGTCGACGGGACGAGGTCGACGGAGAGGAGCAGTCCGGCGATGACGGCGCCGAGTCATGGGCGTGGGGGCGGCAGCGACGGCGGGGTCGTCCACGGGCGCTGGGGACGGCGGGCGGCGTCGACGAGGAGGAGGCAGGCCGGCGGAGAGGGCTCCGGGCGGCGTCGTGTGGCGGCGGGGCGGCGTAGTCGTCATGGCAGGGGTCCGTTCCCCCGATCCAATCTGGATCGGGGAGGAGGGAGAAGAGCGAGTGGGTGGCGGCTAGGGTTGCGGGGGGGTGAGGCGAGTGGATAAGGGGAGGGGGTGGCAGGTTGGGCCGAATGGGTGCATGGGCCGGCCCGTTGGGTCTGTTGGCCCGGGGGTTCTTTCTCGTCTTCTTCTTTTTGTTTGTTTTCTTTTGTATTTTCTTTCTTTTATTTATTTTTAGTTTTACAAAATATACCACTAGCCCCTAAATTAGTATTTATAAATACTCTACTGCCACATTAATTTCTCATACCTAATAAAATAGTTTAATGTTTTAATATTTAAAAATGCATTTAATTATTTGTTTAAGCCACTATTTTATTTTGTTTAGTGCTTTTAATTATTTTATAAAAATGTGGCTTCTCCACCATAATTACCTAGGCAATATTTGGCTCACTCCGAACATTTTAGTTTTAATAATTGAAAATTTTATTGTTTGACTGATTTTGAATTTGAATTTGAATCGGTTTCGAACTAACTCAAGATTAGCAACTATAATCGAGGTGACGTGGCATCACTAGCAGAGGATCACTGTAGCTTAATTACCCGGGCGTCACAGATTGATAGGCCTGTCAAGGGTGCCATGAATCTGGCAAGGCCGATCGAGTATTCTGTCCAAACTAGATGGACCATCTTTATTTCCTTTGAATGGCCTCTTTCGCTGACCGGGTTTAGAGCCACTAAATCCGGCGTTGACCGTCGTGTCTTCGGTATCTTCATTGTTTCTTCGACGCTTGTATTTGTTGCGTCGTGGCTTGCCATTGCCATCTCTAGCTTCAGAGGTACCAGGGTCACTTGTGTTGTTGCTTCTACGAGCTAACTAGCTATCTTCTCCCGCGCAAAAGCGGGTCATGAGCGCGGTGAGAGCTGCCATAGACTTCGGTTTTTCTTGGCCGAGGTGTCGGGCGAGCCACTCGTCATGGACGCTGTGTTTAAAGGTTGCAAGGGCTTCGGCGTCCGGACAATCGACAATTTGGTTCTTTTTAATTAAGAACCTGGTCCAGAGTTTCCGCGCCGACTCTCCGGGTTGCTAGACTATGTGACTGAGGTCATCGGCATCTGGGGGTCGAACATTGGTACCTTGGAAGTTGTCTCTAAAGGCATCTTCCAAATCTTCCCAGCTACCAATGGATTTTTCTGGGAGGTTGTTTAGCCAGTGCCGAGTTGGTCCCTTAAATTTTAGCGGGAGGTACTTGCTGGCATGGAGATCATCACCGTGAGCCATGTGGATATGGAGAAGAAAATCTTCAATCCATACTGCGGGATCTGTCGTTCCATCATATGATTCAATCTTCATGGGTTTAAACCCTTCTGGGAACTGGTGCTCCATTACCTCGTTAGTGAAGCATAATGGGTGTGCGACACCTTCTGTATCGGGCGACGTCACGACGCAGTTCGGATGAAGTCCGTATGCGATTTTCAGCTCGGGTGAGGTTGTGCTTGTCATGCCAGTCCTGGTGACCGTCTTCTCGCGTTGGAGCACGCCCCCTTGATCCATAGATTGATCTGGTCTGACCGGCTCTATGTCCAGGTCCTTATGTAGGTCATAGGTGTAGCCCGTAGCTGCTACCTCCTTGCCTCTATGGCGGGGAGGTGCAGGCTGATGTACGACGTAAGTAGCCGCTCTGTCCTGCCCACGTGGTGGTCGGTCAGGTTCGTCAGCAGCTTTATACTTTGGCAGTATTGGCTCAAGAGCCTCATAGTCAAATTGTGGTAGTAGCTTGCGCTTAGGGTAGCCCTTTGTTGGGCGTTCGAGGCCGTATTCTTCGGCTGCCAGTACTTTAGTCCATCTGTCGTTGAGCGTATCCTGTTCGGCTTGAAGCTGCTGCTGCTTCTTTTTTAGGCTTCTCACTGTTGCGATTAGCTGGCGCTTGAAGCGCTCTTGCTCGAGGGGTTCCTCTGGCATGATGAAATCTTTGTTGCCGAGGCTCACATCATCCTCGGAGAGTGGTAGATAATTACTATCCTCTGAATCCTCATTGTCGACTGGTTCGTCGGGGTTGACTTGCCCCTCCTCCTGATCATCCTGTTCGGATGTGGGTTCAGCGGGGGCTTCAGGGTCTTCGGCGTTCTCCGGAGTGTTATTGTCTCCGGTGTCGGTATTACTGTCTTTATCGCGACGCGATTTTGAGCGGTGCCGCTAACATCGACGCTTTGGTGGTGCATCAGCAGGCTTGTCCTCAACCGGATCCTTCCTGGTGTCGTCGTCGTCCTCTTTGGGTGTGTCCACCATATGCAGGTCATATGTGGAGGTGGTTGTCCAACGTCCGGTAAACGGTGGGTCCTGGCCTTGTTTGTCTCCGGCATCGTCGTCCATACCGTTGATGTCTTCGAAGGCGTAATGAGCATGCCAGTTAAGTCTTTGAAAGTGGCTATGAAGTGGGTGGTGGGTGGGACGTAAAATTCCCCGCTTTTAGCCCCTAGTCCGGGCTGAGCGTGGTTCGGAGGTGATTCCTCTGTAATGGCGAGGGATCGCATTAGGTCCAGGGCCTCATTCAAAAGCAAGGTTTGGACGGGGAAGCGAGAGTCCATGGAGCTAGGCGGGGCAGGAGCCTCCTGGCTATGCTCACTTGATGTGGACCTCGAGAGTTCGGAGCGGGTGTCCGGGGGCGAGTCCGGCCTTTCAATGACAAGGGGATCCCGGTTTGACTCCTGGCTTGCCGATGACGCAGTCCCCTCCAGATCTTCGGCAGCAAGCTCCATAATTGCAGAGAGTCCGGTGGGCTCTAAACTCCCATCTTCGGACCCGGTAGTCTGCTCTGTATCTAAGGCCAGAACGGTGGTTGGGGCTGCGAACCCTTCGAAGATGAAGTCACCTCGGATATCAGCAACACAGTTCAGATTTCCAAAACTGATCTGATGACCAGGGGCGTAGCAGTCGATCTGTTCAAGGTGGCCAATCGAGTTGGCACGCAGCGCGAAGCCGCCGAATACAAAAATCTGGCCTGGGAGGAAAGCTTCCTCGGAAACGGCATCATTGTAGATGATCGAACAAGCCATCGAACCTTCTGTCGACGGCACAGAGGAACTCTCAATGAAAGCACCAATGTCGGTGTCAAAACCGGCCGATCTCAGGTAGGGGTCCCGAACTGTGCGTCTAAGGACCGAGGGTAACAGAAGGCAGGGGACACGATGTTTACCCAGGTTCGGGCCCTCTTAATGGAGGTAATACCCTACTTCCTGCTTGATTGACTTTGATGAGTATAGGGGTTACAAGATTTGATCTACCTCGACATCGTAATGGCTAAACCCTAGATGTCTAGCCTTTGTGATTTTTGATAGCCTCTACGGACTAACCCCTCCGGTTTATATAGACACTGGAGGGGCCTAGGGTTGTACAAAGTCGGTTTACAGAGAAAGGAAACTACACATCTGGCCGCCAAGCTTGCTATCCACGCAAAGGAGAATTCCATCCGGACACGGGGGAAGACCTTCTATCTTGTATCTTCACGGCCCACCAATCCGGCCCATGTCACATTGCCCAAACGCCCGGGGACCCCCTAATCCAGGACTCCCTCAGTCGCCATGGTCTTCTTCAAAGACCTCTCCAGCGGTTCCTCCTTCGGCGATGACTCCTTCACCACCTGGGTATGACTCTCTTCTCTCTCTCTCTCTCTCTCTCTCTCAGGATATGACTTGGAATGAAGGATTTTTACCCGGCGGTCGATTTGAGTCATTTCTTCCTCTTGTAGCTCCCTAGGACTGTCAGTGGGAAACGACACCTATGGGATCACAAGAATCCCTACTGTGGTTGCGGGGCGCGGGGTTGAAAGAAGAGCAGGTCTAACAGAGAAGCACGTGGTTCATTTATCTAGGTTCGGGCCGCGAGGATGCGTAAAACCCTACTCCTGCTTTGGTGGTTGTATTCTGTGTTCTTGAGCTAGCTACGGAGTGTAACAAGCTCCAAAAAAGGCGAATCCTTCTCCTGGTCACCTCGGGCCTCCTTTTATAGGAAAAAGGGGCTGCCACAGTGGCACACATGATGTGGAAAGGTCTACAGTGGCACGAGGTTATCCCTCATATTACAGGACAAGGTGCATTTAATGCATCGCTTAGGTGTCCTCTCACTTTATCGGGGACGGGGGCGAGGCCCGTCCCGTCTGTCGCTGCTCCTCCAAGCTTCGACACGCGCCCTGGTCAGCGGTGCATGCGGTGCCATGTAGGCAGGCAGGCAGCTAAGGTGGCGCGGTGGTGGAGCCTCCACGAAGGGATGCATGTAGCCACGCAGTGCCTCGCCTGGTTGGGTCGGCAACAGATGCGAACGGTGGCGGAGCCTTGGCTGGTGCGGGCCTGACGGTGGCCCTGGCGTGCTTGGCGAGGGCCTTGCCGGGTGGCCCGGCAAGGGTCTTGCTGCCGTGGCCAAGAGCGTTCCTGCAAGGATCTTGCCGGGGGTCTTGTGGGTTCCTTCGGCGAGGATGGTTACCTTCCCATCCTCACTTGATCTTGACTATTCTTTGTCTTCACAAAGATCTGCATGCCACCACAGAGGTGCCTCCCAAGCCCTGTCCCAACACATGTGTTGAGTGTTGGTGGGATCGAGGGTGGCTCGCTCGGCTGGCGTGGGCGAGCTGCCCCAACAAGGGTCTTGTCGGGGCCGCTGAGGTCGCCCCGGCAAGGATCCTTGCTGGGGAAACCTGCTTCGCCCATCTGATCTTTGTGGCCTTGGTCCTTGTCGTTGCTTTGCATCGTCTTGGGCTTCGGTCTTACCTTGGCTCACCTCCTCCACTCTGCTTGCTGTGGCCGTGGGCGTGGCTCCGACTGCCCGTGCACAGGTAAAGGGGTACAAAAATGTGCCCTTAGTTTTGTACAATGACAGGAGCCCCCGGGCCTGGGCCACACATAAGCGCGGCACGTTGTTGGGTCAGGCCCAAAACGGTGCGCGGGCAGGCGGGGCGGTTTTTACCGCGGTAAGATTTTTCGCGCGTTGCGCTTCCCACGACCCGCGCGCGCGGCGTGGCGTGGAGGGGCGTGCGTGACGTGGGCGGCATGCGTGGGGCGTTTTCCGCAAGCATGCATCACATCGCAGTAAATGGGCAGCGCGCCCCGCGGCTTCCTCATAAAAAGAGATAACCGTGGGCGCACTGTTCCTTTTACCCTTCGCGCAACCCTAATCTCGGAGACCTCCGCTTGTCCCCCTTTTCTTCTCCAAGCTTCGTCTTTGCTCACCGCCGTCGTGCTTTCGCCGCCCTCCGATCCTCCCCCCTCCTTCACCATGGCGCCAAAATCCACCAAGGGCAAGGGGGTGGCCAAGGACGCCGGGGCTGTGGAGCCGCCGGTGAGCGTTGTCGGGGACCGGACGTGATCCGCCTTCTTCTTCCTCGATACCGACGTGTTCGAGCTTCGGGACCTCTTCAAGCCCCTGTGGGGAGTGAAGACGAGGGGAGGATTCGGGGCACCCGGCTATGCGCGTCATCCCCGCCGCCTGCGCCGAGCCTGCCCCAAATCGGTATCCCTTCTTCGTTGATTACTTTTCTTGCGGGCTCTGTCCTCCCTTTTCTGATTTCTTCAGCGACGTCATGCATACCTTCGGCTTCCGTCTTCTGGATTTTTCTCCGAACGCGGTGGCATGCATGGCCCATTTCGCACACCTTTGCGAAGGCTTCGCCGGGGTGCACCCCAACACGGCGCTCTTCCGCCACTACTTCTACCCTCGGATCTAGACAGGGGGTGCCATCTCTGGTTGCATCACCTGGATCCCAAGATCCAAGGAGGCGTACCCAGACGGCGCCATGAAGGAGAGGTGGGATGAGTGGCAGGGGCGGTGGTGTTGGATTGAAGAGGAGGACCCGCCGGTGTTCTGCAAAGTTTGCCGGGTGCCGCCAGTTTGCGGCAGGGACTGGAGTGATGTCGATGCCACCGACAGAAAGCTCTCTGTTGCCGTCACCAGGATTCTCTGGCTTACCCAGGCCAGGCTCACCCTTGAAATGATCGGGGCGGACTTCATCCGCCGCCAGATTGCTCCGCTACATAACAAGGGGAGGCCAACCTGGCTTTTCACGAACCCTGCTGACATCATGCGACTCCGCGCAGGCCTCGACCACAACTTTACGGTGATGGCGCACGCCCACTTCTGCTAGCGGCTCTTCCAGCTTGACGTTGGCCGCGACGGCGAGGTTGAGCGGACCGGCAAGATTGCGAGGGCCGCCGCGAAGGCCGGCAAGGTCCTCAAGGGGCCGTTGTTCAAGCTGCCAATGGGGGTGTTCCCGTTGTGCAACAACTCGCGTCGGTCCGCGATCATTGCCATGATGCCGGACTGCAACGCGCACGGCCCCGTCCCGAGCTGGAAGGAGCCGAAGGAGGCAGAAGTGCAGCAGTTCTTCGACACTTCGCACGAGAGGTATGTTGATCTTGATGACGAGCGGTTGCTTGTTCAGACACCTCGTGCGGAGCTGGACTACATCGCCACTGTGGCGAGGGAGGCACAGCTTCGCTGTGGGAGGCCGGCGATGATGGCGGTGTGGAGGACAAGGATGCGACGGCCGTGGGGGAGGAGGAGCTTGCCCGGTGGGCGGTGGCCACCAGGGGAGCTAGCAGTGCCGGCACCGAGGCTCCACCGGTCGAGGATGTTACCGGCGAGTCGTCGTCGTCGTCGGAGGAGGAGGAGGAGGAGGAGACCGCAGACCCGGCGCCACCTGCGGGGAGGGGGCGAGTCCTGCGGCGGGCCAGTTCCGGCAAGCCGGTTCGGCCCCGCAGGACTGCAGGCACCAGCAGCTGACTTTGAGGGTCCGGCCTCACACGAGGGTCAAGGGCGGTGAAGAAGCCGGCGAAGGTCGCGGTGAAGAAGAAAACGTCCGCCCCTTCTTCATCCAGGCGTGACCAGATGCCGCCTCCCTCCCCTCCTCCAGCGAACGTCGGCGGGGGGATCACCTTTGATTTTGGATCCCTCAGACCGAGGAGGAAGAGGAAGACCGTAGAGGAGGTGGCGGACGGCGAGTAAGTGTCTGGTTCCTTTTTCGTTATCTCTGCCTCCTCACTCTGTGGTACTGATCTTGACTTGATTTTGTCTTCGCAGGGACGCGGAGACGCTGGCCCAGAGAGCAAAAAGGGCCAAGGTCTCGACGGGTGGCCAGCCCCCGGCCGGTGCTTCGAGGGCGCCCTTGGTGGTGTTGAGCAGCCCGGACAGCAGCCCCCGGCAAAGCCCCCATCGTAAGTTCATCATTCTTCTCTCTTCGACATGTGTCAGGGGCGCGATGCCTTGGTGCTGACCTTGCCAGGTGTGCAGGAGGGGAGCGGCAGCAGGAGGAGCCACAGGGGGTTACTCCCAACGTGCCACCCCCATCGACCACGCCGCCCCGAGGGGCATCCCCAGCAAGGGCGCCAAGCACCGAGCCCACACACATGGAGGAGGAGGAAGAGAACTTGGGCGCCGGTGGCTTTGCCTCGATGCCAAATGTTGGCGGGGAAGGGACTTCTACTTCCCAGCCGGGCGTCAGCACCGGTAAGTCGATTGCCGTTCGTCCCTGCTTCTCCTTCTTTCTGGTTCTTGGTCTTGGCTTTGCCTCACCCCTGTCTTTGGCGCCTAGATTCCTCCTTGGTGGATCCAGAGGACGTGGACGCCGTGATTGAGGGTGTCGCCAAGGCCGCCGAGGCAGACGCCGAGAAGATCGCCGTGGAGGAGGCCGCCAAGGGGGCTGCCGAGGCCGCCGCCAAGGGGCCCGCCGGGGAGGCCGGCAAGGCCGCCACTGAGGAGGCCGCAAAGGATGCTGCCGAGGCCGCCGCCAAGGAGCCCCACGGGGGGGGGGGGGCGGCAAGGCCGCCGCTGAGGAGGCCGCCAAGGATGCTACCGAGGCCGCCGCCAAGGGGCACGCCGGGGAGGCCGGCAAGGCCGCCGATGAGGAGCCTGGCAAGGGGCCTGCGCGGCCTTGCCGGGGAGGAGGAGGAGGAGGAGGAGGAGGAGGAGGCTGGCGACTAGCCTTCCTCCTCAGCTGCTTCCGGCTCCGGCAAGTACCTGAGGGTGAGCGACGACTTGTTCGTTCACCTCCCAGGCGTGTCGAGCACCAGGGCACCCGTCGAGGGAGAGGTGTTCGACGACGAGGTGCTTGCCGCTGCCGGGCTTGGAGTCGTCGACGAGCCAATTGTTGGTGGCGACGGCTCGCAGGAGGAGCGGCTCCTCCAGGCCATGGGCGGCAGCTTCCGGAAGCTCCAGGCGCTCTACCGCGCCCGCCTGGACAAGGTGAAGTCCAGGACGGCGGTGGTGGAGAAAGCGGAGGCGGACCTCCAGAAGCGCATCGCCGAAGCGCAGAACTGGTTCCACGAGACCCACGAGGAGCTCAAGGCTGCCCAGGGCGAGCAGGCTAGGCGCGACGTGGAGATCACTATGAAGCTTGCCATGTCGAGAAAGCTCAGGAGGCGGCGAAGAACTGGCTGAGGCCGCCGAGGCCGTTCGGACCCAGCGCGAGGCCGTGCCGAACTCCCAGGAGGAGGACCTCGCCGCACGCGAGGAGAAGCTCACCGCCATACTTTGCGGCAAAGATGCCGAGGTGGAGAAGATCGTCTTGCAGCAGACCGGTGAGCTGGACCAGAGGCACCAAGAGGCACTCGATGCTCAGGCCCAGGTCCACGCCGGCAAGGTGAAGGAGCTGGAGGAGGGGCGCAACAGGCTGACGGAGCAGGCCCTGAAGCTGTCCCGGGAAAAGAACACGCTCAACAGTGCTCTGACAGAGGCGCGGGGCGCGGTCATTAGCAAGGCCGGGGAGCTCTCCGAGGCCAACAACTCCATCAAAGACCTCAAGCTGAAGCTGGAGGGTCTCGAGAAGGTGCTGTCGGAGGCTACAACCCGTGAGGCGACCCTGGCCAAGGAGCTGGAGGGCGAGAAGCTGTTGCGGAAGAACGAGGGCCTCAACTTTGCGGAGCACGTGGAGGGCGAGAACCGTTGGCTCGACCGCCTTGCCACCGTTGCCAACCAGGACGCCGTGCAGCTGGCCATCATGGGGATGCCGGACGTGAGCTATGTCCCGGAATGGAGTGTGAGCGCCAATTGCAGCCTGACTATGTTCTTTGAGAAGGTCGTTGGTGCTCTGGAGCGGATCCACGCCAGCCGGGCGGCCTCACTGGCCGACGAGTCCCGGATGCTTTGCCAGGCCGCCATGACCAAGGTTCTCACCAAGGTGGCCCACTGGTACCTCGACCTCGACTTCGACGTCGCGCTGGAGAGCTTGCCGGACGGGACCGACCTTTGCGCTTCGGGGAGCGATTGAGCCCATCATCACGAGTCATGGAATTTCAAGGTGGAGGGCGGTACGGGATCAGGCACCCCGTTTTCTTATCGCCGCTGCAGGTTCATAACCAAGACAATTGCTATCTCTAGTTAGAACCGCAGCAACAATTTGATGTAACATAACTCTGCAGCACTTTTTAGTATCATGCATGTTATTTTCCTGTTTGATTTTTCCTTGTATGTCCACCCCACGAATCGGGTAGGCTTGCCAACAGAAACCTGTGGCAGCGTCGTGGGGACGGATTCCCATTGGCCTGCCGGGTGTGCGTGCTGCCGGGCAAGCCACCATACCGCCCTGAGCGCGGCCGCCTGAACTGTCGAGTTTGACTCGAGTCTGAGTCAAGAGCGTTGCCAGGTGCGGAAGGCTACCCCACCACTCTCGACGCGGCAGGCTTTGAGCTGTTGAGCGGACTCGAAATAGAACAAAGGTGTTGCCGATCGCGGGGGGCCCCTAAGCGTGTAGATTTCCCATACATAGGCCAGATCTCCGAGGACGATAACCTCATATAAAAAGGGAAGAAAGTAGTCAGGGTTCGGTGTGACTTAGCTTCTGCTTGTAGTCGCGCCAAGGCCGATCTTCGACCCTCTCCTGCTTCTCATAGATCCATGGCCATGAAGAAACGCTCACTTAACTGCTAAAAGCGATTCTCCCAATCGCGCCCCCTACCTGGCGCGCCAAAGATGTCGGTGGGAAACGACACCTATGGGATCACAAGAATCCCTACTGCGGCTGCGGGGCGCGGGGTTGAGAGAAGAGCGGGTCTAACAGAGAAGCACGTGGTTCGTTTATCCAGGTTCAGGCCGCGAGGATGCGTAAAACCCTACTCCTGCTTTGTTGGCTGTATTCTGTGTTCTTGAGCTAGCTACAGAGTGTAACGAGCTCCAAAAATCCGAATCCTTCTCCTGGTCGCCTCGGGCCTCCTTTTATAGGAAAAAGGGGCTGCCACGGTGGCACACAGGAGGTGGAAAGGTCTACAGTGGCACGAGGTTATCCCTCGTATTACAGGACAAGGTGCATTTAATGCATCGCTTAGGTGTCCTCTCACTTTATCAGGGACGGGGGCGAGGCCCGTCCCGTCCGTCGCCGCTCCTCCAAGCTTCAACACGCGCCCTGGCCAACGGCGCATGTGGTGCCATGTAGGCAGGCAGGCAGCTGAGGTGGCGTAGTGGTGGAGCCTCCACGAAGGGCTGCATGTAGCCATGCAGGTGCATGCCAAGCTGGTTGGGTCGGCAGCTGCATGCGAACGGCGGCGGAGCCTTGGCTGGTGCAGGCCTTATGGTGGCCCTGCTGGTGTGCTTGGCGAGGGCCTTGCCGGGTGGCCCGGCAAGGGTCTTGCCGAGTGACCCGGCAAGGGTCTTGCCGTGGCGCGCAGGCGTTCCCGGCAAGGATCTTGCCGGGGGTCTTGTGGGTTCCTTCGACGAGGATGGCTGCCTTCCCATCCTCACTTGATCTTGACTATTCTTTGTCTTCACAAAGATCTGCATGCCACCACAGAGGTGCCTCCCGAGCCCTGTTCCAACACATGTGTTGAGTGTTGGTGGGCTCGAGGGTGGCTCGCTCGGCTGGCGTGGGCGAGCTGCCCCGGCAAGGGTCTTGCCGGAGCCGCTGAGTCCGCCCCGGCAAGGATCCTTGCCGGGGAAACCTGCTTCGCCCATCTGATCTTTGTGGCCTTGGTCCTTGTCGTTGCTTTGCATCGTCTTGGGCTTCGGTCTTACCTTGGCTCACCTCCTCCACTCTGCTTGGTGTGGCCGTGGGCGTGGCTCCGACTGCCCGTGGACAGGTAAAGAGGTACAAAAATGTGCCCCTAGTTTTGTACACCGACAAGGACCATCAGTGGCAACGAATGGAGCGGGGTGTCTGAAGATCTATCTGCTCGTTGTCACCATCAATCTCCATGCGTGAAGCTAGTTGCGTTTGAATCTGTGGACAGTGGATGAAGTTTCTGGCATGTGCAGAGAAGGTTAGACCCTCTTTCGTTGTTACAAATCGGAGCAGATAAGCAGTAAAATACTAATCTTTATGGCACGAAGGAACTGGGCATCGAAGCAACTAGGTGCTCCGGAGTCCGGGTCCCTGGTTTTTTTCTGCTGCATCGGCTCGCCAGTGCAGGCACCGGTGCGAGATGTAGCAACAGTTGTCTTTACACCAGTTTTGGCATACATAGTGGACGACCTTAGTGCTATTAGTTCTATGTTACTAAATTTGTGCATCTACACACCTATTAGTATCAATTTTCTGTCATCCAAACATTTTTGCTATGTTGTTGCAGTTGTATTTACCTTCCTCATAAAATGTTCAATTTGTTATTTATTGTACATGAGTAAGAACTTGTAGCGTTGTTGTAGTTAATTATAGCTTCTGATGTTTCAGAATTTGGTTGTTGTCTCAAAGAGTAATTAATTCATTTGCACATTGATCTTTTGAGAAGATATGTCATAATTAACATGTTTCTTCAGTTTTTCAAAATAAGCATTGGTGATTTTCTATGTAGCTATAAACCCATTTCCCCTACAATTGTTACTGATCTAGTTTTAAATATTATAGGATGAACGGAAGTGTTCTTACTTGGAGTGGGTTGATCAAGAGTGGCCACAGTCTTTGAAGATGTGCCTAGCAAAGCTCTGGAGCATGTATGAGGAAGAGAACAGAGGTAGGCTTAGAGAAAGTGTTGTCAACGCTGAAGAATATTTGAAGATGCGAGATAAAAAAGAGGAAGGTGGAGAATAAGCTCAGATTTTTTTAATCAGACTTTGCTAACATGGTGTTGGCAAAGGAGGAGGCACTTTCCCAGTTGGCCTGTGCAAAATAGGTTCTTACTGAACTGAAAGCAGAGGTGGATAAGACAAGCCTGGATGATCTCGATTAGGGAATGAATATATTGTTCTAATATTGTTCTTATGAAGTTGAACTAGCTATATGTTGTACTATGTTGTTTTCATGTAGCTATCGTACCGTGATGTTATAATATATTTATGTTCCTCATATAAAATTGGCAAACAGCTGTTCGATATGAAATGTGAATTTGCGTAATACTGGAATTATTAATTGTAAACTAATAAACCTGCTAAATGTGTCATGGAACTTTGCAAATGGTTCTCGCAGTAAAAGGGCTTGTGATGGATAGCCCAATGCCACACAGTTCTTCATCAAATCATGTGTGATGTAGTTAATAAAAGCAACCAGTTAACCAAGGCAGAGCGTGTGTGATAGTTACACCTTTCACACACGAGCCTACACATAAAACTGTGTGGGATGTATATATGAATGGAAACCTTTTCCGTGGATTGACTGTGTGGGATGTACATAAGAACGGAAATGTATTCCTTGGATTGACTGTGTGTGATATACATACGAACGGAAATGTTTTTCCCTGGATTGACTGTGTGGGATGTACATAAGAACGAAAATGTATTCCTTGGATTGACTATGTGTGATATACATACGAACGGAAATGTTTTTCTAGGATTCACCGTGCGGGATGTACATACGAACGGAAATGATTGGGTTTTGACGCCTCGCCCGATCACAAACGAGCTCATTTTGCCCCAGCCTGTGTCCCAGGAGGGCCTATCCCCGACAGTTTCTGGGTCGTGTGGGAAGGACCCCCCCTATCTCCCACACTCACTTGGCGACGGTTCCAAATGACGTCGCGGAAAGGGATTAAAAACCGTTATATAGCACCGACACATACCAGTGTGTCTGCAGCATGGTGTCCTCCATATGCCTCAGAATAACACTTCTGTAGGATTTGTTCCTGTTCATGCTCAGGTATACAACGTCTAATAATACCATCCACTCCTTTATAAAGATGTGGGTCATCCCAGAAGTATTGTCTCAAATCAAAGAAAAACTTTTTCTTTTGTTGGTATGTGAAAGTAGGTGGTATATATTTAGCAACAATGTAATTTGCATAGTCTGCATACCAAGGAATATTAACAGAAGCATTTATAATTGCTAATTGTTCATCAAGAAAACTATCATCAATAGGCAGTGGGTCATCAAGAACATTTTCTATTCGAGACAAATTATTAGCTACGGGATTCTCAGCTCCCTTTCTATCAATAATATGCAGGTCAAATTCTTATAGGAAAAGAACCCACCTAATGAGTCTAGGTTTAGATCTTTCTTTTTCATAAGATATTAAATAGCAGCATGATCGGTGTGAACAATATTACTTTAGAATCAACAATGTAAGATCTGAATTTATTACATGCAAACACAACTGCTAAAAATTATTTCTCAGTAGTAGCATAATTTCTTTGAGAATTGTCTAGAGTTTTACTAGCAAATGGATAATATTTAATTTCTTATCAACTCTTTGTCCTAGAACAACACTAACAACATAATCACTAGCATCACACGTAATTTCAAAAGGCAAGTTCCAATCAGGTGGTTGAACAATAGATGCAGAAGTTAAGGCTTTCTGAAGTGTTTCAAAGGCTTCTACATAATCATCATAAAAAAATAAATGGAACATCTTTTTGCAAAAGATTAGTAAGAGGCCTAGAAATTTTAGAGAAGTCTTTAATGAACCTCCTATAGAAACCAGCGTGACCAAGGAAACTTCTTATACCTTCAATATATCTAGGACATGGCATTTTTTCAATTTCATCAACTTTAGCTTTATCTACTTCAATACCCGTTTTAGAAATTTTATGCCCCAAGACAATACCTTCATTTACCATAAAGTGGAACATCTCCCAATTCAAGACAAGATTAGTTTGTTCACATCTCTGCAAAACTCGATCAAGGTTGCTTAAGCAATCACCAAAAGAAGTCCCATAAATGGAAAAATCATCCATGAAAACCTCAACAATCTTTTCACAAAAATCAGAGAATATAGCAGTCATACATCTTTGAAAAGTAGCAGGTGCATTGCATAAACCGAAAGGCATACGTCTATAAGCATAAGTTCCAAAAGGACAAGTAAAAGTAGTTTTCTCTTGATCTTCTTCTGGTACAGGTATTTGAGAGAAACCAGAGTATCCATCAAGAAAACAAAGGTGTGTGTGCTTAGATAGTCTTTCTAACATTTGGTCAATAAAAGGCAAGGGGTAATGATATTTTCTAGTAGCTTTGCTTAATTTTCTAAAATCAAACACCATCCTATAACCAGTTACAATTCTTTGTGGGATAAGCTCATTTTTATCATTAGGAACAACAGTAATGCCTCCTTTCTTAGGGACACAATGAACAGGACTTACCCATCTACTATCAGCTATGGGATAAATTATATATGCTTCCAGAAGCTTTAATATTTCAGTTCTTACAACATCCTTCATCTTAGGATTTAATCGTCGTTGATGATCGACAACTAGTTTAGCATCAAGCTCCATATTAATCTTGTGCTGACATAGAGTGGGACTAATGCCCTTAAGATCATCAAGGGTATATCCAATAGCAGCACAGTGCTTCCTCAGAGTTTTAAGTAATCTCTTTTCTTCATGCTCTGAAAGGTTGGCACCAATAATAACCGGATATATTTTCTTTTCATCAACATAAGCATATTTCAATGTATCGGGCAAATGATTCAATTCAAACACAGGATCACCCTTAGGTGGAGGAGGACCTCCCAGAGTTTCAACAAGAAAATTATATTTCGGGATAGGTGGTTGATCAAAGAACATCTTATCTATTTCATTTCTTTCGTTCATATGCATATCATTTTCATGGTCTAGCAAATATTGTTCTAACAGATCAGTAGGAGGTACAGAAATAGAAGCAAGACCAATAATTTCATCCTTATTAGGCAAATATTTATCATGAGGTTGTCTATGGAACTTAGAGAAATTAAACTCATGAGATACATCGCTAAAGTTAACACTGACAGTTTCTTTAGTACAATCAATCTTAGCATTAACGATGTTCAGAAGTGTCTACCAAATATAATGGGACAAAAATCATCTTGTGGAGAACCAAGAACTAGGATATCAGTAGGGTATTTTATTTTTCCACAAAATAATTCAACATATCTAACAATTCCAACCAGTGAAATAGTATCTCTATTCGCAAGCTTAATAGTAACATCAATATCTTCTATCTCGACAGGTGCAACATCATTCATAATCTCTTGATATAAGGTAAACGAAATAGCACTCACACTAGCACCCAAATCACATAAGCCATGATAACAATGATCTCCTATTTTAACTGAGACAACAAGCATGCCAACAACTGGCTTATCCTTATCTTTAGGATCAAGTTTAACAATTCTAGTAGCTTCATCGCAGAAGTAAATAACATGCCCATCAATATCATCGACCAAGAGATCCTTAACCATAGCAACATTAGGTTCAACTTTAATTCGTTCAGAGGGTCTAGGTGCTCTAATATTACTTTTGTTAACCACATTTGAAACTTTAGCATGTTCCTTTATCCTAACAGGAAAAGGTGGTTTCTCAATATAACCAGTAGGCACAACTGGATCAACATTGTAAATGATAGTTTCAACTTTAACTATAATGGGTTCCTCAATCTTTTCTTTAACAGGGGGATGATAGTTAAACCATTTCTCCTTAGGGAGATCAACATGAGTAGAAATGATTCACAAAAGGAGGCTACTATCTCATAGTCAAGTCCATATTTAGTGTTAAACTTATGAAAAGCATCAGTATCCATAAAAGATTTAACACAATCAAACTTAAGTATTATACCTGACTCTTTACCTTTATAGAGTTCCCAATATTTAGAGTTGCGTTTAATTCTTTCCAGATGATCCCATCTAAATTCAATATTTTCTTCATAAAGGAACCAGTAGAAGAAGAATTGAGCACAGTTCGATCATCATGAGAAAGCCGAGCATAAAAATTCTATAAGATTATTTCTCTTGAGAGCTCATAATTGGGGCATGTGTACATCATGTACTTAAGCCTCCCCCAAGCTTGAGCGATGCTTTCTCCTTCACGAGGCCAAAAATTATATATATAATTCCGATCATGATGAACCAGATGCATAGGATTAAACTTTTGATGAAATTCCAATTTCAATCGGTTCCAATCCCAAGCTCCAATATCATCACGTAGCCTATACCATGTCAAGGCCTTTCCCCCCAAATATAAAGGGAAAACCTTATTCTTAACTCCATCTTCAGATAAACCTGCAAGCTTAAATAATCCACAAACATCATCCACATAGATTAGGTGCATATCATGATGTATTGTTCCATCTCCTGCAGTAGGTTGAGGAACAACTCTTTGTACTTCTGTTCGAGGTGAAGATACCCCGAACAAACCCCTCAAAGGATTTTTTTCCATAGTAACAAGTGACAGTAAATTTCAGCACGTAATATAAATGTTTCTTACCAAATTCCACTCACCAGAGGTGCTTCACTCCCCGGCAATCGCTCCAAAAAAGTATCTTGATGAACCACAAGTATAGGGGATCAATCATAGTCCTTTCAATAAGTAGAGTGTCAAACCCAACGAGGAGCAGAAGGAAATGACAAGCGGTTTTCAGCAAGGTATTGTCTGCAAGCACTAAAATTATCGGTAACAGATAGTTTGATAGCAAAGTAATTTGCAATGAGCAATAAGTAGTAATGGTAACAAAGGTGCAGCAAGGTAGCCCAATCCTTTTTGTAGCAAAGTACAGGTCGGAACAATCTCTTATAATAAGCAAAGCGTTCTTGAGGACACACGAGAATTTCGTCTAGCCACTTTCATCATGTTTATTTCATTCACGTCCGTTACTTTGATAATTTGATATGTGGGTGGACCAGTGATTGGGTGTTGTTCTTACTTGAAAAAGCCTCCCACTTATGATTAGACCCTCTCGCAAGCATCCGCAACTACAAAAGAATAATTAATATAAATCTAACCATAGCATGAAACATATGGATCCAACTCAGCCCCTTACGGAATAGCGCATAAACTAGGGTTTAAGCTTCTGTCACTCTAGCGGCCCATCATCTGATAACTACTCCACAATGACTTCCCTTAGGCCCAAAGATGGTGAAGTGTCATGTATTGTACGTTCACATGACACCACTAAAGGAAGCAACAACATGCACATCATCAAAATATCAAACGAATACCAAATTCACATGATTACTTATGACAAGACTTCATCCACACAAAACTCAACAAGAACACGTGAAATAAGTTAGTATAAATCAATGCAAAACCTTATCATTCTCTACTATATAAAATCACTAAAATTATAATTTAACATTGCATACTAAATGCCTCTGCATATTTAATACTCCTATCCTCAAATAGAATAATTAAACAAGCAAACATATGCAAACAATGCAAACATAACAACAATCTATCAAAACAAAACAGTCTGCAAATGATGCAAGAAGATCCATACTTCTATAAATAAAAAAATTCTGAAAAATTTACCACACTATATAAAATTTATTATAGCTTACCATGTAAAAATTTCAAGATTTTATCACATTCTGACTTTTCTGAAGAATTCAGACAATGATAGAAAACTTTCTGTTTTCATATAGCAACATGTAGAGTTGCAAAATAAGCATGGTAAATACTATACTTGACATTTTTATTGAAATAAAAGATACAAAACATTATTATAAACAAAAGCAAGAAAATCTAAACAAAAGAAAATGATGCTGCAAGCAAAACACATATCATGTGATGAATAAAAATATAGCTCCAAGTAAGGTTACCTGTAATGTTGGAGATGAAAGGGGGCATGCCTTCTGGGGCATCCCCAAGCTTAGTTGCTTGGGTATTCCTTGAATATTACCTTGGGGGGAATCCCCAAGCTTAGGATCTTGCAACTCCTTATTCCCCTCATTTCGATATCTCACCCAAAACTTCAACTTCAATTACACAAAACTTAACGGAACTTCGTGAGATAGGTTAGTATGATAAAAAGCAAATCATTCACTTTGGCACTGTCAAAGACGAGATTCATAATTGTTTCCATGTAATGCCTATTGTACCCTACAATTTCTATAATTTATATTGACCAATATAAGCCATAGAAACTATAAACAAGCAAACTATGCATTAAAAAACAGAATCTGTCAAAAATAGAGCAGTTTGTAACGATCTGAACAATGACCGTACTTCTGTAACTTCAAAAAATATGAACAATTAGGAGGACGTAGGAAATTTGTATATAAATCATTTGTAAAAAAATTCAGAATTTTATCACGCTCCAGTAAATCTCAAAATTTTGCTACTGGATGCAAAAGTTTCTGTTTTTGCACAGAATCATGTCAACTATCATCCACACTATCCCAAAGGCTTTACTTGGCACTTTATTGAAACAAAAGCTATAAAACATGATTACTACAGTAGCTTAATCATGTGAAGATACCAAAACGGTAGGTATAAATATTGGGTTGTCTCCCAACAAGCACTTTTCTTTAATACCTTTTTAGCTAGGCATGATGATTTCAATGATGCTCACATAAAAGTAGAGAACTGAAACATAACTGGAGCATCATGAAGCATATGACTAGCACATTTAAGCATAACCGACTTCCTATGCATAAGGATTTTGTGAGCTAACAACTTATGGGAGCAAGAATCAACTAGCATAGGAAGGCAAAACAAGCATAACTTCAAGATTTTCAACACATAGAGATGAAACTTGATATTATTGAGATATGTAAAAGCATATGTTCCTCTCTCGTAGTAATTTTTAGTAGCATCATGAATGAATTCAAAAATATAACTATCACATAAAGCATTCTTTTCATGATCCACAAGCATAGAAATTTTATTACTCTCCACATAAGCAAATTTATTATCATCAATAGTAGTGGGAGCAAACTCAACAAAAGAACTATCATGTGATACTTGATTTATATAATCAATTTGAGCATTAAAATGATGATGACGAGATTCATGGTTATCATTATTCTTTATATCATAAGTGTCATCACAATAATCATCATAGATAGCAACTTGGTTCTCATAATAATCAATTGTAACCTCTCCAAATCCACTTTCATAATTATTATAACAAGATTCAACACCCTCCAAAATAGTGGGATCATTACTCTCCAGAGTTGGCACTCTTCCAAACCCACTTTCATCATTGCAATCATCATAAATACGAGGCATGCAATCATCATTATAAATTTTCTCATCAAAACTTAGGGGACTAAAAATATCATCTTCTCCAAATATAGCATCCCCAAGCTTATGTCTTTGCATATCATTAGCATCATGGATATTCATAGAAAGCATACTAACAATATTGCATTCATGCTTATCATTCAAAGATTCTATCCCAAACATTTTATTGAATTATTCTTCTATCAGTTGCACAATTTTCCAATCCATAATTTTCAAGAAAGACATGATAAAGATGAAGAATATGAGGCAACCTCAATTCCATTTTTTGTAGTTTTCTTTTATAAACCAAACTAGTGATAAACAAGAAACTAAAAGATTCAATTGCAAGATATAAAGATATACCGTCAAGCACTCACCTCCCCAGCAACGGTGACAGAAAAGAGCTTGATGTCTACTACGCAACTTATTCTTGTAGACTCCTGTTGGGCCTCCAAAGCGTAGAGTTTTGTAGGACAGTAGAAATTTTCCCACAAGTGGATGACCTAAGGTTTATCATTCCATGGGAGGTGTAGGATGAAGATGGTCTCTCTCAAACAACCCTGCAACCAAATAAGAAAGAGTATCTTGTGTCCCCAACACACCCAATACAATGGTAAATTGTATAGGTGCACTAGTTCGGCGAAGAGATGGTGATACAAGTGTAATATGGATAGTTCCAAGCACTTTAAAATTGTCCCCTGTACCAGGCATCAATATTTTGAAAACGCATGTCGTAGTCTTGGGGGCTGCTCATTCGTAAACCTATGGCACTTTTCTTCGATTCCAAAGCCAGTTTTTCAAAACAAGTCTTGGGCTCGGGGGCTACTCATTGGCTACACTGTCTAAAGTACTATGATGCAATACAAGCAAAAAATGTCCTCAGATAGATAGACATAAACCTAAGCATGGAGGTTATTCTCAATATAGTATAGAAGAATACCTCAAAGCTCGTGATGAGGCCCTTGAAGACCTCACGCATTCCAGCCTCTGCAGAACGGAAGCCCTGCAGCACCACGACGATTAGCGTGTGGTGCTCTTCTTTAAGGGAGGAACCCGTTAAAGCTACCCCCATATCTTCTGTCCACCCCATGGTAGCCTAACATGGGGTAGGAGGTGGGGGGGGCGGAACCTCAGAACCCAGCACCGCAGTGCCGGGAATGAGCGTCTCCGGCTGTATTGGCACCCGAGACAACTTTGGCTGGGCCGATGTCTGGTCCAGCCCTTCTTCGACGACCTCAGGGACCCTGTCCCCTTGGCTTTGTTGGGCCACAGCCTCGACCTCGGCCATGGCAACCAACACTTTGTTCCTCGTCGTGTTGACTAGGGGGGGGGGGGGGGGCCGAGGAGACGTCGCCTCCCCAAGACCCTCTTGAGCTGGAATAAGAGTGGCGGGGTCAGGCGTGCCGCTGTGGGGTGGCAGCCTGTTCAAGGAGTCACCGCTGAGATGCGTCCGCGACGGACTGAAGAGATTACTCATATAAATCTTATCTTGAAAGAAAAACTTATTAAAGTAATGGACATTGTGATGATAACATACCTTCTGGATGCAGGCTTCTCCCTCCCCATCTCGAGGAGGTCGCCGTCCGACTCATCGGGGAAGGTAATCTTCTCCAGTGGAGCAGGCCTGCTGTGGGCTAGTAGAGGCCTTGCTCAGCCTCTTCTAGCCCTTCACCCGCACTTCGGCCTCGGCGCCCTTGGGCGCCACCCTCTTCCCCTTTAGGGAAGGGTCTTCTTCCACCTAGTCCTCCTCCATGTCGTCTTTGTGGGTGGAGGAGGCGTGGGTGTCCTCGGACCGAGTGACCGAGGTCTCCCCAGTCGGGAGACCCGCCCTGCCCTTCGAGAGCTTTGAGCCCTTGGGGATCAACACATTCGGCTCCTCAACTCGGAGGGTCGTGAGCAGGGGGGTCCTCTCCCCCTCACGCAGTGGTGCTGGGCACAACATCTGTTGCGCTTTGGTGATCCACTTCTGCAAGCATGAAATCATTTGATTAGCCAAAATCTATATTGCAGGCTATAAAACTATGTGTCCGAAGGTTACCTCAAGGGGGAGTAGTTGTCCTCGAAGCTGAGGTCGCGCTCATCTGAAGGGAAGTCGTCCTCGGACGACTTGAACAGCCACGTCCACATCCCGGCTAAGGTGGAGCGGAAGAAGTTGAGGACGGGGTCTACATCCTCGGACTTGTGCTCCCACATTGGGGCGGACAGAAGTTGGAGTGGGAGGATGCGGCGGTGGAGCATGACTTTTACAACGTCGGCCAACTAGAGGTTCTTCTCGTCAGACCACCACTTGATCTTCTTGATTAGTGCCTCCACCTCCTTTAGGTTCCCCCAGGCGATGCCCTTCTTTTTCCAGGACATGAGCTTATTTGGGGGCTCGACTGAAAAGGCTGGGACTTCAGCCTGGCCGGTGAAGAGCGGCTCAGTGATGTAAAACCACTCGCACTGCCACTCTTTGACAGTCTCGATGAAGGTGCCCTTCAACCAGTCGGCCTTCTGGTTCTTGTTGATCATGGGCCATCTGCACTCCGCCAAATCGGAGCCGCTAGACTTCCGGCTTGACGCCAAAGATCTTCAGTCATAGGCCGAAGTGCGGCTCAATGAGGAGGAAGGCCTCATAGATCGTGATGAAGGAGGCAAGGTGGAGGATGGAGTTCGGGGCCATGTGGTGGAAGTCCAGCCCGTAGTAGAACATTACCCCATGCACAAAGGGGTGCAGCGGGAATCCCAGACCTCTTACGATGTGGGGAATGAAGACCACCCTCTACCCTAGTTTGGGAGCGGGCACCTGCTGGTTGGGATCTGGTGCTCAGTGGCGGCTTTGGCAGGGATGTACCCCACGCTACGCAACTCCAGGATGGTGCCCATGATGGAACCACCCCAGTGCCCCTTGAGGTTGTCGGCCATTGCCGGGACTGGAGAGTAGTATGCGCTGCGGAGGAAGGGGGCAAGTTTGGATCTGAGTGCTAGGGCTCGGGAGGCTGCTGGTAGGGGAAATGAGAGCGTGGTTCTTTCTGTTGCAGTTCTTTTTGCTCTTATAGGCTGGTGAAAGGCCAAGAGTCCCCCCTGCCGCACCTGTGAAATCTCCACTCCCCCGTAAAAGATGCCATTATGCGTACGGGGAGAAACAAAATCTTAATGATATCCCTAATAAGATGGGCACGATATCCACTTTGATGGGACGCGCCAGTAAAAAAATTGCCTTGGGCCACGATGTGGGTGAGTAGTAACTTCTTGACCAGTCGTGGGTAAGAGCCTCTTCGATAAATTTTTCAGGCTAGTAAGTATTGTTCACACCTATGCGGCCAGCCTTCGAGGCTAAGTAATCCCATAACTTCGGGCGTTGGGTGACTCGGTTGAGCCATGGCCGAGGTATGTCGCTCCATGGGGAGAAGGAATCTCGGATTGCTAATCCTATATACTTAAGAAGTTCATCCCCACTACATGATTATCTCAACATGCAAGCTGTCCATGTCACCATGGTGCCACATCACCCTTTAGTTTCCAAACAACATCCAATCGATCTCTTTCTGTGACCAACCCCTCTCGATCTCTCTCCCAGCGCTCTTCCACTCAGGAAGAAAAAAACCCTAAAGCAAGCAGGTGCCTTTTCCTCTTCCTATCACAAAAAGCCTAACCAAAGTCTAGATCCATCATATCTCGGCCCATATTCATCTGCTCCTTCCCTAAAAAGGTGTTTCATCTCCTCTTTATTTTCCCTTCCCATTTCATCTTCCCACTATAGTTTTACTCACGCGAAAAAATCATCTCCTCATCTTATTGTTGCATCCAATTCAACAGCAGTATATAGCCAGCCATCGCATCAGCTTTTACACAACTACCAAATCGGAAAATCCTCACCTTCTGCAGCGATGGTGATGTTGAACTGCTGATGGTGCCATGCCGCTGCCGGACAAGCCTTCGTAGGTCATGGTCGCCACAGGCCTGCACGCAGCTGCTGACCCAGGCTCCTGTGATCATCGGTTAAATTGAGCCCCATTTACCTATCAATAGAGCATGTTGGTTCTGGTGGCCTGAGCCCCACGCCCAGGCGTCCACCAATGCTCACCGTGATCCACACACGCCATCGTCGGTGTCCTCCTTGAACATCACCTGCAGCAAATGGGGGCGACTCTCCTTCCTCTAACTTTTCAGATCTGTGCAATTTTTTCCATGGATCTGAGCAATTTTTTAGTTTTAGCTTTAGTTTGATGCTTGGGTGTGGTAGGAAGCATGTTTTTTAGAAGCTCTGCTCCATCTCCAAGCACCTCCTCTTCGGCAGCAAGTCCAACCAATTTCTCTCACCTACAAACCTCTCTTACTTAGGCACAATCGAGTAAGCATGTGAGGGGATACCATGGATTGTGCTCATCTCTATGATCTGGTAAGTTTTGAGTGGAATCGCTAGATGGTGAAAAATTCCTTACATTAGTTTTCTTCATTTTTCTTGAAGGAATAGACATATGAAACTTACTATTTACTACTACATGCAACTACTATCGTCTCTCTCTCTCTCTCTCACACAACACACATGTTATTTTCGTATGAATTTTATTTATATTTTATTGCTTTCCTTGGATTGTTCTCTAGAATCAGCATATGGCATAGTGTTGTTCATTTTCAGGTCTTTTGTTGTCTGTAGTATTATTCTACTATGAATAACATGAGATGGATCCCATACCCGATTGATACCACTGTCTTACTGGCATGGTCATTCATCTACGCCAAGGTTCAAAATTCAAGGTTTTGTTTGTCAGTTGCCAGGCATTCAGGAGGATTCATGGACGAAATGCATATAGCATTTAGCTATATGATTACTCTTATGTGTATGATATTTTACATTGTAATTTTAATTGCTGGCTTTTATGGAGTTTAGTTGGTTCCATGCAAGAATTTCTAGGGTTGCTTAAATCCTTTCACTCATTATAGGTTCTTCATGTTGGGACTGGACAACAGCAACGAGCTGCACAAACTCACCGACACGACAAATATGCACACTACACAACCCCCTCCATCTGTGATGAAATTTGAGGACACTTCAACCAACAAGTAAGTAGCGGAATAACACAAACAACATGCACATGTAACACGGGATTTAACGTGGGAAAACCTCCTCAACTTGAGGAGAAAAAAAACCACGACTATGGACCGACCGGTCCACACCACTTCACTATGAGAATGATGAGTACAAAGTATTCTCTAGAACCACTAGAGATTTACAACACACTCTCCACGTTGCCAACCGGCAACAACAATAATAACCACAAGAGGCAAGATTTCAGCAAAGCAGAATTTACACAACTTATGTACCCTTCAGTGCTTTGCAAACTGCTCTTAAACCGCTGCACTAAATAGGACCAAATTTGGCATACAAGTAGACACATGAGTTCCAGAGATTCCCTCCAATTTCAGCTCAATCGGACACCGTTTCCCTACCCAAACTGTTTGTCTCCCAAAACTACTCTATTCTGAAAACTGCAGCAGTCAGAGCTAACAAAACCACTCTCAAATCTGATGCTCCACTTACCCAATCCTCAAACCAGCAAACCAGATCAAAGTACTCAAAGTAAGGAACAAGCTCACCAAGTTTGGTGCCAATACAAGCATGTTTGAGCCTCCAATCACCAGCTTGAACACTGTCTAGTCAGATGCAGCAAATCTGGACAGAACCTCTACTTCTCCTTCTTCCTCTCTCTCTCAGGTTCTGTTTTCTCCTGTGTGTTCTCTCTCACACTCTCACAAATGGTATCCACCACTAGCAGGGGTGGAGTGTCTAGGGTTTTCTCCTTGCTTCACTTCCCTTGGAAGCGCTCTCAACCGTTGGATGCAGCGAAGATCAACGGCTGACATGTGTTGGACTTATGGACTGATGTTGGGCTGCCAACACACCTCCATGTGGAGGGACTTAGCCCAACAATATCCCCCTCCCGACATCATGGAGGGTCTCACTGCCTTCCAACAGTCCTGCCAGTGAGCCGGTGGCATACTTCAAGCTTCTTCCATGTCACCACTTTAGTCAACATATCAGCCCAATTGTCATCAGTGTGAACCTTCTCAACTTGCATTTGCTTGGAATAAAACACACCTCGAATCCAATGATAACGGACTTCTATATGCTTAGGCCTTGAATGAAATATTGCATTCTTACTCAAGTGGATAGCACTTTGGTTGTCACAAAAAACACATACTTTTCTTGCTTAAAACCAAGCTCACAAGCCAACCGTTTCAGCCATAATAGCTATTTGCTCGCCTATGTTATTGCAATGAATTTAGCTTCAGTTGTATTCAGTGTCACACACTTCTGCAGCCTGCTTTGCCATGACACCGCTCCCCCTGCATAGGTAACCAAGTAACCTGAAGTAGACTTCCTTCTGTCAACATCTCCAGCCATGTCAGAATCTGAAAAAGCAAACAGCTTGGCCTCACCACCACCAAAGCAAAGCTTCAGATTTGTGCTGCCCCGGAGATATCTCAAAATCCACTTCACGGCTTCCCAATGAGGTCTTCCTGGATTAGACATAAATCTGCTCACAGTACTAATCGCATTAGCAATGTCAGGCCTTGTAACACCATAGTATACATCAAACTCCCAACCGCTGAAGTATAAGGAACATGATGCATTTCCTTTTTCTTCTCATCAGTGTTAGGACATTGCTTTCTGCTCAACTTGAAATGGGCTGCTAGTGGACAACTCACAACTTTAGCATTTTCCATCCCGAACTTCTGAAGTACCTTCTCAATATAATTCTCTTGAGAGTTGAGACAAGTACAACTTGTTGCAATTTATGTCTCGTTCAATTCTCATTCCGAGAATGTTCTTTGCTGGACCTAAGTCTTTCATGGCAAAACATTTGCTCAACTCCTTCTTCACCTTAGCAATCTTAGAGACATTCTTGCCAACAATCAGGATATCATCAACATAGAGCAATAATATGATGAAATCATCACCTAAGAACCTTTGAATAAACACACAATGGTCTGAGCTACATTTCTTGTAGCCTTGCTCCCCATGACAGCTTTCAAACTTCATGTACCATTGTCTTGGTGCTTGTTTCAGGCCATAGAGACTTTTCTTCAGCTTGCACACATAGTCTTCTTTGCCTTTCACAAGAAACCCCTCAGGTTGCTCCATGTATATTTCTTCCTCCAACTCATCGTGAAGGAATGCAGTCTTCACATCCATTTGCTCAACCTCCGAGTTGAGACTTGCTTTATGCAAAGGATTACTCTTATGGATGTCATTTTCACAATCGGAGAAAAGATCTCATCATAGTCAATGCCTTTTCTCTGTCCAAATACTTTTACAACTAGCCTGGCCTTGTACCTTGGATGTGATGTGTGCTCCTCTTGCTTGATTCTATAGACCCACTTGTTCTTCAAAATTTTCTTGACCTTGGGAAACTTCACCAACTCATAAGTATGATACTTATGCAAGGAATCCATCTCTTCTTGCATAGCCTATTTCCACTCCTTCTTGTGGTCATCTTCCATTGCATCTGCAAAGCATTCAGGTTTTGAATCGTCAGATAATAACACCACGTATTGATCTGAGGGATACCTACTGGAAGGAATACGACCCATGTTGGATCTTCTGAGTGGAGTGGCTGGTGGACTTTCTGGTGCCGGTGCTTCCTGCTGATCCGGATCATCAACTTCAGCGTCATACTCTTGCTGCTATTAGGGAGCGTCTTCTTCACCTTCACCACCATGTACATCGTCTTGTACATCTTCTGCACCTGCTTCAACTTGCACAGGTGCTGGAGCTGCAGGAACTGGGTCAGAATCAATCATGTCTTGCTGCTGCTGAGGAGGAACCTGCCCCTTTGTCTTCACAATATCCTCAATTTTTTGGTCGTCTACAAGCACAACATCCCGGCTTCTCAAAACTTTTCTTGCTATAGGTTCAAACAACTTATAGCCAAACTCATCAACCCCATAGCCAAGAAAGATGCACTGTCTTGTCTTCGAATCAAGCTTTGACCTTTCATCTTGAGGAATATGAACAAAGGCCTTGCACCCAAAAACTTTTAGGTGGTCATATGAGACGTCCTTATCACAACAAACCCTGTTAGGAACATCTCCCTGCAAAGGATAACTTGGTGAGAGATTAATAAGATAAATTGCAGCCATCAAAGCCTCACCCCGAAAGTGTTTACTTAGCTTTGCATTTGACAGCAAGCATCTAACTCTCTCCACAATTGTCCTGTTCATCCTCTCAACAAGACCATTCAGCTATGGTGTCTTCGAGGGAGTAAATTGATGCCTAATACCGTGCTGCTTGCAATATGCATCAAATGGCCCAATATACTTGATCTTTTGCTAAGTTTCTCTCTCAACTGAGGCTTGAAAATGCTAAAAATACACATAGTACTTGATCTTTGGTCCTCAAAGTGAAGGCTCAAACTTTCCTGGAAAATTCATCAATAAAGGTCACAAAGTACTTAGCACCACCAAGAGACCTTACCGACATTTTGCAAACATTAGAATGTATCAAGTCCAGCTTCTCAGGATTCTTGTGACGAGGTAGAGTCTTGAAGGCAACTCTGTGTTGCTTCCCTGCTAGAAAATCTGAACATTTATTGATGTGAACTCCTTTCACACCCTTCAACAATTTTTTCTTCACTAGCACTGTCATCCCCTTCTCACTCATGTGCCCAAGTCGCTTGTGCCTTAGAGCACAATGGTCATCCTTCTCTAGTGCATTGACAGAAGCACTAAAGAGCTTAGCATGAACATGATACAAAAATAAAATCATTTTACCTCTTGCAACAATCATGTTGCCTTTGGTGAGCTTGTACTGCCCTTTCCAAAACTGCTTAAGTAATCATCTCCATCAAGCAAACCAACTGAGATAATATTGAGACGAAGTGCCTCAACATGCCTCACCGACTTGAGGACTAACCTTGTACCATTTTGGGTCTCCAAATGCACATCTCCTTTTCAATGATGGCTGCCCTATCATTGTTGCCCATCTTCACAACACCAAAATCATCGGATATATAGTTAGTGAAGAGCTCTCTACGAGATGTAGCATGAATGTTAGCACTGCTGTCCGGTATCCAAATCATCTCGTCATCACCCAAAAGGTTGACAGTTTCAATAGAAACAACAGTGATCTTCTCCTCAACAGTGGAACCAAATCTGCCCTCATTTTCTTTATGCATAACAAGCATGGTGTCCTCTTCTGCTACAGTAACTCGATTGCCCTCTGTGTCACTATCACTGTCAGCTTTCTTATGATCTTGCTTCTTCGTTTTCTTTTTGTCTTTCTTCCACTTGTCACATGCCACTTAATGTGGCCCTTCTGATGGCAGTGCTGGCACTCATAATCATCATACTTGTTTGTTGATCTGCTCCTACCTCTTTCTTCCCGTTTACCTAGACCTCTTCTCTTGCTTCTCCCCCTGAACTGAGTGACCAACACCTCTGAATGTGAGGAAGAACTAGCTTCAGCCACCTTTCTGGATTCTTCATTTAGTACCCTGGTTTTCACAAGATTCCAAGTGACAACTCGATTAGGTGTTGAATTACAAACCATGACTTTAAAGGTCTCCCAGTTGTCCGGTAATGAGCCTAGTAGAAGCAAGGCTCTCACTTCATCTTCAAATGTCCCAATGAAGAAAGCTGATTTATAATGCCTTCGAATGTATTCACATGATCTACAATTAGAATGCCCTCTTTGAAACACATCAATTGTTTGATCAAGAACATCTTGTTTGTACCTTCTTTTCCGAGCAAACAACTCTTCCAATTTCTGCCATAAGTTGCGTGCATGTGTCTCATCAGTGATATGGTTCAAAACATTGTCACCGACCCATTGCAGAATAAATCCACAAGCTTGGCGATGAAGTACCTTCCACTGACCTTCCTCAATGCCCTCCGGCATCTCAGTGGAGAACACTGGCTTCCAGTATTTTTTGACATATAACAAGTCCTCCATCTTGCCCTTCCATGCTTGATAATTTGTACCATTCAAAGATATCATCCTCCTGGTATTCACTTCCATCTTTCACCACAATAAACTCAACAATTAGCACAAGTAAACCAAGGGTTTCATGCCACTTTGTTGGGACTCGACAACAACAATGAGCTGCACAAATTCATTCACACGGAAAATATCCACACTACACAGCCCCCTCCATGTGTGGTGAACTTTGAGGACAGCTTCAACCAACAAGTAAGCAGCGGAATAACACAAACAACATGCACATGTGACACATGATTTAACGTGGAAAAACCTCCTCAACTTGACGAGAGAAAAAAAAACCACGGCTGTGGACCGTCCGGTCCACACAACTTCACTATGTTAAGGATGAGTACAAATTCTTCTCTAGAACCTCTGCAGATTTACAACACACTATCCATGTTGCCAACCGGCAACAATAACCACAAGAGGCAAGATTTCAGCAAAGTAGAGTTTACACAGCTTCTGTACCCTTCAGTGTTTTGCAAATTGCTCTTAAACCACTGAACCAAATAGGACCACATTTGGCAGACAAGTAGACACACGAGTTCTTGAGATCTCCTCCAAATTTCAGCTCAATCGTACATTGTTTTGTGTACCCAAACTGTTCATCTCCAAAAACTACTTTGTTCTGAAAACTGCAGCAGTCAGAGCTAACAAGACCACTCTCAAATCTGATGCTCCACTGACCCAATCCTCAAACCAGAAAACCGGATTGAAGTACTCAAAGTAAGGAATGAGCTCACCAATTTTGGTGCCAATCCAAGCACATTTGAGCCTCCAATCACCAGCTTGAACACTATCTAGTCAGATGCAGCAAATCTGGACATAACCTCTACTTCTTCTTCTTCCTCTCTCTCTCAGGTTGTGTTTTCTCTTGTGTGTTCTCTCTCACACTCCCACGAATGGCAGCCACCACCAGTAGGGGTGGAGTGGCCAGGGTTTTCTCCTTGCTTCACTTTCCTTGGAAGCACTCTCAACCGTTGGATACAACGAAGATCAACAGCTGACTTGTGTTGGACTTATGGGCTAATGTTGGCTGCCAACACACCTCCAAGTGGAGGGACTTAGCCCAACACTTCATGATTTGCCTCTTCCATGGAAAGCCGTTAAGTGTGGAGCAAAGCAAGGTCAGTCGTGCGATCCAGATTTTCTCAAGAATAATGTTAGTATGTAATTCAAAGTTTCTAGGACATGACTGTTCATAAAAACTTAATATACTCCATGGGCTTCTATTTTGGTTAGATGGTTTTTACTATAGTTCAGTGAGAGAAAAAAATCTATTTTATATCATATCCACTATATCTAGCTTGGTACGCTTCCATCATGTTTCTTATGGAATAGTCTATTTCCACATTCCTCTTATCACAATGCTCCTGCTCCTACCATCTTTGGTTGATTTTTTTGACATTGTCTTTGGTTGATTTTTTATACTACTGGGACTAATTCTTATAGAATATGAGCTACATGTTAACCAATTTGCGTCTTTAAGTGTGGGTTTCGTAGAAAATTCTACACATAAACAAGGTCGATGGAAAATTGTATATTTGCATTTGTTGACATAGTATATGTATATATAAAAGTTTTGCTTTAGGAAACTGAGCTTTTTTATTATTTGTTTGCACTGTATCAAGGTGAAACAACCACCAATATATTCACTCCATGCAATCGCCTTATCATTCACACTTCTACATAACAAACTGTTATACGTATTTTAAAAAAAATGTTAAAGAGACTATTTATTATTGCTGTTGACATTGTTGTTTCATTTTTTTTCTACAATTAGCCCATGCTGAGATATGAATTTCAAATGCCACATAGTTTCATACTCCCAGTCATGTCCTTAACATGTCTATTTCTCTTCCTGCATATTCCCTTCATATATGTAATAGCATGGCCCATAATCAAATAATGCATTTCCTGTTTTTCAAAGGTACATTTTTCTTCCCTTAATTTGGTAATACACCATAATTTACATGTTTCTAATGGTGTTAGTGTATGTTCTGCTAAATTCTCAACCTGACGACACCTTTAGTTTACATTCATGTTTTATTGCAGTAAAGAATACATTAGACTTCCTTGGGCAGGATGTACAAGTATGATGACGAATAAGGGCTAATAAGGGTGTTATAGTCTTTCCTGGTTTGGAGATAGATGTTATAATTTTATTTTATTTATACATGTCTTTCTGGAGTGGAGATATATGATAGAATAGTAACCGATGTTATGTTTTCATGCACGCATGTGTAGTTACAGTCAAACAATCTTCTCTAATGCTAAGCACTTGGATATTATCTCTTCAAACATATGGCTTCACTTGAAAAATGTAAGAATAATAATTTTCTACAGTTAGAATATCACTAGATGATTCCTCTCGTGTTGATGAGAATTCTAGCATAAAAGCTATCCTCGCTGAAAGTCAACTATGACCCCTTCTGATTATCCTTTGGTTTGATTGTTAAATGTTACCTGGAACCCTATTGAATAAGATGTAATAAAATGGAGTACTCCTACTAAGGAATTATGCCTTTTTTACATCTTTGGATGATAAACAACCAAGCTATTTTTCTTCAATTATTACGAGAAAAAATTCAACCAACTATAGAACCCTTCCTTTTCGTCTGAACGATGCATTCTAATGCTCTAAACAATGTTTTCGGACTAAGAGTATCATCCCATCCGAGGTTCAAAAAATATAGTTATGTTTCTTTTCATGGTTATTGTTTCTCAAAATAAATCCTTTTTCTATGTAGTACGAAAAATTCCCGCAGCAACGCGCGGGGTATTATCTAGTAAAAGGGAACTCGTCTGCCAAGCCAAGGAATTCAGATCCATTCAAGGAGGTCGTCCTCGGCATAGAAGACTAGTTCGAGGGATACTGACGGTGTCCTGGACTAGGGGGTACTAACCTAGTCGGCATGTAGTCTTTGGGCTAGTCTAGTGAGCCCGCATTCTCATTAACGAAGACTCTAGAGGATGTACGCCTAGATGAGATCAAGACCGTATCTGCGGAAGACTTGACGTATACTCCAAGATACCCCCAGCCACCTCCATGTGATATTAGGATGCCGACCATGTAACCCTAGATACCCTACCTGGCATGTTGATACGTCTCCAACGTATCTATAATTTTTTATTACTTCATGCTATATTATATTCTGTTTTGGATGATTAATGGGCTTTGTTATACACTTTTATATTATTTTTGGGACTAACCTATTAACCGGAGGCCCGGCCCAAATTGCTGTTTTTTTTTCTATTTCAGAGTTTCACAAAAAAAGAATATCAAACGGAGTCCAAACGGAATGAAACCTTCGGGAACGTGATTTTCGGAACAAATGTGATCCAGAGGACTTGGACCCTACGTCAAGAAAGCAACCAGGAGGGCACGAGGTAGGCGGGCGTGCCTACCCCCCCCCCCCCTTGGCGCGCCCTCCACCCTCGTGGGGCAAACGTTGCTCCACCGAAGTTTTTTTTTGCCTATTTCAGTGTTTCACAGAAAAAGAATATCAAATGGAGTCCAAACGGAATGAAACCTTCGGGAACGTGATTTTTGGAACAAACGTGATCCAGAGGACTTGGAGTGGACGTCAAGCAACCAACAAGGTGGCCACGAGGCAGGGGGCGCGCCTACCCCCCAGGTGCGCCCTCCACCCTCGTGGGCCCCTCGGGGCTCCACCGACCTACTTCTTCCTCCTATATTTACCTACGTACCCCCCAAACCATCAGAAGCATCCACGAAAACCGAATTCCACCGCCGCAACCTTCTGTACCCGTGAGATCCCATCTTGGGGCCTTTTCCGGCGTCCTGCCGGAGGGGGCATTGATCACGAAGGGCTTCTACATCAACACCATAGCCTCTCCGGTGATGTGTGAGTAGTTTACCTCAGACCTTCTGGTCCATAGTTATTAGCTAGATGGCTTCTTCTCTCTCTTTGGATCTCAATACAAAGTTCTCCATGATTCTCGTGGAGATCTATTCGATGTAATCTTCTTTTGCGGTGTGTTTGTTGAGACCGATGAATTGTGGGTTTATGATCAAGTTTATCTATGAACAATATTTGAATCTTCTCTGAATTCTTTTATGTATGATTGGTTATCTTTGCAAGTCTCTTGAATTATCAGTTTGGTTTGGCCGACTAGATTGATCTTTCTTGCAATGGGAGAAGTGCTTAGCTTTGGGTTCAATCTTGCGGTGTCCTTTCCCAAAGGATGTTAGGGCAGCAAGGCACGTATTGTATTGTTGCCATCGAGGATAACAAGATGGGGTTTATATCATATTGCATGAGTTTATCCCTCTACATCATGTCATCTTACTTAAAGCGTTACTCTGTTCTTTTGAACTTAATACTCTAGATGCATGATGGATAGCGGTCGATGTGTGGAGTAATAGTAGTAGATGCAGGCAGGAGTCGGTCTACTTGTCGCGGACGTGATGCCTATATACATGATCATACCTAGATATTCTCATAACTATGCACAATTCTATCAATTGCTCAACAGTAATTTGTTCACCCACCGTAATACTTATGCTCTTGAGATAAGCCACTAGTGAAACCTATGGCCCCCGGGTCTATTTTCCATCATATTAATCTTCCAACACTTAGTTATTTTTATTGCCTTTATTTTACTTTGCATCTTTATTATAAAAATACCAAAAATATTATCTTATCATATCTATCAGATCTCACTTTCATAAGTGACCGTGAAGGGATTGACAACCCCTTTATTGCGTTGGTTGCGAGGTTTTTATTTGTTTGTGTAGGTGCGAGGGACTTGAGCGTGGCCTCCTACTGGATTGATACCTTGGTTCTCAAAAACTGAGGGAAATACTTACGCTACTTTGCTGCATCACCCTTTCCTCTTCAAGGGAAAACCAACGCAGTGCTCAAGAGGTAGCACATGTATATAAGCCGGAGGGTTTAGCCCGTAGAGGGGACCGAATCACAATTACATTCGCCTAGCCTTAGAGGTAGAACACAATTTACGATCTTGAGGTAGATCATCTCTGTACTCGATACATCATCATCATCAATATAAACAAGAGTAGGACATAGGGTTTTACCTCCACCAAGAGGGCCTAAACCTGGGTAAACATCGTCTCCCTTGTTCTTGTTACCACTGATCCAAGATCCATAGCTTGGGACCCCCTACCCTGAGGTCTGCCAGTTTTTACACCCACAACAAGGATTCGGTATTTGTAGTTGTGGATCATTTCTCTAAGATGTCACACTTTATTCCTTGCACCAAGATACAAGATGCTTCACATGTTGCAAATCTATTTTGTAGGGAAATCTTGCGATTGCATGGAGTGCCCAAGACTATTGTGTCGACCCCGGTGTCAAGTTCCTTAGCTACTTTTTGAATACACTATGCCCCAAGCTCGGAATCAAGCTACTCTTCTCATCAACATACCATCTGCAAACCGACGGCCAAACGGAGGTCACCAACCAGACGCTATCTACTCTCCTCTGTGTGTTGATCAAGAAGAACAGCAAGGAGTGGGAGGAATGATGAATCATCGCCGAGTATGCCTACAATCGAGCAAGACATTCTACTACCGGTAAGTCCCCCTCCATGGTCGTCTACGGATTCAACCCGTTGGCCCCATTGGACATTCCACCACTACCACTACAAGAGCGCATCAACATGGACACGAGTAGTGCATGAGCGAGCTACCTCAAGAAGGTGCATGAAGATACAAGGCACACAATCGAGTGCCAAGTACAATGACTCGTGACTAAGATCAGCATCAACAAGCACCCCATGGTATTCAACCCCGGATATCTTGTGCGGCTACACCTACGCGAAGAACGCTTCCCCAACGAGCGCAAGTTCACTTGTGTGGCTACACCTACGCGAAGAACGCTTCCCCAACGAGCGCAAGTCCAAGCTACTACCTAGAGTCGATGGACCCTTCAAGGTGCTAGCAAGCTACAACAATAATGCATACAGGATCGACATTCCACACGGCAAATACAACGTGAGCGACATCTTCAATGTCAAGGATCTATCTCCCTTCCATGGTGATGAGGTTTTCGATCTGAGGTTGGTTGGATCTTTCCCGGGGGGGATGATGCGGATCATCCTACGGTCATCCCCAGGGACCTACCTTCGTCTCCCAAGACACCACGTGGACCAATGACTAGAGCTCATGTAAGGGCTATCGAAGCCGAGGTGAACTCGCTCCTCTCCGAACTTACATACTCCACATGTGAGACATGGCTACTACCTCAAGCGGAGACCTTGTGTGTGATCAGATACTTGGAGGAAGGCCATGGACCAACTACGTTCACTGGACGAGATGGCGAGGACATCGAATGCAAAGACCGAGGAAGAGCTGACACCAAGTCACAGCCACCGGACGACCGGTCCACACCAGACGTCTGACGCCTGAAGGATCAGCTAGCCAGAAGGCCTAGCCAATGAATGCTATAGTGGCCAGACGACCAAGAAGTATCGAATGTCTGACACGCTCCAGCAACCGGACATCCGACAGCCTCCGGAAGCCCAGTGCCACCAGTCTAATGTGAAATTACCAGAAGACCAAAGCCTTCCGGACGACCAATGCACCGGACGTCCGACATCATCCGGAAATCCGACGACACCTCAACATAGCTGAAATGCTAGAAGTCCCCTCCTTATAGGACATTCGGTCCCTCACGAGACATCGGATGATCGGTAATGTCTGGACGTCCGACACCTGTCTGTGCACAGCTACTCAGGCCGAGGCCCATGTACCCCTTCACTCCCCTAGACTGTATATACTCGTCTCCCACCGACGTTCTAGGGTTAGCAGAGAGCTTCGCTCATCCACTTATCTCTCCCATAGAGATCAAGGCCTCCATGTGAGAAGATACCCCAAGTGGATTCAAGATCCCTTCATGGGAAGATCCTCCTAGGATTCAAGACCTCTCTCCTTCAAGGATTGGGATCAACTAGCTACTCTTTGTGCCCTCTTGTGTTTGATTTGGATCCTTGGATCTCCTCTTTGTGTGTGGATTTAGCATATGTGTGATTTGGATCTTGTTGATTGAGTGTTTTCCCTCTCGTGTTCTTCCCAGGATCCCCTCCAATTTGTGAAAGATCGGCCCATAGGGTTCCACCCTACATTAGGCTCTCTCTATCCTCAACATACCTGATCCTTGGTTTGGTTTTTTGGCCCTACTCTTCTTGCCAAGCACAAATGCTAGGGGTACAGCCCCATAATTTTCCTCCTTCAAATCACCAAGATTTGGATCCTCATCAGATGATGGTACCCCCACATCCTTAAACTCTTGCTCTAGACTAGCATGTGATCTTGTGGTTGGCTCTTTTCTTACTCTCAACTTCTTCCTTTGTTTCCCCTCTGGCACAACATCCTCTTCCAACTCATCATCCTCTCCATGCTCCTCTTGCACTTCCTCTTCTTCTAGCTCATAAAGTTCTTCAACATCAATTTCACCTTCAAAGTGCAAAAGTGGGTCCTCTCTCTGCCTCCTCATCTCATCCATCCTAGCTCTAATATCCTCATCTTCCTCCAAGTCAGAGTCATCTTCAGTTAGCAGGACATGAAGTTTTTGTTTTGACTGCCTGCACCCTCTCAACATTCTTCTGATGCTTCTTAAACCTCTGAATTTTAGTTCTCCTCTTAGATCCATACTTCTTTCCAACTCCTCTTGCTCCGTATCAACATATCATGCATTGCCTTGCTCCATATCCAAATTATTCCTAAATAGATGTGTGCTTTGTTGTCTGGAGGAAAATTGGATTGGCTCTATCTCCCCAACTTGTGCAATTCTCTTTGATATTTTGGATGGTGACTTGTACAGCACACCAACATCACTCACCTCATATGCAGTGGTCTCTCCATCGCCTAGAGGAACTTGTTGATCACATACATAACCTATGTTTAATTCAGCAGGTCTGGGCTCTCTACCCCTAACTGGTGTCAGGCTTACTATGTTCTGATCTCTGTTGGTAATGTGGCCCAGCATATCATCGAATTTTTCATCATCACATATCTCTTCCAAACCTGCTATTCCTAACCCAGCATCCCTCACAAAATACATGTAATCTTTAGATCCATTTCCTACTGTCTCTATGAGTGCTAAAAGATTGAGAAAGGTGATGTCTGAAACACACATAGACCTTTCCAATTTATCCCTGTCATGAAAGTGGAGTCTAAGTTCCCAAACATCATCAGACAAGCTACAAACAAAGATACTACACATTAATTAAATAGTCCATAACAACTACTTAATTTTCTAATAATTAATTACAGTACATAACTACTACAAACAAAAATAGTGAACAATTTTAATATACAATGCATACCAACTACTAACCATTAAAATTATACCCCTGATAAAAACATTAAACACTAACCATTAGCCACTTTACCTCTGATAAAAATATAAAATGGTAACCATTTTACTATACAATCCATACCAAGTTATGAAAATTTTAATTAAACAGTACATTACTACTAGAAACAAAAACAATGAACAATTTAAATATATAGTGCATACCAACTACTTGAATTAACAGAGTCAATAACAAACACTATAACTAGAATTATACTGTCTACTAAACATGGTACAAATTGTTCTTTAAATTAGACCATCTAATTGATACGACAAAATTCCAAATTTGTATTACAACCCTAACCAAACCCCAGAGTTTGGTTCAAACCAGAATCCCCAATTTGGTTTAGAACCCAAACCCTAGAATCGATAGAAAAGGAGGGGCAGAAAACTTACTCCACACCGCCGAATGCAGATGCCCATTAGTGGCTTCCCTTCGGAATTGCCTGCACAGCATGGGCAAGAGCACATGTGGCACCATACTCGAGCGACGGCGATGACGCTCTCTTTGTGGGGCCTGGATAGGGTTATAGCTCTCGTAGACCTCCTCTGGTGGCTTTGGATCTCGGCCGCCAAGCAACCCTCCCGTGCCATCGCCGATGGTGTCAGTGGTCGTCGTCGCCATGGACAAGACAGAGAGAGGAAAGCGCAGGGAAAGGGGGGAAATGTCAAGATGGAGGGAAAAAGAAAAACCTGAGCCGATTATGACCTAGCAGCACCGTCAAACGTCGTCAGTTTGCGACCGTTATGCCACTTCATGAAAAACAGGACCCACATGTCATAAGTGAGGTTAAAATGCCCAAAGAGACGGGTGAGTGTTTTCTGAAAAAGATTTAACCCGAATCAGCGCTTCCCGGCAGAAATTCGTAGAACGGTGTTTTCTGCAAACCAAGGCTTCATTGTGGTGATTTTCTGCAATTCACTCACTCAAGTAGGGTCGAAGTCAATACTACAACAAGAGTCCCCTTGAGACCGAGTCATTGATGTGTGAGTAATGTCCAGTAGGCACATGGGGTAGATGAGATCCATTATGTAATAGTTATTGGATTTGTTAGGGTTTGATGCTTAGTGACATCTATCTTGTCATACTTACCGACGAAGATTATGGCAATCTCCTACACTCATGGTTTTATCAAT
The DNA here is from genome assembly GCA_021605145.1 of Aegilops bicornis. NCBI lineage: Eukaryota > Viridiplantae > Streptophyta > Magnoliopsida > Poales > Poaceae > Aegilops > Aegilops bicornis. Next base: position 299,230,336 of record CM038669.1, read on the forward strand.
CATATATTTTTTGGACCTGGATCAGGTAGGTTAGGAAGAGAACGAAGAAGATAGGAAGAGACTAGTGAGAGGGAGAGAGGGACCGGATGGATGAATTTATCATGGGGTGTGTTGCAAGGTGGGGTCCTAGACGGGCATAAACGTGACCATTTTCTCCCTCCTTTACTATTTTCTCTCACATGCATGGATCTCGAGCGAAGCATTGTGTGATGTGCTACTTGTAATAGTGTTGGGATTCCTCGAAGAGGAAGGATGATGTAGTATAGTAGCAGATAGTATTTCCCTCAGTTAAGAACCAAAGTTTATTAAACCAAAATGAGACAACACACAAACAGCATGAACGGTACCTGCACACACACAAAGCAAATGCTTTCGCCCAACGAAGGCAAGAGGGTAGTCAATTCCCTTCTCGCCAATTGCAAGGACCAAATCTGGTAGTGATATGTAAACAAATAAAATAAAAACAAATAAAAACAGCGAGCTGTTTTAGGTTTTTAGTAATAATGGAGAACGAACACGGTGGCCATAGGTTCACTAGTGCCATCTCTCTCATAAGCATAACAACGGTGGGTAAACAAACTACCGTTGGGCAATTGACAGGATAGCGCATAGTTATGATTATGATTCTTATGGCATGATTCATATATATACATTACGTCCATGACAAGTAGACCGTTAATCCAACAACATCTACTACTATTACTCCACCCAAGACCACTATCCAGCAATGCATCTCGAAGTATTAAGTTCATGACAAATAGAGTAACGCTTTAAGCAAGATGACATAAAGTAGACAAAGTAAGACCAAACAATATGTTTGAACCCGTCGTTTATCCTTAGTAGCAACAATACAATATGTGTCTCGCAACTCCTCTAGTCATAGAGTAAGGACACCACAAGATTGAACCCACTACTATGCACCACTCCCTCTGAAGATCTACTCATCTAATTGGCCAAAGAAGACTCATAGATTGAAAAACATACATAGCTATAAAATTACAGAAAGATAAATCTCAAAAAAGACTCAAATAGTTTTAATGAATAATCTGAACATAAACCCACAATTCATCGGATTCCAACAAACACACCGCGGGAATTACATCGAATAGATCTCAGAGGAGATCATTGTATTGAAGATCAAGAGAGAGAGAGAGAGAGAGAGAGAGAGAGAGAGAGAGAGAAAGCCATCTAGCTACTGCTGTGGACCCGTAGGTCCTATAGGAACTACTCACACATCATCACGGAGGCAGCAAGGTCTATGAAGATTGCCTCCCCAATGGTCCCCACCCTCCGGCAGAGTTCCAGAAAAGGCCTCCAAATGGGATCACAGAAGAACCGAGGTTTGCGGCGGCGATAAAATTGTTTCGGGTCTCTCTTGGTGTTTTTTGGAATATTAGAGAATTTATAGGTCAGGATTTTGGTCAGGGGGTGCCTATGGGGCCCACAAGTGCTGATGGCACCCCCAGGGGTGCGTCGTGTGAGCTTGTGGCTCCATTGTGTATCGGCTGGTCTCTCCTCGAAGCTTTTAGGGTCTCTCATGGTCCAGAAAAAATCACTATAAAGTTTCATCATGTTTGGACTTGTTTGGTATGGTTTTTCCACGAAACAAAAAAATTGGCAAAAAACAGAAACTGGCACGGGACACTAAGTTAATAGGTTAATCCATAAAAATAATATAAAATGACATATGAAGCATACAAGAATGATACTATAATAGTATGAAACAATCTAAAATTATAGATACGTTGGAGACTTATCATGGTGTAGATAGGGCCAGCTGGGGAATCCGTTGTTAGCACATTTTTATATAGTTTGTCCAATTTAGACACGGTTGATTACAACTTTAATTAATTTAGAATCGAGAGAGTACAAACTATGAGCAATTTCTGTATTTACACTGGCTATTATGTTATGATCAAGTTGGCCTAGAGTACTAGCAGACACGACTATTTGAAGATTTGTTATTAAGATGGTGACTGAAGCACCACTTCATGTTTGAGGTGAAAACTCTTGTTGGGCCTTCATTGGTCAGCCTCAACAACCACAAACTTGTGTCATTACCTTGTTAAAGGAGTAATCTCTTTACAACATGGCAACGGCAACATCAAAGCGTGTACCCCTTCTTGAAGGCATCGAACTTGGTCCTAGGTGTTAGAGTCATATCTTGTAATGGTTCTGTGGTACTTGTCTATGTTATGTATCTTGATTGTTGACTACTTTGGACTTGTTGGCTTGCATCAAATTCAGTAAAAACAGATGTGTGCATCACAGTGACGGAGAGGCAGGGATTTCAGCCTGATATTCGGAAAAATAAAATCCCAAGTCTAAATGTAAAATGATCACATAAATGGTTCATCTCTGTTTCTATATTGACTTACATTATTGATGCAACAGATAGTGATACATAATTAATTCATTATCGGTGTGATTGCATAGAAGATAAATAGTGTAGTAAAGAGCCAATCATAGCAGATGAAACTACTGGGAGTTTACATTTGTGGTGTCCAATATAATTTGTGCCTTTCTCCCTTAACATGTTTAATTATGGCATAGCTATCTGAAGATTATGGCATGGCTATCTGAAGATTATGGCATAGCCATCAAAGTTGTGCAACAGGGCGGAACCCATGCATAATTGCCGCAGACCACACTTTCTCCAGGTTCAGCACTGTATCTCCGCACTCATCCTCGCTCCATCCCTCCAATGCATGAACAATTCCAGCGACGCGCCACGCGCTCATGACCCTCCTTGGCAGCCAATTCTGAAAACAACCAAAGTTGGTAAATAGTAGATGATGTACTGAGGCTCTTCCAAAGTTGATTGCAGCTTAGCGTGATCGTATTACCTCGCACGAGTGCACGTTTTGCATCGATTCAGGCACACCCATTGCAGGAGTCATGGCATAGGTGCAGCAGTCCTTGCGCGCCATCTTTGGCGGGAACTGTGAGAATGGGACGAACTTTGTTCCTCGTGGTGCCCTGAACTGCTCAGCAGCATCCAGACCCTCTCCAATGAGCCACACCTGGAAACATTGAGGCCAACCAGTGATGCGGTTTGTTAATTAGCCATTATGCTATCCTACATGGTGCAACCTATTCATCTCCTATGAGAAGCCAGTTGTTTTCAATTCTCCTTCTTACCTCTGCAGTGCTAGTTGTGGATAATACAAGATTGTTGGCTTCATTTTCAGGTATACAGGGCTTAAGGAGATGGTACTCCTGCTTGTTTGTCATTATGACCTGCCCAAGACGATCAGCTTGTTACATTTTCTTACAAAGATCCATTTCCATTTCTGTGTATGATCAAATTTGTGTACAAAAATCAAGACGATGGTACTCCTGCAGATGTGGTAGCTGGTTCTTACTTTGACATTTTTCTTGCAGAGTGCTGCAGCAACACTACGAGCCACCTTGGAAATCTTTCCAGCAAGGATAACTTGATTTGTGCCCTGGGGAATAGTGTGGATGACCACCGCAGCAGCTAGGCTAGTGCCATCCACAAGTCTTACCCCCAACTTTGGGTATTTCTGCAGATAAAGTTCTCCACTTCCATTGAGGCTATGCGCCTGATGTTTAAGATACTGTTGTCAGTTACAAGCTATGGAAATGCAATAGTCATGCACTAAATAATGTTGCTATATATGATCATATCGACCATTTGAACTACACAAGATCTGAACAATGAAAGAAATGGCATACCTGATTCAGAAGTCCAAGGCTAACAACTTTAGCTCCCTTCTTACCAGCTTCAGAGATTGCCTTCTCAATCAGGTCATTGATTGCTTCCTTCTCCTTGTTCAGTCCATACTGCAGAAACGAAAAGGCTATAAATTTGCTCAACATATTTACCAGTTTCCTACTTGAATTAAATTCAAACATGATATTCTTACATGGAAACTGTATCTTGGTATAGCCCACGACTGCATCCGGAGCTTCTTCATGGAATTCCTCTCAACGGTGAACCAAGAACCGTATGCCCACGTCAGTACCATGGACAGCCATGACACGGCCCACATGATCCGCAGCTGCCACATGGAAGTGTACGGCTTGGAGGCATACTGGGCGAACCCGGTCCTTATATGGTAGATAGACTGCAGGCTGGTAAGATGCGTAAGGTGAACCACATCTACTTCTTTCTCCTTGCCCTTGAGTGAGTTTTCATATAGCGTGTCCGTCGACTTGTCCATAGTGTTGTATATGTAGTCATAGAACGGCATGAAAAGAGAGTAGTTTGTCCGGAACTGAGTGTGGTGAAGAGAATGAAACCTAGAAGCAAGCAACAGTCCAGATTACACACTAAGAATCATGGAAACAAAAGCTTAATTTTACAGTGTAATTAAAATCAACAATAACTGAACTTTCCCTTGCTTTGTCTGCCTGTGTTAGAGTAGGATAAAGGAGAGCCGAGTTCATTGCGGAAGTAGAGGAAACACTTACGATGGCGTATACATGAGATACTTGAGAGGCGGGATCCATTTGAAGAGCCGATTAGGCACCAGTTCGAAGTTGCAGTGGCCCATGTTGTTCATGAAGTCAATGTAGATCACATAGATCTCGAACGTGATTATGGAGGCGGTTCCCGTCAATGCGCAGGTAATCATTGGGACCGAGAACAACAGTTGATAGGCCAGTAGCTCGGCAAAGGGATGGATGACGGCTGCATGAACATAACATGACGATGACTCGTTAGGTGTACTTGTTCAGAAAAGAGATCAGGTCTTGAGAGTAAAAATAGAGCAACTAGTAGCTCGATGCATTCAGTTGATCCCTTGATATATATCTCCAGCTGTGTGAATTAATTGTCAGCAGATATGATTCTAACATGATTCTGTATAGCTAATTGATTGTGATTGATTGTACTCTTCCCCTTTCTCCACCGTAGGAAAATATGCCTGTTCTATTCGAAGTGTAGATGAATATTATGGAGCATGTTCACAAGAGCATGTAGAGCTCTGCCAGACTCAACAAAATAAAATGTAGAGCTCTGCCTCCACGCTGAAGATACTAGCTAGTTGTAACTTATGTCATCAAATCAGAAAAAGGAAACTATATCCTACATTCCTACCAGTATTAAGTTGTAACATACGTACACATACTGCTACTTTACTAGCTTATAGACTGATTGTTTGAACATTTACATGTGAATACAAATGGCCCCTGACAGCATCCAGGAACGAAGTTTAAACATTTAGCCATTAATTTTGCTGACAATAAAATGCATACTTTTGATACGGAAGCATTTTTAACATGACAAATCATTTTTCGCAAATATGCTTTGAAACATATCATTGCATTGATAGAGGGTAGAAAATACAGGGAAGCACCCTAGCCACGTGCAGAAGCTGGCGTGACCGGGACCCTAGGTGCGTAGACGACAGAGGAGATGCTCAGCCCCAAAAGTAGTAATTCAAGTTACATGGATTAATATATTTAGTCCTTTGGCTCCGGCAGCTGACCAGGAGCGAGCCTCCTCCTTGATCGCACAAACAAGTATCGAGGAAGAAGGTGTAATCTTGTCAAAGATTGCGGCGTTGCGGTGTCGCCAAAGTGACCAGGCAGCGAAGGTGGCGATGGAGGCCAGGCCACGTCGGAGGGGTGCCCGAGCAGCGTCCAAGACCCTGGACAACCAATCGAAGAAGCTAAAAGATCAATCTGGCTGGAGAGTTGTGGGGCGTCCCCGGGAGAGAACCTCGTGCCAAGTAACTCGAGCGAAGACGCAGCCCACGAGGACGTGATGAAGCATCTCGGGCTCCTGGGAGCAGAGGATGCAAGTCAGCTCATGAGGCAGACCGCTACAGGCGAGGCGATCGGCGGTCCAACATCTGTTCTGGGATGCCAGCCAAAGAAAGAATTTGACGGATAAGGGTGCCCAGGTCTTCCAAATCAAACGCCAATGCAAGGAAGAAGATACTTCGAGCGGGTAAACGTCATTCTCAGTCCAGCGCCATCTGATCGTATCTGGTTGCGGGGTTGGCGTGACATGTTGTACCTGGCGCCAAAGGTCGACAACGGTGGCGACCGGCCCCAGGGCTGGGAATGTCAAGTATCCAAGCGCGGTCATGCATGGTCTTGCCATCCGTGAGGAGCGCCGCCTCTTGCTAGGCACAAGTGCCACCAGGGCAGCTGCGAGGTTGAGGATGGAATTGCCGTCGAGCCAAGGATCGACCCAAAACAGGCAGGAGCTGCCATTGCCACTGGTCCACATCATGGAGGCCAGTTGGAGCACCTTGAGATCAGACGATGGCTGAAGATGAGACCAAGGGAGCGAGGGATCCATAGACTGAAGCGAGAGCCACGACTGAAGCGAGACCCATTTGGTCCGCGCATGTCCATTTGGATCCAGGGCGGCAAAAAGACACGGCCCAATGCGCCGCTCACACTGCAAATACTGTCCACTTTGTGTCCATCCGGACGCATTTTCAAATTTGGGCCCGATTTGCGTCCACACAAACACGAGATAGATGCACCGTGGGTCCTCTCGGTGTCTGCCTCGGGCCCGCCAGCCAGCCGCCCAACCACCGCCTCCTATTCAATGCCACACATGCGCCCAGGCCCGCTTGTCAACCCTAGGAAGCGTCTGGACCCGTCCATTTTAATGACAACCGTACCATGGGCGGCCGCTTCATCTACTTTCATCCCCCATCTACTCTTGCTCCCCGGCCGGTCGACATGAACCCTGACCGCCGCCACCATGGGCTTTTTTAGCAAGCGTGGCAAGCATGACCATGAAGCCGGGTCATCGTTGAGGCGTCGCTCGGCCAACTTCATGATGGCGCCACGGGGCCGGCTGGCATGCTAGCACATATACATTCCCGTGCACCATTGCCACTAACTAGGAGCACCGCGTGCCTCTGCCATGGTCGGACGTCAACCTCCCGCACGGCTGGCACCTCATTTCGGTGCCGACAGTGCCACAATCTGACCACACGCGTGCGGCCAAGATCCGAGCTGCCCGGGCTCCTCTACCACCCAAACTACACGGCGAACTCGCCGTACTAGGATGGGTGGTTTGCCATGGAGCACGACGTGCGTCGGCAGGACAACTTCGAGATTGGGGCGGCGCCCCACCACCAATGGTGGTGGTGAAGGAGGAGGACGAGGAGGAGAATGCCGCATACGCCACGGCCCTCGAGAAGGCAACAAGGCAGGTGCTCGAGGAGTCCAAGGGCGAGGAGATGGCCAGGTGGCCTGGCCTTGCGCTAACTCTGGGCGAACTTGCAGCCAGAGTGGAGGTCAACGCGCCACCACCACAACCACCGATGCCAGGGGGGCAAGAAGTATATGCACATGCATGGTCGAACCAGAGGTAAGGCCAACTCCAACGTGCCGACCCATTTGGTCCGCGCATGTCCATTTGGGTCCAGGGCGGCAAAAAAACACGGCCCAATGCGCCGCCCCCACTGCAAATACTGTCCACTTTGTGTCCGTCCGAACGCATTTCTGACCCAAATTTAGGCCCGATTTGCGTCCACACAAACACGAGATGGATGCACTGTGGGTCCTCTCGGTGTCTGCCTAGGGCCCGCGTTCCAGCCGCCCAACCACCGCCTCAGTCCTATTCAATGCCACACATGCGCCCAGGCCCGCTTGTCAACCCTAGGAAGCGTCTGGACCCGTCCATTTTAATGGCAACCATACCATGGGCGACCGTTCCATCCACTTCCATCCCCCATCTACGCTTGCTCCCCGGTCGGCTGACATAAACCCTGACCGCCGCCACCATGGGCTTTTTTAGCAAGCGTGGCAAGCATGACCATGAAGCCGGGTCATTGTTGAGGCGTCGCTCGGCCAACTTCACAATGGCGCCACGGGGCCGACTGGCACGCTAGCACATGTACATTCCCGTGCACCATTGCCACTAACTGGGAGTACCGCGTGCCTCTGCCGTGGTCGGACGTCAACCTCCCGCACGGCTGGCACCTCATTTCGGTGCCGACAGTGTCGCAATCTGACCACGCGCGTGCGGCCAAGATCCGAGCTGCCCGGGCTCCTCTACCACCCAAACTACATGGCGAACTCGCCGTACTAGGATGGGTGGTTCGCCATGGAGCACGACGTGCGCCGGCGGGACAACTTCGAGATTGGGGCGGGGCCCCACCACCAATGGTGGTGGTGAAGGAGGAGGACGAGGAGGAGAATGCCGCATACGCCACGGCCCTCGAGGGGGCAACAAGGCAGGTGCTCGAGGAGTCCAAGCGCGAGGAGATGGCCAGGTGGCCTGGCCTTGCGCTAGCTCTGGGCGAACTTGCAGCCAGAGTGGAGGTCAACGCGCCACCACCACAACCACCGATGCCACCCGCGCCCGAGCCACTCCAATCATGGTCGTGGACGAGCACGTTGGTGTAGTATGTATTGTGCACGTCCGTGTGGGTGGGCGCGACCGACAATGAGGAGCGGCAGCATCTATAAGACAACGAGACGTGGGCGTTGGCGGCTGAACGGCAGGCAGAGCAGCCAGATGGGGCGCAGCAGGTGGCGGTGCTTGCAACCTACCAGCGGGTCTTTTCCTGGATGCAGGCGTCGGCGTTGATCATCCTGACCAACAAGGAGGACAACGCCGCCACCTAGGGCTACAGGCTGCTTCTTTTATTTTTTATTTTTGTGTTATTGTTTTAAGTTTTAATTAATGTAAGTGGACTTTCGTCAGTGTTTTAAATATTAAGTTTATATTTTTAAATTTATATTTGAATTAAACTATTTTTAAATAACCAACTCTCACATGCGTCTTGGGTTGCCGGACAAAACCGAACATCTTTGTCCGTTTAGCTGACCCAAACAAACAAAATCTGCATCCGTCTGCATAGGCGTGTTGGAGTTGGCCTAAGCGGTCTTCTGGCTAAGAAGCGAGGCCTTCCAAGAGTTGGTTGACGAGTGACATCAAATGGGAAGAGGTCACCTTCGAAGAGGTGGAGAAGCGACAAATCTAGTGATACTCCTACGTCGGAACTGTTGGTAGGATCACACCCTCTGAATACAGTATATTATAGTAGCCAGGTGTGTCTTTCGGTACAGACAGCGTTGGTAGCAGTCCCTACGTCGGAACTGTTGGTAGGGTCACCCTCTGAATGTTTCAAACATATTGAAAGTACAGGTAACAGGTTGAGAACTTTGATTGATGATTACGCTGCATGTGTTAGACGGGGTTAAACCATGTGATAGCTCAGCGGCTAATTAATTAAGCATGTTAAGCGAGGGTGACGTCGGAAAAAAGCATGTTAAGTGAGGGCGCGAGGGGGCCTCACATGTGATTGGCTCGGTGACGATGGAGGCGTGGTGGTGCGAGTGGTAGCGGGTGTAGAGGAAGTGGTGGTGCAGCGCGCGGTGGAACCAGTAGTAGAGGAACTCGACCGGGCCGGCGTGCAGCAGCAGCAGCAGCACCGCGCCGTCAGTCCTCCACCATGGCAGGTGCTGCCCGCCCGGCAGGTACAGCGAGCCGAGGAGCAGCAGGATGGCGCTCAGGATGATCTGGTCGTCCCTGCCATGCGCATTAATTATACACACACATGTAAACACATGCAACGTTAGTACGTTTTCTTATTATCCTTTTGGAGTTTTGGTGGATATATAAGTCGACCAACTAGAGCATGTAGGAGCATATATACGTACCAGTTGCGCTCGCGGTCGACCTGGTCGAACTCGATGCCGCGGTCGACGATCTGCCGCTTCCCGCGCGCGTTGTAGAGGCGGGACACGGTGATCCATGCCTGGTCGTGGAGCGCCCTGAGCAGCATCGACGGGAGGATGGCGACGTAGCCCAGGTCCAGCTCCCTCCACCCCTTGGTCGCCGCGAGGTGGCACCCGTGCACCACCCATGGCGCCAGCACAAGATACTGCATATATACGCATTCGTCATCTCATCTACAGTATATGTTGGATTGCGTGCGATCGAAGTGGTGCAAATCTGCTAGTGCTAGGTACGTACCTTGAAGCTGCCGAGCCTCTTCCATGGCCACTCGCTGAGGATGCCGGGGTTCGTAGCCATCGCAAGCTAGACGTACGTACCACTCAGCGAGGAGATGCCTATGATATGATGGCTCTTTGCCACTTGTGGGCTGTGGCGACGAGATGACCGCTGTATCCACTCGATTTATAGGCCCGTTATGTGGGTGGATGTAAAGCAGGTGGTCTAACATCCTACGTTGGTGTCAACATAACTGCACTTGAATGGGTTGGCGGCGATCGGTATCCACAAATTGGTCCAAACTCCAAAGCCTCTGCTTGATTTTTTCCTCTTAGGGCTAGCCTCTTTGATTTTTTTCCTCTTAGGGGTAGCCTCTGATTGAATGAGAGCGGTGTGCTCCGTTCCAGTACAAATTATCTTTCAGATGTGTCAACAAAACCGTCGGCACAACTATATGGACTAATGCTACAAATGGGGACGTTTTTATTTTTTGACGGGGTATACGGACTGACGTGGATCACACAATTGAATTCATGGGGTGGTTTTTTAAGGGACACAAGAAAATAGATTAATTATAGTTGTAATTGGAATCAGTGGCGGAGGATGAAAAAAGATTAAGATGGGGCGAGCATAATTTTGTTTGATGCAAAACCAAATAGTAAGTACTACTCAGTAATAGTGCACAAGAAAGACTTCAATCCGATAATGGAGGATCAACTAATATTCAAAAAGTGGATGTAGTCGGCAACTAGTCGGGCAGTACTTTTGAACTAATATTCAAAATGTTCTCGGCGAGATAACACCTATTCTAAAAAAACGAAAAAGGGTTTCCCCCGCTTTATATTATAAAGCATACCACCAAGCATCCAACGCAACAATGTCAAGTACAATAAGTCATAGAATCAATGATGGGGGCACAGCAAGACAAGCCCTAAATAAAACTACTAGGAGAAGCTAATCCGGCTCAGGAGGGGGAGGAGGAGGCGGCGGGGGAGGAGCAAAAGACGCTGCGAGGCACGAAGACCCGCCATGATGTTGTCGATGACGCCTCGGTCGCTCCGCTTACTAAACGGTCTCCAGAGCTGCAAGAAGCCACACATTTTGTAGATCACATCAGTCACACGGGCCGGAATCACTCGTTCGATGACTAATTTATTGCGGGTACACCAAAGGGACTAGGCAAGGGTACCTAGCGCGACCCAAATAGGGGCGCGCCTAGTCCCGGGGAGCCTAAGTACCTCCCCGAACAGATTCGGAAGGTTGTCATGGCACCACGTGCCCCCAACCACCTCCCGGAAGCAACTCCATAAGAACTGGGCTGCCGGGCACCGGAAGAAGATGTGGTTGCAATCTTCCGGTACCAAACAAATGGGGTAGAGACCATCCCCAGGTCCATTACGCTTACGGACCTCTGTGTCTGAGGGGAGGCGACCTCTAACCCATTGTCATAGAAATATACGGATCTTCAAGGGGAGTTTGATCTCCCAAAGCACCGTGAGCTCCACTGGACCAGGAGTAGGCACAATCGCCCGGTACAGAGATCTAGTCGAAAATCTACCGCTTGGCTCGAGGTGCCAAGAGAGCGAATCCGGTTCCAGAGAAGGAGGATGAAGGGCAATGCACTCAAGTAACTCATCCCATTGCGCGAGTTCGACCGCCCCGAAGGTGCGGCGAAAGGCAATTGCGCCTAGGTTCTCTAGGGTCGTGGCCACAGAGATCTGTGGGCGAACACGGATAGAGAATAGTGCAAAAAAAACGCTCTGCAAAGGGGCGGGGTCCCGCCCATCTATCCAGCCAAAAAAGTGTGGCAGCCCCGGAGCCTATCTGGATGGAGGTCCCAATGCGCAGAACCGGTAACAAAGAGATCACCGATTGCCAGAATTGGGAGCCTCCAGACCTAGAGGCAAACGCTAATGGTTGCCCGCGAAGGTACTTCTCACGGATAATCTGAAGCCACAGGCCACCCTCCTCAGTCTGGATCCGCCAAAGCCATTTGGACAGGAGGGCAATGTTCATACGCTTGGAAGAAATGACCCCCAAGCCTCCCTGGTCCTTAGGTTTGCAGATCTCAGACCATTTGACCATATGGTACTTTTGCTTATTGTTCTCGCCCGCCCAAAAGAATCGGGAGAGTAGTTTGGTAACTTCCTGATGGAGGGATTCATGTAGGCTATAGAATCCCATGATATACATCACTAAGCTAATAAGGGAGGAGTTCATTAGAATCACTCGAGCGGCTTTGGAAAGTCATCTCCCTTGCTAAGGCTCCATTCTAGGTTGGAGCTTGGCGATTATTGGACGGAAATCCTTCTCCAGGAGTCGTGCGTCACTAAGGGGCATGCCAAGATAGGTCATCGGGAAGGACCCCAAGCGGCAGTTCAAACGGTTGGCAATCCGCTGGGCCTCCCCTTGGGAATATCCCATGACCATTACCTCGCTCTTGGCAAAGTTAATTTTGAGGCCCGACATTTTCTGGAAGCAGAGGAGGAGGAATTTGAGGTTCTGAATATCTTCATCTGATCCTTCCACCATCATAATGGTGTCATCCGCATATTGGAGACGGGTCAAACCCCCAGGGGTCACCAAATGAGGGCAAATACCCCTAATGTGACCCGCACACTTGGCCAAGTCCAGAATCGAGGCGAGCGCATCAACCACAAGGTTGAATAAAAATGGGGAGATCGGGTCTCCCTGCCGGACCTTGGCGATCATGAAGTAAGGTCCAACCTCCCCATTGATGTTAACAGCCGTCCGGCAACTCGTAACTAATTGCATCACCCGGGCCACACAGTGGGGGTCAAAGCCACGTTTCAGCAACACTTCCCGAAGGAAGGACCAGTGAACAGTATCGTAGGCTTTATGGAAATCGATCTTGAAAAAGATCGCACGGAGGTGTTTGCTCTTAACCTCATGGATAATCTCATGGAGGGCAAGGATCCCATCTAAGATATATCTCCCTTTTGTGAAGGCCAACTGGTTCGGATGATAAATCCGGGGAGCAATAAGGGCCGCCCTAGTGGCGTACCCTTTAGCGAGGATCCGAAATATCACATTGAGGATTGTGATAGGACGGAATTGTCTAATGTTCGCCGCTCCCGGCACCTTGGGAATCAAGGAGATAATCCCGTAGTTAAGTCGGGACATGTCTAGGGTGCCCCTAGAAAACTTCATTGAAAAGATCAAGGATGATATCCTTGACCATCGGCCAGAAGGCCTGGAAAAAGCGAACCGGCAAGCCATCGGGGCCTAGGGCCGACATCGGGTTCATAGCTTTGACAAAGGTCTCAACTTCCGCAGCATCGAAGGGGGCCAGCAGAGTCGCATTTTCCTCGGGGGAAATATGTTGGTCGCGTGACCAGATGTGGTCGGCCAGGGCGACACCATTCCGCTGATGTCCCTGAAATAGTGACTTGTAAAAGTCGTCAACTAGCAAGCGATAGCCTGAGGGTCTTGAAACAACTGTCCACCCTCCCAAAGGAGGGGGATGAAACAACGTCTCCTAATGCCATTAGCGATGGCACGGAAGTGCAGATGTAGGCATCCCCAAATAGCACCCAGTTAATGGAGCCACGTTGGCGCCAAAACTCTTCCTCCTTGAAGTAAATCTCCATAAGGGAGTCCTCCAAATTATATCTATGCATCCATTCCTCCGCGGAGATCCCTGCGATATCTGCACGGAGGTCAAGGTCCCGGATCTCCTCGAGGAGGGAAGCCTTCTGAATACGAAGATCTCTCCCAATGTTCGCCCCCCGTCCCTTCATAAACTGTCGGGATCGTTTGGACAAATGATGCCATTCATCGAGGATTGACATCTGCCTATGGGGCTCGGCGCGAGCCGAGACACAGTGGGTCTGGACGGCTTCCACAAAGCCTGGTTGCCGAAGCCAGAAGTTCTCGAAACAGAACCGCGGGGGAGGGTGCGGTCGTTCATCCATAGAAGCTAAGAGGAGAGGGACGTGGTCAGAACCAATACGGGTAATGGCCTGGAGAGAGGCCAAAGGGAACCGAAGTTCCCAATCAGGGGAGACAAACACCCGATCAAGCACGCTAAGGGTCAGGGAGACCTGTCGATTAGTCCAGGTAAATCGCGCCCCGACCCTGTCTAGCTCACGAAGACCTAGATCCGCGACCCAGTCATTGAAACGACGCATCTCGGCCAAGTCCACCCGAGAGTTATTCTTCTCCTCGGCAGATCGAAGGAGGTTGAAGTCGCCTCCAACCACGACCGGGAGGGTCGCGGAGGAGATCTTGGCATGAAGCTCCGCCAAGAAGGCGGCGGATCGACTGTGATCGGCCGGACCATAGACCACTAATGATCTCCCATTTGAAGTTCACGTCGCGTTCCCAGACTTCCATACTAACAAAGTGGGCTCCACGGTCCATGGAGCCCACCTCAAAGGTGGCATCCTTCACTCCTAAAAGGATGCCACCGGAGTGACGTGTCACCCCACTAGATGGCAACCAGTGCCAGGCGAAAAGGTGTCTGCTAAGACGCTCAAGTTCCACTAGAGAGAACTCAGTGCGCATTGTCTGTTGGATCGCCACCACATCTATGGCTTCCTACGCATGTATTCTATGAGCTGCCTGCGGCGGCCATCATGGCCAAAGCCCCGCAGGTTCTAAAAAAGAGCGCGCATGGTCACTCGCCTAACGGGTCCTCCCTGGACCCAACAGTGGAAGCGGCGCTAAGAGCACGACGTAGTTGAGCAGTACGAGACCGAGTCCGGCCACGAACCTCGCCTGGGTCGGCCTCAGGTTGGACACGACCACAGGGACGGCGAGGTGGAGGGGTGGGGGCTTTCGCAGCTGCTGCCGCCTTGTGGGCCCTAATGGCTGCGAGTTGGCCCTCCAGGATTTCTTTTGCCTGGAGGGACGCAAGCTGCTCAAGGGCCGGGCCCTTCTCGCCATGGAACACAATAGCCGAATCAGCCGCTACCTTGGCAAGGTGACCAAGAGGAACCCCAGGAAGAGCGGAAAAGGATGCATCACAGAAATCATCGGAATCAGAACAAGGGACTCGGGAGGCAGACGGACCTGTGTCAAGGTTGCGGATGGCGGCACGTCGCGAAGCCTTCTCCACCGTGTTCGGGGACGCCCCGGATAGTCCCGACGCCGCCCCAAGCCTGGCACTCTTCCGGGCAGAGGAAACCGGAGTAGAGGCCGAGTGAGGACGGCCTCGAGACCTGGGGAGCCTGGAGGACGGGGGAGGGGACGGAGCCACGGGAGACTCCGGAGGCGACGACACCGAGAAGTCCTCCCAGCCTGGCATCGGGGGCACCAAACACGGGGAGGACGGAGGACGAACCTCCATGCTACCCTGGCTGACCTCGCTCTCCTCCTCCTCAGATACGGACAACGGAGGTAGGAAAGGTGGAGGGAGAGTGGCGCCAGGGGGGAGGGTGGCGGCCTCGTCGAGCATGGCCGCGATTGCCGCGATGTCCTCACATTCGTCTGCAGGATCAGCGTCGAAGGCGCCGTGACCCGCACTGTGAGTGGTCGAGGGGTGGGAGGAGCCAGCGGGAGGACCATCATCCTCAGGATCGGACGAGTCGTTGTCGGAGGCCTCAGAGCGGGGAGAGTGATGATGGGGATCTCGGGGGGAACCCGGAGCGTTAGCCCCCCCCCCCCCCCCCATCTGATCCTGGAGCGGCGCCACCTCTCGCCTCCGGGTTGAGGGGATCAGTGGGAGTCCCACCCTCAACAGAGACGTGCAGGTCGTAGCCAACGTCGTTGAAGAACATGCGGATCGTCGTCTTGAGCTTGGAGGGGTCGGGAGATTTGATCTGCATCCGCACAGCCAGGCCCTTGGGCAGAGACTCGGATCCATTTAGTAGTCAATTTACAGAAATTGGTAGCACCATGCAATGGCATAAAAACTAATGATTTTGGAAGAAAACTAACAAGACAACAATTCTACCTAGCTGTTGCAGTGTTGATCACTGCACCATGACTAAAATATCATGACCAATCAGCAAAATAAAGTCAGCAAAAAACTCACAGGAAAGGAGGATCTTACATTCAGCTAAAAGATTTGCTTTATGTGGTGTCTCGTTGTTATCGTAATTGCATGCCTTTTACGAAATTGAGGAATCCTCTCTTCACCAAGGCCTGAAATTATTTTTAGGAGGTAAATACACCGCAAGTGTCTAAACTTGGCTGACGCGTTCAGTTTAGTGCCTAAAGTTGCAAAATACGTAAAAGTGGTGCGATAAGTTGTCCAAATGGTGTATATATGGTGCCTTCGCTCGTACGCTGCCGTACGCCGCCCGCGTGGCTTGACAATTGACGTATGGCCCACATGTCAGTGGGTGTGAGCATGGGCAGAGCTGGGTGTTGTGGTTATTTTGCAGAAAACCCCTTGGGATTTAATTAATTATCACAAGAAGTCCCTCCACCAGCAGGAAGTGATTGCGTGTTATGTTTGCGCATAGGTACCTGGAAGGCTGGGCCCTTTCATTCTAACTCTTCGCCGCTTCGTTTCCCTGTCTCTGCTTTCTCTTTCGCATGATTCGCGATCAATCCGAGGCGGCAGTGGCGGAGGTCGTGCAGCACGGCGACCGGCGTCGGATGCGATGGATGACCTGCGTCGTCGTCTTCCAGTCGAAGCAGCTCCTTCGTATGGTAAGTCGCGCCCTCCCTGTTTTCCTTCATGCCGAGTATCTCTTCCTCGTCCATGACATCGGGTAGGGTTTGCCGGAGTGAGAGTAATTTTCTGGCGTGCTTGATCTTCATCTTTCGTCCATGCCATGCGGGATATTATGTATGTGGATTGTTGCGGAGTAGATATGGGCACATTGTTCCTGAATTTTGCTAGGGTTTATTTGGGGGTTTTGAAAGTAGGCGCCTCTTCCTGTCAAAGTAGTTGGTCATGCTTTTGTGCGCAACAAATTATCCTATAATATTGCTCAGATGTGATCGTTTGCCTTGTTGGTCATTTCTGCTCAAATCTGGAGATTATTCGAACTGAAAAATTAGAAAGATTTGTAACTAAATTTTGGGTACAGATGACGTACAGTTAACTGAATTTTGATGACACCTGATTGTACAGTTAACTGAATTTTCATGACAGGTGATGTACTGAATGTGTGCGCTGCACTGAACTGA
The DNA here is from genome assembly GCA_021605145.1 of Aegilops bicornis. Taxonomy (NCBI): domain Eukaryota; kingdom Viridiplantae; phylum Streptophyta; class Magnoliopsida; order Poales; family Poaceae; genus Aegilops; species Aegilops bicornis. The sequence goes on from CM038669.1 coordinate 299,247,341, forward strand.
ATATATATGTGCTGAGTGTGTGCAAGTGCAATGCATTAGAGATGTAGTGACAGTGTGCAGTGTATGTAAAGTAGATAACTAAATTGTTCTTCATAGTTGACTGATATTTTGTTTTATTGAATAGTACAGATCACTGAATATTGGTGCAGCATAGTTGTCTGAATATTTCTGCAGTACAGATCACTGAATATTGCTGCAGATGATCTTCATGATTTCCTCTCCCTTTGATTTGCACTTATAGATCACATCTGGTGTTAGTTCATGAATGAACTTCTGCTGCATTATAGTACATGAATGAACTCCTGCTTTTGTTGGGGTTCAGAGACAACATAGACCCTTTTATTTTGCTTTGGTTCACAAACAAAATTGTGATGCAATGGTACTGCTATGAAGTTCATTTTGGCATGAAAATTCTGATAATATGTTGTGTACTGCGGTCTAATTTATATCTTTGCATTCTGATATCATGTTGGAGTTAAAAGATGAGTGTTGTGTAGTGCTGTCTAATTTATATCTTTGCATTATGGCCAATTTATATCTTTGCATTCTTATATCATGAAAATTCTGATGATATATTGTGTTCAAAATTATTATATCTTTTCATAGTATTTATAACTTTATAACTTACTATTTTTTTAAATTTATGATATGCTATGTTCAGCAGTATTTCACTCTATCAGTCTGTGCATGTAGGCTGTTCAGCTTGTTCAAACAGTAAACTGCAACTTCTGGTCACCGGCACCAGCCATCTGTAACAACACAGGAGGAGTGCGGAGCAGACAAATGACGCCGCCCTTGCCTCCTCGTCTCCACTGCTCGCCGGCCAAACAGCAACGACGAACCATAGAAGACTCCACCGCCGCCGCCGCCGCCATCGTGTGGATAGAGTTAGGGATTTGCTTTCACGATTTGGGAACTAGGGGAATTAGCCATCGAGGGATATACACTTCTAGGGTTTTTTTGCAACATTTAATTAAAGTGCAGGGGTTCCTCATAAAAAAATAGCACTCACAGCTCATAGCGCGCCCGCAGCCACTGACGTGTAGGCCAGCAACACGCTGGCATGCCACACCTGCACTGCATACGGCGGAATATGAGCAAAGGCACCGTATATGCACCATTCGGACAAGTTATGGCATTACTTTTACGCATTTTACAACATTAGGCACTAAATTGAACGCTCCGAACAAGCCGGGGCACTCACAGTGTATTTGACTCTATTTTTAGTTATACTGTGTGCATTCCTGTAAAAAGCCACAAGCAAATTTTGCCATGTGTATACAGGTTCCAAATAAAGGACGCACATTGCAGTTCTTGAAACAATTACATTACCTGCACTGCGCGGTGCCGTACGCCTAACGCAGTTGGCACTTGGCAGGCCCCGCCGCTCGCTGTGTCCTACCCGTGCTCGTCGGCCGGCGCGCCGTCCGCTTGATGCAGGCGGCAGGCTGCAGCCGCTGTTCACTACGCCCTGGACGTGCCCCGATGTACATCCTCTGCCGTGCCGTCCACTGCACCCGCTTGCTCGCTGCCCACCACCCGATCACCGTCTGCCTGGCCGTCGCCGCCGCCGCTAGCAGGGTTCGTGGGAATCATGGTGTGTGGCTCGGTTTGTGTTCGCTGGGACATATCAGCGCTTGTCTGGGCCCAAACAGCGTGGCCGGGTAGCCCATCTGGACAAACAACGGCCCTTTTTCATTTTTCCTGCGATTATTCCAGCGAACACAGGCAGCCGGCGATTCTGGAAATTCCTATTTGACATTAACTGCGTCAAAATGTCGACCATTCGCACAGGGCGATCCCGAGCGCGAGTATTTGGCCGGCCCACTTTCCCACAGAGAGGCAGCTGGTTTTGGGAACCTTCCAGAAGGTTCCCTGAACCGTTTTTTTTTACACCAGTTTTTTGTTTTTTGGTTTTCTTTTGTTTTACTGTTTCATTTCTTCTTTCTGTTTCTTTTTTCTTCTTTTTTTTTCTGTTTTCTTTTTCGGTTTTTGGTTTCTTATGAAAATTGTTCGGAAAATTCAAAAATTGTTCGTGTTTCTAAAAAACGTTCCCATTTCAAAAATAATGTTTGGGCATTTCAGAAAATGTTCTTGTATTAAAAAATGTTTTGGGATGTTTTTATTAAATTTTAACAATTTTTCAAAAATGTTACTGTTTTCAGAAGTTGTTCCCGTTACACAAAAAAGTTCTAAACTTTTGAAACTCAGAAAATGTACCAGATTTCAATTTTTTATTCACATATTCAAAAAATGTTCGCGCTTCCAAATTTGTTCGGGCTTTTTCAAAATTGTTCTCCATTTCAAAATTTGTTCTCTAGATTCAAAAAATGTTCGTGCTTTAATAAATTGTTCGCGCTTCCAAATTTGTTCAGGATTTTTCAAAATTGTTCTCTGATTCAAAATTTGTTCTCAAGATTCAAAAAATGTTCGCGCTTCCAAATTTGTTCTCAAGATTCAAAAATCATTCGTGCTTTAAAAAAATGTTCACAAATTCCAAAAATGTTCATGTTTTTGAAAAATCTTTGGGAAATTCAAAATTTGTTCATTTTCATAAAATTGGTTCACATATTCAAAAAATGTTCATGTTTCAAAATGTGTTCACAAATTCAATAAATTGTCCGCATGTTCAATTTTTTCACTAATTTAAAAAATTATTCCTATTTCCGGAAGTTGTTCACATATTCCAAAAAATACTACAGTTTTGAAAATTTGTAATTGGCCGAATTGGTTTTTACTTTTCGTCGTTGTAGCAAATTATTTAAGCTCCCGTTGCTCATCTTTCAAAGTAACTAGTCTGGCGCAGTGGCTAGAGCAGCGCGTGCGACTATGGCCCTGTTTGGTTCAGCTTTTATCAACGGATTCCGCTGCCGCGCAGCAGTATATGAACCAAAGGGCGAACCCGCCAGAATCCGATTCCAGAAATCCGTTGCCAAAATCTAAACCAAAAGCGAAAACAACCCAGGACGTGCTTTCCAAAATCTGATTCCGCTGCGGGCCAAAATCTGAAAAGGCTGTATCAGCTGGTTTGCCAAATGACCTACATCTTTTTCACATCAGATTTTCCACAGCTATTTTTCCACAGCAGTTTTTTCACAACTGCTTTTAGAAATCCACAGCTGAACCAAACAGGGCCTATGTAAGGTCGTAGGTTCGAATCCTCATCACAACAAGTTCTTTTTCAAGCGAATTTTTCATTCCTTGACGGATAACGCATGGGCCGGCCCAGGTGCACGTCCCCTGTGCGTCGCGCGACCTATTGGCCGCAAAATGCGGCATATAGGAGGTTTCAGCGATTCTTCTAAAAGAATACATAAAAAGGCAGCCGGAGATTCCTATTCCTCGCGCGGGGTCGGGGGTTAATTAGCAACCAAACGCGCGCCCCCGCCCGCACAAATGGGTCGTCCCGTTAGTCTGTTCTACGCATTTTCGTCTGTTTTTTCTTTTTTAGTTTGTATTTTTTTATTCTTTGCTTTTATTTTTATTCTGTTTTAGTTTCCTTTTCGTTTTTCAAAGTCGCAAAATTTTATAGAATCCTTAAACTCTTTTTAAAATCATAAACAAATTTTGAATTCATGAACTTTATTAAAAAAGGTGAACATTTTTTTATAACTTGTGAACATTTTTAAAATTCGTCATTTTTTTCAAAATCATTAAAGAAATTAAAGCTGTGAACATTTGCAAACTCATGAACATATTTTGAAATTCATGAGCATTTCCTGAATTCATGAATTTTTTAAACTCGTGAACATTTTTCAAACACACGTAGAGTTTTTTAAATATGTGAACATCTTTAAAATCCAGAAACCTTATTTGAATATAAATTGTTTTAAAAAATTGCAATAATTTTCCAATATTTGGAACTTTTTTGAATTTGTGAACATTGTTTTGAATTCACAATTTTTTTTCCAAATTCATGAACATTTTTTGGGCCACAATGTGGGCTTTGATTGTAGACGCTCTTACTACGTCAGCATCGAGAGGTGACTTCTAGTTCGAACTGTTGGCATAAGAGCAACTCTAGCAGACCCCACATCCCGCCCCCGCCCGCAAAATAACCGCCAAAGTGTGGGTCGAGGCGGGAAAACCATCCCAGTCAAACCCCGTATCCCGCCCCGGCCCGTAAATTTTTTTGCGGGGAGCGGCAAAACATCTTCTCCAACCTCTAGATTCACGGGCTAGGAGGACGACCCGAGCTCAGCTCCTATCCGCAGCGAGATTTGGCGGGAGGAACATTTCCGCGCGCCCGTTCCCGCTACCCCCACCCTCCGCCACCATTGCCCCGCCACCGCATGCTCCGGTGCATCTTCCCCGGCCGTCCTTAACCGCCATGGATGACTACCGGTTGTCCCCCGTCACCGTCGAGGTCGTGCACGCTCCCTCCCCTCGGGTGGATCTCGTCGCCGGCAATGTTGGCCCCGCCGTCGCCCAAGTTAACGTCGCGCCTGCCCGCAAGCGGCAGGGCAACATGGTCGTGCAGGGCGGGATTCCGGCAGCCCCACCGCGAAGGCCCGCGCTCCGGGCGCCAACGCCGCTGCGCGATCCTGGCCGGCGGCGGAGAAGGTCGGCAAGGTCTCCGGCTCAAAGCGGAGGAAGATTCCGGCTACAAGCAAGCCGGCTGCTTCATCCACTCCCTCCACTGCAAAAAGAGGTTCCCCGACGATGCCGCGCAACGGTGCGGCTCCCACCGCAAGCGAGGTGTTTGACGAAATGGCCGGAAGGTATGTGATGCCGCTCAATTGCATTTTTTGTTTGCTTTACGCCATTTTTGCGATAGCTCGTGACTTGTTGTCATTCACTATAGCGGTGGTTCGAACAATGCAACTGATGAGTTCGTGAGCTTGTTGGACACCAACGTCGTTGACATTGATCAAGCCCCGTTCACCGCATTCGACTACAATGAAACAGAGTGCCGCGTGGACGATCATGGTTGTGAGGAAGAATTGGAGGAGATCGAAGCGGAAGCGTATCAGCAATCAAAAACAAAAACTGGAAAAGGCCAAAGACCGAAGAACTACACGATCTTGGAAGATCAAGTTTTGATCAATGCTTGGAGTGCGGTGTCTCTTGCATGCACGGGTACTTCTCAAACCGCCAAGAGGTATTGGCAAAGGATCAAATATCAATACTTCCGCATGATGGTAAAGTATCCCAATAGGACTCCACACACATTTCAGTCGCTTCAAGGGCGTTGGGAGGTGATCAAGCCTATGTGCAGCCGTTGGGCAGCTTGCTTGGAGCAAGTACGCAATGCACCTCCAAGTGGAACTGTGAAATCCGACTATGTGAGTTTGTTGTGCATCATCGTATTTGCATCATCATATTTGCATCATTTCACTTTGTTCACATTGTGTAGGACAAGATTGCTCAACATAGATACAAAGACATGGAAGCTTCGGAAAGCAAATTCTTCAAACTAGAGCATTGTTAGGAGTTGTTCCAAAAGTGCGAGAAATGGAAATTGATCGACAAAGAATCCCCACCAAAAAGAGGCTCACTTACAAACATGGATGAAGATGAGGATGATGATGGCCCAAGAAGTTTGCTCAAGCCCGATGGCGACAAGAAGACTAAGGAGAAGATTGTTGGAATTTAGTCTATTTTGGGACAGCCCAATAACTATTTCAGAAATTCCTAAATAAATCCTAGAGGCCCACTTAGAACATTTGTGCAAGGCAAGGGATACTACTAAAGTTTAGTCCCACATTGCTAGTTTAGCGGGAGTTGGACCTCCTTATAAGGGAGGTTCTTTCCCACTTGTATAAGCATGAGAACAAGAGGGACATCCACGCGCGCTCCTCCTCCGCCGCCCGCCTCGCCACGCCACGCCTCGTCCCGTCACATCCTCTCTCGCCTCCTTCTCTTGCGCCTATAAAAGGGAGGTCTCTCCTCTTAGAGAGATGCACCAGAACTTCTTCTTCCTCTCGCGCCACCGGTTCCAATCTCTGAGCTGCTGTTGTCTTCCTCATCACGGCTTATGTGTGCGCCATGAAGTCGGGACGATAAACCTCGAAACCGCACCTCTTTGAGTCTTGTACGGGAGAAGGGTGATAAGGTTTTTGGGGAGCGCTCAGCGCGACTACTGACTTCTTCGTTACGGACACCCCGGACTCCGACGACTACTTCCCCGACGACGACTTCTTTCCCAACGTCGACAACCTCCTCGACGACATGGCTGGCGAGGACACCGACCCCAAGTCCAGTGCTACGGCTGCTGCTGTCCCGTATGTGTTCTTCTCCTTTCTGTTCGAGGTCTGCCCGCGGTTCCTTGTTACAGTGTTTGCCCTAGATATGTTAGGTTCTACTTCATATATGAAACTTGCCCTACTATCTGCTCTAGATAAGAAGCTTGGTTACAGTTCATATATGCAGATATTATTTACCTTCTCACTGTCAGATCGCATGACTAGTTTTATCCCTGTTATATTAGCCATGCTTTATCTAATATTTCTGTTAATAAAATCATTCGGTAAATTGCTCATATTTCCAACAAAGATGAAGAGAGAGCAAGAAGCATCGAGCTTGAGGGAGAAGATTGATGCCATGGTGCAATCAAACGAGTTGATGTTGTTGAAGTCGTTGGAGATCAAGAAAGAGTTGGTCGAGAAGAAGGCAAAGAAGCAAGAAAAGTGGCAATTGCTCAAGGAAGAGGGGCTGCGCAAAGCTGCCATTGAGGAGAGAAGAGCACGCGCTGCAGAAAACAAAGCCATGTCCAAGCTGCTCGCCGAAGAGAACAAGATCATGTCAATGAACCGCAATGACATGGACGATCTCACCAAAACATGGCATGATATTGCAAGAAGAGAAATCTTGAAGAGGAGAATGGTTGCGTCGGTTGGTGTGTGCTACAGTTCCGGAGATATTTTCTCTGCTCCATATGGTGGCAATGTCGATGATTTGATGCAGGAGTTGGAACAAGCGCGGAGGTGGATTCGGTGGTGGCGATGAACTTCAAGATGGACTCGATGGCGCATAGTGAAGATCGACCAAGATGATGCCGGACATGGGCGCAAACTTTTGCAGGGCCCTCTTTTGCGTTTGCCGTACAGAACTTGGCTTTTATTTGCGCGTAAAACTGTGTTATGTCGTTTGAATTTGAACTTATTTGTAGAAACCTATGTCAAATGCGAGAACTACCGTTTTCTGTTTGCGGGTCGTCGCGGCGGTGTTCAAGCAGAACCTGCAGAAGCCGACCTGTAAAAAAGTATATTCCATAAATATACTTTTATACGGGTCCGTTTGGGGTCTACATCTGTGGCCGTCTGGTAGTAAAGAAAAAGCGGTTTCGCGGCTATGACGCGTTTTTGGTAGAAATTTGGATGCGGGGCCTGCTAGAGTTGCTCTAAGCCATGCCATGTGCGGTGGCGACCCGCATCGGGTACATGGACACGTATGCATCGGGTGCGTGTTCGTGTATGCATGGGAAAGGCAGCCCGAGTCGTGTGTGCTGTGACAGTTCGTGCATGCATGTAGTTGGATTAGTGGTCGCAGGTGGTGGCCGAGCAAGACGGGTCATACTTGCATCTAGTCTAGGTAGTTACTCCTTCCGTTTTTAAATATTTATTTTTTTAGACATTTTAAATGAACTATGATATACAGATATATGTAACTAGAAAGATAAATATTTAAAAACGGAGGGAGTAGTATATGGATGCATGCATGGACTGTTAGCGTGTTAGCCGGCCAGTGGAGGTCGGATTACTACGGGTGTGTGAGTTAGTTGCCGGGTTGGTCATGCGTGCGTGTGTGTATCTCAGGTATAAAAAGCCCTGTGCGTATTGGTTGTGAGTTGCCGCGGTGAGTTGCCAAGCCAAGAGTTTGAGCTCAAAGAAAAAGAACGCCGTTCGTCGGTGAGGCGTTCGTCGCCGGAAAACATCCCTGTGTTGCTCCTTCTTCCACCTTTGTGTGAGCGAGTGAGAGAGAGAAAGAGCTGGTCCGGGGTTTGTGCCAACACGAACAGTATTGAGAAGTCCTTGTTCATACAAGTGTCGCAGTGATACAGTACCACCGACGTTTTATATGTTTCTAAAGAGCTTGACAGCGAGTTAGACTTCTGTGTCGGAGAGCATCATAATTTGGTCAAGCTTTTTTAATGTTTGCATCCGTCAAGTACTACCGTCGACACATCACATCAGTTCTGAGTCAATTGAAACACTGACGAACCACTCACCCATTACTGTTTCTTCGTTGAATTGTATCTGTTGTTGACGCAAGGGCAGATAGCGCTAGAAATAGGTCGAACCAAGTCTCGTTGACTCATTATCATAGGAGATGAATAATGCAGTAATAGCTAACCAAGTAACCTTGGTAGTAGATCAAACTAGTAGTATTACTTAATTAATTATAGGCCACTCATCTGCTAGCCAATATGTCTGCTTCTTCTTCCTCAGCATGGTCCTTCAGCGAGCATACGGCATCCTTATGACCTTATCTGCGTAACGCTTATTCACTCGACTTGCAACCAGACGATCAAGCCTCGGCAACGGGGCGAAACCCATGCAGGAGTGCGGCGGACCAAACTTTGTCCATGTCGAGCACCATGTCCCCGCACTCGTGCTCGTCCCATCCCTCCAACGCATGAACGATCCCCGCGACGCGCCACGCGCTCATCACCCTCCTTGGCAGCCAGTTCTGAAATGTTTTTAAACTGGTCAGCTCAACAAGATCGTGTCGTGTAGGTTCTTGCATGCAGAGTCGTGGTTCAGGGAGCGTGTTACTACCTCGCACGAATGAACATTCTGCAGTGTTTTAGGCACGCTCATCGCTGGAGTCGTCGAGTATGTGCAGCCGTCCTTGCGCGCCATTCTTGGAGGGAACTGTGAGTACGGGATGAACCGTGTTCCTTTCGGCGCCCTGAGCTGTTCGGTGGCATCTGCACCGTCTCCGATTATCCACACCTGCGAAATTCGACCAGCCGTTCCATTAGCTGATCATACGTGATACCTAATGATTGTATAGTTATATGATGATGCCCCCCTACTCTCACATGCATAACTTCGTTCTTACCTTGGCGATGCCGGTTTTCGACAGTAAAAGGTTGTCAGCTGCATCTTCTGGTATTTTGGGCTGAAGGAAATGATAGTCTTGCTTGTTTGTTATTATCAACTGCACAAGAGAGTTTCTTGTTGGTGTAAAAACATTGTCTTGCCGCGTGATTAAAATGAAGAAGATCTGAATATTTTGGTCTGACCTTGATATTTTTCTTGCACAGAGCTGCAGCCACAGCACAGGCCACCTTGGAAATGTTTCCTGAAAGAACAACTTGATCCGTGCCTTGGGGAATACTATTGGCAACCACTGCAGCAGCTAGACTGGTTCCATCCACCAATTTTAACCCCAACTTTGGGTACTTCTGTAGATAAAGTTCTCCGCTTCCGTTGAGGCTCTGGGCCTGTTGGTTTAAAGATATGATCATATATATTTGTGAACGGAGTATAAGCAATCGATGTTGCATCTCTAAATTTTCCCTGCATGCATCTTGTTTTCATCAACATTAGCTACACTGCATCAGTACTTCTAGATCATGATCATGTGAAATGAAGTTTTTCTTCGCGGGGATTTTTCTTCAGAAGTTACATGGTTGATTATAGTTAACGATATTCCTTTCCAAGTTTCAGTTTGACCGTTTGACACATCTATTCCACTTGATTTAAGATGATGACATATAGTACTAGTTTGAAGTTTGGACAGCTGAAGAAAACAATGTACTACCTGATTCAGGAGTCCAAGACTAACAACTTTAGCTCCTATCTTGTCAGCTTCACATATTGCCTTCACAATCAGGTTATTAATTGCTTCCTTCTCCCAGTTCAGTCCATACTGCAGAACGAAAAGGTTAGTCATTTGTCGACAATCGACACAAGCCATCTCTCCAGCGCATGTAAAAGCAACACAATTCTCACATGGAAATTGTATCTTGGTATGGCCCATGACTGGATTCTGAGTTTCTTCATGACGTTCCTCTCGACGGTGAACCAAGAACCATACGCCCACGTGAGGACCATGGAGAGCCACGAGAGAGGACACATGATCCGCATGTACCACTTTGAGGCGTACGGCTTGGAGGCGAACTCGGCGAACCCGGGCCTCATGTGGTAGATGGACTGCAGGCTGGTGAGATGGGTGAGGTGAACCACATCTACGCCTTCCTCCTTGCTCTCGATCGATTTCTCATGCAGCGTGTCTGACGACTTGTCCATGGTGTTGTATATGTAGTCGTAGAACGGCATGAAAAGAGAGTAGTTTGTCCGGAACTGAGTGTGGTGGAGAGAGTGAAACCTAAGAGATTGAACAAGTTCAGATCATATGACAAGATGATAAGATGTAATCATTGCAGAAAAACAGCTTGATTATTTTGGCAGAAGTAGAGTACTTACGATGGTGTGTACATGAGATACTTGAGAGGAGGGAACCATGTGAAGAGCCAGGTGGGCACCAGCTCGAAGTTGCAGTGGCCCATGTTGTTCATGAAGTCGATGTAGAGCATGTAGAGCTCAAACGTCATGATGGACGCGGTTCCTGTCAGAGCGCAGGCGATCATCGGGATGGAGAAGAGCAGTTCGTAGGCCACGAGCTCCGCAAACGGATGAATCACGGCTGCACCGACATGACAAGATCAGTGGCATTTCATCTGCCTTAATTAGCAAAATGAAAAGAAAGAAACTGAAACAGATAAAACTGTTTTGCAAGATGTTTGGCAGGGCAACCGACAAGCTTGCAGCTTGCCTTAATTAGCTGTTGCTGTCTTTCTACTTACTGTGGACAGGACAAGAAAGTGTAGTCAGTGTTGTTGTTGTCTTTCTAATTACTCCTCCGAATACTATCAGCACGTTATTTGAGACGTGACTTGACGGGATAGATTTCGAAACAGCGAGACATATTCGTGTAGGAGTATGTGCTTTTTTATGGGCAGTCTGAAACTACAGAAATGATTTGGTCTTTAACAGAACAACAAACATTCATTTTTTGCAGGTTATTTTTCGAGCCACTGCGTTGATCCGTATGTGGTCGCTACTCACTCCGATGAAGGTAAGGGAGCGTATGGTTACTGGATCTATCCGATGGGAGATAGTAGCACGGGCTATTTTCAACCGGTTTGGATGACGGTTATGTAATAGGATAGGCAATTAGTTTTCCTATCTTTCTTATGGTAGCCGGTTGTGGCTTTACTTTTATTTTTTCTGTTCTTTGTGAGCATTTTTCATTTTTTTTATTTGAGACATGATGACTTGTGTTGAACCTATTTACTTATTAATAAGTATGGCCGTATGCATCGTTCTGATGTAGAGGCTGGGGAGCTCCCCTTTTTAAAGAAAAAAAGAAAGTGATGGCTTGCAATCTTGTTGCAGGAACAAGAAAAGGGCCGGCAAACAGTATGCACTTATTTCTGTACTTTGTCTGATTGATTTATACAAGATGTCTAATTCGTTTCCAGGTGCAGTCATATCAAACGTTTATGTTCTGCTTGGAGCATACTCATGTTAGAAACTTTCAGAAAGCCATTTGTGTTCTCCAAATCAAAAGATAAAAACCAAGGCATTTTTTGCTGCTTGTGAAGAATCAAACACAGCAGCGAACAAAAAATTTAGACAGGCGATCTGTCTTACTAGTAGTATATGCTTTGTCTTTCGTGTTTCTTCTTCAGAACTCTTTCTGTATGCATTTTACACATACTTTTGAACAATTATTTAGCAGAAAGTTCCTTGCAAGAAGAAGAAGCCTTCATGCGATTATCGACACGTACGTAGCACCACAGTCCTGACGCTGTCTCCCATAGGCTGAGGCTGGGGTCAATGCGAAAGTTGTGAGTGTTGCGTGGCAGGTACGTGACAGTGAAGCGGCGGTACTTTGATTCTGTTTGGTCATAAATGAAGCATGCATACGCGGCAACGGATGCACTCACTCAACCTCCCAATGGTCCCGGAACGAATATGGTTTCGTTTCGTACCTACTCTCTCTCTCTCTCTCTATCTCTCTGTTCCTAATTAGCCGGCTCAACACATGTGTCCCTGCCAGTCTATCAAGGTTGTAACACATGAGCTCAGGTACGATATCAGGAGTATAAGGTACAACTTGATCGGCTTCTTCTCTACGGTTGGCCGGGATTTCATTGACCCGGCCTGGCTGATGATTTTTGCTTTTGTTTTCCTAACAGTGTACGGTGTGCCGAGGGCATGCTTCTTCTTTTTCTTTGTGCAGAGCTGTAAATTTTTAAGATCAAAATCAAATGCATTTGGCACCATAAGAAATCAACAAAATTTGAGTGTGAAACACTAGTACTCGTTCTGAGTTTGTATTTCTTTAGTCTCTAAAAGGCTATTGGGTGTTAACTTTAAATTTGCATTTCCAGCATATGGATTTTTTTAAGGACTAGTACTACTTTTTTAGGGGATTTTAAGAACAACATTTTTTGTTAGATTGATTTTATGAACTACTTATGCATATCTTGTGCATAAGTAGTGTTGTGGCCTATCTAGCTAGTTGGAATAATAGTCGTGCATTATATATTTTTTATTATAATATTTAGCTCAAAACTAGGTCGAGATCGTTACAAGCTGAGAAGGGGCCGCTTTCTATAACCTGATCTTGAGCTTCACTCAATTTGGGCCTCCTTCGAACCCCACGCACATGGTTTCTACACACACAAAAAAAACTATGCATGTGATAGACCAGTCGGATAGCGTAAGATGCCAGTCCGCTGGGTGAGTGACCCGCTGAGACGTCGGCCTGACCTATGCTGGTCCAGATCTGATGCCCTTGCCGATTGTGTTGGAAAGAAACAGGCCATGCCCATGTCCTTTCGAAAAGATACACTGATTGGTGGTGGTGCCGTGATAGTACAGGCAGGTACTTAGGAGCTTCTGCTGTGGTTTTTGATGGCCTGATTGATCCACCGAGTTTGGAGGCGCATGCATGCAGCGAAGCTCTAGCGCTTGCTCGGGATTTGAATCTTCATAATCTGGTGATAGCCTCGGACTGCCTTGAGGTGATCTCAAACATCAACAACACTACAACACCGGTTTATGCTCCGATCCTAAAGGAAATTCTTGTGAGCAGGAATAGTTTTCTTTCTGTTACTTTCCGTTTTAAACGTAGAGAAAATAATTTTGAGGCCCATTCAATAGCTAAAGGAGCTGCGTCTCTTTCGGTGGGTCGCCATGTGTGGTTAGGGAATCTACCCGGCATTGCTTATATCCCAGATGTCTTGAGCTTTGAATAAATCCCTAGTTACCCTAAAAAAAAAAAGATACACTGATTGGCGCCCTCGAAAGGCAACCTCTCAGCATATGTTTCATTCCTCCAGTAAAAAAGGAGCATACAGTAGACGCACACACATGCACGTTTGTAAGTACGTACGTACGTGGTGGTTGGCGTGGATCTCTGCTGCGAGTGTACTACCATGAACTGACATACACGGAAGAAAAACCACGTGAAAACGTCGTGATGAGTTGCATACTTACACGTGATGGGCTCGGTGACGATGGAGGCGTGGTGGTGCGAGTGGTAGCGCGTGTAGAGGAAGTGGTGGTGCAGCGCGCGGTGGAACCAGTAGTAGATGAGCTCCACGGGGCCGGCGTGCAGCAGCGCGATCAGCACCGCGCCGTCCGTCCTCCACAGCGGCAGGTTCTGCGCGCCCGGCAGGTGCAGCGCGCCCAGGAAGAAGAGGATGGCGCTCAGGATGATCTGGTCGTCCCTGCACGCACGAACACACGCGCCGTTCTTTTCATTCACGTAGGCTAGGAAGAAGAGGAGAGGACAAGGGCCTGCGGGACGACGTCGTACCAGTTGCGCTCGCGGTCGATCTGCTCGAACTCGATGCCGCGATCGACGATCTGCCGCTTGCCGCGCGCGTTCTGGAGGCGGGACACCGTGATCCAGGCCTGGTTGTGGAGCGCCCGGAGCATCATCGACGGGAGGATCACCAGGTAGCCCAGGTCCGCCTCGCGCCACCCCTTGGTCGCCACCTGCTGGACGCCGTGCGCCACCCATGGCGCCAGCACCACGTACTTCATCCGCATGCATGCCGGCCAGATTGGTCAGTTTGTTTGGACACGATAGATTACACTTCTAATTAGCTAGCTGTATAGAGTGCACGCGATGGTGGCGCAAACTTAGATCTGGTACGTACCTTGAAGCTGCCGAGCCTCTTCCATGGCCACTCGCTGAAGAGGCCGGGGTTTGTGGCCATGGCGTCCTGGGGCCTTGGAGCGGTCTTGTTACCTAGCTTATCTCTTCTGCAAGCTTGAGAAGGCCTGACCTATCCGTTTGGTACTGCCAGCTCCATCAATTTATAGACTCGGCTCGGCTGGACTGCCTTTGAGAGTTCGACTGTGCATGTGCATATGGGACAGGACCCACATTACATGACAGGCGCCGTCGCATGCCTGTTTACAAAATCTTTTACCCCATTTTTGTTAGAAAGTCTGCCGTCGAGGTAGATTTTGCAAACGCAGAAAAAGTTGTGTTACGGTTTACTGGATTTCCTTTTACCGTGTTAAGGATATAATAAGGAGGAATCATGCCAAGAGTAGACATGTCTTTTGAACATATGTGAACCCCGAACCATTTTCTAGGGTTTCGAATGGCAAAGATGGGCACACGCGATTCTGATCTCTGGATCGGAGCACGGTCAGATGAGTTGGTTCACACGATCTCCACTCATGGACACCAAGTCTCCGTTCTCTTTCGGTTGCTGCCCTCAGGGCGATCCAGAGGGGTGCCTTTGCACCCTTACCCAGACTTAGTCGACCCTTACAAGTTACTAGTGGGTGTTCATACGGTATTTATCTACCTGGTGAACCAATGGTACCAGAGGCTCAGTTGAAGAACCTCTCGACGGAAGTGAGGCTTCTACATGATGGCGTGGTAAGGAGGTTAACTGAAGATTGTTACAGTTGTTACATGTCAAAGGTGAAAGAGGGTCTGAATTTCGTTGAATATTTCCCTACGGAGGAAATATATTTTCCCTTTGAGATGGTCCACGACCATGTTTTCCACCCTTTTACGGCCGCCCGTCCTTCATGAGGCTGTGATCGCTTTATCAGTTTTTTTGTCCAAAAAGACCCCCTGACAAACATAATTACCAAAAAGGACCATGTGCCGAAAACATTGCCAAAAAGGACCTCCTCACTAGTGGCGGCAGGTGCGGCAGGCGACACGTGGCACCTGCCGCCACGCCATGAGGCGGCGGGCCCTGCCACCACCGCAGGAGGCGGCCGCGTGGGGCACAATGGCTTCTCCACGGTCACGGCGTCTGACGGAGCAGTGCGTGCAGGTGGGCCTGCCGCCACCCAGGCGGCCTCTCTGGTGCGGTCATTGGCTGGCCGACAACAGTACCGCACGGAAGGCGGGCCCGGCCATCACTGCGGTGGCGGCGGCTATTTGCCGGCGACAACCCCGACCCCTAACGGCTGATTCCCATGATGGCGATTGACGACGCTAATTTCAACGGCGGAAATGGACAGCGATGTGCTGCTTTTCCCCGGGAATAACTCGTGCTTTTTCTTCTGCCCGGGAATCACTCCTGCTTTTGCTTGTTTTGCTTGAGTGGATGCGACGGCACTACAGGAGGAATCCGAGGCTGCGGAAACCTGTTGTGCCGACACTACAGGGATCATAAAATTTCGTCTATTCGCGTTTATTTTCTGGCCATCATTTGTCGTCCGAGCCTATAAAAGAAGACAGCGAGGCTCTCGTCATCTTCGTCCAGCCATCCTCGAAATCGCCACTGTGCAAAGTGTATAACACATTTTTTCAGCCGGTATGAGTTTGCCTTGCTCCGATCAAAGCATTAGGTTGTAGCGACCTGACCTCAAACGGTCAAGTCTCTGTGCTTCAGTGTCATCCTTGGATCGGTAATGCTGACACACACACACAGTACTCGAAGGATTTATAACAGAGTAGCAATCACACACTTATTACATCAAATGTCTCAAAAGAGAACTTATTACAATAAATATGGCTAAATGCCATCTAATACGATAACAGCGGAAGGCTTGGAAGATAAAGTGAGTCCATCAACTCCAACGGCATAGCTGAGCTGCACGGCAACGACCTAACGAACCTTCCTCCTCGTCTAAAAAGTCTGCAACATAATACGTTGCAGCCCGAAAACGGGTCAGCACATGAAATATGCTGGCAATATAACACAGTAGAGCAAGAACAGAATAATGCTATCACTACATGCATATTTGGCTGGTGGAAAGCTCTATGTTTATGGTTTTGCGAAAAGCCAATTTTTTCCTACAACAAAGGAATATATTTTAATTTAACTATCATGATAGTTGAAACATCATTGAGAAGGTTCCTTCAACTCAATCCTAATTAAAGTAATTAACAACCCAACAATATTAATTAAGAGTGATGAGATACTTAAGATACTCCAAGTACTAGATACTCAAGATTGTCCATAACCGGGGACACGGCTAACCATGATTAGTTTGTACACTCTGCAGAGGTTTGCGCACTTTTCCCCACAAGACTCGATCACCTCCGTTGGATTTCTCGCACTACATGACGTTTGAGAAATGGATGACCGAGACACAGTCTTTCAGAAACATTAACTCTCTACTCCGGGTAGACCATACGAAACCTACAACCCACTACCTGCTGATCTACCTCTTCAAGAGCTTCACGTAACTTAGTCAACTATGCTAGAGCCCATAATAGCTTGTGGCTGCACACGGAAGTTTCTAGCATGAATCATCTCAGTTCCCTTTGAGCCTGGGTGGCGGTCCATATGAAAATCACACGGAACCCCGGGATTTCCAAAAATACATGCAACACTGGGTTCTCCAGGTGCCTCAATCCACCCAGATGTGTATTCAAGTTGCCACCTTAAGTTGAGCCATTAATTAACAATATCACATCTGTCATGGATTTCACTCACCCAAACCACGTCTACGAGCATAGCATACCAATATAAGCAACGCGTAGAAGTAACTCCCAAGGGTTTGAATGTAACAGGGCAATAGGTTCTACCTGATCAACTACTTCCCAACCCACATGTTAATGACATCCTAATCATGCAATGTGTGAGGATTGAAACTAATGCATAAAAACTGGGTATGGAAAGAGTATGATCAATGTGTTACTTGCCTTGCTGATGATCCGCGAAACCTCGGGACTCGTAGTAGCACGCTTTGCACTCCGGGAATTCTATCACAAACAAACAATAGCATACATAAGCAATCAAGCAAAGATGCACTGGCAAAACTCAAATAAGAGAGATTGACCAGAAAGTTCAACTTAAGAACTCCTGTTTGCAAAAAGAATCGAATCGAACGGAGCAACGAAACTCAAACGGTGAAAGAAACAAGATCCATTTACTAATCTGTACTAAAGTCAAATTTTACAGTACCAAAATCTTGTTTAAGTTGGTTAAACAGAAAGAGGGTCTCGAGACGAAGATCTAGGCGCTTGAATCGTCTGATTCTGATAAACGAGCGAAAAGATAAACTGAAACGAAAATCCGATCAGAAATCGCGATCGAGAATAATCGCGGAAAATCCGAGAAAAAGAAAACTGACGAACAGACTAACGAACGAGCGTTCGTTGTCTGTAACAAACGAGCGACCACCGTTCGTTAAAACGAACATACGGACGAACGTCCGCTAAATAGAAGAACCGGAAAAAAAACCGGCGAACCGATCTAAAAAAAGAACTATGGTTTTTTTTAAAAACTGAATCGGTTTTCTAGAGAAAACCGGCGGCGGAGGCAACCTCGTCGGATCCGGCAAGGCGCCGGGCTCCGGCGGGCTGGGGCTGCGGGCTTGCGGGCGGGGAGGCGGGGCGGCCTTGGCAAGGCGGGCGTGGCGGCGGCTGCTTGGCGGCGGGCGGCCTGCTCGGGAGGCGGGAGGCTGCGGCGGCGGGTTTGGTGGTGGTGGCGGGGCTCGGGCGGCATATAAAGGAGGGGAGGTGGCTTGGAGGAGGGGCAAGGCGGCGGAGGAGGAGACTGCTCGGACTCCTGTTCGAGTCGGTGGCGGCAATGTGGCGTCGGCAGCAGAGACGGCGGCTTGAGGGAAGATGGCCCGGCCCGGCTGGGTTTCGGCCTAGTCGGCGCCCGAAGTTTTTTCTAAACAATTCCGCCGAACAGTAAATAAATCCTAGAAAATAAAATAAAAATCTAAAAATGGCAAAACAAATTTTTACCGTCTAAATAAAATATTTAAAATGAGATGAACATTATCTTGGCCCTAAAATGCAATTTTGAAATTGTAAAATTTTTTCTAATGCAAATAAAATCCAAATAAAATCAAATACTTGATTTTAATATTTTTCCTCCAACATTTCAATTATTTTGGAGAAGTCATATTATCTCCTCTCATATTTTTTTAATATGAAATATTTTTCGGAGAGAAAAATAATTAAAACCAAAATCCTTGTTCCAATATTTGATAAAAATCAAATATGAAAATTCGGGAAATCTCCAACTCTCTCCGAGGGTCCTTGAGTTGCTTAGGATTTTTGAGGATCGCGAAACAAAATGCAATAATATATGATATGCATGAATGATCTATGTATAACATTCCAAATTGAAAATTTGGGATGTTACATAGGCCGAGGAAAATGAAGAATGCAAGTTTGGCTCCGGGGGTGGCAGTCCTGCGGTGTTGGTGTGGCGATCTTTGCAAGGTGAAGGAGGTGACGGGTTTTCAGATTGGTTGGGCATGAATTTTTTCATGTGCGCCAACTATGAGGAAGATCCACCCGTAGCTATTTCAGAGTACGACAAGCATCCGGTATGCTATAACCATCACGAATAGATATTATATGTATTTTGATTGATTCTTTAATAACATTCTTCTTTCTTGTTGTAGTCTCCTCCGCCTCTGTGCATGTACTATCGTTGGATTGACACGGAGATGCCGGCTTGGGCAGTGACTAAGATTCGTGAAAGAAGTCGCCATGCGTGGAATAGTTTCTATGCGGAAGAGCGACGCGAGAAGGCGGAAGCTGAGGAGAAAGCAGAGCAAGAGAGAGAGTTAAAACAATATTATTCGGAGCAACACCGTTTTTTTCAGGATTTAGGAAAGAAAAACAGGGAAGAGGCTCGTCGCATGGAGGAGCAGAAATGACAGCGAAAGGAGGCTCGTGAGGCGGAGAGGCAGTGAAAGAAAGAAAGGGCTCGTGAGCCAAGGCAGCAGAAGAAGCTGGCGATGGAAAAGGAAAATATCCACGCTGGACTCAGTAGATTCCTATGGTAGTATTTTAAATTTTTCAATCATTTGTATCTTTATTTCAGCAGTTTAATGTAGCTTTATTTCAGTAGTTAAATGTAACTTTATTTCAATTCTACGATGTATCTTATTTTCAGTTGTACCGTGTCGTAATGGAAAAAAAATATAGTTTTAGAATAAAGTAGTGGCATTTTCTTTCCCTCCACTAATATCGAACATCGTGCAACAACTACGGAATGAAATTAAGATAGAACATAATACCCTACAATAAGAGAGTACAAACTAATAATGCAAGTACATCTAGATTAAACGGTAGAACTGGAATACAGCTTCAAAACTACATGAAGGCATCCTCGTCATCCTCCGTCGATGCAGAACTCTTGCCCTTCGAGGATGCAGAACTCTTACCCTTGGACGATGCAGAAATCTTGCCCTTCGAGGATGCAGTACTCTTGCCCTTAGACGATGCAGAACTCTTGCCCTTTGATGATGCGAGAACACGGAAGCGGCGGCATGAAGATATCATCTTCGTCCTCGCTCTCCTCGATCCATAAAATGGATGCTTTTCTGCAGTCCTTCTAGAAGTTTCACTCTTTGGCTCCACTACCTTCTTCCACCTTGCATTCAACCTAAGAAGTTCTTTACGTACCTCCTCGGAGGTCCTTTCGTGCCACCAGGACCTACGTAATTGGTGAGCCAACTCATTCATTATGGTGTCACTACCGGTGAGTTTGTCCCATGGAACTATCCTATTGTGCATCCTGAAGTCGGTAGCTAGCCTCAGAAGAGTGCTGCTCATCCCAGGGTGAAAACTACGATCGAAAGGATAATGGGACATCTCGACTACACTACACTCGAATGCTTATCCACCTCCGTCTGAAGGGGGTTTTATAGGTAGAGAGGAGAAAATGGCGGGAAAGAACGACAGCGGTATGGCGGGAAAGGGTTGGTGGGAACATATGGCGGGAAGGGGTTGGCGGGAAACGGGTGGCAGGAAGATATGGTGGGAAGGGGTTGGCGGGAAACGGGTGGCGGGAACATATGGAGGGAAAGCGTTGGCGGGAAAATATTGAGGGGAAAGGGTTGCCTGAAAATATATTTTTTCAATATCTAAGATGGGCAATGTCTGAGATGTCTTTTTCGCGTCTCCTCATTTGCGAAGCTAGATAAAATAAGAAAATTATCACGAAGCCAGACGAGTGGGATGCCCCGAGGGTTACCAGAACGTTGTGATTCTGGCATTTCCATCCCAAGACAGCCTGCCATATCAAATGCCCAAGATGGAGACACTTGTGGAGAGACTAACGGCTCACCTCTAATTGGTAGAGCAGTGATCATAGAAACATCTTTCAGTGTAGGTGCAAGCTCCCCAAAACAAAAGTGAAAGGTATGGGTTTCAAGTCTCCACCGGTCAACGAGGGATGTCAAAAGGGATGGGTCCGAACGTACTTGGTCGTCGCATGATGTGAGCCTAGCAAAACCTTATAGTCCATAAGTGTCAAGGTGAGCAAGGAAAAAATTGTGTATTGGCCATGTTTTCTTTATGGTTCGAAGTCTGAAAGGCCGATAATCATGCTTAGTATTTGGGTTCAAAAATAGGTGGCAACGGAGGCCGGCGTCATGGGCCCCTGCAAAAGCACTGGCACTTCACCCATAACCTGCACACAAATGTACAAATATAAATTACAAGGAAGACACAAATACAAATGCAAATCAAAATTAATTTAAAAAATACAAAGAGATACGATTTACATTAATTATCTGAAGTTAAAATCATGAGTACAATAATACAAAGAGATTCAATTTAAATTTAATATAAGTACACATAACAAGTAGAAATATAAATAGGCATAGCAAGTACATATATATCAACATCATGCGTTGTTGTTGGCTCGATACGGGCAGTCTCTGCGTGAATGTCCAGGACACCTGCAAACAAGGCATTGCCTTGGTTCTCCCATCTGGCTATGGTCCATGTCATTGCGATGACGCATAGACTGACGTCGTCCCTTTGCGGTTCTCATCAAGTCGGCGTTCGGAACCCATTTCGGCTAATCTGGCCACAACATTTTGTAGTTCATATCAATGCCCCAAGCCCAGAACTCACCATTCCAAGTGTTGTACATATTGTACATGTTGAAGTACGGCGATATGTATGGCTCGACGCTGATTTTTTGACCAGCAGCCGCCCGGAGCACATGACAGCAAGGGTAGCCCTCAAGCTTGGGCTTGTTACAAGTGCACCCACAGGAGGTTGAGCCAAGGGTGGCAACTTGCTTTTTTGATCCTCTTTGGTGACCCTTAACGTACTTGGCTCGCACATTGACCTCCCACTTATTCCTAAGTGCGTCCACTTTCCTGCAGCCATGACTTTTGTACTTCTTTGCTTTCTCGTCCAGATGTCTTTGCATCTTCTCGGACCATGGCTTGTTCAATTCAACTTATGCTTTGGCGACGGTGACCCTGTCTGCAAAGTATGACAGGGTCCGGTTCCAAGTTTCTTCAATTAGGGATGTGATAGGCAGTGCTCGCACAACTTTAAGAACACCATTGCACACCTCTGACATGTTGCTGGTCATTATTCCATACCGAGCGCCGGTGTCGTGAGCCTGCGCCCACTTGTCCAAATGAGGGCAATTCTCGCCGATCCACTGGCTCAAATTTATGGGCGTCCTACGACCCCTCCGGTCTTCTCTCTGCGGCAAGGCCGCGTGGTCGATCTCACCATTGATACCTTCTCAGATTGCATTCATTTTGGCTTCAGTTTTTTGCATGCACATCCTCTTGAATAACTTGAACCAATCCTTGTTTTTGAATTTGGAGTAAAAGTTTGCTGCCAAATGCCTCATGCACCACCTTCCCTCTAGATCGGCCAGCCCCACTCTTCTTCCGACGCCTTAATTATTTCAAGAGCGCTTAATAATCCAGCGTTGCGATCAGAGATGATGCAAACACCTTTACACTCTTTCACGACACCCATCTTCACGCAGCTCAGGAACCACAACCAGCTACCTTTGTTCTCGCTCTCGACCAATGCATACGCAATAGGAAGAAGCTGATTATTTGCATCCGCTGCAATCGCCACCAATAGTGTGCCCTTGTACTTTCCAAAGGAGAAAGGTACCATCAACTCGATAATACCGGACAGCGCCGAAGGCTTGTATAGTCTGGGCGAAACAGAATAAGCGGTCCAGGATTAGCTCACCCGGGTTCATTGGGTTTGGACGTTCTCTCCGCCAAACTTGAGTCCCCCTATTAGCACTTGCTATTTGATGAAGCATTCTAGGGGCATAAGAATAGGCCTCCTCATAGGTACCATACAAGTTCTTGAATATATTTTCCTTCGCATGCCTAGCCTTGCTGTAGCTAACAGGGAAGCCAATTAGATCCTCTGCATCTTTTTGCAGAGCCCTAACACTAATGTTGAGACTTCCCTGCACAATTGTTTCCATCATCTGTGCCATATATTTTGCTGTCACATTGCAGTGATTTGAAAGAGTCCCAGTTTGCTCCCAGGTACGCTCCACTATTTTTGTGCTATGCCATGACTGACATACCCCAGGCTTTAGTCTAGCGAGAACTCTTCCACGGCAACCCTTCGCGGTGTGGATGCATATGACCTTCAACTCTTTTTTATCGCATCGCTTCACTCTATCTTTGGCGGTGGATGCCGATTGCATAGCTACCCATTGCACGGTAAGCAGACTTCTTGTCCGGGAAAACTTGCCCAACCTCCGTGCTCCCGCTCCTAGGCCAGAAGCAGAGTGAAATTCGTTGGTGATGCTCATATCCTGTAAAAACCCAGGTTGCAGTACCGCCGCGACCGCCCTCTGAGGAGGAACATCTTCTTCTTCGCTTGACTCCGAAGACGCAGAAGAATGATCATCATCATCTAGCGCAATCCCTCCACGTGTTCGCTCGTGTCAACGGCCGCAGACCAATATCCTGTGTCATACACAGGCTGGCCGCCCGTCGGTTCCGATGGGCCGACGCTAGGGGCTGATGTGATGGCCAACTCGACCTCACCACCCCTCGCCATCGCATCCGGCAACATCGGACTGAAATGAACTCCACATACACCATCGGCTGACCATACATTGAGTTCTTGGGATTGCTTGCAAACCTCATGTACGACCCCCACGACCGATCACCTGTGACAGGCCGCAAACCCCAACGGGCAACTGTCCCATCATTTCCTCCGTCAATGACGAAGGCCTCCATTGTCATTTTTCCCCTGCATCCCTGGGCCAAACACCGCTCGGATGGACCTTCTAACTGCTGCGTAACCCACATTGACCATGTCTCTCACTACAACTATAGTCGACTCGCACAAGGACATATCCACCCCGAATGGACCATCGCGTAAGACGTTCCCATAGTACACTACTAAATTTTCCATAGTACCTAACCAACATACATGTTTACATTTCAAACAATTAGTAACAGAACATTTTGTAGTAGTACTATGACAACATTTACATATCATACGACTAAAATAATAATCGTATTTTCGTTACAAATATTCGGTTTGTTTCTAGAATCATTTGTTTAGACTTTCCGGGGTTGTTTGGTTAAAAGGTATTTAGAGATCTAATTTTTCTAAAACTCGTCTACTAGCGTCACAAACTAAAACTTTGTTTGCTTTTCTCTAACTACCCCTAAAATATCCTAAACTGGTTCTCGTAACATGCAAAAACTGAGCTTTTGGAAAAACGACTAAACTCCAACTTTATATTTTTTTTCATATCATACGATAACAATCATTCATTTACAAATAATAATATTTGCAGGGGCATGCACATTATTCACAACAGGACATCAATATAAAAATATTAACAAAATTGCGGTGTCATTTTATACCTTAGCTCCAATATGGATGTGCTTGCGAATGCAATTAAGAGTCCAAACAGTTCGAATAAATATCCGTCACCAGTACTATATGAACAGAGTCAACCTATTATCACATGAACATCAATATTACACATGGATTTTTCTTTCTGCTATCA
The DNA here is from genome assembly GCA_021605145.1 of Aegilops bicornis. NCBI lineage: Eukaryota > Viridiplantae > Streptophyta > Magnoliopsida > Poales > Poaceae > Aegilops > Aegilops bicornis. Next base: position 299,271,525 of record CM038669.1, read on the forward strand.
AAAGTATGAAAATAACACTTGCATGTATGTGGTCATCACCTCAAAAGGGACAACGAAGATGGAAACACAATTTCTTCAATCACGTCATCTCCTCCTTGTTTGCTACTAAGATGAATTATTTTACCTAATTACATACATCATCAAGTATATTAGCATATAATCGTAACATATAAAATTTAGATTATTGCGACATAACAAAGTAGACCTACGGCCTCCTAACTATAGACTTATTAATAAACATACCACATGCAATGAACAATTACAGTACAAGTTTTTCTTAATTACCGTATTAAGATTTCTCGCATGTCAATACTAATGGACGCACCTAACATTGATACAACATCTTCAACCTACTCTTCTAACAAAAATATTATAAATGCTACATCTGTCGTTTGAAATTATTTCTAACCTCTAAGCACTAACATTGCATAGATAATGATGAGCTAAAAGACTAACTAATTACCACCTTGCATGCACAAAAAAATCAATTTATTGCAAAGCTCATACCTTGATCTTCAACTTCGTAGTTCACTTCGCTAGGAAAATCGTACTCCTGAAGCTCTAAATGACTCCAAAAAGTGATGAAATAATGCCTAACAAAACAGAGAACACATAGTTATGAACTAAACAAAAAGAGTAAAAACATCATGTACATGGAAATTTACATGACATGGCAAATTAAATTTGAAAGGTCCGGCAAATTAGTTTCCTGGGCATTAGCAAGTTTCATATATACACATCAGAATACATACAATATACGTATTATTTGAATCGCTGGCTATGCGGTGGATTTATTACAAAAAGGATGGCAAGTTTGCATGTTTTTAGTGAATCAAGGTGGGTGCAAAACATTAATTTCTTTTAAGGCCTATTTTTTGTGGTGCCAAAGCTGGCCCTTTTTTTAATAAATTTGCCATGATCTAGGTAATCATTTTCTCTAGTAAAGTTGCAATCGGGCCGCTCCTGTTTGTTTATAATTAGAGCATGCCATTTTTGTTTTTCGCAGATACCATGGGACACTTTTTGGATATACCCTTGTAAATATATAAATTAGAGGATGGCAGTTTTATAATGTATAGCATGAAAATTTATAAATTAGAGCATGGCATTTTTTATTTTATGTTTCTCTACTTTCTTTTTGTATTACAAAAGATATATATTCTGTTCATGGCAATTTCTTTTTTGCAAAAAACAGTTAACTGAGCACCCCAGTTCAAGAGAGGAACTTTGGCTCGCCTCCTCTAATGAACAAATCGTTGGCTCGGGGGACCTCTCGGAGGCATGGGCAGAGCTACAAGAGGACATGGATGCACAGAATGTACACCCATTAATTTTGATACGAAGGCATAAACTAGATAGATAAAATATATATAAATTGGAAGTAGTTCAGAATTTCATAAAAATTTAAACTCTGTACACCCATTTTGTAAAATCTAGCTCCGCCACTGCTCGGAGGGACCTCTAGATCTGACGGCGGATATTGCAGTCCTACTTACTATACACTTCAGAGGGAGGCGATATATAGGAGTAGTTCATCGTCTCTGCACCCCTGGGTTATGTGAAATCAGACAGTACAAGGGTCCAATGCTCCAACCGCCAACAACCAGCCGCTTCCGAAGTCTGAAGCCTGGCTCCTCTGTCCCACCGCCTCTGCGCAGAAGGCCACTGCTCCCTCTTCTGTGGACGTGCCCTTGAAAGTCCTCGCATGGCGCTGCCGTCGCCATCGGCGAGTTTAACATGCCCTTGGCCTGTCGTCCCATTGATTCGGCCAGCGACAAGCCACAGGGCACTCAATTATAGCTGGCCCGACGGGGTTCAGCTAGCCGCTGGTTCGCTCGGCACGACGACGGCGACGTCCCAGTCCAAATTCATGGCCGCAGGCGAGCACACGATGCAACACTGTGTTTCAAACCGACCCGACGGCCTAAATCGCACAGATGTACGTAGTAAAAAGAAAAATAGAACAACCTGGCTAAGAGCTAGCCATGCATGCATGCACGCAAGGATGCTGCACCCACAACGGAGGTTCGTGCAGAGTACTTTATGTGCCGTCCATGCATCGGGTGACTGTGGATGCATGTCAGGTGGGCTAAGAGCATGGTTAATACTACCTCCGTTCTTAAATAATTGTCTTTCTAGCCATCTCAAATGAACTATAACATACGAATGTATATAGACATGTTTTAGAGTGTAGATTCACTCATTTTGCTCCGTATGTAGTCAATTGTTGAATTCTCTAGAAAGACAATTATTTAGGAATGGAGGGAGTACTCCCTCCGTCCGGAAATACTTGTCATCAAAATGAATAAAAGGGAATGTATCTAGATGTATTTTAGTTCTAGATACATCCCTTTTTATTTATTTTGATGACAAATATTTTCGGACGGAGGGAGTAGTAGAGCGTGCCATGTTAGCATTAATTACTCGCAATAGTACTGATGACATAACTGGCTATAATGTTACAACTTTTTTCGCTTGGGTGCTTGGATCCAAGGGACTTATTTTAGTCTGACTAAAAATAGTCTAAGAGGCTAAAGGTCCAAGCACCCCTGATTGAAGAGGGGCTAAAACTAGTCTTGAGACTAAATTTTTTTAGTCAGAGATACCCCTCCTAAAATATGAATTAGTCCTCTCTCCTTATTTAACTTATCTCCTTTAACACAGGTGAGTTCTGGATTGAAGGATAATAAATGTTCATTAACTTAATTTTAGTCTCTTTAGTATTTGGATCCAAACATGAATGAGGCTAGCAAGTTTTAGTCCCACTACTTTTAGTCATGAGACTAAAATGTATCCAAACACCCTCTCATTTTACTTAGGAACATGCGTAGGGGCGGGCTCTTGCATAGCCCACTACTTCACTCTTTTCATATTGCTCTTCTTCATATAGGCAAAAATGTCATGTAAATAGATTTATAGTCCATGTATTTACTCTAAGAGCATCTCAATAGCTTGTATCCTAACTTGTCCGAAATTTGCACGGCACGGGTGCCCGCCCTTCCCGGCCATCTGATTGCCTTGCAATCCATAAAGTAGTCTGACCCTGCACGAGGGAGCACTAAATTTTAAATTTTAATCTTTAATATTTATGATTTCGCATCTACTACTTGTGGTTTTCTCAGTCACTCGTATCAAGTTTTAGAGTTAAAACTTTAAGTGATTTTTTTACAGAAGTTGTGATTTTGTCGGTTCGCTCATACTAAGTTTTAAAGGTTGAAACTTAACATAATATTTTAAAACTTCTCAAAATGTATTCAAATGGATCTTATTTGAAAACTCTTGTCACAAATTATATGAAAACAGAATCTAATATGCACTTTTGTTCAAAAGATATAAAAAATTGAAAATCGAAAGCAAAAAAAGAAAAGGCACACGCGAGGGACCCGATGCTCCTGCACCTGCGTGCCACAAATTATATCCCGCTAACTTGTTGGTAAAATTGTTCACGTGATCAAGAAATAAGTTATCATATAACCATTTTAATAGTGTATCAAATGTGTCTAATAGGAAATGAGAGAATTAAAAAGATTGATCTCTGTCTCTTTGCACTTATGTGATTGTGTGATGGTTGTTGATTCATGACAGGCTCATTTGTTTTAGTGCTCATTTATTGTATGTTCTCATCATATATTATGTCCAATCAAACCAAATAGTTGTCCGTTATACATAATTACCAGGTTTTGCACTATTCCTTTTGAGTATTGCACATTTAGTATTTCATTTGATTTTTATTAGTATTCTTTTGTTTTCTTGTGTCTACATGCGTTTTGGATCAACCTAGACCAAAGCACGATGAAAGGACCAAGAACGGGTCCAATACTGAGGACTTACAGTACCAGACTTAGGCGTTTCAGAGGGTGGAAAAGGTTGTTTTTATGTGCCCCAAATCAAGATCTAAGACCAGAAATGGATCGGTGTTGCTCTCATGAATCCAACGAGCCCAAAAACGTCAAAATCGGAGTCTGTAATAAGAAATAACGACCAAAATACCAGAGGAGGACAAAATGAAAGACGTCATTCCATTCGATCGTGCACGGTCGTATGGACGCTCGTATGAGGTGATTTTGGCTCTGAAAGTTGCCCTTTCAGAAGGGATTCTTCATCGATTTCATCCCCGTTTGTTCCCATGAGAACCTCGACAATACGGAATGGTTTGGGAGAGGATAAGGCTCATCTTAAGACCTTGGATGCATCCCATCAATGGAGGAGACCGAGGAGGTGTCATATATATGCACCTCCAACCCTAGCCACTTCCATCTCATCTCATTCATCAACAACACATCCAAGTTCATCTTCATTGCTGCTCCATCCACCACCATGGAAGAGGGACAAGATCAAGAGAAGAAGAGGAGGCTCCACCACCGCGAGTATTGACCTTCGTGCCATCTCCACCACGCCGGCACCTACACCATTCCTGCCTTCGTTGTCACCATCGCCGACGCTGCCATCATTATCATCATCATCACCACTGCACCGTCGTCTCCACCAACACCACCACGCCTTCTCCCTTCGCCGGCTTGATGCCGTCTTGTAACTTGACCCTAACTTCTATGTCGTTCGTCTTTATGTTTGAGTAGTTGTACTAGTTCTTGGGGATATGGATGAACTCTTTATGTGATCAATAATCCTCTTGTTCATGTTTGAGTTAGTACCCTTCACGAGTGTTGAGAGGAGGTTTCGCTCGCATTACCGCCCTGATTGTCCATGAAGCGCTAGTATCTTTGTAGGGGTTAGAATGTTGAGGTAATTTGAGGTGATAGTAAAATCCTCAAGTCTGAGTTGTTGCAATTGATAGGGGAGTACAGGTAAACCTAAATCTGGCTCTACCACAGGGAAACCCTTCATTAATTGTATGTAATAACTAACACGGGGAATCTACAGTTGGCGGCATATGTGGCATAAAGCCTACGTGAGAATAGGACATGTTACATCAGGGAACAACCCACTTATCCGCTTGAAGAGCGGCTAAGAGATATAAGTACATACTAGCAGTAATGATTCTGAAACCCTCGAGAACGCTTTACTACTCAAGTGTCATCCTTACTAATTTAGTGTTATTTAATTATTATTTTTACCTTCTAGTCCATATATAGTAAATACTCTTTTTTTTTTGCCTAGAACCGGATATAGTAGACTACTTTCAAACTTCGGTTTAGGTGCGTATGTAACTGCGTTAAGTGACAACGTAGTTGAGGGGTTTGTGGTGCCTTCCTTTTCGCTCCCTATAGGTTCGACACTTACTTATCATGAAAGTGCTATAACAGCCTTGTACACTTGCAGGTGATCACGTACTGGCACACAATGTATATTTTCCTGGCCTTGACCAGATACTCATCGCCGAACATCCACACATCCGAGAGAGGAACAGACAGGGCAATCAAGCAGCACGCTTAATAGAAAGCCCGGCCATAAACTCCACATCAAACGACACTGAAGTAAGCCACTTACACCTGGAATCACACGAGCAGAAGGAAACCAAGGGAACCGACCAAACAGATCCCGCACTGGGAGAGAGCTAGATCAGCAAGCACAGACGACGGGTCGTGGCTAACCATCGAGAGAAGCTTAGCCAACCCAAAGGGAAAAAATAATAAAGCACGTGTGGCACACACACACAAGCAGAATAAGAAAACCGACCAAGCCACGGTGCCAAGAGTCGAGCAGACGCTCTAAAACATGTCAACTGGGTAGGGGCCACGACAACGGCATCCCGACCCGAACTCAAGCAACTGATTGGGCAACCAAGGTATCGTCGCTGACAATGTACGGAAAGACAAGCCGGCCAGACCCCATGGCATCCAAAATAGAGATAGATATTCGAAACCACACCATCCGGCCAGGGCGGGCGGCATCCAAAAGGAGGAGATACATGAAGGAAATATGCCTTGGAGGCAATAATAAAGTTGTTATTTTGTATTTCCTTATATCATGATAAATGTTTGTTATTCATGCTAGAATTGTATTAACCGGAAACTTGATACATGTGTGAATACATAGACAAAACAAAGTGTCCCTAGTATGCCTCTACTTGACTAGCTCGTTAATCAAAGATGGTTAAGTTTTCTAATCATAGACATGTGTTGTCATTTGATGAAAGGGATCACATCATTAGGAGAATGATGTGATGGACAACCCATCCTTTAGCTTAGCATAATGATCGTTAAGTTTTATTGCTATTGCTTTCTTCATGACTTATACATATTCCTTTGACTATGAGATTATGCAACTCCCGAATACCAGAGGGACACCTTGTGTGATATCAAATGTCACAACGTAACTGGGTGATTATAAAGATGCTCTACATGTGTCTTCGAAGGTGTTTGTTGGGTTGGCATAGATCGAGATTAGGATTTGTCACTCCGAGTATTGGAGAGGTATCTCTGGGCCCTCTCGGTAATGCACATCACTATAAGCCTTGCAAGGAATGTGACTAATGAGTTAGTTGCGGGACGATGCATTACGAACAAGTAAAGAGACTTGCTGGTAACGAGATTGAACTAGGTATAAGGATACCGACGATCGTATCTCGGGCAAGTAACATACCAATGACAAAGGGAATGACATATGTTGTCATTACGGTTTGACCAATAAAGATCTTCGTAGAATATGTCGAAACCAATATGAGCATCTAGGTTTCGCTATTGGTTATTGACCGGAGATGTGTCTCGGTCATGTCTACATAGTTCTCGAACCCGTAGGGACCACATGCTTAGCGTTCGATGACAATTTGTATTATGAGTTATGTGTTTTGGTGACCGAAGTTTGTTAGGAATCCCGGATGAGATCACGGACATGACGAGGAGTCTCGAAATGGTCGAGAGGTAAAGATTGATATATTGGAAGGTAGTATTCAGACACCGGAAGGGTTCCGGTGTGTATCGGGTACATACCGGAGTACCGGAGGGGTTACCGGAACCCCCCGAGGAAAGATATGGGTGATACGTCTCCAACGTATCTATAATTTTTGATTGCTCCATGCTATATTATCTACTGTTTTGGACCATATTGGGCTTTATTTTCCACTTAAATATTATTTTTGGGACTAACCTATTAACCGGAGGCCCAGCCCAGAATGCTATTTTTTGCCTATTTCAGAGTTTCGAAGAAACGGAATATCAAACTGAGTCCAAACGGAATGAAACCTTCGGGAACGTGATTTTCTCACCGAATATGACCCAGGAGACTTGGACCCTACGTCAAGAAAGAAAGGAGGTGGGCACGAGGTGAGGCGCGCCACCCCCTGTAGCGCCCTCCACCCTTGTGGGCCCCACCTTGCTCCACCGACGTACTTCTTCCTCCTATATATACCTACGTACCCCCAAACGATTAGATATGGAGCCAAAAACCTAATTCCACTGCCGCAACCTTCTGTACCCACGAGATCCCATCTTGGGACCTGTTCGGAGCTTCGCCGGAGGGGGCATCCATCACGGAGGGCTTCTACATCAACACCATAGCCTCTCCGATGAAGTGTGAGTAGTTTACATCAGACCTTCGGGTCCATAGTTAGTAGCTAGATGGGTTCTTCTCTCTTTTTGGATCTCGATACAATGTTCTCCCCCTCTCTCGTGGAGATCTATTCGATGTAATCTTCTTTTTGCGATGTGTTTGTTGAGACCGATGAATTGTGGGTTTATGATCGAGATTATCTATGAACAATATTTGAATCTTCTCTGAATTCTTTTATGTATGATTGGTTATCTTTGCAAGTCTCTTCGAATTATCAGTTTGGTTTGGCCTACTAGATTGGTTCTTCTTGCAATGGGAGAAGTGCTTAGCTTTGGGTTCAATCTTGCGGTGTCCTTTCCCAAAGGATGTGAGGGGCAGCAAGGCACGTATTGTATTCTTTCCATCGAGGATAACAAGATGGTTTTTTATCATATTGCATGAATTTATCCCTCTACATCATGTCATCTTGCTTAAGGCGTTACTCGCTTTTCTTGAACTTAACACTCTAGATGCATGCTGGATAGCGGTCGATGAGTGGAGTAATAGTAGTAGATGCAGGCAGAGTCGGTCTACTTGTCTCGGACGTGATGCCTATATACATGATCATACCTAGATACTCTCATAACTATGCTCAATTATGTCAATTGCTCAACAAGAATTGCTCACCCACCGTAAAATACTTATGCTCTTGAGAGAAGCCACTAGTAAAATCTATGGCCACCGGGTCTATCTTCATCATATTAATCTTCCTACGCTTTATTATTGCCTTTGCTTTTTTACTTTTCTTTTATTTTACTTTGCATCTATATACCAAAAATACCAAAAAATTATCTACCAGATCTCACTCTCGTAAGTGACCGTGAAAGGATTGACAACCCCTTATCGCGTTGGTTGCGAGGAGTTATTTGTTTTGTATAGGTACGAGGGACTCGCGCGTAGCCTCCTACTGGATTGATACCTTGGTTCTCAAAAACTGAGGAAAATACTTACGCTACTTTGCTGCATCATCCTTTCCTCTTCAAGGAAATCCAACGCAGTGCTCAAGAGGTAGCAAGAAGAATTTTTGGCGCCGTTGCCTGGGAGTCTACGCAAAAGTCAACATACCAAGTACCCATCACAATCCCTTATCTTCCGCATTACATTATTTGTCATTTTCCTCTCCCCCACTTCACCCTTGCCGTTTTATTCGCCCTTTTTCCATTCGTCTTTTCGTTTGCCTTGATGTCTTACTTGGCTCGTTTGCTCGTTTGGTTGAATTAGTTGAGTATTTATTCCTAAACAGAGAAGCTAAGATCTACGGATCCTCATCCGCTTGCCAATCTTTTTAAGAGATCCAATTATGACGAACTAATTCCTAGTGATTTGGGTGCACTAGATTATCTTTATAAGGTTTTTCCTGAAATCGGTAAATCTGAAAATTGTGATGAAGTGCTTTATGAAGTGATTCACGATAGATCTTTGAATAAATAGCATGATTGCAATGATTTTATTATAAATTATATTGATGTAAATTATGCTAATAATATGCAAAACCCTAAGCTTGGGGATGCTAGTTTTGCTATGTTCAATAGTCAAGATTGGGGAGATTCTTCTTATGATCTTGAAAATTTATTTAAGCCCCATGATGAATATAAGATTGATAATAGTGTTTTCGATAATATTGAAAGTGGGTTTGGAAGAGTGTCAACTTTAGATCCCACATATTTGGATAACATTCAATCTTATGAAATTTTTGGTAAAAGTGGGTTTGGAGAGGTCATGACTTTAGTTAATGTTAATCCCACTATCTTGGAAGAGTGTCAACTTTGCATGCATGTGGATCATGTTGAGAATATGTTTTGTGATAGCTATATTTTTTATTTTTCTTACGATCCGACATGTAATTATTATGAGAGAGGAAAATATGGTTGTAGAAATTTTCATGTTACTAAATTACCTCTCTTTATGATGAGATTGCTATTGTTTCTTCCCGCTTCCTTGCATATGCTAGTTTTTGCTTGCCTTGATAATTTGCTTGCCTATAAGATGCCTATGCATAGGAAGTATGTTAGACTTAGATGTGTTTGACACGTGTTTTATGACGCTCTCTTTGTGCTTCAATTCTTGTCTTTCTTGTGAGCATCATTGAAATCTCAATGCCTAGCTAAAAAGCCTTTAATGAAAAGCGCTTGTTGGGAGACAACCCAATATTTATCCTTGATGTTTAGAAATAAATCTTTGATCTAGCCTCTGGTTAGATGTGTTTTTATGTTTTAATTAGTGTTTGTACCAAGTTAAACCTATAGGATCTTCTTGGATGATAGTTATTTGATCTTGCTGTAATTTTCAGAAACTTTCTGTTCACGAAAACAATTGTTAAAAATCACCAGAACGTGATAAAATAATGATTCCAATTGCTGCTGATCAATAAACAAATTTCCTAGGTCGTCTTATTTTGGCTGAAGTTTTGGAGTTCCAGAAGTTTGCGTTAGTTACAGATTACTACAGACTGTTCTGTTTTTGACAGATTCTGTTTTTCGTGTGTTGTTTGCTTATTTTGTTGAATCTATGGCTAGTAAACTAGTTTATAAACCATAGAGAAGTTGGAATACAGTAGGTTTAACACCAATATAAATAAATAATGATTTCATTACAGTACCTTGAAGTGGTTTTTTGTTTTTTTTTCGCTAACGGAGCTCACGAGATTTCTGTTGAGTTTTGTGTTGTGAAGTTTTTAAGTTTTGGGTGAAATTTTTTGATGGATTATGGAACAAGGAGTGGCAAGAGCCTAAGATTGGGGATGCCCATGGCACCCGCAGGATAATCTAAGGACACCAAAAAGTCAAAGCTTGGGGATGCCCCGGAAGGCATCCCCTCTTTCATCTACTTCCATCGGTAACTTTACTTGGAGCTATATTTTTATTCACCACATGATATGTGTTTTGCTTGGAGCGTCTTGTATGATTTGAGTCTTTGCTTTTTAGTTTACCACAATCATCCTTAATGTACACACCTTTTGAGAGAGCCATACATGAATTGGAATTTGTTAGAATACTCTATGTGCTTCACTTATATCTTTTGAGCTATATAGTTTTGCTCTAGTGCTTCACTTATATCTTTTAGAGCACGGTGGTGGATTTGTTTTAAAGAAACTATTGATCTCTCATGCTTCACTTAGATTATTTTGAGTCTTAAATAGCATGGTAATTTGCTTAAACAATCCTAATTGCTTGGTATTCAAGATTTGTAAAACTTTCTTTTGAGTGCGTTGAATACTTAGAAAAGTTTGATGCTTGATAATTGTTTTGAGATATGAAGATGGTGATATTAGAGTCATGCTAGTTGAGTAGTTGTGAATTTGAGAAATACTTGTGTTAAAGTTTGTGATTCCCATAGCATGCACGTATGGTGAACCGTTATGTTCTGAAGTCGGAGCATGATTTATTTATTGATTGTCTTCCTTATGAGTGGCGGTCGGGGACGAGCAATGGTCTTTTCCTACCAATCTATCCCCCTATGAGCATGCACGTAATACTTTGCTTTGATAACTTGTAGATTTTTGCAATAAGTATATGAGTTCTTTATGACTAATGTTGAGTCCATGGATTATACACATTTTTCTTCCTCCCACCATTGCTAGCCTCTCTAATACCGCGCACTTTTCGCCGGTATCATACACCCACCATATACGTTCCTCAAAACAGCCACCATACCTACCTATCATAGCATTTCCATAGCCATTCCGAGATATATTACCATGCAACTTTCCACCGTGTCGTTTATTATGACACGCTCCATCATTGTCATATTGCTAGCATGATCATTTAGTTGACATTGTATTTGTGGCAAAGCCACCGTTCATAATTATTTCATACATGTCACTCTTTATTCATTGCATATCCTCGCATAATCACCGGAGGTATTCATATAGAGTCATATTTTGTTCTAAGTATCGAGTTGTAATTGTTGAGTTGTAAGAAAATAAAAGTGTGATGATCATCATTTTTAGAGCATTGTCCCAAGTGAGGAAAAGGATGATGGAGACTATGATTCCCCACAAGTCGGGATGAGACTCGGACGAAAAAAAGAGGCCATAAAAAAAGAGAAAAGGCCCAAATAAAAAAGATGAGAGAAAAAGAGAGAAGGGACAATGTTACTATCCTTTTACCACACTTGTGCTTCAAAGTAGCACCATGATCTTCATGATAGAGAGTCTCTCATTTTGTCACTTTCATATACTAGTCGGAATTTTTCATTATAAAACTTGGCTTGTATATTCCAATGATGGGCTTCCTCAAAATGCCCTAGGTCTTCTTAAGCAAGCGAGTTGGATGCACACCCACTTAGTTTCTTTTGTTGAGCTTTCATATACTTATAGCTCTAGTGCATCCATTGCATGGCAATCCCTACTCACTCACATTGATATCTATTGATGGGCATCTCCATAGCCCGTTGATACGCCTAGTTGATGTGAGACTATCTTCTCCCTTTTTGTCTTCTCCACAACCACCATTCTATTCCACATATAGTGCTATATCCATGGCTCACGCTCATGTATTGCGTGAAGATTGATTTTTTTTTTGAAAATGTCAAAAGTATGAAACAATTGCTTGGCTTGTCATCGGGGTTGTGCATAATTTAAATACTTTGTGTGGTGAAGATAGAGCATAGCCAGACTATATGATTTTGTAGGGATAACTTTCTTTGGCCATGTTATTTTGAGAAGACATAATTGCTTTCTTAGTATGCTTGAAGTATTATTATTTTTATGTCAATATTGAACTTTTGTCTTGAATCTTTCGGATCTGAATATTCATAACACAGTTAAGAAGAATTACATTGAAATTATGCCAAGTAGCACTCCACATCTAAAATTCTGTTTTTATCATTTACCTACTCGAGGACGAGCAGGAATTAAGCTTGGGGATGCCTGATACGTCTCCAACGTATCTATAATTTTTGATTGCTCCATGCTGTATTATCTACTATTTTGGACCATATTGGGCTTTATTTTCCACTTTTATATTATTTTTGGGACTAACCTATTAACCGGAGGCCCAGCCCAGAATTGTTGTTTTTGCATATTTCAGAGTTTCGAAGAAACGGAATATCAAACGGAGTCCAAACGAAATGAAACCTTCGGGAACGTGATTTTCTCACCGAATATGACCCAAGAGACTTGGACCCTACGTCAAGAAAGAAAGGAGGTGAGCACGATGTAGGGGGTGCGCCCTCCACCCTCGTGGGCCCCACCTTGCTCCACCGACGTACTTCTTCCTCCTATATATACCTACGTACCCCCAAACGATCAGATATGGAGCCGAAAACCTAATTCCACCGCCGCAATCTTCTGTACCCATGAGATCCCATCTTGGGGCCTGTTCCGGAGCTCCGTCGGAGGGGGCATCCATCACGGAGGGCTTCTACATCAACACCATACACTACAAAAAAAAGACACATCCGTGACATTTTGGGCCGAACGAATTTTTTTGTCATACATATGACACTTCTATGACGATAATTGTGACAAAACCCGGTATCATCATAGATGTGGTGGGCTCCTACTTCTATGACAAAAATCATGACAGAAATGGGCTTTTCGTCTGGCGGGCCGGAGACGCAGCTGCATGACATTCTTTGGGCCGTCCATGACGGAAAAAACCGTGGTAGAAGCGAGGGGAGGAAAATTTCGAGGAGTTCCGGTTACGGTGGGAGGTCGGGGCCGAGCAATGCGCTGCTTATCTCGTAGACACGCGGCGAGGCGTTGGCTCTAATCGAACCCGAAGCGAGGCGTTGGGCTCTAACTGAACCCGGCGGTTGTAATCGCAGGCTACGCTATCGAACCCGAGCGATCGGCGATGGTCGTTAATCGAACCCGATGGAGTGATTCTTCGCCATCGCCGCTAATCAAACCGATCGATTGATGAACAAAGGAGCGCTATGGGGGGGTGGATGAACGATGAGCGGTGTCGTTGCCTCTGGATGAACAGGACCCTATGATGTGGAGGGCTGGATGAGCGATGAAGACGGTGGAGGGTGGGCTGTGGAGGGGTGGTTGAACAGGACCCTGGTGTGGAGGGTGGATGAACAGTAGATGGTGGAGGGGTGCCCATGGAGGGGTGGTTGAACAAGATGGCCGGTGCAAGAGCGCAGCGGTGGAGGCCGGATGAACAGAGCCCGTGGAGGCCGGAGGAGGTCGACGGTAGCCCGTGGAGGCTGGAGGAGGTCGACGGTGGAGATGAACATGATTCTGTGGAGTCCTGCTTTTGCACGCCGCACTCCTCCCGATGAATAGGACCCCTGCTTTTGACCGTAGCGCTCCAACACAAGTCCGCTTTCATCCGCTTTTGCGGTACCCCACACCCATCCCGAACAACAGGGACCCCTGCTTCGACCGTAGGGAGGTCCATTTCCTCCGTTTTGCGGTACGCCACACCCCTCCCGATCAACAAGACCCCCGTTTCGACCATAGGAGGTCCATTTCCTCTGTTTTGCGGTACGCCACACCCTCCCGATCAACAGGACCCCGTTCCGAATGTAGGAGGTCCGTTTCCTCCATTGTGTGGTACGTCAGGCCTCGTTTCCATCGCATGTTTCGTCCAAGCCCTCCCGATGAACACGACCACGCATTCCGTTCTGACCCAGCCGGTTGGCTCCCCATGAACACGACGACGACGTTGTTTCTCCGTTCCGACCCAGCCATGTACGTATGCGCGAGTAGGCGTTCGAGACCCCGCCCGTATGTACACATACGTGGCCGTATTTTCTTTCTTGCACCCTGGCCGCTGTACGTACGTGTACATGCTACGTGCGCGCCTCTACATCAACACGTGCGCGCCTCTACTATGACACGTGCGTGCCTCTACATCAACCAGTATGTACGTACACGTTCCCGACCAAATGACAACGCTTACGACGCTTGACCGTGTGGGTCCCAACCGCTGTGCACTTCCTTGCCTGCGAAGATGTAGCTGGTGGGTCCCAGCAGTCAGAGGGGCGAATCATTTTTTTTTGCCCGGATGCACTTCCTTGCGTGCGAAGATGTAGTTGGTGGGTCCCAGCAGTCAGGGGGGTGAATCATTTTTTTTTCTGGACGCACTTCCTTGCGTGCGAAGATGTAGCTGGTGGGTCCCGACAGTCAGGGGGCAAATCATTTTTTTTTGCCCGGACACACTTCCTTGCTGCGAAGGTGCAGCTGGTGGGTCCCAACAGTCAGGGGGGAAACATATTTTTCGCGAAATACGGTGGCCCGTCCGGTGGGTCCCCGCTGTCAGGTGGAGGAATAATTATTTTCCGCCTAATAAGGAGGCACTTCCTTGCTGCGGCCGTGGACCCACTGTCGGCCTCTCCACATACACCCACGCCCGATGGAAGTTGTTCCTTGACCACGTTGACCACGCCACACCGAAAGCACCAGGGCGGTGGACGGCGGCAGGCCTAATAAGGGGACGACAGGAGCCGGGAAGACGCGGGCAAAGGAAGCCCGCGGAGAGGAGTACGAGGGTTCACTGGTTCGACTGCGGTGTGAGGCTGCCGTCGCCGCAGGGCCTTGCCAGCGGTGGGAATAGTAGGGGGTGGTGAGGCCTCCGCGGCAGCATATCCGGCCACGGGAAGCAGGAGCATGCGACACGACCGGCGCTGCTTTGGGCGGCTTGAGCAAGAAGACCAGAGGTTGAAGAAGCACTACAGCCGTTGGATGGACATCGTACGGTCACTGAGCTAGAATCGTTTATATTGACTAAGTTGACAAAGCCCTCCGTCCCCGTCAACTTAGTAGGCCCACAAGTCAGCCTCCCACAAAGGTGGGTCCCAGCTAGCAGGGGCTATTCATTTTTTTGTGCGTAATAAGGATGCACTTCCGGTGGGTCCGAAATGATGTTAGGGGAACGCTTTTTTAGCGAAATACGGTGGTTCACGGTGGGTCCCAGCTGTCAGGGGCAAACGTTTTTTTCGTGAAATACTGGTGGCCCGTCCGGTGGGTCCCTGCTGTCAGGTGGAGGTATAATTATTTTCCGCGTAATAAGGAGGCACTTCCTTGTGGCTGCCGTGGACCCAGCTGTCAGCCTCTTCACGTACAGTATTCTTCCGATGGAATTCGGTCGTTGACCACATTGACCATGCCACGCCGAGAGCACCACGGCAGTGGACGACGGCGAGGCCTAGGAAGGGGACGACGCGGAGCCGGGGAAGACACGGCAGTGGATGCCCACGCGGAGAGGAGTACGAGGGTTCACTGGTTCGGCTGCGATGTCATCGCCGCAGAATAAGAGGGGGTGTGGGTGAGTGGAGTGGAGGGATGACCTCTCCAGCGGTGGGAGTAGTATGGAGGCGGTGAGGCCTCCGCAGCAGCACAGCCGGCCATGGGAGCCAGGAGCAAGCGGCACGACCGGCGCTGCTTTGGGCGGCTGGAGCAAGAAGACCAGAGGTTGAAGAAGCACTACGGCCGTTGGATGGACATCGTACGGTCAGTCGAGCTAGAATCGTGCATATTGACTAATTTGACAAAGTCCTTCGTCCCCGTCAACTTAGTGGACATCGTATGGGGAGTATTCTTTTTTTGGGCGTAATAAGGAGGCACTTCCTTGCGTGCCTCAAGCAGGCGTATTCTTCTTCACTTCCTAAGAAGATATAGCTGGTGGGTCCGAGCTGTCAGCGGCGGTAACGTTTTTTTCGCAAAATACAGAGGCCCTTTCGGTGGGTCCCAGATGTCAGGTGGAGGAATCATTATTTTGCGCATAATAAGGAGGCATTTCCTTGCATGCGGCCGTGGACCCAGCTGTCAGCCTCTCCACGTACAGTCCACTTCATATGCACGTCGGTCGTTGACCATGTTGACCACGCCACGCCGAGAGCACTGTATGGTGGACGGCCGAGGCCTAGGAAGGGAACGACACGGAGGCGTGGGAAGACACGGCAGTTGTTTCCCACGCTGAGGCGAGTACGACTGCACGAGGGTTTATCGTCTGCCCGCTGTCACGGAGAATAACAGCAGTGTGGGACTGTGGGTGAGTAGAGGGATGGCTAGGCCCGCGATGGGAGTATGGTGGGGCGGTGAGGCTCACAAGGCAAGACAAACCCGGCAAGGGAGGAGGGAGCAGGCAGTCCACTGGCGCTTGTTTGAGCGGCTGCAGCAGGAAGAGCAGAGATTGAAGAAGCACGACGGCCGTTGATTGGACATCCAACAGTATACAGGCCATCTGTGGAAAGCCTCAAATATGTGGAAAAGAACATACAACCCATCTTCCATTATTTCAAATAGTTTACAGCCCATTTGCTAATTCTTACGGGTTTTTTTGGAGCCCATATTCTTTTTGTTAGCATTACAGCCCATATTGTGGCCACGGTTAAAAAATTATACGAAATTTTGCGTATGTCGGGTCTGAACTGTTTTTAATCCCGAAATTTCGAGTCACATTCTGACTGATTTTAAAAATAAATGTCTATCAATATAAAATCCAATAAATTGTCCATGCATAAAAATCAATGCAATTTAAAATCTTGAAATGACAAAAAGATATTTGAAACTAATTGTCGGTTTGATGTGTTTTAAAAATGTACAGCCCATTTCTCATTACTGATAGACCATTTTCTCGGCCAGCCGAATGAAACTCTCCTCGTCTTGAAAGATTTGCAGCCCAACAGGCCTGATAAAGCGACTTACTTGACAAATCACAAAAATACTGGCTAGCCATTTTCCGAAAGAAAAAAAACTACTGGGCTGGTCTGTGGTAAACATAAAAGGAAAGGCTGTCTAGACAGGCCAGAGTGTCCCGCATGATTGACACCCCTCGCCTGGCCTCAAAAACAAATTAGATAAATGCCACTACAATTATGGCGATTCATAAAATGCCACTGCAATTTCCAAACTTTGAAAATGCCATCGCAATTTTGCAAACTTTGAAAAACGCCAACGCAGTTTACAAACTTTGAAAACGCCACTCCAGATTTCTCGAAAATGCCACTAGAAATGGCATGAAATAGCATTTTCCAAAGTTTGGAAATTGCAAAGTGACATTTCTGAGGCATTTATCAAATTAACCCAAAACAAAAATAAATGGGCGAGCTGTCGGGTCCTCGGTGTCACCGCCACAGTAATTCTCTTGTTTATTGACTATGTTGACAATGGCATGGGACCCAGATGTCGAAATCCACTAGGAGGAGCCATTTTTATTGGCTTGAAATAAGGAGGCACTTGCTTATGCATCGCCATGACCTTGGCGGGTCCCTCGTCATCATCCTCTTCACGTACAATCATCTCCTGATTGTGTACGCTTCAACTTGCTAGGCCCACAAGTCAGCCTCTAAACCCGTGGAGGACAAATACAACCCATTTAAAAAAATAACAGCCCATTCCATACGCTCAAACGGAAAGTTCAACATTCAGAGCAAAGTAATGTGTCTGATCCACATATAGAGTAATCGAACTTCCACGCTGACAACCATCATAGCCAAGTTAACTATCTACTCCCACTAGACAAGTACTAACTTACTCTTAGCCACCTAGACGATGCCGCCGCCATCCGTGGTACACGCTTAAACGCCGCAAGACCGGCGTCTCGCGCCACCTCGACTTGCCAGAGAGGTGCGATAGGGCGCGTTGCTTTCGCTGCTGCTGGTTCTTTCCATGCCGGTGTGGTCCACCGAAGCTTCGGCTTCCAAGCGGGAAACCCACTTGACGAGCTGGTAGTAAAAATCAGCGTCGCGAACGCGTGCGTGCCCGATAGCCTCATTTATGGCCCAACTCATTTATGGTCCGTCAACAGGCCGAAAGGCACACAGGGCCGGGAATTGGCCCAACACTTAAATGGGTCGCTAAAAGGCCAAAACTCAGGTCCGACTACAATTGGCCCAACTGAGTTATGGGCCGTCAACAGTCGAAAGTGACACCGCCGTAAATTGGCCCAACACTTAAATGGACCGCTAAAAGGCCAAAACTCAGGTCCGACAACAAATGGCCCATCAGATTTATGGGCCGTCAACAGGCTGAAAGACACACCGGGCCGGAAATTAGCCCAACATTTAAATGGGTCGCGAAAAGGCCGAAAGATGTAAATCCAGAAAATTGGCCCATCCACTAAATGGGCCGTTAACAGGCCAAAATCTCATCGGGCCGATATTGAGCCCAAATATATAGCGGGCTGTTAACGGGCTCGTACTGACGATGGGCTGCAATGGTGTCAAATCTTTAACGGGCTGCCGACGGGCCGAATTGGCACATCTCGTATGGGCCGTGGGCTTAAATGGACCTGACACAAGTAGGCCTTATATGGGCTGGCCTGCTAATTTTTACTGGGCTGGCCTTTTCATAGGAATGGGCCTCTATTGGGCCGTGCCACGTGTCGACGTATCATAGGTGCCTTCCGTCCAATGAGTGGATGACATCTGTCCCAACGATGAGCCGACACGTGTTTCCTCCAGCCAATTATGATTTTACACGTGGAAAATCCCCATTGGTCGGGGTTGTTAACGGGTTATCGGATTCAAAACCCGACCCGATAGCTTAACGGCGCTGCTACGGTGGATGCCATGTGTCGGTCACCCTTGACGAAAGCACTTCGCGGACGCGCGATTTATCGTCATGGAAGTGGACACTTCGTGATGATAATTTTGGTAATGTCGTGGAACACTTCTACGACAAAGACATGTATGACTATCTTGATTCTCACATAAATTTGTCATGAATGTACATGTATGATAAAAACGCGACTCCATCGCGTGACAAACACGTATCATCACGGAAGTGTATTTTTTTTGTAGTGATAGCCTCTACGATGAAGTGTGAGTAGTTTACCTCAGACCTTCGGGTCCATAGTTAGTAGCTAGATGGCTTCTTCTCTCTTTTTGGATCTCAATACAATGTTCTCCCCCTCTCTCATGGAGATCTATTTGATGTAATCTTCTGTTTGCGGTGTGTTTGTTGAGACCGATGAATTGTGGGTTTATGTTCAAGATTATCTATGAATAATATTTGAATCTTCTCTGAATTCTTTTATGTATGATTGGTTATCTTTTGCAAGTCTCTTCGAATTATCAGTTTGGTTTGGCCTACTAGATTGGTTCTTCTTGCAATGGGAGAAGTGCTTAGCTTTGGGTTCAATCTTGCGGTGTCCTTTCCCAAAGGATGAGGGGCAGCAAGGCACGATTGTATTGTTGCCATCGAGGATAACAAGATGGGGGTTTTATCATATTACATGAATTTATCCCTCTACATCATGTCATCTTGCTTAAGGCGTTACTCCGTTTTCTTGAACTTAATACTCTAGATGCATGCTGGATAGCGGTCGATGAGTGGAGTAATAGTAGTAGATGCAGGCAGGAGTCAGTCTACTTGTCTCGGACGTGATGCCTATATACATGATCATACCTAGATACTCTCATAATTGTGCTCAATTTTGTCAATTGCTCAACAGTAATTCGTTCACCCATCGTAAAATACTTATGCTCTTGAGAGAAGCCACTAGTGAAATCTATGGCCCCGGGGTCTATCTTCATCATATTAATCTTCCTACGCTTTATTATTGCCTTTGCTTTATACTTTTATTTTATTTTACTTTGCATCTTTATACCAAAAATACCAAAAATATTATCTCTATCAGATCTCACTCTCGTAAGTGACCGTGAAGGGATTGACAACCCCTTATCGCGTTGGTTGTGAGGATTTATTTGTTTTGTGTAGGTACGAGGGACTCGCGCGTAGCCTCCTACTGGATTGATACCTTGGTTCTCAAAAACTGAGGGAAATACTTACGCTACTTTGTTGCATCATCCTTTCCTCTTCAAGGAAATCCAACGCAGTGCTCAAGAGGTAGCAATGGGCCATATGGGCCATAGGAGGGAGGCTAACCAGCCCACAAGGGGCTGGTGCGACCCCCACAAGGGAGGATGCCGAATTGGATTAGGGAAAGGTGCGCCACCCCCCTTTCCTTCTCCTACTCCCTCTCCTTTCCCCCTTTCCCCCTCCATGAGAAGGAAAAGAAGGGGGGCCGAATCCTACTAGGACTAGGAGTCCTAGTAGGACTCCCCCTTATGGCGTGCCTGAAGGAAATATGCCCTAGAGGCAATAATAAAGTTATTATTTATTTCCTTATATCATGATAAATGTTTATTATTCATGCTAGAATTGTATTAACCGGAAACATAATACATGTGTGAATACATAGACAAACAGATAGTCACTAGTAAGCCTCTACTAGACTAGCTCATTAATCAAAGATGGTTATGTTTCCTAACCATAGACATGTGTTGTCATTTGATTAATGGGATCACCTCATTAGAAGAATGATGTGATTGACATGACCCATTCCGTTAGCTTAGCACTTGATCGCTTAGTATATTGCTATTGCTTTCTTCATGACTTATACATGTTCCTATAACTATGAGATTATGCAACTCTGCCATCGGAGGAACACTTTGGTACTACCAAACGCCACAACGAATCGGGTGATTATAAAGGAGTACTACAGGTGTCTCCAAAGGTACTTGTTGGGTTGGCGATTTCGAGATTAGGTTTTGTCACTCCGATTGCCTGGAGAGGTATCTCTGGCCTTCTCGGTAATACACATCACATAAGCCTTGCAAGCATTACAACTAATGAGTTAGTTGTGAGATGATGTATTACGGAACGAGTAAAGAGACTTACTAAGAACGAGATTGAACTAGGTATTGGATACCACGATCGAATCTCGGGTAAGTAACATACCGATGACAAAGGGAACAACGATGTTGTTATGCGGTCCGACCGATAAAGATCTTCAGAGAAAATGTAGGAACCAATATGGGCATCCAGGTCCCGCTTATTGGTTATTGACCGAGACATGTCTCGGTCATGTCTACATTATTCTCGAACCGTAGGGTCCGCACGCTTAAGGTTTCGGCGATGCTTATATTATGAGTTTATGTATTTTGATGTACCAAGGTTGTTCGAGTCCGGATATGATCACGGACATGACGAGGAGTCTCGAAATGGTCGAGACATAAAGATTAATATATTGGACGGATATATTTGGACACCGGAAAGGTTCCGGAGAAGTTTGGAGCTCCGGAGGTTACCGAACCCCCGGGAGGTATATGGGCCTTATTGGGCCCATGTAGGAGGAAGGAGAAGGAACAAGGGAGGCGCGCCTCAAGCCCAATCCGATTGGGGAGGGGGCCGCCCCCTTCCTTTCTCCTTCCCCTCTTCCTATTCCTACTACTAGTACTACTTCCTAATACTAGTACTCCTTCCTTCCCTCCAAATAAGATAAGGAAAGAGAGGGAAACCTACTTGGAGTAGGTTTCCTCCCTATGGCGCGCCCCTTGAGGCCGGCCACCTCCTCCCTCCCTCCTTTATATACGGGGTAGGGGGGCACCCTAGGACACACAAGTTGATCCTTGAGATCGCTCCTTAGCCTGCGTGCGGTGCCCCTCCACCATATTCCACCTCGGTCAAATCATAGCAGTGCTTAGGCGAAGCCCTGCCGGTAGAACATCAAGATCGCCACCACACCGTCAGGTCGACGGAACTCCCTCTCCCCGAGCTTTGCTGGATCGGAGCCCGAGGAGCGCCATCGAGCTGAACGTGTGCCAAGAACTTCGAGGCGCCGAGTAACGGCGCTGGGATCGGCCGGATCGCGAGGAGAACGTCGACTACTTCCTCTACGCCAGGATCGACTCGGAGGCACCGGAGTAACGGCGCTTGGGATCGGCTGGATCGCGAGGAGAACGCATTTGACTACTTCCTCTATGTTGTGATCGCTTCCGCTTTGGTCTACGAGGGTACGAGACAATACTCTCCCCTCTCGCTGCTATGCATCACCATGATCTTGCGTGTGCGTAGGAATTTTTTGAAATTACTACGTTCCCCAACAAAGGCATCCGAGCCTGGTTTTATGCGTTGATGTCATATGCACGAGTAGAACACAAGTGAGTTGTGGGCGATACAAGTCATATCGCCTACCGGCATGTCATACTTTGGTTCAGCGGTATTGTGAGATGAAGCGGCTGGATCGACATTACGCCAGACGCTTACGCTGAGACTGGTTTCACTGCTACGAGCACTCGTGCTTAAAGGTGGCTGGCGGGTGTCTGTCTCTCTCACTTTAGTTGAACTGAGTGTGGCTACGCCGGTCCTTGAGAAGGTTAAACGGAGTCTATTTGACGAAGTATCGTTGTGGTCTTGATGCGTAGGTGAGATTGGTTCTTGCTTAAGCCCGTAGCAGCCACGTAAAATTTGCAACAACAAAGTAGAGGACGCCTAACTTGTTTTTGCAGGGCATGTTGTGATGTGATATGGTCAAGACGTGATGCTATATTTTATTGTATGAGATGATCATGTTTTGTAACCGAAGTTATCGGCAACTGGTGGAGCCATATGGTTGTCGCTTTATTGTATGAAATGCAACGCCTGTAATTGCTTTACTTTATCTCTAAGCGGTAGCGATAGTCGAGAAGCAATAGATGGCGTAAACGACAACGATGCTACGATGGAGATCAAGGTGTCGCTACCGGTGACTTATGGTGATCACGACGGTGCTTCGGAGATGGAGATCACAAGCACGAGATGATGATGGCCATATCATATCACTTATATTGATTGGATGTGATGTTTATCCTTTATGCATCTTATTTTGCTTTGATTGACGGTAGCATTATAAGATGATCTCTCACTAAAATTATCAAGAAGTGTTCTCCCGAGTATGCACCGCTGCGAAAGTTCTTCGTCGAGACACCACGTGATGATCGGGTGTGATAGGCTCTACGCTCAAATACAACGGGTGCAAAACAGCTATGCACGCAGAATACTCAGGTTAAACTTGATGAGCCTAGCATATAACAGATATGGCCTCGAACACGGAGACCGAAAGGTCGAACGTGAATCATATAGTAGATATGATCAACATAGTGATGTTCACCATTGAAACTACTCCATCTCACGTGATGATCGGACATGGTTTAGTTAATTTGGATCACGTAATCACTTAGATGACTAGAGAGATGTCTCGTCTAAGTGGGAGTTTTTAATATGATTAATTAAAACTTAAATTTATCATGAACTTAGTACCTGATAGTATTTTGCTTGTCTATGTTTCTTTGTAGATAGATGGCTCGTCCGTTGTTCCGCTGAATTTTAATGTGTTCCTTGAGAAAGCAAAGTTGAAAGATGATGGTAGCAATTACACGGACTGGGTCCGTAATTTGAGGATTATCCTCATTGCTGCACGTAAGAATTACGCCCCGGAAGCACCGCTGGGTGCCAACTGCTCAGAGGAGCTGCGCGAAGTTGTGAACGTCGGCAAAGCAAAGCTGATGACTACTCAATGGTTCGGTGTGCCATGCTTTACGGCTTAGAACCGGGTCTTCAACGACGTTTTGAACGTCATGGAGCATATGAGATGTTCCAGGAGTTGAAGTTAATATTTCAAGCAAATGCCCGGATTGAGAGATATGAAGTCTCCAATAAGTTCTATAGCTGCAAGATGGAGGAGAATAGTTCTGTCAGTGAACATATACTCAAAATGTCTGGGTATAATAATCACTTGATTCAGCTGGGAGTTACCCTTCCGGATGATAGTGTCATTGACAGAATTCTCCAATCATCGCCACCAAGCTACAAGAGCTTCGTGATGAACTATAATATGCAAGGGATGACCAAAACAATTCCGAGCTCTTCGCAATGCCGAAAGTCAGCGGAGGTAGAAATCAAGAAAGAACATCAAGTGTTGATGGTCAACAAGACCACTAGTTTCAAGAAAAAGGGCAAAGGAAAGAAGAAGGAAACTTCAAAAAGAACAAAGCAAGAAAGTTGCCGCTCAAGAGAAGAAACCCAAGTCCGGGCCTAAGCCTGAAATCGAGTGTTTTACCGCAAGCAACCGGACACTGGAAGCGGAACTGCCCCAAGTATTTGGCGGATAAGAAGGATGGCAAGGTGATCAAAGGTATATGTGATATACATGTTATTGATGTGTACCTTACTAATACTCGCAGAGTACTGGTATTTGATAATCGGGTTCTGTTGCTAATATTTGCAACTCGAAGCAGGAACTACGGATTGCGAAGATTGGCTAAGGACAAGGTGACGATGCGCGTGGGAAATGGTTCCAAAGTCGATGTGATCGCGGTCGGCACGCTACCTCTACATCTACCATCGGGATTAGTTTTAGACCTAAATAATTGTTATTTGGTGCCGGCGTTGAGCATGAACATTATATCTGGATCTTGTTTAATGCGAGACGGTTATTTATTTAAGACAGAGAATAATGGTTGTTCTATTTATATGAATAATATCTTTTATGGTCATGCACCCTTGAAGAGTGGTCTAATTTTATTAAATCTCGATAGTAGTAATACACATATTCATAGTGTTGAAACCAAAAGATCTGAGTTGATAATGATAATGCAACTTATTTGTGGCAATCGCCGCTTGGGTCATATCGGTGTAAAACGCATGAAGAAACTCCATCTTGATGGGCTTCAGGAATCACTTGATTATGAATCATTTGGTACTTGCGTAACCATGCCTCATGGGCAAGATGACTAAAACGCCGTTCTCCGGAACTATGGAGCGAGCAACTGATTTGTTGGAAATCATACATACCGATGTTTGTGGTCCAATGAATGTTGAGGCACGTGGCGGGTATCGTTATTTTCTCACCTTCACAGATGATTTGAGCAGATATGGGTATATCTACTTAATGAAACACAAATCTGAAACATTTGAAAAGTTCAAAGAATTTCAGAGTGAAGTGGAAAATCATCGTAACAAGAAAATAAAGTTTCTACGATCTGATCGTGGAGGAGAATATTTGAGTTACGAGTTTGGTTTACATTTGAAACAATGTGGAATAGTTTCAAGCAACTTCACGCCACCCGAACACCACGGAGAAATGGTGTGTCCGAACGTCAGAATCGCATTTCTTTACTTGATATGGTGCGATCTATGATGTCTCTTACTGATTTACCGCTATCGTTTTGGGGATATGCTTTAGAGACGGCCGCATTCACGTTAAATTGGGCACCATCTAAATCCGCTGAGACGACACCATATGAACTGTGGTTTGGCAAGAAACCAAAGTTGTCGTTTCTTAAAATTTGGGGCTGCGATGCTTATGTAAAGAAACTTCAACCAGATAAGCTCGAACCCAAATCGGAGAAATGTGTCTTCATAGGATACCCAAAGGAGACTGTTGGATACACCTTCTATCACAGATCTGAAGGCAAGATTTTCGTTGCTAAATTCGGATCCTTTCTAGAGAAGGAGTTTCTCTCGAAAGAAGTGAGTGGGAGGAAAGTAGAACTTGATGAGATAATCAGATTCTGCTCCCTTATTGAAAGTAGTTCATCACAAGAAACGGTTCCTGTGACAACTACACCAATTGGTGAGGAAACTAATGATGTTGATCATGAAACTTCAGATCAAGTTGTTACTCGAACTTCAGAGGTCAAGCAGAATAAAATACGCACCCGGAAAGTGGTACGATAATCCTATTCGAAGTCATGTTACTTGACCATGGCGAACCTACAAACTATGAAGAAGCGATGGTGAGCCCAGATTCCGCGAAATGGCCGGAAGCCATGAAATCTGAGATGGGATCCATGTATGAGAACAAAGTATGGACTTTGGTTGACTTGCCCAATGATCGGCAAGCCATTGAGAATAAATGGATCTTTAAGAAGAAGACCGACGCCGATGGTAATATAACTGTCTACAAAGCTCGACTTGTTGCAAAAGGTTTTCGACAAGTTTAAGGGGTTGACTATGATGAGACTTTCTCACCAGAAGCGATGCTTAAGTCCGTCCGAATCATGTTAGCAATTGCCGCATTTTATGATTATGAAATTTGGCAAATGGATGTAAAACTGCATTCTTGAATGGATTTCTAGAAGAAGAGTTGTATATGATGCAACCGTAAGGTTTTGCTGATCCAAAAGGTGCTAACAAAGTGTGCAAGCTCCAAATGATCAATTTATGGTCCGGTGCAAGCCTCTCGGAGTTGGAATAAACGTTTTGATAGTGTGATCAAAGCATATGGTTTTATATGCACTTTTGGAGAAGCCTCAGATTTACAAGAAAGTGAGTGGGAGCTCTGTAGCATTTACGATATTATATGTGGACGATATATTATTGATTGGAAATGATATAGAATTTCCGGATAGCATAAAAGGATACTTGAATAAAAGTTTTTCAATGAAAGACCTCGTGAAGCTGCTTACATATTGGGCATCAAGATCTATAGAGATAGATCAAGACGCTTAATTGGACTTTCACAAAGCACATACCTTGATAAAGTTTTGAAGAAATTCAAAATGGATCAGGCAAAGAAAGGTTTTTTTCTTGTATCACAAGGTATAAGATTGAGTCAGACTCAATGCCCGACCACAGCAGAAGATAGAGAGAAAATGAAAGATGTTCCCTATGCTTCAGCCATAGGCTCTATCATGTATGCAATGCTGTGTACCAGACCTGACGTATGCTTAGGCTGTAAGCTTGGCAGAAGGTACCAAAGTAATCCAGGAATGGATCATCGGACAGCGTCAAGAACATCCTGAAATACCCGAAAAGTACTAAGGATATGTTTCTCAGATATGGAGGTGACAAAGAGCTAGTCGTAAATGGTTACGCCGATGTAAGCTTTTGACATCGATCCGGACGATTCTAAATCGCAAACCGGATACGTGTTTTTGTTAAACGGTGGAGCCGCCGGTTGGTGCGCTTCTAAACAAAGGCCGTGGCGGGATCTACATGTGAAGCGGAGTACATAGTCGCTCGGAAGCAAAGCAAATGAAGGAGTCTGGATGAAAGAGTTCATTTCCGATCTAGGTGTCATACCTAGTGCATCGGGACCAATGAAGATCTTCCGTGACAATATCGGTGCAATTGCCTTAGCAAAGGAATCCAGATTTCACAAGAGGACCAAGCATATCAAAGACGCTTCAACTCCATTCGGGACCAAGTCCAAATGGGAGACATAGAGATTTGCAAAATACATACGGATCTGAATGTTGCGCACTCCATTGACTAAGCCTCTTCCACGAGCAAAACATGATCAGCACCAAGACTCCATGGGTGTTAGAATCATTACTTGTGTAATCTAGATTATTGACTCTAGTGCAAGTGGGAGATCAAGGAAATATGCCCTAGAGGCAATAATAAAGTTATTATTTATTTCCTTATATCATGATAAATGTTTATTATTCATGCTAGAATTGTATTAACCGAAACATAATACATGTGTGAATACATAGACAAACAGATAGTCACTAGTAAGCCTCTACTAGACTAGCTCATTAATCAAAGATGGTTATGTTTCCTAACCATAGACATGTGTTGTCATTTGATTAATGGGATCACCTCATTAGAAGAATGATGTGATTGACATGACCCATTCCGTTAGCTTAGCACTTGATCGCTTAGTATATTGCTATTGCTTTCTTCATGACTTATACATGTTCCTATAACTATGAGATTATGCAACTCCTGCCATCGGAGGAACACTTTGGTACTACCAAACGTCACAACGAATCGGGTGATTATAAAGGAGTACTACAGGTGTCTCCAAAGGTACTTGTTGGGTTGGCGATTTCGAGATTAGGTTTTGTCACTCCGATTGCTCGGAGAGGTATCTCTGGCCTTCTCGGTAATACACATCACATAAGCCTTGCAAGCATTACAACTAATGAGTTAGTTGTGAGATGATGTATTACGAACGAGTAAAGAGACTTACCAAGAATCTAGATTGAACTAGGTATTGGATACCGACGATCGAATCTCGGGTAAGTAACATACCGATGACAAAGGGAACAACGATGTTGTTATGCGGTCCGACCGATAAAGATCTTCAGAGAAAATGTAGGAACCAATATGGGCATCCAGGTCCCGCTATTGGTTATTGACCGGAGACATGTCTCGGTCATGTCTACATTATTCTCGAACCGTAGGGTCCGCACGCTTAAGGTTTCGATGATGCTTATATTATGAGTTTATGTATTTTGATGTACCGAAGGTTGTTCGAGTCCCGGATATGATCACGGACATGACGAGGAGTCTCAAATGGTCGAGACATAAAGATTAATATATTGGACGGATATATTTGGACACCGGAAAGGTTCCGGAGAAGTTTGGAGCTCCGGAGGTTACTGAACCCCCGGAGGTATATGGGCCTTATTGGGCCCATAGGAGGAAGGGAGAAGGAACAAGGAGGGGGGCGCGCTTCAAGCCCAATCCGACTGGGGAGGGGCCGGCCCCCTTTCCTTTCTCCTTCCCCTCTTCCTATTCCTACTACTAGTACTACTTCCTAATACTAGTACTCCTTCCTTCCCCCTCCAAATAAGATAAGGAAAGAGAGGGAAACCTACTTGGAGTAGGTTACCCCCTACCGATGGCGCGCCCACCTTGAGGCCGGCCACCACCTCCATCCCTCCGTTATATACGGTGGTAGGGGGGCACCCTACTACACACAAGATGATCCTTGAGATCGCTCCTTAGCCGTGCGGTGCCCCCTCCACCATATTCCACCTCGGTCAAATCATAGCGAGTGCTTAGGCGAAGCCTGCGCCGGTAGAACATCAAGATCGCCACCACGCCGTCAGGTCCGACGGAACTCCTCTCCCCGAGCTTTGCCGGATCGGAGCCCGAGGAGCGCCATCGAGCTGAACGTGTGCCAAGAATCCTGAGGCGCCGGAGTAACGGGCGCTGGATCGGCCGGATCGCGAGGAGAACGACGACTACTTCCTCTACGCCAGATCGACTCGAGGCACCGGAGTAACGGCGCCGGATCGGCCGGATTGCGAGGAGAACGACGACTACTTCCTCTACGTTGTGATCGCTTCCGCTTTGGTCTACGAGGGTACGTAGACAATACTCTCCCCTCTCGTTGCTATGCATCACCATGATCTTGCGTGTGCGTAGGAATTTTTTTGAAATTACTACGTTCCCCAACAGCGCCCCCTAGGGCCAGCCTCCTCCCTCTCCCTCCTTTATATACGTGGGCAGGCACCCCTTGGAGACACAACAATTGTTCCAAGCCGTGTGCGGCGTCTCTCTCCACAATTTACTCCTCCAGTCATAGCATCGTAGTGCTTAGGCGAAGCCCTGCACGGGTCACATCACCATCACCGTCATCACGCCGTCGTGCTGACGAAACTCTCCTCGGCCCTCTGCTCGATCAAGAGTTTGAGGGGCGTCATCGAGCTGAACGTGTGCAGAACTCGGAGGTACCGTACGTTCGGTACTTGGATCGGTTGGATCGTGAAGACGTTCGACTACATCAACCGCGTTACTAAACGCTTCCGCTTTCGGTCTACGAGGGTATGTGGACACAGTCTCCCCGCTCGTTGCTATGCTTCTCCTAGATAGATCTTGCATGATCGTAGGAATTGTTTTTGAATTTCTATGTTCCCCAATAGTGGCATCCGAGCCAGGTCTATGCGTAGATGATATGCACGAGTAGAACACAATGAGTAGTGGGCAATAATAGTCATACTGCTTACCACCAACGTCTTACTTTGATTCGACGGTATTGTTGGATGAAGCGGCCTGGACCGACATTACATGACTGCGTTCATGAGACTGATTCTACCGACGTGCTTCGCACACAGGTGGTTGGCGGGTGTCTGTTTCTCCAACTTTAGTTGAATCGAGTTTGACTACGGCTGGTCCTTGTTGAAGGTTAAAACAGCACACTTGACAACAAATCATTGTGGTTTTGATGCGTAGGTAAGAACGGTTCTTGCTAGAAGCCCGTAGCAGCCACGTAAAACTTGCAACAACAAAGTAGAGGACGCCTAACTTGTTTTTGCAGGGTATGTTGTGATGTGATATGGTCAAGACGTGATGAGATATAAATTGTTGTATGAGATGATCTTGCTTTGTAACCGTTATCGGTAATTGGCAGGAGCCTTATGGTTGTCGCTTTATTTTATGAACAGCAATCGCCATGTAATTGACTAAGATACATACGGATCTGAATGTTGCAGACCCGTTGACTAAGCCTCTCTCACGAGCAAAACATGATCAGCACCAAGGCTCCATGTGTGTTAGAATTATTACTGTGTAAACTAGATTATTGACTCTAGTGCAAGTGAGAGACCGAAGGAAATATGCCCTAGAGGCAATAATAAAGTTATTATTTATTTCCTTATTTCATGATAAATGTTTATTATTCATGCTAGAATTGTATTAACCGGAAACATAATACATGTGTGAATACATAGACAAACAGAGTGTCACTAGTAAGCCTCTACTTGACTAACTCGTTGATCAAAGATGGTTAAGTTTCCTAACCATAGACATGAGTTGTCATTTGATAAACAGGGTCGCATCATTAGGAGAATGGTGTAATTAACTTGACCCATTCCGTTAGCTTAGCACTTGATCGTTTTAGTTTACTGTTATTGCTTTCTTCATGACTTATACATGTTCCTATGACTATGAGATTATGCAACTCCCAATTACCGGAGGAACACTTTGTGTGCTACCAAATGTCACAACATAACTGGGTGATTATAAAGGTGCTCTACAGGTGTCTCCGATGGTACTTGTTGAGTTGGCATAGATCACGATTAGGATTTGTTACTCCGATTGTCAGAGAGGTATCTCTAGGCCCTCTCGGCAATGCACATCACTATAAGCCTTGCAAGCAATGTGACTAATGAGTTAGTTGCGGGATGATGCATTACGGAACGATTAAAGAGACTTGCCGGTAACGAGATTGAGCTAAGTATTGAGATACTGACGATCGAATCTCGGGCAAGTAACATACCGATGACAAAGGGAACAACGTATGTTGTTATGCGGTTTGACCGATAAAAGATCTTCATAGAATATGTAGGAACCAATATGAGCATCCAGGTTCCGCTATTGGTTATTGACCGGAGACGTGTCTATGTCATGTCTACATAGTTCTCAAACCCGTAGGGTCCGCACGCTTAAAGTTCTGTGACGATCAGTATTATGAGTTTTTGTGTTTTGATGTATCGAAGGTAGTTCGGAGTCCCGGATATGATCACGGACACGCGAGGAGTCTCGAAATGGTCGAGACGTAAAGATCGATATATTGGACGACTATGTTCGGACACCGGAAGTGTTTCGGGAGGTTTCGGAAATATACCGAAGCACCGGGGCCCTAGTGGGAGAAGAGGAGGGGCGGCCAGGGCAGCCGCGCGCCCCCTCCCCCTCTAGTACGAATTGGACAAGGAGGGAGCGGTGCCCCCATTTCCTTCTCTCGTTCTCTCCCTTCCTTCTCCTCTCCTACTCCTACTTGGAAGGGGGGAGTCCTACTCCCGGTGGGAGTAGGACTCCTCATGGGGCGCGCCATAGGGGGCCGACCCCCTCCCCTCCTCCACTCCTGTATATACGGGGAGGGGGGCACCCCTTGGAGACACAACAATTGATCATTGATCTCTTAGCCGTGTACGGTGCCCCCTCCACCATAATCCACCTAGATCATATCGTAGCGGTGCTTAGGCGAAGCCCGCGTCGGTAGCTTCATCAACATCATCATCATGCCGTCGTCCTGACGAAACTCTCCCTCAAGCTCTACTGGATCGTGAGTTCGCGGGACGTCACCGAGCTGAACGTGTGCTAAACACGGAGGTGCCGTACGTTCGATACTGAGGATCGGTCGATCGTGAAGACATACGACTACATCAACCGCGTTGTCATAACGCTTCCGCTTTCGGTCTACGAGGGTACGTGAACACACTCTCCCCTCTCGTTGCTATGCATCACCATGATCCTGCGTGTGCGTAGGAAGATTTTTGAAATTATTACGTTACCCGACAGTGGCATCCGAGCCAGGTTTATGCGTAGATGTTATATGCACGAGTAGAACACAAGTGAGTTGTAGGTGATACAAGTCATATCGCTTACCAGCATGTCATACTTTGGTTCGGCGGTATTGTTGGATGAAGCGGCCCGGACCGACATTACGCGTACGCTTACGCGAGACTGGTTCTACCGATGTGCTTCGCACACAGGTGGCTGGCGGGTGTCAGTTTCTCCAACTTTAGTTGAACCGAGTGTGACTACGCCTGGTCCTTGTTGAAGGTTAAAACAACACTAACTTGACGAAATATCATTGTGGTTTTTGATGCGTAGGTAAGAACGGTTCTTGCTCAGCCCGTAGCAGCCACGTAAAACTTGCGACAACAAAGTAGAGGACGTCTAACTTGTTTTTGCAGGGCATGTTGTGATGTGATATGGTCAATACATGATGCTATATTTTATAGTATGAGATGATCATGTTTTGTAACGGAGTTATCGGCAACTGGGAGGAGCCATATGGTTGTCGTTTTATTGTATGAAATGCAATCACCATGTAATTGCTTTACTTTATCACTAAGCGGTAGCGATAGTCGTAGAAGCAATAGTTGGCGAGACGACAACGATGCTACGATGGAGATCAGGGTGTCGCGCCGGTGAAAATGGTGATCATGACGGTGTTTTGGAGATGGAGATCAAAGGCACAAGATGATGATGGCCATATCATATCACTTATATTGATTGCATGTGATGTTTATCCTATATGCATATTATTTTGCTTTGATTGACGGTAGCATTATAAGATGATCTCTCACTAAAAATTTCAAGGTACAAGTGTTCTCCCTGAGTATGCACCGTTACCAAAGTTCGTCGTGCCGAGACACCACTTGATGAGCGGGTATGATAAGCTCAACATTCTTGTACAACATGTGCAAGCCAGTTTTGCACACGCAGAATACTTGGGTTAAACTTGACGAGCCTAGCATATGCAGATATGGCCTCGGAACACTGAGACCGAAAGGTCGAGCGTGAATCATATAGTAGATATGATCAACATAGTGATGTTCACCATTGAAAACTACTCCATTTCACGTGATGATCGGTTATGGTTTAGTTGATTTGGATCACGTGATCACTTAGATGATTAGAGAGATGTCTATCTAAGTGGGAGTTCTTAAGTAATATGATTAATTGAAGTTAAATTTATCACGAACTCAGTACCTGATAGTATTTTGCTTGTCTATGTTGTTGTAGATAGATGGCTCGTGATGTTGTTCCGTTGAATTTTAATGCGTTCTTTGAGAAAGCAAAGTTGAAAGATGATGGTAGCAATTACACAGACTAGGTCCGTAACATGAGGATTATCCTCATTGTTGCACAAAAGAATTACGTCATGGAAGCACCGCTGGGTGCCAGGCCTGATGCAGATGCTACTGATGACGTTAAGAACGTCTAGCAGAGCAAAGCTGATGACTACTCGATAGTTCAGTGTGCCATGCTTTACGGCTTAGAACCGGGACTTCAACGACGTTTTGAACGTCATGGAGCATATGAGATGTTCCAGGAGTTGAAGTTAATATTTCAAGCAAATGCCCGGATTGAGAGATATGAATTCTCCAATAAGTTCTACAGCTGCAAAATGGAGGAGAATAGTTCTGTCAGTGAACATATACTCAGAATGTCTGGGTACTGCAATCACTTGATTCAACTGGGAGTTAATCTTCCGGATGATAGCGTCATTGACTGTGACGCCTGGATAACTAAGCTACAGTAACCCTCTGCTAATGATGCCACGTCACCTCGATTATTGTTGCAAATCTCGTGTTAGTTCGAAACTGATTCAAATTCAAATTCAAAATCAAGCTAATAATAGAAGTTTTCAAATATTAAAACTAAATTGTTCAAAGTGTAGCAAGTAAATCATAGATGGTTGTGGTGGTGAATCCAAATTTTTATAAACTGTTTACGTGCACTAAATAATAGAAACATTAGCTAAAATAATTATTTAAATGTCTCTTAACTGGTTAAATTATTGAAAACTACATTTTATAACTACAAGAATAATTGTGGTAGTGGTATAATTACTAGTACTAGATTAGGTGCTAACTATATGTTTTGCATAACAAAAACAATTTAAAGGATTAAACAAATAGAAAAGGAAATTGAAAAAATAAAGAAAAGACAAACAGTAAACAAAAACTAATAATTGAAAGTGCCAAAAAAAAACCAACTGGGCCAGTCGGCCCAGCTGCTAGCCAGGCCGCCCCCCACTCCCCCATAACCCCCTGGGCGACTAAACCCTAACCCCCCCCCCCCAACGCACCCACTCCCCCCCCCCACGACGCCACTCACTCTCCCCCACCCGATCCAATCTGGATCGAGGCGAAACCCCCACTCCACCTCGCTCTCTTCCTCCTCCCCCTCGATCTGGATCGAAATCGGGGGGCTCGCCCTTCGCTCGATGCCGAAGCCCTCTCGCCGGCGCCACCCGTCTCCGACCCCGTCGCCCTTCGCCCAAGCCGACCGCGTCGCCCATCGCCCCCGACGCCGCTGGACTCCGCCGTCGTTGGAGCTGCCCTGCCGTCCTCCTCTTCGACTCCTCCTCTACGAACATCCTCCTATACGTCGCCGTCGTCCCCGTCCTCCTCCCCAAAGGCTCCACCGAGCCTCGCCGACCTTCGTTTCTGCAACGCCGGTGAGGCCACGGCCTCCTCTTTCCTCTTTGCGCCCGCTCTGCACGTCTCCCCGTCGCCAGTCACGCACCGTCGGCCACCACATGCGTTGTTCGCGCTCGCCGGCGCCGTCCCGCGTCCGGGCCTCGTGCCCCTACCTGCATCCGCTAGTCCCGCTCGCCGGCCGACCGCGCCACCCTCGCTCGACCTCGCTGGACATCGCACCTGCCTCCTCTGCCTATCCGCAGCCCTCTACCGCCGTGATCACCGCGAGCATCCCGCGTTCGCATCCGCCTAGGGCTGTGCGCCCCTACTCGACGATCTGCTCTGCTGCTGCTCGTCGGTGATGCCTCACCTTGCCCGGCCTCGCCGTGCCCGTGGCCGGTGGCTCCCCCCTTCGATCTGGGTGTACGCCAGTTTGGGCTGGGCGCCAGCGCCCCTGCGCCCACACGCCCGTAACCGCACCGCCTGGTGCCCGCTAAGGCCTCTCGGCCACTCACAAACGGGGCCCGCGCCCCTGAAACGTAACAAAAAAAAGCAGGAAAAAAATATTAATTAAAATTATTAATTAATTAATTAACTTAATTAATCCTGTTAATTAATCTAATTAACCCTATTAATTAACCTTAATAACCTAATTAGATAAAAGGTTAATGACAAACGGCCCCATCGCCTCGTTTGACTGCTCAACGGTCAACGCCGATCACGACATCACCCTGACATCATGCTGACGTCATAACTGCATTTTCTAATTAAATTAATTCTGTTAATTCAAAAAATGAAATAAAACTTTGAAAATTAATATAAAATAAACCGTAGCTCGGATGGAAAAACTTTGTATATGAAAGTTGCTCAGAACGACGAGACGAATCCGGATACGCAGCCTGTTCGTCTGCCACACATCCCTAGCATTGCAAACCTGCAACCTTCCCCCTCCGGTTCATCTGTCCGAAAACGCGAAACACCGGGAATACTTTCCCGGATGTTTTCCCCCTTCGCCGGTATCACCTACTACTGCGTTAGGGCACACCTAGCACCGCTCATTGTCACATCACACATCGTCATGCTTATGTTTGCATTGTATTTATTGTTTCTTCCCCCTCTTCTCTCCGGTAGACTACGAGACCGACGCTGCTGCCGCCTTCGCTCGACCACGGAGTTGACGATCCCTCCTTCTTGCCAAGGCAACCAGGAAAGCCCCCCTTGATCACCAGATATCGCCTATTCTCTTCTATATCGCTTGCATTAGAGTAGTGTAGCATGTTACTACTTTCCGTTATTCCTATCCCGATGCATAGCCTGTCCTTGCTACTACTGTTGTTACCTTTACCGCAATCCTACATGCTTAGTATAGGATCTAGTATTCCATCAAGGCCCTACCTTCTTGTCCGTCTGTCATGCTATACTATCGGGCTGTGATCACTCGGAGGTGATCACGGGTATATACTATATACTTTATACATGATACATGTGGTGACTAAAGTCGGGTTGGCTTGTGGAGCACCATGAGTGATTCACTTGATTGGGGCTGAAAGGACCTTTGTCCCAACGGCCCTCTGTGGTGGATCTTTGTGGCGGAGCGATAGGGCAGCTTGAGACCACCTAGGAGAGAGGTGGGCCTGGCCTGCTCGGCGCTCACGGATACTTAACACGCTTTAACGAGATCTTGGTATTTGATCCGAGTCTCTGCTCTTGCCTATACGCACTAACCAACTACGCGGGAAGAGTTATGGGCACTCGACGTCGTGGTATCAGCCGAAGCATTTCGTGACGTCAGCGACTGAGCGGCGCGCGCCGGATTGGAATGGAACGCCTGCTAGGCTAGGTCTCCTTCCGGCCGCGTACGCAACATGCAGGTGTGCTAAGGGCGATGAGCCCAGACCCCTGTGCGCTTAGGTTTAGACCGGCGTGCTGACCTCTCTGTTATGCCTAGGTGGGGCTGCGACGTGTTGATCTTCCGCGGCCGGGCATGACCCAGGAAAGTGTGTCCGGCCAAATGGGATCAAGCGTGTTGGGCTATGTGGTGCACCCCTGCAGGGAAGTTAATCTATTCAATAGTCGTGATCTTGAACAGGACGACTTGGAGTTGTACCTTGACCTTATGACAACTAGAACCGAAACTTAATAAAACACACCCTTCCAAGTGCGGATACAACCCGGTGATCGCTCTCTAACAGGGCTGACGAGAGGAGGATCGCCGGGTAGGATTATGCTATGCGATGCTACTTGGAGGACTTCACCACTCTCTTCTACATGTTGCAAGACGGAGGCCGCTGCGTAATCTTCGACGGATTAGTTATCCCCTCTTATTCTCGCATTCTCAGCTTCACCCATCGATATGGCCCTTTACACATATACCCATGCATATGTAGTGTAGCTCCTTGCTTACGAGTACTTTGGATGAGTACTCACGGTTGCTTTTCTCCCCCTTTTCCCCCTTCCCTTCTACCTGGTTGTCGCAACCAGATGATGGAGCCCAGGAGCCAGACGCCACCATCGACGACGACTCCTACTACATCGGAGGTGCCTACTTCTACGTGCAGCCCACTGACGACGACCAGGAGTAGTTAGGAGGATCTCAGGCAGGAGGCCTGTGCCTCTTTCGATCTGTATCACAGTTTGTGCTAGCCTTCTTAAGGCAAACTTGTTTAACTTATGTCTTTACTCAGATATTGTTGCTTCCGCTGACTCGTCTATGATTGAGCACTTGTATTCGAGCCCTCGAGGCCCCTGGCTTATATTATGATGCTTGTATGACTTATTTTATTTTAGAGTTGTGTTGTGATATCTTCCCGTGAGTCCCTGATCTTGATCGTACATGTTTGTGTGTATGATTAGTGTATGATTGAATCGGGGGCGTCACAAGTTGGTATCAGAGCTGACTGCCTGTAGGACTCCCCCTTCCACACTCCTTGGCCGAAGTCGTGTCTAGACATCGCAAAAACTTTTACTAACATGGCTGTGTGTCTTACGGGCGCACGTCGCCATTGGGTGGTACTAGGATCTTTTACTCCTCGACCTTTACTCTGGGACTCTGATCTCTCTTCTATTCGGGTTAAATGATTTTACTAAATCTGACTCTAGGTTCTCGGAACTACTTCCTCCCGGAGAGCCCCTTATTACAATGATCGCCTGCTGCACCAGAAGGTTCCGAAGATGCTATTCATTATTTTCCCGAGACGCTTGTGCCGACCGCTTTTGAAAATTCCCTACCACTCTTATCTGTATGGATAACTGAACACACTTGCCTACATTCAATCCCATTGATCTTGTTATTACAAGATGCCCCGAACTGCTCCCCGTTGTTCCGAGAATCCTTTGAGCCATCGCCTCGCAGCTTATTGCCTAATGAATACTCCCCACGGATAATTCCTCGCACTTATCGAGTATCCGCTCACCCCCATTTGTTCAGGTGTTTCACAAAAGTATTCGAAGTGCCATTCGCCCTTCTGAAAATCCTCAGGAGCCTTTTGCTCTTGAA
This sequence comes from Aegilops bicornis, assembly GCA_021605145.1. Classification (NCBI taxonomy): domain Eukaryota; kingdom Viridiplantae; phylum Streptophyta; class Magnoliopsida; order Poales; family Poaceae; genus Aegilops; species Aegilops bicornis. The sequence goes on from CM038669.1 coordinate 299,309,842, forward strand.
ATTCTTGCTTACTTGCATTATGGTTAATCCCATAAGTCTAGTAATCTTAATGACATCCTTTGTCATTATCATTTTGAGTCCGTTGATTCAATATGTTGCGGTTGCTTACAATCCTCAACCAAATCGTAGAATTCACCCTTCCGGCTCAGACATCATTTTAAACATGAGCTGGATCTCGACCAAACAAATTGTCATCGATTGTATCCCTAAGTCTCTTCAGCTTATCCATCCCTAATCAGAGCATTGGTTCTGGTCCCTTGTCTTGGGATTCATAATTCCTTTGCATTTAACCTTTGAGTTAGTCAGTTGTTTCTATAATCCGGTGCACTTGCATTCCTTCTTCCTTTGATAGAGTACCGATACTCACATCTGCTCCGTTGTAGACCACCAGACCTCTTGCTGGATTATTATCCGACAGTGTCCTTCATATACAAATAGCCTTGTGAGTCTTTCCATGGATATATAAAGCCTTGGGTAAATTGTATCCTCTGTTTTTCAACCATGCTCTGTTTTCGAGCTGGTGGTATTTACTATTGAAGCTTGTGGAATATGTTTCCACGATACCCTGACGGGTTGAACCTATGCCTTCCTTATTATGTGTGAACTCGGAAGTTTTCACGAGTCTTACTCATCTAGTATTCCAACAGGTAAAACTTTCAACACTAATGCCTTTATCAAAGCGAGAAGTGAATGGAAGGTTATACATTGAAGAAGTGGGAGTCGACCTTGAACCTTGCGTTCATGCCCATGGACACGATGTAGATCCTATCATGGAAGCTTCTTGAAATAATAACTATTTCCTTGATATATTATCATCTGGTATCTGTGAATTGATCCTTTGCAACAGTGGCTCCGACCATGATTTTTCTCCTTTGATTCCATTTCTCAGACAAGATGAAGTACTTGTCTTCTGCAGATCATTTCACGTGTCCACCATCTACTCTGCTCTACCGTCGAGTATTACACTCTGGTATCTCGAGAATATCAACGAACTACATAACTTATTGTGAGTTCTTCATCAACTATTATTTCTCGATGATTCCAATTTTCTCCGGGTTTTGAATTGTTTTTCACTCGAAACCCCGATAACTGAATCGAGTCCGTTCTACGGTTCAACTACTCTTTGTAATCCTTATTACTTGCGAGTTGTACTTGCTGATGTCATTCCCAACCGATTGGCTACATCATCATCGTCATGTTAAAGCTTAAACTGTGCTACCTGGTCCTTATTCCCAGAGCACAACTTTCGATGATGAGCTAAGCTTACGTCGATCTTCCTTGTCTTACCGTTTCACCTCAAGCAACAAGCTTGAGTCCGAGTTTGTGTCGTATCCGTGGTTTCAATAACTTTTTGCTCCATCCTTCCTTTTGCTTGATGTCGTTGATGACCGATTACATCTCCATGAAACCTCTCGACAAAATTTGTCATGATCATCATCAACATTCTGAGTTCCTCCAGGATATCAATTGTATTCATGATGAGAAATACCATCCTTGCCCCTCGATGATTTGTGTTATCATCGGCAACATTCTTGCTTTCCCTTCAACACAAACTTGTTCATGTTTTGTGTTGTACCTTGAGATCCTTGCTATCCAACTTATGTTATGTTCTACCTTGGAGTATTGCTAACTTTTATGTCAAGAATGTCATGGGAAATTCACCACCCTTGAGAATTCTTGATACAAGTGATACTTATTAACATTACCATTATTTTCTTGGTCCCCGTGTTGTTTCTAACCGAAATACCGACAAATGGTCTGTGATGTGTAAATTCTAAACTTCTAGCAACCCTATTTCTTTGAAGTTATTGGTCTATAGTTTCATTCTACGTCTATGTCTTATTGAATCATCATTTGAACATTGATCGTGCTACCTAGCCCATATTTCGGGTGCACATTTCAACCAATGTTTAACTGTGTATGTTTTCCTCGAGCATACATCATTAAGCCATTTGATCTAGCTAATGTTATCTCCTTGTTCACATAGTTGCGGAAATCCATCTTTTTGGAAATCTCAATGGATTGTCGCTGAGTCAATCAGTCAGCTCCTCACCTCTCCTTGATTTAATGGTGAACCCCTGTTCGAAACTCACTTCCATAGTTCATTTCCTGAGGAGCATATAATGTCGTCTCGCCAATTTGTTGCACCTCTTCTTCTCAGGCATCCTGAGTTTAAGGTGTCCTGACACCAATCGGATCTGAATCTTGGTCAGATATGATGGTTGGGACAACTTTCGAGGAGTTATGTTGTTGGTCCCTTGATGACCCGGTAATATGATGTCATGCCTAGCACCCCTGGCTGGAGGACCTATCATTATAATATCTTTTGCAAGGATAACCATTCTTCCTGGAGGAAATTGAAAGACTTATTCTATATGTTGTCCCTGATGAATCCTTTTTGTATCCAAGTCCGACCTTTGCTTGAAGACCATGTCAATGCTATCTCGAAGCATGACTGTGGTTACTCCGAACATCATTAAGAACATTGGAGGCGCAATGCTAAATGTTTCTTGTTCAGTTATCCAAACACCGTTATATGGGTAACATCTTGATTAATCCTTGCCTCTTATCTGAATGGATGGGTACTTGCTCTCCGACCCTGTGTGCCATGTTCTGCTTGTACATGGGAAGGATATACTCATAATAATTGTGTGTAATCACAATTTTCCTTTCCATTGTTCTGTTTAATCTGATAATCATGTTTTCATTTCCATTCTTTTGTTTAACCTTTCCTGAATCTTACTTAACTGAGTAGTCATAATTCCCTGCTTAGGTAAGCACCTCGTTGTACCACTCTATCAGTAAGACCTTGTTACTATTGTTGATGACATCCCGGTAGCCACCGATGGACGAGAACTTTGCCTATTGGTCCGCCTCGTTTCGACGAAGCGTGAAAATGGTTCTCTTCGTCCCTCGCCCTTGGTACCGATGTTGTTGCCGACATAAATGACAGGCCATCCTCTGACATGCCTTGCTTACATGATCACGTAAGATGTCACCACTCCTTCTACTTTTAACCAACAAGCTGAGCCCATAACCCACGGTTCCACAGGATCGAAACCTGACTCTCCTGTACACCCTATTGTCAAAGTTATTCCTCGTACGTGGCCTCATATGTAATTTATGAGCCACCTTCAAGTCTGATATCAGACACGATACTTATTCCAATTGCTTTGAACCCCTTTCACGCCCTGTAACAGGCATCGAACGATTGCCTGCCCACTCGAAACTTCCCAGGATACCTCCTTACTTTGCTTTCGGTATTTCCTTAAGTTTCAATTCGAGAGTTACTTTCTGCCACCTTCCTCGATGTTGTCGACCAGATAGTCAACCTTGCATAGGTTCATTCTCCCGGAATACGCACCCTTTTTCTCTCATAAGTACGATGGAGTTCTCGAAGAAAGGATGCCGACTTCATCATGATGACGTGAAGCATAGAAATGAAGACATCAATGTAACGGATCGACCTCTTCAAGAAGAGCAACTAAGTCCGACAACACTCGCTAGAATTTCGTAACCAGAACCTCCCTACCTTACGCCTCTTAAATCTCGGGACGAGATTTCTTGTAGTGGAGGAGAATTCTGACGCCCGGATAACTAAGCTACAGTAACCCTCTGCTAATGATGCCACGTCACCTCGATTACTGTTGCAAATCTCGTGTTAGTTCGAAACCGATTCAAATTCAAATTCAAAATCAAGCTAATAATAGAAGTTTTCAAATATTAAAACTAAATTGTTCAAAGTGTAGCAAGTAAATCATAGATGGTTGTGGTGGGGAATCCAAATTTTTATAAAATGTTTACGTGCACTAAATAATAGAAACATTAGCTGAAATAATTATTTAAATGTCTCTTAACTGGTTAAATTATTGAAAACTACCTTTTATAACTACAAGAATAATTGTGGCAGTGGTATAATTACTAGTACTAGATTAGGTGTTTAAAGGATTAAACAAATAGAAAAGAAAATTGAAAAATAAAGAAAAGACAAATATTAAACAAAAACTAATAATTGAAAGTGCCAAAAAAACCAATTGGGCCAGTCGGCCCAGCTGCTAGCCAGGCCGACCCAACCGGCCCAGGCCGCCCCCCACTCCCCCATAACCCCCTGGGCGACTAAACCCAAACCCCCCAACGCACCCACTCCCCCACGACGCCACTCACTCTCCCCCTCCCGATCCAATCTGGATCGAGGCGAAACCCCCACTCCACCTCGCTCTCTTCCCCCTCCCCCTCGATCTGGATCGAAATCGGCGGGCTCGCCCTTTGCTCGATGCCGAAGCCCTCTCGCCGGCGCCACCCGTCTCCGACCCCGTCGCCCTTCGCCCGAGCCGACCATGGCCGCCCATCGCCGCCACGCATGCTGGACCCCGCCGTTGTCGGAGCTGCCCTGCCGTCCTCCTCTTCGACTCCTCCTCGCCGAACCTCCTCCTCTACGTTGCCGTCGTCCCCGTCCTCCTCCCCAAAGGCTCCACCGAGCCTCGCCGGCCCTCGTCTCTGCAACGCCGATGAGGCCACGGCCTCCTCTTTCCTTTTTGCACCCGCTCTGCACGTCTCCCGTCGCCAGTCACGCACCGTCGGCCAGCACACGCGCTGTTCACGCCCGCCGGCGCCGTCCCGCGTCCGGGCCTCGTGCCCCTACCTGCATCCGCTAGTCCCGCTCGCCGGCCGACCGCGCCACCCTCGCTCGACCTCGCTGGACATCGCACCTGCCTCCTCTGCCTACCCGCAACCCTCTGCTGCCGTGATCACCGCGAGCATCCCGCGTTCGCATCCGCCTGGGGCTGTGCCCCCCTGCTCGACGATCTGCTCTGCTGCTGCTCGTCTGTGATGCCTCACCTCGCCCGGCCTCGCCCGTGCACGGCCGTGGCTCCCCCCCTTCGAGCTGGGCGTCTGACCGTTCGGTGGGCGCGGCGCCCTGCGCCCTGCGCCGTAACCGCACCGCTTTGGTGCCCGCTAAAACCTCTCGGCCAGCGACAAACGGGGCCCGCGCCCCTGAAACGTAACAAAAAAAGTAGGAAAAAATATTAATTAAAATTATTAATTAATTAATTAACCAATTAATTAACTTAATTAATCATGTTAATTAATCTAGTTAACCCTGTTAATTAACCTTAATAACCTAATTAGATAAAAGGTCAATGACAGACGGGCCCCACTGCCCTGTTTGACCGGTCAACGGTCAACGCCGATCGCGACATCACCACGACATCATGCACGACGTCATAACTGCATTTTCGAATTAAATTAATTCTGTTAATTCAAAAAATGAAATAAAACTTTGAAAATTAATATAAAATAAACCGTAGCTCGGATGGGAAAACTTTGTATATGAAAGTTGCTTAGAACGACGAGACGAATCCGGATACGCAGCCCGTTCGTCTGCCACACATCCCTAGCATTGCAAACCTGCAACCTTCCCCCTCCGGTTCATCTGTCCGAAAATGCGAAACACCGGGAATACTTTCCCGGATGTTTTCCCCCTTCGCCGGTATCACGTACTACCACGTTAGGGCACACCTAGCACCGCTCATTGTCACATCACGCATCGTCATGCTTATGTTTGCATTGTATTTATTGTTTCTTCCCCCTCTTCTCTCCGGTAGACTACGAGACCGACGCTGCTGCCGCCCCGTTCGACTACGGAGTTGACGATCCCTCCTTCTTGCCAAGGCAACCAGGCAAGCCCCCCCCTTGATCACCAGATATCGCCTATTCTCTTCTATACTGCTTGCATTAGAGTAGTGTAGCATGTTACTACTTTCCGTTATTCCTATCCTGATGCATAGCATGTCCTTGCTACTACTGTTGTTACCTTTACCTGCAATCCTACATGCTTAGTATAGGATGCTAGTATTCCATCAGTGGCCCTACCTTCTTGTCTGTCTGTTGTGCTATACTATCGGGCTGTGATCACTCGGGAGGTGATCACGGGTATATACTATATACTTTATACATGATACATGTGGTGACTAAAGTCGGGTCGGCTTGTGGAGCACCCGCGAGTGGTTCACGGATTGGGGGCTGAAAGGACCTTTGTCCCAACGGCCCTCTGTGTGGATCTTTGTGGCGGAGCAACAGGGCAGGTTGAGACCACCTAGTAGAGAGGTGGGCCTGGCCCTGTTCGGTGTTCGCAGATACTTAACACGCTTAACGAGATCTTGGTATTTGATCTGAGTCTGGCTACTGGCCTATACGCACTAACCAACTACGCGGGAACAGTTATGGGCACTTTCGGCGTCGTGGTATCACCAAGCATTTCGTGACGTCCCGGCGACTAAGTGGCGCTACCGGATTGGATTGGAACGCTCGCTAGGCTAGGTCTGCCGTCACAGACGCAACATGCAGGTGTGCTAAGGGCGATAGGCCCGGACCCCTGTGCGCTTAGGTTTAGACCGGCGTGCTGACCTCTCTGTTGTGCCTAGGTGGGGCTGCGACGTGCCTCTGCGGCTGGGCATGACCCAGGAAAGTGTGTCCGGCCAAATGGGATCAAGCGTGTTGGGCTATGTGGTGCACCCCTGCAGGGAAATTAATCTATTCGAATAACCGTGATCTTCGGTAACAGGATGACTTGGAGTTGTACCTTGACCTTATGACAACTAGAACCAGATACTTAATAAAACACACCCTTCCAAGTGCTAGATACAACCCGGTGATCGCTCTCTAACAGGGCGACGAGGAGGGGATCGCCGGGTAGGATTATGCTATGCGATGCTACTTGGAGGACTTGAGTCTACTCTCTTCTACATGCTGCAAGACGGAGGCTGCCAGAAGCGTAGTCTTCGACATGATTAGTTATCCCCCTCTTATTCTGGCATTCTGCAGTTCACCCACCGATATGGCCCTTTACACATATACCCATGCATATGTAGTGTAGCTCCTTACTTGCGAGTACTTTGGATGAGTACTCACGGTTGCTGTTCTCCCCCCGTTCCCCCTTCCCTTCTACCTGGTTGTCGCAACCAGATGTCGGAGCCCAGGAGCGACGCGACCGTCGATGGCGACTCCTACTACATCGGAGGTGCCCTCATCACGCAGCAGCCGACGACGAGTGGAGTAGTTAGGAGGATCCCAGCGGGAGGCCCACGCCTCTTTCGACCGTATCCCAGTTTGTGCTAGCCTTCTTAAGGCAAACTTGTTTAACTTATGTCTGTACTCAGATATTGTTGCTTCCGCTGACTTGTCTATGATCGAGCACTTGTATTCGAGCCATCGAGGCCCCTGGCTTGTATTATGATGCTTGTATGACTTATTTTATTTTAGAGTTGTGTTGTGATATCTTCCCGTGAGTCTCTGATCTTGATCGTACACGTTTGCGTGTATGATTAGTGTATGATTGAATCGGGGGTGTCGCATTGACAGAATTCTTCAATCACTGCCACCAAGCTACAAGAGCTTCGTGATGAACTATAATATGCAAGGGATGGATAAGTCAATTCCCGAGCTCTTCGCAATGCTAAAGGCTGCGGAGGGAGAAATAAAGAAGGAGCATCAAGTGTTGATGGTTGATGACCCACAATTATAGGGGATCTATCGTAGTCCTTTCGATAAGTAAGAGTGTCGAACCCAACAAGGAGCAGAAGGAAATGATAAGCGGTTTTCAGCAAGGTATTCTCTGCAAGTACTGAAATAAGTGGTAACATATAGTTTTGTGATAAGATAATTTGTAACGAGCAACAAGTAACAAAAGTAAATAAAGTGCAGCAAGGTGGCCCAATCCTTTTTGTAGCAAAGGACAATCCTGGACAAACTCTTATATAGAGAAAAGCGCTCCCGTGGACACATGGGAATATCGTCAAGCTACTTTTCATCACGTTCATATGATTCACGTTCGGAACTTTGATCATTTGATATGTGGGTGGACCGGTGCTTGGGTGATGTTCTTACTTAAACAAGCATCCCACTTATGATTAACCTCTATTGCAAGCATCCGCAACTACAACAAAAGTATTAAGGTAAACCTAACCATACCATGAAATATATAGACCCAAATCAGCCCCTTACGAAGCAACGCATAAACTAGGGTTTTCTTCTGTCACTCTAGCAACTCATCATATACTTATTACTTCCCAATGCCTTCCTCTAGGCCCAAATAATGGTGAAGTGTTATGTAGTCGACGTTCACATAACACCACTAGAGGCTATACAACATACATCTCATCAAAATATCGAACGAATACCAAATTCACATGACTACTAATAGCAAGACTTCTCCCATGTCCTCGTGAACAAACGTAACTACTCACAAAGCATATTCATGTTCATAATCAGAGGGGTATTAATATGCATAAAGGATCTGAACATATGATCTTCCACCAAATAAAGCAACTAGCATCAACTACAAGGAGTAATCAACACTACTAGCAACCTACTAGTACCAATCCTGGACTTGGAGACAAGAATTGGATACAAGAGATGAACTAGGGTTTTGAGAGGAGATGGTGCTGGTGAAGATGTTGATGGAGATTGCCCTCTCCCGATGAGAGGAGCGTTGGTGATGATGATGGTGATGATTTCCTCCTCCTGGAAGGAAGTGTCCCCGGCAGAACAGCTCTGTCGGAGCCCTAGATTGGTTCCGCCAAGGTTCCGCCTCGTGGCGGCGGAGTTTCGTCCCGAAAGGTTGCTTATGATTTTTCCCATGACGAAAGACCTCATATAGCATAAGATGGCCATCGGAGAGCCAACAGGCGGCCCACGAGGCAGGGCCGCGCCCTGGGGGGTAGGGCGCTCCCCCGACCCTCGTGGCCACGTGGGTCCCCCTCTGGTGTACTTCTTCCGCTCAATATTTTTTATTATTTCCAAAAATGACTTTCGTGGAGTTTCAGGACTTTTGGAGTTGTGCAGAATAGGTCTTTAATATTTGCTCCTTTTCCAGCCCAGAATTCCAGCTGCCGGCATTCTCCCTCCTTATGTAAACCTTGTAAAATAAGAGAGAATAGGCATAATTATTATGACATAACGTGTAATAACAGCCCATAATGCAATAAATATCGATATAAACGCATGAGGCAAAATGGACGTATCAACTCCCCCAAGCTTAGACCTCGCTTGTCCTCAAGCGGAAGCTGATAACGATAAATATGTCCACATGTTTAGAGGTAGAGGTGTCGATAAAAATAAAATATGGACATGAAGGCATCATGGCTATTCTCATAACAGCAACATATATAGATATTGTCATATGATTTCTTATGCTCAAGTAATAATCTGTTCACAATGCAGAGTACGAATCATAAACTTTATTGAGAACCAATAAACTATAATTTCAGTCATTGAAGCAATTGCAATTTATCATAACATCAGAAAGAGTCTATGTCAGAGCTTTATAGCAAGTCCACATACTCAATTATCATTTAGTCTTTCATAATTGCTAACACTCACGCGATACTTGTGGTTACAGAGTTTTAAATCGGACACAGAGAAAGATAGGGGCTTATAGTTTCGCCTCCCAACCTTTTACCTCAAGGGTAATGTCAACAATAATAACTCATGCTCCTCTACATCCAATTAGATATATCTATCAGGATCTTTCCAACACACTGTGCTTGCCAAACGATAAAACGTAAAAAGGAAAGGTGAATATCACCATGACTCTTGCATAAGGTAGAAGATAATAATAAAAGATAGGCCCTTCATAGAGGGAAGCAGAGGTTGCCATGCGCTTTTATGGTTGGATGCACAAAATCTTAATGCGAAAGAACGTCACTTTATATTGCCCCTTGTGATATGAACCTTTATTATGCAGTCCGTCGCTTTTATTTCTTCCACATCACAAGATCGTATAAAGCTTATTTTCTCCCACACTAATAAGTCATACATATTTACAGAGTAATTTTTTATTGCTTTGCACCGATGACAACTTACTTGAAGGATCTTACTCAATCCATAGGTAGATATGGTGGACTCTCATGGCAAAACTGGTTTAAGGGTTTTTGGGAGCACAAGTAGTATCTCTACTTGGTGCTGAGAATTTGGCTAGCATGAGGGGGGGAAAGGCAAGCTCAACATGTTGGATGATCCATGACGACATACTTTATCTTAGATATAAGAAAACATAACCCATTACATTGTCTTCCTTGTCCAACATCAACTGTTTAGCATGTCATATTTTAATGAGTGCTCCCAATCATAGAAGATGTCCATGATAATATATTTATATGTGAAACCTCTGTTTCCTTATTACTTCCTATTAATTGCAACGATGACATAAGCTATGTTTGTCAACTCCCAACAATTTTTAATCATCATATTCTTTCTATGTGAAGTCATTACTCTCAATAAGATCAATATGAACTCTTTATTTCTTTTTATTCTTTTCTCTTTTCTTTTATTCACTCAAGATCATAGCAAGATAATCAAGCCCTTGACTCAACACTAATATTTATTATATAGCTCACGGACTCAGTTACATAAAGAGATCATAAAGCAAAACTCAAAACTAGATCATGCCATAAACTTTATTCTACTGGATCAAGATACTACTAATAGGATCGAACTAAGAAAAACGGTAAAGATAGGAGATGTGATAGTGATACGATACCGAGGCACCTCCCCCAAGCTTGTCAGTTGCCAAGGGGAGTGCCCATACCCATGTGATTATGTCTCCTTTGTTGTTGGTGAAGAAGGTGGAGTTGTTGATGATGGGTAATCGCACATCGAGCGTAAGAGATCCTCCAACTTGCGGATAATGCCCTTGAGTGCGACAATATGCTCCTTCAACAAAATATTTTCACGGGTGAGATACTTGTTTTGAATACGAGCTAACTCAATCATCTTGAAAGCTTAGATCTCAGTTGGGGTAAGAATATTGTGATCAAGTTGAAGGATGTCTTTTATTGCCGGAACTTGGTCCTCCGTGGCCTTCTTGATCCCTTCATCCTTGTTGATCCATATGGGTTCTTCCCTCTTCAGCTCTGTCTTCATTAGCCAAGCATCGTTGTCACCATTGTTGGAGGAGGGGGACGACATGATGCCTAGCCTTGAAAACCCTGACAGAAAACAGCTCGAAACAAGAACAGAGGGTAATTGCGTGATACGGGAGTCAAAACCTTCGGGAGGTTATATAATGATTTTTTACCGATCAAAATACGTATCGTGCAAGAAAACGGGGTCCGGAGGGCACACGAGGTGCCCACGAGGTAGGGGGCGCACCCAAGGGGTAGGGTGCGCCCTCCACCCTCATGGGGCCCTCGTGTCCTTTCCGGACTGCTACTTATTTTTCTATTTTTCTAAATATTCCAAAACAGAGAAATACTGCCTTAAAAATTGTTTTGGAGTCGGTTTACTTACCGTACCACATACCTATTCCTTTTCGGAGTCTGAAACGTTCCGGAAAGTGTCTCTTATGTATTCCTCCGGGGTTACGGTTTCGATAATACTGGTTTCAACATTTATAGGATTACTTGAGATATAATGTTTGATTCTTTGACCGTCTACCACCTTCGGATTTGTGCCTTCGAAGTTGTTGATTTTTATGGCGCCGGAACGATAGACCTCCTCGATAACGTAGGGGCCTTCCCATTTAGAGAGAAGTTTTCCTGCAAAAAATCTTAAACGAGAGTTGTATAGCAATACATAATCACCTACATTAAACTCACGCTTTTGTATCCTTTTGTCATGCCATCTTTTAACTATTTCTTTAAACAACTTGGCATTTCCATAAGCTTGGGTTCTCCATTCATCAAGTGAGCTAATATCAAATAACCTCTTCTCATCGGCAAGTTTGAAATCATAGTTGAGCTCTTTAATAGCCCAATATGCCTTATGTTCTAGTTCGAGAGGTAAATTCCAATCATGTGGCTGAACAATAGGTGCAGAGATCAATGCTTTCTTAAGTATTTCAAATGCTTCTACACAATCATCATCAAAGACAAATGTTATATCTTTTTGTAATAAATTAGTCAGAGGCCGAGAAATTTTTGAGAAGTCCTTAATGAACCTCCTATAAAATCCGGCGTGACCAAGGAAACTTCTTATACTTTTGATGTCCTTGGGACATGGCATATTTTCAATAGCATCAACCTTGGCTTTATCAACTTCAATACCTCTTTCGTAAAACTTTATGCCCCAAGACAATACCTTCATTAACCATAAAGTGGCACTTTTCCCAATTCAAGACAAGATTAGTTTCTTCACATCTCTGCAAAACTCGATCAAGGTTGCTCAAGCAATCATCAAACAAAGATCCATAGACGGAAAAGTCGTCCATGAAAACCTCACAAATCTTTTCACAAAAGTCAGAGAATATAGCCATCATGCATCTTTGAAAGGTAGCAGGTGCATCACATAAACCAAAAGGCATACGTCTATAAGCAAAAGTACCAAAAGGGCATGTAAAAGTGGTCTTTGATTGATCATTGGCTGACACAGGTATTTGAGAGAAACCAGAATAACCATCTAGAAAGCAAAAATGTGTATGTTTGGATAATCTTTCTAGCATTTGATCAATAAAAGGTAAGGGGTAATGATCTTTCTTAGTAGCCTTATTTAATTTACGGAAATCAATTACCATCCTATAACCTGTAATAATTCTTTGCGGAATCAATTCATCTTTATCATTAGGAACAACAATAATACCTCCCTTCTTAGGGACACAATGGACAAGACTTACCCACTAACTATCAACAACAGGGTAAATTATACCTCCCTCAAGGAGCTTTAGTATTTCCTTTCTTACCACTTCTTTCATTTTAGGATTCAGCCCTTGTTGATGATCAATAACTGGTTTGGCATCTTTCTCCAAATTTATTTTATGTTGACATAGAGTGGGACTAATGCCCTTAAGACCATCAAGAGTATATCCAATAGTAGCACGGTGCTTCTTCAGAGTTTTCAATAATCTCTCTTCTTCATGCTCTGAAAGGTTAGCACTAATAATAACAGGATATATCTTCTTTTCATCAAGATAAGCATATTTAAGATTATCAGGTAACGGTTTAAGCTCAAACACGGGATCACCCTTAGGTGGAGGGGGATACCCTAGGATTTCAACAGGCAAATTGTGTTTCAGAATAGGTTCCTGCTTAAAGAATACTTCATCTATTTCCCTTCTTTCATTCATAAACATATCATTTTCATGGTCTAGCAAATATTGTTCTAAAGGATCACTAGGAGGTACGGCAATAGAAGCAAGACCAACAATTTCATCCTTACTAGGCAATTCTTTTTCACGGTGTTGTCTACCAAATTTAGAGAAATTAAGCTCATGAGACATATCACCCAAACCAATAGTAACAACATTCTTTCCACAGTCTATCTTAGCATTAACGGTGTTCAAGAAGGGTCTACAAATATAATGGGACAGAAGCTATCTTGTGGGGAACCAAGAACAAGAAAATCAGCAGGCTATTTAGTTTTCCCACACAAGACTTCAACATCTCTAACAATTCCCATTGGTGAAATAGTATCTCAACTGGCAAGTTTAATTGTGACATCAATATCTTCTATCTCAGCAGGTGCAATATCATGCATAATTTCTTTGTATAAGTCATAAGGTATTGCACTAACACTAGCACCCATGTCACATAAGCCATGATAACAATGATCTCCTATTTTAACAGAAATAACAGGCACGCCTACACAGGTCTATGTTTATCTTTAGCACAAGGTTTGGCAATTCTAGCAGTTTCACCGTAGAAATGAATAACATGCCCATCAATATTATCAGACAAGAGATCTTTAACAATAGCAATATTAGATTCAACTTTAACTTGCTCAGGAGGTGTATAAGTTCTAATATTGCTTCTACGAACCACAGTTGAAGCTTTAGCATGATCCTTTTTTCTAACAGGGAAAGGTGGTTTCTCAACATAAGAAGTAGGAACAATAGGATCTTTATAAGTGACCGTATTTTCTTCAACTTTAATAGGTGCAGCTACTTTTACTTCTATGGGAGGATGATATTTAAACCACTTCTCCTTGGGGAGATCAACATAAGTAGCAAAAGATTCACGGAAAGAAGCTACTATCTCAGAGTCAAGTCCATATTTAGTGCTAACTTTACGGAAAACATCGGTATCCATCAAAGACTTAACACAATCAAACTTAGGTGTCATACCTGACTCCTTACCTTCGTCGAGATCCCAATCTTTAGAGTTGCGTTTAATTCTATCCAATAAATTCCATTTGAATTTAATAGTCTTCATCATAAAAGAGCCTGCACAAGAAGTATCGAGCATGATGCAATTGTTTTTAGAAAGCCGAGCATAAATTTTTTGAAGAATTATTTCTTTCGAGAGCTCATGATTGGGGCATGAATATAACATTGATTTAAGCCTCCCCCATGCTTGAGCGATGCTTTCTCCTTGGCGAGGCAAAAAATTATATATATATATTTGCGATCACGATGAACAAAATGCATAGGATAATAATTCTGATGAAATTCCAATTTCATTCGTTTATAGTTCCATGATCCCATGTCATCACATAGCCTATACCATGTTGATTCATCTCCCTTCAAAGATAAAGGGAATACCTTCTTCTTAACAACATCATCGGGTATACTTGCAAGCTTAAATAATCCACAAACTTCATCCACATATATTAGGTGCTCATCAGGATGCTTTGTTCCATCTCCTGTAAAAGGATTATCTAGCAGTTTTTCTAACATACCCGAAGGAACTTTAAAGGGAACATTTTCATTTTCAGTAGTTCAATAGGTTGAGGAGCAATTCTTTGCTCTACTGGTCGGGGTGAAGATACCCCGAACAAGCCCCTCAGAGGACTACTTTCCATAGTAACAAGTGACAGTAAATTTCGGCACACTTTATAAATTTTTCCTTACCAAATTCCACCTACAAAAGGCGCTTCACTCCCCGGCTACGGCGCCTGAAAAGAGTCTTGATGACCCACAAGTATAGGGGATCTATCGTAGTCCTTTCGATAAGTAAGAGTGTTGAACCCAACGAGGAGCAGAAGGAAATGATAAGTGGTTTTCAGCAAGGTATTCTCTGCAGAAATCGAAATAAGTGGTAACAGATAGTTTTGTGATAAGATAATTTGTAACGAGCAACAAGTAACAAAAGTAAATAAAGTGCAGCAAGGTGGCCCAATCCTTTTTGTAGCAAAGGACAAGCCTGGACAAACTCTTATATAGAGAAAAGCGCTCCCGAGGACAGATGGGGATATCGTCAAGCTAGTTTTCATCACGTTCATATGATTCACGTTTGGTACTTTGATAATTTGAGATGTGGCTGGACCGGTGCTTTGGTCCTGTTCTTACTTGAACAAGCATCCAGCTTATGATTAACCTCTATTGCAAGCATCCGCAACTACAACAAAAGTATTAAGGTAAACCTAACCATAGCATGAAACATATGGATCCAAATCAGCCCCTTTACGAAGCAACACATAAACTAGGGTTTAAGCTTACGTCACTCTAGCAACCCATCATCTACTTATTACTTCCCAATGCCTTCCTCTAGGCCCAAATAATGGTGAAGTGTTATGTAGTCGATGTTCACATAACACCACTAGAGGCTAGACAACATACATCTCATCAAAATATCGAGCGAATACCAAATTCACGTGACTACTAATAGCAAGACTTCTCCCATGTCCTCGAGGAACAAACGTAACTACTCACAAAGCATATTCATGTTCATAATCGAGGGGTATTAATATGCATAAAGGATCTGAACATATGATCTTCCACCAAATAAACCAACTAGCATCAACTACAAGGAGTAATCAACACTACTAGCAACCTACTAGTACCAATCCCGGACTTGGAGACAAGAATTGGATACAAGAGATGAACTAGGGTTTTGAGAGGAGATGGTGCTGGTGAAGATGTTGAGGGAGATTGCCCTCTCCCGATGAGAGGAGCGTTGGTGATGATGATGGTGATGATTTCCCCCTCCCGGAAGGAAGTGTCCCCGTGAGAACAGCTCTGGGAGCCCTAGATTGGTTCCGCCAAGGTTCCACTCGTGGTGGCGGAGTTTAAATCGAAAGGTTGCTTATGATTTTTCCCTTGACGAAAGACCTCATATAGCGAGAAGATGGCCATCGGAGAGCCAACAGGAGGCCCACGAGGCGGGCGCATACAGGGGGTGGGGGTAGGGCGCGCCCCTCACCCTCGTGGCCAGGTGGGTCCCCCTCTGGTGTACTTCTTCCACTCAATATTTTTTATTATTTCCAAAAATGACTTCCGTGGAGTTTCAGGACTTTTGGAGTTGTGCAGAATAGGTCTCTAATATTTGCTCCTTTTTCAGCCCAGAATTCTCCCTCCTTATGTAAACCTTGTAAAATAAGAGAGAATAGGCATAGGTATTATGACATAACATGTAATAACAGCCCATAATGCAATAAATATCGATATCAAAGCATGATGCAAAATGGACGTATCAATGGTCAACAAGACCACTAGTTTCAAGAAAAAAGGTAAAGGGAAGAAGAAGGGGAACTTCAAAAAGAACAGCAAACAAGTTGCTGATCAAGAGAAGAAACCCAAGTCTGGACCTAAGCCTGAGACTGAGTGCTTCTACTACAAACAGACTGGTCACTCGAAGCAAAACTGCCCCAAGTATTTGGCGGATAAGAAGAATCGCAAGGTGAACAAAGGTATATGTGATATACATGTTATTGATGTGAAGCTTACTAGAGCTCGCAGGTAGCACTTTTGGGTATATGTAATCTTTGGTTCTATTGCTAATGTTCGCAACTCGAAACAGGGACTACGGATTGAGCGAAGATTGGCTAAGGACGATGTGACGATGCGTGTGGGAAATGGTTCCAAAGTCGATGTGATCGTCGTCGGCACGCTACCTCTACATCTACCTTCGGGATTAATTTTAGACCTGAATAATTGTTATTTGGTGCCACCGTTAAGCATGAACACTATATCTGGATCTTGTTTGATGCGAGACGGTTATTCATTTAAATCTGAGAATAATGGTTGTTCTATTTATATGAGTAATATCTTTTATGGTCATGCACCCTTGAAGAGTGGTCTATTTGTGTTGAGTCTCGATAGTAGTAATACACATGTTCCTAATATTGAAGCCAAAAGATGCAGAGTTGATAATGATAGTGCAACTTATTTGTGGCACTGCCGTTTGGGTCATATTGGTGTAAAGCGCATGAAGAAACTCCATACTGATGGACTTCTGGAATCACTTGATTATGAATCACTTGGTACTTGCGAACCATGCCTCATGGGCAAGATGACTAAAACGCCGTTCTCCCGAACAATGGAGCGAGCAACAGATTTGTTGGAAATTATACATACTGATGTATGTAGTCCAATGAATATTGAGGCTCGCGGCGGATATCGTTATTTTCTCACCTTCACAGATCATTTGATCAGATATGGGTATATCTACTTAATGAAACATAAGTCTGAAACATTTGAAAAGTTCAAAGAATTTCAGAATGAAGTGGAAAATCATCGTAACAAGAAAATAAAGTTTCTACGATCTGATCGTTGAGGAGAATATTTGAGTTACGAGTTTGGTCTACATTTGAAACAAAGCGGAATAGTTTCGCAACTCACGCCACCCGGAACACCACAGCGTAATGGTTTGTCCGAACGTCATAATCGTACTTTACTAGATATGGTGCGATCTATGATGTCGCTTACTGATTTAGCGCTATCGTTTTTGGGTTATGCTTTAGAGGCGGCTGCATTCACGTTAAATAGGGCACCATCAAAATCCGTTGAGACGACACCTTATGAACTGTGGTTTGGCAAGAAACCAAAGTTGTCCTTTCTTAAAGTTTGGGGTTGCCATGCTTATGTGAAAAAACATCAACCTGATAAGCTCGAACCCAAATCGAAGAAATGTGTCTTCATAGGATACCCAAAGGAAACTATTGGGTACTCCTTCTATCATAGATCCGAAGGCAAAACATTTGTTGCTAAGAATGCATCCTTTCTAGAGAAGGAGTTTCTCTCGAAAGAAGTGAGTGGGAGGAAAGTAGAACTTGATGAGGTAACTTTACCTGCTCCCTTATTGGAAAGTAGTTCATCACAGAAACCGGTTCCTGTGACACCTACACCAATTAGTGAGGAAGCTAATGATGATGATCATAAAACTTCAGATCAAGTTACTGCCGAACCTCGTAGGTAAATCAGAGTAAGATCCGCACCAGAGTGGTACGGTAATCCTGTTCTGGAGGTCATGTTACTTGACCATGACGAACCTACGAACTATGAGGTAGCAATGATGAGCCCAGTTTCCGCAAAATGGCTTGAGGCCATGAAATCTGAGATGGGATCCATGTATGAGAACAAAGTGTGGACTTTGGTTGACTTGCCCGATGATCGGCAAGCCATCGAAAATAAATGAATCTTCAAGAAGAAGACTGGCGCTGACGGTAATGTTACTGTCTACAAAGCTCGACTTGTTGCGAAAGGTTTTCGACAAGTCCAAGGGGTTGACTACGATGAGACTTTCTCACCCGTAGCGATGCTTAAGTCTGTCCGAATCATGTTAGCAATTGCCGCATTTTATGATTATGAAATTTTGCAAATGGATGTCAAAACTGCATTCCTAAATGGATTTCTGGAAGAAGAGTTGTATATGATGCAACCAGAAGGTTTTGTCGATCCAAAGGGTGCTAACAAAGTGTGCAAGCTCCAGCGATCCATTTATGGACTGGTGCAAGCCTCTCGGAGTTAGAATAAACGTTTTGATAGTGTGATCAAAGCATATGGTTTACATAGACTTTTGGAGAAGCCTGTATTTACAAGAAAATGAGTGGGAGCTCTGTAGTATTTCTAATATTATATGTGGATGGCATATTGTTGATTGGAAATAATATAGAATTTCTGGATAGCATAAAAGGATACTTGAATAAGAGTTTTTTAGTGAAAGACCTCGGAGAAGCTGCTTATATATTGGGCATCAAGATCTATAGAGATAGATCAAGATGCTTAATTGGACTTTCACAAAGCACAAACCTTGATAAAGTTTTGAAGAAGTTCAAAATGGATCAAGCAAAGAAAGGGTTCTTGCCTGTGTTACAAGGCGTGAAGTTGAGTAAGACTCAATACCCGACCACTGCAGAAGATAGAGAGAAAATGAAAAGTGTTCCCTATGCTTCAGCCATAGGCTCTATCATGTATGCAATGTTGTGTACCAAACCTGATGTGTGCCTTGCTATTAGTTTAGCAGGGAGGTACCAAAGTAATCCAGAGTGGATCATCGGACTGACCAAGAACATCCTGAAATACCTGAAAAGGACTAAGGATATGTTTCTCGTTTATGGAGGTGACAAAGAGCTCGTCATAAATGGTTACGTCGATGCAAGCTTTGACACTGATCCAGACGATTCTAAATCGCAAACTGGATGCGTGTTTATATTGAACAGTGGAGCTGTCAGTTGGAGCAATTCTAAACAAAGCGTCGTGGCGGGATCTACGTGTGAAGCTAAGGATGGCAATTTTACCCATGGGTACGGGTACCCGCGGATACCGTACCCGCATGGGCAGGGTATGGGTACCATTTTATACCCACGGGTAGTACCCATACCATACCCATTAAGTCATGGGTAGGGCACGGGTATAGCCTTTTACCCATGGATATACCCATACCCTACCTGTTTATACTTACATGTGAAACTTACCCATGATTCACAAGTGTACATATGTTAAAGTTGTGTCTTGAGCTTGTGAACCATGTTAAAGTTGTCACCAATTGTCAATTTAAATTGAGATAATTGTCATGTACTCATCTATCTGTTATGGAGTTGAGATCAGTGTTTTTTGTCAAATGTGTTATAGATGAATGTAAATTTGTGAATAACTTGTGCGCTGTTTGATCTACCCGTTGGGTACCCAATGGGTATGGGTACCCATCGGGTATGGATACGGGTAAAGTTTCATACCCATGGGTACGGGCACGGGTAGAATTTTGTACCCACTGACTACACGGGTATGGATATGGTATTGCTCGACCCGCCCCATACCCTACCCATTGCCATCCTTATGTGAAGCGGAGTACATAGCTGCTTCGGAAGCAGCAAATAAAGGAGTCTGGATGAAGGAGTTCATATCCGATCTAGGTGTCATACCTAGTTTATCGGGTCCAATGAAAATCTTTTGTGACAATACTGGTGCAATTGCCTTGGCAAAGGAATCTAGATTTCACAAGAGAACCAAACACATAAGGAGACGCTTCAATTCCATCTGCGATCAAGTCCAGGTGGGAGACATAGAGATTTGCAAGATACATACGGATTTGAATGTTGCAGACCCGTTGACTAAGCCTCTCTCACGAGCAAAACATGATCAACACCAAGGCTCCATGGGTGTTAGAATCATTACTGTGTAATCTAGATTATTGACTCTAGTGCAAGTGGGAGACTGAAGGAAATATGCCCTAGAGGCAATAATAAAGTTATTATTTATTTCCTTATTTCATGATAAATGTTTATTATTCATGCTAGAATTGTATTAACCGGAAACATAATACAAGTGTGAATACATAGACAAACAGAGTGTCACTAGTAAGCCTCGACTTGACTAGCTCGTTGATCAAAGATGGTTAAGTTTCCTAACCATAGACATGAGTTGTCATTTGATAAACGGGATCACATCATTAGGAGAATGATGTGATTGACTTGACCCATTCCGTTAGCTTAGCACTTGATCGTTTTAGTTTACTGTTATTGCTTTCTTCATGACTTGTACATGTTCTTATGACTATGATATTATGCAACTCCAGATTACCGGAGGAACACTTTGTGTGCTACCAAACGTCACAACGTAACTGGGTGATTATAAAGGTGCTCTACAGGTGTCTCCGATGGTACTTGTTGAGTTGGCATAAATCAAGATTAGGATTTGTTACTCCGATTGTCGGGGAGGTATCTCTGGGCCCTCTCGGTAATGCACATCACTATAAGCCTTGAAAGCAATGTGACTAATGAGTTAGTTGCAGGATGATGCATTACGGAACGAGTAAAGAGACTTGCCGGTAACGAGATTGAGCTAGGTATTGAGATACTGACGATCGAATCTCGGGCAAGTAACATACCGATGACAAAGGGAACAACGTATGTTGTTATGCGGTTTGACCGATAAAAGATCTTTGTAGAATATGTAGGAACCAATATGAGCATCCAGGTTCCGCTATTGGTTATTGACCGGAGACGTGTCTAGGTCATGTCTACATAGTTCTCGAACCCGTAGGGTCCGCACGCTTA
The DNA here is from genome assembly GCA_021605145.1 of Aegilops bicornis. Classification (NCBI taxonomy): domain Eukaryota; kingdom Viridiplantae; phylum Streptophyta; class Magnoliopsida; order Poales; family Poaceae; genus Aegilops; species Aegilops bicornis. The sequence goes on from CM038669.1 coordinate 299,330,989, forward strand.
AAGTTCTGTGACGATCAGTATTATGAGTTTTTGTGTTTTGATGTACCGAAGATAGTTCGGAGTCCCGGATATTATCACGGACATGACGAGGAGTCTCGAAATGGTCTAGACGTAAATATCGATATATTGGACGACTATGTTCGGACGCCGGAAGTGTTTCGAGAGGTTTCGGACATATACCGGAGCACCGGGGGGTTACCGGAACCCCCCTGGGAGTATATTGGGCCTAATATGCCCTAGTGAGAGAAGAGGAGGGGCGGCCAGGGCAGCCGCGCGCCCCCTCCCCCTCTAGTCTGAATTGGACAAGGAGGGGGGCGGCGCCCCCCTTTCCTTCTCTCCTTCTCTCCCTTCCTTCTCCTCTCCTACTCCTACTTGGAAGGGGGGAGTCCTACCTCCGGTGGGAGTAAGACTCCTCATGGGGCGCTCCATAGGAGGCCGGCCCCCTCCCCCTCCTCCACTCCTTTATATACAGGGAGGGAGGCACCCCTTGGAGACACAACAATTGATCATTGATCTCTTAGCCGTGTGCGGTGCCCCCCTCCACCATAATCCACCTCGGTCATATCGTAGCGGTGCTTAGGCGAAGCCCTGCGTCGGTAGCTTCATCAACATCGTCATCATGCCATCGTGCTGATGAAACTCTCCCTCGAGCTCCACTGGATCGTGAGTTCGCGGGACGTCACTGAGCTGAACGTGTGCTGAACACGGAGGTGTCGTACGTTCGGTACTGAGGATCAGTCGATCGTGAATACATACGACTACATCAACCGCGTTGTCATAACGCTTCTGCTTTCGGTCTACGAGGGTACGTGGACACACTCTCCCCTCTCGTTGCTATGCATCACCATGATCCTGCGTGTGCGTAGGATTTTTTTTGAAATTACTACGTTACCCAACAGATGCTACGATGGAGTTCAAGGTGTCAAGCGGGTGACGATGGAGATCACGACGGTGCTCTAGAGATGGAGATCAAAGGCACAAGATGATGATGGCCATATCACGTCACATCTTTTGATTTCATGTGATGTTTATCCTTTATGCATCTTATTTTGCTTAGTACAGCGGTAGCACTATAAGATGATCCCTCACTAAATTTCAAGGTATAAGTGTTCTCCCTGAGTATGCACCGTTGCTAAAGTTCGTCGTGCGGAGACACCATGTGATGATCGGGTGTGATAAGCTCTACGTTCACATACAACAGGTGCAAGCCAGTTTTGCACGTGCAGAATACTCGGGTTAAACTTGATGAGCCTACCATAAGCAGATATGGCCTCAGAACACTGAGACCAAAGGTCAAACGTGAGTCATATAGTAGATATGATCAACATAGAGATTTTCACCATTGAAAACTACTCCATCTCACGTGATGATCGGACATGGTTTAGTTGATATGGATCACGTGATCATTTAGATGACTAGAGAGATGTCTATCTAAGTGGGAGTTCTTAAGTAATATGATTAATTGAACTTAATTTATCATGAACTTAGCCCTGATAGTATTTGCATATCTATGGTGTAGATCAATAGCTCGCGTATGGCTCCCTGTTTTATTTTTGATATGTTCCTAGAGAAAACTAAGTTGAAAGATGATAGTAGCAATGATGCGGACTGGGTCCGTGATCTAAGGATTATCCTCATTGCTGCACAGAAGAATTATGTCCTTGATGCACCGCTAGGTGACAGACCTATTGCAGGAGCAGATGCAGAGGTGATGAACGTTTGATAAAGCTCGATATGATGACTACTTGATAGTTTAGTGCACCATGCTTTACAGCTTAGAACCGGGACTTCAAAAATGTTTTAACGCCACGAAGCATATGAGATGTTCCAAGAGCTGAAATTGGTATTTCAGACTCATGCCCGTGTTAAGAGGTATGAGACCTCTGACAAGTACTTTGCCTACAAGATGGAGGAGAATAGCTCAGCTAGTGAGCATATGCTCAGAATGTCTGAGTACTACAATCACTTGAATCAAGTGGGAGTTAATCTTCCAGATAAGATAGTGATGACAGAGTTCTCTAGTCACTATCACCAAGTTACTAGAACTTCGTGATGAACTATAATATGCAAGGGATAACAGAAACAATTCCCAAGCTCTTCGCGATGCTGAAATCAGCGAAGGTAGAAATCAAGAAAAAGCATCAAGTGTTGATGGTTGACAAGACCACTAGTTTCAAGTAAAAGGGCAAGGGAAAGAAAGGGAACTTCAAGAAGAATGGCAAGAAATTTGCCACTCCCATGAAGAAACCCAAAGCTAGACCTAAGCCTGAAACTGAGTACTTCTACTGCAAAGGAAATGGTCACTGGAAGTGGAACTACCCCAAATACTTGGCGGATAAGAAGGACGGCAAAGTGAACAAAAGTATATTTGATATACATGTTATTGATGTGTACTTTACTAGTATTCATAGTAACCCCAGGGTATTTGATACCGGTTTTAGTTGCTAAGATTAGTAACTCGAAACAGGAGTTGCAAAATGAACAGAGACTTGTTAAGGGCAAGGTGACGATGTGTGTTGGAAATGATTCCAAGGTTGATAAGATCACCATCGCACACTCCTTTTACCTTCGGGATTAGTGTTGAACCTAAAATAAATGTTATTTGGTGTTTGCATTGAGCATGAATATGATTGGATCATGTTTATTGCAATACAGTTATTCATTTAGTCAAAGAATAATTGTTGTTCTGTTTACATGAATAAAACCTTCTATGGTCATACACTTAATATAAATAGTTTATTGAGTCTTGATCGTAGTGATACACATATTCATAATATTGATGCCAAAAGATGCAAGTTGATAATGTTAGTGCAACATACTTGTGGCACTGCCGTTTAGGTCATACTAGTGTAAAGCGCATGAAGAAACTCCATGTGGGTGGACTTTTTGAATCACTTGATTATGAATCATTTGATGCTTGTGAACTAAGACTCTGTTCTCTGGAACAATGGAGCGAGCCACTGACTTATTAAAAATAATACATACTGATGTATACGGTCCGATGAGTGTTGAGGCTCGCAGCGGGTATCATTATTTTTATAACCTTCACAGATGATTTGAGCAGATATGGGTATATCTACTTAATGAAACACATGTCTGAAACATTTGAAAAAGTTCAAAGAATTTCAGAGTGAAGTGGAGAATCATCGTAACAAGAAAATAAAGTTTCTACTATCTGAGAGGCGAATATTTGAGTTACGAGTTTGTCCTTCATTTAAAACAATGTGGAATAGTTTCACAACTCATGCCACCTGGAACACCATAGCATAATGGTGTGTCCGAACATCGTAACCGCACTTTATTAGATATGGTGCGATCTATGATGTCTCTTACCGATTTACCACTATCATTTTGGGGTTATGCATTAGAGACAACTGCATTCACGTTAAATAGGGCACCGTCTAAATCCGTCGAGACAACACCGTAAGAACTGTGGTTTAGCAAGAAACCTAAGCTGTCGTTTCGTAAAGTTTGGGGCTGCGATGCTTATGTGAAAAAGCTTCAACCTGATAAGCTTGAACCCAAATTGGAGAAGTGCGTCTTCATAGGATACCCAAAAGTAACTGTTGGGTACACCTTCTATCACAGATCCGAAGGCAAGATATTTGTTGCTAAGAATGGATCGTTTATAGAGAAGGAGTTTCTCTCGAAAGAAGTGAGTGGGAGGAGAGTAGAACTTGATGAGGTAATTGTACCTTCTTCCTAATTGGAAAGTAGTTCATCATAGGAATCAGTTCCAGTGATGCCTACACTAATTAGCGAGGAAGTTAATGATGATGATCATGAAACTTCAGATCAAGTTACTACCAAACCTCGTAGGCCAACTAGAGTACGTTCTGCACCAGAGTGGTACGGTAATCCTGTTCTGGAAATCATGTTATTAGACCATGATGAACCTATGAACTATGGTGAAGCGATGATGAGCCCAGATTCCATGAAATGGCTTAAGGCCATGAAATTTGAGATAGGATCCATGTATGAGAACAAAGTATGGACTTTGATTGACTTGCCCGATGATCTGCGAGCCATTGAGAATAAATGGATCTTCAAGAGGAAGACGGATGATGATGGTAGTATTGATGACCCACAAGTATAGGGGGTCTATCGTAGTCCTTTCGATAAGAAAGAGTGTCGAACCCAACGAGGAGCAGAAGGAAATGATAAGCGGTTTTCAGCAAGGTATTCTACCGCAAGTCTTGAAATAAGTGGTAACAGATAGTTTTGTGATAAGATAATTTGTAACGAGCAACAAGTAACAAAAGTAAATAAAGTGCAGCAAGGTGGGCCAATCCTTTTTGTAGCAAAGGACAAGCCTGAACAAACTCTTATATAGAGAAAAGCGCTCCCGAGGACACATGGGAATATCGTCAAGCTAGTTTTCATCACGTTCATATGATTCGCGTTTGGTACTTTGATAGTTTGATATGTGGGTGGACCGGTGCTTGGGTGTTGTTCTTACTTGAACAAGCATCCCACTTATGATTAAACTCTATTGCAAGCATCCGCAACTACAACAGAAGTATTAAGATAAACCTAACCATAGCATGAAACATATGGATCCAAATGAGCCCCTTACGAAGCAACGCATAAACTAGGGTTTAAGCTTACATCACTCTAGCAACCCATCATCTACTTATTACTTCCCAATGCCTTCCTCTAGGCCCAAATAAGGTGAAGTATTATGTAGTCGACGTTCACATAACACCACTAGAGGCTAGAAAACATACATCTCATCAAAATATCGAACGAATACCAAATTCACATGATTACTAATAGCAAGACTTCGCCCATGTCCTCGGGAACAAACAGTAACTACTCACAAAGCATATTCATGTTCATAATCGAGGGGTATTAATATGCATAAAGGATCTGAACATATGATCTTCCTCCAAATAAACCAACTAGCATCAACTACAAGGAGTAATCAACACTACTAGCAACCTACTAGTACCAATCCCGGACTTGGAGACAAGAATTGGATACAAGAGATGAACTAGGGTTTTGAGAGGAGATGGTGCTTTGGTGAAGATGTTGATGGAGATTGCCTCTCCCGGCGCGAGGAGCGTTGGTGATGACGATGGCGATGATTTCCCCCTCCCGGAGGGAAGTGTCCCCGGCAGAACAGCTCTGCCGTAGCCCTAGATTGGTTCCGCCGGAGCCCTAGATTGGTTCCGCCAAGGTTCCGCCTCGTGGCGGCGGAGTCTCGTCCCGAAAGGTTGCTTATGATTTTCTCTTGACGAAAGACCTCATATAGCAGAAGATGGCCATCGGAAAGCCAACGGGGGGGGGGGGCACGAGGCAGGGCGGCGCGCCTTGGGGGGTAGGGCGCGCCCCCAACCCTCATGGCCAGGTGGGTCCCCCTCTGGTGAACTTCTTCCGCTCAATATTTTTTATTATTTCCAACAATGACTTTCGTGGAGTTTCAAGACTTTTGGAGTTGTGCAGAATAGGTCTCTAATATTTACTCCTTTTCCAAATTTAGAATTCCAAATGCAAGGCATTCTCCCTCCTTATGTAAACCTTGTAAAATAAGAGAGAATAGGCATAAGTATTATGAAATAACGTGTAATAACAGCCCATAATGCAATAAATATCGATATAAAAGCATGATGCAAAATGGACGTATCAAGTATTACTATCTATAAAGCTCGAATTGTCGGAAAAATGTTTTCAACAAGTTCAAGGTGTTAACTACGATGAGATTTTCTCATTTGTATCGATGCTTAAAAGTATGTCCGAATCATGTTAGCAATTGCCGCATTTTAAGAAATTTGGCAAATGGATGTCAAACCTACATTCCTTAATGGTTTTCTTAAAATATAGTTGTATATGATGCAACCAGAAGGTTTTGTCGATCCTAAAGGTGCTAACAAAGTGTGCAAAACTCCAGCGATCCATCTATGGACTGGTGCAAGCATCTCGGAGTTGGAATATACACTTTGTTGAGTTGATCAAAGCATATAGTTTTATACAGACTTGCAGTGAACCCTGTATTTACAAGAAAGTGAGTGGGAGCACTACAACCTTTTTGATAAGTATATGTGAATGACATATTGTTGATCGGAAATGATGTATAATTTTCTGGAAAGCATAAATGAGTGTTTGAAAGGAGTTTTTCAAAGAAAGCCCTCGGTGAAGCTGCTTACATATTGAACATCAAGATCTATAGAGATAGATCAAAACGCTTGATAAGTTTTTTCAATGAGTACATACCTTGACAAGTTTTTGAAGTAGTTCAAAATGGAACGGTCAAAGAAGGAGTTTTTGCCTGTGTTTTAAGGTGTGAAGTTGAGTAGGACTCAAAGCCCGACCACGGCAGAAGATAGAGAGAGAATGAAAGTCATTCCCTATGCCTCAGCCATAGGTTCTATAAAGTATGTCTTGCTGTGTACCAGACCTATTGTATACCCAGGACTGAGTTTGGCAAGGGAGTACAATAGTGATCTAGGAGTAGATCACTAGACAGCGGTCAAAATTATCCTTAGAGGACTAAGGAAATATTTCTCGGTTATGGAGGTGATAAAGAGTTCGTCGTAAGGAGTTACGTCGATGCAAGCTTTGACACCGATCTGGATGACTCTATGTCTCGATCTGGATACGTGTTGAAAGTGGGAGAATTTAGCTAGAGTGGCTCCATGCAGAGCATTATAGACATAGAAATTTGCAAAACACATACGGATCTGAATTTGGCAGACCCATTGACTAAACCTCTCTCACAAGCAAAACATGATCACATCTTAGTACTCTTTGGGTGTTAATCACATGATGATGTGAACTAGATTACAGACTTTAGTAAACCCTTTATGTGTTGGTCACATAGCGATGTGAACTATGGGTGTTAATCACATGGTGAGTGAACTATTGGTGTTAAATCACATGGCGATGAGAACTAGATTATTGACTCTACTGCAAGTGGGAGACTGAAGGAAATATGCCCTAGAGGCAATAATAAAGTTGTTATTTTATATTTCCTTATATCATGATAAATGTTTATTATTCATGCTAGAATTGTATTAACCATAAACTTGATACATGTGCGAATACATAGACAAAACAAAGTGTCCCTAGTATGCCTCTACTTGACTAGCTCGTTAATAAAAATGGTTAAGTTTCCTAACCATACACATGTGTTGTCATTTGATGCACGGGATCACGTCATTAGGAGAATGATGTGATGGACAAGACCCATCCGTCAGCTTAGCATAATGATTGTTAAGTTTTATTGCTAGTGCTTTCTTCATGACTTATACATATTCCTTTGACTATGAGATTATGCAACTCCCGAATACCGGAGGAACACCTTGTGTGCTATCAAATGTCACAAACGTTACTGAGTGATTATAAAGATGCTCTACAGGTGTCTCCGAAGATGTTTGTTGGGTTGGCATAGATCGAGATTAGGATTTGTCACTCCGAGTATCGGAGAGGTATCTTTGGGCCCTCTCGGTAATGCACATCACTATAAGCCTTGCAAGCAATGTAACCAATGGTTAGTCGCGGGATGATGCATTACGGAACGAGTAAAGAGACTTACCGGTAACGAGATTGAACTAGGTATAAGGATACCGATGATCGAATCTCGGGCAAGTAACATACCGATGACAAAGGGAATGACGTATGTTGTCATTGCGGTTTGACCGATAAAGATCTTTGTAGAATATGTAGGAACCAATATGAGCATCCAGGTTCTGCTATTGGTTATTGACCGGAGATGTGTCTCGGTCATGTCTACATAGTTCTCGAACCCATAGGGTCTGCACGCTTAACGTTTGATGACGATTTGTATTATGAGTTATGTGTTTTGGTGACCGAAGTTTGTTCGGAGTCCCGGATGAGATCACGGACATGACGAGGAGTCTCGAAATGGTCGAGAGGTAAAGATTGATATATTGGAAGATAGTATTCGGTCACTGGAAGGGTTCCGGAGTGTATCGGGTACATACCGGAGTACCAGAAGGGTACCGGAACCCCTGGAGAAAGATATGGGCCATATGGTCCAGAGGAGGGAGGCTAACCAGCCCACAAGGGGCTGGTGCGCCCCCCACAAGGGAGGAGGCCGAATCGGATTAGGGAAGGGGGCGCCACCCCTCTTTCCTTCTCCTACTCCCTCTCATTTTCCCTTTTCCCCCTCCATGAGAATGAAAAGGAGGGGGGCCAAATCCTACTAGGACTGGGAGTCCTAGTAGGACTCTCCCCTTATGGCGCGCCCCCTAGGGCCGGCCTCCTCCCTCTCCCTCCTTTATATACGTGGGCAGGGCACCCCTTGGAGACACAACAATTGTTCCAAACCGTGTGCGGTGTCTCTCTCCACGGTTTACTCCTCCGATCATAGTGTCGTAGTGCTTAGGCGAAGGCCTGCGCGGATCACATCACCATCACCGTCATCACGCTGTCGTGCTGACGAAACTCTACCTCGACCCTCAGCTGGATCAAGAGTTCGAGGGACGTCATCGAGCTGAACGTGTGCAGAACTCGGGGGTGTCGTACGTTCGGTACTTGAATCGGTTGGATCGTGAAGACGTTCGACTACATCAACCGCATTACTAAACGCTTCCGCTTTCGGTCTACGAGGGTACGTGGACACACTCTCTCCGTTCGTTGCTATGCTTCTTCTAGATAAATCTTGTGTGATCGTAGGAATTTTTTGAAATTACTATGTTCCTCAACAATATATTCGCAGACACGCCAGACAGATAAGGCAGGAACAGCAATAGCCCGGGCACGCAAGCCCTAACGGGGAATACAATTTACCCGGCTACATTGTTATGTGTTGGCGCAGAGACCTCTGTCCTTTCTAGTGGCCTATCTGTGCACCCGTCCAACCCAGAAAAAGCACGTCCACTACCGCATGTTACTGCTCTGGCCAACGAGAACTCAAGAAGATTCGGAGCATCTGCCAACGATCTGACCCCACTGGGACCCACAACCACCCGTTCAGTCATTGGGTTCACACTGCCAAGGCTAGCAACCTTACATAGATTTAGGAGTCGGCTGGTACCAATGCCCAACAGGAAATACACTCTGCTCGACTACAACATTGCGTGCCCGAGTGAACGAGATAGTTTAGGCAATGCGCCACACATGGGGCGGCCCTCGTGTTGCGTATATATAGGAGTACAAGGGAGTTACATGCCTTGGAGGCCAAGAGAGATCACAACCGTATCATACAAAATCAGGTAGGTTGCGATATTCCTATACATAAGCGATACACGGAGATATACTCTAACATCCCCCCTCAGTTTGTGCGTCAGCTGGCAAGAGGCACAATCTGGACCGAAACTCCGAGAAGAGCTGCAAGGGTAAGCTTTTCGTCATAATGTCAGCATACTGGCGAGATGATGGCACATGAAGCACACGAATCTGACCAAGGGACACCTTCTCCCGAACAAAGTGAATGTCAATCTCGATGTGTTTGATGGCGGTGGTTGTTGCACCGGGTTGGAGGCCATGTACACTGTGCTGACATTATCGCAAAAAATGACCGTTGCAGTAGTCAAGGGATGATGGAGCTCTGTAAGAAGCTGACGGATCCAACAGCACTCGGCAACAGCGTGAGCGACAGCCCGATACTCCGCCTCAGCACTCGATCTGGAAACCGTGGTTTGGCACTTGGAGGACCAAGAGACCAGGGTGTCACCGGGATATACACAGTAACCTGGGGTAGACCGTCGAGTATCAGGGCAACCGGCCCAGTCAGCGTCGGACTAGGCCGTGAGAGACAAAGTCGACGTCCGAGGAATGTGCAAGCGTAGATCCAGTGTACCCTTGATGTAGCGAAGAATACGCTTGACCAAGTGTAGATGCGGCTCACGGGGAGCATGCATATAGAGGCAGGCTTTGCCGACAAAGATAAGCGATGTCCGAACGGGTGAGGGTGAGATACTGTAATGCACCAGCATAACTCCGATAGGTAGTAGCATCATCAAGCAGAGCACCATCAGTGGCTGAGAGTTTGACCTTGACATCAACGGGAGTAGGTGATGGATGACAGTCTGCCATGCCCGCATGCTGAAGAAGATCCAGGCGTCTTGTCACGAGAGAGAACCAGTCCATTAGCGTCCCGAGTAACCGAGATGCCGAGGAAAAATGAGAGGTCTCCAAGATCCGTCATGGCAAACTCCGAGTGTAGCTGCTGCGTCAGGTGCTGAAGGAGTGCGGATGTAGAGGCGGTGATCACAATATCATCAACGTACAAGAGGATGTACGCGAGCTGATCTTCATGACGGTAGATGAAGAGAGAGACGTCCGATTTGGACGCAACAAAACCGAGGCGATGAGCGTAGAGAGCGAACCGCTGGTACCATGCACGGGGCGCCTGTTTGAGCCCATAGAGCGACTTGTGAAGGCGGCACACGAAGTCGGGGCGACTGGCGTCAACAAAACCAGGCGGCTGCTGGCAGTAAACCTCCTCGTCAAGATTGCCGTTGAGGAAGGCGTTCTTGACATCAAGTTGATGGATCGGCCACGCACGGGAGACCGCAATGGTGAGGACGATGCGGATGGTGGCCGGTTTGACAACCGGGCTGAACGTCTCGTCGAAGTCGATGCCCGGCTGTTGGGAGTAGCCACGGACCACCCACCAAGCCTTATACCGAGCCAGTCGTCCATCCGAATGGAATTTATGCTTGAAGATCCATTTCCCTGAAACAACATGAGCACGAGGTGGGCGTGGAACAAGTGACCACGTCCGGTTAGTGACAAGCGCCTCGAACTCATCATGCATGGCACGACGCCAGTGTGGGTCGTTTAGAGCACCCCGGTATGTTTTGGGAAGTGGAGAGACGGAGGAGTCGGAAACCAGGAGGTTCATGCGATCGATGGGTTGGAAGAGACTGCGCTTGGCGCGAGTCAGCATCGTATGGTTGTTGCTAGGGGAGGGTGGACGGTGGACGAAAACAGGAGGGGAGGATGTGGCCGGAGGAGACCCAGGCGAGGTGGGTGCGCTCGGCGGATCAGCTATAGCAGGAGAGGGAGGAGGTGGACTTGACGGCTCAGCGGGGCTGGGTGGCGGGCTCGGTGACCCAGCCGGGCTGGGTGCGCGGGTGGGCGAGCGGGGAAAGGGTTGGGGGGAGATGGAGGGGCAACATGCATAACGGGCGCATGCATAGCGGGTTGAGCCGCAGGCGATGGGTGGGGTGTGGTGTCGGTTGCGGCGAGGTTGAGAAGAAAATCCAACGACGCCAGGGAGTTAGACGGGCGATCCGGAGAGGAGGAGAAGGGAAATATTGTCTCGTCGAAGACAACATGACAAGATATGATGACGCGACGTGTTTGAGGATCGAGACACCGATACCCTTTGTGGTTGGAGGGATAACCTAGGAAGACGCATGCGACGGATCGGGGGCGCTAGCTTGTGTTTGGCGACGGCGGATTGGTTAGGGTAGCATAGACATCCAAAGACACGGAGCATGCTATAGTGAGGAAGTGAATTGTGGAGGCGAATATAGGGGATGGCGAATTCGATGGACTGAGAGGGGCGTATGTTGATGAGATGGGTGGCGGTGGCCAAGGCTTCCGCCCAATAGGACGGTGGCATCGAGGATTGAAAAAGAAGTGTGCGTGCAACATCGTTGAGGGTGCGGATGGCACGTTCGGCCTTGCCGTTCTGAGGAGAGGTATAAGGGCATGAAAGCCGAAGGTGAATGCCGTGAGAGGCAAAGAAGGTGGTGACCGTGGAATTGAGAAATTCGGTGCCGTTGTCGGACTGCATTGCGACTAGTGGACGAGAGAATTGCGTGCGGGCGTAGGCGACAAAATTAATAACAAGTGAACGAGATAGTTTAGGCAATGCGCCACACATGGGGCGGCCCTCGTGTTACGTATATATAGGAGTACAAGGGAGTTACATGCCTTGGAGGCCAAGAGAGATCACAACCGTATCATACAAAATCAGGTAGGTTGCGATATTCCTATACATAAGCGATACACGGAGATATACTCTAACAGCCCGGCCAAAGCCTTCCGCCCTCATTGGCGGTCCTCTAAGGGCTTGTTTGGTTTCAAATAAGTCACCAACTTATAAGTTCAAAAGTAACTTATTTTGCTAAACAGATCTAACTTATAAGTCACCTCAATTTATAAGTCATACGTTGCTCTATCGCAACTTAAAACTTATAAGTCGTCCCTTTTGCGTGGGTCTCATCATCTTTACATAGAAAAACAAGGTGGAAAGGTGTGGTGAGGTGAGTTATAAGTCAGATGACAACCAAACAGGTGTGACTTCTAAGTCATTGGTTTTAAGTTACCTAACTTATAGGTCAGATGACTTATTGGAACCAAACAAGGCCCTAAGTGCCCCTTGTTGTCCAAAAAAAATATCTCGGCCTTGGACCTTGTATCAGGCATTAGTCCTTTCAGTGGTTGCATCGGGCAAGATATTCGGTTTCTCCAAAATTTCCATCTTTTAGAATTCCTACAAAACCCTCTAATAAACCAAAGGATGCGGAAATCTTGGATCCGCAATTCCACTGGAATACCTAGAAATCTGGTGAAGCGAAAGGAGCCTTAAAAGGATGATGATGGGCCGAAGTTCGTGTGGTTTTGAAAAGTCGGGAATCAACTTGTCATTTATCATCAAAATTGAAAGCCTAAATTCCCACTCGAGGAGATCAGGCACAAAATATGTATATATTCATATCATGGAACTTTGGACATGCAGACGGCTTAACTAATGAATGTTTGGGCATGCATGATTGACACACGAGGCGAGACGTCTCTTGTTTTTCTGCCTTTGTGAGTAGACCGCTTTATGTCCAAGGGCACGTACGTGGCCGAACGTACATGGATCATGAATTGTGTGCGTCGACGTGTCGTACTTACCACACCACTGTACTCCCTAGCTAGCTTTGTGAAGGAAGCTAGCATGGCACGTCATTTATATCGCTGCAGATCCATATCGACATTGATTCGTCGTGCTGCTTACAACCGACTCGGAACGTGCATGTCAGACGAACCCATGTCGAGCCCGACGGGCCGTAAAATCATACAGTAGTTCGGTGCCCGTGCCGTAGTGGCCTTGATCCATTCCAGACTAGTGCATCCATCCAAGTCCTGTATCTGATTACAGTGTTGCTAAAAAAAACTGATGTACAGTATAAAAGATATGTATCTTGGTTCCGTAGGAGCAAGTCAGAAAGGTTGAGAAATAAAATCATCTAATTTAATTCATTTCCAATAGCCATGAGATGATTATCTTAGAATGATCCTTTTATCAACGGATGCTCCATTTCACTTAGGTTGATTAAATTTAAACCGGAGGAAGACCTAAGTCAAGGTAATCCTCCTTTGGAACACCTTGGTATTGCTTCTAGATAGATCATATAGGTACGGTTCGAGCGTGGTGCGCGCCGTTGAGTTTGACCGGGCCCGACCAGATTGATTGCATGCTGAGTTCATACTTGTTTTCTTAACACAATATAGACGTAAGTGCTCATATAAACACACATATACTTATTCTTATGAATGCACACATGTACACCCTATTCCTACGAGCATCTCTGAGAGACTGAGTCAGAATATTATTTTGAGATTTTACGAAGTCACCATAGACGAGCACCAGGACTTGAACCCTGGTAGATGGGATACCATTATCCACCTAACCATCTCAACCATAGGTTGGTTCGCCTATTTTTTTTTCCGCCTACTTGATGGTTGTAACGGGTAATATCATATATTATCATCGTACTTTATTTATTACTATGCATAATATACAATACCATAGCATTTATTATGATACGGTATCATTGATATAATTTTTTTCGGGAAACGTTTCACACCGGCGGACCGGCGGAAGCTTCGGCCGGTCCAATCCGCGCGCGCACGCTCGACCCACCCGCGAGCAACCACGTGGCGTGGTGGACCCAAGTTGACTATTCCTCTGCGTTATCCCTTCTTCTCTTCCAGTCCGCTCGCTCTTATCCCCTTCTCTCGTATTTTTTTCTTCGAGCTCGCGCCTCCGCAAGACATCCTCCTCACCATGGCCAGCCTCTATTCTTCTTCCTCACAGCGTCCCTCCACGCCATGGCCATGCGCCCGGCTACCCCTAAATCCTCATGGCGCACTCCTAGGTCCCCAACTCCCTGGCCGTGCTACTATGGCCATTGGTGCGTGCGGTCCTCAACTCCCTAGCCGTGCTACTATGGTCATTGGCGCATGTTACAACCGGCAGCGGAAAAAGCTACAATCGTTTGATTCAAAAGCTTCAACCCGCAGTATATCAAGCTTCAACCGGATACCACGCATAGAAAAAAGCTATAATCGTTCATACGAAAGCTTCAACTGTAGTTTGAAAAAGCTTCAACCAGCGACAGCTGGAGGTGGAAGAAGATGACAACACGCTGCAGTTTAGCTACATGCTTCAACTGGCATAGATTTTGCTACAACCGGCATATCATTTTGCTACAACTAGGGTCACGTTTTGCTACAACACACAGCCGGCATCGTGGTTTTGCTACAACTAGCATCGCTTTTGCTACAACCGCATAATGTTTTGCTACATCCAAAGACGGCCGAAGAGTTGCGACCAGCGACAATGACGACAACTTTTTTGTTGCAACTGTCGTAGGTATTTGCTACATCCGGCAATGGGTTTTGTTACATCCGTTCATTGATGAAAATGTTCCTACCTGCAACGGTGAGCTACAACCAGCGAAAACAATGACGTTTCTTTTTTGCGGCAACCGTGTCTCCATTTTGCTACGACAAACAACGAAAAATGCTACAACGGGCAATTCTATTTGCTGGAACCAGTCAATCGCCAACGAGGCGGAGCTGCATCCATGGCGGCGCGGCGGCGGCGGGGATCCATCCATGGCGAAGCGTGGCGGCGAGCCGCATCCACGGCAGCCGGGCGGCGAGCCGCATCCATGGCGAAGCGCAGATCTGGCGAGCGCGACGGCGAAGTTGCATCCACGCAAGCGCCAGCGGCGGAGTTGCATCCATGGTGAGCGCAGATCTGGCGAGCGCGGCTGAAGCTGCATCCATGACGAGCGCGGATCTGGCGCAAGCGCGGACGGCCGGCGAGGACGCCCGCCGGCGACGAGGAACGCCGCGGTGGTGCTTCAAGCTCGGCTGTTTTCTCGCGAGGATATGGCGCGGTGTCGCCGGTGCTCGGGCCGTTGCAATTTTTTTTGGAAAATTGACTCAGGAGGAGGACAAAGCGAGGGACAGATCTGACGGTCTAATCGCTGCATCGGGCGGCCAGGGCTGGACCGGCCCAACTGTTAGGCAGGTGCGCCGGCGCCTAGCGTCTCTCTTTTTTCCATCTAATTCTATGAAATCTCATCAAAATTACTTAGTTGACATGCAAGATACTAGGGTTTAGATACTTTCATTACAACCAGCCGATGTGATGATCGAGCTGTTTAACCGTCCTCCTCCGTACGTGGGACCATGAGCATCGACAAGGACGCATGCGTACGTGTCGCTTAAAGAACCGGCGAAGGGTCATGGGTCCACTCAAGTGGATGGAGAACTGTTGGCCCGTGCCTGTGCGGCTGTGCCTGAGTCGCTGGTGGACGAACCGGCGCAGATCCGACCATGCGGGATCGCAGAGCAGAGTTCAGAGTCGTATATATCCTTTCATCATCGACGACCATGCAGCAATGGACTCTTTAGCATCGGACCTACTAGCACATGTAGATGTAGCTCAACCCCTAAAAAAAAATAGAGGCTGGGTGTCGGAGTGCTGTTCGCGCGCGTCTCGCCGTGTGCTGATGCCTTCGTCGCATGGCGGGCAACTGCAACTGCCGGCGTGATTTGGGCTCGCTACGTGGGCAGGGAAGGGAAGGGATGGGGTGCCCACGTGTTTCCTACTTCGGAACGGGGAGAAACGTGCATGCGTGCAGGATCGATCCATGGGTGGTTCCTAGTTTCCGTCGAAAATTTACGCACGCACGCACGCCCTGCATAATCGACGCTCAGTTTTTGCTTCTCCAACGTGTCGGGGGCAGACGAGACGCTGATGTGATGATGGGCAAACGCGTGCGAGCGACTAAATTTGTACTACTATTTTTTTCCTTCTTAATTAACCGTAGGTCTATTTATTCTACGGAAGTACTAGGTCTGTAGCACATGAACGACTGCTTCAAGTGAAACTCACGCTTCCCAACTATACATGCCCTAAATGAGAGTTCGATCGGGGACATACCTCAGCTTAACTTAGAAGAGAATGAGTTGTTGTCTGCTTCGTTCACGGAGGTGGTCTACGGATCTGGATGTAATTTTTATTATTTCTAGTGTTCGTTGTACTACTATGATTGAAGATGAATAGATTGAAAGTTTTTTCCGCAAAAAAAAAAGGTGTTTGATGCAATAAGGCAAATGAAACATAATAAAGCCCCTGGGCCAGATGGATTCCTGGCGGAATTTTATCAGAAATGCTGGCATATCATAAAGGAGATCTTATGCCTATGTTCCATGATTCGTTCGATGGTCAGTTAAACCTCTTTCACCTTAATTTCGAAACAATAACGTTGTTGCCAAAGAGGGTTGAGGCTATTTGCATTGAACAATTCAGACCGATCTGTCTTCTCAATGTAAGCTTCAAGATTTTTACAAAGGTTGGCACGAACAGATTGACACAAATAGCCCATTCGGTTGTGCAACCAACACAAAACTGCTTTCATGCCAGGACGACACATCCTTGAAGGGGTTGTGGTCTTACATGAAACACTGCATGAAATTCATACGAAAAAATTAGATGGTGTTATTTTTAAAGTGGATTTTGAAAAAACGTATGATAAAGTCAAATGGCCCTTTTTACAGCAAGCTTTACATATGAAGGGGTTCAATGAGTCCTAGAGATCTCAGGTGGATTCATTCATATAGGAAGATAGTGTCAGAATAAAAGTCAACAACGATACATGGCATTTTTTCCAGACACGTAAGGGGTTACGACAAGGAGATTCCATGTCTTCGGTGCTATTTAACATTGTAGCAGATATGTTGGCAGTACTAATTGGCCGGGCCAAAGAGAGTGGCCAAATAGGAGGACTCGTCCCCCACCTTGTAGAGGGGGGAGTCTCCGTCCTAGAATACGAGGATGACACTATTATATTCATGGAACATGGTCTTGCAAAAGCTAGGAATATGAAGCTTATATTGTGTCTTTTTGAGCAACTGTCTGGGCTCAAAATTAACTTCAATAAAAGTGAATTGTTCTATTTTGGGAGAGCCATAGAGGAACAAGATGACTATAGGAATTTGTTCGGTTGTGAAATGGGATCCTTACCTTTTAGTTATCTAGGGATCCCAATTCATTATAGATGTTTAACGAACAAGGAATGAAAATGTATAGAAGATCGATTTGAAAAAAAAAACTGAGTTGCTGGAAGAGCAAGCTCACACTAGTAGAAAACAGGGCTTTGGTCCAGGCAGGGCAAGCCCATTAATCCCGGTTCACTCACGAACCAGGAACCATGGGGGCATAGGTCCCGGTTCGTGAGGCCAGGGGCCGGCCGGGCCTCGTGGGGCATTGGTCCCGGTTCGTCTGGCCCCTTTGGTCCCGGTTCCAACCACGAACCGGGACCAATGGGCCTCGCTCCTGGGCCACAACCATTGGTCTTGGTTCGTGGCTGGAACCGGGACCAAATGGGGAGATGCCTATATATACCCCCTCGCCCACGAGCAGAGCAGTCGAGTGCTCTGTTTTTCTGGCCGGTCGTGGGAGAGCTTTGTGGTGCTCTAGCTCACCTCCTATGCACATGAGGTGTTCGATGAAATGCCCGAGCCACACTTAAGCGTTCTCCTCTCGAAGCTCCTTGTCCAAACTCCATTTTCCTTGAGATTTGTTAAGGTTTGGCGGTCCGTCCTTTCCCATCCCCGTCCTCACCGCGGTCGATCGCCCGCGCCGATCTCGTCGCCGGCACCACCGTGTTGAGCCTCTTGATCTTATCTTCTTTTTAAAATAAAAAAGTTCTTATTTGTATGATTTAGATAGATATTTGTGTAATCTTTTTACTTTTATTATTGTTTGTTATTATATAGTTCGATGGTTTTGGTATCCGCCTCCGTGGGCCCTCATCCTGTCTATGATTCGAATGTGGTATATATTATCTTTTATAACTATTTGGTTCATTCAGTGTTTATGATAATTATGCCGACCAACGTGACATAGATTTTTTTATCTAGGAGGTATGTGAACCGAAAATTCCAACCGGCCCTATATTGTCGAGAGGTTAAATTTAGTTGAAGAAGAAAACAATTACTTGAAGGAAAAATTGAAAAAAAACTGAGGAGGAGAAGATGATATTGGAGTTGCATGTTGCAGATGTCCTCGATGATCGCAAGATCAAGATGAATGCAATGCGCTTGAAGATTAGAAAGATTAGAAAATATGCCATTCATACTGAGGTTTGGTATCATTATGCCGTTGGATGAATTGTTACCTTAGTTGCAATTATGATCGCATTTGTTGTTGCATTGAAAAGTTTTACATAGTTTCAATGTATGGTTTAATTAGATGCTGTGTAGCTATATGTTGTTCAGTGAGAACTATGTATGTACTTTGGTTCTAATGTGATGATGAACTTCTATTAATTTGGTAACTTATCTATTCATGATGTTCTGTAATGGTTTTTGACACACTTTATTATATATAATGCACGCAGATGAACCGGCAATGGATGTACGGTAACAGATGCACCTCCGAGTACATTGAAGGTGTGCATAATTTTCTCGCAGTGGTTGAGACAAATAAGCATAATGGTTTTATGTGTTGTTGTTGAAGGAAATATGCCCTAGAGGCAATAATAAATTTATTATTTATTTCCTCATATCATGATAAATGTTTATTATTCATGCTAGAATTGTATTAACCGGAAACATGATACATGTGTGAATACATAGACAAACATATAGTCACTAGTATGCCTCTACTTGACTAGCTCATTAATCAAAGATGGTTATATTTCCTAACCATAGACATGTGTTGTTATTTGATTAATGGGATCACATCATTAGGAGAATGATGTGATTGACATGACCCATTCCGTTAGCCTAGCCCTTGATCGTTTAGTATATTGCTATTGCTTTCTTCATGACATACATGTTCCTGTAACTATGAGATTATGCAACTCCGTTTACCGAGGAACACTTTGGGTGCTACCAAACGTCACAACGAATCGGGTGATTATAAAGGAGTACTACAGTGTCTCCAAAGGTACATGTTGGGTTGGCGTATTTCGAGATTAGGTTTTGTCACTCCGATTGTGGAGAGGTATCTCTGGGCCCTCTCGGTAATGCACATCACTATAAGCCTTGCAAGCAATGTAGCTAATGAGTTAGTTACAGAATGATGCATTACGTAACAAGTAAAGAGACTTGCCAAGATGCAGATTGAACTAGGTATTGGATACCGACGATCGAATCTCGGGCAAGTAACATACCGATGACAAAGGGAACAACGTATGTTGTTATGCGGTTTGACCGATAAAGATCTTCGTAGGATATGTAGGAGCCAATATGAGCATCCAGGTTCCGCTATTGGCTATTGACCGAGAATAGTTCTAGGTCATGTCTACATAGTTCTCGAACCCGTAGGGTCCGCACGCTTAACGTTACGATGACAGTTTTATTATGAGTTTATAAGTTTTGATGTACCGAAGATTGTTCTGAGTCCCGGATGTGATCACGGACATAACGAGGAGTCTCGAAATGGTCGAGACATAAAGATTGATATATTGGAAGCCTATATTTGGATATCGGAATGGTTTAGGGTGAAATCGGGATTTTACCGGAACACCGGGGGGTTACCGGAACCCTCCCGGGGGTTAATGGGCCTTAGTGGGCCATGAGGGAGAAGAGGAGGGCCGGCCAGGGCAGGCCGCGCGCCCCCTCCCCCCCTAGTCCGAATAGGACAAGGAAGGGGCCCCCTTTTCCTTTTTTCCCTTCCCCTTTCCTTCTCCACCAAGGCAAGAGGGGGGAGTCCTACTCCCGGTGGGAGTAGGACTCCTCCAGGCGCACCCCTAGGGGGCCGGCCGCACCTCCCCCCTCCCTCCTTTATATACGGGGGCAGGGGGCACCCTAGAACACACAAGTTGATCTTCGTGATCGTTCCTTAGCCGTGTGCGGTGCCCCCCTCCACCATATTCCACCTCGGTCATATCGTCGCGGAGTTTAGGCGAAGCCCTGCGCTGGTAGAACATCATCATCGTCACCACGCCGTCAGGTCGACGGATCTCATCCCGACACTTTGCCGGATCGGAGTCCGGGATCGCCATCGCCGAACGTGTGCTGAACTCGGAGGTGCCGTACGTTCGGTACTTGGATCGGTCGGATCGTGAAGACATACGACTACATCAACAGCGTTGTCATAACGCTTCCGCTTAGCGATCTTCAAGGGTATGAAGATACACTCCCCTCTCATTGCTATACATCACCATGATCTTGCGTGTGCGTAGGAATTTTTTTGAAATTACTACGTTCCCCAACAGTGGCATCCGAGCCAGGTTTTATGCGTTGATGTTATTTGCACGAGTAGAACACAAGTGAGTTGTGGGCGATACAAGTCATACTGCTTACCAGCATGTCATACTTTGGCTCAGCGGTATTGTGAGATGAAGCGGCCCGGACCGACATTACGCGTACGCTTACGCGAGACTGGTTTCACCGTTACGAGCACTCGTGCTTAAAGGTGACTGGCGGGTGTCTGTCTCTCTCACTTTAGCTGAATCGAGTGTGGCTACGCCCGGTCCTTGCGAAGGTTAAAACAACACCAACTTGACAAACTATCGTTGTGGTTTTGATGCGGAGGTACGAACGGTTCTTTCTCAGCCCGTAGCAGCCACGTAAACTTTGCAATAACAAAGTCGAGGACGATAACTTGTTTTTGCAGGGCATGTTGTGATGTGATATGGTCAAGACGTGATGCTATATTTTATTGTATGAGATGATCATGTTTTGTAACCGAAGTTATCGGCAACCGGCAGGAGCCATATGGTTGTCGCTTTACTGTATGAAATGCAAACACCCTGTAATTGCTTTACTTTATCACTAAGCGGTAGCGATAGTCGTAGAAGCAATAGATGGCGTAACGACAACGATGCTACGATGGAAATCAAGGTGTCGCACCGGTGACGATGGTGATCACGACGGTGCTTCGGAGATGGAGATCACAAGCACAAGATGATGATGGCCATATCATATCACTTATATTGATTGAATGTGATGTTTATCCTTTATGCATCTTATCTTGCTTTGATTGACGGAAGCATTTTAAGATGATCTCTCACTAAAATTATCAATAAGTGTTCTCCCTGAGTATGCACCGTTGCGAAAGTTCTTCGTGCTGAGACACCACGTGATGATCGGGTGTGATAGGCTCTACGGTCAAATACAACTGGTGCAAAACAGTTGCACACGCGGAATTCTCAGGTTAAACTTGACAAGCCTAGCATATAACAGATATGGCCTCGGAACACGGAGACCGAAAGGTCGAGCGTGAATCATATAGTAGATATGATCAACATATTGATGTTCACCGTTGAAAACTACTCCATCTCACATGATGATTGGACATGGTGTAGTTAATATGGATCACATAATCACTTAGAAGATTAGAGGGATGTCTATCTAAGTGGGAGTTCTTAAGTAATATGATTAATTGAACTTAAATTTATCATGAACTTAGTATCTGATAGTATTTTGCTTGTCTATGTTTGCTGTAGATAGATGGCTCGTGCTGTTGTTCCATTGAATTTTAATGCGTTCCTTGAGAAAGCAAAGTTGAAAGATGATGGTAGCAATTACATGGATCGGGTCCGTAATCTCGAGGATTATCCTCATTGTTGCATAGAAGAATTACGCCCCGGAAGCACCGCTGGGTGCCGTGCCTGCTGGCCGATGTAACCGATGACGTTAAGAACGTCTGGCGAGCAAAGCTGATGACTACTCGATAGTTCAAGGTGCCATGCTTTACGGCTTAGAACCGGGTCTTCAACGACGTTTTGAACGTCATGGAGCATATGAGATGTTCCAGGAGTTGAAGTTAATATTTCAAGCAAATGCCCGGATTGAGAGATATGAAGTCTCCAATAAGTTCTATAGCTACAATATGGAGGAGAATAGTTACAAGTGAACACATACTCAAAATGTCTGGGTATAATAATCACTTGATTCAACCGGGAGTTAATCTTCACGATGATAGTGTCATTGATGAAATTCTTCAATCATCGCCACCAAGCTACAAGAGCTTCGTGATGAACTATAATATGCAAGGGATGGACAAGACTATTCGAGCTCTTCGCAATGCTAAAAGCAGCGGAGGTAGAAATCAAGAAGGAGCATCAAGTGTTGATGGTCAACAAGACCACCAGTTTCAAGAAAAAGGGCAAAGGGAAGAAGAAGGGGAACTTCAAGAAGATCGACAAACAAGTTCTTTGCTCAAGAGAAGAAACCCAAGTCCGGACCTAAGCACGAGATCGAGTGCTTCTACCGCAAGCGATCGGACACTGAAGCGGAACCGCCCCAAGTATTTGGCGGATAAGAAGGATGGCAAAGTGAACAAAGGTATATGTGATATACATGTTATTGATGTGTACCTTACTAATGCTCGCAGTAGTACCGGTATTTGATATCGGTTACATTGCTAATATTTGCAACTCGAAACAGAACTACGGATTAAGCAAAGATTGGCTAAGGACGAGGTGACGATGCGCGTGGGAAATGGTTCCAAAGTCGATGTGATCGCGGTCGGCACGCTACCTCTACATCTACCATCGGGATTAGTTTTAGACCTAAATAATTGCTATTTGGTGCCAGCGTTAAGCATGAACATTATATCTGGATCTTGTTTGATGCGAGACGGTTATTCATTTAAGTAAGAGAATAATGGTTGTTCTATTTATATGAATAATATCTTTTATGGTCATGCACCCTTGAAGAGTGGTCTATTTTTATTGAATCTCGATAGTAGTAATACACATATCATAGTGTTGAAACCAAAAGATGCAGAGTTGATAATGATAGTGCAACTTATTTGTGGCACTGCCGTTTAGGTCATATCGGTGTAAAGCGCATGAAGAAACTCCATACTGATGGGCTTTTGGAATCACTTGATTATGAATCACTTGGTATTTGCGAACCGTGCCTCATGGGAAAGATGACAAAAACGCCGTTCTCCGGAACTATGGAGCGAGCAACTGATTTGTTGGAAATCATACATATTGATGTTTGTGGTCCAATGAATGTTGAGGCTTGCGGCGGGTATCGTTATTTTCTCACCTTCACAGATGATTTGAGCAGATATGGGTATATCTACTTAATGAAACACAAATCTGAAACATTTGAAAAGTTAAAAGAATTTCAGAGTGAAGTGGAAAATCATCGTAACAAGAAAATAAAATTTCTACGATCTGATCGTGGAGGAGAATATTTGAGTTACGAGTTTGGTTTACATTTGAAACAATGCGGAATAGTTTGCAACTCACGCCACCCGGAACACCATAACGAAATGGTGTGTCCGAACGTCGTAATCGTACTTTACTAGATATGGTGCGATCTATGATGTCTCTTACTGATTTACCGCTATCGTTTTGGGGTTATGCTTTAGAGACGACCGTATTCACGTTAAATAGGGCACCATCAAAATCCGTTGAGACGACACCTCATGAACTGTGGTTTGGCAAGAAACCAAAGTTGTCATTTCTTAAAGTTTGGGGCTGCGATGCTTATGTGAAGAAACTTCAACCAGATAAGCTCGAACCCAAATCGGAGAAATGTGTCTTCATAGGATACCCAAAGGAGACTGTTGGGTACACCTTCTATCACAGATATGAAGGAAAGATTTTCGTTGCTAAATTCGGATCCTTTCTAGAGAAAGAGTTTCTCTCGAAAGAAGTGAGTGGGAGGAAAGTAGAACTTGATGAGATAACTGTACCTGCTGCCTTATTGGAAAGTAGTTCATCACAAGAACCGGTTCTGTGACAACTACACCAATTAGTGAGGAAGCTAATGATATTGATCATGAAACTTGAGATCAAGTTTCTCTTCGAACTGTGAGGTCAACCAGAGTAAGATCCGCACTGCAGTGGTACGGTAATCCTATTCGAAGTCATGTTACTTGACCATGGCGAACCTACGAACTATGAAGAAGCGATGGTGAGCCCAGATTCATAAAATGGCTAGAAGCCATGAAATCGAGATGGGATCCATGTATGAGAACAAAGTATGGACTTTGGTTGACTTGCACGATGATCGGCAAGCCATTGAGAATAAATGGATTTTTAAGAAGAAGACCGACGGCGATGGTAATATAACTGTCTATAAAGCTCGACTTGTTGCGTAAAGGTTTTCGACAAGTTCAAGGGGTTGACTACGATGAGACTTTCTCACCCGTAGCGATGCTTAAGTCTGTCCGAATCATGTTAGCAATTGCTGCATTTTATGATGATGAAATTTGGCAAATGGATGTCAAAACTGCATTCTTGAATGGATTTCTAGAAGAAGAGTTGTATATGATGCAACCAGAAGGTTTTGTTGATGCAAAAGGTGCTAACAAAGTGCAAGCTCCAGCGATCCATTTATGGACTGGTGCAAGCATCTCGGAGTTGGAATAAACGCTTTGATAGTGTGATCAAAGCATATGGTTTTATACAGACTTTTGGAGAAGCCCGTATTTCCAAGAAAGTGAGTGGGAGCTCTGTAGCATTTCTGATATTATATGTAGATGACATATTATTGATTGGAAATGATATAGAATTTCTGGATAGCATAAAAGGATACTTGAATAAAAGTTTTTCAATGAAAGACCTCGGTGAAGCTGCTTACATATTGGGCATCAAGATCTATAGAGATAGATCAAGACGCTTGATTGGACTTTCACAAAGCACATACCTTGATAAAGTTTTGAAAAAGTTCAAAATGGATCGTGCAAAGAAAGGATTCTTACCTGTATTACAAGGTGTGAAATTGAGTCGACTCAATGCCCGACCACGCAGAAGATAGAGAGAAAATGAAAGATCTTCCCTATGCTTCAGCCATAGGCTCTATCATGTATGCAATGCTGTGTACCGGACTGACGTATGCTTAGCAATAAGCTTGGCAGGAAGGTACCAAAGTAATCCAGGAGTGGATCACTGGATAGCGGTCAAGAACATCCTGAAATACCTAAAAAGGACTAAGGATATGTTTCTCGTATATGGAGGTGACAAAGAGCTAGTCGTAAATGGCTACGTCGATGCAAGCTTTGACACTGATCCGGACGATTCTAAATCGCATACCGGATACGTATTTTTATTAAATGGTGGAGCTGTAAGTTGGTGCAGTTCTAAACAAAGCGTCGTGGCGGGATCTACATGTGAAGCGGAGTACATAGCTGCTTCGAAAGCAGCAAATGAAGGAGTGCGGATGAAAGAGTTCATTTCCGATCTAGGTGTCATACCTAGTGCATCGGGACCAATGAAGATCTTCCGTGACAATCTTTGGTGCAATTGCCTTGGCAAAGGAATCTGGATTTCACAAGAGGACCAAGCACATCAAGAGATGCTTCAATTCCATCCGGGACCAAGTCCAGGTGGGAGACATAGAGATTTGCAAGATACATACGGATCTGAATGTTGCAGACCCGTTGACTAAGCCTCTTCCACGAGCAAAACATGATCAGCACCAAGACTCAATGGGTGTTAGAATCATTACTGTGTAATCTAGATTATTGAATCTAGTGCAAGTGGGAGACTGAAGGAAATATGCCCTAGAGGCAATAATAAAGTTATTATTTATTTCCTCATATCATGATAAATGTTTATTATTCATGCTAGAATTGTATTAACCGGAAACATGATAATGTGTGAATACATAGACAAACATATAGTCACTAGTATGCCTCTACTTGACTAGCTCATTAATCAAAGATGGTTATGTTTCCTAACCATAGACATGTGTTGTTATTTGATTAATGGGATCACATCATTAGGAGAATGATGTGATTGACATGATCCATTCCGTCGACCTAGCACTTGATCGCTTAGTATATTGCTATTGCTTTCTTCATGACTTATACATGTTCCCGTAACTATGAGATTATGCAACTCCCGTTTACGGAGGAACACTTTGGTGCTACCAAACGTCACAACGAATCGGGTGATTATAAAGGAGTACTACAGTGTCTCCAAAGGTACATGTTGGGTTGGCGATTTCGAGATTAGGTTTTGTCACTCCGATTGCTCGGAGAGGTATCTCTGGTCCCTCTCTGGAATGCACATCACTATAAGCCTTGCAAGCAATGTAGCTAATGAGTTAGTTACGGAATGATGCATTACGTAACGAGTAAAGAGACTTGCCAATAACGAGATTGAACTATGTATTGGATACCGACGATCGAATCTGGGGCAAGTAACATACCGATGACAAAGGGAACAACGTATGTTGTTATGCGGTTTGACCGATAAAGATCTTCGTAGAATATGTAGGAGCCAATATGAGCATCCAGGTTCCGCTATTGGTTATTGACCGAGAATATTTCTAGGTCATTTCTACATAGTTCTCGAACCCGTAGGGTCCGCACGCTTAACGTTACGATGAGAGTTTTATTGTGAGTTTATAAGTTTTGATGTACCGAAGATTGTTCGGAGTCCCGGATGTGATCACGGACATAACGAGGAGTCTCGAAATGGTCGAGACATAAACATTGATATATTGGAAGCCTATATTTGGATATCGGAATGGTTCCGGGTGAAATCGGGATTTTACCGGAACACCGGCGGGTTACTATCGGAACCCTCCCGGGGGTTAATGGGCCTTAGTGGGCCATGAGGGAGAAGAGGAGGGCCGGCCAGGGCAGGCCGCGCGCCCCCTCCCCCCCCCTAGTCCGAATAGGACAAGGAAGGGGGGGCGGCGCCCCCCTTTCCTCTTCCTCCCCCTTTCCGCCTCCACCAAGGCAAGAGGGGAGTCCTACTCCCGGTGGGAGTAGGACTCCTCGGCGCACCCCTAGGGGCGGCGCACCTCCCCTCCCTCCTTTATATCTGAGGCGGGGGGCACTCTAGAACACACAAGTTGATCTTCGTGATCGCTCCTTAGCCGTGTGCGGTGCCCCTCCACCATATTCCACCTCGGTCATATCGTCACGGAGTTTAGGCGAAGCCTTGCTGGTAGAACATCATCATCGTCACCACGCCGTCGTCTTGTGAACTCATTCCGACACTTTCTTTGGATCGAGTCAGGGATCGTCATCGAAATTTGAACGTGTCTTTGAATCGGAGGTGCCGTACGTTCGGTACTTGGATCGGTCGGATCGTGAAGACGTACGACTACATCAACCGCGTTGTCATAAATCTTCCGCTTAGCGATCTTCAAGGGTATGAAGATACACTCCCCTCTCGTTGCTATACATCACCATGATCTTGCGTGTGCGTAGGAATTTTTTTGAAATTACTACGTTCCCCAACAGTTGTAACACCCCCGGTGTAATGATGCTGCAGTAATCCCTGGGGTTAAGTTAATCCTTTTGCTAAACAAGTGTTTGTTCATCATTGTCTCTTATCTCTTTCAAATTTTAGTTGAATTCAATTTCAAATTATGTGTGAAATCCAAAAAATTCTCAAACATGAAAACGAAAATGTTCATCATGTGGAAAGTATTCTTCTGGTAATATTGGTGGTGAACCAACATTTTTGCAAAGTGTCTAAATGGCCTAAAATAGCTATAACAGAAAGTTGTTAAAAGAAAAGGCAAAAGTTAAAAAAGAAAAAGAAAAGAGAAAGAGCACAGGCCACTGTGCACTGGGCCAAGTGCACAGTGCCTGGCCCGAGCCAACTGGCCCAGCAGGCCGGCCCACTCCCCCTCCCCGGTCGCTTCCTGTTCCTCCGACCGGGCGGGACAGCGCGCGCCCATTGCCGTCCAACCACCTCGCCGGCGACGCCCGACGAGGGGATAAGGCTCCGGACGCCTCGGTCCTCTCCCCCGCTCTTCACTGTCGCCCGCTCCGCCTCTCCCTCTCCCACCAGATCCCCCCTCGCTCTCTCTTCCCCTCTGCCCGAGCTCCTTCGAGCAGGCTCGTCGCCGTCCGCAGCTCGCAGATGCGGCCACCGTCGACCCCGCGACTAGCTGAGAAGCTCGGAAGCTCCGCCAGCCTCTCCCTCTTCTCCTGGAGCTCTCAGGCGAAGCCGGGGAGGCCCGCATCGATGTCAGCGACCGAGCCCCTTCTCGGCCACCGTGCGCCGTCGCCATTCAACCCCGGCGTCGTCCTGCGCTACTAAGCTCCTGAAGGCCTCAGTGCGCCGCTCGGTGAGCACCCGCACCCCTTCTCCTCCCCCTAGGCGCTCGCGTAGCTCTTCTAACTAGCTGCTGCACTGCCGCCGCCGTGACCGAGCTCTGCTCGCCGCCGCTGAGCTCCATGCTCACCCCCTGGTGCGCCTCGAGCTCGTTTGAGCACGTCATCGTGTTCGGTGGGTTACTAGGGTCGTGTAGCACCGATCCTTCCATCCAAATGAGCACCGCGGCTACTGGCACCTCGAAGCCGTGGCTCCGGCCCCCGCCACGAGCTCGCTTCCGGCGAGCTCGGGCCTCCCCGCGACCAGCCGCCCGCGCCACTCGATGCGCACCATTGCCAGCTCTCGGTAGGGCCAAACGGCGCCCTGAATGGCTGCCTGTGGGCGAAATCCGAATGTCGCAGCCTCGCTGTCGCTCGCCGGAGACGCGCCACCGCGTTTTGGGTCGCCGGAGTTATCTCCAGCACCTTCGCCGACGTGGCCTGACAAGTGGGCCCCAGGTTGGATGAAGCGGTAGGCGTAAGCGAGGCGGTTGGCTTTCGCCTACTAGGCGATGCTTAAGCGCTCTTGGCGTAGCCTAGGCGGTGATATAATTTTTACTATCGGGGCGTATAAGTGGTTATTATATGTGTATTTTATTAATTTAGGGCATATAAGTATGTTAACTACCAATATTATGATTGAAATATGGCCCTTTTGGCATATCAGTGCAATATGGCATGATTTCTCGCTTGGGTATGGAATTTCTTACTTCCTCTGCCTAGACTTGCTTACGCCTTGCGCGGCGTTTGGTCGTATCGCTAAAGACCTAAGCGTGCAAGCGCCTCACGACCGCCTTTTTTCAATGAAGCCCAATAGACAGACATCAAGCCGGGCCCCACTGGTCCCCGTTGATTGGTTTGACGTGTCAACGTCCTGACTAGGCTTCTCTGTGACGCTGACATACGGGCCCCACCGTGTAATTAGTTTAACTAAACCGGTTTTATAATTAAAATTAATTAGTTATTTAGTTAAGAAACTGACAGGTGGAGTCCAGGTGCTAATTAACCCTGTTTAGTCTTAGTTAAACTTAGTTAAGCCCTCTGACTATGACATTTGGGTCCCAGTGGCCCAACTGGTCAGATTTAACCTGGTCAGCCGCTACATTGATCACGACATCATCAACATGTCATCTTGATGTAATATTCCATTTACATTAATTTTAATAATTTGAATATTGTTTAAACTTTAGAAATTCATAGAAATTAAACCGTAGCTTAGATGAAAATGTTTTCTACATGAAAGTTGCTCAGAAAAGTCCAGCGAATCCGAATACGCGGTCCGTTCACCTGTCACATGCCCCTAGCATGCTGAACATGGAACATTCCCCATCCGGTCATCTGTCTGACACAGGTCCGAAATTGGGAAAACATTCCCGGTTGATTTCCCCCTTCATCTTTATCATGTAGCCATACGTTAGGTCACACCCGGCACAGCATATTTCCATGTTATGCGTTGTTATGCTATGCTTGCTTTATATTTATTGTTTCTTGCCCCTCTTCTCTCCGGTAGACCCAGAGACCGTCATACATGATCGACTCGTCGACGACGACCCTTCTTTCCTTTCAGCAGAGCTTCCAGGCAAGCCCCCCCTTTGATCATCCCGATATCGCCCATTCCATTCCCTCATGCTTGCATTAGATTTTGCTACTGTAATTGATTGCTCCTATTCTTATGCATAGCCTGTTTTTGTAACCTGCTTATTGTTACCTACCTACTTATCCTAAACTGCTTAGTAAAGGTTGGTTAGTGATCCATCAGTGACCCCCTCCCCCTACCTGGTCCTTGTTTCCCCTGCTTCATCATCGACGACTCGATCAACATGATCGACGACCAGAGCCCGACACCTCACATCACATCACACCCCTTTTGTTGCTCGACTCTGCAAAATTACCATCGAGTGCCGAGGGTGGAACCTCATACATCACTCCTGACGAGATCTCTATAGTTTAGCTACTCGGTCGTGGTCATCGAGGGTGATTTCCTCCTTAACCACTTCCGATATGACTTTGTCGTGCAACCCCTCAAGTGTGAACCTCGGGGGTGGTTCCTCTTACGTTCAACTTGATGATTACATCGAGTGGAATTCACCGGGGGTGATTCCTTAGGTTCTCCCCTTGATGTTTGGACACACGGATACTTGGACTTTACCACTGTTACTATTGGGGAACGTAGTAATTTCAAAAATTTCCTACGCACACGCAAGATCATGGTGATGCATGGAGAGTGTTGTCCACGTACCCTCATAGACCGAAAGCGGAAGCGTTAGCATAACGCGGTTGATGTAGTCATACGTCCTCAAGATCCGACCGATCAAGTACCGAACGCACGACACCTCCGAAGTTCAAAGACACGCTCAAATTTCGATGACGCCCCTCGAACTCCAATCCGGTAGAGTGTTGAGGGAGAGTTTAAATCGACCTGACGGCGTGGTGACGATGTTGATATTCTATCGACGCAGGCTTCGCCTAAGCACCGCTTCTGATTATCGAGGTGGACTATGGTGGAGGGGGGCACCGTGACACCGCTAAAAGATCAAACAGATCAATTGTTGTCTCTATGGGGTGCCCCGCCTTGAGTATATAAAGGAGCAAGGAGGAGGAGGCCGGCCCTAGGAGGGGCGCGCCAAGGGAGTAGGATTCTTACTCCTAGTTGGAGTAGGTTTCCTCCTTTCCTCGTCCAACTAGGAGAAGGGGGGAAAGGGGGAAAGAGGAGAAGGAAGGGAGAGGGGGGCCGCGCCCCAAACCCCTTGTCCAATTTGGACTGGGCTTGGGAGGGGCGCGCGCCACCTCGTGGCTGCTCCCTCTCCTTCCCACTAAGGCCCATTAAGGCCCGATACTTCCTTCCCGTATTCCCGTAACTCCTCGGTACTCCGAAAAATACCTGAATCACTTGGAACCTTTCCGATGTCCGAATATAGTCATCCAATATATCGATCTTTACGTCTCGACCATTTCGAGACTCCTCGTCATGTCCCCGATCTCATCCGGACAAATAACTACCTTCGGTACATCAAAACATATAAACTCATAATATAACCGCCATCGAAACTTTAAGCGTCACGGACCCTACGTGTTCGAGAACTATGTAGACATGACCGAGAAAGCGTCTCGGCCAATAACCAATAGCGGAACACGGATGCTCATATTGGCTCCTACATATTCTACGAAGATCTTTATCGGTCAAACCGCATAACAACATATGTTATTCCCTTTGTCATCGGTATGTTACTTGCAGTGATTCGATCGTCGGTATCTCACTACCTAGTTCAATCTCGTTACGGCAAGTCTCTTTACTCGTTCCGTAATACATCATCCCGCAACTAACTCATTAGTTGCAATGCTTGCAAGGCTTAAGTGATGTGCATTACCGAGTGGGCCCAGAGATACCTCTCAGACAATCGGAGTGACAAATCCTAATCTCAAAATACGACAACCCAACAAGTACCTTCGGAGACACCTATAGAGCACCTTTATAATCACCCGATTCGTTGCTAGACGTTTGGTAGCACACAAAGTGTCCTCCGGTAAATGGGAGTTGCATAATCTCATATTCATAGGAACATGTATAAGTCATGAAGAAAGCAATAGCAGAATACTCAATGATCGTGTGCTAAGCTAATGGAATGGATCAAGTCAATCACATCATTCTCCTAATGATGTGATCCCGTTAATCAAATGACAACTCATGTCCATGGCTAGTAAACTCAACCATCTTTTGATCAACGAGCTAGTCAAGTAGAGGCATACTAGTGACACTATGTTTGCCTATGTATTCACACATGCATTATGTTTTCGTTAATACAATTCTAGCATGAATAATAAACATTTATCATGATATAAGGAAATAAATAATAACTTTATTATTGCCTCTAGGGCATATTTCCTTCAGTCTCCCACTTGCACTAGAGTCAATAATCTAGTTCACATCACCATGTGATTTAATACCAATAGTTCACATCACCATGTGACTAACACCCATAGTTCACATCGTCATGTGACCAACACCCAAAGGGTTTACTAGAGTCAATAATCGTGTTCACATCGCTATGTGATTAACATCCAAAGAGTACTAAGGTGTGATCATGTTTTGCTTGTGAGAGAAGTTTAGTCAACGGGTCTGCCATATTCAGATCCGTATGTATTTTGCAAATTTCTATGTCTACAATGCTCTACACGGAGCTACTTTAGATAATTGCTCCCACTTTCAATATGTATCCAGATGAAGACTTAGAGTCATCTGGATCAGTGCCAAAACTTGTATCGACGTAACCCTTTTACGACGAACCTTTTGTCACCTCCATAATCGAGAAACATATCCTTATTCCACTAAGGATAATTTTGACCGTTGTCCAGTGATCTACTCCTAGATCACTATTATACTCCCTTGCCAAAATCATTGTAGGGTATACAATAGATCTGGCACATAACATGGCATACTTTACAGAACCTATGGTTGAGGCATAGGGAATGACTTTCATTCTCTTTCTATCTTCTGTCGTGGTCGGGCTTTGAGTCTTACTCAATTTCACACCTTGTAACACAGGCAAGAACTCTTTCTTTATTTGTTCCATTTTGAACTACTTCAAAATCTTGTCAAGGTATGTACTCATTGAAAAAACTTATCAAGCGTTTTGATCTATCTCTATAGATCTTGATGCTCAATATGTAAGCAGCTTCACCGAGGGCTTTCTTTGAAAAACTCCTTTCAAACACTTCTTTATGCTTTGCAGAATAATTCTACATTATTTCCGATCAACAATATGTCGTTCACATATACTTATTAGAAATGTTGTAGTGCTCCCACTCACTTTCTTGTAAATACAGGCTTCACCGCAAGTCTGTATAAAACTATATGCTTTGATCTATAGGCTTCACCACCAGTCCATAGATGGATCGCTGGAGCTTGCACATTTTGTTAACACCTTTAGGATCGACAAAACCTTCTGGTTGCATCATATACAACTCTTCTTTAATAAGTCCATTAAGGATTGCAGTTTTATTATCCATTTTCCAGACTTCATAAAATGCGGCAATTGCTAACATGATTCAGACAGACTTTAAGCATCGATACGAGTGAGAGAATCTCATCGTAGTTAACACCTTGAACTTTGTCAAAAAACCTCTTTTTGACAAGTCTAACTTTGTAGATTGTAACACTACTATCAGCGTCCGTCTTCCTCAAGATCCATTTATTTTCTATGGCTTGCCGATCATCGGGCAAGTCAACCAAAGTCCATACTTTGTTCTCATGCATGGATCCTATCTCAGATATCATGGCCTCAAGCCATTTCACGGAATCTGGGCTCATCATCGCTTCCTCATAGTTCGTAGGTTCGTCATGGTCAATTAACATGACCTCCGGAATAGGATTACCATACCACTCTGGTGTGGATCTCACTCTGGTAGACCTACAAGGTTCGGTAGTAACTTGATCTGAAGTTACATGATCATCATCATTAGCTTCCTCACTAATTGGTGTAGGAGTCACAGAATGTATTTCCGTGATGAACTACTTTCCAATAAGGGAGCAGGTATAGTTACCTCATCAAGTTATACTTTCCTCCCACTCACTTCTTTCGAGAGAAACTCCTTCTCTAGAAAGGATCCATTCTTAGCAACGAATTTGCCTTCGGATCTGTGATAGAAGGTGTACCCAACAGTAAATTTTGGGTATCCTATGAAGATGCACTTTTCCGATTTGGGGTTGAGCTTATCAGGATGAAACTTTTTCACATAAGCATCGCAACCCCAAACTTTAAGAAACGACAACTTTGGTTTCTTGCCAAACCACAGTTAATATTGTGTCGTCTCAACGGATTTAGATGGTGCTCTATTTAACGTGAATGTAACTGTCTCTAATGCATAACCCCAAAACGATAGTGGTAGATCGGTAAGATACATCATAGATTGCACCATATCTAATAAAGTACGGTCACGACATTCGGACACACCATTACACTATGGTGTTCCAGGTGGCGTAAGTAGTGAAACTATTTCACATTGTTTTAACTGAAGGCCAAACTCATAACTCAAATATTTTACCTCTACGATCATATCATAGAAACTTTTATTTTCTTGTTACGATGACTCTCCACTTCACTTTGAAATTCTTTGAACTTTTCAAATGTTTCAGACTTGTGTTTTATCAAGTAGATATACCCATATCTGCTCAAATCATCTGTGAAGGTCAGAAAATAATGATACCCGCCGCGAGCCTCAATATTCATCGGACCACATACATCAGTATGTATGATTTCCAACAAATTTGTTGCTCTCTCCATAGTACCGGAGAACGGCGTTTTAGTCATGTTGCCCATAAGGCACGATTCGCAAGTACCAAGTGATTCATAATCAAGTGGTTCCAAAAGTCCATTAGTATGGAGTTTCTTCATGCGTTTTACATCAATATGACCTAAACGGCAGTGCCACAAATAAGTTGCACTATCATTATTAACTTTGCATCTTTTTGGCTTCGATATTATGAATATGTGTATCACTACGATCGAGATCCAACAAACCATTTTCGTTGGTGTGTATGACCATAGAAGGTTCTATTCATGTAAATAGAACAACAATTGTTCTCTAACTTAAATGAATAACCATATTGCAATAAACATGATCAAATCATATTTATGCTCAACACAAACACAAAATAACACTTATTTAGGTTCAACACTAATCCCGAAAGTATAGGAAGTGTGCGATGATGATCATATCAATCTTGGAACCACTTCCAACACACATCGTCACTTCACCCTTTACTAGTTTCTGTTTATTCTGCAACTCCCGTTTCGAGTTACTACTCTTAGCAACTGAACCAGTATCAAATGCCGAGGGGTTGCTATGAACACTATTAAAGTACACATCAATAACATGTATATCCAATATACCTTTGTTCACTTTGCCATCCTTCTTATCCTCCAAATACTTGGGGTGGTTCCGCTTCTAGTGACCAGTCCCTTTGCAGTACAAGCACTTAGTCTCAGGCTTAGGTACAAACTTGGGCTTCTTCACTTGAGCAGCAACTTGTATGCCTTTCTTCTTGAAGTTCCCCTTCTTCCCTTTGCCCTTTTCTTGAAACTAGTGGTCTTGTCAACCATCAACACTTGATGTTTTTCTTGATTTCTACCTTCGTTGATTTCAGCATCACGAAGAGCTTGGGAATCATTTCCGTTATCCCTTGCATAATCACGAAGTTCTACTAACTTTATGATGGTGACTAGAGAATTCTGTCAATCACTATTTTTATCTGGAAGATTAACTCCCACTTGATTCAAGCAATTGTAGTACCTAGACAATCTGAGCACATGCTCACTGCTTGAGCTATTCTCCTCCATCTTTTAGCTATAGAACTAGTTGGAGACTTCATATCTCTCAACTCGGGTATTTGCTTGAAATATTAACTTCAACTCTGGAACATCTCATATGGTCCATGACGCGTTCAAAACGCCTTTGAAGTCCCGATTCTAAGCCGTTAAGCATGGTGCACTAAACTATCAAGTAGTCATCATATTGAGCTAGCCAAACATTCATAACGCTCAGACCGCTTACGCAATAGGTCTCATCACCTAGCGGTGCATCAAGGACATAATTCTTTCGCGGCAAAGAATGAGGATAATCCTCAGATCACGGATCCAATCCGCATCATTGCTACTAACATTTTTCAACATAGTTTTCTCTAGGAACATATAAAAAATGAAACAGGGGAGCTAAACGCGAGCAATTAATCTACAACTATAGATATGCTAATACTACCAGGACTAAGTTCATGATAAATTAAAGTTTAATTAATCATATTACTTAAGAACTCCCACTTAGATAGACATCCCTCTAATCATCTAAATGATCACGTGATCCAAATCAACTAAACCATAACCGGTCATCACGTGAAATGGAGTAGTTTTCAATGGTGAACATCACTATGTTGATCATATCTACTATATGATTCACGCTCGACCTTTCGGTCTCAGTGTTCCGAGGCCATATCTGCATATGCTACGCTCGTCAAGTTTAACCTGAGTATTCTGCGTGTGCAAAAACTGGCTGGCACCCGTTGTAGATGGACGTAGAGCTTATCACACCCGATCATCACGTGGTATCTGGGCACGACGAACATTGGCAACGGTGCATACTCAGGGAGAACACTTTTATCTTGATATGTAGTGAGAGATCATCTTATAATGCTACCGTCAATCAAAGCAAGATAAGATGCATAAAAGATAAACATCACATGAAATCAAAATATGTGACATGATATGGCCATCATCATCTTGTGCCTTTGATCTCCATCTCCGAAGCATCGTCATGATTTCCATCGTCATCGGCATGACACCATGATCTCCATCATCTTGATCTATATCAATGTGTCGTCACATGGTCGTCTTGCCAACTATTGCTCTTGCAACTATTGCTATCGCATAGCGATAAAGTAAAGCAATTATTTGGCGCTTGCATCTTATGCAATAAAGAGACAACCATAAGGCTTACGCCATTGCCGATAACTTCAACAAAACATGATCATCTTATACAACAACTTATATCTCATCACATCTTGACCATATCACATCACAACATGCCCTGCAAAAACAAGTTAGACGTCCTCTACTTTGTTGTTGCAAGTTTTATGTGGATGCTACGGGCTGAGCAAGAACCGTTCTTACCTACGCATCAAAACCACAACGATAGTTTGTCAAGTTCGTGATGTTTTAACCTTCGCAAGGACTGAGCATAGCCACACTCGGTTCAACTGAAGTTGGAGAAACTGACACCCGCCAGCCACCTATGTGCAAAGCACATCGGTAGAACCAGTCTCGCGTAAGCGTACGCGTAATGTCGGTCCGGGCCGCTTCATCCAACAATACCGCCAAACCAAAGTATGACATGTTGGTAAGCAGTATGACTTATATCGCCCATAACTCACTTGTTTTCTACTCGTGCATATGACATCTACGCATAAAACCAGGCTCGGATGCCACTGTTGGGGAACGTAGTAATTTCAAAAAATTCCTACGCACACGCAAGATCATGGTGATGCATAGCAACGAGAGGGGAGAGTGTTGTCCACGCACTCGTGAGACCGAAGCGGAAGCGTTAGCACAACGCGGTTGATGTAGTAGTACGTCTTCACGATCCAACCGATCAAGTACCGAGCATACGACACCTCCGAGTTCAAAGACACGCGTTCGGTCGATGACGTCCCTCGAACTGTGATCCAGCCGAGTGTTGAGGGAGAGTGTCGTTAGCACGACGGCGTGGTGACAACGTTGATGTTCTACCGACGTAGAGCTTTGCCTAAGCACCGCTACAGTATTATCGAGGTGGACTATGATGGAGGGGGCACCGCACACGGATAAAAGATCAAACAGATCAATTGTTGTCTCTATGGGGTGCCCCCCTGCCCCCGTATATAAAGGATCAAGGGAGGAGGAGGCCGGCCCTAGGAGGGGCGCGCCAAGGGAGTAGGATTCCTACTCCTAGTTGGAGTAGGTTTCCTCCTTTCCTCGTCCAACTAGGAGAAGGGGGGAAAGGGGAAAGAGGAGAAGGAAGGGAGAAGGGGGACGCGCCCCAAACCCCTTATCCAATTCGGACTGGGCTTGGGAGGGGCGCGCACCACCTCCTGGATGCTGCCTCTCCTTCCCACTAAGGCCCAATACTTTCTTCCCGTATTCCCATAACTCCCCGGTACTCCGAAAAAATACCCGAATCATTCGGAACCTTTCCGATGTCCGAATATAGTCGTCCAATATACCGATCTTTACGTCTCGACCATTTCGAGACTCCTAGTCATGTCCCCGATCTCATCCGGGACTCCGAACTACCTTGGGTACATCAAAACATATAAACTCATAATATAACCATCATCAAAACTTTAAGCGTGCGGACCCTACGGGTTCAATAACTATGTAGACATGACCGGGACACGTCTCCGGACAATAACCAATAGCGGAACCTGAATGCTCATATTGGCTCCCACATATTCTACGAAGATCTTTATCGGTCAAACTACATAACAACATACGTTGTTCCCTTTGTCATCGGTACGTTACTTGCCCGAGATTCGATCGTCGGTATATCAATACCTAGTTCAATCTCGTTGCCGGCAAGTCTCTTTACTCATTCCGTAATACATAATCCCACAACTAACTCATTAGTTGCAATGCTTGCAAGGCTTAAGTGATGTGCATTACCGAGTGGGCCCAGAGATACCTCTCCAACAATCAGAGTGACAAATCCTAATCTCGAAATGCGCCAACCCAACAGGTACCTTCGGAGACACCTGTAGAGCACCTTTATAATCACCCAGTTACGTTGTGACGTTTGGTAGCACACAAAGTGTTCCTCCCAGAACGGAGTTGCATAATCTCATAGTTAGAGGAACATGTATAAGTCATGAAGAAAGCAATAGCAGAATACTCAATGATCGTGTGCTAAGCTAACGGAATGGGTCAAGTCAATCACATCATTCTCCTAATGATGTGATCCCGTTAATCAAATGACAACTCATGTCCATGGCTAGGAAACTTAACCATCTTTGGATCAACGAGCTAGTCAAGTAGAGGCATACTAGTGACACTATGTTTGTCTATGTATTCACACATGTATTATATTTCCGTTAATACAATTCTAGCATGAATAATAAACATTTATCATGATATAAGGAA
Organism: Aegilops bicornis; assembly: GCA_021605145.1. Classification (NCBI taxonomy): domain Eukaryota; kingdom Viridiplantae; phylum Streptophyta; class Magnoliopsida; order Poales; family Poaceae; genus Aegilops; species Aegilops bicornis. The sequence goes on from CM038669.1 coordinate 299,369,893, forward strand.
ATAAATAATAATTTTATTATTGCCTCTAGGGCATATTTCCTTCAGTTACTTGGAAAGGCGGGTCGACCCTGAGGGGTACCTGTGAGTGATGTGGAGACGGGTTGACCTGGAGGGTGCGCGCGAGATAATTATGAGGCGTGGCCGGGCATTCCTAGCCCTTGTCGCAAGTCCTCGAGATGGGGCAACGGGGTCACATCTTTCGTGAGTCTTTGCTTGTTACCGCGCGTTCCTAATCCACTACGGTTTGGATATTTGATCCGAGGGGCCTCTGGCCTGATAGCACTAACCATCACGTGGGCATAGTATGGGCGTTCTGCGTCGTATGCATCAGCCAAAGCTTAATCGATGTCACGAATCGAGCGGGCGTTGCTACCGGGTTGAACTAGTAAGCACTTGCCTTTTGAAGGAGGTAGCTAGGTTCCGCTCACCGGCCAGACACGCAACGTCTTGAGGAGTTCGTGGAGATGGCCCATGACCCCTGGGGGCATAGGTTTAGTCCGGCGTGCTAACCTCTCTATTAAGCCTAGGTCGGGTTGCGGCGCATTATTTGGCCGAGGCTGGGCATGACCCAGGAAAGTGTGTCCGGCCGGAGTTAATCGAGCGTGGTTTTTTTAGGGTCAACGACAGTGGGAGAGGCTCCCACTGACTTTTGTATTACTCACAAAGGAACCAGTTACATCATTGTTATAAGTGGGGTTTAAGGCCCCCCGGCCAAACTCTATGAGGCTACGAAGACAAGTATTACAATTGTTGTATGTATGAGTCTAGGAAAGGACGCAACTCTTCCCTACAACTCTGGACCAAAAGGGTCAGAAGCTCTTTGAATCTAGCCAGCCATGAACCAAAAGAGTGTGGAACCCCTCTAAAGTGTTAATCGAGCATGGTGGGTAAGTTGGTGCACCCCTGCAGGGAAGAAAGCATTTATTGATAGCCTGTCCTACGGTAACGGACACTTGGAGTTGTATCCCGATTGATACAACTAGAACTGGATACTTGAGGTGATAACTGGATAGTATGGCTCTGGGTTTGCTTTCTCACACGGAGTCGAGAAAGGATCTCTGGCCGAGGTTGATAACACCACTACTACTTTACTTTATGCTACTCTTATCTCTTCTGATGCTGCAAGATGCTTGGAGCTGCTTGAAGATGCTAGTCTTTGATAGGCTAGGCTTTCCCCTTCTCTTCTGGCATTCTCTGATTCACCACATATACAAATTTCATTTCATTGATACCAATGCATATGTAGTGTAGATCCTTGCTTGCAGTACTTTGGATGAGTACTCACGGTTGCTTTGCTCCCCTTCCCCTTTCTTCTTCTTTAGGTTGATGCAACCAGATGTCGGAGCTCAGAGCCAGATGCCACCACCGATGCTTACTACTACATGGAGGCCGACGACTAGGAGTAGTTAGGAGGCTCAGCAGTGAGGCCTTGCCTTTTCGATCGATGTTGCTTTTGTGCTAGCCTTCTTAAGGCAAACTTGTTTTAACTCATGTACGTACTCAGATTTGGTTGCTTCACGACTCTTGTGTATTCAAGCTTATGTATTCGAGCCCTCGAGGCCCCGGCTTGTAATATAAAGCTTGTATTATTTTAATTTGTGTCTAGAGTTGTCTTGTGATATCTTCCCGTGAGTCCTTGATCTTGATCGTACACATTTGCGTGTATGATTAGTGTACGGTTGAATCGAGGGCGTCACAAGTTGGTATCAGAGCCGACTGCCTGTAGGTAGCCCCCTTTCCAACTCCTTGGCCGAAGTTGAGTCTAGTCGTCCAAAACTGTTTTACTAACTTGGCTGTGTGGCTTACGGGGCCACGTCGCCAATTGGGTGGTATTAGGATCTTTAATTCCTCGTCTATACTCTGGGACTCTGATCTCTCTTCTAATCGGGTTAAACAAATTTACTAACTCTAACATTAGGATCCCATGACCACACTCACCCCAAAGTTGGATAAGCCATAGTTATTCCTTAGGATAGTATTTTGACTAGTGCACACACTGTCGTGTTGACTACTAAGTGGTATCATTCGTACCTCTTTCATTATGCATGTTTCATCATGAATGATCCTTGTCTTTGCAAATGCTCAATCTTTGAACTACCCCTGTTACATGTTAGCAGGATGGTTAGACTTCTTGGTCGTGGCCGTGGTACCAACGATCCACCACCGCCTCAATTCTTTCTTTGGAATGATGCAACAATTTGAGCCGAACCGCCAGTTCATGGAAGGAATGATGGCTCAGTTTCCTCGCCTAACATGAATCAACAACAATTTCAAAGAATCTCCGCAGGATTTCATGCGCCACAACCCAACCATCTACCGCAGCTCAACTCAAATTTCTTGATGTCGATGGTGGCTCCACGACATCATGTATGAAATGGAGTCTGCTAGTGTGGCCCCTGCTAGCTATGTCACCTTTTCATCTTTCTTTCTGATGGGTCCCGCTGCTCAATGGTGGGACAGCCACAGGCGTACCCTACCTGCTGGAACAGTCATCCCTTGGCCGGATTTCCAAGCCGCTTTCCGTGCCCGCTTCATTCCTCAAGGGATCATGGACAAGAAGAAGCGCGAATTCCGCAACCTCACCAAGGCAACAAGTCTGTAGATGCTTATCAGCGGGAATTCTTGGACTTGTCCCGTTACGCTGAAGAAGGCATTGCTACTGATGCTCGTAAGCAAGAGAAGTTCCGTGACGGACTTCGCCCTGATATCAAGCTAGCGCTCCTGGTGCATGACTTTACTGACTTCGCCACCTTGCTGAACAAGGCTATTCAGGTTGACACTGGTCTTCAGGAACACCAGGGATCCCTCAGGCGCAGCCGTGACGCTGGCTCATCTTCGGGCCCGTCAACGCAGAAGCGTCGGATATGGATTCCCCACAGCATGTATCATCCAACTGCACCTGCACCAAGACAGTCTTATGCCGCACCGCGTCTGCCTCCACCCCCGCAAAGGTAGCCTCTTCGAGTTGTACCACCCTAAGCTCCTGCTCCCAATCCCAATGATGGTCTGTGCTTCAGATGTGGCAGTCCAGGTCACCTTGCCAAGGAGTGCAATCAGAAAAAGAGCAAGCTGGCTCTGCCTTCAACTGGCCGTAACAATCATCCCCATAACAACAATGCCAGACCTTATGGTCGTGGTCAGGCAAATCATGTTGATCTGAATGAAGCTCAAGACCAGCTCACATCGTGATGGGTACTCTCCTTGTTAATTCAAGATCAGCTTCAGCTTTTATTCGATTCAGGGCATCACATTCATTCATGTCAGAAAATTTTGCATACGCACACGACATTCGATGCGAGCCCATGAACACTCCAATAGTGGTACGCACCCCTACGGGTCGATGTCAAACTACCATGATTTATTGAAGGGTTGGAATTCCTTGTTTCTCCCATTATTCTGGAGTCTTCCAATATTGACCTCATTCTGGGAATGGAATGGTTGAAAGCGCATACTGCCTCTATCGTTTGCGCCACCAAGGTCGCTCACCTCCTACATCCTTCTGATGAGATAGTAAGCTACCATGCTCATCTTGTTCAAAACGCTGAATCACGACTTTATGTCTTGAATGCGTTGAACGCAACACCTCTTGAGGGAATTGAAAAGATTCCAGTCGTTCATGACGTCCAAGACGTCTTTCCAGAAGAACTTCCAGAAATACCTCCTACTCGGGCTGTCGCGTTTGCCATCGACTTGAAACCAGGCACCGTTCCTATCGCCAAACGACCCTACAAGATGCCACCTCATGAACTCCTTGAACTTAAGGAGGAAATCGACAAATCTCTTCGCAAGGGTTTCATTCGTCCAAGTTCCTCCAGCTTGGGAGCACCTTCTCTCTTTGTCAAGAAGAAGGACGGAACGAATCGCTTTGGTCCAAGACTACCGTCCTATCAACCAAGCTACAATTCAGAACAAATATCCCCTTCCTCGGATCAATGATCTGTATGATCAACTGGCTGGTTCATCGATATTCTCTAAACTCGACTTGAGGTTGGGTTACCACCAGATGCGTGTTCGTGAAGAGGATATTCCCAAGACTGCCTTCGGTACTCGATATGGTTCATATGAGTACACCGTCATGTCATTAGGTTTAACCAAAGGTGCTGCCTACATTCTCTCGTCGATGAACTACATATTCATGGATTACCTCGACAAGTTCGTCATAGTCTATCCGGATGATATTCGGTATATTCAAGAATAAAGAAGAACATGTTGAACATCTTCGCCTTTGTTCTCGAAAAGCTTCGAGAGCATCAACTTTATGCCAAGTATTCCAAGTGTGAATTACGGCTTCACGAAGTAACCTACCTTGGGCATGTCATCTCCAAGGATGGTATTGTCACAACCCAGTGCGTTTCAGCTATTCTTGACTGGACCCCTCCGAAGACTATCAAGCAAGTTAGAAGATTTCTCGGACTAGCCAGCTATTGTCGCCGCTTTGTCGAGAACTTCTCCAAGATCGCCAAGCCACTGATCAATCTGCTTCACAAGGGTGTTAAGTTTGATTGGACAGACAAATGTCAGGAAAGTTTCCAGACACTCAAGGAAAAGCTGACTTCTGCCCCAGTGCTTGCTCCCCCTGAATCTCGCAAAGACTTTGTCATCTATTGCGACGCTTCACGACAAGGATTAGGATGCTTCCTAATGCAAGAGCGCAGAGTGATTGCTTATGCCTCCCGTCAAGTGCGTCCTAATGAAGAGAACTACCCAGTTCATGACCTCGAGCTTGCTGCGGTTATCTATGCACTGAAGCTATGGCGACAGTACCTTCTTGGTAATCGTTGTGAGATCTTCACCGATCATCAGAGTCTGAAGTACCTATTTACTCAGCCAGATCTGAACCTCCGACAGCAGTGATGGATGGAAGCTATTGCTGACTACGACTGCGGTATATCCTATACCCCTGGCAAGGCTAATGTAATGGCCGATGCCCTGAGCCGTAAGTCTTATTGCAACAATCACATGGTCTTCAAAGCTCAACCCTGCCTTTATGAAGAGCTATGCAAGCTGAACCTTCAACTAGTTCCACAGGGTTCTCTGAATAACCTTGTCTTGGAACCAACTCTTCTGAAAGCAATTAAGTCTGCTCAAGCCAAAGATGCTCATGTTGATCTGATGAAAAAGGATCCTGCCTTAGATAAATCCAGAGATTTCTCACTTGGTGAAGATGGAACCTTATACTTCAGAGATCGCATTGTAGTACCCCGGTTCGAGCTTATGAAAGAGAAGGTGATGAAAGAAGTGCATGACACCCCTCTCTCTATTCATCCAGGAAGTACCAAGATGTATCTAGACATCCGTTAGAAGTACTGGTGGTCTAAATGAAGCAAGACATTGCTCGATATATCGAAGAATGTGACATTTGCCGTCGCATCAAAGCAGAACATCAGAAACCGGCTGGACTTCTACAACCGCTTCCTATTCCTGAATGGAAGTGGGATAAGATCCAAATGGACTTCGTCTCTGGCCTTCCCAAGTCTCAGAAAGGTAACGATGCTATCTTTGTCGTCATCGACCAATTCTTGAAGGTTGCTCACTTTCTGCTGTCAAGGAGACAATCACTACTAGCCAATTAGCAAACTTGTATATCTCCAGAATTGTGTCACTCCACGGCATTCCGAAGGAGATCAGTTCAGACCGCGGCAGTATTTTCACTTCGAAGTTTTGGGATAGTTTCCAAGAGGCAATGGGAACTCATATTACCTGGAGCACTGCTTATCGTCCCCAATCCCAAGGCCAAGTCGAGCGAGTAAATCAAATTCTTGAAGACATGCTTTGAGCTTGTGTTATTTGTTTCGGCAAGAAGTGGGAAGAATCTCTCCCTTATGCGGAGTTCTCTTATAACAACAGTTATCAAGCCAGCTTGAAAATGGCACCCTTCGAAGTGCTTTATGGACGTATGTGTCGAACCCTCCGAATTGGTCGAACCGGGAACGGACGCTCATTGGTCCAGACATTATTCAACAAGCTGAAGAGCAGGTTCGCATTATCCGGGATAATCTCAAGGCGGCCCAGTCCCGCCAGAAGAGCAACTATGACTGGAAACACTAGGGTTCAACTTATCAACCTAGTGAACAAGCTTATATGCGTGTCACTCCTTTGAGAGTCACTCATTGGTTCGGAGTCAAGGGTAAGCTAGCTCCGCGCTACATTGGTCCTTTCCGCATTCTCTCCCGTCGTGGACTAGTGGCTTATCAATTGGAGTTGCCACCTCGGTTCTCTCACGTCCATGACGTCTTCCATGTGTCACAACTTCGTCGATGCTTCAAGGATCCTGAACATGAAGTGGACCCGGAATTAATTGAAATTCAAAATGATCTCACATACAAAGAGCATCCGATCTGCATTCTTGAAGAAGCTGAACGTCGAACCCGCCAGAAGGTTACCAAGTTCCTCAAGGTGCAATGGTCGAATCATACTAAAGATGAAGCCACTTGGGAACGCGAAGATAACCTCCGGGCTGAATACCCCGATCTTTTCCCTTCTACCTCTTAATTCTTGGGACGAGAATTTCTTTTAGAGGAGGAGAGTTGTAACACCCCGGTGTAATGATGCTACAGTAATCTCTGGGGTTAAGTTAATCCTTTTGCTAAACAAGTGTTTGTTCATCATTGTCTCTTATCTCTTTCAAATTCCAGTTGAATTCAATTTCAAATTATGTGTGAAATTCAAAAAATGCTCAAACATGAAAACTAAAATGTTCATCATGTGGAAAGTATTCTTCTGGTAATACTGGTGGTGAACCAACATTTTTGCAAAGTGTCTAAATGGCCTAAAATAGCTATAACAGAAAGTTGTTAAAAGAAAAAGCAAAAGTTAAAAAAGAAGAAGAAAAGAGAAAGAGCACAGCGCGTGCCTTTGGGCCAAGTGCAGATACCGGCCGCCGCGCCACTCGATCGCGCCATTCCCAGCTCTCGGTAGGGCCAAACGGCGCCCCGAATGGCTGCCTGTGGGCGAAATCTGAATGTCGCCACCTCGCTGTCGCTCGCCGGAGATGCGCCGCCATGTTTTGGGTCGCCGGAGTTATCTCCAGCATCGTCGCTGACGTGGCCTGACAAGTGGGCCCCATGGGACACTGACGCTAGGCCCCACGGGTCTCCGTTGACTGGTTTGACCAGTCAACGTGCTGACTGGGCTTCTCTATGACGTTGACGTGTGGGCCCCACCGCGTAATTAGTTTAACTAAACCGGTTTTATAATTAAAATCAATTAGTTATTTAGTTAAGACACTGACAGGTGGAGTCCAGGTGCTAATTAACCCTGTTTACTCTTAGTTAAACTTAGTTAAGCCCTCTGACTATGACATGTGGGTCCTAGTGGCCCCACTGGTCAGGTTTGACTTGGTCAGCCGCTCTGTTGACTGCTGACATCATCAACATGTCATGCTAATGTAATATTCCATTTCTGTTAATTTTAATAATTTCAGAATATTGTTTAAACTTTAGAAATTCATAGAAATTAAACCGTAGCTTAGATGAAAATGTTTTCTACATGAAAGTTGCTCAGAAAAGTCCAACGAATCCGAATACGCGGTCCGTTCACCTGTCACATGCCCCTAGCATGCTGAACATGGAACATTCCCCCTCCAGTCATCTGTGTGACATGGGTCCGGAATTGGGAAAACATTCCCGGTTGATTTCCCCCTTCACCTTTATCGTGTAGCCATACGTTAGGTCACACCCGGCACGGCATATTTCCATGTTATGCTTTGTGATGCTATGCTTGCTTTATATTTATTGTTTCTTGCCCCTCTTCTCTCCGGTAGACCCAGAGACCGATGCCGCCCCTGTGATCGACTACGTCGACGACGACCCTTCTTTCCTTTCAGCAGAGCTTCCAGGCAAGCCCCCCCTTTGATCATCCCGATATCGCCCATTCCATTCCCTCATGCTTGCATTAGATTTTGCTACTGTAATTGATTGCTCATATTCTGATGCATAGCCTGTTTTTGTAACCTGCTTATTCTAAACTTCTTAGTATAGGTTGGTTAGTGATCCATCGCTGACCCCCGCCTTTGGTCCTTGTTGCCCTACTTCATCATCCACGACTCGATCAACGTGATCGACGCACTGAGCCCCACACCTCACATCACATCACGCCCGCTTTTGTTGCTCGACTCGCAGAGTTACCATCGAAAGTGCCGAGGGTGGAACCTCATACATCACTCCCCGATGAGATCTACGTAGTGTAGCTATTAGGTCGTGGTCATCGAGGGTGATTTCCACCTTAACCACTTCCGATATGACTGTGTCGTGCAACCCCTCAAGTGTGAACCTCGGGGGTGGTTCCTCTTACGTTCACCTTGATGATTACATCGAGTGGAATTCACCGGGGGTGATTCCTCGGGTTTTCCCCTTGATGTTTGGACACACGGATACTTGGACTTTACCACTGTTACTTGGAAAGGCGGGTCGACACTGAGGGGTACCGCGAGTGATGTGGAGACGGGTTGACCTGGAGGGTGTCCGCGAGATAATTACGAGGCGTGGCCAGGCATTCCTAGCCCTTGCCGCAAGTCCTCGAGACGGGGCAATGGGGTCACATCTTTTGTGAGTCTCTGCTTGTTACCGCGTGTTCCTAATCCACTACGATTTGAATATTTGATATGAGGGGCCTCTGGCTCGATAGCACTAACCATCACGTGGGCATAGTATGGGCGTTCTGCGTCATATGCATCAGCCGAAGCTTAATAGACGCTGCCGATCGAAGCGGCTACTGGTTGGACTGGTAAGCACCTGCCTTTTTGAAGGAGGTAGCTAGGTCTGCTCACCGTCACAGACGCAATATGCAGGAGTTCTGGGAGATGGCCCATGACCCATGGGGGCATAGGTTTAGTCCGTGTCTTGACCTCTCTATTAAGCCTAGGTCGGATTGCGGCATATTGTTTGGCCGAGGCGGGCATGACCTGTGAATGTGTGTCCTACGGAGTTAATCGAGCGTGGTGGGTAAGTTGGCGCACCCCTGCAGGGAAGAAAACATCTATCGATAGCCTGTCCTACGGTAATGGACACTTGGAGTTGTATCCCAATCGATACAACTAGAATTGGATACTTGAGGTGATAACTGGATAGTATGGCTCTGGTTTGCTTTCTCGCAGGGAGTCGAGAAAGGATCTCTGGCTGAGGTTGATAACACTACTACTACTTTACTTTATGCTACTCTTATCTCTTCTGATGCTGCAAGATGCTTGGAGCTGCTTGAAGATGCTAGTCTTTGATAGGCTAGGCTTTACCCTTCTCTTCTGGCATTCTGCAGTTCAGTCCACATATACAGCCCATTTCATTGATATGTATGCATATGTAGTGTAGATCCTTGCTTGCGAGTACTTTGGATGAGTACTCACGGTTGCTTTGCTCCCCCTTTTCCCCCTTTATTCTTCTTTCCGATTGATGCAACCAGATGTCGGAGCCCAGGAGCCAGATGCCATCACCGATGCTTAGTACTACGTGGAGGCCGCCGAGGACTAGGAGTAGTTAGGAGGCTCCCGGGCAGGAGGCCTTGCCTTTTTGATCGATGTTGCTTTTGTGCTAGCCTTCTTAAGGCAAACTTGTTTAACTCATATTTGTACTCAGATTTTGTTGCTTCCGCTGACTCTTGTGTATTCGAGCTTATGTATTCGAGCCCTCGAGGCCCCTCGCTTGTAATATAAAGCTTGTATTATTTCAATTTGTGTCTAGAGTTGTGTTGTGATATCTTCCCGTGAATCCTTGATCTTGATTGTACACATTTATGCTTATGATTAGTGTACGGTTGAATCGAGGGTGTCACAGTTATCCATGCCCTATATGTGGGAATACGAGGTCTTACTCTGACTCGAAAACCCTTCACGCCCACCTGCTTTATAAGGGTTTCATGCCACACTATAATGTTTGGACCAAGCACGGAGAAAGAGGGGTTATGATGGAAGACAGCGAAGAAGAAGAGGATGATGACAATGATGTGCCCCTTGAATACGGTGATGCTGCAACGGGGGAAGCTGAAGATCAAGAGGAACCAGACGATGTGCCCGATGATGATCTTCGCCGGGTCATTGTTGATGCAAAGAGACAGTGTGAAAGTGAAAAGGAGAAGCTGAAGTTCAATCACATGTTAGAGGATCAGAAAAAAGGGTTGTACCCCAATTTCGAAGATGGCAACACAAAGCTCGGTACAACACTGGAATTGCTGCAGTGGAAGACAAAGAATGGTGTACCTGACAAAGGATTTGAGAAGCTACTAATAATATTGAAGAAGAAGCTTCCAAAGGGTAACGAATTGCCCGACAGTACGTATGCAACAAAGAAGGTTGTATGCCCTTTAGGATTGGAGGTGCAGAAGATACATGCATGCCCTAATGACTGCATCCTCTACCGCAGTGTGTACGAGGATTTGAACGCATGTCTGGTATGCGGTGCATTGCGGTATAAGATCAGATGAGATGACCCTGGTGATGTTGATTGGCGCCCAGGAAGAGGGTTCTGCCAAGGTGATGTGGTATGCTCCTATAATACCACAGTTGAAACGTCTGCTCGTAAACAAAGAGCATGCCAAGTTGATGCGATGGCACGAGAGAGGACCGTAAGAAAGACGGGAAGTTGAGAGCACCACGACGGGTCGCAGTGGAGAAAAATCGAGAGAAAGTACTGGGAGGACTTTGCAGGTGACGCAAGGAATGTATGGTTTGGTTTAAGCGCGGATGGCATTAATCCTTTTGGGGAGCAGAGCAGCAATCACAACACCTGGCCCGTCACTCTATGTATCTATAACCTTCCTCCTTGGCTGTGCATGAAGCAGAAATTCAGTATGATGCCAGTTCTCATCCAAGGCCCTAAGCAACCTGGCAACGACATTGATGTGTACCTAAGGCCATTAGTTGAAGAACTTTTACAGTTATGGAATGGAAACGGTGTACGTGTGTGGGATGAGCACAAACAGCAGGAATTTGACCTGCATGCGTTGTTGTTTGTAACCATCAATAATTGGCCTGCTCTCAGTAACCTTTCAGGGCAGACAAACAAGGGATACCATGCACACACGCACTATTTAGATGACACAAATAGTATATACTTGGACAAATGCAGGAAGAATGTGTACCTGGGGCATCATCGATTTCTTCCGACCAACCATCAATGTCGAAAGAAAAGCAAGCATTTTAAAGGCGAGGCAGATCACATGAAGAAGCCCGCCATCCGTACCGGTGATCACATACTTGCTATGGTCAATTATTTACAAGTAATCTTTGGAAAGGGTCCCGGCGGACTATCTGTTCTGAATGACGCTGAGGGACGCGCACCCATGTGGAAGAAGAAATCTATATATTGGGACATACCCTACTGGAAAGACCTAGAGGTCAGCTCTTCAATCGACGTGATGCACGTGACGAAGAATCTTTGCGTGAACCTGCTAGGCTTCTTGGGCGTGTATGGGAAAACAAAAGATACACCGGAGGTACGGGAGGACCAGCAACGTGTGCACGAAAAAGATGGCATGCCTCCAAAGCAGTATGAAGGTCCTGCCAGCTACACTCTTACCAAAGAAGAGAAGGAAATCTTCCTTGAATGCCTGCTCAGTGTGAAGGTCCCATCTGACTTCTCGTCAAATATAAAGGGAATAATAAATATGCCAGAGAAAAGTTCCAGAACCTAAAGTCTCATGACTGCCACGTGATTATGATGCAACTGCTTCCAGTTGCATTGAGGGGGCTTTTACCGGAAAATGTTTCATTAGCCATTATGAAGCTATGTGCATTCCTTAATGCAATCTCTCAGAAGGTGATCGATCCAAAAATCCTACCAAGGTTAAGGAGTGATGTGGTGCAATGTCTTGTCAATTTTGAGCTAGTGTTCCCACCATCCTTCTTCAATATCATGATGCACGTCCTATTTCATCTAGTCGACGAGATTGACATTCTAGGCCCTGTATTTCTACACAATATGTTCCCCTTTAAGAGGTTCATGGGATTTCTAAAGAAATATGTCTCAGAATCGCGCTTAGGCCGAAGGAAGCATCTCCATGGGCCATCAAGCGAGAGGATGTCATTGGGTTTTGTGTTGACTTCATTCCTGACCTTAAGAAGATTGGTCTCCCTCAATCATGTATGAGGGGAGACTGACTGGAAAAGGCACGCTAGGAGGGGACTCAATAATATGTAGGGACTGGCATTCTTGGTCTCAAGCACACTACACAATTCTACAGAATTCTACCTTGGTGACCCCGTATGTCGATGAACACAAGAACATTCTGCGCTCCAAACACCCAGAGCAGTGTGACGACTGGATTACATGTGAACACATCGGTACTTTCGGCAGTTGGTTGCAAACACGTCTCAGGGGTGACAACACTGTTTCTGATGAGTTGTACTCGTTGGCCAGGGGACCATCTACGACTGTATTGACTTATAAAGGGTACAAGATAAATGGGAATACATTTTACACGATCACCCAAGATCAAAAGAGCACCAAACAAAACAGCGGTGTCCACTTTGATGCAGCATCCAAGAGGGGAAAGGACACATATTATGGTTACATAGTGGACATATGGGAACTTGACTACGGACATGATTTTAAGGTCCCTTTGTTTCAGTGCAAATGGGTCAATCTGTCAGGAGGCGGGGTACGGATAGACCCACAGTACGGAATGACAACAGTGGATCTGAACAATGTTGGGTACACAGACGAACCATTTGTCCTAGCCAATGATGTGGCACCAGTTTTCTATGTGACGGATATGTCTACCAAACCGAGAAAAAGAAAAGTGCCACATAGTTCTTTCAGGAAAAAGAGATATTGTGGGATTGGAGGGCAAGACAGACATGTCTGAAGATTATGAAATGTTTTATGAAATTCCTCCCTTCAAAATCAAGGCTGACCCAAGCACCCTATTAAACAATGAAGATTATCCATGGTTACGGTGCAATAAGCAAAGAACACAAGCGAAGAAAAAGTGGAGACTTTCTCTACAATATCACTACAGTTACATGTGAAGAAATGAAATGCCTTTCGTAACATATGAGTTTCCGTATGAAACCCTGATACTTCCAAAGAGATTGTTCGTTTTGTACACGAAGTGCATCCAGTTTTTGTCCTAACCCTCTCAACTTTTTAGCACATGCTATGTGGGTGAAATGATGATACCATGCCAGCTTTCAACCTTTTCAGAGTTCATTTGTAGTGCTTTTCAATTTCAGGGAGTAAATGCATGAAAAATACCAGATGAAGTCAGAAAGGGTTGAAAATTGATGATGTGGCTTTGAATGGTGCATTTTGAACACACAAAAAGTCTGGAGTTCAAATAAGTTCAAAAAATGAAATCCCTTTGTAACAGATGAGTTTTCGTCCGAAACCGTGATACTTCAAAAGAGATTGTCCATTTTGTACACGAAGTGCATCCAGCTTTTGCCGTAACCCTCTCAAAATTTTAGCACATGCTATGTGGGTGAAATGATGATACCATGCCAACTTTCAAACTTTTTCATAGTTCATTTGAAGTGCTTTTCAATTTCAGGGTCATTTAGCTCACAGAATGAACTAATAGCAAAAAGAATGAACTAGAAAACTTCTATGAAACTCTAATAGCAAAAAGAATGAACTAAAAATAGTCAATTAAAATATTCTGTTATGATCAACTAAAACAAAACTATAATACTCTTCAATAGCAAAAAGAATCAATTAAAATATTCTATTATGATCAACTAAAACAAAACTATAATACTCTTCGATAGCAAAAAGAATCAACTAAAAAGCTTTTATAGCAACTTAAATTATCGAAGTATTTTTTGTTCAGAACAGTAATAGCAAAAAGAATTATCATAAAGAATTTTTTGTTAGAAACTTTTATGAAACAAAACTTTAATAGCCAGAGGACCCGAATAAGCCAGTTATAGAGCCATTGGTCAAGGCGTGTGCTCTTAAGAAGATGGCAGATCTATCCAGGAGGTGGAAGAATGAGTTGAAACCAATGTTTTTCGACAAAGGGAAGACTCCAGAATTCACCGGCCGATTTGAGAAGATAAGAGATCACTGGCCCGCATTTGTGGCCTACAAGACATCGGACAAGAGTAAGAAGATGTCAGAGACAAATAAGATAAATGCTGCAAAGAAGCTGTATCACCATCACACAGGGTCAGGTGGCTACCTCAAAGCCCGGCAGTTGTGGGACAAAGCTGAGAATGACCTGATTGCTAAAGGGGTCGAATCAGAGACATTGAACTGGCTAGACCGTTCAAGGACTTGGTTCTTCAGAGTTGGGGGAACTTTGGACCCTCAAATAGGGAAGTGTGTTTGGACGGACGAGCAACTTGCAATACCCGTCAAGAAGCTTCTTAAGTGTATCGCCGCAGCACAGTAAGGGACGTTCATTCCCGACAGACAGAATGACGAGCTAACCGAGGCTCTCGGGAATCCTGAGCACCCTGGACGAACATAAGGCACGCTAGGCTCCGTTGCCTGGAAGGTTGGGTTTCCCAGCGCAGGCGGTTACAAAACCCGGGAGAGGAAGAGGAAATAGGAGCTGAGCGAAATGCAGAAGCTGAATGCAAGATTACAAAAGCTAGAGGAACAAGTTGAGAGCCAGCGAGCTGCCGGAGCTACCCTAGAAGCTACCTCGCCATCTCAGCAGAGAAGTAGCGTGGCTTCCACCGAGCTCGTTCAACAGCCTGACTTCACGGCTCCTAGCTACCGCGTGGATGCTATCACGGAGGCTCAACATTGCCACCTTATGAAAAAATGCCAAACCTCACCTTGAAGGCGGTTGTCAGCTCTGTTGCACCTCCTCAACCCGACAGAACTTTTCACTGCCATCCGGTTCCACATGGCTATGCTGTTGTGATGGTGGATGAAGTAATGGAGGGATTTGAGGAGCTCGAGCTTGACCACCCCACAGGTGAAGGGGAGATTCAACTGGTTCTTGCTCTGAAGACTCCATGTCTATGGCGGAAGGAGTACATCAAGCTTCCTGATACGTCTCCAACGTATCTATAATTTTTGATTGCTCCATGCTATTATATATTCTGCTTTGGATGTTTAATGGGATTTATTATACACTTTTATCTTATTTTTGGGACTAACCTATTAACCCAAGGCCCAGTGCAAATTGTTGTTTTTTTGCCTATTTCAGTGTTTCGCAGAAAAGGAATATCAAACGGAGTCCAAACGGAATGAAACCTTCAAGAGAGTTATTTCTGGAACAAACGTGATCCGGAGGACTTGGAGTGGACATCAAGAAACAACCGAGGAGGCCACGAGGCAGAGAGGCGTGCTTCCCCCCCCACCCCATAGGCGCGCCCCCACCCTCGTGGGCCCCTCGTGGCTCTACCGGCCTACTTCTTCCTCCTATATATACCTACGTACCCCGAAACCATCCAGGAGCACCACGAAACCCTATTCCACCGCCGCAACCTTCTGTACCCGTGAGATCCCATCTTGGGGCCTTTTTCCGCTCACGAGGGGGAATCGATCACGGAGGGCTTCTACATCAACACCATAGCCTCTCCGATGATGTGTGAGTAGTTTACCTTAGACCTTCGGGTCCATAGTTATTAGCTAGATGGCTTCTTCTCTCTCTTTGGATCTCAATACAAAGTTCTCCTCAATCTTCTTGGAGATCTATTCGATGTAACTCTTTTTGCGGTGTATTTGTCTAGATCTGATGAATTGTGGTTTTATGATCAAGATTATCTATGAACAATATGTTAATATTCTCTGAATTGTTTTATGTATGATTGGTTATCTTTGCAAGTCTCTTCGAATTATCAGTTTGGTTTGGCCTACTAGATTGATCTTTCTTGCAATGGGAGAAGTGCTTAGCTTTGGGTTCAATCATGTGGTGCTCGATCCCAAAGTGATGAGGGGAAATGACACGTATTGTATTGTTGCCATCGAGGATAAAAGATGGGGTTTATATCATATTGCTTGAGTTTATCCCTCTACATCATGTCATCTTGCTTAATGCGTTACTCTGTTCTTATGAACTTAATACTCGGATGCATCTTTGGATAGCGGTCGATGTGGAGTAATAGTAGTAGATGCAGGAAGGAGTCGGTCTACTTGTCGCGACGTGATGCCTATATACATGATCATGCCTAGATATTCTCATAATTATGCACTTTCCTATCAATTGCTCGACAGTAATTTGTTCACCCACCGTAATACTTATGCTATCTTGAGAGAAGACACTAGTGAAGCCTATGGCCCCCGGGTCTATTTTCCATCATATTAATCTCCCGTCAACTAGCTATTTCTGGCGCCATTTATTTTGCAATCTTTACTTTCACTCTTTATCATAAAAATACCAAAAATATTATCTTATCGTCTCTATTAGATCTCACTTTTGCAAGTGGTCGTGAAGGGATTGACAACCCCTTTATCGCGTTGGTTGCAAGGTTCTTATTTGTTTGTGTAGGTACGAGGGACTTGCGTGTGGCCTCCTACTGGATTGATACCTTGGTTCTCAAAAACTGAGGGAAATACTTACGCTACTTTGCTGCATCACCCTTTCCTCTTCAAGGGAAAACCAACCCATGCTCAAGAGGTAGCAGGAAGGATTTCAGGCGTCGTTGTCGGGGAGTCTACGCACAAGTCAAGACATACCAAGTACCCATCACAAACTCTTATCCCTTGCATTACATTATTTTCCATTTGCCTCTCGTTTTCTTCTCCCCCACTTCACCCTTGCCGTTTTATTCGCCTTCTCTTTCCGTTCGTCTCTTCTTCGCTTGCTTATTGTTTGCTTGTGTGTTGGATTGCTTGCTTGTCATGATGGCTCAAGATAATACTAAATTTTGTGACTTTGCCAATACCAACAACAATGATTTTCTTAGCACTCCGTTTGCTCCTCTTACCGATGCTGAATCTTGTGAAATTAATGCTGGCTTATTGAATCTTGTCATGAAAGATCAATTCGCCGGCCTTCCTAGTGAAGATGCCGCTACCCATCTAAACAGCTTTGTTGATTTGTGCGATATGCAAAAGAAGAAAGATGTGGACAATGATATTGTTAAATTGAAGCTATTTCCATTTTCGCTTAGAGATCATGCTAAAATTTGGTTTTCGTCTTTGCCTAAAAATAGTATTGATTCTTGGAATAAGTGCAAAGATGCTTTTATCTCTAAGTATTTTCCTCCTGCTAAGATCATCTCTCTTAGAAACGATATTATGAATTTTAAGCAACTTGATCATGAACATGTTCACAAGCTTGGGAGAGAATGAAATTAATAATACGTAATTTCCCTACACATGGTTTGAATTTATGGATGATTATACAAAAAAATTTATGCCGGATTGAGTTTTGCTTATAGAAATCTTTTAGATTCGGCCGCGGGAGGCACTTTTATGGAAATCACTTTAGGAGAAGCTACTAAACTCCTAGATAATATTAAGGTTAATCATTCTCAATGGCACACAGAAAGATCTACTAGTAAAAAGGTGCATGCAATTGAAGAGATTAATATTTTGAGTGGAAAGATAGATGAACTTATGAAATTGTTTGCTAATAAGAGTGTTTCTTCTGATCCCGATGATATGCCTTTTTCTACTTTGATTGAGAATAATAATGAATCTATGGATGTGAATTTTGTTGGTAGGAACAATTTTGGTAACAACACTTATAGACGAAACTTTAATCCTAGGCCATATCCTAGTAATTCCTCTAGTAATTATGGTAATTCCTACAACAACTCTTATGGAAATTTTAATAAGATGCCCTCTGATTTTGAGACTAGTGTTAAAGAATTTATTATTTCTCAAAAGAATTTCAATGCTTTGCTTGAAGAAAAATTGACTAAGATTGATAAGTTGGCTAGGAACATGGATATAATTACTCTTGATGTTGATTCTTTGAAACTTAGATCTATTCCACCTAAGCATGATATCAATGAGTCTCTCAAAGCCATGAGAATTTCCATTGATGAGTCCAAAGAAAGAACCGCTAGGATGCGTGCTAAAAAGATTGCTTTGTGAAAGTGTGTTCTTCTAGTTTTCATAATAATAAGGATGAAGATCTAAAAGTAATTGATGTGTCCCCTATTAAATCTTTGTTTTGCAATATGAATCTTGATAATGATGGGACTGTAGATGAGTCAACTTTAGTTAAAAGGTGTCCCAATGATTTGGAGTTTTTATATCTTGATGCTAAATTTGGTAAAAGTGGGATTGAAGAGGTCAAAACTTTACATAGCAATGAATCCACTATTTTGGATTTCAAGGAATTTAATTATGATAATTGTTCTTTAATAGATTGTATTTCCTTGTTGCAATCCGTGCTAAATTCTCCGCATGCTTATAGTCAAAATAAGGCTTTTACTAAACATATCGTTGATGCTTTAATGCAATCTTATGAAGAAAAGCTTGAATTGGAGGTTTCTATCCCTAAAAAACTTTATGATGAGTGGGAACCTACTATTAAAATTAAAATTAAGGATCATGAATGCTATGCTTTGTGTGATTTGGGTGCTAGTGTTTCCACTATTCCAAAAACTTTGTGTGATTTGTTGGGTTTCCGTGAATTTAATGATTGTTCTCTAAACTTGCACCTTGCGGATTCCACCATTAAGAAACCTATGGGAAGAATTAATGTTGTTCTTATTGTTGCAAATAGGAATTATGTGCCCGTAGATTTCATTGTTCTTGATGTAGATTGCAATTCTTCATGTCCTATTACTCTTGGTAGACCTTTCCTTAGAACGATTGGTGCAATTATTGATATGAAGGGAGGGAATATTAGATTCCAATTTCCATTAAGGAAAGGCATGGAACACTTTCCTAGAAAGAAAATTAAATTACCTTATGAATCTATTATGAGAGCTACTTATGGATTGCATGCCAAAGATGGCAATACCTAGATCTATCCTTGCCTTTATGCCTAGCTAGGGGCGTTAAAGGATAGCGCTTGTTGGGAGGCAACCCAATTTTATTTTTGTTTCTTGCTTTTTGGTTCTGTTTAGGAATGAATAATCCATCTAACTTCTGGTTAGATGTGTTTTTGTGTTTTAATTAGTGTTTGTGCCAAGTAGAACCTTTGGGAAGACTTGGGTGAAGTCTTTTTGATCTTGCTGTAAAAAAAGTGAAACTTTAGCGCTCACGAGATTAGTTACAACATTTTACTGGAGAGTGCTATTTAGTTGATTCTTTTTGCAAATGATTAATAGATAAATTCCTAGCGTCCAGCAATTTATTTTAGAATTTTTGGAGTTCCAGAAGTTTGAGTTAGATACAGATTACTACAGACTGTTCTGTTTTTGACAGATTCTGTTTTTCGTATGTTGTTTGCTTATTTTGATGAATCTATGGCTAGTGTCGGAGGTTATGGACCATAGAGAAGTTGGAATACATTAGGTTTAACACCAATATAAATAAATAATGAGTTTATTACAGTACCTTGAAGTGGTTGTTTGTTTTCTTTCGCTAATGGAGCTCACGAGATTTTCTGTTAAGTTTTGTGTTGTGAAGTTTTTAAGTTTTGGGTAAAGATTTGATGGATCACGGAATAAGGAGTGGCAAGAGCCTAAGCTTGGGGATGCCCAAGGCACCCCAAGGTAAAATCTAAGGACAAACCAAAATCCTAAGCTTGGGGATGCCCCGGAAGGCATCCCCTCTTTTGTCTTCGTCCATCGGTAACTTTACTTGGAGCTATATTTTTATTCACCACATGATATGTGTTTTGCTTGGAGCGTCTTGTATGATTTGAGTATTTTCTTTTTAGTTCAACACAATCATCCTTTCTGTACACACCTTTTGGGAGAGACACACATTATTCGGAATTTATTAGAATACTCTATGTGCTTCACTTATATCTTTTGAGCTAAACAATTTTGCTCTAGCACTTCACTTATGTCTTTTAGAGCACAGTGGTGGTTATATTTTATAGAAATTATTGATCTCTCATGCTTCACTTATATTATTTTGAGAGTCCTTTAGAACAGCATGGTAATTTGCTTTGGTTATAAAATTAGTCCTACTATGATAGGCATCCAAGATGGATATAATAAAAACTTTCATATAAAGTGCATTGAATACTATGAGAAGTTTGATACTTGATGATTGTTTTGAAATATGAAGATGGTGATATTAGAGTCATGCTAGTTGGGTAGTTGTGGATTTGAGAAATACTTGTTCTAAAGTTTGTGATTCCCGTAGCATGCACGTATGGTGAACCGTTATGTGATGAAGTCGAAGCATGATTTATTTATTGATTGTCTTCCTTATGAGTGGCGGTCGGGGACGAGCGATGGTCTTTTCCTACCAATCTATCCTCCTAGCAGCATGCGCGTAGTACTTTGTGTGGCGACAGATTCTCCGGGTACTAATTCCCAGAAAATGGTCCTTGTGCTCATCAGCCCCAGGATAACTGTTAGTTGATGAGGCACCAACTTGATACAGAAATTCCAAGCAAATACAAAATATGTAGTACAAGACCATTCTGGTCTGTGAGTACAACAAATGGTTTCTAGTGGTTGATGGCGGAAGCGTTTTGAAAATTATCAGTGTCTATGGGACTCCATTTCCCACAGGAACAGCTGACCAGGTTAACTCCTATCTTCGCGAGGCTGCTATCACCGTTGCTTAGGTTCCGGGACAGTCATCACGGTCGCTCCTCTCCGCGCAAGAAATCTGGCCAAGACAATAGCCAGGGACAAGCCAGTGAGTACTTTGAATGTACTCGCAAACATTATGAACACAGGGATAATATTGCAATGATGTGCTAAAAATATTTTATACTCATGACGTCAGTCACAACAATGTAAATATAACTCCGATGCCTGTAAGCATGTTATATATGAATATGCAATATCAAAGAAGTATTAAAAGGTATGATGAAATAAATAACAAGCATGCCACAGTCGGGCGTCTGAGCGACACCACATAAAGGGCTTTAAAAGAAATGCCACGGTCAGGCCCTGAGCGACACCACATAAAGGGCTTTAAAAGAAATGCCACGATCAAGGCGTCTGGCGACACCACATAAAGGGCTTTAAAAGAAATGCCACAGTCAAGGCGTCTGAGCGACACCACATAAAGGGCTTTAAAGGAAATGCCACAATCAAGGCGTCGAGCGACACCACATAAAGGGCTTTAAAAGAAATGCCACGGTCGAGGCGTCTGAGCGACACCACATAAAGGGATTTAAAAGAAATGCCACGGTCAAGGCGTCGAGCGACACCACATAAAGGGTTTTAAAAGAAATGCCAATGGGTGTCTGAGCGACACCACATAAAGGGCTTTAAAAGAAATAATCATAGTGAATATCCCGGAGGTAGAACCATCCCAGAGATACTTGATGATAACAATAATATTCATGGGTTAGTCAACACTAATAATAATCATGATTATCGCAAGTCACAAGTAGAAATTCAAGTTCTGGTTTAACAGTTTCACCTCCGAAGACCGACACTAAGACCAACACTTGACCCATCCAAGACTGAAATCCTTAACCATGGACACGGCTATTCGAATAGGTTTAATCTCTGCAGAGGGTGTACTCTTTACCCACGAGTAACAGATTCCATTAGTCCATCGGGACTAGTTCCGTCTACGGTCTTTTTGTTGAAAACACACCTAACTTGCACACACCGGCTTAAATCACGATTATGCGGAATCACCCACGACACTGTCAAGCAAACTCTAAGTGGGAGGCTACAACCTCGCGTATCATGGGATCAAATTTATATCATGGCGCTCTAAGGGGTGGCCTCCTCTCGGTCTCAACCGAAACACCCATGCCCCGGACCAGGTGGCTCGCCTACCAGCTACAACCGGTATCTTCCACCCTGGCCTCTACAGACGGTGTGTGCTAGAAAGAGGTTGACAACTTACTGAACCGTACTCTACTTGTTGTAGAGACGAGTGGTAGTACGAAACAAGTATGGGGGTTACTAGAACAAGACTCGATCTATGGTCGACTCAGGAGGTTTAGGTATTCCCTGCATGATTAGCATAACGAATATATTCCAACCAATGAGTCACCGCTCATATTACCTTTCCATGCCATACCAGACATAACCATCCCGACGGAGACCGGCGACAAACTCATGCCTACCCAAGGCAGAGTTTTTCCAGGTTCTGCCGGTATGCATGCAAGGCACATGAGGATGATCATCTTCACAAGTGTGATCCTTTCCAACAGCATGGAAATCACAAATATGCATCCATGCACATGATCATCTCACATGAAATAACAATTTCCCCAAAAAGGAGGTAGTGTGATAAATGTGTCAACGAACACTCAAAAATATCATGCCAGGGTTCAGAATGCTTGCCTTCAGGTCATGGGAAGGCAGGGTGCATTTCAAACTCTTGAAATATTTCTCCTCTCTTCAAAAATCCTATTTTAGAAATATAAATGAATTAACACAAAAATAAAAACAGCACAAAAAGTTGTTCTGAATTTTTTTCAAATAAATCTTAAAATAAACTAGACAATATTTGAGAGAGGTAGGAAAAATAATTAATTCATTTGGAGTTATATTTAAAAAGATACATCAGGTCAAAGTTTGGTCAAAATGTGTTATATAAAATAAAACAGAAAAGAAAAACGTTTCAAATAAAAACGTACACGTCGAAAGCGTACTTCGGAAGTGCGTTTCCACTTAATCCTACGCGGACAGGCGCTGGGTCACTGACGGTGGGCCCTTTCGCCCATCGGGTCGTTTGACCAGCCACGCGCGCGCCGTTTCCCCTCTGACCGAACGGAGGCGGAGCTCCGGTGAGGTCTTGCCGGCGAACGGGGGCGTCTCTTGGCGATCTGAGGATAAGGGTGTGCTCAGGGGGTCGAGACGAGTCTGCGGGTACCCGCCATGGTCGCCGACGTGGACGGAGTTGCCGGCGACGAAGCCGGGCGGAGCCGGGCGTTCGGGTGGGTAGTGGGTTTGGGGCTACGGTGGTCTCCGACCAAAATTGAGCGCGGGGTTGTACTCACGAGAGGGAGGGGGAGTTCTTGGTGGAGAGAATGGAGAGGAAGGGGCACTGGTGGCTACGGAATCGGCCGGAACGAGGCGGCGACCGAACCGACCGGACTCGGGGAAGAAGGCCTTCCCCTCCTCGAATGCTGGCCAGGGTAGCTCTAGGAGGATCACTGGAGGTTGATCGAGGGCTAGATGGAGCTCCGGGGCCCTTATATATGCGGTGGAGGTCGGTTCCGAGGCGGCCGACGATAAGGATGGCGACGACCGTCATTCTGTAGCAATGGCGACGTGGCGGCGACGTGCGCTAGGGGACGAAGCTGCGGCTGAGCTGGAGATGCTTAAGGGGGCAGCTGGCGAGCGGAGGAGGTTTGGGCGGCGCCGTCCATGGATGCTTGCAAGCGTGCCAAGGAGCTTGCCGCGCGCCACCGTAGCGAAGTCCGGGGCGGTCGGGCTCTTGGCGCTGACGCGAGGGGGAAAGGATCGTGGTGAGCTCGGGGAGGTTTATCCGGTAGCGCTTGCTCGGCTGGGCACGTGCAAAGCAGCGTGCTTTCTGCCGCTCCGGCGTGCGGCGTCTGCTCAACGAAATGCCAGGATGGCCAAAACGGCTAGAGATCAAATGCAAATCCACAGGTCTGAGTTAGAGACCATTAGCAGGCTACTAGACAACTTGGTTTGGACAGATGGGAAAGTTCACAATACAAACTTACAATCATGCCAAAACTGTTCATGCCCACAGGGAATTCGACAAAATGCCAGATGCACTGAGGCATTTCTTGGAGTGACCAAAACTTCCAGAGTGGGGTCTCTGTGGGTGCACAAGAGGGTGGTGAGGTTAGTTGGTGAAAAGCACAAACTTGCTAGTGCAAGTTTTGCAGAACTTCAAATCTGGACAGGATGTGAGTGGCATTATTTCATGAACCAAAAATATGCCAATGGTTGCATGCTCCTGGACTTAGGGGTTTAGCATGGAGGATTACAAGTAGGGAAAAGAATCTAGGGCCAACGAGCCAGCAATAATAGGGATGCTGTACAAACCATCTTGATGGACCAGAATGAAGATTAGGTTGATTTACTCAAAATCTTCAAAGAACATCCTTGGATTATTGCATATAATGGAATCATATGCTGCTCTTGACATCCCATAATTTTGGTGAAAGCTAGAAACAAATATTTAAAAGGGTTGTAGTGCAAAAATGCCTACTGGACCAGAGAAGAAAAAACATGTGTAGCACTCTAAATATGAAATGAATGAACTATATTATTGCATAAAGGTGATTTAGAGGCATCACATGACATCTCCAATTTTGGTTGGATTTTTAGTTAAATTTATCAAATGGTTGTAGTACAAAAAGAGCTCGAAAATTAAAAACAAGTCATTTTAATGAATATAGCTCAGGGTGGAATAATTTAATAAATAAATCTACTGATTAGGAATTTTTTTTAATGAGATGGCATAGAAGTCCAATATATTTTGGAGGGACCCACTTGGGAAAAACTCCTTAATATTAAAGGAAAAGTTTTGAAGTCAACAGAGATATTCTTGCAGGCAAAATTTTAAACTCTTGGCAAAATTTTAATAACTAAAACCTGGTTAAATTTTTGGGGTGTTACAATTACTACCCCCCTTAAGAAAAATCTCGTCCTCGAGATTTGCTAAGAGCCGTTGTGAAAAACAAATGCTCCATATGTGTCCGAGCGGTTGTGAGTCTGCTGCCGTGGTGCTGCGCGAATGAAACTAAACTATGCAGTGAGGGGATAAATGATGCAGCAACTCGGGGAAAAGAAGTCTCATTCTAGGATTTTTCGCGGTTACACAGGTTGCTCACGAGGAAAACTACTCACAAACGTAAGAACTAAATACTCGACTCGTCGCACAAATTCGAGGTACCACGCATAAGTTACAATGTAACAATAAATGCTGCAATAACAAACACAGCAGTGACGTCTAAAATGAAAACGGTAACTGGAAGGGTTCCTGATAAAATGCCTCTGGCAATGGAATATACTCCTCTTCTATCGGAGGTAGTGGATTGACCAATCGATGTATGCGTCTCTCCGGATCGGGCCTCAGTGGTCTGCCGATTGCAATCTGAGGGTTTAGATCAGTGAGATTCTGGAGATAATCCATTACTCGCTGGTTCAGATGCTCTTGAGCGATGATGTACTGGATGAGGTTGGCTAGCACTGGGTCTCTCTCAATCCGCCCACCGGGGAAAGATGTTACTCCCCTGGGCGTTGCACGGCTCGGAAAGTAATAATATCCTCGTTCGCGGGCATATGGTACTGCGGACCGAAGGCGAGCAATTGCTTCCTTCGCAGCAGCTTCTATGGCCAGGCGTGGGGTTGGCATAGATTTCCCCATGAAGGAAACTTCCGTTGGATCTTGGTTGGGGTCTACGGGAGGGATGTGTACTGCTGCCCAATATTCCGAAGTGGAAGGGGTGATTCTCGATTTGAACAGCTCGTACTGGGGTGGCTGGGTAGAACCCATGGTACTGCAGGTAAAGTCCCACAATATTTTGACAAAGCTACCTAGGGTTGCATCTGGGGTTCTCAGATGAATACTGGGGCTCGGCATGACAGGAAAAGGTTGTGAGGGTGGTGCACAAGGTGTGGGGTGCTTGGTAAGATCACAAGGTGGCCTTTATATAGCAAAGGAGCTGGGTCATTCTACCGTAGTGAAAGGAAATAAATTTACCAGTTTAGCTCCAAAGGTCGGGTCAGTGTCAGAGATACACATATCTCATAGAGAGACGTGTTACTGTGGGTGTCGTCAGGGTTGGTCTTGGTAGCTGTGCCTGGAAAAACATGCAACTGCGCGCTGACGAAAATAAGCAAGGCTACTATTTAAAACTGGGGCATAACAACAGGCTGCGTTAATTCGCAAGGTCACATGATTACAAAGCGAGAATACACCGAGACTCGGTACTACTCGGGCGACTTAGTCTACCTCGTTTACATCTAAACGAGCCTGCCTTGAGGATGTTGAGGCTTCTCCACGGGTCTCATCGTCGGGATTAGCCGGAGATGGTGGAGGAACTGCAGGGTCGGGGTAGCTATGATGACCATCGCGGGGATTGTTGGCCACAATCCCGTTGGAGTGTGTTCCCAAAAGGCGACGAAGCACTCCTGGGGTCATCATGATATCTTGGATGATGGCTGGGGCTGACCTCGTGGTATCAATCGGGTGTCCGAACAAAGACGACTGGGTTGTCGGTGTCGGCCTCGGTTTCTCTCGCTTACGGGGTTCGGCGAGCCAGCTCTCCTCGAGCTGTGATCAGATCAATATTGATTTGATCGAACAAGGCCTCTAGTGCACTTACATAGCGCACTAGGTGCAACAATGCGGGATCCGTCTCGTGATTTCCGTTGGCAACTAGGGGTGGTCTACCATACCCTTCACGCTTGGGGTAGTAGTAGAATGAGCGACAGTTAACTCTGGGCGACAACATGCCGGAGTTGAACTATAGCTTCTCGAGCAGCTATTTGGATGGCTTGTGGCTCAAAGGAAGTTGTTCTTCGGTGAACACAGTAAGGCGTTCGCGTGAGACCCCTACCGTAGATGTCTTGTGATGGCACAAAATTGACGGCTTTCACCGCCCATGGGTCCTTGGTACACAACATATTCAGGGGTTCTTCTAACGCGTAGGCACGACGGGTGAGGTTTGCGAGTATGGTCACAAAACCTCCAAGATTGGTTGTTGTGGTCTCATTGTGCACTATGGGACCAGGCATTGTGGCTAGGTTGGGGGAAGATGCTGTGCTGGGTTGAGGCTAGTGTGCCCTTTTTATAGAAAAAGGGAACGGAGTCTTCCTTCGCATGCTTGCGAATGAGACATCTTGGGGGCTG
The DNA here is from genome assembly GCA_021605145.1 of Aegilops bicornis. Lineage (NCBI taxonomy): Eukaryota > Viridiplantae > Streptophyta > Magnoliopsida > Poales > Poaceae > Aegilops > Aegilops bicornis. The sequence goes on from CM038669.1 coordinate 299,396,613, forward strand.
GTTACTGGCGCGTGATCGACAGGCTAGGTTGATAGGTTGGGCACCGATTGCCAAAAAGTGTTGGGGTCACTATGTGGCTATCTTGCACGGGAAGCTTGGCTGGGGTTTGGTTAATGTCTGGTAGGTTGGTTTGCCTAAGTTTAACGACATGGCTGGGATAGGATTAGCCAATGGTCAGCCTGGCTCTGATACCAAGTCTGTGGCGACCGATTCTCCAGGTACTAATTCCCAGAAAATGGTCCTTGTGCTCACCAGCCCCAGGATAACTGTTAGCTGATGAGGCACCAACTTTATACAGAAATTCTAAGCAAATACAAAATATGTAGTACAAGACCATTCTGGTCTGTGAGTACAACAAATGGTTTCTAGTGGTTGATGGCGGAAGCGGTTTGAAAATTATCAGTGTCTATGGGACTCCATTTCCCACAGGAACAACTGACCAGGTTAACTCCTATCTTCGCGAGGCTGCTATCACCGTTGCTTAGGTTCCGGGACAGTCATCACGGTCGCTCCTCTCACAAGAAGAAATCTGGCCAAGACAATAGCGAGGGGACAAGCCGATGAGTACTTTGAATGTACTGCAAACATTATGAACACAGGGATAATATTGCAATGATGTGCTAAAAATATTTTATACTCATGACGTCAGTCACAACAATATAAATATAACTCTGATGCGTGTAAGCATGTTATATATGAATATGCAATATCAAAGAAGTATTAAAAGGTATAATGAAATAAATAACAAGCATGCCAGTGTCGGGCGTCTGAGCGACACCACATAAAGGGCTTTAAAAGAAATGCCACGGTCAGGCCCGAGCGACACCACATAAAGGGCTTTAAAAGAAATGCCACGATCAGGCGTCGAGCGACACCACATAAAGGGCGTTAAAAGAAATGCCACGGTCAGGCGTCGAGCAACACCACATAAAGGGCTTTAAAAGAAATGCCACAGTCAAGGCGTCTGAGCGACACCACATAAAGGGCTTTAAAAGAAATGCCACGATCGAGGCGTCTAAGCGACACCACATAAAGGGCTTTAAAGGAAATGCATGATCAAGGCGTCGAGTGACACCACATAAAGGGCTTTAAAAGAAATGCCACAGTCGGGCGTCTGAGCGACACCACATAAAGGGCTTTAAAAGAAATGCCACAGTCGGGCGTCTGAGCGACACCACATAAAGGGCTTTAAGAAATGCCACAGTCGGGCGTCTGAGCGACACCACATAAAGGGCTTTAAAAGAAATAATCATAGTGAATATTCCGGAGGTAGAACCATCCCAGAGATACTCGATGATAACAATAATATTCATGGGTTAGTCAACACTAATAATAATCATGATTATCGCAAGTCAGAAGTAGAAATTCCAGTTCTGGTTTAACAGTTTCACCTCCAAAGACCGACACTAAGACCAACACTTGACCCATCCCAGACTGAAATCCTTAACCACGGACACGGCTATTCGAATAGGTATAATCTCTGCAGAGGGTGTACTCTTTACCCACGAGTAACGGATTCCATTATTCCATCGGGACTAGTTCCGTCTATGGTCTTTTTGTTGAAAACACACCTAACTTGCACACACCAGCTTAAATCACGATTATGCGGAATCACCCACGACACTGCCAAGCAAACTCTAAGTGGGAGGCTACAACCTCGCGTATCATGGGATCAAATTTATATCGCGGCGCTCTAAGGGGTGGCCTCCCTCTCGGTCTCAACCGAAACACCCATGCCCCGGACCAGGTGGCTGCCTACCGGCTACAACCGGTATCTTCCACCACAGCCTCTGCAGACGGTGTGTGCTAGAAAGAGGTTGACAACTTCTTGAACCGTACTCTACTTGTTGTAGAGACGAGTGGTAGTACGAAACAAGTATGGGGGTTACTAGAACAAGACTCGATCTATGGTCGACTCAGGAGGTTTAGGTATTCCCTGCATGATTAGCATAACGAATATATTCCAACCAACAGAGTCACCGCTCATATTACCTTTCCATGCCATACCAGACATAACCATCCCGACGGAGACCGGCGACAAACTCATGCCTACCCAAGGCAGAGTTTTTCTGGGTTCCTGCCGGTATGCATGCAAGGCACATGAGGATGATCATCTTCACAAGTGTGATCCTTTCCAACAGCATGGAAATCACAAATATGCATCCATGCACATGATCATCTCACATGAAATAACAATTTCCCCAAAAAGGAGGTAGTGTGATAAATGTGTCAACGAACACTCAAAAATATCATGCCAGGGTTCAGAATGCTTGCCTTCAGGTCATGGGAAGGTAGGGTGCATTTCAAACTCTTGAAATATTTCTCCTCTCTTCAAAAATCCTATTTTAGAAATATAAATGTATTAACACAAAAATAAAAACAGCACAAAAAGTTGTTCTGAAATTTTTTCAAATAAATCTTAAAATAAACTAGACAATATTTGAGAGAGGTAGGAAAGAGAATTAATTCATTTGGAGTTATATTTAAAAGATACAAAGAGTCAAAGTTTGGTCAAAATCATTATATAAAATAAAATGAAAAGAAAACGTTTCAAATAAAAGCATTACGTCGAAAGCGTCGGAAGTGCGCTTCCACTTAATCCTCGCGGACAGCGCTGGTCATCGACGGTGGGCCCGCTCGCCCATCGGGTCAGTTTGACCAGCCACGCTGCCGCTTCCCTCTGACCGAACGGAGGCGGAGCTCCGGCGAGGTCTTGCCGGCGAACGGGGGCATCTCTTGGCGATCTGAGGATATGGGTGTGCTCAGGGGGTCGAGACAAGTCTGTGGGTACCCGCCATGGTCACCGACGTGGACGGAGTTGCTGGCGACGAGCTTCGCGGCGGAGCCGGCGTTCGGGTGGGTAGTGGGTTTGGGGCTACGATGGTCTCCGACCAAAATTGAGCGCGGGGTTGTACTCACGAGAGGGAGGGGGAGTTCTTGGTGGAGAGAATGGAGAGGGAGGGGCACTGGTGGCGATGGAATCGGCCGGAACGAGGCGGCGACCGAACCGACCGGACTCGGGGAAGAAGGCCTTCCCCTCCTCGAATGCTGGCCAGGGTAGCTCTAGGAGGATCGCTGGAGGTTGATCGAGGGCTAGATGGAGCTCCGAGGCCCTTATATACGCGGCGGAGGTCGGTTCCGAGGCGGCCGGCGATAAGGATGGCGACGACCGTCATTCTGTAGCAATGGCGACGTGGCGGCGACGCTGCTTAGGGGACGGTTGCTGGCTGCTGAGATGCTTAAGGGGCAGCTGGCGGCGGAGGAGGTTTGGGCGGCACTTGTCCATGGATGCGCCGCATAAGCGTGCCGCCAAGGAGCTTCTTGGCGCGCCACCGTATGTAGTCGAGGCGGTCGGGGCTCTTGGCTGACGGCGAGGGGAAAGGATCGAGGTGAGCTCGGGAGGTTTATCCAGGTAGCGCTTGCTCGGTAGCGGGCACATGCAAAGCAGCGTGCTTTCTGCTTTCGGCGCTCGGGCGTACTGCGGGCGCTTTCGACGAAATGCCGGGATGGCCAAAGCGGCTAGAGATCAAATGCAAATCCACAGTGTCTGAGTTAGAGACCATTAGCGAGCTACTAGACAACTTGGTTTGGACACATGAGAAAGTTCACAATACAAACTTACAATCATGCCAAACTGTTCGTGCTCATTGTGGTGTTCGACAAAATGCCGGATGCACTTAGGCATTTCTTGGAGTGACCAAAACTTCCAGAGTGGGGTCTCTGTGGGTGCACAAGAGGGTAGTGAGGTTAGTTGGTGAAAAGCACAAACTTGCTAGTGCAAGTTTTGCAGAACTTCAAATCTGGACAGGATGTGAGTGGCATTATTTCATGACCAAAAATATGCTAATGGTTGCATGCTCCTGGACTTAGGGGTTTAGCATGGAGGATTACAATTAGGGAAAAGAATCTAGGGCCAACGAGCCAGCAATAATAGGGATGATGTACAAACCATCTTGATGGACCAGAATGAAGATTAGGTTGATTTACTCAAAATCTTCAAAGAACATCCTTGGATTATTGCATATAATGGAATCATATGCTGCTACTGACATCCCATAATTTTGGTGAAAGCTAGAAACAAATATTTAAAAGGGTTGTAGTGCAAAAATGCCTACTGGACCAAAGAAGAAAAAACATGGGTAGCACTCTAAATATGAAATGAATGAACTATATTATTGCATAAAGGTGATTTAGAGGCATCACATGACATCTCCAAATTTTGGTTGGATTTTTAGTTAAATTTATCAAATGGTTGTAGTACAAAAAGAGCTCGAAAATTAAAAACAAGTCATTTTAATGAATATAGCTCGGGGTGGAATAATTTAATAAATAAGTCTACTGATTAGGAATTTGTTTTAGTGAGATGGCATAGAAGTCCAATATATTTTGGAGGGACCCGCTTGGGAAAAACTCCTTAATATTAAAGGAAAAGTTTTGAAGTCAACAGAGATATTCTTGCAGGCAAAATTTTAAACTCTTGGCAAAATTTTAATAACTAAAACCTGGTTAAATTTTTGGGGTGTTACACTTTGTTTTGATAACTAATAGATTTTTGCAATAAGTATGTGAGTTCTTTATGACTAATGTTGAGTCCATGGATTATACACACTCTCATCCTTCCACCATTGCTAGCCTCTCTAATACCGCGCACCTTTCACCGGTATCATACACCCACCATATACCTTCCTCAAAACAGCCACCATACCTACCTATTATGGCATTTCCATAGCCATTCCGAGATATATTGCCATGCAACTTACCACCGTTCCATTTATTATGACACGTTTCATCATTGTCATATTGCTTTGCATGATCATGTAGTTGACATCGTATTTGTGGCAAAGCCACCTTTATAATTCTTTCATACATGTCACTCTTGATTCATTTCACATCCCGGTACACCGCCGGAGGCATTCACATAGAGTCATATTTTTGTTCTAAGTATCGAGTTGTAATTCTTGAGTTGTAAGTAAATAAAAGTGTGATGATCATCATTATTAGAGCATTGTCCTATGTGAGGAAAGGATGATGGAGACTATGATTCCCCCACAAGTCGGGATGAGACTCCGGAAGAAAAAAAAGAAAAAAAGAGGCCAAAAAAAAGAGAGAAGGCCCAAATAAAAAAATGAGAGAAAAAGAGAGAAGGGACAATGTTACTATCCTTTTTCCACACTTGTGCTTCAAAGTAGCACCATGATCTTCATGATAGAGAGTCTCCTATGTTGTCACTTTCATGTACTAATGGGAATTTTACATTATAGAACTTGGCTGGTATATTCCAATGATGGGCTTCCTCAAAATGCCCTAGGTCTTCGTGAGCAAGCGAGTTGGATGCACACCCACTTAGTTTCTTTTGTTGAGCTTTCATACACTTATAGCTCTAGTGCATCCGTTGCATGGCAATCCCTACTCACTCACATTAATATCTATTGATGGGCATCTCCATAGCCCATTGATACGCCTAGTTGATGTGCGACTATCTTCTCATTTTTGTCTTCTCCACAACCACCATTCTATTCCACCTATAGTGCTATGTTCATGGCTCACGCTCATGTATTGCGTGAAGATTGAAAAAGTTTGAGAACAAAAAAAGTATGAAACAATTGCTTGGCTTGTCATCGGGGTTGTGCATGATTTAAATACTTTGTGTGGTGAAGATAGAGCATAGCAGGACTATATGATTTTGTAGGGATAACTTTCTTTGGCCATGTTATTTTGAGAAGACATGATTGCTTTGTTAGTATGCTTGAAGTATTATTATTTTCATGTCAATATTAAACTTTTGTCTTGAATCTTTTGGATCTGAACATTCATGCCACAATAAAGAAAATTACATTGAAGAATATGCTAGGTAGCATTCCACATCAAAAATTCTGTTTTTATCATTTACCTACTCGAGGACGAGCAGGAATTAAGCTTGGGGATGCTTGATACGTCTCCAACGTATCTATAATTTTTGATTGATACATGCTATTATATATTCTGTTTTGGATGTTTAATGGGCTTTATTATACACTTTTATATTATTTTTGGGACTAACCTATTAACCCAAGGCCCAGTGCAAATTGCTGTTTTTTTGCCTATTTCAGTGTTTCACAGAAAAGGAATATCAAACGGAGTCCAAACGGAATGAAACCTTCAGTAGAGTTATTTTTCAAACAAACGTGATCCAGGGGACTTGGAGTGGACTTCAAGAAACAAACGAGGAGGCCACGAGGCAGGGAGGCGCGCCTGCCCCCTAGGCACGCCCCCACCCACGTGGGCCCCTCGTGGCTCCACCGACCTACTTCTTCCTCCTATATATACCTACGTACCCCGAAACCATCCAGGAGCACCACAAAACCCTATTTCCACTGCCGCAACCTTATGTACCCGTGAGATCCCATCTTGGGGCCTTTTCCGGCGCTCCGCCGGAGGGGCAATCGATCACGGAGGGCTTCTACATCAACACCATAGCCTCTCCGATGATGTGTGAGTAGTTTACCTTAGACCTTCGGCTCCATAGTTATTAGCTAGATGGCTTCTTCTCTCTCTTTGGATCTCAATACAAAGTTCTCCTCGATCTTCTTGGAGATCTATTCGATGTAACTCTTTTTGCGGTGTGTTTGTCGAGATCCGATGAATTGTGGGTTTATGATCAAGATTATCTATGAACAATATTTGAATCTTCTCTGAATTCTTTTATGTATGATTGGTTATCTTTCCAAGTCTGTTCGAATTATATCTTTCTTGCAATGGGAGAAGTGCTTTGCTTTGGGTTCAATCATGCGGTGCTCGATCCCAGTGACAGCAGGAGAAACGACACGTATAGTATTGTTGCCATCGAGGATAAAAAGATGGGGTTTATATCATATTGCTTGAGTTTATCCCTCTACATCATGTCATCTTGCTTAATGCGTTACTCTGTTCTTATGAACTTAATACTCGGATGCATCTTTGGATAGCGGTCGATGTGTGGAGTAATAGTAGTAGATGCAGCAGAGTCGGTCTACTTGTCGCGGACGTGATGCCTATATACATGATCATGCCTAGATATTCTCATAATTATGCACTTTCCTATCAATTGCTCGACAGTAATTTGTTCACCCACCGTAATACTTATGCTATCTTGAGAGAAGCCACTAGTGAAGCCTATGGCCCCCGGGTCTATTTTCCATCATATTAATCTCCCGTCAACTAGCTATTTCGGGCGCCGTTTATTTTGCAATCTTTACTTTCACTCTTTATCATAAAAATACCAAAAATATTATCTTATCATCTCTGTCAGATCTCACTTTTGCAAGTGGCCGTGAAGGGATTGACAACCCCTTTATCGCGTTGGTTGCAAGGTTCTTATTTGTTTGTGTAGGTACGAGGGACTTGCGTGTGGCCTCCTACTGGATTGATCCCTTGGTTCTCAAAAATTGAGGGAAATACTTATGCTACTTTGCTGCATCACCCTTTCCTCTTCAAGGGAAAACCAACGCATGCTCAAGAGGTAGCACTTCCAAACTGGACACCTCCACCTCCTCCTCCTCCGGTGAGTCAGGGCACTTCGCCTCCTCCTTCGGTGAGTGATCAGGGCACTCTGCCTCCTTCTCCGGCTACTCCGGCGTGTGAGGCCACTCCGCCTTTTTCGGTGCGTCCGAGCAGTCCGCCTCCTCCTCCACCTCGTCAGGAACGGTGGAAGACAGGCGCCGCCACTCCGGCTCCTCCGGCGCGTCGAAGCACTCCGCCTTCTTCTCCGCCTCGTAAGCAATGATGGAAGAGAGACGCCGCCACTCCGGATGCTAGCAGTACAACCAGAGGCGGGAGGCAATTCATATACAGTCCATCTCTCAAGGCTCCGGAGAAGTTACCATACGAGAGGACTGAGAAGGAAAACACGAAGATCTGTCAAGCCCAAGTGAGGTAGTTTTTTTGCAAAAAAACATCCACCTCCGAAGGAGATGATAGATCCGGTGAAATCGAAGCGCACTATCGATGCCCTGAAGCGACCACCACCGCCTTCGCCGAATGACAACTATGTACGCGCTTTTAAAAAGACATATGAAGATGCACGGCGGTCGGGAACTACTTCCAGTGATAAAAGGTTAGAAGAACGAAGAAGTGGGAAAAAAATCCCCAGCTCGGTGAACAGGCCAACCAATCGTGCCCCCCCCCCTCAAGGTGTCTAGCGGTATCGTCGCTAATCTGCCGGAGATGGTGCCCGGTACTTATCCTGCTGATTACCTGGGCGATGATGTACATTTTGAAACAATGGAGGTGCACGAATTCAGATACCAGTACAGGAAGCCTCTCGTCAAACCTGATCGTCATCCTCCTCTAACAACGATGATGTGAGGATTCCATGAATGGTACATGGAAACCTGCAGCAAGTCTGGGAAGGATGCTTTGACGATGAGAATTAAAGAGGAGCACAACTTTGTTGGATTGGATTATATTACTATTGATTTTGACGAGTTTTTTCCAGTTATACAATCAAAAGGCCCTTGACAAATCACTCGTGACTTGCTACTGTCTGTAAGTACTACTTCTATAATTAAATCTCTATATATAGCTCAGCTCTTTCATTGCATGTATATATAATTATCCTCACTATATTATGCAGATTGAAGATCGTCGAATGCAGAAAAGCACAAATCTATGACATTGGGTTCATTAACCCAAATGTCATATATGAATGGACGGTTCAAAAGAATGGCACAGAAACCAAAGACAACTTGCTACAATCGTTGCTCAAAAATCTAAACAAAGAGAAAATACTCTTTCCTTACAACTTCAAGTGAGTGTTACTGTCTTGTGCATATTCGGTTTCTCTTATTACTTGAGGTTATAGTAATGTAACTGATGAGTTATGCATGCATGCGCAGCTACCACTTTATTTTCCTAGAGATTAAGCTTGAGCGGGGAGTAGTAACCGTCTTAGACTCGAGACGAAAAGATCTCGAGGACTATGTGGACATGACTCAAATGCTCCAGATCATTATCGCACCATATCGGCAACTTTGTTCATTTTCTGATATCAAGTAATTATTTCCTTTGTCTGGCAGGGTTTGAAAAGAGTTCACCGTAATTGCTCCGGGATTGCAGAGCGAGCTGCGATTTACACACCCGAAAGTAAGTACTACTACATAGTTCCGCGCATCTCCCATTGATTCTAGCTAGTTTCATCAATACCATTTAGCATGCTTGCTTATCAGTTTGATTGACCTATATTTCTCGTAAGGTGCTTGTGGCAGGAAGCCGGGAATGATTTTTGTGGATACTACGTTTGCGAGTTCATCTACAACCTGACGGCCTCTAATAAGCGGGGCTACTCTAAAAAACAATATGAAGTGCGTAAGCAAAAATATTCACAATTTTATTTTATTACCATCATTTGTGTTGAGTTTCATTCATACACATATATTGACCCTCTTCTTCAATTTAGATCTAGCAGATGCGGGATGAACTCCTACCACAAGATCGCATACCGAACAATTCAAGAGGAATTGGCGGGATTCGTCTTTCTTGACCATGTCATCAATCCAACCGGAGAATACCATGTGGAAACTGACTTTAGATGTTAGGGATTGTAAGAGATCTTATATTGTATATATGTAGCTAGTAGTGTCGGACAGATATACGAAAACTTGTTGTTCGGGCAATCTCTCGGAGAAGGAGAGGTCGATCACTTCTCTTTGTATATGTTCATGACGATCTTGTGTACTTAATGGTTTCTTCATTTTCTTACCAACTAGGGTGTCGAGTTCTCTCTATACGTATAGTACCTAGCGTCGACCAAGCACGGAGATAAGCGAGGTCACTTCTCTCTATTACCTAGCTAACACAATATATGAAACCCCTAAATTAACCCTCCAAAACACCCACCCCCCCCCTCCCCTTTCAAAAAAAACCCCAGCTCCTGAGCTGCTGACACGTGGATGCTTTTTGGTCCCGGTTGGTGTTACCAACCGGGACTAAAGGCCCTCCTGCCTGGACTCCCCACAGCGGCCACGTGGAGCACCTTTTGTTCCAGTTCATAAGCGAACCGGGACTAAAGGTTTTGGGTTTAGTCCCGAGCCTTTAGTCCCGGTTCCCGAACCGGGACAAATGGACCTTTTTCTACTAGTGTCATGTCATACGGAGGTCGGTTGGTTTTGATAAATTCGGTTTTGACGACCCTGCCGATGTTCCTTCTATTTTTCTTTGAGGTACCGGTAGGGGTACGGAAAAGACTTGACTTTTATAGATCCCGATTCTTTTGGCAAAGTGATGAGGCCAAGAAGAAGTATAGATTGGCTAGATGGGATATTATTTGCAGACCAAAATACCAGGGCGGGTTAGGGATCAAAAATTTAGAGGTCAAAAATAGATGTCTGCTTAGCAAGTGGCTATACAGAATATCTACTGAGATCGACGGTATGTGGATACAAATCTTGCGGAATAAATACTTACACTCTAAGACTTTGGCCCAAGTCACCGCTAGGCCAACGGACTCACCATTCTGGAAGAGATTAATGAGGATGAAAGCAACTTTCTTCCAACAAGTGAAATTCATAGTTGGTAATGGTAATATTACTCGATTTTGGGAGGATACATGGCTAGGGGAGACGCCTTTGGCTTTGCAATATCCATCCCTATATAATATTGTGCAACATAAGGAGGATTATGTTGCCACGGTATTAAATTTGATACCGCTTAATATCCAATTTAGGAGATCCCTATTAGGGGAACGTTGGAATGTTTGGTTGCACCTCGTTCATAGGTTGATGGAGGTTCACCTATCTGATCAAGCGGATACAATTAGCTGGAAGTTAACCATGAATGGAATCTTCTCAGTGAAATCTATGTATTCGACCTAATTGACTCGAGGCCATTGTCGAGGTTGTTGCATATTTGGAAGATTAAAGTTCCACTTCGTATTAAAATATTTTTGTGGTTTGTCCATAAAGAGGTTATTCTAACCAAGGATAACTTGACAAAAAGGAATTGGGTTGGTAACTCTAGGTGATGTATTTGTGATCAAAATGAAATGATTAAACACCTCTTTCTCGAATGTCCTCTTGCACAATAATTATGGCGATTAATTCATATAGCCTTTAATGTTCAAACCCCAAGGAGCATAAACCCATTATTTGGGACGTGGCTTAATGGAGTGGACATACACTTAGCTAAACATATTTGGATAGGAGTATGTGCATTATTTTGGGCTATATGGAACACTAGAAATGATATGATTTTTAATGGGACACAGTTCACCAATTTTTTGCAGGTTATCTACAGAGTTATAGCTTGGATTCGTATGTGATCCTATCTCACTCATGCGGACTTCAGGGAGCCTTTGGTTATTGGGTGCAACCGTTGGGAGCATGGGCTATTTTTAGCCGATTTGGGTGGCGAGCTAATAATAGGCTAGGTGTGTAGGCATCGTAGCTTATTTTTATATCGCCGGAATTGGCACTTTTTCAGTCTTTTATCGCCGGGTGTGGCACTTTCTAGATTTATTTACTTTCGACTACTACTCAATTTATGAGCATCTTTGGACCTGATGACCTTGTTACGTTTTTATTTAATAATATGGCTTCATGTATCGATTGATGCACAAGCCGGGGGTTTTTCTCCTTTTCAAAAAAAAATACATGCCCTAAATGCACTCGCCGCGAATTTTCTCCATCCCAAGATATTACTATAAATTATATTTTATTCTTTTTATTTTGAAGGAACACTTTGTAAACTTTGACTAAGTATGAAGTGGCGGCGGCCAAGTCCACGCTGAGACACGGACGATGGTCGTGTCGGTAGTCTAAGGTGGGAAGTCGTCTCACCAATCTGCTAGCATCTTTTTGGCCTGGAATGGAGGATTGAGATATACAACTTTCGAACAGCCATCATCAAGATGATGTGTGCAACACTGCTTCATGTTTAGGGTAAAAACTCTTGTCCTGTCTCTTATTGGCTGGGCTCAATAGCTACGAACTTGCGTTGCTACCTTCTTGAAGGCGTTGTCTACTTGATGTTGTGATGATCTTCACTAGTTGGTCTCGGCAAATAGGATGAAAATCTCTGTCTTAGCAATATTCAGTTGGACGTGGTGACGCCAGCATAAGGAAGTGTATCTTTTTAAAGGCGTTGACGCGGAAGAAGTCGATTTAGTCAATGTTATTTCTTTTGTATCTTGTAAATGTTTGAATGTGATTGATATTTGTTATGTGCTCTACTAATAATTGATAAGAATGCTTATGTTACAATGCAGAGGCCGGGGCTTCGAACCTCATTTTCAAAAAAAGGAAAAATGTTCATATGATATACTCCCTCTGTAAAAGAAATTTTATTGATCTAAATGCTCTTATATTTCTTTACAGGGGAAGTACATATGATATCATATGCACATTTTCTTTATAACTTGATCAAGGTTAGATAAGTTTGCCTTTTGCAAAAATTGATGAACACTTATGTATGGTATAGATGGTGTGCATTAGCTTGTCTGATAGGCATATCATTATTACTAAAGAAATTGTGTGTGCATCTCCCATTAATTCTATGGATTGAAGCCTGGTGGTTAGGCTGCATGACTGCAGGCCTAATCACTGAGCTAAGTCTCTATTTGTATCATTATCACTAATTAAAAGGTTGACATGGATCACAAATTAAGAGGCTGACACCAGCGCAACTACCGCGCCTCCGTTTCTTTTGGCGGAGCATATGTGATTTAGCAAACAAGTCAATAATCAATAATAATTATTTAATATATTGCTTATAAGATATAAAATCACAGTCTAAAGTAATTTTGAATAGAAATTTAATACTAATATCATACTTATATTGTACCAATTAAATATTAGTAACATAATTATTATCAAAATCTTGTTTGAACATAATATATTTTTAAGACTTCTGGTCGTGGAGAGTATCATAAGATAGTATTATACAGATAACGCTAGTTTATGATTTCAACTCGTCTTTCTTTGCGGGGTTATGATATCAACTCGTGAATCATAATATTGCAGGTTGGTATCATATATTGCCACTTTATTTTTTTGTTTACAGAAGCTCAGTACTATTTTTTAACAGAAACCAGAAATTGCTGGCTTTTTCGTTATGATAGATAGAAAGCGATATTTACAATTGGCCAGTCAAGTGGCAACAAGGATGAAATATCAGAGAAAATAGGAAAAAACAGGGTCTATTAAGGGAAAATCTCTCGAGGGGGGTCCCTAAAGGGGGTCAACAGATACTTGGCTCTTGTTAATCTCTATAGCTCCATTGCCCGCCCGATGGCTTGAATAGTGGTAGTCGGGGCAGCAAACATATTGTTGAACACCCTGTTGTTTCTCTCTAGCCAAATTTACCATGAGACAAGGATCAGCATGGATTTCACTCCCTTTTTGTCTTCATCCGAAGTTCTGGAGACTATAGCTAACAAGTAATCCTTCAAGGTATCTGCCCGAGTCTATGTCGCAGGGTCAAACGCCGCACAGCCAGTCCAAGTAGCAGTCGTCTGCCAAATCTTTCGAGCCTCAGGGCATTCCCAGAGGATGTGCAATGATGTCTCAAGGTTGCTGACGCATAATGGGCAAAAGTAACCGTTTGGCCATCCCCGATGCTGCAGCCGATGGGCGCACCACACCCTATTTAACATGAGCAACCACACGAAGAATTTGCACCGGTGGAGGGGGGGGGGGGGGGGGGCCGGGTTGCCAGAACATATTGGGGAAAGGAGAGTCGATCCTACCAGCAAATTGAAGCTTGTATGCAGCTCAATACTTTTGTGCCTGAGAGTTTATTTCTAATAACTTTGCTCTTTTGATGCCATGATGTATCATAATATGATACTAAAACCGTCTCTCGTGTCATTAATTACAATACAAGACCATATTTCTACTTACTTCTAGTTGACTTGCACTAAAAAACAACAATATAACTGCTTTTAGTGGCACGCTTAGTGTTCACACATCTAGAAACAATTAATGGCCAACTGATCCACGATCGGGATCGTCCAAAACATTTAACACTGAGTGAGCTCACGCTTAGTGTTCACACATCTAGAAACGATGTGGACGGTCAACGAATATCATGTACTAGTATTTTTTTTTATTCGTGAACACTGTACTTAATTAAATGGGAACATCATTGGTGCTAACCCAATTAATATCGCTTTGCTTTTAAGATCTAAATTTCTGATTTGATCTACACACCTACTTCAGATGTTTCCAACAATGATCTCGGCATGATTGACCACTATTTTATTTTACATTTTGCAAATTGAGAGAAAGATTTGCCTCATTTCATTGATTAAGAATAACTTTTAATATGTGCAATAGAAGCGCTCTTAGTGGTAATCCATAGCTGATCACGAACATATATGCTCTCGTGTGAATACTAAAACCGAAAGAAATACTCCCATGGCGATTTGACATCGAAGCTTGGCCCCAAAATAAAATTTTACATATCGAAGATGAATAGGTTTTCTAAGGGCGTGCAAAATCTCATGGTGATTTAACATCGGACCAGCTTTGGATAGAAAAAAGGAAATTATTGCTGCAAAATAAAAAAACTTTTTGTCCGCTGCTCCTTTGATGCTCGACCGCCACGGAATTTTCACACCCTTAGAGAACTTGTTTAACTTTGATGCCAAAAAATGTTCAAATTTTTTTAATTTGCTATCTTACCATCTCTTTTGATTTTACTGTGCATCGTAGGGAGCAGATGCTCCCACGTGAAGCTAGATAAAAAGAAAATACTCTGGCGGCATGATTGAGCTCAAATGTTTTGCCATGTTATGCAAAAAGTCATTAACCCATGAGGCTAGATGACCCCGTCTAAAGCAAGTTCCGGTCAAAGCCGAAGGTAAGGCATGCCGACGTCGAAAGGTGAAGGATCCTCGACTACACTCATAAACGCAATGTAGCCAAAACCATTGGCTACGTCAAGTGCATGAGTGCAGTCAAACGGTTTGGCACGACTACAAGTCGACTTTCTAAAGTGGTTTGGAGTCACTAGAAACCGTTTGGAGCTACTCACACAGTTATAGTGTACAAGTGTAGTCCTACGGTGTGCGGAAATTTAATTTAGTGCCCGGGCTCATCTACACCCAGTGAACAGTAAAAAAAATAAAAAAATAAAAAATCCTAATTCTTTAGGGTGCAAGGTGCTCAAATGCGTGGTGTTCGTGCAAAATTTCAGCTTGTTTGCATATTCAAGGAGCTCGTGAATTTTTTTGGTAAAATCAAGTATGAACAGTGTTGTTTTCAAAAGTTTCTCGGACATGCAAATTTGTCTTTTTTGCCGTGAGCTTCTTAAATGTCGAAACAAGGAGCTCGTGAATTCGAAGCCCCATAGTGAATTCGAAGCCCCAAACTGTCTTTTTTATTTTTCTGCTCTTTGTTTTGACTTCTCATGCGGCTGTAGATGAGCCCAGGTGCAGAATAGCTGGCTATATACTATGGGCCAGATTTAAAAAATAAGTTTATCGAGGGGTCAATGAAGAGATTAATTTTCAGAAAGGCCATTTAGTAAAACAAATATTACCGATATGATATGGTCGGCGCCTCATGCCTGACTCCATCATTTGGAAGCTCACCAAGGATGGTCACTATTCTACAACGGCTTACGGTCTTGTGATTTCTCGGTTTAGTCGACTCGGACTTGCCTCAAATTGTTTAGACAACTTGGGCCTCCCAAAATGCAAGTTTTAAGCTTGGCTAGTCATCAACAATAGAATCTGGACGGCAGACCGGCTTCAGAAGCGAGGGTGGCCTAATTGCAACATGTGCCCCCTGTGCAAGCAAGTCCAGGAATTGGCGGCTCATCTGTTTTTCAAATGCCGCTACACGGTTAGAGTATGGAACATGATTAAAGGAGCGCCAACGCTTCCAACACGACGCAATCTCGACGACCGCTTACCTGCTTATGCTGCTCGTCTTATGGAAAATCTGGAAAGAGCGGAATGCTAGGGTATTTCGTAATGTCGCAGTGCCTGTTGGGGTTTTAGTATCTAGAATCAAATACGAGGCGGCGCTATGGTGTCTGGCCGGTGTGAAATATTTGTTTAATATCAATACCGCGAGAGTGATATGTTGTATTTAGCCTTTGGCCAAGACCCCTGATACTCCTTATTCAATGAAAATGACAAATCTTTTACCTTATTTCAAAAAGAAAAAGATATGGTCGGCGCCTGCACCTGACGGACAAGTACTAGGCACATCCATGCCTTGTGGTGACTAACGCATTGTTGTAACACACCACAAAGAAGTCATTTTTCAAAGAGAAAAAGAACAGCCGAGCATCGACAAAATTAAGCGCTACTGTTGGAGCAGCTGAACCGTGGGATAAGAAAAGATTGCTGGTGCAGGGACAAACAGAGGCTGATGAATAAATCAAAGACGACATCCCTAACTGCGAGCCGACCTATCAGTTATTCGGTCGAGTCGGGCAGGGAAGGGTCTCTGGTCTCTGCCTCCCTCTCTGGTGCCGCGGCGATCGATGTTTCCGCGAAAGCGTACGTACGATCGACCACAGATGCATGCAGAAGCAGTTGGCGAGCCCGATCGACGCGAGCACGCAACGCAGCGACCACAGCCACAGGTGACAGGTGTTGCGTGGCGTGGCTCGCGATCCGGCAAGGACCGGCTGCTTTCTGATGACGACACTGTAGATCCACGAGGGGCCACCGGGCTAACGGCACGTAGCCGGCCGATCATTGCACGGCTGCCGGGACTTGATTTCTCAGCGCGCGCATTGAGTAGCCGGCCGGCCGGTGAGGACGACGTACGTCTCATCGTCTCCGATCTCGACCGGTATATGCTTTACAGTGCTGTACCCGTTGTTCGGGGCTTCGAATTCACTATGGTCTTGAGTGAGTAGCTTGTTCTTCACTATGGTTGTAAATGCCTGTGTGAAGGTCTGCCGAATATTCTTTCACTGTCGGCTGTCGTTGTGCCTAAACTCAATAAGGTGGTCAGTAATGAAACGAGCTGATATCTAATATCTCTCCAACCGATGATCGATGTCTCGTCCTGGAGTTGACTGAAAGAACTTAAGAGTGTGAGTAAAATGCCCGATCGTATGGTATGCACGCACAAAATGTTAAACGAAAAGTGCAAATCTCCAATAAGGGCTAATTACCCCCTTTTTTTTTCTTGACTGCATGTATCGACAAGTCGAATAAAGCATGCCATACGTTGAACGATTATGATTCATCCTTGGCCAGTGGGAGGCAAACAATATGAATTGTTACATGCTTTACCGCAGCGTTTCAAAAATCTTACTTTCGCACCATTCGTACAAAAAAAAATCAGTACAATAAGTTTTAAACAATTTATTATGCGGCCGAATGAGTGGATGACTATATTACTCACAAGTAAAATAGCATTGAAATAATAGAAAGACAAGTATTTTAAGAAAAAATGAAGAAAATAAAAATATGTATAAGTTTTATTTAGACTAGCAAAAGGGCCTGTGCGTTGCAACGGGAGAAAAAGAACATACTCTTCAATGGCCATAACCACATTTTGTTGCATCACCGAGATACACAATCACTCTCAATTTCGTGAAATCATGAACATTTTTTTAAACTCGTGCACATATTTAAAATCATGAACATTTGTTAAATTTGTGACACTTTTACAATTTTTTGAACATTTTCTAAAATGAATTCATGAACAATTTTCATTCTTTGCAAACAATTTTCTAAAATTTTGGAAAAAATTTAAAACTATTTTTCTTCAATCGGAAAACATTTCTAGAATTGACGAATTTTTTTTTGGAAATTGGTGGAACCATTTTTGAAATTCACGAATATTTTTGAAATTTAAAGAACATTTTTTTGGGAAATTGGTGGAACCATTTTTGAAATTCATGAATATTTTTTAATTTAACGAACATTTTTTTAATGCATGATCATTTTCTGAATCAACGAACATTTTATGAATGAATAAACTATTTTGTAAGTCACGAATAGTTTTTGAATTTCTAGGATACTTTTCCATTCATGAACATATTATGAATTAGCAAAATTTTGTTCAATTTCATTAACATTTCCTAATAGTTAATACATGAACTTTTTTTAAATCATGAACATTTTTTATTTCCCGAACATTTGTTTTCAAAATCACAATTTTTTAATAAGCAAACATTTTTTTTACAAAATCGCTAATAGTTTTTGAATCCACAAACATTTGATGATTCATTAAACATTTTTTTCAAAATTCTTATTTTTTATTTTAGAAACTTTTTTGAATTACCAAATTAATAAATTAAAAAAAGAAAAAGAAAAAGAAAAAACGAAATATATGAAGCAGGCCGCCCGGACATGGGTCTGCCCAAACGGGCGTGCTGTATCTTCTTGCAGTGCACAGAGTGCAGTATAGGAGGGCCCGAACGCATGGGCCGGCCAATGCAAGGATTCCCTTGTGTGAAACGTTCCCTCCGTTTCTAAATATTTGTCTTTATAGAGATTCAACAACTGACTACATACAGAGCAAAATGAGTGAATCTACACTCTAAAATATGTCTATATACATCCGTATGTGGTAGTCTATTTAAAATCTCTAAAAAACAGATATTTAGGAACGGAGGGAGTATTATTTATAGATGACATCGGTGGGTAATATTTTGTAACTTTGAGAGCAATTTCGATGACGTACCGCAGAAGCAATCGGCCGTTTATTATTAGGTAGAGATTTTTTACATCTGTATTTTGTTGAGGTATTTTTTTCACATCAATTAAAAATATAGATATGTATAAGTTTTTTTTTTGCGAGTAGATAGTATAAGTTGAAATGAACATTTCACAACCACAAGACCAAGCCCACAACTCTCTCAAAAAAAAGGCTAAGCCCACAACTAGCCAGACTGAACTCAACTGGTCAGGATTATCTCAAGAAAATTACAGTAGGAAAAGAAAAACTTTCCCCGTCGTTTCGCCGCCAATTACAGTCACACTCACCCACCACGAGGTGTACAGTCAGAGATTCGTCCCGTGCCTCACCTTCCCACCCCCACGATTTCGTCGAGCACCTCGCGGGCAGAGCAGGCAGACGGCGGACGGACAAATCATGGAGGAGAGCGGCGCAAGCGCGGCGGCCGTAGTCCCTCGGCTGTTGGCGGCGAAGGAGGAGTCCGGGAAAAGCTTCTCGGACATCGCGGCCGAGACGGGGCTCACCAACGTCTACGTCGCGCAGCTGCTGCGCCGCCAGGCGCAGCTCAAGCCCGACATGGCGCCCGCGTTCCGGGCGGCTGTCCCGGCGCTCACCGACGAGCTCGTGGAGCTCATGATGCGGCCGCCTTTCCGGTCCTACCACCCGGACATCGTCCACGAGCCCGCCATATACAGGTGCCTACCTCGTGCCGACCACCCAGTCTTGTCCCACTCCCAAGGCCCTTGTAGTTTTATCCCCGAATTCCATCTCGAACTCGGTGTAGGGGGCGCGCGATTACTGCCAGCTACTTCAAACACTAACTATAGCGCATGATGTTGTAAAGCAAAGTGGTACCTTAAATGTCAGCGAGAAAATGGAAGAATATTGGCTCTTCTGCTGAATCTGAATGAAGACATGACGAGGGAGGGAAAGTTGCTAAAATTCCGCAATGTTTAACAAACAGCAACCTTCTACCATCCAGCTCTTCGGTATTTTTTTAGAAAAGGAGGACGACCCCGGCCTCTGTGTCTGGACGATGCATACAGCCATTTTATTAATTATTGACACAAGACCTTACAAAGTCATACAACAATAAGACTAAAGCCACCAACTAAGCAACACCTATCGCTATCCCTATCCAGTTGATGAAGGGGCGCTGAAAGTCTGGGCCTAATACCAAACAGCCCTCGCAGCCAAACCTAACATCTAAGACTTGAGGTCCCAACTAGGACGCCTGCCGGGTATGGGCACCCACCAGTCGGGCGTGCTCCTCAACCAGGACGCCTGCCGGGTATGAGGCCGCCGCAGCCATCTGCCATCAAACCATCTTCAGAGCTGTACTGCTGCATCAACCTTGTCCGGTCTAGCTGCCGCCGACGCCACCATGACGCCAGGCAGCGTCGTCCTCCTGCCCGAGTCCATCTCCGCTCATCAGGCGCCCGAGTCTCCACTGCGCCACGCCGCCGAGATCCGCCGTCATCAATGGACCAGATGAATCACCGCTCCTCCTCTTGTCCCCTCCAACCAGCACTTGCTCCAAAACGATGCCCCCAGGAGGGAGAACGATACCGAAGGCACCGTCATCGTCCGATCCGGTAGACCCGGATCTAGGGTTTCCCCCGGAACTTCCTGATCAGGTTGACGTGACCTGCAACGACGATGCCTCCAGAAGGGAACGACGTCTGAGACGCCGCCATCGTCCGCCAAGACCGCAGTCAGGCGCGATTTTCACCGGAAGCCACGTCTTCCCGACCTCGCGGCTGGCTGGAACCGAGCGGAACCTCGCCACGAAGACGTATGTCGCCGTCGGTACTCCGGCAGAGATCCGGCATCTCCTCACCGGTCCCTCCACGCGCCGCCGGTCGGCGGAAGGATCCAAACGGGGCGTTGGATCCGCAGTGACCGCCGTCACCATCACGACCAGAACAGCCCACCCCGCCGGATGGGGCGCTGCCACCGCCGCCGTCCAATCAGGGCCGCTCGCCGGCTATGGTGCTCCGGCCCCGCCGCAGCCTGGAGTTGTTGCCCCAGCCGCTACCGTTGGATCGCACAAGAGAGCCGCCCTGCCGCCTCGGATGGGATCCGCCGCATCCACCCACCAGATGCCTTGGCAAGACCCGCCGCCATCAAGGCCCACGCGGCAGCGGCCGCAGGAGGAGGCGGCTAGAAGGTGCTGGCGGCACTAGGGTTTCGGGGCCCCTGGCGCCGCCCAGGGGGAGGTGACGTGAGGGGGAGGGGGAGGAGCTGAGGGGCCCTGGAGCCCCCTTAGGGGGAGGCGACGCGAGGGGGAGGGGGAGGAGCTGAGGGGCCCTGGAGCCCCCTTAGGGGGAGGAGCTCTTTGGTATTTGTGTCAACTCTAATCTTCCTTTCTTTGTATAAACTCAAATGGGATGTTCTGTACCCAAGTTCTTACTAAGAGTAGAAGAATAAATTTTACCATAGCCTGTTGATAGTTTTGAGTCTTGATACTGATGCCTCTGTCTTTCCTTGGAATCTCTAGCTTCTGTACTTTGCCTGTTGCACTTGATAATCCACTTTGTTCTCAACAGTCTGGCACAGTTGTACCATGCTGTTTTTGTCCAGAGTAGGTGTATCACTGTTTTTTTTATTGCTAATCACATCGGTTTAGCTTCTTTTGTTCCAATTTATCCGGATGGCACATTATTTCCTGGTTGCACATGTTTCATTGATGCTTCCCCTGCGCACAAATGTTTCACTTAATTATTGGAGTGAAGGTACATTTCACTGAAATTCATGCTACAATATGGTAGAATTGCGTTGTTACTAACTTTGTTATATTATAATGTACACAGATTGAATGAAGCTGTTATGCATTTTGGAGAGAGCATCAAGGAGATCATCAATGAGGATTTTGGTGACGGAATGTAAGAAACCGACCTATAGTATTATGGAGATTGCAAAATTGACCTGTCTGTCTTATTACTTTCAATAATCTTTCCATGTCTTATTGCTTTATTTAAATGCTTTCAATTGCAGCATGTCGGCTATAGACTTCTACTGTTCAGTTGACAAGATTCAAGGGGCTGATGGAAAAGATCGTGTGGTGGTCACATTTGATGGGAAGTATCTGCCTTACACCGAGCAGGTCTGTTATTTTTTGGAGGTTTCTTTTGTTCTGATAAGCCAATGATGCTTAGTTTGCATTCATGGGTATACTGAAGCAAGTGCCTTCTGTACGGAAAATTTTGGAACATAATGATGTGTTTAGCTGCATTCATGTGTTCCTGCCAGTGATCCATTAGTAAATATGACTACCAGTGGATATTAGTAGATAGTTTTTTTTTAAATAGGATATTAGTAGATAGTTATTGAGTGTGGAGGCAGTTAAAAACTAATTATAACAATCGTTTTATGTTTTAAATCATGATTTATCACACTACTTGCTCATTTGAATTTAGCAAGCAGTTCTAAGCATACAATTTATTTTTCCACATATGCAGAGATCTGAACATATGATGTCAAGATTGAACCGGAATGCATCTTGAGATGGCTGGTGTTACGAAGAGGATGTATGTTCATGGTGTAACACATTGTGTATTGCCTGATTCTACATTAGACTTGGAAAAAAAATGAATAATGGCTTTTCTGGCATGAATGGCCGACAAATAAACGAACTGTCTACATGTACGCAGCGGTTTGTATCATCATTCTTCGTTCTGCTTAGTGAATTATATTTTTCATGAATTTAGCATGCGGTTTGATGTGCTGAAATAAAAATGTTTTCCCTATGAAATGTTATTTGGTGGAATATTCATCGTGTGCCCTTTGACCCCCGACATGAAAATATTAGCTGTGCTTGGACCATGCCGTTGAGATGACAAGTGTTAAGTCATGGCTTTTCGGAATTGGTTTGGGGAGGTAGAAGATGATGTTAGATTGTTGGGAACAAATTTCAGATGAAAGATCGCCATCCATGCTGCTGTTAGAAACAGTCCCAACTGGGACGTGGAGTTTCTACACCCATGAGCATGTGTGAACAGTAAGATCAAAAAATCAAAAAAGGTTCAAAAAAAATCTGAAATTTATTTGTGGCATATTTTCACAAATGCTTGTTGTGCATGCAAAATTTCATCACAAAATCACATTGGTGAAAGGCGTGGTAAAAAAAACAAAATTGATGCTTTGAAAATGTTACTTACAAAAGCATTTTGAAGCTCCAAGTTTTTTTTTGGCATGACTTCCACCAATGTGATTTCGCGATGAATTTTTGCGTGCACGACAAACATTTGTGAAAGTATGTCACAAAAAAATTCAGAATTTTTTGAATTTTTTTTTATTTTACTGTTCATCTCAGAAGCATTTGCTCCTGGGTGTAGAAAGGCACTTTCGTCCTGATTGGACAAGCACCTTTGGCTCTCAGGCTTAGGTGCACCTGATATGGATTATTTTAGTAATTCCAAAAAATGTCAAAAAAAAAGTTCCACCAAGGAATGACTTTCGTGGTATTTTGGGCAAAAGAAAAACCAATATTATATAAAGGTTACTATTCATGCTTTTTGTCCTTGAAAATTTGTTTGTTTTTGCCCTGAAGTTGATGGGAATTTTTTCTTGGTAAAAGTTTTTATACGAGTACAATAGAAGGTCAAGTTTGTTTCCACAAAAGATTTAGAACTTTTTGACTTTTTGGAATTACTAATTTTTCCTATATAAGGTGCTCCTACACCCAAGAGCAAAAGGGTATTTTCTGATTAATGAAGCATCCTTTTTCCAAGTAGTTAGAAGTTAGCAGCACATAACATTAATATTAGAAAATACAATCGTGTCTTCTTGATGAAAATATTAGGGACAAGCTACACGTCTGACGTAAATATTAGTGGCCTCGCTTTCTCCTACCTCTCTCCAGCTTTGGTACTTAAGTGCAGCTTTGTTAATATGCTGAATATTCATCTGCTCTTGATGAACAGTAAACACAAAAATACTAGAAAATTCATTAAAAAAATCTGTTTTTGTTGTATGGAAGATGTTCAAGTGCATGATGTTTGGGCGAAATTTCACCATGTTACGACATATGAGGAACTCGTGGCAAAAAAGTCAAAATTGGTCTGCACAGTGCGTAAACAATAAACTTTCTCATGGGTTTCTTAGAGCTACTCAGGTGTCCAATCATGATGAAATTTGACACGAGGTCACGCACTAGAACATCTTCCATGCAAAAAACATTCAGTTTTTTCTGAATTTTTTTGAATCTACTGTTCACCCACGGGGAGGAGATGCACTTGAGAGCCAATCCTGTAGGTACGTCCCAATCCTTCTTTGAAAGAAAAAAGGCTCACCAAGCAGAAGGTACTAAAGAATACAGATATTACAAAATCATTTAGTTGGGGAATTGCCTTCTGCAACGTGTATATGTAGGCATCTAGTGGTAAATGTTTTGACTGTGCAACAGTTCTATGGCCGCAGCCACAACCCCTTTCCCTTCCGAAAAGATGTCAAGTGCAGGTTCCTCAATCTTCCTCTGAAGGAGTTTGTCCAATTCACCTCTTAATCTCTGTCAAGTAAAAGAACATCTCTCGTTAGGGTAAACTGAAAATTTTAGCTGAAAAATTAGCTATTTTATTCACTGAAATGAACTTGATTACAATATAGCAGTAAAACCAGATATCAGTCATTCCAACTACTATGATAATCACAGCCAAGCTTACTTACTGTTATACGAACTCAGCTTGTATAACAAGGAATCTAGATCAAGCAGCAAGTACAGACACAAAATTACCATTAAAAGAAGCACCGGAACTAAAGTTTCATGTCACCTCTTTGTTGCTGAACGAACACTTGGATTTACTTAACACTATATTTATAAAAGAGAAAAGGTTCAAGAAGCAAGCTATTGTTGAGAAGTTGGTCATACCTGGATCAACTCTATGATACGCTTTGGTGCAGAGAAATGAAGATACCCCGCAAGCATCTCGATGCCTTCTCCAGTGTTACTTGGACTTAAGGAACCACCAAAAAGTAGAAGAGCATAATCTGATATGTTTGTGGAGTCCCTCACATAAATGCTAGCCGTTTTCACCTTCTCGCTGTAAACCAGATAAGGCAATGGGAATTGCTGCACTCCTGCATTGACTGATGATGGGTGAATGTCCACCTTTCCGACATCTTTGGTGTAGAATGCTGTCCTCTTGCCCCGTCTTTTGCACTGTATGACATTTGGGTAAAGCCCAGCACATAAAACAGCGGAAACCATCTCCAGATCCTTGCCATAATGGTTATATGCCTGGAATTTTAGCACGGAAGTAATCGTAATGGAAACTGAAGCTCTTCAGTTGGAAAGTAGATAAAATGGTGCACTGGAATGAAAAAACATAGATAACTACATAGGTCGTAGAATTACTTATGGAATGCAAGAGAGATCTAGGGTTACAAACCTTCACTCCTCTTGTCTTGCTAACAAATCCAATATCAGAAAGTAGATCAAAAAATTGATTTCGCATGTCATCCATCATCTTCAGGGTCATAGGAGACAGAAAATTTTCCCAACAGAAAGAACGCTCCCTTCCACTGCGTTTTGCTTCCTTCCATGCTTCAAATGCCTTAAGAAGGGCAATGTGATCACTGGCAAAAGAGGTCACAGGAAACTATCAGTGTGCCTTAAACAACTTCAGCGTAAAACTTTTTGCAGGCGATGCTATCATTGGCAAGTGATACTATGCACTCCCTATCCTGGTTCTATCATTCCATATCCTGTGGCTCCTCCTGGGTCAAGCTTTCTAGCATGTAGCAACCAGTAACTAACACTCGCCCTGTTTCACCATATGTCCTGGACTAAGGCCCTCTCCAATACTCACCCCGTTCCACCATATGTCCTGGACTAGGCCCCTTTCCAATATACATGTCCATTGAGGAAATCAAGAGTGTAGTTATTGCATTTTTTGCATTTGTGCCTGTTTAGAGTTATATTTATGATGCCCTTTGCCTTTCTGTATTTTGGCCTTTGGCCTCCCACCTGTACTTGTATATATGATGGCTTTGGCCTCCAGATAATACTAAGTTGCATATTCCTAACATAGTATTAGAACTTTAGGGCTTTCTTTAGCACGCATAACTCGTGCTCTCTTGATCCAATCTCTCATGCCGCCATCCTGCTTCCAGCCGGTTGCTGTCCGACCCCCACGATCTCTTCCGCCGGATCCCGTTGCCCTCGTGCGGAAGTCTACTGGAGCGTCGCTGGGCCGCGCGCGTGCTGCTGGAGGAGCGCAGCAGCCAAGGATCCGCCCGTGTGGCTAGCAGCCAAAGATCCGCCCGTGTGCTGCTGGTGCTTTGTTAGGCACGGCGCATGGTCTCCGCCCGCGTGGTCAACACCACTGCATCAATCGGCCGCCTGCTGCTCCCGGTTTTTCCTGTCGCCGGATCCGCCCCCAGCTGAATTGGTCTGACAGTTACGCGTCCCCTCCGCCGTACGTCAGCCGACTGGCCACGGCCTCGCGACTTCCACGCTGGCTGCCGCCTCCTCCCGGAGCACGGCCCGGACTTCTCCACCGCTGCCGTCTCCTCCCAGCCCGCGGCTCCGCGACTTCTCCGCCGGCCACGCCTCCTCCCGGCCCGTGGCCCTGCGAATTCAACGGGGATTTGGCCACTGGCTTCCCAGGCTGTTGTCGCATGGTCGCCCGGCCCGTCATTTGTCGCCGGGCCGCCCTTGACCCGCCCTCTCTGCTTCCTAACAGTACCCTATTTAATTGCTTTGCAAACTGCTTATTTAAGGTTATCATCTATTAAAATATCCTTAGATTTTGTGATTGCTTGGTTTGTGCGCATGGTAGGCTGGGGACAGATATAGTGAAACAGGGGGAATGCTACGTAGGCACCATAAATAAAGCAGCACTTGATGGTACTGAAGAAATAACAGGCAAAACAACATCAAACTAAAACCATAATTTCTGTAATATTGGTTGTCAAAAAACACTTCTACATGCTTCCTCACGAAATATCAATGTGATATAAGCTTATAACAATTACCTGCAGGAGTCACCAGCAAATGATCTTTTGACAGCATCTGCTTCTTCTTTTCTATCTATTGGGAGCACAAATGGATTACGATAAGCAAGAGCAGCAGCGATTGTTAATGCAGGATCCAGGCACTGGAAGAGCGGATCCAATGAGCAGCATCTTTCCAATGTTTGGATCCAGTGGTAGTGTACATAGATGTCGTCCTGCATAAATCAAAGTTGGGCAAAAGTAAATAAAAACACGTACAGTAAAATTTAAGAAGTGGTACAATTGAAGGGTGGCAGTAAAACTTTGTACCTAAATAAGTGAGCTCCTCCAAATCATCCAGCGCTCCAATGGTTTTCAGAAGCTCAATCGCATTCTTAACAGAAAGCGGATCTGGGGGTTGCAGTGACTTGGCTAAGAAAGAAGCGACTGCTCCAAGCTGTAAGCTTTTGATAGTAAGGCACAGTTCTTGCAGTGGAGTTCTAAGAATTTCAGGCAGCTGAAACTGAGGCATGGCATCATGAATGACTTTCGGGTACAACCTATAGCAAAAACCTGGCTGAACACGGCCTGCACGGCCTCGCCTCTGTGTAAATTAGGAAAGTCATCAGCAACAACTGTTATTGGATATTCAGTTTTGCCAGAAAAGTGGGTAACATGGTCCATGGTACATACCTGATGAGCAGAGGCTTTTGATATCCACGATGGTAGAAGGCACGCTAGCTTATTCAAGGCATCATAACTTGTCTCCTTCGCTTTACCACAATCAATTACATACACAACATCATCTATTGTAATACTGCTTTCTGCAATATTTGTCGCCAGAACAATTTTTCTGCAAATTACATATGTAGAAGATATAAACAGTTAATGGCATTAACCATTAGGATTTAGGACAACTTGCTCAAATGAACTTAGAACTTGTTGCGCGAGTACATAACAAAGAACAGATTGCATTAATTAATAAACATAAAATATCAATTTAACAGCACACAATAATAATAATAATAATACCTACATCAAATGTGAGGGTAAGAGAGAAAATAGCTTAAGTGGCAGCAGATAGTTTAAAAGGAAACTGAGAGGGAAAATGTGGAAGTTGCTATGGCATATGTAAAATCATCACCAAAATTTTGTACTTACAGTAGTTCCTTCCCAGCCATAATTTTACCTACGAGCTTGCTAACACATACTTTTACCATTAAATACACTGCCACCAATAATAAGAAGGCAAGGAAACCGAGCATGTTTCCATTAACTTATAATAGTGGAGGTGTGACACTGAGAAAGTGAGAAGATATGCAAGTAGGAAGACAGAAGTATGTCTGCAACACACTATCCATATGTAAAAGCAAAATCATATCCATAGCACATAATCCAGATCAAATGTTTCTATATATACACCATGACTAATTACCTCATATTAGCTGGTGCTCTGTCAAAAATTTCACGCTGATTAACAGTTGGCATAGAGCCATGCAGTGGGAGAACTAGGAACTTATTGGAATTGCCAAGCAGATTATTCCCTTTAATCTTGTCCAAAAGTTTTGAAATTTCGTCCCAACCAGTAAGGAATACAAGGATTGCACCTTCTCCTTCATGACGACAGATATACTCAATCGTACCTTCCACCTAAAAATGCCAACATAAAGTAATAAATATTAGCAGCATAGATAGGTTATGAAATGGTATTAGGATGTCATGAAATGCAGGTTATTTTTCAGAGAGATATCAAGTCGTCCACACAACTAGGCGACATTATAAATCACTTTTGGTTTGTGGTACCAAATTCACATGAAAAAAAATCTGGGAGAAAATTGTCTAGATGTGTTTCCTGATTTACTATAAGTCCATAACTATGTATATAATATTAAGTTTGCATTCAATCTATGTTGATAGTTACAAAAGGAACGAGTAAATGTTACAATGGATAACAAGCTTCTTGTTTTGGTCTCTTCTAATTTATTTTGAGTGAAGTTAAAGTTACAAAAAGGATGAAAGGACGCAAGGCGATGGGCCCTGATTGTATCCCCATTGAGGTGTGGAAAGGCCTCGGTGACATAGTGATAGTATGGCTAACCAAGCTTTTCAACCTCATTTTTCGGGCAAACAAGATGCCAGAAGAATGGAGACGGAGTATATTAAGTACCAATCTTCAAGAACAAGGGGGGTGTTCAGAGTTGTACTAATTACCGTGGAATTAAGCTGATGAGCCATACGATGAAGCTATGGGAGAGTCATTGAGCACCACTTAAGAGGAATGACAAGCGTGACCAAAAATCAGTTTGGTTTCATGCCTGGGAAGTCAACCATGGAAGCCATTTTCTTGGTACGACAACTTATGGAGAGATACAGGGAGCAAAAGAAGGACTTCCATATGGTGTTCATTGACTTGGAGAAGGCCTATAATAAGATACCGCGGAATGTCATGTGGTGGGCCTTGGAGAAACACAAAGTCCCAGCAAAGTACATTACCCTCATGAAGGACATGTACGAAAATGTTGTGACAAGTGCATAGTTAAAAAAGGCGCGCCTAAGCGAGCGCTTAAGCGCGCCTAGGCTCTAGGCGTTGGCAAAATGCATTGCGCATAACTACGCTTAATCTGCGCATAATTGCGCATAAGCATACGCTTTGGTCAGTAAAGCGCAAGGCGGTGGCAAAACGCACAATTTACGCCTAGCGCTTTTTTAAACTATGGACAAGTGTTCGAACAAGTGATGTCGACACTGATGACTTCCCGATTAAGATAGGACTGCATCAGGGGTCTTTGAGCCCTTATCTTTTTGCCTTGGTGATGGATGAGGTCACAAGGGATATACAAGGAGATAGCCCATGGTGTACGCTATTTGCGGATGATGTGGTGCTAGTTGACGATAGTCGGACGGGGGTAAATAGGAAGTTAGAGTTATGGAGACAAACCTTGGAATCAAAAGGGTTTAGGCTTAGTAGAACTAAAACCAAGTACATGATGTGCGGTTTCAGTACTACTAGGTGTGAGGAGGAGGTTAGCCTTGATGGGCAGGTGGTGCCTCAAAAGGACACCTTTCGATATTTGGGGTCAATGCTGCAGGAGGATGGGGGTATTGATGAAGATGTGAACCATCGAATCAAAGCGGGATGGATGAAGTGGCGCCAAGCTTCTGGCATTCTCTATGACAAGAGAGTGCCACAAAAGCTAAAAAGTAAGTTCTACAGGATGGCGGTTCGACCCGCAATGTTGTATGGCGCTGAGTGTTGGCCGACTAAAAGGCGACATGTTCAGCGATTATGTGTGGCGGAGATGTGTATGTTGAGATGGATGTGTGGCCACACGAGGAAGGATCGAGTCCGGAATGATGATATCTGAGATAGAGTTGGGGTAGCACCAATTGAAGAGAAGCTTGTCCAACATAAATGCGAGATGGTTTGGGCATATTCAGTATGAGCCTCCAGAAGCTCCAGTGCATAGCGGACGGCTAAAGCGTGCGGAGAATGTCAAGAAAGATCGGGGTAGGCCGAATTTGACATGGGAGGAGTCCGTTAAGAGAGACCTGAAGGATTGGAGTATCACCAAAGATCTAGCTATGGACAGGGGTGCGTGGAAGCTTGCTATACATGTGCCAGAGCCATGAGTTGGACGCAAGCCCTTATGGGTTTCACCTCTAGCCTACTCCAACTTGTTTGGGACTAAAGGCTTTGTTGTTGTTGTTGTTGTTGAAGTTAAAGTTACAAAGGGTGAAGAAAGTTTTTCGAGAAAACGCAGAAGATTTGCGTTTCATTGCATTGAAAAGGAAGGGGTTTCAGTTACATCCTCCTAGGAGGCAAAGATCTGAGTGAGGGGTTGCAATCGGTGTACATCCAGGTCTAGGGAATGAGAGCACGCAGGCCCGACGCTACGGCCTGGCCCAAAGGGTCGCCTCCTCCTTGATCTTGTCGATGAGCGTAGCTATGGAGGGCTGGCTCTGTCGAAAGACTTGATCGTTCGATGCTTCCACACATCCAAGGAATGAGTAGTGTCGCCGGCGAGGCCCTTGCGCAAAACTTGGGCGTGTGCAGCCGCACTTTGAGCCACCAGGTGTTGGTTGATGGCTCGCCATCAGGCGGGTTCTTGAGGAACCCTTAGCCAGCTCAGATTTCATACCAGACCTGCCGGAGAACGGCAGGCGAGGAGGAGATGCTGGAGGGTCTCCGGTGCACAGTCACAGTGGGCGGCAGCACGCGGGGTGCTGCAAGCCGCGATGGGCGAGGCGGTCGACGGTCCAACACCGGTCCAAGTGGGCGAGCCAATGGAAGAAGCATACCCGGGGCGGCGCCCAGCATTTCCAAGTGAGCTTCCAAGCATCACATGCGGTGGATCCGTGGAACGTGGCAAGGTAGGCGGACTGCGCGGTGTAGGTGCCTTTGGAGCTCCACTTCCACCATGTTTGCAGACAGAGAAGTTCCAATATTTGCATCATACATATCAGCACATAACTACACGCATTTGCGTCTAACAGTAGATATTATATTATTCCATGTGTTTCATTATGCCCTTTCCCTTCTTGATCAATTTCAATACCAGGGAAGTTGATCCAATACATCTGTTAATACAAGAATAAGCCCTTAGGTTCCTATACCAAAGAAGTTGGTCCTAGACCATTAGATCTGCTAATACCTAATGGAACAATTAACAACAGGCAATTAGCTGGTCATTTTTAGAAACATCACTGATATATCTCCATTAATTGCAATCACTCGTACATATATGGAACTGGATCTCCTCCACTAACTATCCCAATATCCAAGGACTTAAAGGTTCCATCTACTAATGCAATCAAATAAATGCACATGAAAATAACCAGTTCAGATCTGAGAATACATACAAGGCTCAAATCCAGTTCAGTGACAGACCAAGCTTCAAGGGACTGCCTTGTTGTAATGCTATAGTTTCCGTACTCCTTATTAATGTCGACATCCTGGAAAAAAAAGTGAGCAAGCAAAACTGTTGACCCTCCTAGTTTTAAAGGATAGGGAATCAAGCATGTCTGACTTTTTGCAATATGTTCTCCACACTTCAGTTTAGTGTTAACAAATTAGTTATCTGCATTAGCAACAGTAGAGCTAAATCATCCAAATATTTGCCATCTCAGAACTTTTGATCCCCTGACATCAACACTGAATTACGAAACTACAATGGGCAAGATTAGAAAAGTAACTCAAGTTTACCTGGAAAACATCAGCCAATGGATCATTCTTAACTGAAGCAAGTCTCTTTTTTCTTGAATTTCCTTGAGAATTATCGCGTTCAGACTTGATTTTGTATTGGGTCTTTTCCAAAATATCTTCCAGAAATAACTCGGCAACGGGAAAAGTGAAACCCTGCTCAAAACACCTTGATGTAAGTATAATGCACAAAAATCACTTCAACGGGCACTGTTTACAAAAGGTTACAGTACCGGAATATGCATAATTGGGGCATCTCCAAAGTATTTGGAAAATAGTTCAGCATTTATTGTTGCACTCATCAATACAAGACGAAGGTCAGGACGCCTTGGCAGAAGGTCGCGTAAAATGATGATGAGAAAATCTTCATTCATGCCACGTTCATGAATTTCGTCAACTAGTAAATGACTTACACCAACTAAGTCTGGCTCCTGAACCTGCGACATATAGTGTTTGCATTGAGTGTAAGTGCAATAACACCAAAATGACTGAACATTTGGAAATAAACAAGCAATCAATTTGATTTGCCAAATCTCAAGATGCACTATAGTCTATAGCAAATTAAGACCCCTGCAGTAAATATCTTTGCATAATTAAGGTCACACGTGTACATGTTAACAGTAGCTACAGTTGTGATATGATTGGATCATTGGAGTGCTAGAAATCACACAATATTTGACTAGTTTTGGATACATCTTCTGTAAAGGAACAGGATCATGTGCATGGGTGATGAAATAATTTGCACAACAAAACCTCAATTCTTTCACATCTCAAAAAAAAAAACTATTTTGTTCTGCTTGTGTCAAAATCGAGAAGTGTCCATTGCCAGTGTAATCTACTTTAGTCGAGAAGTATTCAATTTCCAATACTCAGTTTCACAATATCTTTCATCACACCACTACCCACTGTGCACCCAGATCAAGGAAACACTAAATCCAAGATAAAGTTAATAAAAAATGGCATACACTAGAATCAGAATGTCGTGCTGCAACCACTAAACATCTTCCAAAGCATTAAAGTAGGGATAGATAGTAGAGACCATGAATTACACTCTTGGTTTCCCCAATGGACAGATATTTTGAAACAGAGACTCGCCAGAGTAGTTTCAAAAATCGGACCGCTAAAGCTACCGGTTCGCAGGTCTAACCGCCCGGCACAGACAGTTTGATAAAGGCAAAGGAAATATTATAGCTCATTGATTTTCAAGTTTATAGAAAATTTGACTCTGTGAGCTACTCTGTTCTTGGTCTCGGGGAAGTCTCCGTTTCTATTGAGGGGATCAAGAGCGTGGTTCTTGCAATATTTGCACTTTTGACCCTATTTAATTGCTTCCAGAATTGCTGATTGGTTGTAGTGTGTTAGTTAAATCTTGTATTAAGTTCTTTTAGATTTAGAGCATCCTTGGGATGTGCACATGGTGGGCTGAGGACAGATATAGCAAAACAGAGGGAGCGGGTAATAGAAGTTATACTGGCTAACTTAGTCAAAGCAATGCAGGCAAGTTGGTGATGGGCCTCCGAAGTCCAAACACCGTGGGAAGGTGGGGCAAGGGTCTTGCATTTGATTCCTGTGTGTGACAACTCGTTAACCAGTAGTTGTATTACTGTTTTTATGGGTAAAACGGTCTTTTAAGAGGACTGAACCGGTTAAGGTGCCACTCAGTTTTTTCTGGTCAGATCGCTGGTCGGTACAGCTTTTAAAACTAGGCTGCCAAGGCTAGTGACGGTTATAGCGAAACAGAGAGAGTGCTGAACATGCAACTGCACAACAAATTCAGATCATAATTGCCATAGGCTTTGTAATGTTGCATATATAATGAAGCTTAAATTCCTTGGGAGTATCTTAATAAACCTGGAGAAAGATTATACAGCTACAACCAAATGCATAAATCAAGCTACGATCAAACCAGAAGTTCTAAGATATGCAGAAAGCAATAATGGACAACAAACAAAGAACAAGGCGATATATACAATTCACAGTAAAAAAATCGACAAAACAAACAATGCAAAAATGACGTGATGCGGTAAGTCACTCGTGCATATGCAAATCTATCTGTCAGTCATACCAGTTTTCTAAGCAAAACTCCTGTCGTGCAGAAGAGCAGTCGTGTTTGTGTGGAACGTTTTGATTCAAGGCGAATCTGGTATCCAACAGTCTCACCAAGCTCTTCACCTCTCTCAGATCCTACACGTGCTGCAACCGATATGGCAGATATACGGCGGGGTTGAGTACATATTATGCTGCAATCAGCACCACGAAGGTTATCTATCTCCTCTTCTAGTATGAACTGCGGAAGCTGTGTTGTTTTACCACAACCTGTCTCACCAGATATGACCAAAACCTGAAACAGTAAATTTCAGTAAGAAAATAAATTAAATGGACGTACTAATAAGATCAACTATAGAGCCCGACTCTATGGGCAGTATTAAGAATATAGTAATGAATATCACCAGGTAGCAAAGATGAACAAAACAAACGACAGTGCGACCTTAACTCTGCCAGCATTAAGTACAAAATATCTAAACCTGTGACACTGACTTGACCATGAGATTCAAGTTAATTTAACTGCACCAAATCATTCAAAAAACTAGCAACGAATTTTACTCGTTACTAAGGATATAAAGCAGAGTGTCAGGAAAACACAATTTCAGTATATGGATGTAACGTGCTAGAATTGGTACCATCCCTAAAGACTGATTAGTGACAAGGTTCAGGGTATAGCTCTGAGGAAAGAGGGCTGATTGGCCAAGGTGATGGGGATGAGAGGGAGAGTAGGTTCGGGAGAAGATAAGATCTTTGCTGGTTTATTCACGTTCACTGGATAATCCATATGGTGTACATGGTGTACCTTTTATAGAGAAGACTGGACTTGATGCCTAGGAACAGAATCCTGATTATCCTAATAAACCATAGCTTTTATCTTCCTAACTAAATGGATCTCTTTCCTAGCTAAATCCTTACTAACTGCATAATGGGCTAAGGGCTGACTGCACGCCTCTGACATTACACCAGCCCTTTTGAACAGCTCATCCTCGAGCAGTGGTTGCCACAGTTGGAGCCTTGGAGCCCAAGGCAGTCCCCCAAGTTGTTGATAGATTCCACCTTCGTCTCGTGGGGCTAAAGCAAAACAACCAAGCTGCATACATGCATTTATGTGACCCAGTTTGGGGCCTGCTTGCTGCTGTTCATTGTGTTGACCTGCATAGGAGTTGTGTGGTCTGCCCCTTTGGTCAAAGTACGCTCAAGCCCAACAAGGAAATCCCATGAGCCTTAGGGTTTAGATGAAGGGACGCAAGGAATGGTTCATCACTTGCTGCCAGCATAAAGAGCTGTGATACTGCTGCTACCCTATGGAGTGTCGCTGGAAACAGAAGCATCGTCACTGGCTTGGGCAGAGCAGCCGTTGCTTTGAGGAGAAACATCTCACTCTCATGGCTGCATTCCAGCTGTTGCTGCTAGGAAGGGTACCACCGCCACTGCTGGCCGTGTGGCCACCGCAAGAGAACTCCGCCGCCACTGCTGTTGTGTGCATCACTGCCATCGAGATTGATTGCATGGCTGCCTCTAGAAGGCACTCCATCACTGTTGCTGGAGTTTGCCCTGCCACTGCTGCAAGTTGCACTACTGCTGCTTCTTGTAGTTGCAGGCTTTGCTGCTGCCCATAGACGCGGGAGTGAACTATGTTGTCCTCCAGATGGCCAGAAATTTCAGCGATACATCTGTCTGGAGTGGCTTGTGGAGGCCAATCACGAGCAGATCCACCTAATGCCACTCGGAGAGCCCTCAGCACCTGCATATGGAAGTGAGAAATTGCTCAATGTACTCATCCACCGCACAGGTCTGCTGCATAATCTTGATGGTGCCAAGCAGTTGGGACAGCGCATTTGCTTTCCCTTGTGCTCCTCCCGCATTCGCCTTGCCTGCCCTTCCTTGAGGTCGAAACAGCTTTGCCCAACGTATTTGTCAGCTTGGATTGGTTTTCACCTCGAGTGTTGGTGGATAGGGTCAGGGAGGTCGGAGAGCTTGCTGTTGACAATGCCCTCCAGGTCTCCACATCTTCCTGGGACAGCCGATCCAAATGCCTTGCACGTGATGCTAGAATTGGTACCCTTGCTAAGACTAGTCAATGTGAAACGGTTGAGGGTAAAGCTCTGAGAAGCGAGGGTTGGTCGGCCATGGTGTCGGGGATGAAAAGGGGAGAAGGTTGAAGGCGGGAATCTTTGCTGGTTTATTCTAATTTATTGGATAACCCATATGAGGTATACAGTGTCCCTTTTATAGGGAAGACTCAACTTGATGCAAAATCCTCCTAGCAAACCATATCTTTACCTTCCTAACTAAACCAATCTCTTCCAGTCTTCCCTAACAAAATGGATGTCCTTACAAACTACGTAGCCAATTGTATTTATATCACTAGTGGGCTAAGGGCTGAGAATCTTTGACAATGTATGTGAATATATTCATCTAAATAGATCAAACTTGGAAACATCTTAATAGTTCTTACTTCGTACCTGATTAGCTGCTACTGCTTTCAAAAACTCCTCTCTCGCTTTGAATGCTGGTAATTTTTCCCTGAAAGACTGCATTGATCTAGCACTTGGCATCATCTGAAACAAAATGTAGATGATGCAACTTCAGAATTTAGGGTTGCTCAATGTTTGATATTGATGGGGTTTGAGTCAGTCACTAGAAAATCACTGGTGATACCTTTTTTGATCTCTGCATATCCCTAAGCTGAAAACATAGCTTCTGTTTATCAACATATGTTGTTGATTCAGCTACTGCCGTGGATGTGCTGGGCAAAGATTGCCTCATTGAGACAGTGGATGTGCTAGCAGAAGCATTGTTATTTGACTGTGCCCTGGATAAAAGGTTTTCCACTCGTCTCTCTGTCTCATTGGACATCTTAATCTGTCCATAGTTCAAGCACAATGTCAGTAAAAAAACACATATATTGATGTTCACTGTCACAAAGACACTGCATAACACCTCGTTTTGTGATGATCCATGCCTCTCATCAAGATCTGCTCGGTAATCAGGCAGTGGCACTTTGCTGAAAACAAGTGTCTTCCCTTTGTTGTATGCATTGCTATCTTCCCCAGGTTAAAACACAAAATAGAGAAACTATAATTCATCAGATTTCAAGTGTGATCTAAAGGTATAGCACAAAAGGCATAAAATGATCAACGTGAGAAAGTCAGATAGTCCTTCATGTGCAGGAGACATAACAATTAGAGTTAGTTGTAAATTACTTAATTTTGTTACCATCGATGAGCTGATGACAGGAAGAATGCTGCATCTATCAATGGAAGTTAAGCATGATGGTGATGAGAGAAATAAGGCACAGAATAGGTGTGCCATCCTTACAAGTAAAGGCCGTGTCTCTGAGCAATATCTGCAAGTGTATTCTGTCCATCACGTCCGAAATTCTTCTTGACTACTAACTCCTGCTGAGATCCTTCTCTTAATTGCCCAATCGTATTCCACCACTCATGCTCATCAACCTTTTCCACCTGACCATTAGGCATTCACAAGAGTGCAGATCTTAAAAATCAACTTAGACAAGTGCGGAAATTCTGTATGTAGTATATAACTTTAAGA
This sequence comes from Aegilops bicornis, assembly GCA_021605145.1. Classification (NCBI taxonomy): domain Eukaryota; kingdom Viridiplantae; phylum Streptophyta; class Magnoliopsida; order Poales; family Poaceae; genus Aegilops; species Aegilops bicornis. The sequence goes on from CM038669.1 coordinate 299,433,951, forward strand.
AATAGGGCAATTCAGTAAAGTCTCATGGGCCTAGACCTTGTGTGACCATACCATTGGGATGGAAATTAAGTAATTAACATAGTTGAAACAGTTACTAACAACACATTTGTACAGAACAAACATCAGAGGAGATGTGATGTATGTAGTCTAACTCGTGATTGTTCAAACTTCCTGAAAAGTAACACATAGGACAGCTAACTACATGTGGTACCATTGCAGTATGTAGATTTTCACTCGATTGTCATGGCAGCAAATTAGCGATGACCCTGTGGACCAATCTACGGACCTAGATGGACGTTAGCTACATGATTCCAAGCTTTCGTACAAAACAAGAACACATTCCGAATCATAAGATACGCATGACAGCATCGAGCCACCACACGAAATACAAACGAAACAAACAGAACATCATCCAGCCACGACGATACGCACGGGAGTAGAGCCCTCACCTCTGCGGCCATCTGCCGCAGCCGCTCGGCGCGCCACTGCGGATCCCACCATCTCTGCTCACCACGGCCCCCGCCGCCGCCGCCACGGCCTCCTCTGCCTCCGCCGCCGCGCCCGCGCCCGCGACCACGCTGGGAGTTGGTGCCGCCGCCGCCGCCGCGCCCGCCGCGATACATGTTGGGAGTAGCTGCTGCGGTTGTGAGCGCCCTTAGGTTTCTGCGGGTGGTGGTGGCCGGGAAGGGGAAGCCGCTGCGGAACAGGAGACTGCCGCGGCAACCGGAAGAGTGGAGGAGCATCTGGGCCGGGGAGTGCACCTGCGCCTTCACCTAATCCTATTTGGCGCGAGGCCATTTGGTACGGGGGCCACACACTCGTTGGTAGATCCAAGTGGGCTGCCGGCCCTTTATCTCTCCCACCAGTTTTCTGTTCTGGGTTTTCATCGGGGTTTTTTGTTTTGACGGTTTTTCGTTTTTTTTCCTTTTTTCATTTTGTTTTTAATTTTCAATTTCAATTTCAAGTTCACAAAGTTTTTTAAAATTTGTGACCTTTCTTGAAAATCATGACATTTTTTTAAATCACAAACTTTTGTCAAAGTTGTGAACTTTTTTCAAATCTGTGAACACTTTTCAAATTCATAAAAAAAATCATGAACATTATTTTTCTAAAATACATGAAGTTTTTAAAATTCATAAAAATATCAGATGCGTGAACTTTTTCCAAATCCATGAACTTTTTTCCATACCCGTGGCCTTTTTTTAAGTCAATGGGTCAATGGACAGTTGTCACCGGGTCAACATCTTTTTTGTAGGGGAGGCGGGGGGGGGGGGGCGACTGGAAGGATCTCGCTGGAACTAATGAGTCGGACCAGCTGAGGGGCATGTGGGTGCCAGTTGAGCTAGCGAGCGCACTAAGCGATGACTAGGAACTCTCGGCGTCATCGGAGTTTGAAATAGGAGTGTTTAGTTCGGCCGATGGGCCTGGGCCCTGGGCTCATATTCCTAGGTCACCTATAATCCAGAGGAATTTGAGGGTTTACCATTCTGCTCTGGACAATTCGAAAAAAATTGAGGATGGGCAATTCGGAATTTTATTGTCCACAAATCAGTTAATTTCATTGTCTTGTTTGGAATGAAGGGCATGGTGGAACGTATACTGCATGATTAAAAAATATGCAGGGGTATATAATTTACTATATGAAGAACGTTATGTTTTTAGTATTTGCACCAAACCTCTTTAGTCACCTAGCCTAATTGTATGTATGCAGGTAGGCGTGCAAGGTGTTCGACGTTTTTCTCCACAAGGTACAAATGGATAGTAGCAATGAGTACTTTTTCAACAACTTCATTTGCGATCCGGATGATTCATCGTCCCACGACGAGGAGATTGTAGTTGCTACTTTGGTCGTCCATGACCACATTAGTAGGCAACGACCGATGTTTAGGGGCTCGATCCCGGGGCATACTCCGCGTTGAATCGCAATAGAGAGAGCGGCCATTGCCTACCCTGGCAGGACTACTTCCAGTCTACTGACCCACCTTTCTAACACAACCTATTCCGGCGCCGCTTCTGGATAGCTAGACATGTGTTCAATCATATACGGGAGGGGGTGGTGGCATACGACAAGTATTTTGAATGCAAGGAGGATGCCCTGGGAAAGGTTGGCTTCTCCTCTTATCAGAAATGCACTGGAGCTATTCGGATGCTTGCATACGGAATACCCGGTGATTTATTTATGAGCATGTCCGCATGAGCGACTCCACGTGCCTAGAATCCACGCATAGGTTCTGCAAGGCTGTTGTGGCAATATTTTGGCCCGAAATACGTGAGAGAGCCAATTGTTGCGGATATAGCCCGTTTGTTGGCGATCAACCCCAATAGGGGCTTTCCGAGGATGCTTGCTAGCATAGATTGTATGCACTGGGACTGGAAGAATTGTCCTTCTGCTTGGCAGGGGCAGTATAGGGGACATGTGAAAGCTTGCATTGTCATATTTGAGGTCATGGCTTCATAAGATCTCTGGATTTGTCACTCTTTCTTCGTCATGACCGGCTCTCACAATGACATCAATGTGCTTTAGCACTCTTAGGCGTTCGCAAGGCTTGCGGAAGGCAACTGCCCAGAGGTCAGTGTTGAGATCAATGACCGCCACTACAACAAAGGATACTACCTAGCTGATGGTATCTATCCTCAGTGGACTACTCTTGTCAAGACAATCTCCAACCCGATAGGAGAGAAGAGGCGAAGATTTTCCCAAGCACAAAAGAGTGCTAGAAAGGATGTGGAGCGTGTTTTCGGTGTTCTTCAATCTCGATGGGGCATCATTTGGTATCCTGCTAGAATTTGGAGCATCAAGAAGTTGTGGGAGGTGATGACTGCTTGTGTGATCATGCACAACATGAACATAGTGGATGAGCGTGAGGATGAAATCTTCGATCAGGGGTTTCAATTTCAGGGAGAAAATGTTGTGCCTGAGCAGCTACAAGATGATTTTGTTTGTGCATATGTGACTCACCTTGGCAACCAATAGTTGTATCGGCTATTTATTCTTTCAAATGTATTTGTGACAATTTAAATTTTATTTGGGTTGTAAACTATGAGATTTTATTTGGTTGTGAAAATACAATATTTGTTTTTGGTTGAATTATGTGAACTTTGGGCAATGTTTTTTGATATATGCATAAAAGAACAAGTATTTGTGACAATTTAAATTTTATTTGGTTTTGTAAACTATGAGATTTTTATTTGGTTGTGAAACTATGATATTTGTATTTGGTTGGATTATGTGAACTTTGGGCAATGTGTTTATATGTATGAAAAAAAGAGCAAAAATATAGCCGCACTAAAGTTGTATCGGCGCGTTGAACGCACTGTCAACCCAAACGCGCACGGGGGCGGCTAAAAAAGGGGCAAAATCTGTGTCCATTTGCGTTGGTAAGTTGGGGTTGCCCTTAGATCTACGCATAAATAACTCGGAATGCAGGTTCTAAGTTAGTTGTCTGATGGAGGTCACTAAACAGAAAATAAAAGGAAGAAGACCGAAATTCTGTCATTTGAACTGACGAGAGACTGGACTAAGATTTAGTAACCTACCGAATAAATAAGCCTTCGGATTTTATGGTTAAATGAATTGACGCGGAGCAGGTTAAGGGTTTTCAAATCAGTGTTCCTATTAAGTGATCAACATTTCATTACGCATTTCAAATCACGAAGGATAATCTTCTAAAAGTTCAGTGCAAAAACCTTTGATCTGAAAGACATAATGATCAAATAACATGGGGAAATCTGGAAATGTGAACTTAGTATAAAGTCACAAGGGAATCTTTCCGTTCATCATTGCTGAACTGCCTGAACAGACTGGATGCCAGCAAATGTCCACCAGTCTTGAGCAAAACCACCGACCAGAATACCATCTCAATTAGTGCATGACAAGAGACTGCTACCTAAGCCTCTGCATGAACAACAGTGAAGGGGGGGGGGGGGGGAGGCATCCAAGAAAAGTCTACAAGAATACTGTTTGAGGCTATCTTAATGCTTGACAACCATGTTCAATCCATCCAACTAAAACTTGAGACAGTTTGCTTCTCAAGATATATCGACATTATAATGTTACTGACTAACATAGGTCACAAAAGCTCATAGTAAATTGGGAAGAACGGCATTGTTCTTCCTGTATAGAAAACAAATTTCAACTATATATTGAACTGTTAAAGAAAAAAGAAACATTGGCCGATGCTATTATCTCAATCATGTAGGTCATTTCTGGAACTTTGTAATCTACTTCATCAGTGTAAGTGAAACAAATTTGAAAGAATATACTAGCTTACAATTTCTATAGCCCCTGTACATATATGTCATCTGAAAGGTTCTACAGGTGCTGTTTCCTCAAGAAGTGCAGCAGCTTGGAAACATTCAGCAGCCTCAGCTGCTGACCTGCCACCTTCCTCTTTGTAGAGTAGGCCAAGATTAAACCATGCCATATGATTTGTTCTATCAAGCTGCAGTGCATCAGTCAGGAAGCACCGTACAGAAGGCAATGGCCTGCCCCCAAGTTGTCGTAGAATAGTAGCAGTCGATATCAAACTTGGAACATGTTTACTATCAAAGTCTAATGCTCGAAATAAGCCCCCAAAGCTTCTTTTGGAAGATCTTTCGCTTCACATAGTTTTCCTGGAAATAAAATTGCAGTAAGTAATATGAAGGAAGTATCTTTCTTATAGTGCAAAAACCTGAAGAATTTTCTTGCTAAAGAAACTGAAAGAAATGCATTCTAACTTACAATGACCCCATCTATACATGGTTAGATTGAAAAATGAAATTTGTGCCTAGAGAATGACATGTACGTATATTTTCAAAGGTGAAACAAACAAACTCAAAATTTATCGACATTTTGTAATAATAAACGAATGAGTAAACCCCAACTGGATCTTTGATGATCAATTAAGTAGACATGTTAATGTTTTCCTACTTCCAACTCCTAAAATATTTTTACAGAAGATAATATTTCGACAGTATAGTTGCATAAAAAAGGACAAGATTAACCTGTAGCATGCCAAGCCAAGGCAGAATAACAATTAGTTGCTCTTATCTTTGATACACAAACTTCTGCATCCCTCCACTGTGACATGCCTAGGTACAAGAGAGCTAGATCATACCAGGTCTCTGTTTCCAGGCTTTTATCATCTTCACACCCTGTAGAAATCATGTAAAAATGTCAGACATAGTGACCTTCTAAATGCTACTCTGTTATGGACATAAGCCGCATAACCACAAATATAAAAGGATGAAGAGGTCACTTTGGTGGACCTTACTAAACTCTTGACCCAACAACTAGTCCTATGCATGTATGCAGCAGTCAACATAAAAAAAACACTTGGAATTGAAGGCATATTACTGGCAGCAATCACCCTATGGCTCTAGTTAGTTAGCCTGTCGCTCATGTTGGTTCAAACTTTTCCTGTTCTCACAAAGGAGAACGAAACAACCATCACATCAGCAGAACTATGCCCTGAGCCGAATCTTGAAATCATAATTAATGTATATGAAATGTTCATGTCTTATTGTCTTCAGATCATTACACAATGCACCCTACTACTTGGCAGACAAGGCTACCAAAACTTTTTGTGTAATTGTTCTAATAGCAACATGGAAACTTTAATTTTGTGTAATAATCTAAATGCTATGAACAAGAAATTGTGATTCCTCAATTAGATTTGGAAACAGGAGAGCACCTTTGCCAGTGAGATCCCAGCTCCAAAACTTTTTGTTCTAAGTTGAATTAAAGCAAGAAGTTGGGTATATGTCCCAACCGCATCCCTCAATTGCCCCTGTGCAGCCTGAATTCTGGCTTTGGTTCGCAACAAATCTCCTTGATTCCATTTCCCAGTCTGATCAAGAGCAGCATCAACAACGGTTTCAGCATCAGCAAACAGTTTTTGTGCACTCAGTATTCGAGCTAAAAGAAGCCAACTCCTCAACTCTGATCCAGCCTCTAACTTCACCAGTTTTTTTGCATAAAATACTGCTGCATCTAACTTCCTTTGCTCAGCATTTTCAAGGCTCAGATTGTACATTATCCTACAATCTTGCCCATGCATGTTTTTTTGGGCACTGCCAAGTACTTCGAGTGCTTCACACTGCCAAGAAGCTCGCTCGGTATCAGATATAGCATATCTAGCTTGATTAGAAAGGGAAACACCAAGCAAAAGATCTGCAACACCCGCCAATTGTTTGCATCCTCCTTGTATATTGGTTATAGCCCTCCGTGCATAGGCAGCGCCTTCAGCATGAGCACCCTTCTCAACGCAAACTTTTGAAGCTAGGAGAAGTTCTTTGAGGTTGTCAGAATCCTGTCCAAACTTCAGTATCCTTTTGAGTAGATTCAGGGCAGTAGAATCATCTTTTTCTGCTAGGTAACACAATGCAACATTGTATGACCATTCTCTTTTGTCTAGCAGACCAGGTAACAGTTCTTCAAATTGTACAGCCAGTGGTTTTAGCTGCCCTGACATGGACAGCGCAAAAGTAAGGTGATGCATCACAGTGGGATCCCGCTCAACCCTCCTCAGATTAAACTTCCTCAATAGAATCATTAAAAGGAGTGTAGCCTCTTCCATATTGTTGCGTGGTACAAATGAACCATCCAACTGAGAATGGAGATTTGGAGGCGGGCTTCACAGCCACTGTACAGAAGAAAAACAGCAAATTCCTTTTGTATTTTAGCTATGGTCTCTCCATCAAGATTCCAGTTATTGAGAAGAGACCTCCTATATTCAGAAATGGCTTCAAGCGAAAACCCTGCTAATTTCCATAACTCAGGGAGAAACTCTACGGTCTTGCATATTATTTCGTTCAATTTACAACCTTTTCCAAAGCCTGCTGGTAAGCCTTCAGGTACTGCTGCTTCCACAATATCCAATATCATTCTGCACTCTTGTGCAGCATCTGCAATATCAAATTGAATTGAAGTTATGCTTACAGTAAACACATGCATGACAGCGGAAATGCTAAATAAGAATCTTTTTTAACACCAAAGAACTAAAATGCCAAGCAATTGTGCACGCATGTGTGAGTGTGCATGCCTAATCATGTGTGTGACAGAGAGATGGGGCACCTTTGAACTTTCCGAGATCATGAAGTGCTCTTGCTTTGAGATATATGGCCTCCATAAGTAGGCTCACAGCATGCAAGGGCATTGGTGGAGCATCCCATTGTGAACGAGTCTTCCGCGATGTGCTTTTCTAGCAATTGAGATTTTCATCTTAGGAACTAACGAAGATATGTCTATCCCATCAAACACACGAAGTGCTGCTTCTACATGTCCTCGTTGGTACTCTAGCCTTCCTAGCAATGCCCTCGCTTCCTGTAAAATGCAAATGCCAAAATAAAATATACATTTATGATCATGTATTGAATGTGGGAGTTAGTCAAGAATGCAATCAATAAATCCACCGATGGTAAAGTTAAGATACTGTAAAAAAAAGGTACTCAAGCATATGATTAAATCAAAGAAACAAAGTTCATGGTAAAAAAATGATCAATATTTTTCTGAAAGGACAAAATTAATTTACTCCTACAAAGCTTCTCAACTAAATTGCTTGGGTAGTATATATTGCAAACAGAATAGAAAAAATTCAAACTAGAAATCAGTTTTTGTTCGGCAAATTGCATGCCAGAAAAGGATAAAGCAGATGGTTTCCTAAAACAGCAAAGAGCTAGTGAGCCAATTCTGGTAGGAGATAAAATATGAATATTTCCATTCGATTAACTTCACGGAAACAGGTAGCTCGGCACATGTTAAAATTTTACAACTAAATTCAAAAGGAAGCATAAATGGAAAATAGGAACCACGATTAACTTATCGACGAAGCAAACTAGCGGTTAATAAAATTACTTCACAGGGAATTTATGTACAACTAAATTCGTAAGGATGCATAAAAGGAAAATAGCAGCCGCGATTAACTAAACTATCAAGCAAACTAGATGTTAATAAAATTACATCACAGGGAACCACAAGACAGACGGGAAGCATGTTCAAAGACTTTACATTCCACAAGCAATGCAATTACTCAAAGCATACTCTTATCAAAACAACAGCATTAGTTCCACAAAAGGAAACACCGACCTCATAGTTAAGGCACACGCCCTCCCGGAGTGACAACTCAGCTTCCTCGATGTTGCCATTATCAAGGTATTGCTCAACCTCTCCATTCCTGGAAGAGTACCCACTTGCTGAGAAATCTTTGGTAAACGTAGAGTCCGATGACCGGATGGTGTCATCTGCCCCTTTCAGCTGCTCTCCAGAGCAAAGGCACTCCATTGCCATCCGCCAGACAAAATTCCTTAATCTTCCCCTCCCTTCCCTACCCTCCATCCTGCTGTATCATATGTCGCCCCATCTCTCCACACAATTACCTAACATTCAATAGCATGTCCACAATCACTAAACATTGTGCGAAAAGATAAAACCAAAATAATCACATTGTAATACAGCCTTGTCATGCTACCATAACAACCAATTTAGCAATCGAAGCACATCTCAGCAGCATGTACTCGGTTGTTTACACGAAACTGAACTGGGGATAAGGAGTTTTTGAAAAGAGAAAAAAAATCAACTTACCCATGAAGAACGAGACAAGATTCGGCCGCCGCCGACAGCAGATCGAGATATCTGAGCAAACTCCAGCCCCGAGTTCCGAAGAACTAGCCCTAAATACGGATCCCACGGGCCGAAAATCCCTCCTTTATTCCAAGAACTCGACGAGAGTTCCCCCAGGAAAGAATACGGCCACCGACGGAGCCCTATCTACCGCCTACCAAGACCTAGAGAATTCCCCAACTGAATGCAAGATTCGGAGCTCGCAACCTCCTCCCGTCAGGTCTAGAAAACCCGGGCGGTGAGAAAGCGAAAGAGTGAATCAAGATACATCGCAAAGAATAAAGCAAAAAGGTGTAAAAAGACCAATCGACCGGGGCCAAGCACCGAATAGTTGAGTTTTAATTTAAAAAAGAGAACCGTCTCACCTTTCCTCCTGCCCAAACCCAAAGGGAACCTAGCTCGCCGCCGACTCCGTCAAAGAACTCGACCAGCCGCCGTAACGACCAGTGTCGCGCTCGGCGACTTGGGCGAGCCGGGGGTTCGAACGGATCACCGGAGCGCCGAGGAAGCGACAGTTTTGCGCCGGCGGATCGATGAACGAGCCGAGCTCCGACTTAGAAAATGGACGAAGGCTCCCGAATCCAGGAAACGGGAATCTACCCTTGTTTGAACACTGAGACGTGGGTGGGGTAGTTGGGAAGAATGCTCATAGTCGTACTGACTCTGTGACTCGTGATTTTTTCCCGATGACCTTGGGTGTGACTCGTGCAGACCTGGCCAAATGGGCCGGCACGGCCCGGCTGCCCCCATTAAACGTGCCTGACACGGTTCGGCCCATGGCTGCCCGTTTATAAACGGACCGAAGTCCAGGACGTCACGTGTGGTTGACTCATCCTATGATCTAATTTGTATCCCACTTTATGTGGACTATGAACAATAAAGCTTTGCTTCATCCTAAAAAAAAGTTAAACCAGAAGGGAGCGTGAAAATCTCCTCTGGACGGATGTATAAAGATGAACGCCGATCTTTGGTGTGGGAAGACATGGAGACAGGGGCTCCTATGTCGTGGTCTATGTGACCAATCTGGAGTATATGGGGGCGTGTCTTCACCCGTGATACATGACATGATACAACCGAAGATCCTAGAAGCTATTGTTGTAAGAGAAGTCCTTTATCTGGTGCATGATCTACGCTTGAATCACATACATATTGCTAAAAATTGGTTAACAATGGTTAACAATCTAAAGAGCTTCTAGGATCTTCGTGACCCTTATAAACTGGATCAGCCAAAGTTAAGGGGTGACTCTTGGCTTTGGCAGCTTTTTGAGCAATATATTCAGGTGGGGATCCTCTCCCCCCGGTGACCGTTCAAAAAAAAACAATCTAAAGAGCTCCTACTTGGGTAGATGCAGTCCAACTATCCAAGACATAGAAGAGATGATGACCAAATTTGATGAAGTTCATATTATGCATGGGAAGAGAGGACATATGTCGGAGGCTCGTGATTTAGCAAAAAAATTATGTTACCTTAGATTTGGGGCGCCATTTGTGGCTTTCAAATCCCCCAGATTTTATGTACTTGCCACTATCAGTTTTCATTGAATAAAGCTTGGTAACACCTCTAAAAAAGTTAAATGTGCCGCCCGTGGCTCATATATCCCTGATGGCTTGCACCCTTTTGGGTCAATATAGAATGTTTGGAGACTTTTGGGTTGTTTTTTGGCCTATATATAAAAAACAATTCTGAAACCCAGCCTGGCCAAGGCATGTCCCAAAACATGTCGTGTGTCGGGCATGGCATGTTTAGCCGCATCTCGGGGATAGGCCCATGATGGGTCGAGCATGTGTGCTAACGGGCTGGCACCCTAGGTACGGCCCAGGTGGTTAGGTTCCTCGTTCTTGTATAGTGTGGACCGTGTGATCGAAGTTAATCTAAAACACATGTTTTACATCTGAGTCCTTGATTGTTTCACTTTTTCTCGTATATGTGATGAACCGACGACACAATTTAGGCTAGTTGATTCTTGTAGTTCATTTCAAACTAAGCCATTTTTATGTACTCACAATTGATTTCTTTTACGACATTTTCAATGTATGGACCACATTATTTCTTGTAGATTGCAGGGCAGGATCCCTACCTTGCAATATAAGAAGAAAATGCCTTGCTTCTAGGGAAAATACGATATTAAATACAACAAATATAGTTATCTTGTGGAAGTTGAACACTATAAACCATTTGCACGGTAGTGGGTATTTCTCTTCATGATTATGACAAGTTCCATAAGGACGCTTATCATTATTATTTATAGCATAAGAACCATCATAATCATCTTAAGTGGCAACTTTAAACTCATCATAATCAATTTAAACATTCTCCAAAATAGTGGAATCAACACTACTTAAAGTCATGACCTCTTTGAGTCCACTTTCATCGTTGTAATCATCATATCTAGAGGCATATTCTCATCATAGTACATTTCGTCTCAAAAGTAGAGGGGCTAAAAGGATCATATTCATCAAACTCCGACAACCCCAAGTTAAAATTTTGCATACCATTAGCATGTTTGATATTCATAAAGTACATACTAATAACATTGCAATCATGATTAATTCTCAAAGAACTCACATCAATCATCTTTTAAAGTTCTTCCTTGAATACATCAAGTCCATGTTCAGATTTCATATTTTCAAGATAAACTTTGCAATGATAACCAAGTGCACTCATCTTCATTTATTTGTTGTTTTATTTCAAAAGATAAACTAGTAAATAAGAAACTAAAATATTCAATTGTAAGATCTAAAGAATATACCTTTAAACACTCACCTCCTCGATAACGACACTAGAAATAGCTTTATGTCTTCTACACGCTCTATCCTTAAAGACTTTAGTAGGCCTGCAAGCACAGAGAAATGTAGGACATCAAAAAAATTCCTTCCAATGGATTATCTAAGGTTTATCAATCCGCGAGAGGTGTAGGTTGAAAGTAGTCCCTTTCAAACAACACTACAACAAAATACAAGTTGTTTCTTGTGTCTCCAGCACACCTAATACAATTGTTAATCATATAGGTGCGCTAGTTCGGTGAAGAGATTGATAATTTGGGTGGTATTGATAGTTTGGATTAATTTTTTGTATTTTCGCAATAAATAAGCGCAACGAGGTAAAAAATAGTAAAAGTGAGTAAAACGATGTCTCATTGCTTGGAAACAAGGCGTGGGGTTCATACTTTCACTAGTATCAACTCTCAACATCATTAACATAGTTAAAACACATAATATGCCCTCAAAAGTGCTGTAAAGAATCACTCCAAAATTTCTCTTTTTATCCGATCAAAGTAGGATGAGGTCGCGTAGGTGCGCTAACTGCAAACCACCTCAAAGTCGTCCAATCTTAATATGTTGAACCACCCCAATGTCACCACAAGGATCCCCCCTCCCCCGAGAAATTACACTACGACAACACCATACGATCTTTATCATTCTAATTTATTATGCATAGAGTTATCCCAATGTTACTACATGTCTCCGCAATATGCATCATGCAATCTCAATGATTCCCAAAATATTCAATCCAACATACAGAAACTTCATAGACGAGCCAGATTCAATTCACTACAAAGAGAAGAGAGGGGGTTACATCACAAGATTCAACTCCATTAACAAAGCTAATCATGATCGAAATCATCATCGGAAATGAACATGAGAGAGAGAGATCACATAGCTACTAGTACATACCTTAGCCACGTGTAACACCCATGTATTATGAGCTACAGTAACCCTCTATGATTAAGCTAACCATTTTGCTAAACAGTGCTTGATAATCTTTGTCATATCTCATTTCAAATTCTACTTTGAATCCAAATTCAAATTATAAGTGAAATATAGAAATTCACAGAAAACTAAAATGTTCATCATGTGGCAAATAATACATAACTAATTATGGTGGTGAACCAACATTTTTATAAAGGGTTTAAATGCCCTAAACTAATTACAACAGTGACAAACAATTATTTAAATACTTTTTAATTTATAAAAATTCTAAACTAATTTATTTAAATGCTAACCTAATTGTGGTAGTGGCCTAATTTATTATACTAATTTAGGTGCGAGTATTATATTTTATAAAACTATTATGGTTTTAAAAAGAAATGAAAATATAAAAAACAAAAAGGAAAATGAAGAAAAAGCAAAAGGCAAAGAGAAAGAAAAGCCCCTACCCCCTAGGCCTCGGCCCACCCGAGCCGGCCACCTATCTCCCCCGGTCGCCTCCCTCCCCTGTTCCTCCGACCCGACGCGCACCTGAGCCGGGGTCGTCCCAGACCACCTCGACATCGACGACGAAGGGATAAGGGCGCCCGAGCCTCCTCGGTTCCTTCCCTTGCTCTCACCCACTCCCACTTCCCCCCTCTCTCCCATGCCTCCTCTCTCTCTCTCTCTCTCCCCCTCCTCTAGATCTGCCCCTCACCTGACGCGCTCGTCGCTGTCGCCGCACCACCACCGCGGCCACCGTGCCCTCCTCGCCGCCTCGAAGTGTCCACGAGGACCATTGTCGTCCTCTGCATCCACTGCAGTGATGAACACAAGCCGGGGACCGCCTACGACGCCGCCTCGCCCCATCTTCTCTCTCGACCCCCGATGCACTCCAGCGACGGTTCCGGCGCCAGGGAGCCTCCCCTGAGCTGCCTTTTCCACGCCTACAGGCTCCTGGTGAGCCGCTCGTCCCTCTCCCCTTCTCCCCTACCCTTGTCGTGCACCATAGCCGCTCCGCCACGTTGCCGAGCTCCACCGCCCGCCATGGCCGCCGCCTGCATGCCATGCGAGCCTCCAAGCGCCTACGCCTGCCACGGACGCGCTCCAGAGCACCTGCAGCGCCGTCCCGAGCCACCTTGGACCCCCTAGACCACCCCACTGTTTTTTCGAACGAGACCAGAATGCCACCACCGCTCCCTGTCGCCACTCCGGTTGACTCCGGCCGTCCCAGGCGGTGGGACTGCCGCTGTTGGACGCAACTCACCTCCCTCGTTTGAAAAAGCCCGCCCACGCTAGTTTTGGCCCTTTGTGGCCGTTTTCTGACGACGGCTGTCGGTGTCAAAACCGGCGGATCTCGGGTAGGGGGTCCCGAACTGTGCGTCTAGGCGGATGGTAACAGGAGACAAGGGACACAATGTTTTTACCCAGGTTCGGGCCCTCTCGATGGAGGTAAAACCCTACTCCTGCTTGATTAATATTGATGATATGGTAGTACAAGAGTAGATCTATCACGAGATCAGAGAGGCTAAACCCTAGAAGCTAGCCTATGGTATGATTGTTGTTCGTCCTACGGACTAAAACCCTCCGGTTTATATAGACACCGGAAAGGGCTAGGGTTACACAAAGTCGGTTACAATAGGAGGAGATCTACATATCCGTATCGCCAAGCTTGCCTTCCACGCCAAGGAAAGTCCCATCCGGACATGGGACGAAGTCTTCAATCTTGTATCTTCATAGTCCAGAGTCCGCCAAAGGTTATAGTCCGCCATCCGGACACCCCCTAATCCAGGACTCCTCGGTAGCCCCGAACCAGGCTTCAATGACGATGAGTCCGTGCACAGATTGTCTTCGGCATTTCAAGGCGGGTTCTTCTCCAAATTCTGTGTACCTGTTGAATAGTGTCCGGCTTCTCATGAATATTGCGCTCCTTGGCTTCCACGCCCAATAATGGCCATCTTCCACGTGTCAAACGAATGCGAAAAAGCCAGGGTGTTTTTACATTTACCCCCCTAGCTGCGCAAATGAGCTGCCTATAAAAGAGACGAGGATTTAGATCCGAATCACACCATCTTCCCTTCGCGAGCATTCATCGGAGCGCATCCGATAGAGATCCACTCCATCATGGTCAGTCGACGCAGCTCCTCCTCTCGCCCTCCCAGCCCTCATCCTGGAGGTTGGGAGAGATGTTAAAATCCCTTACAGGGAGCTAGTGACGCCCAAACAAAGGGATTCCTTCCCCGGCCTTCATGGTCCCGGTTCGAGCCGGACTTGCCACCTATAATGGCGGAGAGCAAGCAGAGAGCGCCCCAGTCCCTCCAAAGGAGAGCGGGTATGCCTTGTCCCTTATCTCGATAAGAGGGCTCGAATTTCCAATTCATCCGTTTCTCCGGGGGCTCCTGGAGTTCTACGGCCTCCAGTTGCACAACCTTACGCCTGCCTCCATATTGCATATTGCGGGCTTCGTAGCCCTTTGCAGCTGTTTTTGGGCATCGAGGCTCATTTCGTGCTGTGGAAGAAGCTGTTTTGCCTTGTGCCCCGTTCTCAGGAGGGGTCGATATATCAAGTGGGCGGAGCCGAACTATGGCGCATCGTCCGGACCGGGTATCTATCCGGAACCCCAAGGAAGGCGTCCGAAGACTGGCCTTCAGAATGGTTTTATATAGAAGATGTCCCCCTGCCAGACCCTGTTCGGATCGGCCTCCCCGAGTTCAATAATGCTCCTTTGAAGAAGCGCCTAAGCTGGCGTCCACGGAGCCCTCGGAGGAAAAATGACAAGGACGTCCTTTACCTGATGAGCCGGATAAGGTTGTTAGCTCATTCCGAACTGACCATGATTGGAGTCATGGCCACATGCATTATGCGGGGGTGCAACCGCTTCAAGATAGAGGCCACCCCATGTGGGATTTCAACGGGAGGATGATGCCACCCGCTGCGGCCGTAAGGGGCCGGGATCGGTTGCCGCTCTGACGAAGATCTTGTCCGCATTGTACAAGGGAGAAGAGGAGGACTTCCTCCGCGTCAATCCACAGGGCGGATTTTCTATGCACAATCCTCCAAGCTGGGTAAGCGGACACTTCTTTTTGCCCATCCTTTCCATATTTCCATAGTTAAGTACCTTCTCTTGTGATTTCGACGCAGGAATTGCGCCGGGCCGTAAAGGATATGAACAGCCCTCCTCCACAACCCGAGGATCTGGAACGGTCCCTTGATCCGGCCTCCCAAGAGGATCCGGACATATCCGTGGAGCTGATCGATGGGGTATTTCACCAACTGAGCATCAACAATGCCTTGGTGGCTATTACAGCCGATTATCCTGCACGGCTCCCCGCCTCAGAAGTAATCGAGACCGAAGTCCCAATACTTCGAAGATGATCCATCCGTGCTTATTTTTGATCAACATATACCAATGATGTTTCGCAGGGGAGGATCCCGAGCGGAATGCCGAACCTGCGGCGACTAGCCAACAGGGGACCACGAGGCCGGGTAGGCTAAAGAGACACGCAGTCCGGGTCGAGGCACCGGCGCAATGAAGGCGTCTTGCCTTATTCCAAGATATTATTCTTACGATGCATACTAACGCCCGTGTTCTCCTTTTTTTGGAAAAAGAGGGCTCGCCGGACTATATCCGGAGAGATTGCCAATCGAGCCTCCACCAGCCAGGCTCCAAGGCCAGGTCCAGAAGCAGAGGCGAACACGAGGTGTGCGTCGGACGCTCCTCCAACAGAGGATGCGGATAGACTGTCGGCCACCAATTCCGAGGTGGAGAGTGCCATGATGTTGGTGAACGTTGCAGAAAATTAAAAAATTTCCTACGGTTTCACCAAGATCCATCTATGAGTTCATCTAAGCAACGAGTCATGGGAGAGAGATTGCATCTACATACCACTTGTAGATCGCGTGCGGAAGCGTTCACTAGAACGTGGATGATGGAGTCGCATCGCCGTGATCGAAATCACCGATGACCGAGTGCCGAACGGACGGCACCTCCGCGTTCAACACACGTCGGAGCGGATGACGTCTCCTCCTTCTTGATCCAGCAAGGGGAAGGAGAGGTTGAGGAAGATGGCTCCAAAGCAGCTGACGACGGCGTGGTGTTGGTGGAGAAGCAAAGATTCTACAGGCTTCGCCAAGCACGTGACGGAGGAGGAGAGGTGTAGCAGGGAGAGGAGGCGCCAGAACTTGGTGCGGCTGCCCCTCCCCCTCCTTTATAAAGGCTCCTGGGCGCCGCCCTTGGAGATCCCATCTCCCAAGGGGCGGTGGCCAAGGGGTGGAGTGCCCCAAGGCAAGTGGGCGCCCACCCTAGGGTTTCGACCCTAGGCGCAGGTGGGCCAAGGCGCACCAGCCCACTATGGGCTGGTTCCTCCCCACTTCAGCCCATGGGGCCCTCCGGGATGGGTGGCCCCACCCGGTGGACCCCGGGACCCTTCCGGTGGTCCCAGACAATACCGGTAACCCCAAACTTTCCGATGGCCAAAACAATACTTCCTATATATAATTCTTTACCTCCGGACCATTCCGGAACTCCTCGTGACGTCCGGGATCTCATCCGGACCAACAACATTCGATTTACTGCATACTCATATTCATACAACCCTAGCGGCCACCGAACCTTAAGTGTAGACCCTACGGGTTCGGGAGACACGTAGACATGACCGAGACGGCTCTCGGGCAATAACCAACAGCGGGATCTGCCCATGTTGGCTCCCACATGCTCCTCGATGATCTCATCGGATGAACCACGATGTCGAGGATTCAAACAATCCCGTATACAATTCCCTTTGTCAATCGGTATGTTACTTGCCCGAGATTCGATCGTCGGTATCCCAATACCTCGCTCAATCTCGCTACCGCAAGTCACTTTACTGCACCATAATGCATGATCCGTGACTGCACACTTGGTCACTTTGAGCTCATTATGATGATGCACTACCCAGTGGGCCCAAGTGATACCTCTTCGTAACACGGAGTGACAAATCCGGCCTCGATCCGTGTCAACCCAATGACACTTTCGGAGATACCGTAGTGCACCTTTAGAGTCACCCGATTCACGTTGTGGACGTTTGGTACACCCAAAGCACTCCTACGGTATCCGTGGAGTTACACGATCTCATGGTCTAAGGAAGAGATACTTGACATTGGAAAAGCTCTAGCAAAACGAACTACACGATCTTGTGCTATGCTTAGGATTGGGTCTTGTCCATCACATCATTCTCCTAATGATGTGATCCCGTTATCAACGACATCCAATGTCCATAGTCGTGAAACCATGACTATCTATTGATCAACGAGCTAGTCAACTAGAGGCTCACTAGGGACATATTGTGGTCTATGTATTCACACGTGTATTACGATTTCCGGATAATACAATTATAGCATGAATAAAAGACAATTATCATGAACAAGGAAATATAATAATAATCCTTTTATTATTGCCTCTAGGGCATATTTCCAACAGTCTCCCACTTGCACTAGAGTCAATAATCTAGTTACATTGTGATGAATCGAACACCCATAGAGTTCGTGTTGATCATGTTTTGCTTTCATGGAAGAGGTTTAGTCAACGGATCTGCGGCATTCAGATCCGTATGCACTTTGCAAATTTCTATGTCTCCATCTTGAACATTTTCACGGATGGAGTTGAAGCGACGCTTGATGTGCTCGGTCTTCTTGTGAAACACAGGCTCCTTGGCAAGTGCAATAGCTCCAGTGTTGTCACAAAAGAGTTTGATCGGCCCCGACGCATTGGGTATGACTCCTAGGTCGGCGATGAACTCCTTCACCCAAATTGCTTCATGCGCTGCCTCCGAGGCTGCCATGTACTCCGCTTCACATGTAGATCCCGCCACGACGCTCGCTTGCGGTACCGCACCAGCCATCGCTCCACCATTCAACATATACACGTATCCGGTTTGTGACTTAGAGTCATTCAGATCTGTGTCGAAGCTAAGCGTCGACGTAACCCTTCTGACGAGATCTTCGTCACCTCCATAAACGAGAAACATGTCCTTTTCCTTTTCAGGTACTTCAGGATATTCTTGACCGCTGTCCAGTGTTCCTTGCCGGGATTACTTTGGTACCTTCCTACCAAACTTACGGCAAGGTTTACATCAGGTCCGGTACACAACATGGCATACATAATAGAACCTATGGCCGAGGCATAGGGGATGACGCTCATCTCTTCTTTATCTTTTGCCGTGGTCGGGCATTGAGCCGAGCTCAATCTCACACCTTGCAAAGACAGGCAAGAACCCTTTCTTGGACTGATCCATTTTGAACTTCTTCAAAATCTTATCAAGTTATGTGCTTTGTGAAAGACCTATGAGGCGTCTCGATCTATCTCTATAGATCTTGATGCCTAATATATAAGCAGCTTCTCCAAGGTCCTTCATTGAAAAACTTTTATTCAAGTAGGCCTTAATGCTGTCCAAGAGTTGTATATCATTTCCCATCAAAAGTATGTCATCTACATATAATATGAGAAATGCTACAGAGCTCCCACTTACTTTCTTGTAGACGCAGGCTTCTCCATAAGTCTGCATAAACCCAAACGCTTTGATCATCTCATCAAAGCGAATGTTCCAACTCCGAGATGCTTGCACCAGCCCATAAATGGATCATTGGAGCTTGCATACTTTTTTTAGCATTCTTAGGATCGACAAAACCTTCCGTTGCATCATATACAGCTCTTCCTTAAGATAACCGTTAAGGAACGCTGTTTTGACGTCCATCCGCCATATCCCATAATCATAGTATGCGGCAATTGCTAACATGATTCGGACGGACTTAAGCTTTCTACGGAGAGAAAGTCTCATCGTAGTCAATCCCTTGAACTTGCCGATAACCCTTAGCGACAAGTCGAGCTTTATAGATGGTGACATTACCATCCGCGTCCGTCTTCTTCTTAAAGATCCATTTGTTTTCTATCGCTTGCCGATTATCGGGCAAGTCTGTCAAAGTCCATACTTTGTTTTCATACATGGATCCTGTCTCGGATTGCATGGCTTCAAGCCATTTGTTGGAATCTGGGCCCGCCATCGCTTCTTCATAGTTCGAAGGTTCACCGTTGTCTAACAATATGATTTCCGTGACAGGGTTGCCATACCACTGGTGTGGAACGTGTCCTTGTGGACTCTGAAGTTCGGTAGCAACTTGATCCAAGTACCTTGATCATCATCATTAATTTCCTCTCCAAGAGGTGTAGGCACCACAGAACATTTTCCTGAATCGCACTACTTTCCGGTTCAAGAGGTAGTACTTCATCGAGTTGTACTTTCCTCCCACTTACTCCTTTCGAGAGAAACTCTTTTTCCAGAAAGGATCCGTTCTTGGCAACAAAGATCTTGCCTTCGGATCTAAGGTAGAAGGTATACCCTATGGTTTCCTTAGGGTATCCTATGAAGACGCATTTTTCCGATTTGGGTTCGAGCTTTTCAGGTTGAAGTTTCTTGACATAAGCATCGCATCCCTAACTTTTAGAAACGATACTTAGGTTTCTTCCCAAACCATAATTCATACGGTGTCGCCTCAACGGATTTAGACGGTGCCCTATTTAAAGTGAATGTAATTTGTCTCTAGAGCGTATCCCCAAAATGATAGCGGTAAATCAGAAGAGACATCATAGATCGCACCATATCCAATAGAGTGCGATTACGACGTTCGGACACACCGTTATGCTGAGGTGTTCCATGCGGCGTGAGTTGTGAAACGATTCCACATTTCCTCAAGTGTGTACCAAATTCGTGACTTAAATATTCTCCTCCACGATCTGATCGTAAGAACTTTATTTTTTGGTCACATTGATTCTCTACCTCATTCTGAAATTCCTTGAACTTTTCAAAGGTCTCAGACTTGTGTTTCATCAAGTAGACATACCCATATCTACTCAAGTCATCGGTGAGAGTGAGAACATAACGATATCCTCCATGAGACTCAACGCTCATTGGACCGCACACATCGGTATGTATGATTTCCAATAAGTTGGTTGCTCGCTCCATTGTTCCGAGAACGGAGTCTTGGTCATTTTGCCCATAAGGCATGGTTCGCATGTGTCAAATGATTCATAATCGAGAGACTCTAAAAGTCCATCGAATGGAGCTTCTTCATGCGCTTGACACCAATGTGACCAAAGGCGGCGATTACCACAAGTATGTGGGACTATCGTTATCAACTTTACATCTTTTGGTATTCACATTATGAATATGTGTAATATTACGCTCGAGATTCATTAAGAATAAACCATTGACCATCGGAGCATGACCATAAAACATATCTCTCATATAAATAGAACAACCATTATTCTCGGATTTAAATGAGTAGCAATCTCGCATTAAACGAGATCCTGATACAATGTTCAGGCTCAAACTTGGCACCAAATAACAATTATTGAGGTTTAAAACTAATCCCGTAGGTAAATGTAGAGGTAGCGTCGACGGGCGATCACATCGACCTTGGAACCATTCCCGACGCGCATCGTCACCTCGCCCTTCGCCAGCCTCCATTTATTCCGCAGCTCTGCTGTGAGTTACAAATATGAGCAACGGCACGGTATCAAATACCGGGAGTTACTATGAGTACCGGTAAGGTACACATCAATTACATGTATATCAAATATACCTTTAGTGTTGCCGCCTTCTTGTTCGCTAAGTATTTGGGGCAGTTCCGCTTCAAAGGGCCCTTCCCTTTGCAATAAAAGCACTCTTGCTCAGGCTTGTGTCCATTCTTTTACTTCTTCCCGGCAACTTGCTTACCGTGGACGGCTACTTCCTTGCCGTCCTTCTTGAAGTTCTTATTACCCTTGCCCTTCTTGAACTTAGTGGTTTTATTGAACATCAACACTTGATGTTCTTTCTTGATTTCAACCTCTCACGACTTCAAAGATTGAGAATACTTCGGGAATGGTCTTCACCATCCCCTGCATATTGTAGTTCATCACAAAGCTCTTGTAGCTTGGTAGGAGCGATCAAGGATTCTGTCAATGACCGCCTCGTCCGGAGGTTAATGTCCACTGGGACAGGCGGTTGTGCAACCTGGACATTTTGAGTATGTGCTCACCGACAGAGCTGTTTTCCTCCATCTTACAACTATAGAACTTGTCGGAGACTTCATATCTCTCGACCGGGCATGAGCTTGGAAAACCATTTTCAGCTCCTCGAACATCTCATATGCTCCGTGTTGCTCAAAACGCTTTTGGAGCCCCTGTTCTAAGTTGTAAAGCATGCCGCATCGAACGAGGGAGTAATCATCAAGACGAGGCGCCAAGCATTCATAATGTCTTGGTTCTTCGGGACGGGTGCATCACCTAGCGGTCCTTCTAGGACATATTGTTTCCTCGGCAGCTATGAGGATGATCCTTAGGTTAGGACCCGGTCCGTATAGTTCTTGCCATCATCTTTCAGCTTGGTTTTCTCTAGGAACGTTGAAGTTCATGTTGACATGAGCGTTGGCCATTTGATCTACAAGACATATTTGCAAAGGTTTTAGACTAAGTTCATGATAATTAAGTTCATCTAATCAAATTATTTTAATGAACTCCCACCAGATTAGACATCCCTCTAGTCATCTAAGTGTTACACGATCCGAGTCGACTAGGCCGTGTCCGATCATCACGTGAGACGGACTAGTCATCGTCGGTGAACATCTTCATGTTGATCGTATCTTCCATACGACTCGTGTTCGACCTTTCGGTCTCCGTGTTCCGAGGCCATGTCTGTACATGCTAGGCTCGTCAAGTTAACCCTAAGTGTTTTGCATGTGTAAAACTGTCTTACACCCGTTGTATGTGAACGTAAGGATCTATCACACCCGATCATCATGTGGTGCTTCGAAACGACGAACTTTAGCAACGGTGCACGCTTAGGGAGAACACTTCTTGATATTGTTGTAAGGATCATCTTATTTACTACCGTCATTCTAAGTAAACAAGATGCATAAACATAGTAAACATCACATGCAATTATATAGTAGTGACATGATATGGCCAATATCATATAGCTCCATTGATCTCCATCTTCGGGGCTCCATGATCATCTTGTCACCGGCATGAAACCATGATCTCCATCATCATGATCTCCATCATCATGATCTCCATCATCGTGTCTTCATGAAGTTGTCACGCCAACGACTACTTCTACTTCTATGGCTAACGCGTTTAGCAATAAAGTAAAGTAATTTACATGGCGTTCTTCAATGACACGCAGGTCATACAAAAATAAAGACAACTCCTATGGCTCCTGCCGGTTGTCATACTCATCAACATGCAAGTCATGATTCCTATTACAAGAACATGATCTCATACATCACAATATGTCATTCATCATTCATCACAACTTCTCGCCATATCACATCACATGACAATTGTCTGCAAAAACAAGTTAGACGTCCTCTAATTGTTGTTGCATCTTTTACGTGGCTGCAATTGGGTTCTAGCAAGAACGTTTTCTTACCTACGAATAACCACAACGTGATTTTGTCAACTTCTATTTACCCTTCATAAGGACCCTTTTCATCGAATCCGCTCCAACTAGAGTGGGAGAGACAGACACCCGCCACCACCTTATGCAACTAGTGCATGTCATTACGTGGAACCGGTCTCACGTAAGCGTACGTGTAAGGTTGGTCCGGGCCGCTTCATCCCACAATACCGCTGAAGGAAGATAAGACTAGTAGCGGCAAGCAAGTTGACAAGATCTACGCCCACAACAAAATTGTGTACTACTCGTGCAATAGAGAACTACGCATAAACCTGGCTCATGATGCCCTTTGTTGGTGACGCGTTGCGAAAATTAAAAATTTTCCTACGGTTTCACCAAGATCCATCTATGAGTTCATCTAAGCAACGAGTCATGGGAGAGAGATTGCATCTACATACCACTTGTAGATCGCGTGCGGAAGCGTTCACTAGAACGTGGATGATGGAGTCGTACTCGCCGTGATCCAAATCACCGATGATCGAGTGACAAACGGACGGCACCTCCGCGTTCAACACACGTACGAAGCGGATGACGTCTCCTCCTTCTTGATCCAGCAAGGGGGAAGGAGAGGTTGAGGAAGATGGCTCCAGCAGCAGCACGACGGCGTGGTGTTGGTGGAGAAGCAAGATTCGGCAGGGCTTCGCCAAGCATGTGACGGAGGAGAAGAGGTGTAGCAGGGGAGAGGCGCGCCAGAACTTCAGTGCGGCTGCCCCTCCCTCCCTTTATATAGGCCTCAGGGGGCGCCGCCCTGGAGATCCCATCTCCCAAGGGGCGGCCAAGGGTGGAGTGCCCCAGGCAGTGGGCGCCCCACCCTAGGGTTTCAACCCTAGGCGCAGTGGGCCAAGGGGGCGCACCAGCCCACTATGGGCTGGTTCCCTCCCCACTTCAGCCCATGGGGCCCTCGGGATGGGTGGCCCCACCGGTGGACCCCGGACCCTTCCGATGGTCCCGATACAATACCGGGTGACCCCGAAACTTTCCCGATGGCCGAAACAATACTTCCTATATATAATTCTTTACCTCCGGACCATTACGGAACTCCTCGTGACGTCCGGGATCTCATCCGGGACTCCAAACAACATTCAATTTACTGCATACTCATATTCATACAACCCTAGCGTCACCGAACCTTAAGTGTGTAGACCCTACGGGTTCGGGAGACACGTAGACATGACCGAGACGGCTCTCGGCAATAACCAACAGCAGGATCTGGATACCCATGTTGGCTCCCACATGCTCCTCGATGATCTCATCGGATGAACCACAATGTCGAGGATTCAAACAATCCCGTATACAATTCCCTTTGTCAATCGGTATGTTACTTGCCCGAGATTCAATCGTCGGTATCCCAATACCTCGTTCAATCTCGTTACCGCAAGTCACTTTACTCGCACCATAATGCATGATCCCGTGACGGACACTTGGTCACTTTGAGCTCATTATGATGATGCACTACCGAAAGTGGGCCTGGATACCTCTCCGTAACACGGAGTGACAAATCCAGTCTTGATCCGTGTCAACCCAATGACACTTTCGGAGATACCTTTAGTGCACCTTTATAGTCACCCAGCTACGTTGTGACGCTTTGGTACACCCAAAGCACTCCTACGGTATCCGGGAGTTACACGATCTCATGGTCTAAGGAAGAGATACTTGACATTGGAAAAGCTCTAGCAAAACGAACTACACGATCTTGTGCTATGCTTAGGATTGGGTCTTGTCCATCACATCATTCTCCTAATGTTGTGATCCCGTTATCAACGACATCCAATGTCCATAGTCGTGAAACCATGACTATCTATTGATCAACGAGCTAGTCAACTAGAGGCTCACTAGGGACATATTGTGGTCTATGTATTCACACGTGTATTACGATTTCCGGATAATACAATTATAGCATGAATAAAAGAAAATTATCATGAACAAGGAAATATAATAATAATCCTTTTATTATTGCCTCTAGGGCATGTTTCGCAGGGGAGGATCCCGAGGCGGAATGCCGAACCTGCGGCGACTAGCCAACAGGGGACCACGAGGGCGGGTAGGCTAAAGAGACACGCAGTCCGGGTCGAGGCACCGCCGCAACAGTAAGGCGTGCTGCCTTATTCCAAGATATTATTCTTACGATGCATACTAACGCCCGTGTTCTCCTTTTTTAGGAAAAAGAGGGCTCGCCGGACTATATCCGGAGAGATTGCCAATCGAGCCTCCACCAGCCAGGCTCCAAGGCCAGGTCCAGAAGCAGAGGCGAACACGAGGTGTCGGCTTGACGCTCCTCCAACAGAGGATGCAGACAGATCGTCCGCCACCAATTCCGAGGTGGAGAGTGCCATGAATCATAGGCGTCGCCGACAGTTCTTCGTGGCGCTTGTTTCTCCCAAGAGGCATTGGATGCCTTCAATTCGGAGATCGTGCCTGCGTGCCGCTCAAAATGGTCTAGCCAGAGCCACGGAGAAGTATGTGAAAGACATACGGGTGAGGAAATTTGATGGTTATATATGTCAGTAGCCCCCGAGACTTGAAACAGTTAGAATAACTGATTTAAGGATCATTTGTTATGTAGGATCTTACAAAAAAGAATACCCAACTGTCCCAGGAGCTGGAAGAGTGCAAAGCCCAACTTGAGGCTGCACTAGCATGCGAGGGAGGCCAAGGAGACCCCCTCTGGTAATATACGCTTCGAAAGACAAGTATGTTGTGAAGTGCGGCGTGTGTGCAAATCTGACAATATCATTGTAGATGGCGCCGGAGTAGATCCGAACAAGCAACAACTCCTGCGCCGGTTAAAGGCCGGCGAGAGCGTGCTTACGAGGGTGAGGCAGGAGAAGAATAATCTCCAAGATGCCAACACCCAGCTGGGCGCGGAACTAAAGGATGTTCGTGCCCAGCTGTCGGACCGGGAAGGAGAATCGACGGGCTCGACGCTGCATTTTTAGTAGTGATTGAACGAACTCAAAAAGAGTTCGGCGAGAAAGTCGACTAACGAGTTATGTCTATAGGTATGCTCATAGGTCGCCCCGCAGAGGAAATGCCCGGTTCTACGGGTGACCTTCTTCCCGAAGTCTTACAACCGCATTTAACGAAGTTCGGCAGGTGATGAAAGGCGTCGCCTGTGCCTTGTGGCCATCTGTCTCCATGCCGAAGGCCTTGGAGAGCTTGCGAGAGGCTTAAGGGAGCGGCGGCGCTCCGATTATGGAAGATATCGGCCTGCCGTCAAAGGTGCCAGGAGGCACAGGCCATGGTGAAGACGCGGTACATGAAGGCTGACCCAAACCACATGGCCGAGGTCGGACCTGTGGGGGCCGATGGGAAGGAGATCCCTGTGAGCTTAGTGTACGGCCAAGTAGAGTTGGCCGCCAAATATTCCCAACAGGACTGTAAACTAGACAGCCTGTTGGATGGTATTGAAGAGGAATATGCTCAGTCAAATTGACTATGTAATTTAAGATGACATGTAAAGTGCCTTCTAGCCGGATTGTAGATCGTTTGTCATGGCGGACCTTTTCGCTTCAACCTCAGGACCCGATAGTCCGGAGTGTGTCCGAATACCCTCTCGGTTATGTAAGAACCGGGGTATGCATGGAGACCAGGCGTAGGGGTCATTAGTGCTTGAATAGACAAGTGCCCAACTAGTTATGTTATATTACATGGTTAGTAAGAAACATCTTCCAGGGAGAATAGTTCCGTTAGGGGTTCCTTTCCCTGGGAGGCATGCCCTAAAGTGCATGTCCGGACTGCGAACAAAGCAGAAAAGCATCTGGGGCAGATAAATAAACAAAGAAATCATCTTTAGTTCACCGACCAAATATTCCCTTATGAATGCTAGCTTTCGGCTTCACCCAGTCTAAGGTACACATCCGCCGACCCAAGAATAATCGCAGAGGTGCTCCCTTTACCGCCTAGCCGAACAATCGAGAACGTAGGGGTAAGCACAGGAGCCAGGCAACCCTGCTTGGCCAATACTTAAGTCATATCGATGCATACAATGGTGAATAAAAGGTACATGCGGAAGTGTGACACATGTGTTGGGCGTGAAGCCCGCATAAGTAAGCTACATTAAGGAAGCCCCAGTATAACGAGCGCAGATAAGCGTCGATTGTGTCTTGAACAAGGCGCGAACGAGCCCTTAAAGGCTGTAATATAAAGGGAGGGAGAAGGAGAGAAATATAAGACAGCTAATGTGTAAAAAATAGACAGAGGAAGGAGACGAACACAGAGTACGGCGCTAGGCGTAGAATCTTTGGAGACGGGTTGCGTGCCATGGGCTCGGCTCGAGTCGGTTATCTGATGCATCTCGCAGATGGTACGCTCCACCAGTCATGACTTGGTCAATAATAAAGGGACATTCCCATTTGGGCTTGAGTTTGTCCTTTTTCTTGTCCGGCAGGCGTAGAACTAACTCGCCAACATTGTAAGTTTTGGCCCGTACTTCTCTGCTTTGATATCTTCGAGCTCGCTGTTGATAGAATGCGGAACGGGCTTTTGCCACGCCACGCTCCTCCTCCAAGCGCCCAAACTGTCCCGCCGATCGAGTTTGGCTTCTCTTTCTTCGTACATGCACATGCGAGGTGAGTCATGAATTATGTCACAGGCGTAATCGCCTCTGCGCCAGTATACCATAAAGAATGGTGTGAATCCGTGGTGCGATTCGGCGTGGTCCGCAGCCCCAGTACGGAGTCGAGCTCCTCTACCCAAAGGCGTGTTAGATTCCTTGAGGGACCGCACTAATCTGGGCTTAATGCCGCTCATAATTAGACCATTTGCTCGCCGACTTGACCGTTAGTTTGTGGGTGATAGATGAAGCATTGTCGAGCTTGATGCCCATGTTTTTGCACCGTAGTTTGACCTCGTCGGTAGTAAAAGCATTGTCGTTGATGATGCTTTGTGGGGACGCCAGAACGTGTAATGTCGACCCGATATGAAGTCTATCATCGGTCCGGATTCGCCGTCTTAATGTGCTTGGCCTCTATCCATTTGGTGAATTTATCCACCATGACCAAGAGGTATTTTTGCTTGTGGGTTCCTCCTTTAAGGGGTCCAACCATGTCAAGCCCCTGCACCGCCAAGGGCCGTGATGGGTATAGTCCGGAGGGAGGTGGGTGGCATGTGGCTTTGGTTGGCAAAGAGGCGGCAGCCGACGATCGTTGGACTAAGTCCCGAGCATCTGCCTGCCGTCGGCCAATAAAATCTGTCTGGAAGGCCTTGCTTACAAGGGCACGGGCTGCGGCGTGGTGCCCGCCGAGTCCGCATGAATTTCAGCCAGAGATTTCGCCCTTCCTCTTCGGAGATGCACCTTTGAAGGACTCGGTGGTGCTTTTCTTATAAAGCTCTCCCTCATGGACTTTATAGGCTTTAGATCGCCGCACTATGCAGCGATGCCTCGTTTTGGTCCTCGGAAGTTCCTGCCTGATTAGGTAGGATAGGAATGGTTACATCCACGGGCAATGACCGCCATTATTACGTAATGAAGATGTTACTTTGTTGGCGAGCCTCCGGTTGTGTCGAATGTTCGTGTCGGGCAAAGGCGGTTGGGTCCAGCTGTTATTTCGGACTCCTTCCCATAATACGGATGGCTTGAATAGCCTCTCTAAGAAGATATTGGGGGGGACGGCATCGCGCTTTGCGCCAATGCGTGCCAAGACGTCCGCTGCCTGATTGTTTTCCCGAGCTATATGGTGAAATCCAAGCCCTTCGAACCGAGCTGACATTTTTAGGACGGCGTTGCGATAAGCTGCCATTTTTGGATCCTTGGCATCAAAGTCTCCATTTATTCGGGATATCGCGAGGTTCGAATCCCCGCACACCTCTAGGCGTTGAATGCCCATGGAGACTGCCATCCGGAGACCATGTAGAAGGGCCTCGATTCGCCGCGTTGTTGGAGTCCGTATACATTATCCGGAGTACGTATTGAATCAGTATCTCTGTTGGGGACGTCGACGCCAAATTTCGCATCGCCAACATTTTGGAGCCGTCGAAGTGCATGATCCAGTTGGAATATGTGCCGTACTCTTTAGGGAGTTCGGCTTGATCCATTCGGCGATTTAAGTCGGCCAAAACTTGCGACTTAATGGCTCGCCATGGCTTATAGGTTATGTCGAACGGGAGGAGCTCAATGGCCCATTTGGCAATCCGGCCCGTCGTGTCGCGGTTGTTTATGATGTCGTTAAGAGGTACTTCGGAGGCTACTGTTATCAAACACTCTTGAAAGTAGTGTCGCAGCTTCCGGGATGCCATAAACACCGCGTACGCTATCTTTTGATAATACGGATACCGTGACTTGCATGGAGTGAGGACAGTGGACACGTAGTAGACTGGTTTTTGGAGGGGGAATTTGTGTCCGTCCGTTTCTCGTTCGACGATGAGCACTACACTTACAACTTGATGAGTTGCCGTGATGTATAATAGCATTGGTTCGCCGATGTTAGGCGCGGCCAGGACCGGGTTTGTTGCCAATATGGCTTTTATTTCTTCGAGTCCGGCCGTGGCGGCATCCATCCACTCGAAGTGTTCGGTGCGCCGGAGGAGGCGATAAAGGGGTAATGCCTTTTCTCCCAAGCGGGAGATAAAGCGGCTTAGAGCCGCCATGCATCCAGTCAATTTTTGTATTTGTTTGAGGTCCTTTGGGATATACAATTGTGACAGAGCTCGGATCTTGGCTGGGTTTGCTTCAATTCCTCTAACGGATACAATGAAGCCCAAGAGCTTTCCTACCGGGTACGCCAAAACGCATTTTTCCGGGTTAAGCTTGATGTCATATGTTCGGAGGTTATCGAATGTGAGCCTCAAGTCATCTACTAGAGTTTCGACATGCTTGGTTTTGTGACCACATCATCTACGTATGCCTCCTTTGTTTTGCCGATCTGGTTTGCGGACATGTCCGAATCATGCTACCGATATGTTGCGCGGCGTTTTTGAGCCCGAAGGGCATTGTGTTGAAGCAGAATGGGCCGTATGGGGTGATGAATGCCGTTGCGGCTTGGTCAGGCTCCGCCATCTTAATTTGATGGTAGCCGGAGTATGCGTCGAGGAAGCACAATGAATCGTGTCCTGCGGTAGCGTTAATAATTTGATCGATGCGGGGGAGGGGGAAGGGATCCTTTGGGCAAGCCTTGTTGAGGTCCTTGAAATCGACGCATAGGCTCCAGGATTTGTTCTTCTTTGGTACCATCACCAGGTTTGCTAGCCAGTCCGGATGTTTTATATCTCTGATGAATCCGGCCTCCAATAGTTTGGCTAGCTCCTCTCCCATGGCTTGTCTCTTAGGCTCGGAGAAACGCCGAAGAGCTTGCTTGACTGGCTTGAATCCTTTTAGGATGTTTAGGCTATGCTCGGCCAGCCGGCGTGGGATTCCTGGCATGTCTGAAGGGTGCCAGGCAAAAATGTCCCAATTTTCGCGTAGGAATTCTCGTAGTGCTGCGTCTACATCGGGGTTTAATTGCGCCCCGATGGAGGCCGTTTTTGTAGGGTTCGTTGGATGGACTTGGAATTTGACTATTTCGTCCGCCGGTTTAAAGGAGGTGGACTTGGATCTTTTATCGAGTATCACGTCGTCCACATTCACCGTGGAGCGCAAAGATACCAATTCCTCGGCCGCTAGGGCTTCGGATAGTGCCTCAAGGGCCAGTGCGGCTGTCTTATTTTCGGCGCGGAGTGCTATGTCCGGGTCACTAGCAAGAGTGATGATTCTGTTGGGCCCGGGCATTTTGAGCTTCATGTACCCGTAATGGGGTATAGCCAAGCTTTTAAATCTAGGCCGATACGACCGATATATAGGCTGATATATCACTTTTAGTGCCCTACCGATATGAAATAACATATCATTTGGTAAATATCATTTTGCAACATATCATCCGATATGGACCGAAATATCGACCGATATGGCCAATATCGACCGATATGGCCAATATCTGGCCCGATATGTCCACCGATATAGAAGGATACTTGGATGATTACAGTTATTTATTAGAAAGCAGTGAAATAAGATTATGCATTTACCACTTAATTATATATTATCAAAGTCATGCACAATGTTTCATACAAATGCATATATATTGTATTATTTTTAATCATAGCGTAAGGATTTTGTGAATGATTCCTTAATATTTTCTTAATCAATAAGTTAATAAACTACGAATCTAAAAGTGTTATGTTAAAGCATTGACATCCTTCATTTTCTTTTACTAAAAATAAATGTTTTGAACAAGAATAATGAAAAAACTAGACATATTTTCTCCGATATATCTACATATCGTCCGATATATCACCCGATATCCGACATCCGATATGTCGAAGCCAAACCGATAAGAACCCGATATCCGATATTTTGAAGCTTGGGTATAGCTTGAAAAATTGTGAATGCCTCTCGCCCTAATAGAGCGTGGTATCCGCTGCTGAACGGGGCCACTTGGAACGTGACCTCCTCGGACCTGTAATTATCCTGCATGCCGAACACCACATCTAGTGTTATTTTTCCTGAACAGCACGCTTCCCGACTGGGGATTATTCCTCTAAAGGTTGTGCTGCTTCGCTCAATGCGGCTCCAGTCTATTTCCATTTTTCAAGGGTTTCTCGTAAATGAGGTTTAATCCGCTGCCACCGTCCATGAGTACCTTTGGTAAGGCGAAGCCGCCCACTATTGGACCGAGGACCAATGCGGCCGGTGCTCGGGTTGTTCGAATTTAGGTTCGTCATCGGCATTAAAGGTAATAGCCGTGTCACTCCATGGGTTTATCGTTGCTACTTGGTAGACTTCGCAAGGCTGCGGAGTGTTTGTTTTCGCATATTATTTGATGTGAAAGTCTCAAGATATTAATACCGTCTTTGGTATCCTCGGCTGGTGCTCTGTGGATTACGGGGTTAGAAGCTCTTCGCCACTTTTGGCCACCTGCCGGAGTATCCAACATGCTCTAAGGCTATGAGTTGGTGTGGCGCCCTCTGTACTATGAATTTTACAGGGTCCATTGAGCCATGCCTCCAGTACGGTCCCATGCCCTGTGGGGTTTTTTTTTTTGTTTTTTGGTGTTTAACCCGGGTGACTGTCGATAATGCACCCTTTTATTTCGGACTGGGTTTGTATTCAGGGCCGGATTGTCCCAAAATCTTACTTCGGTTTTCCAGGCGCTTTCCATCGCACAGTACTTTCGTACTACGGACGCCAAGTCAGCTGAAAGGATCGATATGGTTGACTAGAGGGGGGGGGGTGAATAGGCAACTAACAATTTTAGGCTTTTCTTTACCAATTTAAACTTTGCAATAATAAAGGTTGTCTAGATGTGCAACTAGGTGGACAACCTATATGATGCAACAACACAAGCACACGAGCAAGCAAGGATAGGAACACAAATAAGCTTGCACAAGTAAAGGGATAAGATAACCAAGAGTGGAGCCGGTGGAGACGAGGATGTGTTACCAAGTTCCTTCCTTTTGAGGGAAGTACGTCTCCGTTAGAGCGGTGTGGAGGCACAATGCTCCCCAAGAAGCCACTAGGGCCACCGTAATCTCCTCACGCCTCGCACAATGCAAGAGCCGTGATTCCACTATTGGTGCCGTTGGAGGCGGCGACCGAACCTTTACAAACAAGGTTGGGGCAATCTCCACAACTTAATCGGAGGCTCCCAACAACACCACAAAGCTTCACCACAATGGAATATGGCTCCGCGGTGACCTCAACCGTCTAGGGTGCTCAAACACCCAAGAGTAACAAGATCCATGAGGATAAGTGGGGGGAATCAAATATCTTGTGATGGAAGTGTAGATCGGGCCCTTGTCACCCAATCCCGAGCAAATCAACAAGTTTGATTGGCTAGGGAGAGAGATCGGGCCAAAATGGAGCTTGGAGCAACAATGGAGCTTAGAGAGAGAAGAGGTGGTCAACTAGAGGTTGAAGAAGCCCCTTATATAGTCGTGGGAAAAAATCCAACCGTTATCCACTTATTCAGCCACGACGCTGGGTATCGCTGCCAGGGCGCCAGTATTATCATGAGGTCAAGACGGTACTACCGTGGTGGACCATGGTACTATCAAGAAGAAGAAGACAGGCCGGGACTAGCTCGACTAGGGGCGATACTACCGCTCATGGCGGTACTACCGCTCCCTTACGGTACTACCGCAAGGCGTGGAGTCACGACTGAGAAGGGCGCGGATGAAATAAATTACATCCGTGCCAACTTCCGGCTGAAGCTGCGGTAGTGCGAAAATCCGACGGTACTACCGCTCCTCAGAGCGGTACTACCTTAAGCGCTGCGCCTACTACCGTGACTCTACGGTACTTGGTAGGAGGGCCACGCAGTACTACGACTCAGTGGGAGCAAGATTACCGTGGGCCCTCAGCGTACTACCGCTACTGAATGAGCGGTACTACCGTGGTGGCGCGGATGTAAAAATTACATCTGCCCCTACTACCGCACCGAGCGGCACTAGGCTCGGGAGCCGGTACTACCGCTCCCGAGGAGCGGTACTACTGTGGCACCTCATGTACTATCAGCGTGTACTGGGTACTACCGCAAGTACAAGGGCAAATGTCGATTTCCGCACAACCAAGACAACGAGGGAAGCTCCAAAGTGCAGGGAAAGGAGGGACAAGTGTACGTGTTGATTCCGCCTAACCTTTCCGACGCGGACCCCCTCTTAATAGTACGGCTCTCCTACGACTCAAATCCACCAAAAAGAAACGTAGGACGACGCTGTCTTCAATAGTCTCCGAGGGGCACCGAATCGTCTCGAGCCTAGAGATGAACCATCTGAGGAACTCAAAGCATACGATTAGTCCGCAAAAGTATCGTCATCAATCACCAAAACACTTACGGGATAAATATGCCCTTACAATCTCCCCTTTTGGTGGATTGATGACAATACGGGATTTGCACAAAGATACAATAATATAGAGCAAGAGCAAGCCCTCCTCTCCAAAATATAGACGTGCTCCCCATAGATGTGTGCACTCAGTATGAATGCTTTGGTCTGCTTAGCACATGATCTAGGATCTCCTCTCCCCCTATATTTTAGAGACTAAGGTCCGTTGAATAACATCTAAGCAACATATAGCACGATATAACATAAGCTTGCTAAGATAGATAGAGTGCATATGTCTTACACCATAAGAAGGAAAAGAAACTAAAACGAGGTTCAAACGATTCAAACGAGGTTCAACCGGAAACACAATAAACACACCAAACACGAACGCAAGACTCAAGAATCCCCACGCCTTCTCCCCTTTGGCATCGAGACGCCAAAAGGCAGAGAGAGGACACCTACACACAAGCGGTGGCTCGTAGAAGGGAACTCGTCCCCAACCCTCTCCGCCGAGACTCCTCGCCAGCAGGATGGACTCCTCGACGCCCTCCTCGTAATCAGTCCACTTGTAGCCTTGCTTCGCCATCCACTCGGCCTCTGGGGTGATGTGCTCCTCAGATCCTCCAGACACATCCTCACCATAGAGCTTCAAGATCTTCCTGTCCCGGCGACGACCCTCCTTGGATGCCACATGAGTCCTGTACTGCCCCTTGGCTTGCATGCAGAAAAGAGTCTTCATCTTGTCCTTCAGTTTTGTGGCCCAAGAAGGCATAGAGGAGCTCTGGGAAGGCCTAGCAGCATGGCCTTCATCAACATGCTCGGCGCCAGCATCCTCCTCTCCAACAGCAGCCCTAGCTACAGACGCCTCAGCACGAGTAGTAGTGTTGGCCCAGTTGGGTTTGACACGCAGACAGATTGGGTCATGGCGAATCCGGTCCAGGGCAAGGAACTCCTCACCAGGGAACATCTTGTCCCAAGTCCTCGAGATCAGCCAGAAACAGATATGGATCAGATATAGGCACCTTGCGTTGAACACGGCAAATCGAAGCTCACACCACATGATGTGTGAGATATCAAGTGGTCGAGTCTCGAGACACACGAGCCTCCTCGCAGATGAGCATCATATCCACCATATAGGCATGAACCTTGTCCTTGTCACCAATGCGGGGAAACAAGGAGTTGCGGAAGATGCGGTACATGATATCCAAAAAAGAGTTGAGCACCAAACCTATCTTGCCACTTGGAAGTGTCTTCTCAACATAGAACGGTGCAATCCTGTCCTTATTGGCAGTCAGGGTTGGCATGGGGACGAACACCCACGGGGGAGTCAAGCCCGTCATCAGGAACTTGGAGCAGATCCATGAACTCCTTCCAGGTAGCAGTCAGCTTACGGCCATTTGACATCCAGGTCATTCTCCTTTCCTCATTGGGGTGAAAGTAGACAGAAGCAAAGAACTGACCAATGAGCTCGTGGATCATAGTCAAGGTGAAAGGAGATGATATGCTCAATGCCAAACTGCTCCACCAAGTCCAGAGCCTCTCCAAAGTAGGCACGGAACTTCTCCTTCCTCAAGTGATGCATGTCAATCCACTTCACATCCACATAGGTATTCTCGCTTATTCTTAATGACGCCCAGATAGACGTTGGTTTGATGCTTGTTCCGTAACAGCTCACAGCCCCGACCGAGGAACGAGGGGTCACGACGGATCCATGTTCCGGAGGCGGATGTAGTCGAATGGGGCATCTCATCCATGCTCTGGAGGGCTCCTTGACCTTGGTGGCGCTTGTCTTGACATGGCGCTTTGGGGCGTAAGAGGAGCCCTACAGTGCGTCACCGGGGTTCTTGCGCAGACGCTTGGAGCCAAAGTGTCACGGCCGATTGGACCGGTGAGAGCCACCACCTGAACCACACACGCAAAGCACCAAAAACGCAAGAAGATCAATGCAAAGGCCACGAAAAAGCACACGAAAAACATAGGAGACATATGAGAAAGATGGCATGCGATAGGTGTGAGGCACGGTAGGACGGCCACTGCCTGCGGTACTAAAGCAGTAGTACTGCTCCAAACGCGGTAGTACCATGCGGGGTCACGGTAGTACCGTGGTCGGAGCGGAAGTAAAGCTGTAGTGTCAAGACAGGCGCGGTAGTACCGCACCGAGGGGCGGTAGTACTGCATGCGGTAGTACCGCCAGTAGGGGCAGTAGTACCGCCGCAGCGGATCCAACTATCGATTTGAATCTGAAAAGAACCGAAAACAACGGCGGTGCTAAAGTGATCAGATCTAGCGCATGACAAAGAATACACATATAAATCATATGCAATACTACACTCCTTCATCCTATTCTTGCAAGAGATTAGGCCTATCAATCTCAAGAACACACAAGCCTCCCCAAAACCTAGAAACGCCAAACACCAACAACAAGGAGAGGGAATTGGGGAAAAACCTGGGTCCATAGCAAGAGCACGCGGTGGAGAACGATCCCACCGGTCGGAATCACGGAGGGCAACCGGTGAAGGAGATCCGGCGAGACGCCCGGCTCCGCTTCTTGAGCAAGGGAGAGAAGGAGGCGATGTGGGGAGAAGGTAGTGAATGGGTATGGGGAGTTAGAACTCCCCTGCCCGATCCTTAACCTCGCCCATGAACCGTCGCGGTAGTACTGCGTCTCGTCATGTAGTACCGCCGGGCGGAAGTTCCGCACCGAGGCGGTAGTACCGCTCAACCGGGCGGCAGTAAAAAATTACTGCCGTGAGGTTGCGGTAGTACCGTGCTCCCGCAAGCAGTAGTACCGTGGCTGGCTGCGGTAGTACCGCAGCTGGCCGCGGTAGTATCGTGTATCTCAAGTCACCGCATGATTCAAAAACGAAAAAGGGCCTTTGCAATGATTTTTTTTTCTTTTCACACACAAGAAACCACAAACTCAACCACAAACTAGAGGCAAAAGACAACAAGAAACCACCAAACGACAAGGCCTCTCAAGGAGAGAGGGCGGTGGCCGAAGCCACCTATGTTTGAGTAGGATGGTATGGCACCGCGAAGAATTATCCTTGGGCCCATGACCAAAACTCGTCTTTGGAACACAAGTACCATAAAAAATGGCTAATGTGAAAGAGGTGATCGATTTATGCATAATGGGGGGAGGGAGAGTTTATTGAGAGAATAATACTCCCCCTATGTCCATGCCTACACCTAAACTAGACAGCAAGTTGAGTGTGGTGGGGAGTGCACGGGCTCAAGTCACATTGCTCAAATCAATGATATTTAGCTCATGCCTTAACTCGCGAAATCTTGCTTCATCTAAGGGCTTCGTGAATATATCCGCAAGGTTATCCCGAGTGTTGACATACTTGAGCTCGATCTCTCCTCGCCTAATGTGATCCCGGATGAAGTGATACCGAATCTCGATGTGCTTGGCCTTGAAGTGTTGCACCGGGTTGAGAGAAATCTTGATGGCACTTTCATTATCACACCAAAGAGGCACTTTGTCACAAATGACACCGTACTCCTTTAAAGTTTGCCTCATCCATAGGAGTTGAGCACAACAACTACCGGCCGCCACATATTCCGCTTTCAAAGGACGAGAGAGACACACAACTTTGCTTCTTGGAAGACCAACTTACCAAGGAGCAACCAAGAAATTGGCACCCTCGAAGTGGACTTCCTATCCACTTTGTCTCCCGCCCAATCGAATCCGTAAATCCTTCAAGCTTGAAGTTTGCTCCTCTTGGGTACCATAAGTCAAAGTTTGGGGTATGAGCCAAATATCGAAAGATTCGCTTGACCGCCACAAAATGACTTTCCTTCGGTGCGGCTTGAAACCATGCACACATTCCCACACTCAACATGATATCCGGTCTAGATGCACAAAGGTAAAGCAAGGATCCAATCATGGAGCGATATACCTTTTGATCCACCGCTTTACCATTGGGATCAATGTCAAGTTGGCACTTGGTGGGCATTGGTGTAGTAGCCGGCTTGACATCACTTAGCTTGAATCTTTTGAGCATGTCTTGAGTGTATTTGGCTTGGTTGATGAAGGTTCCTTCTCTTCTTTGTTTGATATCGAAACCAAGAAAGAACTTCAACTCTCCCATCGAAGACATCTTGAACTTGGAGGTCATGAGAGCGGCAAATTCCTCATTGAAAGCTTTGTTAGGAGAACCAAAGATAATATCATCAACATATAGTTGGCATACAAACAACTCCCCATTGACCTTCTTAGTAAAAAGAGTGGGATCGATTTGCCCCACTTCAAAACCACGATCTTGTAACAACTCGGTAAGGTGGTCATACCAAGCACGTGGGTCTTGTTTAAGTCCATAGAGTGCCTTATCGAGTTGATATACATGATCCGGTAAGTAGGGGTCCTCGAACCCGGGGGGTTGCTTGACATAGACCAACTCATTAATGGGACCATTAAGAAAAGCACTTTTTACATCCATTTGTTGCAACTTAAAGTTGTGATGGGAAGCATAAGCAATCAACAAACGAATGGATTCAAGACGAGCAACGGGAGCAAAGGTTTCACCGTAGTCGATACCCTCGACTTGGGAGTAGCCTTGTGCTACCAATCTTGCCTTGTTGCGTAATGATATTCCCATGAGCATCTTGCTTGTTCTTGAAAATCCACTTGGTTCCAATGACGTTGTGGTTCTCCGATGGCCTTGGCACCAATCTCCACACCTTGTTGTACTCAAAGTTGTTGAGTTCTTCATGCATGGCATTGAGCAAATCCGAGTCTTCGAGCGCCTCATAGACCTTTTGAGGTTCAACACAAGAGACAAACGCGTGATGTTCACAATAGTTTGCCAATTGTCTACGAGTGCTTACCCTTTTCTTAGGCTTCCAACCACATTCTCCATGAGATGGCCTTTGGTAGTGAGTTTGGAAGCAATCTTGGCGGCACGACGCTCTAAATCCTCCTCGGAGGTGCGATGAGGAGAGGTCACTTGATCATCTTGAGCGCCTGCCTTGAGCATGACCTTCATCTTGAGCATGCTCGGGAAGAGAACTCAACCTTGGGCATCATTTAAGGTGATATCATCATCTTGAGCACGATCTTGCCCTTGGTCTTGTTCTTGAGGTTGAGGGCCTTCACTTTGTTCTTCTAAGCGTGTGGGCCTTGGGTTGGTGATGGCTCCACTTGAGTGGAGCATTGTCCTTCTCCTTCGCCACAAGGGGTTCCTCAATGGGTAGGATAAAGCCAACTCCCATTCTTCTTATGGCTTGGGGAGGAATTTCATCACCTACATCACAAGTGCCACTTTGCTCCACTTGGGAGCCGTTATTCTCATCAAACTCCACGTTACACGCCTCCTCAATAAGTCTCGTGGATTTATTGAGGACACGGTAAGCATGAGAGTTTGTAGCATAACCAACAAATATGCCCTCATGAGCTCTAGCTTCAAATTTAGACAAACGAACACCTTTCTTGAGAATGAAACACTTACACGAACACCCTAAGTACTTGAGGTTGGGCTTGTTGCCGGTGAGTATCTCATAAGGAGTCTTGTTCAACCCTTTGCAGAGATAAAGCCGATTGGATGCATGACTAGCGGTGTTGATGGCTTCGGCCCAAAAGTTGTATGGAGACTTGAACTCCGCCACCATGGTCCTTGCCGCATCCATCAACGTCCGGTTCTTTCTCTCCGCCACACCATTTTGTTGAGGGGTATATGGTGCAGAATATTGATGCTTGATTCCCTCATCACTAAGAAACTCATCCAAGGTGTAGTTCTTGAACTCGGTGCCGTTGTCACTTCTTATAGTCAAGATCTTTGCATTATGTTGACGTTGAGCTTCATTTGCAAAGTCGATGACGGTTTGTTGGGTCTCGCTCTTCCTCTTGAAGAAATATACCCAAGTGTATCTCGAATAGTCATCCACGATCACCAAGCAATACTTTCTTCCTCCAAGACTATCAAATGATGGTGGCCCAAAGAGATCCATGTGAAGGAGCTCCAAGGGTCTCTTTGAGTATATGATAGTCGTGGGAGGGTGAGCCTTCTCATGAAGCTTTCCTTCAATACAAGCAATCGCAAGCACGGTCTTTGGCAAAACTAACATTTGTTAGTCCACGGACATGGTCCCCTTGAGAAGACTTTGCAAAGATCTCATATTGACATGGGCTAAACGGCGATGCCAAAGCCATCCCACGTCAACTTTAGCCATTAGGCATGTCGCGGTCTTAGTGGGTTGCTCAAAAGTTAATCACATAGAGACCGCTTTCGACATGCCCAACAAAGGCTACTTTAAGAGTCTTGCTCCACAAGAGGGCCACGGTATCAATGTCAAAGAAAGTAGCATAACCCATGACTGCAAGTTGACGAGCGGAAAGCAAATTGTATGCAAGGGACTCAACAAGCATGACTTTCTCGATCGTAAGATCATGAGAAATGACAACCTTGCCGAGACCCAATACCTTAGAATGTGATGCATCACCCCACTCGACATCGGTGGGCATAGATGTAATCTCTTGCTCGTCCAACACCTTGTCCTTTCTCCAGGTAATATGATTTGTTGCTCGTCTTTCGAGCAACCATGATCCCCCAGCGGATGCAAAGACCTACAAGAGATGTATGCTTGGTTTTAGGTTCCCATTTGGTAATGGGTCCTTTGATGTTAGTAACGAGGGTCTTAGGAACCCAAATAGACCATTCAATGTACTCATAAGAAGAACCAACAAATTTAGCATAAACATGCCCATCACTAGCATGGCACAACACATAAGAGGGGTTAAAGTCATGGCTATGTTCATGGGGATGACGTTGTCCTTCTTGACATTGCCACCCTTTGCACGGTTCTTCTTCTTCTTGAAGCACCCTCTCCTCCCTCACAAAAGTTTGCTTGAGAGGGGAGGTTGCTTGGTCTTGTCATTCTTCTTCTTGCTCTTGGGATTGGGCTGAACCCAATCCCCTCCTTAACCACAACTTCCTTTTGATTACTCAAAAGGTCGTTAAGGTTCTTCTCACCTTGAATGCATGTGACAAGGCCCTTTTCAAGTTGCTCCTTCAACTTAGCATTCTCCTCAACAAGATGCACATGCTCACAACAAGGGTTAGTAGCATTTGCATTATCAATCAATATCGTATGAGGAAAGGTGGCTTTCTCCTTGGTTAGCTTCACTTGGAGTTGATCATGAGACTCTTTGATACTAGCATGAGCACCCTTCAAGACTTTGTGAGCCTTGTCGAGAGTGTCAAAGTCCTCGTTGAGTCTAGCAAGATCAACTCCAAGCTTTGCCTTCTCGGAACTAAGCACACGAGACACAACAAGAGCATGATCAAGGTCTTTCTTTAATTTAGCGTGATCATCGTTGTGTGACTCCTCAAGAGCCAAACGAAGACCACGCTCTTCCTCAAGAGCATTGGAAAGATCCGAAATCTCATTGGCATAGTCATGACTATGCCCTTCCATCTTAGAAATGGTTTCTTCATGAGTCTCGATCATGACATTGGCTTCACCAAGTTGTTCCAAGAGAGCAACGAAGTGCATCTTGGATTTCCCTTTGAGTTTACTCATAAAGATCTCAAATTCATTTTCCTCTACACTAGTCCTCATGTTCATCAATGCAATTCGTCAAAGAAGAATGATTGATGATGGTAGTTTTGATGTTGGGGTTACCTTGTTGGTGGCTTTAGCCATGAGGCACTTGGCGGTGATGCTTTCATTGGGTGAACCAAGAGAGACACCCGAGGAGTCATTGCAATGGCCACGGAGGCCATGGCAACCGATTCACCATCCTCATCATCATCATCATCCTCATTGTACTCTTCTTGAACCACCAAAGCTTTGTGAGGAGTCTTCTTTGGGAAGTTGCTCTTGTTGGGAAAAGACTTGGCCTTGTCCTTACGGATGAGCTTGCCACCATTGTCTTCCCTCTTCTCATATGGACACTCCGCAACAAAGTGACTCACATTTCCACAATTGAAACACGTCCTCACTCGTTGCTTGCCCTTAGAGCCACTTGAATTGCTCTTGTTGAAGTTGGGCCTTGAGTTCTTCTTGCTCCAAAATTGTCTTGAAGCAAGGGCCATGTGTTCATGATAATCATACTTAGTATCTTCGAGGTTGCTCTCTTCTTCTTCCTCCTCTCCATCTTCTTCGACACAAATCTTGGCCTTCAAAGCGAGGTTGGGCTTCTTTGATCTTTGAGAGCGAAGCACCGCATTGTCGGAGGTCTTGTCCAATATGCTCATAGCCACAAACTCATCCAACACATCACTTGAGGACAAGGTGTGGAAGTCCGGTCGTTGACGGATGACGGAGGACATGGCTTTGTGGTAGGGCATCATTGCCTTGAGAAATTTGCGCTTGATCCAGCTTGTCATCTGTGTCCTTACTTCCATGATCCCGGAGGAGATGGCAAGCTTGGTTACTCTCCGATAGAGCTCACGAGGTTCTTCTTCTTCCTTCATTGCAAACTCATCGGCTTCATCTTGGACCACTTCATAATTGAACGTTGAATGCTTGCGCTTCCTCGATACATGGAAACCACCTTGAGCCAAGCATCTTTGGCACGGGTGTAAGGCCAGAGATGAGGGAGGTCTTCGGAAGGATTGCTTCTTGGATGATGAAGAGAGCATTCTCATTGAATTGATGGTCCACGACCTCTCTAGGAGAAAAATTGCTCGGATCATGCAGATAGAAACCTTCTTCAATGATTCTCCAAAGGTTAGTGTTCACATGATTTAAATGACGCTTAAAACGATAAACCCAAGAATCAAAATCCTCCTTTTTATCAATCTTAGGTGGTGGACCGGCATGATTCAAATGAGTGGAAGGAATCGGTCCACCATAAACGGAGGTTGCACATGGGCGAAGATGCGGTGCCATTCTTACCACTAGACGAGGGGCTTTCTCACTAGTAGCTTCCCCTTATCGGAGTTAGCATCCGCTCCCGTGTTGGCGGGATCACCCACTTTCACGGTGCGGTGGAAAGTTTAAGCCCTTCTAGGAATTCCTTAAACATGTCCTTGACCTCGCTTTCGTCATGGAGTTTTTCAATGTGTCCAACCCTACATTGAATTCCTCACGAGATCGAGGTACTCCCATCTCCGTAGATGATGTCGGATTTGCACCGGAGTGCTCCCCACATCATCTACGACGCCAACTCATACTCTACGGATGGTAAAGTCCTTAAAAAGAGACGAGGCTCTGATACCAATTGAAAGGATCGATATGGTTGACTAGAGGGGGGGCGAATAGGCAACTAACAATTTTAGGCTTTTCTTTACCAATTTAAACTTTGCAATAATAAAGGTTGTCTAGATGTGCAACTAGGTGGACAACCTATATGATGCAACAACACAAGCACACGAGCAAGCAAGGATAGGAACACAAATAAGCTTGCACAAGTAAAGGGATAAGATAACCAAGAGTGGAGCCGGTGGAGACGAGGATGTGTTACAAGTTCCTTCCTTTTGAGGGAAGTATCGTCATTAGAGCGGTGTGGAGGCACAATGCTCCCAAGAAGCCACTAGGGCCACCGTAATCTCCTCACGCCTCGCACAATGCAAGAGCCGTGGATTCCACTATTGGTGCCCTTGAAGTGGCGCATCGAACCTTTACAAACAAGGTTGGGGCAATCTCCACAACTTAATTGGAGGCTCCCAACAACACCACGAAGCTTCACCACAATGGAATATGGCTCCACGGTGACCTCAACCGTCTAGGATGCTCAAACACCCAAGAGTAACAAGATCCGCAAGGGATAAGTGGGGGAATCAAATATCTTGTGGTGGAAGTGTAGATCGGGCCCTTGTCACCCAATCCCGAGCAAATCAACAAGTTTGATTGGCTAGGAGAGAGATCGGGCCAAAATGGAGCTTGGAGCAACAATGGAGCTTAGAGAGAAGAGGTGGTCAACTAGAGGTTGAAGAAGCCCCTTATATAGTCGTGGGAAAAATCCAACCGTTATCCACTTAGTCAGCCATGACGACGCTGCATCGCTGCCTGAGGGCGCGCAGTATTATCTGAGGTCAAGACGCATACTACCATGGTGGACCACGGTACTACCGCAGAAGAAAGACAGCCGGGACTAGCCTGACTAGGGGCAGTACTACCGCTCGTGCGATACTACCGCTCCCCCTTACGGTACTACCGCAAGGCAGGGGAGTCACGACGTGAGAAGGGCGCGGATGAAATAAATTACATCCGTGCCAACTTCCGTTGAAACTGCGGTAGTGCGAAAATCCGACGTGGTACTACCGCTCCTCAGGAGCGGTACTACCGTAGCGCGTGCCTACTACCGTGACTTCCACGCATTTGGTAGGAGGGCCGCGGTACTACGGCTCAGGGAGAAGTACTACCGTGGGCCCCAGCGTACTACTCATTTGGACGAGCGGTACTACCCGTGGTGGGCGCGGATGTAAAAATTACATCCGCCCTACTACCGCAGACCAAGCGGCACTAGGCTCGAGAGCCGGTACTACCGCTTCCCGAGGAGCGGTACTACCATGGCACCTCAGCGGTACCGCTGCGTGTACTGCGATATTATCGGCGTGTACTGCGGTACTACCGCAAGTACATGGCAAATGTCAGATTTCCGCACAACCAAGATAACGAAGGGAAGCTCCAAAGTGCAGGGAAAGGAGGGACAAGTGTACGTGTTGATTCTGCCCTAACCTTTCCGACGCGGACCCCCTCTTAATAGTACGGCTCTCCTACGACTCAAATCCACCAAAAAGAAACGTAGGACGACGCCGTCTTCAATAGTCTCCGAGGGGCACCGAATCGTCTCGAGCCTAGAGATGAACCATCTGAGGAACTCAAAGCATATGATTAGTCCGCAAAAGTATCGTCATCAATCACCAAAACACTTACGGGATAAATATACCCTTACATCAGCAAAGCGTGTAATTTCATGGCGACCTATGGCATTGAGGATTCCCTTGTCCGTGCAATTATTGCAGAAGAATGAAATTGCGTCTTCCTCGCGGCAGTCCTTTATCCTGTTCATAATCAGGAGGAATCGCCCAAGAATGATGTAATCGCTTCCTCGGGCTCTTGCCTAATTTTGGATAGATCGCATATGTTCGGGTGGGTGGGTGGAGTTAAATCAGAAACCTCACCCAATCTGAGACTCAAGGGCCAAGGAGTCTCCGAACTCGGAAGTTTGGATTCTTAGATGTTGTCCAATGAATCTAGCCCGTTGCCTGACTCTAAGTTCAGGTCTTGAGTGACGTCCTCCCCTACACGGATATCCGGTTTGGAGGGATCGGGAATCCGGAC
Organism: Aegilops bicornis; assembly: GCA_021605145.1. Lineage (NCBI taxonomy): Eukaryota > Viridiplantae > Streptophyta > Magnoliopsida > Poales > Poaceae > Aegilops > Aegilops bicornis. The sequence continues at coordinate 299,478,735 of CM038669.1, forward strand.
ATAGCTAGTGCTTAAGATAGATGAAGGGTCGCCGTATTGTTCCTCCACCACAGCAACGTGATGGGTGACCTGGGGAGAGTTAATCTCTCCCAGATCGGGTTTAGGCCCAATCTGATCATAGTCTCAGAGCGACTCCTCAGAGCGGCGATGCGATCCAGAGCTCATTTAAGGAAGAGAGCTCCGTCGGATCTAATCGCTTTCGGCGAGTTCCGAGTTGACGTGAAGATTGCTTTCGATGACCCGAGAAGTCATCGTCGGCGCGGCGGCCGAATAGGCGGTCATAAGAAAACCACCTAGCCGGAGAGTTTGGCCGATAGCCAAAGCTCCTTTAGCAAAAGTACCGTCTTTAAAGACGGGATGAGGCATCCTTCCTGATGGCGACGACACAGAGGAACTCTCAATGAAAGCACCAATATCGGTGTCAAAACCGGCGGATCTTGGGTAGGGGGTCCCGAACTGTGCGTCTAGGCGGATGGTAACAGGAGACAAGGGACACGATGTTTTTACCTGTGTTCGGGACCTCTTGATGGAGGTAAAACCCTACTCCGCTTGATTAATATTGATGATATGGGTAGTACAAGAGTAGATCTACCACAAGATCAGAGAGGCTAAACCCTAGAAGCTAGCCTATGGTATGATTGTTGTTCGTCCTACGGACTAAAACCCTTCGGTTTATATAGACACCGGAAAGGGCTAGGGTTACACAGAGTCGGTTACAATAGGAGGAGATCTACATATCCGTATCGCCAAGCTTGCCTTCCAAGCCAAGGAGAGTCCCATCCGGACACGGGACGAAGTCTTCAATCTTGTATCTTCATAGTCCAGGAGTCCGGCCAAAGGTTATAGTCCGGCCATCCGGACACCCCCTAATCCAGGACTCCCTCAACGGCCGTGTCGCGCCGCTGCATTTTGGGCTCGCCGGAGCTCTCTCCGGCGCCCCGCCGACGTGGCCCTGCCGGGGCCACCCATGGGTCATTACTTGGTGGGCCCCAAGGGCCCGACCGACCGTTGACCCCGGTCAACAGGCTGACTGGGCAGCGCCAGTCACTGCCAGTGCCCCCTAATTATATAATTAAAATAATTAATTGAATTAGTTAAACTAATTACACACTGACATGTGGGCCCAGTAGGTTAATTAGTTAATTTAGTTTAGTTTTAAACTTTATTAACCCCCACTGTCAATGACAAGTGGGACCCAGCCGTCAGGTTTGACCTGGACTGGCTGGGTTGACTGCTGACGTCATGATGACATCATGTTGATGCAATAATTTCATATTTGATTTAATAATAAATTCAACAAATAATTAAAACTTTGAAAATTAATATAAAATAGTCTGTAAATCAGATGAAAATAGTTTATATATGAAAGTTGCTCAGAAAAATGTAACGAGTCTGCCTCAACCGCCCCCTCTCTTTCATCAGTCTGGAAAATGCCAAACTCCGGGAAAGCATTCCCAAATGTTTTCCCTCTTCATCTGTATCGTGTGGCACTGCGTTAGGTCACCTCTAGCACAGCATTTTTCCATGTCATGCATAGTGATACATCTGTTTGCTTTATATTTATTGTTTCTTCCCCCTCTTCTCTCCGGTAGACACCGAGACTGACGCTACTCCCGACGTCGACTACACCCCTGACGACCAGACCTTTTCAGCGGAGCTTCCAGGCAAGCAAACCCCCTTGATCATTCCGATATCGTCCATTTCCCTTCTCTCTTACGATTGCATTCTCCTTTTGTATGATCCTATTCTGATGCATAGCCTGCTTTACCTGCTTTTGTACCTTATCTTCTTATCATAAATGCTTAGTATAGGTTGGTTAGTGAGCCATCAGTGGCCCCCTCACCTTGTCCCTGTTGCCCCCGCTTTATCTTCGATGACTTGATCAACGTGATCGATGTCCAGGGCCTGACACATCACATCACACCCCCTTAGTCGTACGACACTGCAGGGTTACTATTGAGTGCCGAGGCTGATACCTCATATAGCACTTCTGATGAGAACTCTGTAGTGTAGTTAATCGGTCGTGGTCTACGGAGGGTGATTCCTCCTTCACCAGTACCCGATAATGACTCTGTCGTGCAACCCATCAAGAGTGAACCATCGAGGGTGATTCCTACTTAGTTCACCTTGACGGTTACATCAAGTGGAACCCATCGAGGTGTTGGGGAACGTAGTAATTTCAAAAAAATTCCTCCGCACACGCAGGATCATGGTGATGCATAGCAACGAGAGGGGAGAGTGTTGTCTACGTACCCTCGTAGATTGTAAGCGGAAGCGTTTATCAACGCGGTTGATGTACTCGTACACCTTCACGATCCGTCCCGATCAAGTAACGAACGTACGGCACCTCCGCGTTCAGCACACGTTCAGCTCAATGACGTCCTCACCTTCTCGATCCAGCATGAGGGGCGAAGTAATATATGAGTTCCCGACAAAGACGACGCAAGGCAGGACGGTGTTGGTGAAGAACAATCTCCGCAGGGCTTCGCCTAAGCACTACGAAAACTATGACGGAGGATAAACTAGAGGGGACGGGGTAGCCGGCACACGGCTTGGTGTTTCTTGATGTGTCTTGGGTGCTAGCCCTACCCCTCTATTTATATGTTGAGCCTTGGGGTCTAAACTTTGAGTAAAAGCCTCCACAAAGTTGGTTTTACCCGAAAGGCAAGAGTCCTTCTCGGACTCCAGGGGCGACGCCGGGGTTCTGGCGTCGGACCTGCATGCCGAGACCTGGCGTCTGGCCCCTGGACTCCGCAAAACTTCCTTTTGCTCTTTCCAAAAACCTTGTGGGCTTTCCCCTTTGGCCCAAATAAAGTGTTCTCGTACCCAAACATTCCGAGAAACATCCGGAACCCCTTCCGGTGAATTCCGGAACCCTTCCGTAGACCAAACACTATTATCCCATATATCAAACTTTATCTCCGGACCATTCCGGAGTTCCTCGTCATGTCCATGATCTTATCTGGAACTCCAAACAACATTCAGTTACCAACATACATAACTCATAAATACTATATCACAATCAGCGAGCGTTAAGCGTCACGGACCCTACGGGTTCGAGAATTATGTAGACATGACCGAGACACTTCTCTGGTCAATAACCAATAGCGGAACCTGGATGCCCATATTGGCTCCTACATATTCTACGAAGATCTTTATCGGTCGAACCGCATAACAATATATGTTGTTCCCTTTGTCATCGATATGTTACTTTCCCGAGATTCGATCATCGGTATCTCAATACCTAGTTCAATCTTGTTACCGGCAAGTCTCTTTACTCGTTCTGTAATACATCATCCCGCAACTAACTCATTAGTTGCAATGCTTGCAAGGCTTAAGTGATGTGCATTACCGAGTGGGCCCAGAGATACCTCTCCGACAATCGGAGTGACAAATCCTAATCTCAAATACGCCAACCCAACAAGTACCTTGAAGACACCGTGAGAGCACCTTTATAATCACCCAGTTACGTTGTGACGTTTGGTAGCACACAAAGTGTTCCTCCGGTAAATGGGAGTTGCATAATCTCATAGTCATAGGAACATGTATAAGTCATGAAGAAAGCAATAGCAACATACTAAATGATCAAGTGCTAAGCTAACGGAATGGGTCAAGTCAATCACATCATTCTCCTAATGATGTGACCCGTTAATCAAATGACAACTCTTTGTCTATGGCTAGGAAACATAACCATCTTTGATCAACGAGCTAGTCAAGTAGAGGCATACTAGTGACACTGCTTTGTCTATGTATTCACACATGTATCATGTTTGCGGTTAATACAATTCTAGCATGAATAATAAAAATTTATCATGATACAAGGAAATAAATAATAACTTTATTATTGCCTCTAGGGCATATTTCCTTCAGTCTCCCACTTGCACTAGAGTCAATAATCTAGATTACACAGTAATGAATCTAACACCCATGGAGCCTTGGTGCTGATCATGTTTTGCTCGTGGAAGAGGCTTAGTCAACGGGTCTGCAACATTCAGATCCGTATGTATCTTGCAAATCTCTATGTCTCCCACCTGGACTTGATCCCGGATGGAGTTGAAGCGTCTCTTGATGTGCTTGGTTCTCTTGTGAAATCTGGATTCATTTGCCAAAGCAATTGCACCAGTATTGTCATAAAAGATTTTCATTGGACCCGATGCACTAGGTATGACACCTAGATCGGATATGAACTCCTTCATCCAGACTCCTTCATTTGCTGCTTCCGAAGCAGCTATGTACTCCTCTTCACATGTAGATCCCGTTACGATGCTTTGTTTAGAACTGCACCAACCGACAAATTTCAACTGCTCAATAAAAACACGATCCGGTTTGCGATTTAGAATCGTCCGGATCGTTGTCAAAGCTTGCATCGACGTAACCATTTACGATTTGAGCTCTTTGTCACCTCCATAAACGAGAAACATATCCTTAGTCCTTTTCGGGTATTTCAGGATGTTCTTGACCGCTGTCCAAAGGATCCACTCGGATTACTTTGGTACCTCCCTGCTAAACTAATAGCAAGGCACACATCAGGTCTGGTACACAACATTGCATACATGATAGAGCCTATGGCTGAAGCATAGGGAACATATTACATTTTCTCTCTATCTTATGCAGTGCTTGGGCATTGAGTCTTACTCAACTTCACACCTTGTAACACAGGCAAGAACCCTTTCTTTGCTTGATCCATTTTGAACTTCTTCAAAACTTTGTCAAGGTATGTGCTTTGTGAAAGTCCAATTAAGCGTCTCGGTCTATCTCTATAGATCTTGATGCCCAATATCTAAGCAGCTTCACCGAGGTCCTTCATTGAAAAACTCTTATTCAAATATCCTTTTATGCTATCCAGAAATCCTATATCATTTCCAATCAACATTATGTCATCCACATATAATATCAGAAATGCTATAGAGCTCCCAGTCACTTTCTTGTAAATACAGGTTTCTTGAAAAGTCTGTATAAAACCATATGCTTTGATCACACTATCAAAACGTTTATTCCAACTCCAAGAGGCTTGCACCAGTCCATAAATGGATCGCTGGAGCTTGCACACTTTGTTAGCTCCCTTTGGATCGACAAAACCTTCTGGTTGCATCATATACAACTCTTCTTCTAGAAATCCATTTAGGAATGCAGTTTTGACATCCATTTGCCAAATTTCATAATCATAAAATGCGGCAATTGCTAACATGATTCGGACAGACTTAAGCATCGCTACGGGTGAGAAGGTCTCATCGTAGTCAATCCCTTGAACTTGTCGAAAACTGTTTGCAATAAGTCGAGCTTTATAGACAGTAACATTACCGTCAGCGTCAGTCTTCTTCTTGAAGATCCATTTATTCTCGATGACTTGCCGATCATCGGGCAAGTCAACCAAAGTGCATACTTTGTTCTCATACATGGATCCCATCTCAGATTTCATGGCCTCAAGCCATTTTGCGGAATCTGGGCTCACCATCGCTTCTTCATAGTTCGTAGGTTCGTCATGGTCTAGTAACATAACCTCCAGAACAGGATTACCGTACCACTCTGGTGCGGATCTTACTCTGGTTGACCTACGTAGTTCAGTAACAACTTGATCTGAAGTCTCATGATCGTCATCATTAAGTTCCTCACTAATTGGTGTAGACGCCACATGAACCGGTTTATGTGATGAACTATTTTCCAATAAGGGAGCAAGTACTGTTACCTCATCAAGTTCTACTTTCCTCCCACTCACTTCTTTCGAGAGAAACTCCTTCTCTTGAAAGGATCCATTCTTAGCAACGAATGTCTTGCCTTCGAATCTGTGATAGAAGGTGTACCCAACAGTTTCCTTTGGGTATCCTATGAAGACACATTTCTCCGATTTGGGTTCGAGCTTATCAGGTTGAAGTTTTTTTCACATAAGCATCACAGCCACAAACTTTAAGAAACGACAACTTTGGTTTCTTGCCAAACCACAGTTCATAAGGTGTCGTCTCAACGGATTTTCATTGTGCCCTATTTAACGTGAATGCGGCCATCTCTAAAGCATAACCCCAAAACGATAGCGGTAAATCAGTAAGAGACATCATAGATCGCACCATATCTAGTAAAGTGCGATTACGACGTTCGGACAAACCATTACGCTGTGGTGTTCCGGGTGACGTTAGTTGTGAAACTATTCCACATTGTTTCAAATGTAGACCAAACTCGTAACCCAAATATTCTCCTCCACGATCAGATCGTAGAAACTTTTTTCTTGTTACGATGATTTTCAACTTCACTCTGAAATTCTTTGAACTTTTCAAATGTTTCATACTTATGTTTCATTAAGTAGATATATCCATATCTGCTTAAATCATCTGTGAAGGTGAGAAAATAACGATACCCGCCGCGAGCCTCAACATTCATTGGACCACATACATCAGTATGTATGATCTCCAACAAATAAGTTGCTCGCTCCATAGTTCCGGAGAACGGCGTTTTAGTCATCTTGCCCACGAGGCATGGTTCGCAAGTACCAAGTGATTCATAATCAAGTGATTCCAAAAGTCCATCAGTATGGAGTTTCTCCATGCGCTTTACACCAATATGACCCAAACGGCAGTGCCACAAATAAGTTGCACTATCATTATCAACTCTGCATCTTTTGGTTTCAACATTATGAATATGTGTATTACTACTATCAAGATTCATCAAAAATAGACCACTCTTCAATGGTGCATGACCATAAAAGATATTACTCATATAAATAGAACAACCATTATTCTCAGATTTAAATGAATAACCGTCTCGCATCAAACAAGATCCAGATATAGTGTTCATGCTCAACGCTGATACGTCTCCAAGGTATCTATAATTTTTTATTGCTCCATGCTACTTTATCTACTGTTTTAGGCAATATTGGGCTTTAATATCCACTTTTATATTATTTTTGGGACTAACCTATTAACCGGAGGCCCAGCCCAGATTTGCTGTTTTATGCCTATTTCAGTGTTTCGAGTAAAAGGAATATCACACGGAGTCAAAACGGAACGAAATCAACTGGAGAAGTTATTTTTGGAAGGAAACCCACCTGATGGACTTGGACTCCACGTCAGAAGATACGGGAGGTTCTCACGAGGGTGGGGGCGCGCCCACCTGGCGCCCCCACGCCTCGTGGGGCCCTAGCTCCACCGACGTACTCCTTTCACCCATATATACCTACGTGCCCTAAAACTTCCGTAAGAGAAGATAGATCGGGAGTTCCGCCGCAAGCCTCGAGCCACGAAAAACCAATCGGGACCCCTTTCCAAAGATTACCACGGGAGGGGGGATCCATCACCGTGGCCATCTTCATCATCCGGCGCGATCCATGACGTGGAGGGAGTAGTTCACCCTCGGGGTTGAGGGTATGTACCAGTAGCTTTGTGTTTGCTCTCTCTCTCTCTCTCGTGTTCTCTCTTGTGTTCCTATATGGCACGATCTTGATGTATCCCGAGCTTTGCTATTGTAGTTGGATCTTATGATGTTTCTCCCCCTCTACTCTCTTTGATGAATTGGGTTTCCCCTTTGAAGTTATCTTATCGGATTGAGTCTTTTATGAACACTTGATGTATGTCTTGCCGTGTTTATTTGTGGTGACAATGGGATATCATGTGCCACTTGATGTATGTTCTGGTGACCAACTTGCGGGTTCCGCCCATGAACCTATGCATAGGGGTTGGCACACGTTCTTGACTCTCCGGTAGAAACTTTGGGGCACTCTTTGAAGTACTTTTATGTTGGTTGGATGAATCTGAGATTGTGTGATGCATATCGTATAATCATGCCCACGGGTAATTGAGGTGACAATGGAGTATCTAGGTGACATTAGGGTTTTGGTTGATTTGTGTCTTAAGGTGTTATTCTAGTACGAACTCTTTTATAGATTGATCCGAAAGAATAACTTTGAGGTGGTTTCGTACCCTACCATAATCTCTACGTTTGTTCTCTGCTATTAGTGGCTTTGGAGTGACTCTTTGTTGCATGTTGAGGGCTTGTTATATGATCTATCTATGTTATTATTGTTGAGAGAACTTGCACTAGTGAAAGTATGAACCCTAGGCCTTGTTTCCTATCATTGCAATACCATTTACGCTCACTTTTACCACTTGTTACCTTGCTGTTTTTATATTTTCAGATTACAAAAACCTATATCTACCATCCATATTGCACTTGTATCACCATCTCTTCGCCGAGCTAGTGCACCTATACAATGTACCATTGTATTGGGTGTGTTGGGGACACAAGAGACTTTTTGTTATTTGGTTGCAGGGTTGTTTGAGAGAGACCATCTTCATCCTAAGCCTCTCGCGGATTGATAAACCTTAGGTCATCCACTTGAGAGAAATTTGCTACTGTCCTGCAAACCTGTGCACTTGCAGGCCCAACAACGTCTACAAGAAGAAGGCTGTGTAGTACACATCAAGCTCTTTTCTGGCGCCGTTGCCGGGGAGGCTAGGTAAGTGAATGTATATCTTTAGATCTTGCAATCGAATCTTTTTATTTCTTGTTTTAGCACTAGTCTAGTTTATAAAAGAAAACTAAAAAAATGGAATTGAGTTTGTCTCATACGCTTCATCTTTTTAATATCTTTCGTGAGTATGATGGAAAGGAAAATTGTGCCAAAGTGTTAGAAGAAGAATGCATTAAAATGTTTGGCACTAAATCTTTGTATGATGAGCATGATTGCAATGTTGTTAGTATGAACTCATTGAATATCCATGATGCTAATGATATGCAAAGCCACAAGCTTGGGGAAGCTATGTTTCACGAAGATGATATTTTTTGTCCCCCAAGCTTTGATGAGCAAATTTACTATGATGAAAGCATGCTTCCTATCTATGATTATTATTGTGATGACATGTATGCTTTAAAGAAAAATGATAACCATGAAACTTGTCATCTTGATCTTAATTTTCAATCACATGATAGTTATTTTGTTGAGTTTGCTCCCACTATTGTTGATGAGAATAAATTTGCTTATGTGGAGAGTAGTAAAATTTCTATGCAAGTAGATCATGAAAAGAATGCTTTAGGTGCTGGTTATATTGTTGAATTCATTCATGATGCTTATGAGGGAGGAATATATGCTTGTAGGAATTGCAATAATATCAAGTTTCCTCTCTATGTGCTTAAAGTTTTGAAATTATGCTTGTTTTACCTTCCTATGCAAGATGATTCTTATTCCCATAAGTTGTTTGCTCACAAAATCCCTATGCATAGGAAGTGAGTTAGACTTAAATGTGCTAGTCATATTCTTCATGATGCTCTCTTTATGTTTCAATTCTTATCTTTTATGTGAGCATCATTGAAATCATAATGCTTGACTAGAGGCGTTAAGCGATAGCGCTTGTTGGGAGGCAACCCAATTTTATTTTAGTTCCTTGCTTTTTGCTTCTGTTTAGGAATAAATAATCTATCTAGCCTCTGGTTAGATGTGGTTTTGTGTTTTAATTAGTGTTTGTGCCAAGTTAAACCTATTAGATCTTCTTGGGTGATAGTTATTTGATCTTGCTGTAATTTTCAGAATCTTTGCGCTCAGTGCCCGAATTGTTAAAAATCACCAGAACGTGATAAAATACTGATTATAATTGCTGCTGATCAATAAACAAATTGTCCAGGTCTTCTAATTTTGGTAGAATTTTTTGAGTCCCAGAAGTTTGCGTTAGTTACATATTACTAAAGACTGTTCTGTTTTTGACAGATTCTGTTTTTCGTGTGTTGTTTGCTTATTTTGATGAATCTATGGCTAGTAAAATAGTTTATAAATCATAGAGAAGTTGTAATACAGTAGGTTTAACACCAATATAAATAAATAATGATTTCATTACAGTACATTGAAGTGGTGTTTTGTTTTCTTTTCGCTAACGGAGCTCACGAAGTTTTCTGTTAAGTTTTGTGTTGTGAAGTTTTCAAGTTTTGGGTAAAGATTCGATGGACTACTGAATAAGGAGTGGCAAGAGCCTAAGCTTGGGGATGCCCAAGGCACCCCAAGGTAATATTCAAGGACAACCAAGAGCCTAAGCTTGGGGGTGCCCCGGAAGGCATCCCCTCTTTCGTCTTCGTTCATCGGTAACTTTACTTGGAGCTATATTTTTATTCACCACATGATATGTGTTTTTCTTGGAACGTCATGTCATTTTGTTTTGTTTTGCTTGCTTTTAGTTAGATTATTGTTTTGCATCTTTAGTTTCAATAAAAAAGTCAAGGATAGCCTTTGCCATGCTTATTTTGCTAGTATACATGTTGCTGTTTGAAAACAGAAAGTTTACCGCTGTTGCAAAAATTCCTCAGAAAAGTAAGAGAGAGGTATAATGTTGAATCTTTTTGCATACTGAGCTCTGATAAATTTACTACAGTGGGAATTTTAGTTCATAATTTTTGGAGTTAGGGAAGTATTGATACTCTTGCATTCTTTACAGACTGTACTGTTTTGACAGATTGCTGTTATGTTTGCATTGTTTGCATATGTTTGCTTGTTTAATGATTCTATTTGAGGATAAGAGTATTAAATATGCAGAGGCATTTAGTATGCAATGTTGAATAATAATGTTAGTGATTTTTTACAGTAGAAAATGATAAGGTTTTGCATTGGTTTATACTAACCTATCTCACGAGTTCTTGTTGAGTTTGTTGTGAATGAAGCTTTGGATAAAAAAGAGAAACCATGATATGAGAGGAATTAAGGAGACACAAAAGCTCAAGCTTGGGGATGCCCAAGGCACCCCAAGATAATATTTCAAGAAGTCTCAAGCATCTAAGCTCGGGGATGCCCCGGTAGGCATCCCACCTTTCTTCTTCAACAACTATCGGTTAGTATCGGTTGAGCTTAAGTTTTTGCTTCTTCACATGAGTTGTGCTATCCTTGCAATATAGTTTTCTTTAGCTTTGCTTGCTGTTTGAATACAATACCAAGATCTGAAATTATTAAATGGGAGAGTCTTCACATAGTTGTATAATTATTCGACTAATCATTTGTGACGCCCGGGTAATTAAGCTACAGTGATCCCCGCTAATGATGCCACGTCACCTCGGTTACTGTGGATAAACTCGCGTTAGTTCGGAACCTAGTTCGAATTTTAAATTTAAAACCAAGGCAAACAATAAAAGTTTTCAAACATTAAAACTAAAATGTTCGGAGTGTGCCAATTAATGCTTAGGTATCTATGGTGAAGAAACCACGCTTTTACAAAATGCCTAAATACTTTAAAATAAATTAAAACAGAAAAGAATAAATAGAAAGAAAAGGAAAGAAATAAAAATACAAATAAAGCAGAAACCCCACCCCCAGTGAGCCGACCGGCCCAGCTGCTAGCCAGGCCAGGCCCAGGCCGACCACCCCGCGCTCCTTGACCCCCCCACTCCTCACCCGGTCCATCCACCGACACCCACACTCCCCCCGAAAATATCTCACCTCCCTCTCTCCCCGATTGGATCGGGATCGAGAGGAGGTGGACCCCCACGCTGCGCCCCGTCGCCGTCCGTCGCCGCCAGATCAGCGCCGCCCGCCGAGCTCGCCGCCTTCACGCCAGACGCCGCCACCTCGCCGTCCTTCTTCCACTCCGTCGCTCGTCCCGTCGGCCTCCCAAACTTCCCCGAGCCCGCCGCCTGCGTGCCCTACTCGCCTGTGAGCTCCCCTCTCCTCGTCCGTCTGTCATGTCACCACTCGGCGCTTTCGCGCTGCCGTAGCCCGCACCACCACACCCCTGCTGCCTCGACGCGACCACCACCGCCCCTCGCCGGATCCGTCGCCCGCCGATCCCTTCCCGCTCAGACCCTAGCACCGCTGGCTGCCGCATCGCAGCCCACCGTTTACGCCGAATCACAGGCGGCGCTGCGCCGTCACCTTCGCCCGCGTTGCCTGCTCCGGCCGCCGCCTGATCCCGCATCGCTGCGAACCCCTTCCCCCACGGTGGCCTTGCCCGCTTCCCTGCGGCTCCGGCCTAGCCCTCCATGACCCTGCGCAGCCTCCTGGGCCGCGACCAAGCGCCGCCTCGCCGGGCACCATGGCCTTGCCCGCTCCAGCCATGGCCTCGCCCGTGGTCACCGTTCCTCTGCCTCGGCCCTGGGTCTCGCACTTACACTGGCGGCGCCGTAACGGTGCCCACTGCCCGCTAGGCCCCTGCCTATGAGGGGGCCCCACCCTGTAACGTTAAAAAAAGAAGAAGAAAGAATTAAAATAAAAATAATAAATAAAAATAAAAATGATTTAATAAAATTAATTATTAATTAATTAATTATCTAATGAATTAATTAAGTTAATTAATCGGTTTAATTAATTTAATTAACTAGTTAGGTTAATTAAATAGTGATTAAATTAACTAATCTCTAATTAACCTAAGCGATGTATGAGGTAGGTCCCACTGGACCTTTGGTCGAGTTGACCAAGTCAACTCTGTTGACTATCGATGTCGACATGACATCATGCTGATGTCATTAATCTGTTTTCTGAATTAATTTAAATAGTTAATTAAATTCCAGAAATTAATAAAATCTTTAGAAAATCATATCTTTTAATCCGTAACTCGGATTAAAATATTTTCAACATGAAAGTTGCTCAGAACGACGAGACGAATCCGGATACGCAACCCGTTCGTCCGCCACACCCCCCTAACCTATCGAACTCGCAACTTTCCCCCTCCGGCTCCTCTGCCCGAAAACGCGAAACACCGGGGATACATTCCCGGATGTTTCCCCCCTTCACCGGTATCACCTCATACCGCGTTAGGGCACGCCTAGCATCACGCTTTGCTTTGTCATGCATCGTCATGCATCTGTTTGCATTGTATTCATTGTTTCTTCCCCCTCTTCTTCCGCTAGACACCGAGACCGACGCCACTGCTACCCAGTACGACTACGGAGTTGACGACCCCTCTCTCTTGCCAGAGCAACCAGGCAAGCCCCCCCTTTGATCACCAGATATCACCTACTCTTCTCTATACTGCTTGCATTAGAGTAGTGTAGTATATTCTTGCTTTCGATTACTCCTATCTGCTTTGCATAGCTTTGTCCTTGCTACTCTTGTTGTTACCTTTACCTACTATCCTCTTGCTTAGTATAGGATGCTAGTGTTCCATCGGTGACCCTACACTCTTGTCCGCTCGCCATGCTATACTCTTGGGCTGTGATCACTTGAGGAGGTGATCACGGGCATATACTATATACTTTACTTGTTACATTACACGTGATATCTTTGTTAGGAGATGGGGGTGAAAGGACAGGTGGCTCCATCCCAGTAGAGGTGGGCCTGGGTTCCGACGGCCCCGATCGTTACTTTATGGCGGAGCGACAGGGCAGGTTGAGACCACCTAGGAGAGAGGTGGGCCCGGCCCTGGTCGGCGTTCGCGGATGCTTAACACACTTAACGAGATCTTGGTATTTGATCTGAGTCTGGCCATTTGGTGTATACGCACTAACCAACTACGAGGAGCAGTTATGGGCACTTTCGGCGTCGTGGTATCGGCCGAAGCACTTCATGACGTCGTGGCGGCGCGCGCCGGATTGGAACGTAGGCCTACTCTTGTATTAAGGGGGCTAGTTCTGCTTCCAGCCGCGTTCGCAATGTGCAGGTGTGCTAAGGGCGATGGGCCCAGACCCCTGTGCGCTTAGGTTTAGACCGGCGTGCTGGCCTCTTTGTTGTGCCTAGGTGGGGCTGTGACATGTTGATCTTCCGCGGCCGGGCATGACCCAGGAAAGTGTGTCCGGCCAAATGGGATCAAGCATGTTGGGTTATGTGGTGCACCCTATAGGAAGTTAATCTATTGAATAGCCGTGATCTTGATAACAGGACGACTTGGAGTTGTACCTTGACCTTATGACAACTAGAACCGGATACTTAATAAAACACACCCTTCCAAGTGCCAGATATAACCCGGTGGTCGCTCTCTCTCATGGTTACGAGGAGGGGATCGCCGGGTAGGCTTATGCTATGCGATGCTACTTGGAGGACTTCAGTCTACTCTCTTCTACATGTTGCAAGACGGAGGCTGCCAGAAGCATAGTCTTCGACAGGATTAGCTATCCCCCTCTTATTCTGGCATTCTGCAGTTTAGTCCACTAATATGGCCCTTTACACATATATCCATGCATATGTATGAAGGAAATATGCCCTAGAGGCAATAATAAAGTTATTATTTATTTCCTTATATCATGATAAATGTTTATTATTCATGCTAGAATTGTATTAACAGGAAACATAATACATGTGTGAATACATAGACAAGCAGATAGTCACTAGTAAGCCTCTACTAGACTAGCTCATTAATCAAAGATGGTTATGTTTCCTAACCATAGACATGTGTTGTCATTTGATTAATGGGATCACCTCATTAGAAGAATGATGTGATTGACATGACCCATTCCGTTAGCTTAGCACTTGATCGTTTAGTATATTGCTATTGCTTTCTTCATGACTTATACATGTTCCTATAACTATGAGATTATGCAACTCCGTTTACGGAGGAACACTTTGGGTACTACCAAACGTCACAACGTAATCGGGTGATTATAAAGGAGTACCGCAGGTGTCTCCAAAGGTACTTGTTGGGTTGGCGTATTTCGAGATTAGGTTTTGTCACTCCGATTGCTCCGGAGAGGTATCTCTGGGCCTTCTCGGTAATACACATCACATAAGCCTTGCAAGCATTACAACTAATGAGTTAGTTGTGAGATGATGTATTACGGAACAAGTAAAGAGACTTACCAAAGAACGAGATTGAACTAGGTATTGGATACCGACGATCGAATCTCGGGTAAGTAACATACCGATGACAAAGGGAACAACGTATGTTGTTATGCGGTCTGACCGATAAAGATCTTCGTAGAAAATGTAGGAACCAATATGGGCATCCAGGTCCCGCTATTGGTTATTGACCAGAGACATGTCTCGGTCATGTCTACATTATTCTCGAACCGTAGGGTCCGCACGCTTAAGGTTTCGATGACAGTTGTATTATGAGTTTATGTATTTTGATGTACCGAAGGTTGTTCGGAGTCCCGGATATGATCACGGACATGACGAGGAGTCTCGAAATGGTCGAGACATAAAGATTAATATATTGGACGGATATATTTGGACACCGGAAAGGTTAGGAGAAGTTTGGAGCTCGGGAGGTTACTGGAACCCCCGGGAGGTATATGGGCCTTATTGGGCCCATGTAGGAGGAAAGGAGAAGGAACAAGGGAGGCGCGCCCCAAGCCCAATCCGAATTGGGGAGGGGCCCCCCCCTTTCTCCTTCCCCTCTTCCTATTCCTACTACTAGTACTACTTCCTAATACTAGTACTCCTTCCTCCCCTCCAAATAAGATAAGGAAAGAGAGGAAACCTACTTGGAGTAGGTTTCCCTCCCTATGGCGCGCCCCTTGAGGCCGGCCACCTCCTCCCTCCCTCCTTTATATCACGGGGTAGGGGGCACCCTAGAACACACAAGTTGATCCTTGAGATCGTTCTCAGCCGTGTGCGGTGCCCCTCCACCATATTCCACCTCGGTCATATCATAGCGGTGCTTAGGCGAAGCCTGCGTCGGTAGAACATCAAGATCGTCCTGCCCGTCGTCTTGTGGAACTCCCTCTCCCGAGCTTTGCTGGATCGGAGCCCGAGGAGCGTCATCGAGCTGAGCGTGTGCCAAGAACTTCGAGGCGCCGAGTAACGGCTGGGATCGGCTGGATCGCGAGGAGAACGTCTGACTACTTCCTCTATGTTGTGATCGACTCGGAGGTGCCGGAGTAACGGCGCTGGGATCGGCTGGATCGCGAGGAGAACGTACGACTACTTCCTCTACGTTGTGATCGCTTCCGCTTTGGTCTACGAGGGTACGTGGACATACACTCTCCCCTCTCGTTGCTATGCCATCACCATGGTCCTGTGTGTGCGTAGGAAAATTTTGAAATTACTACGTTCCCCAACAGTGGCATCAGAGCCAGGTTTTATGCGTTGATGTCATATGCACGAGTAGAACACAAGTGAGTTGTGGGCGATACAAGTCATACTGCCTACCAAAGCATGTCATACTTTGGTTCAGCGGTATTGTGAGATGAAGCGGCCGGACCGACATTACGCCAGACGCTTACGCGAGACTGGTTTCACTGCTACGAGCACTCGTGCTTAAAGGTGGCTGGCGGGTGGCTGTCTCTCTCACTTTAGTTGAACCGAGTGTGGCTACGCCCGGTCCTTGAGAAGGTTAAAACGAGTCTATTTGTGAAATATCGTTGTGGTTTTGATGCGTAGGTAAGTACGGTTCTTGCTCAGCCCGTAGCAGCCACGTAAAACTTGCAACAACAAAGTAGAGGACGTCTAACTTGTTTTTGCAGGGCATGTTGTGATGTGATATGGTCAAGACGTGATGCTATATTTTATTGTATGAGATGATCATGTTTTGTAACCGAGTTATCGGCAATGGCGAGAGCCATATGGTTGTCGCTTTATTGTATGAAATGCAACGCCTGTAATTGCTTTACTTTATCACTAAGCGGTAGCGATAGTCGAGAAAGCAACAGATGGCGTAGCGACAACGATGCTACGATGGAGATCAAGGTGTCGCTACCGGTGGCGATGGTGATCACGACGGTGCCGGAGATGGAGATCACAAGCACAAGATGATGATGGCCATATCATATCACTTATATTGATTGCATGTGATGTTTATCCTTTATGCATCTTATCTTGCTTTGATTGACGGTAGCATTATAAGATGATCTCTCACTAAAATTATCAAGAAGTGTTCTCCTGAGTATGCACCATTGCCAAAGTTCGTAGTACCCGGACACCACGTGATGATCGGGTGTGATAAGTTCTCGATCCATCTACAACGGGTGCAAAACAGTTGCACACGCAGAATACTCAGGTTAAACTTGTGAGCCTAGCATATAACAGATATGGCCTCGGAACACGGAGATCGAAAGGTCGGCGTGAATCATATAGTAGATATGATCAACATAGTGATGTTCACCATTGAAACTACTCCATCTCACGTGATGATCGGACATGGTTTAGTTGATTTGGATCACGTAATCACTTGGATGACTAGAGAGATGTCTGTCTAAGTGGGAGTTTTTAATATGATTAATTGAACTTAAATTTATCATGAACTTAGTACTGATAGTATTTTTGCTTGTCTATGTTTACTTTGTAGATAGATGGCTCGTCTTTGTTGTTCCGTTGAATTTTAATGCGTTCCTTGAGAAAGCAAAGTTGAAAGATGATGGTAGCAATTACACGGACTGGGTCCGTAATTTGAGGATTATCCTCATTGCCGCCTGGAAGAATTACGTCCCGGAAGCACCGCTGGGTGCGAACTTCTTTGCAGAGCTGCGCCGGAAGTTATGAGCGTCTGGTAGAGCAAAGGCGATGACTACTCGATAGTTCGATGTGCCATGCTTTACGGCTTAGAACCGGGTCTTCAACGACGTTTTGAACGTCATGGAGCATATGAGATGTTCCAGAGTTGAAGTTAATATTTCAAGCAAATGCAGATTGAGAGATATGAAGTCTCCAATAAGTTCTATAGCTGCAAGATGGAGGAGAATAGTTACATCGGTGAACATATACTCAAAATGTCCGGGTATAATAATCACTTGATTCAACTGGGAGTTACTCTTCCGGATGATAGTGTCATTGACAGAATTCTCCAATCATCGCCACCAAGCTACAAGAGCTTCGTGATGAACTATAATATGCAAGGGATGACCAAAACAATTCGAGGTCTTCATAATCTTTGAAAGCCGCGGAGGTAGAAATCAAGAAAGAGCATCAAGTGTTGATGGTCAACAAGACCACTAGTTTCAAGAAAAGGGCAAAGGAAAGAAGAAGGAAACTTCAAAAGAACAACAAAGAAAGTTGCAGCTCAAGAGAAGAAACCCAAGTCTGGACCTAAGCCTAAATCGAGTGTTTTTACCGCAAGCGACCGGACCTTTGAGCGGAACTGCCCCAAGTATTTGGCGGATAAGAAGGATGGCAAGGTGAACAAAGGTATATGTGATATACATGTTATTGATGTGTACCTTACTAGAGCTCGTAGTAGCACTGGGTATTTGATACTGGTTACATTGCTAATATTTGCAACTCAAAACAGGGACTCTGAGAATAAATGAGCACCGCAAAGGACGAGGTGACGATGCGGCGTGGGAAAGCGGTTCCAAGGTCAATGTGATCGCGGTCGGCACGCTACCTCTACATCTACCTTCGGGATTAGTTTTAGACCTAAATAATTGTTATTTGGTGCCGCGTTGAGCATGAACATTATATCTGGATCTTGTTTGATGCGAGACGGTTATTCATTTAAATCAGAGAATAATGGTTGTTCTATTTATATGAGTAATATCTTTTATGGTCACGCACCCTTGAAGAATGGTCTATTTTTATTGAATCTCGATAGTAGTAATACACATATTCATAATGTTGAAACCAAAAGATGCAGAGTTGATAATGATAATGCAACTTATTTGTGGCATTGCCGTTTAGGTCATATCGGTGTAAAAGCATGAAGAAACTCCATCTTGATGGGCTTCGGAATCACTTGATTATGAATCACTTGGTACTTGCGAACCGTGCCTCATGGGCAAGATGACCAAAACGCCGTTCTCGGAACTATGGAGCGAGCAACTGATTTGTTGGAAATCATACATACTGATGTTTGTGGTCCAATGAATATTGAGGCACTTGGCGGGTATCGTTATTTTCTCACCTTCACAGATGATTTGAGCAGATATGGGTATATCTACTTAATGAAACACAAATCTGAAACATTTGAAAAGTTCAAAGAATTTCAGAGTGAAGTGGAAAATCATCGTAACAAGAAAATAAAGTTTCTACGATCTGATCGTGGAGGAGAATATTTGAGTTACGAGTTTGGTTTACATTTAAAACAATGTGGAATAGTTTCAAGCAACTCACGCCACCCGGAACACCACGGAGAAATGGTGTGTCGAACGTCGTGTCGTACTTTACTTGATATGGTGCGATCTATGATGTCTCTTCTTGATTTACCGCTATCGTTTTGGGGATATGCTTTAGAGACGGCCGCATTCACGTTAAATAGGGCACCATCTAAATCCGTTGAGACGACACCGTATGAACTATGGTTTGGCAAGAAACCAAAGTTGTCGTTTCTTAAAATTTGGGGCTGCGATGCTTATGTGAAGAAACTTCAACCAGATAAGCTCGAACCCAAATCGGAAAATGTGTCTTCATAGGATACCCAAAGGAGATCATGGGTACACCTTCTATCACAGATCTGAAGGCAAGATCTTCGTTGCTAAGTTCGGATCCTTTCTAGAGAAGGAGTTTCTCTCAAAAGAAGTGAGTGGGAGGAAAGTAGAACTTGATGAGATAATCAGATTCTGCTCCCTTATTGGAAGGTAATTCATCACAAGAAATGGTTCCTGTGACAACTACACCAATTAGTGAGGAAACTAATGATATTGATCATGAAACTTCAGATCAAGTTGCTCTTGAACCGTGGGTCAACCAGAGTAAAATACGCACTGTGAGTGGTACGGAAATCCTATTCGGAAGTCATGTTACTTGACCATAGCGAACCTACAAACTATGAAGAAGCGATGGTGAGCCCAGATTCATGAAATGGCTGGAAGCCATGAAATCTGAGATGGGATCCATGTATGAAAACAAAGTATGGACTTTGGTTGACTTGCCCGATGATCGGCAAGCCATTGAGAATAAATGGATCTTTAAGAAGAAGACTGACGCCGATGGTAATGTAATCATCTATAAAGCTCGACTTGTTGCAAAAGGTTTTCGACAAGTTCAAGGGGTTGACTACGATGAGACTTTCTCACCAGAAGCGATGCTTAAGTCTGTCCGAATCATGTTAGCAATTGCCGCATTTTATGATTATGAAATTTGGCAAATGGATGTAAAAACTACATTCTTGAATGGATTTCTAGAAGAAGAGTTGTATATGATGCAACCAGAAGGTTTTGTTGATCCAAGGGCGCTAACAAAGTGTGCAAGCTCCAGTGATCAATTTATGGTGCAGTGCAAGCCTCTCGGAGTTGGAATAAACGCTTTGATAGTGTGATCAAAGCATATGGTTTTATCTGAGACTTTTGGAGAAGCCTGTATTTACAAGAAAGTGAGTGGGAGCTCTGTAGCATTTCTGATATTATATGTAGATGACATATTGTTGATTGGAAATGATATAGAATTTCTGGATAGCATAAAAGGATACTTGAACAAAAGTTTTTCAATGAAAGACCTCGGTGAAGCTGCTTACATATTGGGCATCAAGATCTATAGAGATAGATCAAGACGCCTAATTGGACTTTCACAAAGCACATACCTTGATAAAGTTTTGAAGAAGTTCAAAATGGATCGTGCAAAGAAAGGTTTTTACATGTATTACAAGGTGTAAGATTGAGTCAGGACTCAATGCCCGACCACAGCAGAAGATAGAGAGAAAATGAAAGATGTTCCCTATGCTTTAGCCATAGGCTCTATCATGTATGCAATGTCTGTGTACCGGACCGACGTATGCTTAGCTGTAAGCTTGGCAGGAAGGTACCAAAGTAATCCAGAGTGGATCAACGGACAGCGGTCAAGAACATCCTGAAATACACGAAAAGGACTAAGGATATGTTTCTCCTATATGGAGGTGACAAAGAGCTAGTCGTAAATGGTTACGTCGATGCAAGCTTTGACACTGATCCGGACGATTCTAAATCGCAAACCGGATACGTGTTTTTGTTAAACGGTGGAAATTTGTCGGTTAGTGCAGTTCTAAACAAAGCGTCGTGGCGGGATCTACATGTGAAGCGGAGTACATAGCTACTTGGAAGCAACAAATGAAGGAGTCTGGATGAAAGAGTTCATTTCCGATCTAGGTGTCATACCTAGTGCATCGGGACCAATGAAGATCTTCTCGTGACAATCTTGGTGCAATTGCCTTGGCAAAGGAATCCAGATTTCACAAGAGGACCAAGCATATCAAGAGACGCTTCAATTCCATTCGGACCAAGTCCAAGTGGGAGACATAGAGATTTGCAAAATACATACGGATCTGAATGTTGCGGACCGTTGACTAAGCCTCTTCCACGAGCAAAACATGATCAGCACCAAGACTCCATGGGTGTTAGAATCATTCTTGTGTGATCTAGATTATTGACTCTAGTGCAAGTGGGAGACTGAAGGAAATATGCCCTAGAGGCAATAATAAAGTTATTATTTATTTCCTTATATCATGATAAATGTTTATTATTCATGCTAGAATTGTATTAACAGGAAACATAATACATGTGTGAATACATAGACAAGCAGATAGTCACTAGTAAGCCTCTACTAGACTAGCTCATTAATCAAAGATGGTTATGTTTCCTAACCATAGACATGTGTTGTCATTTGATTAATGGGATTACCTCATTAGAAGAATGATGTGATTGACATGACCCATTCCGTTAGCTTAGCACTTGATCGTTTAGTATATTGCTATTGCTTTCTTCATGACTTATACATGTTCCTATAACTATGAGATTATGCAACTCCGTTTACCGGAGGAACACTTTGGTACTACCAAACGTCACAACGTGAATCGGGTGATTATAAAGGAGTACTGCAGGTGTCTCCAAAGGTACTTGTTGGGTTGGCGATTTCGAGATTAGGTTTTGTCACTCCGATTGTCGGAGAGGTATCTCTGGCCTTCTCGGTAATACACATCACATAAGCCTTGCAAGCATTACAACTAATGAGTTAGTTGTGAGATGATGTATTACGGAACAAGTAAAGAGACTTACCAAGAATCTAGATTGAACTAGGTATTGGATACCGACGATCGAATCTCGGGTAAGTAACATACCGATGACAAAGGAACAACGTATGTTGTTATGCGGTCCGACCGATAAAGATCTTCGTAGAAAATGTAGGAACCAATATGGGCATCCAGGTCCCGCTATTGGTTATTGACCGAAGACATGTCTCGGTCATGTCTACATTATTCTCGAACCGTAGGGTCCGCACGCTTAAGGTTTCGATGGCGGTTGTATTATGAGTTTATGTATTTTGATGTACGAAGGTTGTTCGAGTCCGGATATGATCACGGACATGACGAGGAGTCTCGAAATGGTCGAGACATAAAGATTAATATATTGGACGGATATATTTGGACACCGGAAAGGTTAGGAGAAGTTTGGAGCTCGGGAGGTTACGGAACCCCGGGAGGTATATGGGCCTTATTGGGCCCATGTAGGAGGAAAGGAGAAGGAATAAGGGAGGGGCGCGCCCCAAGCCCAATCCGAATTGGGGAGGGGGCCGCCCCCTTTCCTTTCTCCTTCCCCTCTTCCTATTCCTACTACTAGTACTACCTCCAAATAGTAGTACTCCTTCCATCCCCCTCCAAATAATAAAAGGAAAATAGAGGTAAACCTACTTGGAGTAGGTTTCCCCCTCCAAATGGCGTGCCCCCCATTATGCCGGCCACCACCTACCTCCCACCGTTATATACAGGGGTATGGGGGCACCCTAGAACACACAAGTTGATCCTTGAGATCGTTCCTTAGCCGTGTGCGGTGCCCCCCTCCACCATATTCCACCTCGGTCATATCATAGCGGTGCTTAGGCGAAGCCCTGCGTCGGTAGAACATCAAGATCGTCACCACGCCGTCGTGCTGACGGAACTCCCTCTCCCGAGCTTTCTGGATCGGAGCCCGAGGAGCGCCATCGAAATAACGTGTGCCAAGAACTCGGAGGCGCCGGAGTAACGGCGCTGGGATCGGCTGGATCGCGAGGAGAACGTACGACTACTTCCTCTACGTTGTGATCGACTCGGAGGTGCCGGAGTAACGGCGCTGGGATCGGCTGGATCGCGAGGAGAACGTACGACTACTTCCTCTACGTTGTGATCGCTTCCGCTTTGGTCTACGAGGGTACGTGGACATACACTCTCCCCTCTCGTTGCTATGCCATCACCATGGTCCTGTGTGTGCGTAGGAAAATTTTGAAATTACTACGTTCCCCAACAATGTAGTGTAGCTCCTTGCTTGCGAGTACTTTGGATGAGTACTCACGGTTGCCTTGTTCCCCCTTTTCCCCCTTTCTTTACCCGGTTGCTGCGACCAGACGATGGAGCCAGTGAGCCAGCGCCACCGTCGATGGCGACTACTACATCGGAGGTGTCTACTACTACGCAGCCCGGCCGATTTACGACTGTGAGTAGTTTAGGAGGATCCAGGCGGGAGGCCTGCGCCTCTTCGATCTGTATCCCGGTTTGTGCTAGCCTTCTTAAGGCAGACTTGTTTAACTTATGTCCGTACTCAGATATTGTTGCTTCCATTGGACCGGTCTATGATCGAGCACTTGTATTCGAGCCCTCGAGGCCCCCGGCTTGTATTATGATGCTTGTATGACTTATTTATGTTTTAGAGTTGTGTTGTGATATCTTCCCGTGAGTCCCTGATCTTGATCGTACACATTTGCGTGCATGATTAGTGTACGATTGAATCGGGGGCGTCACATTATTGATCTTCACTTATATCTTTTGGAGTAGTTTGTTGTTTGCTCTAGTGCTTCACTTATATCTTTTAGAGCACGGTGGTGGATTTATTTTGTAGAAATTAATGAACTCTCATGCTTCACTTAGATTATTTTGAGAGTCGTTAATAGCATGGTAATTTGCTTAATGTTAATATACTTGGTGTTCAAGATATGTGAAACTTCCTTTTGAGTGAATTGAATACTAAGACAAATTTAATGCTTCATAATTGTTTTGAGATATGGATGTAATAATATCAAAGTCGTGCTAGTTGATAATTGTGAATTTTAGAAATACTTGTGTTGAAGTTTGCAAGTCCCGTAGCATGCACGTACGGGTAAAGTTGTGTAACAAATTTGAAACATGAAGTGTACCTGGCTTGTGCATCCTTATGAGTGGCGGTCGGGGACGAGCGATGGTCTTTTCCTACCAATCTATCCCCCTAGGAGCATTGCGCGTAGTACTTGATTTTTGACGGCTTCTAAATTTTTGCAATAAGTATATGAGTTCTTTTGACTAATGTTGAGTCCATGGATTATACACACTTTTACCTTTCCGCAATTGCTAGCCTCTTGATGCCGTGCATTGCCCTTTCTCACCTTGAGAGTTGGTGCAAACTTTGCCGGTGCATCCAAACCCCGTGATATGATACACTCTTTCACACATGAACCTCCTTATATCTTCCTCAAAACAGCCACCATACCTACCTATCATGGCATTTCCATAGCCATTCCGAGATATATTGCCATGCACCTTCCATCATCATTATTATGACATACATTACTTTTGTCATATTGCCATTGCATGATCATGTAGTTGACATCATATTTGTGGCAAAGCCACCATGCATTATTTTCCATACATGTCACTCTTGATTCATTTCACCATCCTGGTTCACCGCCGGAGGCATTTATATAGAGTCATATTTTGTTCTAAGTTTCGAGTTGTAATTGTTGAGTTGTAAGAAAAATAAAAGTGTGATGATCATCATTATTAGAGCATTGTCCCAAGTGAGGAAAGGATGATGGAGACTATGATTCCCCCATAAGTCGGGATGAGACTCCGGACGAAAAAAAAGAGCAAGGCAAAAAAAAGAGCAAGGCCAAAAAAAGGAAAGCCCAAAAAAATGAGAGAAAAAGAGAGAAGGGACAAAGCTATTACCCTTTCACCACACTTGTGCTTCAAAGTAGCACCTTGTTCTTCATGTAGTGAGTCTCATATATTGTGCTTCAAAGTAGCACCATGTTTTTCATATAGTGAGTCTCATAAGTTGTCTTGTTCATACTAGTGGGAATTTTTCATTATAGAACTTGGCTTGTATATTCCAATGATGGGCTTCCTCAAATGCCCTAGGTCTTCGTGAGCAAGCAAGTTGGATGCACACCCACTAGTTTTCTTTTGTTGAGCATTCATAGCTCTAGTGCATCCGTTGCATGGCAATCCCTACTCCTCATGTTGACATCAATTGATGGGCATCTCCATAGCCCGTTGATTATCCTCGTCAATGTGAAACTTTCTCCTTTGTTGTCTTCTCCACACAATCCCCATCATCATATTCTATTCCACCCATAGTGCTATACCCATGACTCGCGCTCATGTATTGCGTAAAGGTTGAAAGAGTTTGCGATTATTTGAGTATGAAACAATTGATTGGCTTGTCATCGGGGGTATAGAAGTTGGGAACATCTTTGTGTGACGAAAATGAAGCATATCCTAACTATATGATTTTGTAGGGATGAACTTTCTTTGGCTATGTTATTTTGAGATGACATAATTGCTTTGATTAGTATGCTTGAAGTATTATTATTTTTATGTCAATATGAAATTTTGTTTTAAATCTTTCAGATCTGAATATTCATATCATAAGTAAGAAGAATTACATTGAAATTATGCCAAGTATCACTTCGCATCAAAAATTATCTTTTTATCATTTACCTACCCGAGGACGAGCAAGAATTAAGCTTGGGGATGCTTGATACGTCTCCAACGTATCTATAATTTTTGATTGCTCCATGCTACTTTATCTACTGTTTTAGGCAATATTGGGCTTTATTATCCACTTTTACATTATTTTTGGGACTAACCTATTAACCGGAGGCCCAAATTTCAGATTTGTTTTTTTATGCCTATTTCAGTGTTTCGAGGAAAAGGAATATTAGAAGGAGTCAAAACGGAACGAAATCAACTGGAGAAGTTATTTTTGGAAGGAAACCCACCTGATTGACTTGGACTCCACGTCAGAAGATACGGTAGGTGCTCACGAGGGTGGGGGGCGCGCCCACCCCCCTGGGCGCGCCCCACTGCCTCGTGGGGCCCCCATAGCTCCACCGACGTACTCCTTTCACCCATATATACCTACGTACCCTAAAACTTCCAGAAGAGAAGATAGATCAGGAGTTCTGCCGCCACAAGCCTCCAGAGCCACGAAAAACCAATCGGGACCCCTTTCCGTACTCACGGAGGGGGGATCCATCACCGGTGGCCATCTTCATCATCCCGGCGCTATCCATGACGAGGAGGGAGTAGTTCACCCTCGGGGCTGAGGGTATGTACCAAAGAGCTATGTGTTTGATCTCTCTCTCTCGTGTTCTCTCTCGTGTTCCTCTATGGCACGATCTTAGTGTATCCCGAGCTTTTCTATTGTAGTTGGATCTTATGATGTTTCTCCCCCTCTACTCTCTTGTGATGAATTGAGTTTCCCCTTTGAAGTTATCTTTTCGGATTGAGTCTTTTATGAACACTTGATGTATGTCTTGCCGTGTTTATCTGTGGTGACAATGGGATATCATGTGCCACTTGATGTATGTTTTGGTGACCAACTTGCGGGTTCCGCCCATGAACCTATGCATAGGGGTTAGCACACGTTCTTGACTCTCCGGTAGAAACTTTGGGGCACTCTTTGAAGTACTTTTATGTTGGTTGGATGAATCTGAGATTGTGTGATGCATATCGTATAATCATGCCCACGGATACTTGAGGTGACAATGGAGTATCTAGGTGACACTAGGGTTTTGGTTGATTTGTGTCTTAAGGTGTTATTCTAGTACGAACTCTTTTATAGATTGATATGAAAGAATAACTTTGAGGTGGTTTCGTACCCTACCATAATCTCTACGTTTGTTCTCCGCTATTACTGGCTTTAGAGTGACTCTTTATTGCATGTTGAGGGCTTGTTATATGATCTATCTATGTTATTATTGTTTAGAGAACTTGCACTAGTGAAAGTATGAACCCTAGGCCTTGTTTCCTATCATTGCAATACCGTTTACGCTCACTTTTACCACTTGTTACCTTGCTGTTTTTATATTTTCAGATTACAAAAACCTATATCTACCATCCATATTGCACTTGTATCACCATCTCTTCGCAGAACTAGTGCACCTATACAATTTACCCTTGTATTGGTTGTGTTGGGGACACAAGATACTTTTTTTTATTTGGTTGCAGGGTTGTTTGAGAGAGACCATCTTCATCCTACGCCTCTCGCGGATTGATAAACCTTAGGTCATCCACTTGACGGAAATTTGCTACTGTCCTACAAACCTGTGCACTTGCAGGCCCAACAACGTCTACAAGAAAAAGGTTGTGTAGTAGACATCAAACGCTGGCACCAAAT
Organism: Aegilops bicornis; assembly: GCA_021605145.1. Classification (NCBI taxonomy): domain Eukaryota; kingdom Viridiplantae; phylum Streptophyta; class Magnoliopsida; order Poales; family Poaceae; genus Aegilops; species Aegilops bicornis. The sequence continues at coordinate 299,505,810 of CM038669.1, forward strand.
AACAATTATTTAGGTCTAAAACTAATCCTGAAGGTACATGTAGAGGTAGCGTGCCGACGGCGATCACATCGACTTTGGAACCATTTCCCACGTGCATCGTCACCTCGTCCTTAGCCAGTGTTCGCTTAATCTGTAGTCCCTGTTTTGAGTTGCAAATATTAGCAATGTAACCGGTATCAAATACCTGTGTGCTATCTGCGAGCTCGTAAGGTACACATCAATAACATGTATATCACATATACCTTTGTTCACCTTGCCATCCTTCTTATCCGCCAAATACTTGGGGCAGTTCGCTTCCGATGACTACCGCTTGCGATGAGAAGCACTTTCGATCTCAGGCTTAGGTCCAGACTTGGGTTTCTTCTCTTGAGCAGCAACTTGTTTGCTGTTCTTCTTGAAGTTCCCCTTCTTCTTCCCTTTGCCCTTTTTCTTGAAACTGGTGGTTTTATTGACCATCAACACTCGATGCTCCTTCTTGATTTCTACCTTCGGAGCCTTTAGCATTACTAAGAGCTTGGGAATCGTCTTATCCATGCCTTGCATGTTATAGTTCATCACGAAGCTCTTGTAGCTTGGTGGCAGTGATTGAAGAATTCTGTCAATGACGCTATCATCCGAAAGATTAACTCCCAGTTTAATCAAGTGATTGTTATACCCGGACATTACGAGTATATGCTCAGCAGCGAACTATTCTCCTCCATCTTGCGGTTGTAGAACTTATTGGAGACTTCATATCTCTCAATCCGGGCATTTGCTTGAAATATTAACTTCAACTCCTGGAACATCTCATATGCTCCATGACGTTCAAAACGTCGTTGAAGTCCCGGTTCTAAGCCGTAAAGCATGGCACACTGAACTATTGAGTAATCATCAGCTTTGCTCTGCCAGACGTTCATAACATCTGGTGTTGCTCCTGTAGTAGGTCTGGCACCTAGCGGTGCTTCCAGGACGTAATTCTTCTGTGCAGCAATGAGGATAATCCTCAAGTTACGGACCCAGTCCGTGTAATTGCTACCATCATCTTTCAACTTTGCTTTCTCAAGGAACGCATTAAAATTCAACGGAGCAACAACACGAGCCATCTATCTACAAAGAACATAGACATGCAAAATACTATCAGGTACCAAGTTCATGATAAATTTAAGTTTAATTAATCATATTACTTAAGAACTCCCACTTAGATAGATATCCCTCTAATCATCTAAGTGATCACTTGATCCAAATCAACTAAACCATAACCGATGATCACGTGAAATGGAGTAGTTTTCAATGGTGAACATCACTATGTTGATCATATCTACTATATGATTCACGCTCGACCTTTTGGTATCTGTGTTCCGAGGCAATATCTGCATATGCTAGGCTCGTCAAGTTTAACCTGAGTATTCTGCAGTTGCAAAACTGGCTTGCACCAGTTGTAGATGGACGTAGAGCTTATCACACCCGATCATCACGTGGTGTCTGGGCACGACGAACTTTGGCAACGGTGCATACTCAGGGAGAACACTTTTATCTTGAAATTTAGTGAGAGATCATCTTATAATGCTACCGTCAATCAAAGCAAAATAAGATGCATAAAAGATAAACATCACATGCAATCAATATAAGTGATATGATATGGCCATCATCATCTTGTGCTTGTGATCTCCATCTCCGAAGCACCGCCATGATCACCATTGTCACCGGCGCGACACCTTGATCTCCATCGTAGCATCGCTGTCGTCTCGCCAACTATTGCTTCTACAACTATCGCTACCGCTTAGTGATAAAGTAAAGCAATTACAGGGCGATTGCATTGCATACTGAAAGCGACAACCATATGGTTTCGCGATTGCCGATAACTTCGGTTACAAAACATGATCATCTCATACAATAAAATATAGCATCATGCCTTGACCATATCACATCGAACATGCCTGCAAAAACAAGTTAGGCGTCCTCTACTTTGTTGTTGCAAGTTTTACGTGGCTGCTACGGGCTGAGCAAGAACCTTTCTTACCTACGCATCAAAACCACAGCGATAGTTCGTCAAGTTAGTGCTGTTTTAACCTTCTCAAGGACCGGGCGTAGCACACTCAGTTCAACTCAAGTTGGAGAAACTGACACCCGCCAGCCACCTGTGTGCAAAGCACGTCGGTAGAACCAGTCTCGCGGAAGCGTACGCGTAATGTCGGTCCGGGCCGCTTCATCCAACAATACCGCCGAACCAAAGTGTGACATGCTGGTAAGAAGTATGACTTGTATCGCCCACTTGTGTTCTACTCGTGCATATAACATCAATGCATAAAACCAGGCTCGGATACCACTGTTGGGGAACGTTGTAATTTCAAAAAAAATCCGCATAGCAACGAGAGGGGAGAGTGTTGTCTACGTACCCTCGTAGACCGTAAGCGGAAGCGTTTATCAACGTGGTTGATGTAGTCATACACCTTCACGATCCGTCCCGATCAAGTACCGAACATACGACACCTCCGCGTTCAGCACACGTTTAGCTCGATGACGTCCTCGCCTTCTCGATCCAGCAAAAGGGGCGAAGTAGTAGATGAGTTCCGGCAGCACGACGACATGGTGACGGTGTTGGTGAAGAACAATCTCCGTAGGGCTTCGCCTAAGCACTACGAAAACTATGACGGGGGATAAACTAGAGGGGACGGGGTAACCGACACACGGCTTGGTGTTTCTTGATGTGTCTTGGGTGCTAGCCCTACCCCTCTATTTATATGTTGAGCCTTGGGGTTGTAACTTGGAGTAAAAGCCTCCACAAAGTCGGTTTCACCCGAAAGGCAAGAGTCCTTCTCGGACTTCCGGGGCGACGCCAGGTTCCCGTGCTGGACCTGCACGCCTGTGGACCAAGGCGTCGGCCCTGGACTCCACAAAACTTCCTTTGCGCTTTCCAAAAACCTTGTGGGCTTACCCTTTGGCCCAAATAAAGTCTTCTCGTACTCCAAACATTTCGGAAACATCTGGAACCCTTCCGGTGAATTCCGGAACCCTTCCGGAGACCAAACACTATTATCCCATATATCAAACTTTATCTCTGGACCATTCCGGAGTTCCTCGTCATGTCCATGATCTTATCCAAAACTCCGAACAACATTCGGTTACCAACATACATAACTCATACATATTGTATCATCAACGTATGTTAAGCATGCGGAACCTACGGGTTCGAGAACTATGTAGACATGACCGAGACACTTCTCTAGTCAATAACCAATAGCGGAACCTGGATGCCCATATTGGCTCCTACATATTCTACGAAGATCTCTATCGGTCGAACCGCATAACAATATACGTTGTTCCCTTTGTCATCGGTATGTTACTTGCCCGAGATTCGATCGTCGGTATCTCAATACCTAGTTCAATCTCGTTACCGGCAAGTCTCTTTACTCGTTCCGTAATACATCATCCATAACTAACTCATTAGTTGCAATGCTTGCAAGGCTTAAGTGATGTGCATTACCGAGTGGGCCCAGAGACACCTCTCCGACAATCGAAGTGACAAATCCTAATCTCGAAATACGCCAACCCAACAATTACCTTCGGAGACACCTGTATAGCACCTTTATAATCACCCAGTTACGTTGTGACGTTTGGTAGAACACAAAGTGTTCCTCCGGTAAACAGGAGTTGCACAATCTCATAGTCATAGGAACATGTATAAGTCATGAAGAAAGCAATAGCAACATACTAAATGATCAAGTGCTAAGCTAACGGAATGGGTCAAGTCAATCACATCATTCTCTTAATGATGTGATCCCGTTAATCAAATGACAACTCTTTGTCTATGGCTAGGAAACATAACCATCTTTGATCAACGAGCTAGTCATACCCGCGAGTGATGTGAAGTCGGGTTGACCTGGAGGGTACCCGCGAGATAACTACGCAACACGGCGGGGCATTCTTAGCCCTTGTCGTAAGTCGGTGAGACGGGGCGACGGGACCACATATCATGGATCATTGATCGCCACCGCGCGCTTCCAAGACACTAATGGTTTGTATGTGTGATCCGAGTAGGCCTCCGGCCTTTTCGCACTGACCACCACGCGGGAATAACTATGGGCACTCTGCATCATACGTTTCTTCCAAAATCTCGTTGACGTCGGTGACCGAGCGGCGCGCGCCGGGTTGGACTGGTTATGCCTGCGCTTGTATAAGGGGCTAGGTCTGCTCACCAGTCGCGTATGCAACATGCAGGAGTGCAAAGGGCGATGGGCCCAAGACCCCTATGCGCTTAGGATGTAGACCGGTGTGCTGGCCTCTCTATTGAGCCTAGGTAGGACTACGACGTGTTGATCGGTCAAGGCCGATCATGACCTGATGGTGATTTCGGCCGGAGTTGATCGAGCGTGTTGGGTAAGTTTGTGCACCCCTACAGGGAAGTTAATCTATTCGAATAGCCGTGTCCACGGTAACAGTTTTAGGGATGCCTAGTCCCGAAATGCAAAAAAAAAATTACTTTATGTTGTCAAATAATAAATTCCTTGGAAAGTGTTGGTATGGAGGGCACCCGTGGATACGGCAAGACATGGAAAGTGAAAGAATGGTGGAAAAAGGAATAAACTTTATTTTCTGTTTGGGAACCGCCTATGGCATATCTAGCATGGAAAGTGTTCGTAGCTCCGAGTCGTTTTCGTTGGTGGGATGGATACACCTCCCAAAATGTTTTTATCTCTATTTTTTTCGCTTTGAGCTCTGGCACCTCTACAAATCCCTACTTCCCTCTGTGAAGGTCCTTTCTTTTACTTTATGCAACTTTTTATTTTTATTTTGAGTCTCCATCCTCTCTTACAAAAAGCACCAACTAGGAGGCAATATGATCGTGCTCAAGTATTGGGTGTAGTTAATATTCGAATGTGTTTCATGAATGGATCAATGTTTGAGCATGATGGGCTAGGGATAACTTGTTTTAGCATTGATATTTTGAAAGACATGGTTGCTTGTTGATATGCTTGAGTATCTAAATTATTATGTCAAAACTAGGCTATTGCTTAGAATCACATAAAAGTCCAAATGTCCATGCTATAAAGAAAAGAATATGATATGACTTGATGAACAACACTCCACATAAAAAATTCTGTTTTTATCACTTACCTACTCGAGGACGAGTAGGAGTTAAGCTTGGGGAAGTTGATACGTCTCCAACGTATCTATAATTTTTGATTGTTCCATGCTGTTCTATTATCAATCTTGGATGTTTTATAATTATTTTATAGTCATTTTATATCATTTTTTGGTACTAACCTATTGACACAGTGCCAAGTGCCAGTTGCTGTTTTTTTCATGTTTTTTACATCGGAGGAAATCAATATCAAACGCCGATGATTTTTTCTGGGCCAGAAGGAAGGCACTGGGCCCTGGTTGCACCTGAGGGGTGCCCCGAGGGGGCACAACCCACCGAGCGCGCCAGAGGTCTGGCGCGCATACGGTGGGTTGTGCCCACCTCGGGTGGCCCCCAAACCGCCTCTTTGCTCTATAAATACCCCAATATTCCAGAAACCCTAAAAGCGTCGATGAAATATTGATCCAGCCGCCGTAGAGTCCAGAACCACCAGATCCAATCTAGATACCATCACGGAGGGGTTCACCACTTCCATTGGTGCCTCTCCGATGATGCATGAGTAGTTCTTTGTAGACCTTCGGGTCCATAGTTAGTAGCTAGATGGATTTCTCTCTCTCGCTGTATTCTCAGTACAATGGTCTCTTGGAGATCCATATGATGTAACTCTTTTGCGGTGTGTTTGTTGGGATCTGAAGAACTTCGAGTTTATGATCAGTTATATCTTTTTATATCCATGGAAGTTATTTGAGTTTCTTTGATCTCTTATATGCATGATCTCTTATAGCCTCGTATTTCTTCTCTGATATTTGGGTTTTGTTTGGCCAACTTGATCTATTTGTCTTGCAATGGGAAGAGGTGCCAGGTAGTGGGCTCGATCTTACGGTGCTTGATCCCATTGACAGAAAGGGAACCGACATGTATGTATGTTGCTATTAAGGATAAAAAGACGAGATCTATATCTACCGCAATATAGATAAACGGATCTTGTCTACGTCATGTCATCATTCTTATTGCATTACTCTGTTTTTTCATGAACTTAATACACTAGATGCATGCTGGATAGCGGTCGATGTGTGGAGTAATAGTAGTAGATGCAGGCAGGATTTGGCCTACTAATCTTGGACGTGATGCGTATGTAATGATCATTGCCTGGATATCTTCATAATTATATGAATTTCTATCAATTGCCCAACAGTAATTTGTTTACCCGCCGTTTGCTATTTTTCTCGAGAGAAGCCACTAGTGAAACCTACGGCCCCCGGGTCTTCTTTCTCATATATTTGCCTTGCGATCTACTTTTCCTTTGCATTTTTATTCAGATCTATTAAACCAAAAAATACAAAAATACCTTGCTGTGTTTTATCTTTATTTATTTTATTTGGCGTTCGATCTATCAATCTACTACAATTTACCTCACGTCCGTTTCCCTATCTTGAGGCGCCGTACCCTGGAAGGGATTGACAACCCCTTTAACACATCGGGTTGCGAGGTGTTGTTGTTTGTGTGCAGGTGTTGCTTACGTTGTGTTGCTTGGTTCTCCTACTGGTTCGATACCTTGGTTTCATAACTGAGGGAAATACCTACCGTCGCTGTGCTACATCATCCCTCCCTCTCCGTGGAAATACCGATGTAGTTCCAGCTACCATCAAGGAAGAATTTGGCGCCCGTTATCGGGGAGGATCTTCAACATATCCAGGTTCCTAATCACAAATCTCATCTCCTTGCAATTTACATTATTTGCCATCCGCCTCTCGTTTTCCTCTCCCCCACTTCACAAAAGATTGCAGTTTTATTCGCCCTCTTTTTCGTTCGCCTTTTTCTTGTCAGATCTTTTGTTTGCTTGTGTTGCCATGTGCCTTCTATATGCTTGCATCTTCGCTTGCTAAAAATCTATTGATATGGATCCCCATCCACTTGCTAATCTTTTTAAAAGATCCAATCATGATGAACCAATTGCTAGTGAGTTGAGTGCACTAGATTATCTTTATGAAGTTTTGCTTGAGAATCGTGAATCTGAAAATTGCGATGAAGAAATCTATGAAGTGTTTCATGGTAGCTCCTTGAATGAAAAGCATGATTGCAATAATTTTACTACAAATTCTATTAATGTCAATTGTGCTAATAATATGCAAAACCCCAAGCTTGGGGATGCTTGTTTTGTCATGTCCGCTACTTATTGCAATGACTATGATTGGGGTGATGATGCTTCGTATGATCTTGAAAATTTATTTATGCCTCATGATGAATATAATATTGATAATAATTTTTGCAATAGTATTGAAAGTGGGTTTGGAAGAGCGTCAACTTTAGGTAAAAATAATCCCACATATTTGGGGAGTGTTCGATCTTATGATTTTTTTATGAAAGTGGGTTTGGAGAGGTCATGACTTTAGTTGATGTTAATCCCACTATCTTGGAAGATTATAAAACTTTTATGCATGTGGATCATGAAGAGAAAATTTTATATGCTAGCTATATTGTTGAATTTGATTATGATCCTACATGTAATTATAGTGAGAGAGGAAAATATGGTTGTAGAAATTTTCATGTTATTAAATTTCCTCTCATTGTGTTGAGATTCTCAATGTTTTATTCCTCTCCTTTGCATATGCTACATGTTTCTTGTCTTGATAATTTGTTTTCCTATAAAATTCCTATGCATAGGAAGTATGCTAGACTTAAGGGTGTTTGCCACATGTTTCATGATGCTCTCTTTGTGTTTCGATTATTATCTGTTGTGTGAGCATCGTTGAAATATTATGCCTAGCTAAGAGCGTAAAACTATAGCGCTTGTTGGGAGGCAACCCAATGAATAAAATTTATTTTTGCTTTTTGCTTTCTGTTATTGAGTGTTTACAAAATTGTGCTACTGGTATGATTGTGCTTTTTGTGTTTTAGTTAGTGTTTGTGCCAAGTAAAGCCTTTAGGATCTTCTTGGGTGATAGTTGTTTGATCTTGCTAAAAAGACAGAAATTTTGTGCTCACGAACATAATTTTCATAAATCACAGAAAAGATATTTTGCTCCGATTATTTTTGCAGAAGATTAATATACAAATTACCCTGGTGTTCCTATTTTTTTTGAATTTTTGGAGTTCCAGAAGTATTCGCTAAAGTCAGATTACTACAGACTGTTTTATTTTGACAGATTCTGTTTTCTTTGTGTTGTGTGCTTATTTTGATGGCTCTATGGTTTTCTTTGATGAGTTTTTGCCATAGAAAAGTTGGAATACAGTAGATATAATACAAAAACAAAATATGAATTGGTTTGATACATCACTTATAGTAGTGGTTTGCTTTCTTATACTAACGAATCTCACAAAGGTTTTGTTGAGTTTTGTGTGATTGAAGTTTTCAAGTTTTGGGTTATCTTACAATGGATGAAGGAAGGATGCAAGAGCCTAAGCTTGGGGATGCCTCGGCATCCCAAGCTATTATCCAAGAATGAGCAACCAACTAAGCTTGGGGATACCCCCGAGTGGCATCCCTGCTTTCTTCCAACAACTATCGGTATTTTACTCGAGGCTATATTTCTATTCGTCACATGATATGTGTTTTGCTTGGAGAGTCTTGTATGATATGAGTCTTTGCTTGTTTTATTTTGTGTTTTAAGTCATAAACCCTTGCTGGACACACCTATTTGAGAGAGCCAAAATTATATCATGACTTGTTAGAATTGCTCTCTATGCTTCACTTAAATCTTTTATGAGCTAGGACTCGCTGTAGTGCTTCACTTATATCTTTTTGAGCACGGTGTGCTTTGTTATTTTTGAAGAAATGCTCTCTTGCTTCACTTAGATTTATTTGAGGGTTAGTAAAATTTTGAAGAAATTCTCTCTTGCTTCACTTAAATTATTTTGAGAGAAAGAAAATTTGTTATGCTCATGATCTTCACTTATATTTGTTTGAGCTTATGAAAAGCAACACATAAAAGTTAGTCCCAAAGTGGTAGATATCCAAGAAGGATAAAGAAAAACAAAATGTCATGAAGATCATTGGACAAAATAAACTTGATTCTTAGTAATATTTTTGAGATATGATGATGTGATATGTGAGTTATCTTGATGAGTAATTGTGCTCTAGTAAGTATATTGGTGTTAAGGTTCGTGATTCCCTATGCATGCACGAAAGTCAAGAATCATGCAATGAAAATTATATCCTACTTGTGGTGCATTATTTGATGTTAATTATGCTTAATGCTTGCTTATGAGATTATTCGTTTCTTGGTTGGTCGCTTCTCAATCTTTTTGCTAGCCTTCATTTTGCACTAAGTATGACCTCCACTTGTGCATCCAAAATCCTTTAAACCAGTTTTGCCACATGAGTCCACTATATCTACCTATATGCGGTATTCTTTTGCCGTTCTAAGCAAATTCGCTTGTGCCATCTCTAATTTTCAAAATAAACTTCTGTTTTGTGTGTTTGTTTCGGCGAAACGGTAACAGGTGGCTAATATTTTCCATGCTAGATGTGTTATTCTCAAGATGAGTGTTTATTCACTTGTCATTGCACGAGAGTAAGGCAAAATGTTTTAGGGATGCCCAGTCCCGAAATGCAAAAAAAATATTTACTTTATGTTGTCAAATAATAAATTCCTTGGAAAGTGTTGGTATGGAGGGCACCCATGGATACAGCAAGCCATGGAAAGTGAAAGAATGGTGGAAAAAGGAATAAATTTTATTTTCTATTTGGGAACCGCCTATGGCATATCTAGCATGGAAAGTGTTCGTAGATCTGAGTCGTTTTCATTGGTGGGATGGATACACCTCCCAAAATGTTCTTATCTCTAATTTTTTCGCTTTGAGCTCTGGCACCTCTACAAATCCCTACTTCCCTCTGCGAAGGGCCTTTCTTTTACTTTATGCAATTTTTTAATTTTATTTTGAGTCTCCATACTCTCTTACAAAAAGCACCAACTAGGAGGCAATATGATCGTGCTCAAGTATTGGGTGTAGTTAATATTCGAGTGTGCTTCACCAACGGATCAATGTTTGAGCATGATGGGCTAGGGATAACTTGTTTTAGCATTGATATTTTGAAGGACATGGTTGCTTGTTGATATGCTTGAGTATCTAAATTATTATGTCAAAACTAGACTATTGCTTTGAATCACATAAAAGTCCAAATGTCCATGCTATAAAGAAAAGAATATGACATGACTTGATGAACAACACTCCACATAAAAAATTCTGTTTTTATCACTTACCTACTCGAGGACGAGTAGGTGTTAAGGTTGGGGAAGTTGACACGTCTCCAACGTATCTATAATTTTTGATTATTCCATGCTGTTCTATTATCAATCTTGGATGTTTTATAATCATTTTATATAATTTTTTGGTACTAACCTATTGACATAGTGCCAAGTGCCAGTTGCTGTTTTTTTCTCATGTTTTTTACATCGGAGGAAATGAATATCAAACGAAGTCCAAATGCCATGAAACTCCACGATGATTTTTTCTGGGCCAGAAGGAAGGCAATGGGCCCTGGTTGCACCTGGGGGTGCCCCGAGGGTGGGTGGGGGGGGTGGGGGCACAACCACCAGGGCGCGCCAGGAGGCCCTGGCACGCCCTGGTGGGTTGTGCCCACCTCGGGTGGCCGCGGACCGCCTCTTTGCTATATAAATACCCTAATATTCCAGAAACCCTAAAAGCATCAACGAAATATTAATCCAGCCGGCGCAGAGTCCAGAACCACCAGATCCAATCTAGACACCATCACGGAGGGGTTCACCACTTCCATTGGTGCCTCTCCGATGATGCATGAGTAGTTCTTTGTAGACCTTCGGGTCCATAGTTAGTAGCTAGATGGCTTTCTCTCTCTCTCTCTCTAAATTTTCAATACAATGGTCTCTTGGAGATCCATATGATGTAACTCTTTTGCGGTGTGTTTGTTGGGATCTGATGAACTTCGAGTTTATGATCAGTTATATCTTTTTATATCCATGAAAGTTATTTGAGCTTCTTTGATCTCTTATATGCATGATCTCTTGTAGCCTCGTATTTCTTCTCCGATATTTGGGTTTTGTTTGGCCAACTTGATCTATTTATCTTGCAATGGGAAGAGGTGCCCGGTATTGGGATCGATCTTACGGGCGCTTGATCCCAGTGACAGAAAGGGAACCGACACGTATGTATCGTTGCTACTAAGGATAAAAAGACGAGATCTATATCTACTACCATATAGATAAACGGATCTTGTCTACATCATGTCATCGTTCTTATTGCATTACCTCATTTTCCATGAACTTAATACACTAGATGCATGCTGGATAGCGGTTGATGTGTGGAGTAATAGTAGTAGATGCAGGCAGGAGTCGGTCTACTAATCTGGGACGTGATGCCTATGTAATGATCATTGCCTGGATATCTTCATAATTATTTAAAGTTCTATCAATTGCCCAACAGTAATTTGTTTACCCGCCGTTTGCTATTTTTCTCGAGAGAAGCCACTAGTGAAACCTACGGCCCCCGGTTCTTCTTTCTCATATATTTTCCTTGCGATCTACTTTTCCTTTGCATTTTTATTTAGATCTACTAAACCAAAAAATACAAAAATACCTTGCTGCGTTTTATCTTTATTTATTTTATTTGGCGTTCGATCTATCAATCTACTACAATTTACCTCACGTCCGTTTGCCTATCTTGAGGCGCCGTACCCCGGAAGGGATTGACAACCCCTTTAACACCTCGGGTTGCGAGGTGTTGTTGTTTGTGTGCAGGTGCTGCTTATGTTCTGTTGCTTGGTTCTCCTACTGGTTCGATACCTTGGTTTCATAACTGAGGGAAATACCTACCGTCGCTGTGCTACCTCATCCCTCCCTCTCTAGGGAAATACCGACGTAGTTCCAGCTACCATCACTTTGCTACTTCTTTTCCCCTATACCCGATGGCCTGCGATTAGATGACGGATCCGAGGAGTCAGATGCCACCACTGACGACTACTACTACCCCAACGGTGCCTACTACTACGTGGAGGCCGCCGGCGACCAGGAGTAGCTAGGAGGCTCCCAGGCAGGAGGCCTTGCCTTTTTCGATCGTTGTTATCATTTGTGCTAGCCTTCTTAAGGTAGACTTGTTTAACTTATGTCTGTACTCAGATATCGTTGCTTCTGCTAACTTGTTTGTATTCGAGCTTATGTATTCGAACCCTCGAGGCCCCTAGCTTGTAATACGAAGCTTGTATGACTTTAATTTGTATTAGAGTTGTGTTGTGATATCTTTGAAGGAAATATGCCCTAGAGGCAATAATAAAGTTTTTATTTATATTTCCTTATATCATGATAAATGTTTATTATTGATGCTAGAATTGTATTAACCGGAAAGTTAGTACATGTGTCAGTACATAGACAAACAGAGTGTCACTAGTATGCCTCTACTTGACTAGCTCGTTGAATCAAAGATGGTTAAGTTTCTAGCCATAGACATGAGTTATCATTTGATTAACGAGATCACATAATTATATAATGATGTGATTGACTTGACCCATTCCGTTAGCTTAGCACTTGATCGTTTAGTATGTTGCTATTGCTTTCTTCATAACTTATACATGTTCCTATGACTATGAGATTATGCAACTCCCGAATACCGGAGGAACACTTTGTCTGCTACCAAACGTAACAACGAATCGGGTGATTATAAAGGTGCTCTACAGGTGTCTCCGATGGTACTTGTTGAGTTGGCATAGATCGAGATTAGGATTTGTCACTCCGATTGTCAGAGAGATATCTCTGGGCCCTCTCGGTAATGCACATCACTATAAGCCTTGCAAGCAATGTGACTAATGAGTTAGTTTTTTTTGACTGGGAACTGTGGGGTAAAACCCCCACAGCATATCAAAACCTTTATTCATCAAAAGTAACAAGGTACAAAGAAATACCGACGATCGAATCTCGGGCAAGTAACATACCGATGACAAAGGGAACAACGTATGTTGTTATGCGGTTTAACTGATAAAGATCTTCGTAGAATATGTGGGAGCCAATATGAGCATCCAGGTTCCGCTATTGGTTATTGACCAGAGACGTGTCTCGGTCATGTCTACATAGTTCTTGAACCCGTAGGGTCCGCACGCTTAACCTTCGGTGACAATCGGTATTATGAGTTTATGTGTTTTGATGTACCGAAGGTAGTTCCGAGTCCCGGATATGATCACGGACATGACGAGGAGTCTCGAAATGGCCGAGCCATAACGATCGATATATTGGATGGCTATATTTGGACATCGGAATGGTTCCAGGTGAGTTCGGGCATTTACCGGAGTACCGGGAGGTTACCGGACCCCCCGGGGAGTCAATGGTCCTTAATGGGCCATAGTGGAAAGGAGGAGGCGGCGGCCAAGGTGGGGCACCCCCCCAAGCCCAATCCGAATTGGGAAGGGGGCCGGCCCCCCTTTCGTTCTCGTCTTCTCCCCCTTCCTTCCCTCTCCTACTCCAACTAGGGAAGGGGAATCCTACTCCCACCAGGAGTAGGACTCCTCCCATGGGCGCGCCTAGGAGGCCGGCCCTCTCCCCCTCCTCCACTCCTTTATATACGGGGGAGGGGGGAACCCCATATACACACAAGTTGATCATTGATCTCTTAGCCGTGTGCGGTGCCCCCCTCCACCATAATCCACCTCGGTCATATCGGTGTAGTACTTAGGAGAAGCCCTGCGTTGGTAACTTCATCAACACCGTCATCACACCGTCGTGCTGACGGAGATCTCCCTCGACACTCAGCTGGATCAAGAGTTCGTGGGACGTCACAGAGCTGAACGTGTGCTGATCGCGGAGGTGCCGTGCTTTTGGTACTAGGATCGGTTGAATCGCAAAGACGTTCGACTACATCAACCGTGTCACTTGACGCTTCCGCTTACGGTCTACGAGGGTACATAGACAACACTCTCCCCTCTCGTTGCTATGCATTACCATGATCTTGCATGTGCGTAGGAATGTTTTTGAAATTACTATGTTCCCCAACAGTGGTATCCGAGCCAGGTATATGCGTAGATGTTATTTGCACGAGTAGAACACAAATGAGTTGTGGGAGATAATAGTCATACTCCTTACCAGCATGTCATACTTTGATTTGGCGGTATTGTTGGATGAAGCGGACCGGACCGACATTATGCATACGCTTACGCGAGACTGGTTCTACTGACGTGCTTCGCACATAGGTGGCTGGCGGATGTCAGTTTCTCCAACTTTAGTTGAATCGAGTGTGGCTACGCCCGATCCTTGTTGAAGGTTAAAACATCACATACTTGACGAAAAATCGTTGTGGTTTTGATGCGTAGGTAAGAATGGTTCTTGCTCAGCCCGTAGCAGCCACGCAAAACTTGCAACAACAAAGTAGAGGACATCTAACTTGTTTTTGCAGGGCATGTTGTGATGTGATATGGTCAAGACATGATGCTAAATTTTATTGTATGGGATGATTATGTTTTGTAACGGAGTTATCGACAAATGGTAGGAGCCATATGGTTGTCGCTTTATTGTATGAAATGCAATCGCCATGTAATTGCTTTACTTTATCACTAAGCGGTAACGATAGTTGTAGAAGCAATACTTGGCGAGACGACAACGATGCTACGATGGAGATCAAGGTGTCGCGCCGGTGACGATGGTGATCATGACGGTGCTTTGGAGATGGAGATCAAAGGCACAAGATGATGATGGCCATATCATATCACTTATATTGATTGCATGTGCTGTTTATCCTTTATGCATCTTATTTTGCTTAGTTCGACGGTAGCATTGTATGATGATCTCTCACTAAATTTCAAGGTACAAGTGTTCTCTGATGTCTACTACGCAACCTTCTTCTTGTAGACGTTGTTGGGCCTCCAAGTGCAGAGGTTTGTAGGACAGTAGCAAATTTCCCTCAAGTGGATGACCTAAAGTTTATCAATCCGTGGGAGGCGTAGGATGAAGATGGTCTCTCTCAAGCAACCCTGCAACCAAATAACAAAGAGTCTCTTGTGTCCCCAACACACCCAATACAATGGTAAATTGTATAGGTGCACTAGTTCGGCGAAGAGATGGTGATACAAGTGCAATATGGATGGTAGATATAGGTATTTGTAATCTGAAAATATAAAAACAGCAAGGTAACAAGTGGTAAAAGTGAGCGTAAACGGTATTGCAATGCTAGGAAACAAGGCCTAGGGTTCATACTTTCACTAGTGCAAGTTCTCTCAACGATAATAACATAATTGGATCATATAACTATCCCTGAACATGCAACAAAGAGTCACTCGAAAGTCACTAATAGCGGAGAACAAAAGAAGAGATTATGGTAGGGTACGAAACCACCTCAGAGTTATTCTTTCCGATCAATCCATTGGGCTATTCCTATAAGTGTCACAAACAGCCCTAGAGTTTGTAGTAAAATAACACCTTAAGACACACATCAACCAAAACCCTAATGTCACCTAGATACTCCAATGTCACCTCAAGTATCAACGATATGCATCACACAATCTCAGATTCATCTATTCAACTAACACATAGAACCTCAAAGAGTGCCCCAAAGTTTCTACCGGAGAGTCAAGACGAAGACGTGTCCCAACCCCTATATGCATAGGTTCATGGGCGGAACCCGCAAGTTGATCACCAAAACATACATCAAGTGAATCAATAGAATAACCCATTGTCACCACGGTTATCCCACGCAAGACATACATCAAGTGTTCTCAAATCATTAAAGACTCAATCCATTATAAGAGAGTAGAGGGGGAGAAACTTCATAAGATCCAACTATAGTAGCAAAGCTCGCGATACATCAAGATCGTGCCAAATCAAGAACACGAGAGAGAGAGATCAAAACCCTCAGCCCCGAGGGTGAACTACTCCCTCCTCGTCATGGAGAGCGCCGGGATGATGAAGATGGCCACCGGTGAGGGTTCCCCCCCTCGGTGGTGCTTGAACAGGGTCCCGATTGGTTTTTGGTGGCTACAGAGGCTTGCGGCGGCGGAACTCCCGATCTATTCTGTTCCCCGAAGGTTTTAGGGTATATGGAGATATATAGGCGAAACAAATCGGTAAGGGGAGCCATGAGGGGCCCACGAGGGTGCAGGGCACGCCCAGGGGGGTGGGCGCGCCCCCCTGCCTCGTGCTCTCCTTGTTGATCCCCTGATGTGCACTCCAAGTCTCCCGTATTGCTTTCTTTCCAAATATAACTTTTCCAAAGGTTTCATTCCGTTTGGACTCCGTTTGATATTCCTTTTCTTCGAAACACTGAAACAAGGAGAAAAACAGGAACTGGCACTGGGCTCTGGGTCAATAGGTTAGTCCCAAAAATCATATAAAAGTGCTTAGTAAAGCCCATTAATCATCCAAAATATAATATAATATAGCATGAAGCAATAAAAAATTATAGATACGTTGGAGACGTATCATTCTCCCTGAGTATGCACCGTTGCGAGAGTTCTTCGTGCCAAGACACTACGTGATGATCGGGTGTGATAAGCTCTACGTTCACATACAACGGGTGCAAGCCAGTTTTGCACACGCAGAATACTCGGGTTAAACTTGATGAGCCTAGCATATGCAGATATGGCCTCGGAACACTGAGACCGAAAGGTCGAGCGTGAATCATATAGTAGATATGATCAACATAGTGATGTTCACCATTGAAAACTACTCCGTCTCATGTGATGATCAGACATGGTTTAGTTGATATGGATCACGTGATCACTTAGATGATTAGAGGGATGTCTATCTAAGTGGGAGTTGTTAAGTAATATGATTAATTGAACTTTAATTTATCATGAACTTAGTACCTGATAGTATTTTGCATGTCTATGTTGTTGTAGATAGATGGCCCGTGCTGTTGTTCTGTTGAATTTTAATGCGTTCCTAGAGAAAGCTAAGTTGAAAGATGATGGTAGCAACTACATGGACTGGGTACGTAACTTGAGGATTATCCTCATTGCTGCACAGAAGAATTACGTCCGGGAAGCACCGCTAGGTGCCAAACCCGCTGCAGGAGCAACGCCAGATGTTATGAACGTCTGGCAGAGCAAAGCTGATGACTACTCAATAGTTCAGTGTGCCATGCTTTATGGCTTAGAACCGGGACTTCAACGACGTTTTGAACGTCATGGAGCGTATGAGATGTTCCAGGAGTTGAAGTTAATATTTCGAGCAAATGCCCAGATTGAGAGATATGAAGTCTCCAATAAGTTCTACAGCTGCAAAATGGAAGAGAATAGTTCTGTCAGTGAACATATACTCAAATTGTCCGGGCATAACAATTACTTGATTCAACTGGGAGTTAATCTTCCTGATGATAGTGTCATTGACAAAATTCTTCAATCATTGCCACCAAGCTACAAGAGCTTCGTGATGAACTATAACATGCAAGGGATGGATAAGAAAATTCCCGAGCTCTTCACAATGCTAAAGGTTGCGGAGGTAGAAATCAAGAAGGAACATCAAGTGTTGATGGTCAACAAGATCACCAGTTTCAAGAAAAAGGGTAAAGGGAAGAATGGGAACTTCAAGAAGAACGGCAAGCAAGTTGCTGCTCAAGTGAAGAAGCCCAAGTCTGGACCTAAGCCTGAGACTGAGTGCTTCTACTGCAAAGGGACTGGTCACTGGAAGCGGAACTGCCCCAAGTATCTAGCGGATAAGAAGGATGGCAAGGTGAACAAAGGTATATGTGATATACATGTTATTGATGTGTACCTTACTAATGCTCGCAGTAGTACCTGGCTATTTGATACTGTTTCTGTTGCTAATATTTGCAACTTGAAACAGGGACTACGGATTAAGCAAAGATTAGTGACACACATATATTTTTGTTGAATCTCGACAGTAGTGACACACATATTCATAATACTGAAGCCAAAAGATGCGGAGTTGATAATTTTAGTGCAATATATCTGTGGCACTGCCGTTTAGGTCATATTGGTGTAAAGCGCATGAATAAATTCCATTCTGATGGACCTTTGGAATCACTTGATTATGAATCACTCGGTACTTGTGAACCATGCCTAATGGGCAAGATGACTAAAACGCCATTCTCCGGAACAATGGAGCGAGCAACAGATTTGTTGTAAATCATACATACTGATGTATGTGGTCGAAAGAATGTTGAGGCTCGCGGTGGGTATCGTTATTTTCTCTCCTTCATAGATGATTTGAGTAGATATGGGTATATCTACTTGATGAAGCATAAGTCTGAAACATTTGAAAAGTTCAAAGAATTTCAGAGTGAAGTGGAAAATCATCGTAACAAGAAAATAAAGTTTCTACAATCTGATCATGGAGGAGAATATTTGAGTTACGAGTTTGGTCTTCATTTGAAACAATATGGAATAGTCGCAACTCACGCCACCCGGAACACCGCAACGTAATGGTGTCTCCGAACGTCGTAACCACACTTTATTAGATATGGTGCGATCTATGATGTCTCTTACTGATTTACCGCTACGTTTTGGGGTTATGCTTTAGAGACAACTGCATTCACGTTAAATAGGGCACCATCTAAATCTGTTGAGATGACACCTTATGAACTATGGTTTGGCAAGAAACCCAAGTTGTCATTTCTTAAAGTTTGGGGCTGCGATGCTTATGTGAAAAAGCTTCAACCTGATAAGCTCGAACCCAAATCAGAGAAATGTGTCTTCATAGGATACCCAAAGGAGATCATGGGTACGCCTTCTATCACAGATCCGAAGGCAAGACATTCGTTGCTAAGAATGGATCCTTTCTAGAGAAGGAGTTTCTCTCGAAAGAAGTGAGTGGGAGGAAAGTAGAACTTGATGAGGTAACTGTACCTCCTCCCATATTGGAAAGTAGTTCATCACAGAAATCTGTTCATGTGACTCCTACACCAATTAGTGAGGAAGCTAATGATGATGATCATGTAACTTCAGATCAAGTTACTACTGAACCTCGTAGGTCAACCAGAGTAAGATCCGCACCATAGTGGTACGGTAATCCTTTTCTGGAGGTCATGTTACTTAACCATGATGAACCTATGAACTATGAGGAAGCGATGATGAGCCCAGATTCCACGAAATGGCTTGAGGCCATGAAATCTGAGATGGGATCCATGTATGAGAACAAAGTGTGGACTTTGGTTGACTTGCCCGATGATCAGCAAGCCATCGAGAATAAATGGATTTTCGAGAAGAAGACTGATGCTGACGGTAAAGTTACTGTCTACAAAGCTTGACTTGTTGCGAAAGGTTTTCGACAAGTTCAAGGAGTTGACTACGATGAGACATTCTCACCCGTAGCGATGCTTAAGTCCGTCCGAATCATGATAGCAACTGTTGCATTTTATGATTATGAAATTTGGCAAATGGATGTAAAGACTGCATTCCTGAATGGATTTCTGGAAGAAGAGTTGTATATGATGCAACCTGAAGGTTTTATCGATCCAAAGGATGCTAACAAAGTGTGCAAGCTCCAGCGATCCATTTATGGACTGGTGCATCTCAGAGTTGGAATAAATGTTTTGATAGTGTGATCAAAGCATATGGTTGTATACAGACTTTTGGAGAAGCCTGTATTTACAAGAAAGTGAGTGGGAGCTCTATAGCATTTCTAATATTATATGTGGACGACATATTGTTGATTGGAAATGATATATAATTTCTGGATAGCATAAAAGGATACTTGAACAAGAGTTTTTCAATGAAAGACCTCGGTGAAGCTGCTTATATATTGGGCATCAAGATCTATAGAGATAGATCGAGACGCTTAATTGGACTTTCACAAAGCACATACCTTGATAAAGTTTTGAAGAAGTTCAAAATGGATCAAGCAAAGAAAGGGTTCTTGCCTGTGTTACAAGGTGTGAAGTTGAGTCAGACTCGATGCCCGACCACTACAGAAGATAGAGAGAAAATGAAAGTTGTTCCCTATGCTTCAGCCATAGGCTCTATCATGTATGAAATGCTATGTACTAGACCTGATGTGTGCCTTGCTATTAGTTTAGCAGGGAGGTACCAAAGTAATCCAGGAGTGGATCACTGGACATCGGTCAAGAACATCCTGAAATACCTGAAAATGACTAAGGATACGTTTCTCGTTTATGGAGGTGACAAAGAGCTCGTCATAAATGGTTATGTCGATGCAAGCTTTGACACTGATCCGGACGACTCTAAGTCACAAACAAGATACATATTTATTTGAATGGTGGAGCTGTCAGTTGGTGCAGTTCTAAACAAAGCGTCATGGCGGGATCTACGTGTGAAGCGGAGTACATAGCTGCTTCGGAAGAAGCAAATCAAGGAGTCTGGATGAAGGAGTTCATATCCGATCTGGGTGTCATACCTAGTGCATCGGGTCCAATGAAAATCTTTTGTGAAAATACTGGTGCATTTGCCTTGGCAAAGGAATCCAGATTTCACAAGAGAACCAAGCACATCAAGAGACGCTTCAATTCCATCTGTGACCAAGTCAAGGAGGGAGACATAGAGATTTGCAAGATACATACGGATATGAATGTTGCAGACCCGTTGACTAAGCCTCTCTCACGAGCAAAACATGATCAACACCAAGACTCCTTGGGTGTTAGAATCATCACTGTGTAATCTAGATTATTGACTCTAGAGCAAGTGGGAGATCAAGGAAATATGCCCTAGAGGCAATAATAAAGTTGTTATTTATATTTCCTTATATCATGATAAATGTTTATTATTCATGCTAGAATTGTATTAACCAGAAACTTAGTACATGTGTGAATACATAGACAAACAGAGTGTCAGTAGTATGCCTCTACTTGACTAGTTTGTTGAAGGGATCACATCATTAGAGAATGATGTGACTGACTTGACCCATTCCGTTAGCTTAGCACTTGATCGTTTAGTATGTTGCTATTGATTTCTTCATAAATTATACATGTTCCTATGACTATGAGATTATGCAACTCCCGAATACCGGAGGAACACTTTGTGTGCTACCAAACGTCACAACGTAACTGGGTGATTATAAAGGTGCTCTATAGGTGTCTCCGATGGTACTTGTTGAGTTGGCATAGATCAAGATTAGGATTTGTCACTCCGATTGTCGGAGAGGTATCTCTGGGCCCTCTCGGTAATGCACATCACTATAAGCCTTGCAAGAAATGTGACTAATGAGTTAGTTGCGGGATGATGCATTACGGAACGAGTAAAGAGACTTGCCAGTAACGAGATTGAACTAGGTATTGAGATACCGACGATCGAATCTCGGGCAAGTAACATACCGATGACAAAGGGAACAACATATGTTGTTATGCGCTTTGACCGATAAAGATCTTCGTAGAATATGTGGGAGCCAATATGAGCATCCAGGTTCCGCTATTGGTTATTGACCGGAGACGTGTCTCGTTCATGTCTACATAGTTCTCGAACCTGGAGGGTCCGCACGCTTAACGTTCGATGACGATCGGTATTATGAGTTTATGTGTTTTGATGTACCGAAGGTAGTTCGGAGTCCCGGATATGATCATAGAAATGACGACGAGTCTTGAAATGGTCGAGACATAAAGATCGATATATTGGATGGCTATGTTTGGACATCGGAATGGTTCCGGGTGAGTTCGGGCATTTACAGGAGTATCGGGAGGTTACCGGAACCCCCCGGGGAGTCAATGGGCCTTAATGGGCCATAGTGGAAAGGAGGAGGAGGCGGCCAAGGTGGGGGCGCCCCCCTAAGCCCAATCCGAAATGGGAAGGGGGCCGGCCCCCCTTTCCTTCTCTTCTTCTCCCCCTTCCTTCCCTCTCCTACTCCAACTAGGGAAGGGGAATCCTACTCCCACCGGGAGTAGGACTCCACCTTGGGTGCGCCTAGGAGGCCGACCCTCTCCCCCTCCTCCACTGCTTTATATATAGGGGAGGGGGGCACCCCATAGACACACAAGTTGATCATTGATCTCTTAGCCGTGTGCGGTGCCCCCTCCACCATAATCCACCTCGGTCATATCGGTGTAGTGCTTAGGCGAAGCCCTGCGTTGGTAACTTCATCAACACCGTCATCACGCTGTCGTGCTGACAAAGCTCTCCCTCGACACTCAGCTGGATCAAGAGTTCGTGGGCTGTCACCGAGCTGAACGTGTGCTGATCACGGTACTAGGATCGGTTGAATCACGAAGACGTTCGACTACATTAACCGCGTCACTTGACGCTTCTGCTTACAGTCTATGAGGGTACGTAGACAACACTCTCCCCTCTTGTTGCTATGCATCACCATGATCTTGCGTGTGCGTAGGGATTTTTTTGAAATTACTACGTTCGCCAACAATCTTCCCGCGAGTCTCTGATCTTTATCATGCGCATTTGCGTGTATGATTAGTGCACGATTAAATCGGGGCCGTCACACCTCGAGTGAGGACTACTCACATATCACCATTAGAAGAGAGAAAAAGTTCTTGGAGATGGTGATGGAGATGGCGAAGATGTCCCAGGCGACATTCCGACACCACTAGAGGAGAGGGCGGAGGGGGTCCTGACAGAATTGAATCCGACAGATCTCGGGTAGGGGGTCCCAAGATAGTAGCCTTGACTTGGTAGTAAAAGAGACACATGATTTTATGCAGGTTCGGGCTCTCCTAAGAGATAAATCCCTATGTCCTGCTTCTGTTTGTATTGATTCGGGATGGAGTACAAAGTACAAGAGATCTAGCACAAGATCATTTGGTGTCTAGATTGTAAGATGTCTACATGTGTTGATTTGATGATCTCAGTTCTAAGGATCTATCAACTAGCCCGTCCTCGACTTATACAAGTCACCAGAGGCTTAGGATTATAAGTGCCCTAGTTGATTGCGTTGGTGGAGAGGAGTCCACCACAAATAGGGAGTCTTTGTTTTGAACGAGAAAGCTTCTTAATTTTCCTTATAGATCGCCATGGGCCGCCCAAAGTGGCCCAAGATGGAACTGACAAGGGGGTCCTCAGCCTGGCCCACCTAGCCGGGAGTTGATGTGGTGAGAGGCCTCCAGCCGGGACACTGTCAACTCCCTCCTTCTTCCTTGGCCTTCTCTCCTGGTTAGAGGAGTGTTATCCCTTCTGAATTTGTGGTTATGGTGGCCTATAGACGAGAGCCTCCCCATATTGGATCCGACTTTGGGGGAGCAGTTTTCTAGGTGCTGGAATATAAGTCTTGTTCTCCAAGTTGGCTTATGAAGCACGTCTCAATAGGAGTTGTAGAAGTATTTCTTTCGTATTTTTCTTTCAGCCCAAAAAATAGTCTCTACAACACTAAAAAACAGGAACTTGCCTTGGCACTTGATTAATATACCAATAAAATTAATATAATTTGTGCCAAAAGCCTACATAAATGATGTGAATATAGCATGAATACTTCAAAAATTATAGATACATTTGCGACATATCACTAAGCTGTATCAGTTTATTAGAGCAGTACACTGTCGATCAAATGTATCATGCAATTGAAATTTGTTAGTGTACTTGTAATGGAATTTATTCTATCAATCCCATCCAAAACTCTCAATGTGTTTAAACTTGAAAATGCAAATCAAATATGTCATATTCCACAAAACAGGACAATCGCATTATTTTCTAATTAAGTACATACCTTGTTCATATTCAAAATACATTCAACTAGCCAACATAATCCAACAAATTCACTCCACTTCCGTGCCACTGGAAACAAAATGACACACATGCCAAAACACAAGAAAATGGTAAACACTAGTATTTTATCTCTACATATCAATTTTTCATTGTTAATCCTAGCAACCATCTTCGTTATCACTTTGTGCTTATCCTTGTGAGCCTGCTTCTCTTCGAACTTGTTTTTCCAACGACTTGTTCTTCCTAGCTAGCTCACAAATGATAGTCCTTCCCTACCATACCATTCTGGATCAATCCACTTCGTATATGTGCAAGCCCTTCACATCATGTACATGTATCATCACATCAATTCACTAATGAACTACATGTGCTTAGTATCAAAACATATCACTACACAACCCTGATAGTTTATCTCAAATTGACACCCCAAAACCTTCTGCCTTCTTTTGCCACACAGCGAGCTAGGTCAAGTAGGGAATGCACTTGTCCATCTTGCGCTCCACATCACTGAACTTGGCATTGAAGTGGTATTGTGGTAGTCCAAAGTCGAATCCCTCCTAAAAACAAATCTTTGTGAGCAAAAATTTAGCACACGTACATAAATTCATGATAGAGGATGGGGATTCATCGCATGAGGGGTGACTAATACACGAACACGACCGTCAGCTTCCTTTCCTCCTCTGCGCAATTTTGGCTGTCGGCAGGGCTCATCTCACCAAATAGCACATCAGAGAGACGACACCAGCTGTCATGCCTCCTCGTCTTGGTCCAGTCATCGTCCATGACGAAGCCTCACCGGTGTTCTCCCCCCTACCTATGCAGGGTACCTTACAACGCTGCCGCCTGTAGCATTAGAGCATGTTTAGCAGACCCCTTATATTGCGCTGAACTGCAAAATAACCGCCCGTTTATAGTTTTGCGTGAAAAAAGTGGCCCGAACAGATACCGTATCAGACCACGGCCTTTAAAAAAATTTGCGGGGCGCGACAAATTCTCCACCTCAACCTTTAGAAACAAGGGGCGGGAAGCCGACCCGAGGGTGACCCCGATCGCTAGCGAGATTTGGCGAGAGGGACATTTCCGCATGACAGTTCCTGCTCTCCCTTCCCTACACGGCCATTGATCTTCCTCCGCCCGCTCCAGACCACCTTCCCCAGATCTGTAGCGCCACCATGGATGCCTCCCAGCCATCGCCCATCACCGTGGAAGTCATGGACGCGCCAACCCCTCAAGTAGATCTCGTCGCGTGTCGTGTCGCGCCCTTCGCCATTCAAGCCCCCACTGCCCATCCCCGCAAGTGCCGGGGCAACTTTGTCGTCCAGAGCAGCGCTCTCGCAGCCGCCGTCGAGAAGGCACGCGTGCCCGCCGCGGCCGTTGTGAATCTGGTCCCCACCCCTCCAATGAAGATGTTGTTGGATCGAAAGTAGGTCTAGAGAGGGAGTGATTAGACTACTTGACCAAATAAAAATCTATCCTTTTCCCAATTTCAGTTGTGGGCAGATTTTAGCAAATTAGCACAAGTCAAGCAATCAACCTACACATGCAATTCTAAGATTGTAGCGGCGGAAAGTAAAACATTGCATATGAAGGTAAAGGGAAGGGTTTGGAGAAGGCAAACACAATGTAGACATGAAGATTTTTGGCGTGGTTCCGATAGGTGGTGCTATCGTACATCCACGTTGATGGAGACTTCAACCCATGAAGGGTAACGGTTGCGCGAGTCCATGGATGGCTCCACCCACGAATGGTCCACGAAGAAGCAACCTTGTCTATCCCACCATAGCCATCGCCCATGAAGGACTTGCCTCACTTGGGTAGATATTCACGAAGTATGTGATTTCCTTGCCCTTACAAACTACTTGGTTCAACTTCAAAATCTTGTCGGAGGCTCCCAAGCGACACCTAACCAATCTAGGAGACACCACTCTCCAAAAGGTAATAGATGGTGTGTTGATGATGAACTCCTTGCTCTTGTGCTTCAAATGATAGTCTCCCCAACACTCAACTCTCTCTCACAGATTTGGATATGGTGGAAAGATGATTTGAGTGGAAAGCAACTTGGGGAAGGCTAGAGATCAAGATTCTTATGGTAGGATTGGTATATCTTGGTCTCAGCACATGAGTAGGTGGTTCTATCTCAGAAATTGTATGCTAGAAGAGTGGGCACGTTCTGATGGCTCTCTCACAAATGGAGAAGGGGTGGAGGGGTATATATAGCCTCCACACAAAATCCAACCGTTACACACATTTGACCCAACTCGGTCAGACCGAATAGAGGAACTCGGTGAGACCGATTCAGTTCAAAATGTGAATGTTAGGAATCTCGGTGGGACCGACTGGAACAACTCAGTGTGAACGATGTGCTAGGGCTTAGGGTAAACATGAACTCGGTGGCGTCGATTGCTTCAACTCGGTGAGACCGAAGTGAAACAAAAGACAACAGAGAGGATGTCAAGCTAACTCGGTGTGACCGATTGCACTGACTCGATGAGACCAAAAGAGTGCAAAATGTCACAGGGAGGATACAAGGCCATCTCAGTGAGACCGAGATCGGTATTGGTGTGACCGAACTGTTAGGGTTTCTGGCAGTGGCTATGTCAAATGAACTCGGTGGCTCCGGGTAGAAAGAATCGGTGGGGCCGAGTTTGACTTTGAGTTTTGGACATATTTGGAAATGAGAAAGTGGTTGAGGGCTTTGGAGCAATATCACTAAGCACTTTGAGCAAGTAGACCATTAAGCAATACCTCGTCCCCTTTTAATAGTATTGGCTTTCCTATGGACTCAATGTGATCTTGGATCACTAAAATATAAATGAAGAGTCTTGAGCTTTTGCCAATATGTGTCCTTAGCATTTTGAGGGGTCCACACCTCTAGTCCATGCCATGCCATTCATTGAACTATCTGAAATATTAAGCTTGAATGGATATTAGTTCAATGAGCAATATTTTGTTATGAATTACCAAAACCACCTGGGGATTAGTTGCACTTTCAATCTCCCTCTTTTTTGGTAATTGATGACAACATATAGATCAAAGCTTCGATAAATGACAATATGAATGAAATACATCATCGCTTTGAGAAGTATGTGATAAGCAAGAGCTCCCCCTAAATTTGTGCATGATTTAAAGTTTGCTTTTGAATGCAAATGCACAATCTATTAGGATCATGGGTCACTCTTCCATGTCACATACATCTTGGTGGAGCGCTCAAAATGATAACAGTTAAATAACATGCACTCATCACCAAAGATACAAGTGATTGATCATACACAAATAATCTTATAGATATAAGCATGCATGCACAAATTAAGCATAGTATGATCAAACACATGAACACATAAGTATCTCACAAGCATAGCACAAATTGTAGCAAGAGTAGCAACAACCAAACACACAAAGTAGCAAGAACCAAGGCAAATAAAGAACCAACAACTCTCTCTCTCTCTCTCTCTCTCTCTCTCTCTCGAAGCCTATGATTTATGCATTTTCTCCCCCTTTGGCAACAAGTTACCAAAAAGTTCAAAAACGTATAGTACTATATGACACTCTAGGCACGATCTTCGCGAGCTCCTGAAGGGGCCTTCTAGCTTGTTGCTCTAGTGTTCGTAGATGGCTTGGAGAGGAGTCCATCTGCAAATGCCACTGCAGATGTCTGTGGAGCTGGAGGAGTTGACACTGGAGGTACAACTGTGGCAGTGGCTGCAGGTGCTGAAGTAGTCATCCTGGAGCCTCTGGCAACTGGCACAACTGATGATATTTGTGCCCTTGGCACTCTCTACAATGTGTCTGTTGTGGGTCTATCATCCCTGTCCTCAACATCCTCTTGAAGCTTCTCCACAATGGTTTGAATCTCAGTGACCTTCACATCTAGGTCATGAAACTTAGCCTCAATGATCCTCTCAAGACTTTCCCGATTTTGAGTCAAGGTGGCCAATCTCTTCTCAATTCTCACCGTGGCCTCAAGCAGATAACTGAGTCGATCATGCTTGGTCTTGAGATTCGCAACTGAAGCATCTGGGGCACTTGCTGCTTTTGCAGCCTTTGCTTTCTCTATCTTCTCCTGGGCATCTGCACAAGTAGGATGTGAAGCATCCATGACAACCTCATTGTCCTCAAAATCTAGCCTCAGGGGAAGATGCTCTCTGTCCAGTAGATATGTCCCAGTTCCCATCTTGGAGTTGGTCAAAGTCTGAATGTGAGGGGCATATCCACAAGACCTCTTTTGGTCTGCTACCTCTTCACAGTCTCTACAATCAAGCTCATGACTTTGAATTTCTGTGGAACATCAAACAAGTGAAGCAAATTGATGGAATGACCATGTATCATCCCGTGATCTCCTGACTTGGGCAATAGTGTGCTTCACGAAAGTATTTATGGTGGTCAAACCAGCAAGCAGGTAGTATATGGAGCCAAACTTGTGATTCTCCAAGGCTTCATTAGGAATTAGCTTGTACATGTTAGCCAAGGAGTTGTGATCCTTCCTAGGCTTGCCATATACATCAAGATCATTCTCTTCTTCCTTGGGGGCATTGATCAACTTGGCCCATTCAGAGATTTTTGATTGATATTTGCTTCCTTCTATCATCCATACAATCTTTCCATCGGGGTAGAAATGAGCTGTGGAGAAGAATTGCATTATCATTTCATCATTCCATTTTGTCAACTTCTGACCAACAAATGTATCTACTCCATTCATTCTGAAGCTCTCATGCACACTTGGAAAATAGTCTTCATTGCCATCAATGTATTTCGAGTCTACCCATTTCATATCACAAACAATGGGCTTCTTGTCTAATAGAATAGTCTCATAGAAGTCCCGCTGTTCTTTGGTGTGAAAGCGATAGTCCACAACAGTTCTTCTCCTAGTGACATAAGGATCTGTCTGTCTCCATAGTCTTAGACCAGCATCCTTCCTCAATTTCATGTTTTCTGCCACAATATGATCATCATTATGATCAGGGATCTTCGGCTTCAATTTCCTGAGCACTAGTGGCTTC
The DNA here is from genome assembly GCA_021605145.1 of Aegilops bicornis. Lineage (NCBI taxonomy): Eukaryota > Viridiplantae > Streptophyta > Magnoliopsida > Poales > Poaceae > Aegilops > Aegilops bicornis. The sequence goes on from CM038669.1 coordinate 299,534,377, forward strand.
TTGAGCTTCAGGCACTAGGGCCTGGTTCTTTTCAACAGCTGAAATATTCCTTGTTGATCTCTTTGGTGCAGTTGTCTTGGGGGCAGGCTTGGGCTTAGAAGGAGCAGCACAAGTCCTGATGGCATCCCCCATCAACTTCTGTGTCTTGGCAGGAGGTGCAGCAGGCTCTTCCTCCTCCTCCTCTTCATCAAAAGAATGCTTTTCGAACTCAACCATTGGATCTACAAGTTTGCAACATCTTCCTCTTTTCCTCTATTTCTTCTCTTTTCCAGCACCACTTGATGGCTGTGCTGGCTCTTGAGCAATAGTGGATTGCCTAGCTTTAGACATTGGAGCTCTCCTATGTAGCGACCCGACCTCAGATGGTCAAGTCTCTGTGCTTCCGTGTCATCCCTGGATCGGTAATGCTGACACACACAGTACTCGAAGGATTTATAACAGAGTAGCAATCACACACTTATTACATCGAATGTCTCAAAAGAGAACTTATTACAATAATACGGCTTAAGGCCATCTAATACGATAACAGCGGAAGGCTTGGAAGGTAAAGTGAGTCCATCAACTCCAACGGCATAACTGAGCTGCACGGCAACGACCTACCGGACTTTACTCCTCGTCTGAAAAGTCTGCAACATAATATGTTGCAGCCCAAAAACGGGTCAGCACATGGAATATGCTGGCAATGTAACACATAGAGAGTAATGAAGAATAAGCTATACTACATGCATGTATGGCTGGTGGAAAAGCTCTATGGTTACAGTTTTGCAAAAAGCCAATTTTTCCCTACATCAAAGGAATAAATTTTATTCTAACTATCATGGTGGTTGAAACATCATTGAGAAGGTATAACCCCAACTCAATCCCAATTAAGGTAATTAACAACCCAACAATATTAATTTAGAGTGATGAGATACATGTGAATACTCAAGTACTAGAACTCAGAATTGTCCATAACCGGGGACACGGCTAACCATGATTAGATTGTACACTCTGCAGAGGTTTGCGCACTTTTCCCCACAAGACTCGATCGCCTCCGTTGGTTTCTCGCACTACATGGTGTTTGAGAAACGGATGACCGAGACACGGTCTTTCAGAAACATTAACTCTCTACTCCGGATAGATCATACCAAACCTATAAAACCCACTACTGCTGATCTACCTCTTGAGAGCTTCACGTAACTTACTCAACTATGCTAGAGCCCATAATAGCTTGTGGCTGCACATGGAAGTTTCTAGCATGAATAATCTCAGTTCCCTTTGAGCCCGGGTGGCGGTCCATAGGAAGATCACACGGGTACCAGGATTTCCAAAAATAAAACAGACAACACTGGGTTCCCCAGGTGCCTCAATCCACCCAGATGTGTATTTAAGTTGCCACCTTAAAGTAAACCATTAATTTACAATCTCACATCTGTCGCGAATATCTCTCAAACCAAACCCCGTCTACGAGCATAGCATATCAATATAAGCAACACGTAGAAGTAACTCCCAAGGATTTGATAGTAACAGGGCAATAGGTTCCTACCTCATCATCTACTTCCCAACCCACAAATTAATGACATCCTAATCATGCAATGTTTGAGGGTTGAAACTAATGCATAACAACTGGGTATAAAAGGGTATGATCAAGTGTTACTTGCCTTGCTGACGATCCATGAATCCTAGAGACTCGTAGTAACACGCTTCGCACTCCGGGAATTCTATCGCAAGCAAACAATACATACATAAGCAACAAACAAAGATGCACAAACGAAACTTCAACTGAAAGAGGTTGACCGGAGAGTTCAACTTAAGAACTCCGGTTTGCAAAAAGAATCAAACCAAACGAAACAACGAAACTCAAACGGCGAGAGAAACAAGATCCGTTTACTAATCTGAACTAGAGTCAAATTTTACAGAGGCAAAAACTGATTTAAGTTGGCTATTCGGAAAGAGGGTTTCGAGATGAAACTCCAGGCGCTTGAATCGCCTGATTCCGATAAACGAGCGAAAAGTTATACTAATTTGAACATCGGTTCGTAAATCGCGATCGGAATAATCGCGGAATAAAACCGATAAAAGAAAACGATTTAACGGCTAAACGAACGAACGTTCGTTAGCGGAAACTAAACGACGAACGGTTCGTAAAAACGAACGAACGGGTGAACGTTCTCAAAATAAATAAACCAAAAAAATAAAACCAATCTATAAAAAGCGGCTAGGGTTTTCTAAAAAAAACCGAAGGGTTATTTAAAAAAAACCCGGCGACTACCTCTGGTGATCGTCCGTGGGCGGCGGCTGCTCCGTGAAGGGGCGGCGAGGGGCGGGTGGGCGGCGACTGGGAGGCGGCGGCGGCGCCAGTGGCGGCGCTGGCTCGGCCTGCCTCGGCTCGGGTCCGAGGCGGGCAACAAGTGGCGGGTGGTGATGGTGGTGGTGGCGGGTTAGAGGGGAGAGGGGGGGGGGGTATTTAAAGGGGGGGGAGAGGTGGCTTGGAGGAGGGGGCAAGGCGGTGGGGAAAGAGTCCGGCTCGGACTCTCGTCCGGCGGGGCGGCGGCGGCGGCTTGGGCCGGCCTGCTCGGCTGGGCCTTTGGCCCAGTCGGGCGCGGTTCTCTCTTTTTTTTTTTAAAAACATTCCGCCGAAAATTGTAAAAACCCTAGGAAAATAAATAAAAATCTAAAAATGCCAAAACAAGTTTTCTTTGTCTAAATAAAATATTCAGAACAAGATGAACTTTTCTTGGCCCCTAAAATGCAATTTTAAATATATGCAAATTTTTCTCTAGGCAAGTAAAAATTCCAAATAAATAAAATAAAATCCCAAATAATGACTTTAACATTTTTCCTCCGGTATTTCAATTATTTTTGGAGAAGTCATATTATCTCCTCTCGTTTATTATTAACTTGAAATATTTTTCCGGAGAGAAAAAAAAATCCAAAATCCTCGTCTTCATTATTTGATAAAATTCAAATATGAAAATCGGAAAATCCCCAACTCTCTCTGAGGGTCCTTGAGTTGCTTAGGATTTCAAGGATGGCAAATGTGAATGCAATAAAATATGATATGCATGGATGACCTATGTATAACATGCCAAATTGAAAATTTGGGATGTTACATCCTAGGTGGAGCTTTCTTCTGAGAACCAGGCTTGGTGGCAGCAGTAGCAGCATATTCCTTCTTGAGTACCTTCTTGATAACCCACAAGTATAGGGGATCGCAACAGTTTTCGAGGGTAGAGTATTCAACCCAAATTTATAGATTCGACACAAGGGGAGCCAAAGAATATTTGAAGGTATTAGCAGCTAAGTTGTCAATTCAACTACACCGGAGATTAATTATCTACAAAGAAGTAATCAAGAGTAGCAAAGAATATGATAGTTTTGATAGTAGTGACAGCAAAGAACGGTAATAAAGAAAGTGATAGCAGTATTTTTGTAGCAAGTGTAACAGTGATGATAGAAGTAGTAACTTAGCAGAAACAATATAGGATAAATTCGTAGGCATTGGATCGGTGACTCGTTGGATGATATTCCTCATGTAACAGTTATAACCTAGGGCGATACGGCACTAGCTCGAGTTCATCGATATAATGTAGGCATGTATTCCGTAAATAGTCATACGTGCTTTATTAAAAGAACTTGCATGACATCTTTTGTCCTACCCTCCCGTGGCAGCGGGGTCCATATTGGAGACTAAGGGATATTAAGGCCTACTTTTAATAGAGAACCGGAACAAAGCATTAACACATAGTGAATACATGAACTCCTCAAACTACGGTCATCACGGGAGTGGGCCCGGTTGTTGTCACTCCGGGGTTGCCGGATCATAACACGTAGTAGGTGACTATAACTTGCTAGATCAGATCTAAAACATGGATATAATGATGAATTCATAAACGGTTCAGATCTGAGTTCATGGCACCCGAACCCAAAGTGACAAGCATTAAGCATAGCAAAGTCATAGCAACATCAATCTAAGAACATAGTGGATACTAGGGATCAAGCCCTAACAAAACTAACTCGATTACATGATGAATCTCATCCAACTCCTCACCGACCAGCGAGCCTACGAAGGAATTACTCACTACCGATGGGGGGCATCATGGAATTGGCGATAGAGATTGGTTGGTGATGACGAAGAACAAAGATCCCCCTCTCCAGATCTGCCCTCCTGAGGAAGAACAGGGCTTGGCGGCGGCTCCGTCTCTTGGAACGCGATAATTCTTTCTCCCAGATTTTTTTTGGAATAATGTGAATTTATAGTATCAGGGGGGTCATTAGCGGGGCCACCAGGTGGGTACAACCCACCTGGGGCGCCAGGAGAGGGGGGCGCGCCCTGGTGGGTTGTGCCCAACTAGGGGCCCCTCTCTGGTAGGTCTTGGCTCCAGAAATTCTTATTATTGAATAAAAATTCCTCGCAAAGTTTCTTCCATTCCGAGGACTTTTATTTCTGCACAAAAACAACACCATGGTAGTTCTGCTGAAAACAGCGTCAGTCCGGGGTTAGTTTCATTCAAATCATGCAAATTAGAGTCCAAGATAAGAGGAAAAGTGTGAGAAAAAGTAGATGCGTTGGAGACGTATCAACTCTTCCAAGCTTAAACCTTATCTTGTCCTCAAGCAATTCAGTTGATAAACTTAAAATGAGAAGAAAAACTTTTACGAACTCTTTTGCTCTTGTTTGCATAAATAAGCTTAAACAACACCCAAGTTTTCAGCCAACATTATAACTAACCATGTCAACAATAACATTTAAAGATTATAATGATTCATATCAATGACATAATCAGCTAGCAAGCAATAATAAGATATCTCAAATAGCAACATGTTGTCAAAACAACCATGATATAATATGACAATAATGGTATCTCGCTAGCCCTTTCTCGAGACCTTAAGAAACATAAATGCAGAGCACCTCCAAAGTTCAAGCAGTGACTAAACATTGTAATTCATGGTAGAAAAGATCCAGTCATGATGCACCCAACATTAGCTATACACAATGCATAAATCATGACCGTTGTGCTCTACTCAGTTTCTGGCGCTTGTTTATTAGAAGGTGATGACACAACATAAAAGTAAATAGAAAGTCCCTTCGCAGAGGGAAGCAGAGATTTGCAGAGGTGCCATAGCTCAATTTTTAAAACAGAGATAAATCATATTTTGAGACATGCACCCTTCTCATTTACTTCACGACCATCAGTTATCAACATATTCCATGCTAAACACGCTAGTGGCGGTTCCCAAGCGGTAAAAGTAAAGGTTTACTCCCCCTCCACCATCAATCACACTTCATGGCTTGTCCGAAACAACGGGTGCCGTCCATACCAACATCAGTCAGGGGGAGTTTTGCTTAATTATTTGCCTTTTTTTAGTTCGGGACTGGAATCCCTATTACCGCCCATTTCCTCGCGCGATGGCGAGTGAATAAACACCCGACCTGAGGATAACCCGCTTAGCACAGAAGATATTGACCACCTCCTGTCGTTCCATGAACGATCCAGGCACACAAAATGGATAATTTTTAGAAGTTTTTAGAGGTGGCACATGCAAATTTACTTAGGATGGCAGGGTAATACCGTATATAGGTAGGTATGGTGGATTCATCTGGAATAACTTTGGTTTCAAGGTTTTTGATGTACAAGCAGAATTCCCACTTAGTATAGGTGAAGGCTAGCAATTTAAGATAGGGAAGCGGCCAGCTAGAGAGCAACAACGATCTCCAGGCATTATGCATAAGTAACATTGGGCACTAGCATGAGTAGGATATGAACACCATGAACATAAATATTATAGAGGCTATGTTGGTTTTGATTCAACTACATGCATGAACATGTACCAAGTCAAGCCACTCGAACATTCAGAGGAGGATACTATATCATCATACTACATCACAATCATTTTAACGCTACGTTGATCTCTAAGATAAATCATTATCAACTCCCAGCTACTTATGCATGGCATGATAAACTATAATCTCTAATTGTCATTGCAAACATGTTTAATCATAATGGGCCGAAGCATGGGCACTAGGTTAAACATATTTACACAACAAGAACAAGTCGATTTCATACCCGTTTTTCTCTGCCACGACCAGTCCATCAAATATTGTCATTATTGCCTTTCACTTGCACGACCGAATGATGTGAAAATAATAGTGCAAGAGTGCCGTGGACTAAGCTGGAATCTGCAAACATTTTATTCAACAGGAGAAGACAAGGTAAAATGGGCTCTTTATTAGTTCAACAGTTATTCATATGAGAGCCACTCAACATTTTCATCGTGGTCTTCTCCTCGATACAACTCGAATAAAAAGAAAAGAAATTCAGAGAAACACACTGAAATATTTTTGGAGTTTTTGGTTTTCTTCAACAAGCAAATAAAAAGCAAAAACAAGAAAAACTATTTACATGGGAAAGCTCCCAACAAGAAAAATAAGAACAAGGAAATCTTTTTGGGTTTTCTTTTTAATACCCCTGTTCAAGAATTCATCCGATTAACCAGTTAACTTGACAATTAATCCCTACTCGTAGGGTCACCGAGTAGCCGGTTAACCGATAAATCGTCCGATTAATTGATTAAATGGCCGATTAACTTGCCGATTAGCCGATTAATCCCCTACTCGCCAGCCAACCGAGCAGCTACCAGTTAACGATTTCCTCAACAATGTTTAATACTACTACTAAGCATGCATAGAAAGTAAATTACTACAACTATTTTTTTTGGTTTTTCTAAAGTTTTTCAAACACACAAGAAGAAAGCAAGAAAAATAAGTCTAAGCATGGATGATACAATGAAAAAGTGTGAGCACCGGCAAACAGAATGATATGAGTGAACATGAATGTAATGTTGGTGAGAAACACGTACTCCCCCAAGCTTAGGCTTTTGACCTAACTTGGTCAGTAGCCTGGAGGGTAATAGTCAGCGTGGTAGCTCACGGAGGCTCTCAGTGCGGAGGCCTTAGCACGCCGTGCCGCCAACACTGTTGCGTTGTGAGCTCGAGCCTCGCTCTCAAGATCAATATATCTTCCCCTGCTGTTACAGTCAAAGAGAGCAGGCGCAGGCAAATATGTGTCCACAACATGTGATTCGTTAAACAACAAATTATAAGTGAAGTTATCAGCGCTTCCCTTGAGAATCTTATGATACTTTAAGGCATCAAAATCTAAATACCGAGTGGGTAGAATAGGATCAAAAGGTAAAGGTGAAACACCCAATCCTCGTCCTAGACGTGTGGCATAAATTCCACCATAGAACCAGCCACTCTTGCTGCTGAAGTCTACATGCAACAATCGCTCCAAGGTTATAATCCCTTTCACCAGTGAGAGCGGTGTGAATGAGGCTCAAGTCTGGAGCACAGAGTATGCTATAGTCTTGCTTTCCTACTATGCATTTCCCGTTAAATGCAAGGTACTGAATTGCGGGAAAGTGAACACTTTTTATCCTTCCTTGTCTCACTCTATTTTCAGCGTAACAAAGACTAGTCAAAAAGGTCTCATACTCAGCCTTTGCAGGCTCATCAAGCGAACCCCAAAATGGAAGTTTGTAATGGTGAGCAAAATTCTCTAGTGAATAGTAAATGGTTCATCATAAAGCATAAACGACACCCTAGACTCACGTGGAAAATATTTAAATCCTTTGACAAATTATTCAGTGAGAGGATGGCGTTGTTCGCACTTATATGATAAGTAGGGACCGAGACCGGCATTGTGAACATATTGCTCAAATTCCTCCTTAATGCCCACTTGCATCATATACTCATCACAAGGCCATAAGCAAGTTTTGGTGGCAGCATCTCGCGTGGAACTTTCACTTGGTTCAACATAAGACCGGCGAAAGCGTAGTCACACTAGAGGATGCCTCCGAGGATTGTCTCCTCGAAGAACTCCTTACAAACAGGTTCATCATGTCCATGTACAATTTTTCCTATGAACAAAAATCTGAATTTTTAGTTCAAAATTTTTTGCAATAAAACTTCACAAAACTAATAGCAACTACTCAGAGGGATACATAGAGGCCATTGCAAGCATTCAAACTACTTAGAACACTAAGAATTGAACATGCAAGCACATCTACAACAGCACCAAGAGTAGCTATTTATTCAAAGTATAAACCACTAAAACAAAAACTAATTGGGCAAGTGGTGGAGTCACATACCAAGCAACAAATCCCCGAAACAGTTTTGGAAATGGAGCTTCGAGCAAAGAGATCGAAAATGGCAGCAAAATGAGCAAGAACTCGGGGTGAGAGAGAGCAGGAGTGATTTTTTTCTGGTGGAGAGTGATGGTGTGGGATGAAGGGATAAGTGAGGGGGCCCACGTGGGGACCACAACCCCCCAGGGCGCGCCCAGGTGGGTTGTGCCCACCTGGTGCATCCCCCTCTGGTTATTTTTGCACCAAAAATTCTTAAATATTCAGGAAAAAATCATATAAAATTTTCAGGGCATTCTGAGAACTTTTATTTTTGGGTATTTTTTATTGCACGGGAAATTCAGAAAACAGACAAAACATGACATTTATTTTATTTAACTAATAAAAACAGAGAATAAAAAGTAGGGACAGAAAGTAGTGCTTACTAAATTCATCAACTTCATACCATTCAAAAATGATTCATTAATAAGGTTGATCAGGTCTTATTAACAACCACTTTTGATTAGCATGAAACCGAAGAACTTTCGTAAATCACTAAGTTACATCAATGGGGATTTGCATCTCCCCAACAATAAGCATTTCATATTTCTTTTTGATAGTAGGTAGAGGTATTTGAAAACTTCCAATAGTGATTGTCAGAGATTTTTCAATAACATTAATAACATTCACTTGTAATTGTTTCTTCGGAAAGTGCACCGTATGCTCATTACCATTGATATGAAAAGTGACCTTGCTTATATTGCAATCAATAACAGCCCCTGCAGTGTTCAAGAAGGGTCTACCAAGGATAATCGACATGTTGTCGTCCTCGGGCATCTCAAGTATAACAAAGTCAGTCAAAACAGTAACATTAGCAACAACAACGGGCACATCCTCAGAGATACCGACAGGTATATCAGTTGATTTGTCGGCCATTTGCAAAGATATTTCAGTAGGTGTGAGTTTATTCAAGTCAAGTCTTTTATATAAAGAGAAAGGCATAACACTAACACCAGCTCCTAAATCACACAAAGCAGTTTTCACATAATTCTTTTTGATAGAGCAAGGTATAGCTGGTATTCCCGTATCTCCAAGTTTTTTAGGTACTCCATCTTTGAAAGTATAATTAGCAAGCATAGTGGAGATTTCAGCTTCCGGTATTTTTCACTTATTAGTGATGATGTCTTTCATATACTTTGCATAAAGAGGCATTTTCAAGATATCAGTCAAGCGAGTACGCAAAAAGACTGGCCTCAAAGATTTCAAAGAAAGCTGCTCAAATTCTTCATCATCATTCTTTTTAGTTGACTTGGGTGGAAAAGGCATAGGTTTTTGAACCCATGGTTCTCTTTTTTTACCGTGTTTCCTAGCCACAAAGTCTCTTCTGTCATACCTTTTATTCTTAAGTTGTGGGTTATAAAGATCAATAGGTGGTTCTATTTCAACATCATTATCTGGTTCTTTATTGGTTGAGTGTATTCATGAACCTCATCATTATCTTTTTCATTATCAGAAGGTGAGTGTTCATTACCAGGTTGAGTTTCAGCATCAGAGATAGAAGTTTCATTTTCATTATCAGGAGGTTTTTCTATTTCAGGTTCACTAGAAGTGTGCAAGGTCCTATCATTTTTCTTCTTGTTTTTCTTTCTAGAAGGACTAGGTGCACTAGTGTTATTTCTTTGTGAATCTTGTTCTATTCTTTTTGGGTGTCCCTCAGGATAAAGTGGTTCCTGAGTCATTTTACCTCCTCTACTTGCAACTCTAACAGCAAAGTC